>CM030016.1:23671283-25098061 GCA_017639485.1 Pluvialis apricaria
AGAGCCTCTTGGCCAAGAAAGTCCGTGCTTTAAAGGTAAGGTGATGGGCCTGTGTGCTGATCTTTTGTCTGATATCTTCGGTTTAAAAGAGAGGGTTGGTGCTGGCGTAGCATTATGAGCTCAGCTTCAAAGTAATTTCTATGGTTGTGTGGCCTTTTCTGGGAACTGCATCCTGCAGTTGCACGGGTTCATATGGAGTATATCTGGGGTGTGAGGTGAGAACGTATCATGTGAGGATCTGCTTGAGGTAGAGGTGAAGTATCTTCTTGCTTTTTATCTCCTCTCACCGTCATGTGAACACCTGAAGGTGCTGCCACAAGAATACAAGTGACAGCAAAAGCCTGGCAGCAAATTTGGCCCAGTCATTTGACTGGGGGTGTGGTGAGCGGGAGCAAATGTATTGCGGTGGCCCTGCAATAGCGCATGGAAATGTTTCAGACAAGTAGGGGATTTTTTTTCCCCTGTTTAGGAGAGGATGCACTGAAATGTTTGTGCTGTTGCCTGGCACTTGAATCCTGTGATTGACTGCATGTGTGAGTTGCCCTCATACATTTCCAATCTATTGCCCTATTTTGTAGCACTCCTTTTAAAATGAATTCGTTTTATCTGTAGTGGAGCAAGGTAACCAGCTTATTGTACTGGCCAGTAAAACCCGGCGGTGGCTGTAACGAGACGGCAGTGGGGCCGTGCTCTGCTACAGCGTTCTCTGCTGCTGGGGCAGAGACAAGTAATTGCCCTCCTGGAGAGATGGAGATACCCCTCTGCAGCAGAGAGGGTATGGGAGCCACGTAGGAGTTTCACTTCAGGAGCTGTAGTGTCCTCTCAAATACCTGACTGTAGCGAGCAGCATGAAGCTGTGCGATGAACGTCAGGCATGCCTTGCAGCTTGATTAACTAGAAGCGCTTTTGTGGGGTGATAGACAAGGGGATGGTTCGGAGTGGGTAGCATAGCTTTTGTGTCTGCAGAGGGACTACAGCCAAAAAGACTTGGTCACCTTTCAACCTGATCAGCACAGGAAAAAGTACAGTGGTGAGGGAAAAGGTGTTGCAATAACTGAAGTGTAACTAAGGCAGTGAGAGTTTGGAAATGACGTGTCTCCATAGTACAAATAACCTTGTTCATCTTCCAATTTGACTTCATTTTTGTTGGGTTTTTGGGCAGGACTGGTTGGTGTGCTGTTAAGGGCTCACCTGATGCTGGACCCGGACGCAGAGGAGTGATTCTGGCAGCACTGGTTAGATAACGAGCACTTGGTGCTGTTTTATTGTAGTGGAAATGATTTATTGTAGTGGAACGTTGACCTGGATTAGTCCCTTCAAGAGGACTCACTCAGAGCACAGTTGCTGGATGGAGCAGTCTCTTACATCCAGCTTGCATGTAAATTCTTGGCATCTTGGATTGGCGGTACTGACAACAAAATCTGGAAATGGGGAAGTTGATGGGAGGAGAAGAAATTGGATCTTCTGAATTTCTTCTGTGTAGCGCTAAGCTCTTTCGAAGCAGTGGGGCTCCCACAGCTTCTTCCACTTTCCAGCCTGTGTTTTCTTCTGTCTCAACTCTCCCCTTAATTGAATCATCTCTCCTGGAGTCATTTCATCCCCTTCTCTCATGACTCACGAGAGTGATGATGACTTCTTGAAATACATTTTTCAGCGTCTGAGTCAGGTGGGAATCCATGTATCAGCGAGGGCAGGTGAGGAGGGGAGAAATGGATCCTCTCCTTGAAGTATGAATTGCCACGTCACTCATGTACTCACTCTACTGAAAAGGTGCCTCCCTGTTTCCTTTGCTGCAGGAGGGAGAAGGGCTGTTGTCTGCGCTTTGGTGAGGCTTTGTAGGAAGGTGCTAGCTAGCCTTTGGGCACACATGATGGACGTGCGCTTCAAGAGTGCCGTTCCGATTAGGCGGTGATTCAGTCTCAGCCATCAAAGAGCCTGTTTTCCTCTGTTTCCAAGTGAAAATGTTAATGTGTCTTTATTAAAGTTAAACTGCATGCAGAGCACTTATCAATAATACATAGTTTCTTACCTTGTGTGTTGCATTTCTAAGAAGCAGAAATCAAGCACAAGGAAGCCAAACTCGGCTGTCTGGCCCTGAGAGCTGTGGTGCAGCGCTGTGGCATGGGTCTGGCACTAGCAGGACATTCTGATTTCACACGCGCTTTTCGGAGGAGCGCCGGAGCCAGGGGTGTGTAGCAAAGAGGCTAATTGCTTCCTAAAATAACAGTCATCTACAAGGGGCTGGTTATTTGGATGCTCTCCCTCCCTTTTTGTTCCAGACCATCATATCTGATGACAGTCTCATCATGGGACAGAAAAATTCCTAGGAAGATCTTTTTGCAATACCCACCTGTTCCAGCTGGCACTAGAGAAGAGCATCTACAGCTGGCTCCTGGGGGACTTCTACCCTGTGTTCCATGCAGTGGCCGCTATTTGACATGGAATTTTATCACCACTAACTGCCCTTTTTCCCCAGCATCCTCCAATCTCGTTTTCCCATGACTATTTCATTGTTTCAAGCCTTCCCTCACAGCCTCCTTTGGGCTCTGTAGTTCCAGCTTCCTTTTATTCCCAAGCTTTAGCTGGAGGGGAGGTAGAAGCAATGGTCTTCAATGCCAAAAGTACAGCTACTCTCCTTTGAAATGAAGTAAGAGATATTGCTAAGGTGGAATAACTCCTGACGGAGACGATTTTAAATTTATGCAGTGTATTGCATTGTGGGGAAGTTCCGGGGATCTCGCTACAGGGGAGGTGTATGGAGACAGTCGGTATGTTCCTGACTGAGTAGAAGTTTAAGGGGCTGCTCTTGTCCATGCTCGTGAGCTTGCCCTTGTTAGGGCTAAGAGAGACGTCTTCCTTCATGTGTGGAAAGGAACGAGGTGGCAGGTTGCCAAATGACTACAAATCACTGTTGTGATTTCCTTGTGCTGGGAATCACAGCTGGCTGGCTCATGGATCCACATCATCTGAGAGTGGAATTCAACAGGTTGGTTGTTTGCCAAATAGATTCTTTTGCCTCTTTTTTTTTTTTTTTAAACTTAAATTTCCTCTCCCTCCTTCAATCTCTCAGTGTGTTTGGATCCCTCCTTGCCTTTGTATGTGCCCAGAGAGACACGTACCTACAGGCTGGGGCTTCTTTGGTGGGCTTGTTCAGGAGATGAGCCGTTGGACTGTGCTGCTGGTGGAGCACTGAGCGAGCCAGTGCAAAGCCATCGCTGGGGGCGGGCATGGGGCGGCTGCCTGCTCTGGATTCCCAAACCCAAGGGACATTTTGCTCTCTTCCCGTTTCTTTTCTTCTGTTAGTGTAGCCTGTCTAGGAGGGACAGGCTCCTGACAGGAGTGGTGAGACCTTCCCTTCCTCTAAAGCCTCGGTGGCTGTGTTTGAGGTTGGTGAAGATGAGATGGTTCTCTGTAGAAAGGAAGGGAAGCAGCAAAGATAAAAGGCACTGGAAAGAGCCTCCCTTGCCATCAAGTCCAGCCCCTTGCCTTCTCCGTGTGCGCAGAACACAGGGGCACCTCTTTGTCCCTTCCCTGCGCTGTTTGCGGTTCCCACTTCATGCTGTGCCCGCAGACCCAGGCTGCTCCTTCGTGTCACGCCGCATCCCTGGATGCCTCAGCCCTGTCTGCTGCTTGTGGCCACCGAGGAGATCTCGGCAGCCCAGCCTCGCTTCCTCACCTGTGCTGGCAAGGCCAAACAGTGTGGATCAAAGTGAGAGGGTGGCGAGGGGGCTGCTGAGGTGATGAAAGGCTTTGGGAAGCATCGGTGCAAGCGGCGGAGGGGTTGCTGCATCACTTCTGCTGCGCAAGCCCGATGCCTCAGGAAATTCTTCTATTGCCACAAAAGCGTCTCTGCAGTAAAACCGTGGTAGGGGAACAAGAGGAGGTCATTGTGTGTGGTGCAGGGTTTAGGAGAGTACTCTCCCCTCTCCTTCAGGTCTATGGACACCCCAGTTCTGTTTCTTTTATAATACTAGGTGAAGTGTGTGAGCGATGCCTCCGAGTCTATCCTTTCCCGGAGCTCTGCAGACTGGGGGAGAAGGGAATTGTGATTTGACGGAGGAGGAGGCTGAGATGGAAATTTTAGATCCTAGGGCATGTTTTAGGCTTGTTTCTACTTTTTACACAGTTCTTGCGAAGGCTGCTTTTGCATGCTGACTGCTTCATCCTTCACATATTTAACCACAGACAATTTGCTTTGCCTCCTGCGAGCAGCACATCCCACAGTTTACTGAGTGGGTTATGCCCTGAAGTGAGCTATTCATACACCGTGACCGGCCTAGAGACTGCTGTCTGTGCTGGTGGTCTTCCCCCATCTCTAAAGAGAGACCTCCCTATCCATAAAACATGGTATGAAGGTCTACGGGCTCTGGCATTGCCCCCATGGGATGCCGGTGGCATGGTTGGGCCGGTGTTTTTTCCAAAGAGCTGTTTTAGTTTTGCATATTGTACATTACCAGCAAAATTAAGGTGCAGTTTGTTATATTTCTGATGGACCTCAGCTGTGTGCAGTGTTGGCTACGATGCATTCAGCAGAAGTGCAGCAAAGTGGCATTTCATGTATCAGAATTTATATGGGTGTCTTTTATATATGTGTGTGTGTTTTTTACATAGGTGTGTGTATGTGTAGTGGTTTCGGTACACCTTGCATGACTCTGGTGATGACAGAACTAACAACACTTACCAGTAGTTAAGAGAAAAGTTTGTGGGTTTTGTTTTCTCTGTTGTTGTGGAATTTAACTGCATATTTTTGTTGCTGTGTGTTTACTTCCAGTGTAGGATGAGCGTTTTGGGGGAAAGGAGGGGTTTGGTAGGAGGGTTCAAGGCTCCTATTCCTTCAGCCAAGGTGTAGGAGCTCACAATATATTTCACTGAAGGCTTTCATATATTCCTGTAACAAGAGCAGGAAAACCTACACTTGGCATTAAACGTTTTGTTTTGGCAGAAAAATGAATACAAAGGACAAGACTCTGGGGATTTTCTGTGTTTTGAAAGCATACTGCAGGGACGTCTGGCTGTGTTTCTTGTGGGTACAAAGCCTGGATGAACATGGCTCTAGGAGTTTGGGGTGTTCCCGTCTTTGCCTCAGATCCTAAGGGAAGGTGGCTGGAAGAGCTGGGATTTGGTGCACGGCAAAGATGGTTGATCTGGAGATGAGTAAGGCTTGGGTTTTCTTACTGCCTTAAGCAAATTTCTCAGTTTTGTCTCTGATTTCCTCCCCCCCCACCCTCGGTTTTGGGTTTTCCCACTTAACTGGCATTTTTTCCTTGCATATTCCTTCTGATATGACAGTGCAGTTAGTACTTGGCCGTGCTTAAGGATCCTCTGATGGAGGGTGAGGTGGGAGTCTGGTGCGTTACCATGAAGTACGTACCAAGCCGGCTCTCGGGGGCGAGAGCTGGTCAGCGAGGCCATCGGGGGAGGCAGGAACTCAGGCCGGTTGTGCTTTTAGTCCCAGTTGAATGCTCAGTGCATTACTGTTCAGCTGGGACAAGTTCCAAGCTCCATTTACGTCTGGCACAAGCATATATCAAGAGTGCAGAGGGGATTTAATTGGACAGGTTTATCCCTTTAACAATTCTGATAGCCCTGAGATTTCCCTTGCAGGTATGTGGTGAACGGAGTCTTTATCAGTTCTTCTGCTCCCTGATAGGGACAATAAAAGGTTTTACTTGTCTAAAGAGCTGCAAAAATTGGCATGCAGCAAAGCATCTCTCAGCCCAGTTCAGAGCATCTCCCCACTCCCTCCTCTCTCGGCGGCAGAGATGCTGACCTCTGTCACGGTGTGGGCTGGGCGCAAATCGGCAGTGCAGGCATGGAGGCTTTCTTTTCTCTCCGCTGTTGGGGATGTTGCTGTCCACTGGTCTTGGTGGCATCTGGTCTTCAGGGCAGGCAGCGAAGGGGGTCAGCATTCAGCAGAAGCAGCCCTGGGGTCATACTGGGTTTGTCCTTTGCTGTTGGCAGTGCCAGGTCCCGTTGCCATTCTGCTGCCCTGCTGAGCTGTCTGAAGCAAGTTCTTCCAGGTGCTCGTTGGCCAAGTCATTGGTGTGTTTAACTAGAGGGGTGCCAGGCCAGGAGAGACCCTCCTGAGCTGCAGTGCATCAGGGGTTCGGGTTGGGTGGCAGCATGCACTGCTGCACACATGGCCCTGGTGGGTTCTTCGGCTGCAGTGCGATACGACCCTGGATTTTACCTTGTGGGGGACTTCTGGGCATGCCAGAAGGCCACCAGTGGTCACACCCTGGCCTGCTTGGTCCCAGACCAGTGTCCAAGCTAAGGGACACATTACCCGTCTCACCTAGGCAGCAAAATGGGGAGGAAGGAGGGAATAAACATAGTTCAGGTGAGCTCAGATGCAGCCTGTGGGTTTGGTGGGATGTGGGGCTTCATTGCCCCGTTCCAGCTGCACGGCTATGGACAGGAGCTCTTGTGTTCGTGGAGGAAGGACCGCAACCAACGTCAACCTTGTGCATGCTCAAGCACAAAACATTTAAAGGTATGATCTCTGTGCTCTGCTAATTCATAGTGACAAATCCATCCCTCTTCCCACTTCTTTGCTAATTGCTGGTTGGTGGCTTTTGTTTTTAATTCTATTTTTAATTCACTCCTAATCAAATCCTGACTGACTGTCCCCATGCATTTATTTATTTATTTGTTCATTTGTGTGTGTGAGTCTTCTCCTGCCTCACGATTGTTCTTGCGCTGGACCTGCTCCAGTAATCCAATTTGAATCCAATCTCCCAGGTCTGGAATTCTAATTTACAGATTGCAGAGGGGAGCCGAACAATGCCCGCACACCAGGATGGGGGTTTATTGTCTAATCTAATCAGGGACAATCAGATGTCTGTAACAAGTCTATCAAAAGTGTATTGGGCCAGTTTGCTGAGCAATGTAACTGGGTTTCTTAATAGCACTAACACGATTTAGGGCTTCCTGCACTTTCATGCAGATTGTGTTGAACGTTTCCCTTTCTTCTCCCATGAAGGCTTGGCAGCAGCCCAGCCCGATGGGCTTTACAACTTGGTAAGCTGCTTGGCGCACCCTGCGGTCGCAGAGGTGTGCGAGGGCGCAGGGGCTCCTGCTGCTGCCTCCCCCGGCACTGCCGCATGCTGGAGGTTAGAGAGCTCCTGGGACCATCCCCTTTTGGGGGTACCTCTGCAAGGTATGGACTCGGTATCGCAAATGCGTCTGGAGTCACGGATGGGAGAGTGAAAAGCCGTGGTCCTGACCTGTTAAGATCTTCAGTAAGTCTCCATAGCAGGTCTCTAGCCCTGTACCTGTGCTGTCAGCCTTCAGGCACCGTGGCCTTGTCTGGCTGTTGGCAAAGAACAAACGCAGAAACCTTTGTCCAACGGCAGATTAAGGCTGTTGTTTCTGGGTATTTGCTTTAAGAAGTTTGGATGGTTGCAGTTCAGAGAAGAAATCTCTGTAGGGTTTTCTGGGATGCCCTCCCAAGGCCTGGAGCAAAAGAAGAGGCAGAACCAGTTCTGCGAATGAGCTCACATGTCTCTTAGTATAGTCCTCCAAACCAGAGTGGAGTTTTCTTACTTTTCCTGTGCAAATAAATAGTTTCTGACTTTCCCCTTCACAAAAACTGAAATATCCCTCTGGTCCCCTGCCCTGGCAGGTAGCTGTCAGCCAGGAGGTGAACTTACCCGGCTTTTCACGCTCCAGGTCTGTACCACTTAGCTCTGCACCACTTACCTCTGCACCTGATGCCTTTGCCCAGGGATGCATTTTAGGCTTATGGATTCCTCCCTGCCCCAAAGCATCTTCCCTTTGGCAGGGGCTATGTGCTGCACTCATCCCTGAGGCAGGCACGTCGAGGGGAGCTGCGGCGTGCTGCCAGTCCCTGCATTGCCTCCAGGGCTGTGAGGTTTGTGGTCTCGGGTCACGCAGCAACGCTTGGGAGCTTTTAGCCTGAGCAAAACTTGCCCTCGTGCCTGCTCTCCAAGCGCTGCCGGGCTGGTTTGCACGCACAGGGAGGAAGACTATGAACTCCCTGTAACGGGAACTAACCTTTCTTTGAGAGTTTAATTGCTGTACATGCCTTGCCTTTCTGCGCTCTGCACCCTGCGGTGTGAGGAACCCGGAGACCGCCAAGACCAAGCGAAGAGAAGGATGAAATAGTCCTTAAAAGGGTGTTTTACTTCCCTTCCTAAAACTGTGTTGTGTATTGACAGCAGTTTGTATGTTGTTTTTCAGTTTTTCCTGGTTTCTCTAGAGCAGGAGCAGTGCTTTTAGCAGAGGTGGAGGTAACTAAAGCCATTAGTGTTGTCAAGGGATTTGCAGCAGTTGTAGTTCTTGGCTGTCTCAAAGCTTGGATCCATCAGCCTGGGCCTTATCCTCTCGATCTCCCGAGGCCTGGCAGGGCTGCCTTATTCCACGCACTAAGGGGATGCATCTGGGGATGGTTGAAAGGGTAAAAGAAGATGAGCAAGACTTACTGGTCTATCTATATAGATAGAGATATAAAAATGGTGAGTGATGCAATAGAGGAGGGGGTCTCAGAGGGAATTGGTGCTAGGGAAGAGAATTGCCATTTAATTCTGTATAAAACAACCTTTAAACATGGTTGGGAAGGAACGTTTGCAATGATAGCAAAATAAAAGAAACCATGTCACTGAACACGGGATTTATTTGAATTTCCTTGGTTAGTTTTGGCGTGAGAAAATGCATTTCCATGGCAGTTTGGTAGATAGAATTGCTTCTGCGCCCTGTGCTATGGCTTCAGAATCTGTGCATGGTGGGAGAGGGCGAGGGGAGGATCTTTATTGCCCCAGGGTTGCCTGTAGTTTTGCAGGGAATGTGTACCTCTGCGCTTCTGGATCTGCTTTCAGTCCGTGGGAGTTCAGCCTCTGCCCTCTGTGCTGCTGAGCATCCTTGAAGAGCTCTCTGAAGCCCAAGGTCTTGGGCAGAAAATGCTCCCACCAATTTATTCTCTTGTTTCATGTTTTCTCCTCTGAATGTTTGAAATGCATCATCTGGGATGGAAGGCTCTTATATTGAATGGGAATAATTGACCTGGGAAGAAAAACTAAATTATTTTGAATTCAATTCAGGTACGACGAGGATTATCTTTTTTAAGGGTTTCATCCCCTAGTCGAACTAAAAATCAATTATTTGTATAGCTCTGTTTATGGACAAGTAGCGAAGTTAAAGACTAATGATTGAGGGGGTGGAGGCTTGGTCCTGCAGGTTAATGGACTTGCACGAAGCTTTTTTTGTCTTAAAAGCTATTTTCAAAACCCGCCTTCTTTTCTTAAAGAAAGTGGATTTGGCAAGTCTCGTTTCTGCAGCCCACGAAACGCAAATCGGCTTTGGCACAGTTCATCTCGGTAGTCCTGTGCCTTGAACAGCGGGGATAGCCGCAGGTGAAGAGCGGGAGGCTCGGGTGAAGATGGCTCGCATAGTAAGCATTTAGCTTGGCTCTGGGCAAGCAGTGCCGCGCTGTTACGAGCGCGCTGCCTTGCAGTATGGTGTCCAGGGGGGACCGTGCTTTCTGTTCCGTGTAGCTTTGCTTTGAATCCACTGCAGCTTTAACGGCGTGAGCCTGAAACCCAGCAGCATCCAGCCCTACCCCATAGCAAGGAGCTATTATATATTCCCGGAGCAGCTGATGTCCATTAAATGTTTGAGTGACACTACAACAATGTGTAAAATATCTGTGATAAGGATCTAGCAAATCTTAATAAAAAAAAAAAAGGCGACAAGAATGTAAATTGCGCCATACAATTGTGATAAAGAGCCAGAGATAACATTAAAGAGATTGTATCAGTTTAATGCAAGTTTAGTGCCAAAGCCTGTGATCTGCTCTTTAAAGAGGAGTTGTTGGGAGCCCGTGGTGTTACAGCAGACAACGCTCAAATCGTCCTGGTCCTCTGGACTGGCCGTCCCTGCAGCCAGCGTGCTGCGTGGAAGCTGTCTGCTCGCAGGGGATTAATGGAAACCTTGCCTGCCATTATAATAAAAATAACATTCCTTGGAAAAATAAAGTGCCCCTCTGCCTGCTGGCCTTTGGGCCCCTCAAAACGCAATTAAAAAGCAGCTTAATACAGCCATGTGATGAGAAATCTGTCCGCGTTCACAGGCACGGTCTGAAGTGAAAGCGAGATGAAACAGATGTGAGCAGAAATATTTACCCGCGCGCGCCTGCCTGATGGTGCGTGTGGAGCAGCCGGCTGAACTGGGACGTGTGGGGCTGGAACTGGGTTAGCTGGGGGAGCTGGCAGCAGGAGCGGTGCCTGCGAGGGCATGGGAGCTCATCCGAAACACAGCCCTCTGCCTGCGCCTGCCGGAGTCCCCTGTTTTCTGGGCTGGTGTTTCTGCTTTACGTCCTTGCTTTCTGTCCTTCCTCTGCTGTTTCTGATACGCCATGTCCCCGAAAGTGGCTGAGGAGCGTGGTGGTAAAGGCTGCTGGAAGTACCCTTACAGGTTTAATGGAAGTGGTCACTCCAGTTTTCTCAGCACGGCACAGGGCTGCTGGCCGTAGGTCGGTATCTGTGCCTGCCAAAACGCCTTCCCAAAACTTTAAACATAATAATGGGAATTAAAAGTAATTTCAAATGGTGGTTGGTTTTTTTGTGTTTTTTCTTTTCTGCAGGCATGAATATCAAAAAAAAAAAAAAAAAAAATCCCTTAAGTAAAGTTGGTAATTTCTTAGCAGGTGGAGGATTATAAAGGCTGGGACTGAACCTCCCCCTTCCAGACTGGGACGGTAGCACAGGGCTCCCAGGAGCGCCGGCAGTGCTGCCTGTCGGTGGCTGATCACTTGGCTCCGGCGCTGCCAAATGAGCGGGTGTCTCTGGCCGTCCTGTGTTTGCCTTTTGCGTCCCGCGACTTGTGAGAGGCGTGAGTTGGAATCCCACCTCAGCTCCACACAAAGAGCTGCTGTAGCAACAACAACTTTATTGGAGTTGTGCTGGGAGCAGTGTTTCATATTGCATGCCAGTAGATGGCACAGCTTTTATATCAGCGAATTATATAGGGAGAAAATGCTGGTCTGTGCCGTTCCTGTTGCTAATCTTAGCCATGCCTTGCTCTCCACTCGCACAAATAAAGATATCTCTGTTGATGTGCCTGTAATTGAGGAGGTGGGATAAGATTATGGGAGAAGATGTTGAGCTTTGCAACATTGGGGGGCAGTGGGAAACCATGATGGGGAAGAGGCGGTAAGCAGCTGTGCTCTTGGATGAGCGTGGAAGCAGATAAGCAAACTTCAAGGTGGCGGTAGTTTGGCTTTCCATGCGCGTTCTAGCGAGTGATGGATTCCTTTAGGATAAATGTATTTGACAGCTCCAGCTTTATGCATGGGGAAACTGAGGCCTGGAGAGATCATACTTTGTCTTTGATACACCCAGGAACAAGAGCTATAGTTTCTAATTAACTTCTGGGACTTTAGCTACAAGGTGTCCTTCATGCCTGGTTACTACAATAACATCTCCCTGGAGCTCAGAGCTCCTTCTCTCTGCTCCGCTTGGGTTTGGCACTACTGTTCCCTGGCCGGTTCAGGATTTGAGTGTGAATTTTTTTAGCAGAAAAATGTAAAATGCACCCTTCTGAAAGATTTCGGCCGTAAATCTTCTCCCTGCGTGATGCTGCCCGGTTGTTTTGCACCTCCCCTAAGCCAGAGCACCGCTCTGGCCCGTTCAGGCTGGGCATGTGGGGCTTGCTCAACGGTGGCCACCGGCGCCTGGGGGTGCTGCTCAAGGGACAGGCGTGAAACGGAGAGAGAGGCTGCTGGTCCCTCCGCGCCCCTGTCCCGGGGGATGTGCAGAGACCCCCAACGTTAGAAGCAATCTTTTCTTCCTACTTTTCGCCTGCTGAGGAACTTCTTTTCACGGCTGAAATTGATTCTTGCGAGTGGATGGAAAGGATATATCCCAAATCTTGAGGGCCTGGAACGCGTGTGGAATATAAAACAGAGTGTACGTATGTGCTGCTGTAAATAGAGTTGTCACTCTAGAAGAAATGGGGTTTCTAGTGCTTGTCAGATCACTTTAAAACCATTTTTATTACTAGATTACATTCTAAGATAAAGTTTATTGTAGCAAAAAAGAGGGAAGGTGAAGGATTTGACTGCAGATTTGGAAACACACTTGAAAATTATGAAGAGTCTTTGAGCTTTAGCTGAGGGCAGACTGCCCGCTTCAGGGTTTTCCTGCAGGGCATCTCCTGCCCAGCCGAGTTAAAGGATTTCCCGATTTCGGTGCAAACTGTCCCCTAGCATATCACCTTTTATAACCAAGCAATGACGTGCCATGTGGACATTGGCACAGAAGCTCCAGCTTACGAGTCTGTCCCCTGTGTAGGGGGCAGAAACCCTTCTAGGGCGTCCGTCCCAGCTGGGAGTCCCGGGGAACACCCCGTTCCCCGAGTGTGGCTTTAAAACAACTGCCCTAAGGATTTTGTGTCAAAACTGAGGATCAATCCAGGCACATGCTGACCTTCTTCTTTCCCTTCCTCTCCCCCATGAGCATTGCTCCTTAAACATTTTGCCCTAGTTATATCCTTTGTCTATGCTCTTACTTTTAGTGCTAAGTCTGCAAGCAAAAGAAAACACTGGATAGGTGCCAACTCTTTTCTTAGCTCTTCCTTTCAGATACCAGTAGCATCCCTTTTTCTAACCCAGCCCCTTCCATCTTTTCCTCCTAGTTTTACCTAGCGATCCTTGTCTACTTTTGATGTTTATCACTGGAAAAGTTGTCCTCCATTGCCTCAGCTGTTCGTTTGATGCAGCACGCCAGAGAAAACAGCAGCCTCCTTCTCCCGCCAGACTCGGACTTCAGAGTTGTGTTGTTTCACGTCTACCTGCTCCATCTACCATCCTAGTTTAGATAACCACAAAGCACATCACGGGCCAGATGCTGGCAGTTGCTTTGCAAGCACCATCTGAACGCCGCAGCCCCCCTGCGCTGCGCAGAGCGAGGGTGGTACGGAGATGCAAACAGAAGGGCGGCCTGCGACTGGGGAGGGGTGTCTGGGTGCAGCAAACCTCCTGCTTGCAAACCACCTTGGGGGTTTGGTCAGAACTTGACTTTTTTCAACCTGGCACAAATATTTGAAAGTCACTCAGTATCTGGAGTGGTGAGAGGAAAGTCATCCGGATTTAACCCATGGACTTGCGCAGGGCCACGTTTACCATCACCTCTGGCCTCTAAAGAACCGGGTTTATTTTGCATTCAGACTAATGCAGGTAGTCTTCGCTGCCTTGGTATTAGTGGTTTTCTGTCTCTCCCACCTCCAGCCCCATCTCAAACCCAGAACCTCTGCAAGGTCCCATTCTGAGTAGCTGTTTTGCTCCCTCTGTGCTGAGCATCCCTAAAACCTGAGCCGTAATAGCATCCCTGCTAATTATATCACTGCAGATTTATTTCATGGTAATATTATTGCTGGCCTCAGGCATCACCACTATCATTGGAAAACATCAAATGATCACAGCTCCTTAGCTGCCTCCATTAAACCTGAGAGAACCGTCTGGGCCTGTTTATAAGTTTGTCTTTTGATGAGAGCCAAGGATTGATGAGCTGGTGGATGCGAGGTTTGCAGAACGTGCCCTGGAGGGAAGCTTGCCTCCTCACAGCAGCCATAAGGTGCAGATGGCAGGAGCGCTAGCTGAATGCGTACGCAGCCTGGGAAGCGGGGAGCGAGGCGAGAGCGTCACCTTTATCTCTTCAGGGCAGACCTTGCCCCCTCCCTCGCGGCAGCATCCAGCGCCGAGGGCTGTGCAGCGGCATGGCTCTGCGCTCTGGACCAGCGGCGCTGGGGGTTTGGTCGGAGCTGCTCCCAGGGAAGGGGGTGTTTCGAGTAAGCAAGACGTCTTGTGATGCTTTCTGCTGAAAGTCTTGGAGGCAGGGCAGAAGAAAAGGCAAAAACATCCGTGCTGTTCTTCAACAACAAAAAAAAAAAAAAAAAAAAGGAAAAATAATTCAAGATTTTTCTCTATGTTCTCCTCGCTAGAAATAAAACACTGCGGCTGGTGTGCTGGGCGCCAAGGCTGCCTGCGAAGAGCGGGGCTGTAGGTCAGTGCTGTATCCCCAGGGCTGTTCTGTTCCTGGGACACAGGCTCGTAGCTGCTTGGTGCTGCAGGCTGCATCCCTCACGGAGCACAGCCGTGGGGGGGCAGTAGGTCTGTAGGGTGAAGCCCTTGGTGCTGAAGACCTGACATGCACGCTCTGCGTTTTGGAGGATGTATTGAAATATTTCGGCATACATCCCAGTACTGCATAAGTTTGTTGCAAGGGAGTTTTTGTCTGCGCCTGAAGGTCTGACTTGCAGGGATGGGGTGACCATCATCCCTGGCCAGTGCATTGGTCTTCCCCATGGATGCCCGTGGTCCACAGATGGCCACCTAAGGGAACAGCGTAAGATTATCACAGATCTGAGATTTAGCTCATGTGGAGAACGGAGGAGGTAACTTATCAAGACCCCTTTCAAGATCTATAAAAGTAGATCAGTTGTTATTGATTTTACTGTGTCTGGTCATAAAGTCCTTTCTGGTTATGGTGTGAAGTGCTCCAGCACGGTGATGAGTGGGCCAAAAACTTTACTGAAATGGGGTCAATAAATTACATGCAGACAAAAGGCACTTACACTCAGACTGCATCAAGTCTCCTGGTAATTTCAGCAAAACAGTCAGAGCAGAAATATGCTGATAATTATTTAAATTAGACTCCGAGCATTGAATTTTTTTTCTTCAAGTAACAGCACTTCAGCACTTGTCCAGATGAGTGCTAATTTACCCAAATGGAAAGGTTTATTAAACATGCCAGCCAGTGCTTTAGTAATATTTAGGACAGCAATTTTGCTTTATTATATCTCTTAACAAAGAGGACACAGGCTTCTTGATCCAGCACCAGAGCAGTCGGGGGATGCTGGGCAAGATCATTGTCAGCTCTGCCTGGTCTTGAATTAAGGTGCATCTTTTTTGCTTCAATTTTGCCTCTTTGCCAAGTGCAAACATGGGACCTGATTTGAAAAAACTTCACTGTCTTGACCAGATTGAAGGATGCTCAAAATCCGGCTGTCTTCTAGGTGCAGGAGTCATGGCTGTGATTTGGAAACTTTGAAGGATGAAATTGAGTTTGCTCCAGTGAAATGAGTCCTGAGCCATGTGCTGAGGAAGATGAGCCTTAGCTCCTCCTGCTGCCCCTTGCTCGCTCCAGGACACATTTGGCAACTGTCTTGTTTTGTGGAGAGGTTCAGGTGCACGATGATAGTCCCAGCCTGGCATTGTTTGGCTTCCCTCACTGATCTGTCGCACACAGCCCCTGGTCTCAGTTGTTACCGTGCGTGTTGTCGTACAGGTGTGCCTACAAGCAGGTAGATACAGTTGAAATTGAGCTGGAAGCTATTCTCTGCATTTATCTTTATTTCACCACCAGGGCTCTGTCTTGAGATTAATCACAATGTGGCACACTGGCTTTGCTGTCTCCCTTAGGGCTCTACGTTTATTTGTTTTATATATTTAAGATGCTGCTTCACAAAGCCCAATGGATTGAGGTTCTGCTAAGATGTCCAGTAGAAGGCTTCTGCTGCTGTTTGTGGGTGCAGATGTTTGGTTCTGTAGCTTCTTCCAGGACTCAGATGGAGAATTAGGACTACTTGCATGGATTAGAGATAATACAGAGTTGTCTTAGCCTGAGAATCTCCTCACAAAGAGGATGGTTATATGGTGTGTTTCTTGGAGATCCATCCAGGGGAGAATTTCTTTTAGGCTTTGAAATTCCTGTGGGTCCTCCAGAATAAAGGCCATCACCTCCTTTATGAGTGCATGCTCACCAAGGACATGAGGATTAGAAATACTGTATAACATACCAAAATCTGTGTTGTGCTGTTAGTATGTTTAACACCTTGTCTGGGGCAGAGAGGCAGGAACAGAATTTTGAAAAGGACTTAAGTTTGCTGCTGTTAAAGTTTTAATACGAGTTGAAGGAACAGCATACGGGCAGAAGTTCACTCCCTTTCTGCTGTAGGATGGCATATTTTGTATACGTTGTGTTCATTGATAATGGTATTTCTCTATCCTCTGATTATTGGTGGGAACTGTCATCTTTGCCATTTTATAGTAGATGTCTTTCTTTACTGAAACTTTTTCCTTCTTGCTCCTTCCGTAAATGTCTTCTTCCTCTCTCTCCTTCTTTCCTTTTTATTCCCCCCAAGATTGCAATGTTAAGCTATCGTACTATAAATCTTGGGAGTGTCTGGAGCTCTGGCTGTTTGCCGAAGATTTGGCAAGGGAGAACCTATTGGAGTTCTGTGTTGTAAATTCTTCCAGAGCTCGGATGCAAGTTGCAGCCAACAGTGATGGGAAGGTTTTGGCTTCATTCCAGGCAGTTGGTCTATATTCAGTACCATCGGGTGAACAAGTGGTGTCAGAGCAATGACTGGAAAGGCTGTGGCTGCTCCCCTATGCAAGTGCGGATGTTGAATGTCCCAGAGGAGAAACAGGGAAGTGGATCTTCTCTAGAATTAATGCAGAGGCTCTCTAATCTCCACAGCGAGCTGGAGTCACCCCAGACAGACAGGTCCTGTTCTGCTGGAAGTGCAGAAGAGCGGATGGGAGGAAGCATGCCTTCTCTGCTCCCCAGCATGGGTGGGCAGGAAGCCGGGTCTTCTAGGGATCACTGTTGATTCCCGTCCTCCTCATGCTTCAGAAAGGACAGAGCACTGTGCTGTCACAGCTCCTGAGAGAGGTGGGCACTGTGTCTCCGAGGGAGGGACCTGGTACACAATGACAACATAGCATGGAGATGGACACCTTGTTACTTGCACGTGCTTGGTCACCAGCTCAGCCTTGGGCTTCCTGCTCTTCATTGTGCAGAAAATTATGCCCTGAAGTGCATCCGGTGGCACAGTGTCACGAATGTTTCTAGCAGGTCCTCAAGTCTGTAGAGTAGCAGAGCTTGTTGTAGGGACAACAGTGCTGCCTTACCCAAACGTGTTTGGTGGGACCAGTTAGCAAGCTCTGCTCTGCTCGCCCACCAGTTGCCGCATCCCGCCAGGCAGCGCTCCTCTTCTGGTGAAGCCCACTTTCACCAAGGTTTGCAAAATATGGCTGTTGCAACGTGTTTCAGGGCACCAAGCACAACAAAACCCAGCCATGGCTATCGATTTCACATTGTGCGATACTGTCACTATTTACAGTCCTGGCTGTTGGCTGATAGGAATATGAAATTTTCAGAATAGGGAATATAAATGGAAATAATTTGAAAAGAAACTCTCACTCTGCATTATTGACAGTACTTATATTTTAGTGTTTGGTGTCCCTGCAACACCTGATTTATGGTGGCGTCCCACTGTGCCATGAACTGTCAGCTGATCTCATCCATCCACAGTGACAGGGACGTGGGGAAGAAGCTTAGAGGAGCCCTCCCAGCTTATCCACCTTTAAAAAGTGTAGAGAGACAGTCTAGGATTCAATTTTACTGTTCTAGCACCTTTCTTACCACCCTGATTGGAAGTGCTTAACCTCCTCTTCATTAATCAGTTTGAATTTTATCTAAAATTCATCCTCGATGAAGGTAAATTAGACAGAGTCTACTGCTTCAATCTTGGGCTGAAAATCATTGCAGTGTGTGCAGGGTTTAGCAGGTAAGCGCATTGCAGCTTGGATCAGAGTGACACTGTGTTTTTGGTGAGCAGCAATACCAGTCAGTCACCAAGTCACTGAAGTTGGCAGGAACCTCTGGGGATCATCCAGTTGAATCCCTGCTCAAAGCAGGGTGCGCTGGAGCCGGCTGCCCAGGAAATCAGTTGTTCTTAGGGAGGTTGCTGTCATTGTCCTCATTTTACGGGTGGGGAAAGTAAGCCCTGGGTAGTGACTTGGCTGTGATATCTGGAAGGTGAGTGCAGGTGGTTGGGGTGACGTGCCTGACGTGATGGTGAGAAGGTGAAGAAGGCCTTGAGGCTGCAAGATGTGTGCTTACTCATTTCATGAACTCCTGGTTACAATGGCACTGTCTTTCTACTAAGGAAATTTCTTCAGGAATCAAAACTACTAGGATCTGTAAGACTTGAAGAGCTTTAAGATCTGTACATAAACGCATCAGAGAGGTCTGTCTTCTTCTCTGAACAGCTACTTTACTGTTGGATGTTTCTGTATGGGGAAGAGTGGAAAAAGGGAATAAGGGGGATAAGAGGCAGTGAACTCTGTTTGTAGAGTCCTTGGCCTTCTGGTCACCTTTCTACTGAGATCCTCTGTAACAAGGACTCTTGGGAAGTGTAAGTGTTCTTCCTCTAGTGGTCTGCTCAAGTTCAGCCAATGGAGCGGTTACACAGTCCCTGGGTATGTGGCCTCCTGGTCCATGCTGCTGGGCCCACAGAGCAGCCTTACGGCTCCTGCAACAAGATTTCCTGGAAAAATTAGGCAAATACCCAGGCACCCTGTCAGAGTCTGGCTAAGCCACCTTCTCCTGCTCGGGTGTGGAACAAGTGTCCCACTGGGGTAACTCTGTCCCAGCCAGCCAGAGAGCATCTTAAATGTCTGATGAATGTTTAATGGTAGGATTTTGGCCGTACCTTTTCCTTGGGAAGAGGTGATGACTGCAAGGCATTCGCTTCTGAACTCCTCCACCTAGCTGAAACCTGCGGGCCTTCTCCCGGATGAGACTCCCCTCTGATGGCTGCGGCCGACGAGGCGGGGAGCTGGGACTGATTGGCTGCGGTATTGCAGAAAGCTGCCGGCTAATTTACCTAATCCGTAGCACTGAGTCGAAATGCGAAAGTGCCGGTTGTCATCACTCCGCAGCTGCAATTTACATTGGGAGGGAGGCGGGGGAGCACACCCGTGAGAGAGACGTGAGCTCTTTCGCTGCGTGGTTCTCTGGTCTCCGCTCTTACTTGGGGTGCAAAAAATGGTAATCTCACATTCTGCTTTATTTTCTATTTCTTCCCTCTCTTCCTGGTGAGGGCAGACAGCATAAGAATTAACTTCCAGGGGCATTGGTGACTTCCTAGCAAGAAAACCCAACATTTGCAGGCTCCTAAGAAAATGAATTTCCCTGGCAGGAACCACACCTAGAGGACTCTCGCTCTGTTAGGATACAGACATTTTGTAGTGTCCCGAGTCCCCAGTGTGTCATCTCTGCTATGGACCTGGAAGGCTTTTATAGCCCAAATCTGACTCCCTCTTGCAAAGCCCCTTGCTGCGCTTCTTGTGGGGGTTTGGGACCTGATGCGTGGATCTGTTCTTTACATGGGGTTGCTCAGTTCATCAATGGTGGGTTAACACCTTCTCCTGCATCTCGCGAAAAAGAGGAACATGGTGAAAACCAGAACAAACCAAATTTTGTTGCACTGCTTGAAACAGCTTGTGAGCTGGGAGTTTGTCCCTGCAGTCCTTTCCTGTTGCCTTCTGCTTTCTGCTGTGACTGATGATTGGGACGAGAGCACCTCGGTGTCCCGGAGCAGCTCCACAGGCAAAGCCTTCTGGCAGTCTGGACCTGAATGTCATTTGCGCTGCTGTTGCTCTGGTCTAGCTGCTTAGCTAATACTTTGATGCTTGCAGGTTGTCTCATCAGGAGGAGGAACTAATGACAGAGCTAGTGATGCGCTCCTCGCTTCCGAGATCGCACACCAAGACTGGTTCTGCTGATACGTCTTTGCTCACAGTGGCATGAAATTCTTGCTACAACAGTGGTTGGAAAGCTGCTCTTAAAATCCTGAGCAATATAGCAGGATTCTGCCCTAACCCCCTGCACAAAGCAAGAATGGGTAGGTGTGTTGCTCAGGCCTTGTCTGTTGGGCTTTGAAGATCTCCAAGGGTGGAGCTCCTACACTCTGGGTCCCTGTTCCAGTGTTGACCAACCTTATATGATTTTTTCTTCTGATATCTAATCAGCATTTGCCCTGTTGTGTCCGCTGCCTCTCATCCCATCCCTGTGCATGTCTGAAAAGAGTTTGGTTTCAGTATACTCCAGAAACATGCTGAACTGCTTGCACCCTGTCATGTTGCCCTTCCAGCAGCTGCAGGAGCGGTTAAAGCCCCTGTGAGTATCAAAGCCTACCTGTTCTTCTGTCTAGAGACTTTCCCTCGGGCAATTTCTTGCTTGATGCCTCTTTCTTCCTTTGTTCTTTGGCTCCTTTACCCCATTAAACACATGGGTTTGAATCAACAGCCATCGTAACCCTCTGCCCATGTACTTCCACTTCTGACCTGCCCTGCGTACATAGCCTGTGTTTTAGGTGATGCCCCATCTTATATCAACTCTTCTGTTCCAGACATGACTTCTTGATCTCCCTTCATTAAGAAAAAAGGTTATGCAAATAGCTTCAAGCAGGATTTGGCCAAACTCTGTCACAGCAAAAATTATTTTGACCCTGGATTGCAACAGGGAGCTGGACGTCACTGTGGACCTGGACCCAGCAAGCAGAGGGCGCTCCTCCCTGGTGCTGATGCTATGGAGACACCCTCCTGCCTGCTCTGGTGCTCACTTGTCACCAGGGGAGACAGTGTAACTGTGCTTGAGCACTCCTGTTGCCCAGTGTTGGATGTCGGGTGGTTGAACACTGGAATGGATTGCCCAGATAAGTAGTGGAGGCTCCATCCTTGTGAGTACTCAAAACTCAACTGGACACAGTCCAGTGCCAGTACTTGATGGCCCCATCTGAGTGGGGACCAGGACTTGGACATATGATGGTCTTTTTGTCTGAGAGAACTAAAGTGGGCTTTCACACTCTGAGCTGAGGAAGGAGGGCTGGTGGTTGTGCAGGAGTGGTAGAAGACAAGCTGCGAGTGGTATGTAGGACACCCGCTTCTGACTTCCAGCTAAGCCGAGCTGGAGGAGGGAGCGTTACAGATGACTTTGTTGAAGTCATCAGGAGAACAGCACGTCTCCGACTTACTTTATAGGTCTTGTGCGGATTTCATGTGCCAGAGCTAAAATAATACATGATTTGTTAAACTGGCTTTTTTCACGGTTGTAGGAAATAACCCAGCCATTCAGCTAGAGCAGCAGAGAGCACCGATCAGCGTTGGCAGGGTGGGCTGTGCTGACTGCTGTCAAGATGCTGCTTCTGAGGATGCTGGTGGAAACAAAGGAGTCAGAGTGGTAAAACTGCACCGTGCTGGACCGCACTCGGCAGAGCAGCCAGAACAGGGGGTGCAGGGAAACTAAACAGGAGCATGAGGACTGCCAAACTGATGGCAGTAACGTGTGTAGGACAGCATTTTAGAGAAGGGAAGGAATCAGTCTGGCTGATTTTTCTGGTAAATTCAACATGTGCTTCCAGGACATAGGAGTCACACGAGTGGGGGGTTCACCTGGCCTTTCAGGTGGGGCATCCGATGGACTCGGAGTGGTTTCCCCAGTGGACTGTGGCAGGGTGTCTGCTCTTTAGGCATGGAGGTTTATTTAAGATTTCCTTTACTGCTTTGTTAAATCCAGAGCTTTTACTGTAGTGAAGAAGGGCAAGAAAAAAGACAAAGGTTGTCAAATTGAATTGTGCCGAATCTGGAATATACCAGGAGCCGACACACCTGATCCATGGTAAAGAGGAATTTTTCTGCTCCCCGAGAGGCTTCCTCTGCACATTCAGTCTGCAGCTGAAGTGGGCTTTTTGCTGTCTTTCTTTATTGTAATCTCCTAATTAGTTTGCTACATTCACTCCTCAATCGCTGTAAGCATTAAAGTGCAGTGAGTCCCATTACGTAGCCTTTTCCATCTACATTACCTACTTAAGCAAATTTCAAATTAAGATTTTTTTTTTTCTACAAATTCAGCCTTTCTGATGTACTAAGTAACTTGTGCCTTAGAAACTTTGGTCTCACGGGTGGTGGGTTCCCCACCTCCCTCTCTGCCTGGTCAAGTTACGGAGAAGTGGTAACTCATCACAGGAATGCGTTCACTGCATCCCTCTCCGATTTGGTCCTTTGCCTGGATGCATTTTCGTATTGTGGTTTTGTTGTTATAACGGGAGGATGAATGATTCATTGCTGTCTCACAGCGGAGGGGTCAGCGGGTCGCCCACAGCCATATCTTATTAACATCTGGAACTTCCTCTGCTGAGGTATTGCTAACCGTCTGTAACACATACCGCTCATTTTCATGGCATGCTCATAACCTTTGCTAATTATTTATAAAGGGTTAATTAATAGGATTCTGCTCTAAACAGTGACCCAGTGGTCTTTGTTTCTGGTCCTTCAGCTAAAGTAACAGCACTCTTACTGAAAACAACAGTAATTTATTCTTGAGAACAAGGGTTTTGAGATGCTGTATCAAAGCCCCACGAAAACCGAATGTGGTGTCTACCTCTTTCCTCTGATCACTGATTTTGTAATTTTATAAAAGAAAGCAATCAAGTTTGTCTCATTGGTGCTCATTGTTCAATTCTATTATCCTTTCAGGCTTTTCTCTTAATGTTTGTTCCACTGTTTTAGTAAGGCTTGAAATTAGACTAATTCCCCAGATCGCTCTTCTTCCAGTTTTAAAATTTAGATGAAACAGATTAAGATTATTGAGTTCTGAAAATCAAAGAGACAATAAGGTAGCACCATTAACGTGCTGAAAGAAACCATTTGCCTGGTCCCGTTAGCCCCTGCTCTGAAAGAAAAAGCAGAGGGCACCTGGTATAATTAAAAGGCAACAGGTCTACTACAAGTTAAAGGAAATGCTTTTTAATACAGCTTGTAGCTAACTGGCAGAACTTGTTGCTCGAAGATGCAGTCAGAGCAAAAAAAGAAACACAAAGAAGAGGGGAAGCTTGTTATGAATAAGAACAGTAGCTCTGGTTCTGCAGTAGTGGTGATAATCCTCGCTTGTGCAGTGTTGCCATTGTAACCGTGGGTTTACTTGAGTGATGGAGGCTTTCAAGATCAATGTGAATATCTGTAAATTGAGCTGAGGAGAAGATAAATGACCAAGGCTGTTCTGTTTCTTGCTTTGGGAAGATTTAAGGCAATAATTAGCGAGGCCAGGAAAATGATTTCCCTTCTTGCAGATGGATTTTGTAAGATACGTAGTTGGAGTCTTTCAGGCTCAGAAGGTGAGAGTTGGGTTTTTCTCTAGACCATTTGCAGGGTGCGAAAGTTGGTGGGACTCCAGGCCACTTCCACTACAGCAATCTCTGCTTTTCCTGAAAGATGCATTAAAACTTTCCCATTCATGCTTTACAAGCACACCACAGACTGAGACCACCTGGCAATAACTCTCTCTAGAGGCCTTCCCAAGCAGGGATCTCTTGTTTCACTGAGCTCTAGACTGCTTTGCATCTACAAAGTACGATTGGTAGGGAGGAGGAGTAGCTTTTATTACACCTGCCTTCATAGCTGAGCCCAACAGCTGCTCCGCCTTTTCAACTCTATCAACTGTTTGGACATAAAATGTATATATATTTTTAATCACTAATGTGAGGATGATGAACAGGGAAGATGAGCATAAGCCCCCAGCGCTTCTTCTCGCCCTACACTTCATTATTGCTTTCTAAGCCTTTTCCTTTAAAAATGAAACAGTTTCTTAAACAGGCAATAGTTTTTCATACATTTTACCCATTCTGTCTATTAAAAGATCTTGACCCCTCCATTTCCATCTTTTGGGATAAAAGTAGTAAGTTGTGCCAATTTGGTAGTCAGTGTGTGGAAATCAGTGTCTATGAAATGCATATTCTCTTTGATTGCCTGCATTTAAGCCTGATTATGTTCAAATCACCCAAACATCACAAAGTGCTATGTGAAGTATAATAATCTGTCATCAGAGGCAGACAGAGAGGAGGAGAAACAACTCTTTAGATTTTGGTAGAACCCAGAGAGTTTTACACATCAGCTTTTCAAATGCCAGCCTCTTGGGAACATCGTAGAGCCAAGAGCCTGGGTGCTACTTTGCAATCACCACAACTCTGATCTCTGAAAGGGGTGAGGCTTTAATGCCGAGAATATGTTTTGCGTTTCAGTAAACCCACCCCAAAAGTTGCTAATGTTGCAGCATTCACTTGCACGCTACCGGATTCCACCAGTCTCCACTGATATTAACAATCAGATGTTCCTGTTGGGTGCAGTGAAGATGAAAACAGGTCTATTGCCAGCCTCCAAAGAAAATGGAGTAATCTGCTAGCCTAAAGCCTGAGTTGCTGCTGAGCAATGTGTCCGGGACCTTGCGCTTGGCCTTTGCCCGGAAAGATTTCTTGATCCATTTCTCCTCTAGTAAAGTCATGCAGTATGCTCTGATCATGGTCAGGCGGGGTAAAAGCACTCCTGCTGCCTTGGACTGTCTCAGATGCGGTGTCCACACTTCTCTGCATCCCTCCATGCGTTTTTTTTGGTGTAGTGCTCCCCACCTGGGAAGCAGTTTCTGCACCCCTAAAATTATTGCCTCAGTTCCAGCACTCTGCAGCCACAAAATCTAGATGTTGACTAAAATAACTTATTCACCCTGTAGGTTATGACGCTGGCAGTACCTGGCACCCATCAGGAAAGAGATGAGGGTACCCCATTATCCCCCTCCCCTACAGTCCCGCGGTGGTACGGGGGTGCCCGGTGGGATCGCTGCATGCTGTACTGCACGTGGCACGGAGAGAGCCTCCTGTTTTCCCAGGTGGCCGGTCTGGCACTTCTTCATCAGAGCTGCATTCAGTAAGAAGAGTGTAAGTGTGTGGGGATAGCTTTTAAATCATTGACTTACATTTGCCAAAGCACGGAGAGGGTTTGTCATTTCTCTTCCACAGTGCTGAGGCTCTTTCATGTAGAGTCCCGCCTGGACCTGGGGTCCCCTGATGCGCAGGTGCCGTGGGAGAAGGAAGGAAGGGAGGGAGTGGGAGCCGTAACTCTGAGTCCCCATCTTCCCTCTGCCTCTGTGTGGCTGCTGGTGATTTAAATTGTCAGCTTAACGCATTCATCCATTTAACTCAAAAATGTGTTTGAAGAGAGAAGGAGGGTGAGGGCAGACCCCTTCCCTGAAGTGGGGTGTTTGCCTTGCAGAATCCCAGCTTTGCTCTTTCCCAGTTAAGGCCCAATAATGTCTCCAGTGGATGGGAGTCCCAGGCCTGCCTTTGTCTGATAAGGTTGGAAGGTCTCTGGGTTGGGAACTCTCTCCTACACACCTGTGTGTGCGTGTGTGTGTATTTGGATGTGCACGGACACCGCCTGGCACAGCAGGTCTCCGGTCTGGAGAGCTCTGGGTACCATCACAGCACAAAACCACCGCAGTACTCGCACAGCGGGCGAGCGGGATGAACGCTGTTTGCTTGTCTCCAGGCAGCTGTGCCCAGAGGTTTCCTTGTCCTCTAAGGAAGCGTGGTTGTTGCAGTTTTAGGGCTGTGCTCTCAATCTCTTAAGTAAATTACCAGGAAAAATGGCTGGTGCTATTTTTTTCTCATTGTGCTCCGCTAGTTCTGTTTAGGGCTGTTGTGCTGGATTTTCTTCCTTTTATCCTCTTGTTTTTCAGCATGTCTGCCTTTTTCCTTTCCCTTTATATTGAGATTTGTCCTCTCTTTTATAGAAATTAAAAATGCCACATCCCCGCCAATCTGAGACTGAACAAAACTGAGACTAGAGAATAGTTTGTTTCTAATTGAGATTTGAAAAATATCCCTCAATAATGCTTTCAGCTATTATGCGTGGGAATATTTTGATTACACTTGTTATGGCAAGCCCACATTCTGCCATTGCAGGATAAGAGGACAAACGAGAGCAGTGTTTCCACCAAGAGGTGTCTATCCTGAAGAGCAGATGGCTTGGGGTGGAAGCCGTGTTGCACGTGCACGTACATCGCTGCGTGGCCTGCGAGTGCGGCGTGAAGAGGCTCGCAGTGATGTGAAACGCTGTCAGGTTTGCTTACCCACTCGGGGCTTTTTTTTTCTTTGTGCTTCTGTAGCACCGCTGAGCTCCAGCCCTTTGGGGATTCCCTGGGCACCAGGCAAACATCCCCGGTGCCTTTGCACCGTTTGTAGTGACAGCGCCCCAGAAGATGGGCTGAAGGCTTTCGGCGTGGGTCTGTGGGTCTACAAAAGGCAACTGAGAAAAGCCACTCTTGTATTATTAAGCATAAACTCCCTTCATGGAACATACAGCTCAGCTGGAAAACGCGTAGGAGTCTATAAGTCAACCCCCCCCCCCCCAAAAAAAAAAACAGCTGGAAAATGCTGCTGCAGTGCGAGTGTCCAGCATGGGCAGGCAGGGGGGGAGAACTGTCAGCAGGAATATTCTGGGAATATTCATGGAGTTAAACATGCTTTGTAATGTCGAAATACAGACGGGTGTGGAAAGGCTAAGCAGCTAACGGCTAGCTCAGTAGTCCTAAATCTGCAGTTGAGCTATAAACAAGTGAAGCCCAGTGTCCATCAGCAGCTTGACTTGGGAGTGCCTGGCGTCTGCGCATGGCTGAGCTCGGCAGTTAACGGCGGCGTGCAGCTGGCTCGGGGAGCGAGGAGTCGCTCGGTGACAGACAGTTAATGGGGAGGCAGCTCTGCCATTTGGGAAGGGTTCAGATGGATACCAACCCATGAAAAGAGCTAAATTCGGAGAGGGAAAAGAGCGTCTGGATGCTTAACGCCATCAGGTGCTCTGCGAAGGACAGGCAGGAATGGAGTATGGTGAGGAGAAGTTAGTCTGCCTGGGTTTGAGCGCAAGGCATGGCTGAGCCGTGGCATCCTGGCACCGTGATCAGTGCAAGGGGTGGCAGCGGGCTGCCTTGCCACCCACGCATCGCCCGTGTCCCTTTCTGCTCTGCGCAATGGGAGAGCCATCAGACAATAGTAGCTCGTAGGCTTTGACAGCGCCCTTGGCTGCTTGTTGTTTTTTTTTCCTGACCGATCGATTCCGGGGTGCCACCCTGGCCATCAGGGAGTTAATTTGTGTGTGAATGCAGAAGAATAACTAAGAATCTGCCAGAGGCAGCTGCTGGCATAGCTATGACCCAAACCTCAGTGTCTGGAGTGAAGACCTGGAGTCCTTTGAGTTGGCTGCCTCCTGGGCGGCTGGATCAGAATGACGGGCTCATGTCTCGTGTCCAAAACCAGCCCCTCTGGAGCCCACAGCTCAACCTGGCGTTCGTCAGCACTGCCTTCCTGCATCTAAAACAACGCCTGGCCACCTCTGCCCTCCCGTCCCGGCTCTGCTTCATTCAGAGACAGTGCCTCAGAAGAGGAGAACAAGGGCTTGCAAGCCTGAGGGCTGAGCTGTGCCAGGAGAGTTTCTCATACCCTCTTTAAAAATAAACATAGTTGCATGTATGGATTCTATTCTCTTATGGAAGGAAGTGTCCTTATTAGTAAGTGTCTTTTTTCCTACACCTCATGACTCCGGTGCTGCATACCTCCAGGGTCCCCAGCATCAGTTCCTCCCTCCAGTGACTTGCTTCCTGTGCTGGGTTAGAAAGCAAAGAGGTGGAGGTGTTCCACCGGTGCGAATACCAGTGCCATGGCAGGGAGCACTACTGCCTGTGCTGGTGCAGGGTTCAGGACCCGCTCCTCTCCCCGGAGCCGGCTCTGGCGCTCCTCCAGTCTCCCCAGCATCCTGCAGCGGGCAGGCAGGGAGGCAGCACGGGCAAGCGTATTTGGTTAAACATTTGCTTGGCTGGGCAGCTGAGAGTGAGTGAATCTGTGATTTTTGTCTCCTTTTTTTTTTTTTTTTCTTTTTTTGGCTAAAAGGTCAAATTTACATTGAATAAATTTGTGTTCCACATGGTAAAAACAAATGTAACTGCTTAAGTGCGTGCAAGGGGCATTGCCTGCTAACTAGGGTGCTCAGAAGAGCGCTCGCTTATGTCTGGAGGCAGGCGATTGCTCTCAAGTATTGTTCTTTTTAGGGCAAGCCTTTGCAGGGAGAGCAGAGGAGGAGGCGGGCGCTGCAGGGAGAGGGACGGTGGCAGCGTGGCGGCTGCTGCTGCGGCTTTCGGCTTTCGGCTGGCTGTGGGGAGGCAGAGCCGGGGCTGGGCTGCTCAGGAGGCTTCTCTTGCTGCGACAGGGAGGGCTGGAAGTCAGTAACCCTAAAACGCAGTGATTTGTAGAGCAAATGGCTGAAATCTGCTGGAGCTGCGGGAGTTTGGGAAGTGCTGAGCGTCACCAGCTTCTCCTCGAAATGCGGCTTTTCGTTTTGACCTGCAGGTGTTTGAGGAGGAGCTGCAGGAGGATGCTGGAGGAAAGAGGGATGTCGCAGCCGTGGGGAGGAAGGCGGGGGCGAGGGTGTGGAGCCAGAGGCGGCCTCGTCTCGAGGCTCTCCCCACATCTTCAGCTCTGCCCTACTTTGTCACTCTGCAGCCTCTTCTCTCCCAGCAGTTCATCCGCTTGCAGCTTGCTTTCTCAAATCATCCCACCTGCCTCCGAGCATGGAAACTCTTCCTCGTCAAGGAGTGCAAAGCCACTGTGCCCTTGTCGTTCAGGTCTCTCTGGAGAGCTCGGATGGAGATGGAGAAGAGCGGGCTCTTACCTCTCCCCCAGCCCGGTGTGTGTGTTTGCTCAGCGTTTCCCTCCCAGCAGGCATCCCTCAGCATTGCCCCCCTCCGAACGTGGGTTTTCCTTGCGCTGAGTCTGTCTCCCTGCCCACGCAGCACCTGACACGCTGGAGCTGAATCACAGCACTGCAAATCCCCGCTGGGGAGCTGGGCTCTGACAAGCTTGACAAGTCTTCTGCTGGGCATGGCTGGTAGATGAGTGGGAGCTGTGTCCGTGGGGCCATAGTGCTGCCCTGCGCTACGTGTCTGAGTGCAGAGGGGTTGGTCATCAGGACAGGGGCTTTCCATGGCTGTCTGGGTGGCTCTTCTGCCCCTTGCGCGTTCCCTGCCTCAAGCCCAGCCCGGGGCAGTGCTGGTTGCGCAGCCGGGGAGGAGGTGATTGGGCTTTTCATATGCTGAGCACTGCTACACGCGGGTCAGCCATCCCAGGCGCTTCATTACCTCTGTCTGGCCTCAGCCAGGAGCCAGCGATGGGTTGCATACGCTCATCATTTACCTCCACTTGCCTCACAGAGACGTTCGTTTTGCAAACAGCTAAACCCACTGGTACTTGCCGGTAAGCACTAGCTACTGGCCAGCTATTCTGAGCCTTCCTCACACTGGCGCACCCTTCCCTGAGCTGCCTGGACTCACCAACCAAACGGAGATGCCCCTTGATTTGCTTTGCTAGGACAGTTTTCTTCCAGCCAAGCATGCTGGATCATCTCGTGGAGGAGGCCAGCAGAAGAGGGGGAAGAGAACGGGACCGTCCCTCCTCAGCAGCTTTTAAGCATCCCTGTGTCCATGGCCAGCTGAGGAGGAATAAAGAGAATACCACAACATACTAAAACAAGGAGTCAGTCAGCGGTGGACCAAGGAGATGGCATCTGCTCCAACAAACATGTGCTTGCATCTCCAAGGAAGTAAAGCCATGCTGCTTATAATGTAGGGCCAGACTATGTCCTGGGTGGGAAAGAAAGGGAAACTATTTTGGGAAGAGAGAGTAAATCTCTCCAGGGCCCCTAAAGGGCTTAGGACAGGAGATAAGTGCAAGTAAGGGTAGTAGAGGGAGAGGCAGATTTCACCACTGGAGGTGAAGTGTGGTTGTCTGTCATTCCTTCACCAGTACCTTTTATAAACCTTCCTAACTGTGTTTTCTCTTCACGTAATTCCATCAGGATTTTTCTGTTCTATCTTAATTTGTCCAAGTTAAATGTGATGTCCAGGTAAATGAGTAAAACCAAATCATTTTCCACTCAAAGTTGTGGCAAATCTCTAAACCAGAGCACTGGGGACACACCAGCAGTGTGCCCTTGTGGAAGCTGCACGGGGGAGGTGGAGAGCTGCTGTTGGAGGGCCAGAGGACAAATAAGTGTCCTTTGGTGAGCAGGGAGCCTCTCTGATCTGCATTGAGGTACTCCACACTGCTAGATACTGGTGATGGCCGGCTGGAAACCCAAAGGCTTTCTAGCGGCTGTGCCAGGCGTGGTGTCCAGAGACCTCCACCTTTTGGTGACAGTGGTTGAGGTAAGGAGCAGGCTCTGCTGCTGCATCAGTCTTATTCCAGCACTCTGTCTGGCTGTGGAGCGTGGAGGATGGTGTGACATGTGCTGCAGGGCTTGTTTTGTCTTACAGTTCCTTGCTCTTGCTTTCATGCCTGTTTTGCACAACCTCTGACTGCTGAAAAGATGCCAGTTGCCCCCTTGGACCTCCCCGCTGTCCCTGGGACCAGGGCATTGCAGCCCTGGCAAACAGGTCTGAGGGTGGAAGCTGCACCCCGTCGGGTGCAATGAGCTCCCTGCACCCCAAAGGTGAAACGAGTGACAGCAAATATTCCCAGTGCATGTTCTGCACGGCACATGTCCCTCCCCAGGAGCAGGTCCAACCCCAGGGCAGCCTGCGAAGGGAAAACCTCCCTGAGAGCAGCTCCTGCCTGTTTAGTATTAAGTGATGTGGGTCCCAGCCCCTCTTCCCCAGTCATTACACAATGATTTGTGATATTTGCGATGTGCTGTTCCATGGATAATGCCCTTGCTGCAGTTCAGTGAGTTGTTCATTGGGTTGATTGATTGTATGACGGTGTCTGGGAGCTCTTTTGAACCTGAGGATGCTGCAGATGCTCCTCTGTTGCTGACCACTGAGAGAGGAGAAGCTGTTCACGTGCCGGCGGTGGCAGTTTCACAGCACTGGCTGTGGTTTGAGAATTGGCACATCACTCGGTGCTGATGGAGGTAAAATCGTGGCTGTAGCGATAACTGGGGGATAAACCCATTAAGCAGAGTGGGGATAACTCCATTAAACGGGGGCTGCTTGACCCTCAGTCACAGCGCTGTGCTGGGGAGCCACGGCTCGGGTCCTGGCTCTGCTGCTGCCTCCCAGGCAAACTTTGACATGTTTCTAAATATATAAAGGGGCCCTGGAGGATTAAGCTCTCCCCTGTCCTCTACTGTGAGGATAAATTCGTAAGTGACTGTGAAAATTTCCAGCCCTGCTGCGAAGAGCCTTGGAAATACCTGGAAAGGACAATAAATTTCCAAGCTGCGAGCGTTGCTTAACCTAAGCTGCTTTCCATGGTCTCTGCACTGCAATACTGTGGTTTCGGAGTCACTGTACCATTTGTCCTTCAAAGAGCACAGCAAGGAAAACAGTTTCTTTCCCAATTTCAGCATTTAATCTGCTGGCGCTGGTCTGTTCCTCTCGTTTTAGATAGCGTTTCTGTGCTCCATCTATCAGACCTTTGGGTGCCCTGGAATCAATCAGGAATTCCAGCCTTGTGCCTGCTAATTGCATGGCTGTTTGGTGGCTGGGAGCTCTTCCAGCTGATGGATGGTGTGCGTGGAGGTTTTACTCCATCCGACTGACACCCCGTAAGCGGTGTGGCGTTGTGTGCACACCCAGCGCGGGGGCGAGGGCAGGCGCTTGCACAACCGTGCAAAACAAGACACGGTGTGTGTGCATGGCGGTGCACCCTCACTGCTACCGGAGGAGCATTTAGGCTGTCACCGTGGGAGCTGTGGCTGTCGAAGGGGAGCTGGGTGAGCCGAAGCACTGCACAGGATCATCGTGTGTGATGCTGAAATGCCAGGACGGACCTGGCAGGGGTTTGGTGGACCCGGCAGGGTATGCGAGATCAGTGGTCCTCTCTGGCGGGGAGGCACTGAGGAGCGGGTATGCTTTGACAAAACCAGCTTGCACCCGTCTGCAAGATGCTGACCATGATAGCAGAGGAGTGACATGCAGCCGGGTCCCTCTCCCAGCCTTGTAGAAGGCAGGGTCAGTGGTTGGACTCAAAATAACTCTGAGGTCTGCATGGCCTCCACAACTGCCCACAGCTGCCCTGAGCGGTCTTCTGATAGTCCTGCATGGCTGGCTGGTGGCGACTGCCCTGGCACGCCTCGGAGGAGCCTTCTTGCGTCTGTAAACAAATTTGGATCTGAAGGCAGAGCGTGCCGAAGTGACAGGTTTACCCTTCTGAGGCACTTTCATTTTGCAGGTTTGACTTGACGTGTCAGGCAGCTCCTTGGATTGTAACCTGAAAGGGTATTATAGGAGATGCTGTACTCGGGGTGACATTTTTAATCTTTCATCTCTTCCAGCTAATGTGTTTCGCTGATCAGTTTGCCAGGCAGAGCGGCCTCGCTGGCGATGCCAGGTCTGAGTTCCTCTCCCGTCTGCCTCTCATTCTGCACGCGCTGCCACACGGCTTAACAATTGTGTTTTTCATGAATAATTTGTTCTCTCCACATCAGGCAGTCTGTGTCACTCTGCAGCCCTCAGCTTTGCAGAGGGAAACAGCCGAGTGAAGGGAACAGCCGGCGACGCGGGTCCTGGGCGAGTCTGCCCCGTGCCTTCCTGTACTCGAAACAGGGGCTCCTTCGTTTCTCCTTCACAGCAGTGTCCTTTGCTGCATGCACGCACGCTCTGTGCAACCCTCTTTTGGCTGTGCTCTCACGAGGAGTGATGTTTCAGTGCTAGCAGGTGAGATGGATGTTGTGCCCTTCCCCAGGAGAGTGCCCGGTACCGCTGTTTGCTCCTCGCCACGTCGCATCTCTTGTGGTGGCGCATCAGAGGCAGCGAGGGACCGAAACAGCCCGTGCCCCTGCTGTGCTGGGGCTCTCTAGTTATCCCCCAGGTCCCAAGGCCGACACAAGTTCCCTTTTAAGAACAGCACCCACCCTGACACCCCTGGGGTGGGCGTTTTGCAGGGGGTGCTCAGTTGGGGCTGTCCCAGATGTAGCTTTCCTTTCCTTGGGGAGATTTCTTCCTGCTACAAGTGAATCCCATCACTGTGGTCCCACCAGCTGCTGTCTGCACGGCTTTCCCAGGGATCAGCTGCGTCCCGAGGCAGCCGAAGGAGCTGGTTCAGCCCTCATACTTCAGTGGAGCAGATAACAGCTTCGATGAACTGTGTTATTTGCCCTGGAAAATTCTTGTTAGCGCTCTGCTGTTGACAGAATCGCGCAGGATTTGGATGTGGGATTTGCTCCTCGCGGTCCTCAGAGCAGCATCCCGGTCACAGCAGAGATCAGTTCAGATTTCCGTGTTTGCTCAGGAAAGCCCCCCTGCCAGAATAAGGCAGGAGGCAGCAGGTCAGGCAGGGTGCTGGCAGGGCTGCGGGAAGGGGGATGCCCTCGGGGACCAGGCGTTGGGCACAGAAGTATCTCGAACGGACATGATGCTTGCCAAGCCCTTCCTCAGGGCACTGGTGCAGGGTTGTTTCTCCCAGCATATTTTCTGACTTTTCTCCACCTCGTTCCAACGTTTCATCACAGCTGGCCTTCACGGGCATTCTTCCTTCCAGAAACTGGAGAAATTCCAGAAAACTGGAATTAGCCTATTAAAGCTACCCCCTTCAAACCAAAGGGGTGGGAAATAGCTGAATATTCCTCTGGAGTATCGGTGCCCGCAGGCAGGCTCCATCCGTGGGAACCCTCTCTCTGTCCCGGCGCTGCCTGCCACACTTCGCCACCCGACCCAAAGTCCGTGAAAGTCAAGGTGAAGATTTCCTGTGGACTTTCTGGGCTTTCAGTCGGGCCCTAGCACATTTGTGGAGCACGTGGTATACTGGCCAAATCTGAGATAATCGTGTTTTCACAGGAGGGGAAACTGAGGCGTAGAGCGGCTGAGTCAGGATACGGATCCAGCCACGTGGGAACTCGGTGCCCAGGCTCTGCACATCCCTGGGGAGGGATGGAGGGAAAGGTGCAGCAGCTCAACGATTAGATGGAAAGGGTCAAATTTTTGCAGTCAGGAGGGTTGAGGTTCCCTTCTGCCATACTGGAGCTTTTTAATGGCTTTGAACCAACGACTTTGACCTGAAAGCCTTGCTCCCGTCTTTTCAATGTCCCTTAGGTGCTGTGGTGGCGTGGCCGGTTCGGAAGCTCAAAGGCAGACCGGCGCTCTCGGATGCTTCTTGGATACCAGCCCATGGGCTGTCATTTCTGTTGGCTTGTGATACTCAGCGCATGTTTTCAAATACCAACTGGAGTTGTTTGCAAATGCCTAGTAAATCCCAAAATAGCCCCAATTTGCTGAATTTTGTGAATAGCATTCAGCCCACTCCAGTGACAATAGCAGCCTGCCTCCATGCCTCGCCGGAGCTTTGCCGAGGTACAATAGTGAGAGGGGCGACGAGTGAGGCTGGGCGAGCAAATGTTATTATTCCAGCTTGCTGCACAAACAATGGATGCTATTTGTTTTGCTGGCTTCTAGAGCGTCTTATTTGTATCGGCTCCGATTCTTTCACTGCGTTCCTCGTTTTTCTTTTGTGGCTTTCCACTCTTTGGGGATTCATTGTCCTGGTGAAGCGTGGTCCCTTTCGGTTGGTGCTCTGGAGCTGGAGGACTGGTGCTGGGATGTGAATCGCCTCCCATCGCCTCTCCTTTGCGCGTGGGTGGGACGTGGGGGATGTCTGTCTGCGAGCATCCCTTCTGCTAACCCGCCGTGGCGTGTCCTCGGTTCCCCGGTCTGCCTGGGAAGCCTGGCAGATCAGGAGACCGCCTGCCCCTCTCGCCCCGAGCTCCTCTTGCTCTGCTGTTTACATGCCGGAAAGTTTATCTGCTGCGGTTTCTTCCCGGAGCCCAGCAATGCGACGCTGATGAAGAGTGACAGGAAGGTCACAGCGCAGGGGAGGAGAGGGTGGGGAACGTGCCCCGAGCTCGGCTCTGCCTCCCCAGCCCCGCTCTGCCCCTGTCTCGCCGGGGCAGCGGGGACATCCTTAGCTGCCCTTGAGGCTGCTGGAGGTGGCAGCCTTCCCTTTCCCCAGGGGCTCTGCTTCATGTGAGGCGGCTCTTTAAGGTCCTTTATTTATTCATTACTTGTGTTTTATTTCTCATCCTGCTTCTGAGTCAACGGGTGCGTGTGATGAGCCTGATTGAGCTGCTGGGGACAGGCGGGTGCCAATAACTCTGGCTTCTCTCCCCTGATGGGGGGGTTTCCCTGGCCCACCACCTGCTCTGCAGGTCCTGTGCTTTCCTTTTTATAACGACTGTTGCCAAGTGTGGTGTGCTGCAGGGGAGGTGGGCAGACCTGTGGTCCTCCCGGTACGTGCTCTGGAAGAGATGGCGTTGCTTGAGGTGGGGAAGGGACCCGGGGAGGGAGAGGAGGCTGCTCACGTGCTGCCCAAGCCATCGAGCTCTGCAGAGCCCAGAGGCTGCCAAGCCGCAAACCCCGATGTGAGCATGGGAGATGCACATGAGTGTGATGGGATGGATCTTGCTTTGGAGGTCAGGTGGAGGTGAAGACCCATCACAAAGCCCTGGGGTGCTCAGGCTTTATTTATTTATTATGGGAAGAGAGCATGTGGTGCTGTGCTCCCTTCCTCCAGCACTGTTTGAAGCCTCAAACTGTGAGTGGGATTGGAAAGGGTAAAATTTGCTAGCATCTTAACAATAAAAACAAAAACGTTGCTGTCTCCTCAGATTTGCTGTAGGCTGATGGACCGCTGGTCCGCACCAAGCAGTCACTGCCCGGCGGAGACCTCTCTCCGCGTCTGGCTGCGGTAATTGCAGGGCATGGCGCTCTGCATTCATATCCGAGCTTGGCATCTATATCTAATCTGAAAATAAGTCACTATATATTTCATTAAACCAGCTGCTGCTGCTTTTATTTGCTTATTTTGAATGATGCTCTGTTCCGTTGAAAACCAATTTGTTTGAGAAAAATGGTCTATTTATGTTAGCAGCCCGTGCCCCGTCCGTCCCGTCCTGCCCCGTCCCTCCCGCCGTGGGACACGCTCAGCAGTGGGGCAGAGCCATCATCCACCCACACTGCAGGGGACGGGACAGAAGGAGGTGGCCCCGTGGGTGACGTCCTGTCCTGGGACACACATCAGCGTGTCCTGGCTGTGCGACAGCGCCGTGACCTTGAACAAATCACCCACAAATGGTTCGGTCCCTCTGTTCCCTGTCTGTAAAGGAGAGATGGAGCGGCAAGTTTGGAGGTCACAGGATTGCCATGAGTACCTGTGGGTAGGTGGGCTGTCAAGATTTGCCCGTAATTTGGCCAAGATGAGGTGAGTGGGCTGGCTTCACCACTTTTCCTGCTGGAAAGCTGCCTGAAGTAATTGCCTGGCCTGCCGTGCTCAGCTTAGCTAGGTCTCTTTGACCGTGACACAGTCTCAAAACAACAGCAAATGAAACCCGTTAACTTTCCGGATATAACCCTGCCCCACCTCACTGAGTTCTGAAGTTGCAGGAATTATATTTTGAAGCTTCGGCTGCAATTGGGAGTGGTAGCAACGTACTTTCCTTGTGAAGTGGAATTTGAGATCCTCGGGTCATCTCGTGGCCGAGGGGTTGTTGCTCGGCAGAGGAAAGCCCCCGGCCCTGGGGAGGGAGAAGGGATGCCACCAGCTCGGATGGGCTGAGAGGAAACACCCTACAGCTGAAACCTCACACGCTGGTTACGTGTGTATCTGTTAACATATGGCAATTAGGAAACTTATTTCCAGCCCGCTGTTTGCCGTGACAGATTCCTGAACCCCAGCCAGCGCTTTGCGGGAGGAGCTGTCGTGGAAGAGGAAATAATGGGAATCTCGGGCTTTTTATAGCGCTTACCCGTTCTCTGCGGGGAGCCTGATGTGTCCCCGGCACCGCACGTGGTGGGAGCCCGCTGCGGGGTAGGTGGCTGGAGGGAGGACCTGGCTGCGGGGACAAGGTGGGACCTGGCTCCAGGGCGAGGTGGGAGCCAGCGTTTGTGCTGGACGATGAGCCACGAGGTCGAAGCAAGCTGGTCGCCCGCTCATCCAAACCCTGTGTGTGCCAGCCTGGGATCTGTTGAAGGGCGCTGCCTCATCCTCGCAGCCGGCCTGATCAGTTGCGGCCTGTAAGGGGAGGAGGTATTTGGGAATTTTTAGGAGTTGGTGGTGGTTTTGGTGCCTCGGCTGTTTGGCAATTCAGCTGGAGATGTGCAAGCATACCTGGTTGTCAGGCTGAAGTAGAGCTCTGCTGGGCACATGAATCCTGGTCCTGAATTGCACGGATGCCCAAAAGTTTCTAGAAGAATCTCAGCCTTGTACCTGAGTGAACAACAGAGACACTGAAATTGGGTTTTTTTTGGTTGAGTTTTTTTGTTGTTGTTTCGGGAGGGTTTTGTTGTTTGGGTTTGGGGTTTTTTTTTGTTTCTTTTTTTACTTTAAGGCTTTAGGACTCTCCCAGCTGGCTGTGAACCACACAACCAGGAGAGGAAAAGAAATCCCCCTCTTCTGTCCCGAACTGAGTCTCTCTCACTGTCTTCTCACTCTGATTACTCATTTCTTGGATACTCCCATGTTTTTTAAAATTAGTCCCTTCTTTAACCTTCCACCCCCAAGACAGGGCTGGGCTGGAAATGGGCAGCCCGAGGGCGGGAATGTGGTAGGAAAACATAAGCAGTGGTGCTGGGAACGGGTCGGCGAGCCGGGGCTGGGACCTGCTGCTGGATGAGCTGAGCAGTACAGACACAAATGTACAGGAAACGGCAGTGTGGGAATTTAATTTTTTTTTTTTTTACAAGAATTTAATTTGCTGCAAGATCCAAGGCTGGGCAGCAAAAAGAGAAGGAGGCAGATCTCAGACAGATGATGGGAAGTGGTTTTGGGGGTGGTTTCTCCCTGCATGGCACAGCGCTGGCTACGGAGGTGCTGTGGCTCAGGCCAAAAGCGAGGTCGGTTTTACAGGGAGAATGGGCAGTTGTGGATCACAGGTGTCCATGGATCCAGGTGTGGGAGCAAGGAGGAGCTGTTGCTGGAGGCCAGAGGGTCTCCTGGGGCAGATCTGGAGCTCAGGGCTGCAGGAGGTATCTCAGAGCAGACCTTCCCTGCCTTCAGATGCAGCCTCCTGGACTGGGCTTGCTGCTGCTAATCTTCCCTGGGGACGTCAATGCTCCCTGCGGTTTTGGGAGAGGAGAACCCAATTTGATGTCCCCATGCTGTCCCTCCCTCCCCCTTGCACCCAAAGATATGGCGCTGTTGGTGCGAGGGAAAAGGAAAAACTGGTCCGAGCATGTGGTCAGAAAGGTCCTGGCCCAGCTCTGTGTCTCCTGCTTCTTTCCACACCTTTTCTGTGCACCTCAAGGTCATTGGGCTGTTGCTTTCCACAAATTGCATTTTCCGTTCCCCCTCTTGCTCTCGTGTTCAGCCAAGTCCAGCTGCTGCACAGCCGCGGTGATTAAAGCGTCCAGGCTCTTGCTGCGATGGCAGAATACCTCCAAGTGTTTCTTTCCTTAATGCGCTCAGCCTTGTCGCCCGGCGAGGATCTGACTGACCCTCCAGATCCAGGTGGGCACCTGGATCCAGGTTAAACGCCACCTTGTCCCAACCGTGCTGGCGAACAAGCCCTTCCCCAAGGGGTACCTCCCCCCTTCCCCACATCTGGTTGCACTCTTGCACTCTACCTTCCCCTCGGAGCAAAACCTCCGGAGTGGGAGCACACACAGTGTGGTCTGCCCTCAATTAAAGCACGTTTACCTGTTGGTATTTCAGAGATGGAAATGACCACAGTCTGGAGCATTTAATTTAGCAGTGATGGTATAGGAACGTGCTGTCAGGCTGGCTACTGAGGGCTCTGTCAGCGTGATGCCGGTTAAAGAGCATCCCTCTTTCATCCTGACTTTGTGTGGTGAGGACACAGAGAAGAGCAGGCTTGACTTGGCAGAAAGGCAAAGGGGACAAAATGGTGGGGGCTGTATTTATTGCTGTTAACTGTCAATGCGAGATAAAAGACCAGCTGGATTCATACGCTGTGTAACCCACCTTGGGGACAGAGACATCTTGGCTGCGGTTCGGGAGGGAGTTTTCACCAGCGGTCTGTAGGCATGGCCAGAAGCTTGTGAGACCAGAGCTCTGCTGCTGGTGTTGCGCGAAGGGGTGATGAGATGTGGCCCGTGCAGCGGGGCAGCTCTGCTCCCTGCTTTCTGGGGGTCCCCAGAGAGCTGCACCCCACCGCACCAACCCCGCCACACTGCACCAGGGTCGGGGGGGACGCCAGCCCATGCAAAGCCCCGAACCCCGCTGGCCTTTTCCCTCTGCATCCTCCCGGAGGGACGAGCCCATGATTTATAAAAATGAGATATAAACTGTCATTAATTGTTCTGGTCTCCATGACTCAAGCGTAAATGACGCAGTGACATCTGTCTGAGCCAGCAGCCGGCTTTCACGAGGGGAGGGAGTGGCAGCAGTGTTTTGGGAGGGAGCTGCTGCCAGATTCGGTGCATCCCCATTGCTGGGGAAGCCCAGCAGCCCCTTTAGTGTCCCCCGAGTGCCTCACGGGAGGGTACCAACAGCCCTGGGCTGTGCTATTGAGACCCACGGCAAGGCAACTGCTCCTGAAGCTCCTCCACACTTCTCTCTGCAGCTATGGTAAAACAAATTAATAGTAATAATAATAATAAATGCCAACCGAGCTACACTACAACATACGGCGTAAATCCCCGTGCCCTTGCTGGGCTGAAACTGCTGGTGCAAAGGTTGGGAGCTGCCCCTTAAAATGCAAATCATCGTTAGCGATGCGGAAATGGTGTGGTGGTAGCCTCTTATCCTCATTGTCTCCACTTGTATTGTAATCAGAGGGCTGAGTGTCCCCCTCCCCGCAGCGGGGGGGGGGGGGTGACGGAGCTGACTCAGGCAGTTTCGGGGAGCAGCACACAGCTTCCCGGAGGAGCAAGGAGCGTGTGTCGTTCTCAGCATCCTGGCAGCACAAATCGACTATGCCCATCGACAGATTTTCTCCCTGTAGCCTGCAGTCCCTTTGCTCCTCAGCACTTTTCTTTGAATTTCTACAAAGATTTCTTGGTCGCCACCCCAGCTTTTGTTATTAAATGGACGCTTTTCTATCTGTTGCTTTATTTTTGTGACTGTGGCATGCACACTGTTGCTCACTTAGGAGTCACCAGGGCTTTTGGAGGGGGAAGAGTCGGGGTGAAGGGTGGCAACATTTCTTCATTACCTTTTTTTTTTTTTCCTTGTGCATTAGTGAGACTCTTCTGAGGATCGTGCTGGAGAGCCGTGCCGGGAGGGCGCTCGGAGGGCGGCCGTGCAGCCCTCGCCTCCTGCGCTCAGCCGTGTGCGCGCACACGTGGCTGTGCGTGCTGCTTGCTGCACGCTCACACAGCTGAGTTTGTTTCCAAAAGGCTCAGCTGCTTAATAGCAGCTGCTCCTGAGGTCGGAGTTGTTCTTCATGCGAGAACAAGCCCTGTTCCCCTGCCAGAGAAGGTATTTAGTGGCAACTGGTTTTTGCCCAAAGCCTTATTTGTGCTACCTGTGCCTGGAGACAGCGAGGGAGAGGGCCGCTGTTCTGCCTGTCTGTCTGAACACCATCGGAGAGGGTTTTGCAGAGGTGGTTCCCCAAGGATTTTGCTAAGTGCTGTTCTTCCCAATAATTTTTTCCAAGTGCCATTTGCACTCCGAGCAGGGTTTTACTGTGAGCATTAACAGCACAAAGAGTGTACTGTGGCTCTTTCTTGAGTTAACTACAAGCAGCTGTTCTGGTTCGAAACTCAATTTCCCTCTTTTATGCTAAAGTTGACCCTATTTCTTAAGGCGATCTGGGAAGACGTTAAGGAGATAAGGGAAACAGTGTTGGGGGAGACCGTGCTGTTCCGTGCCGAGTCTTCCCGCAGCCTGTTTCTCTCTGTGCCGCCCCAAGTTGAAGAAACATGGGGTTGTGTTGATGAGTGGATTAGTTTGCGGGGCGGCGGGGTGGCTAAGAGCTGTACTGAGCTTCACCAGCTCCTCAGCCAGGCACAAAGCACAGCGAGTGGCGCTGACGTTGTCCTCGCTGACCTGAGCTGCACCCATCCCATCGATGTGCCGGTGGAAGCTCTGCAGCTGGCGGCTCTTCCCCCTGATCCTGGCGGCAGCGTGTTACAAGCCTCATCTCTGATTAGTATTGTCCTGTCTTATTTTTGTTAAAAGTAACAAAAATTGAAGCCCAGTCCCTGTTCCGCGATGTGAGTAGCATTTAAAGTTGATGATGATTGCAGTTCTTTTAGCCTCTTTTGTTGCACAGGGTGGTTTAGTATGTTTACCCACAGTATTTTTGGCATGTGGGTTTCACAATTTGTTTAGCAATGTCAATACCATCTGGAGCATCATCTATTTAAAGTACATTAGAGAGATGAGGAACAACCTATCATATTTTTCCATAGGGTGCATCAAGATTGGAAATGAGAGTCATTCAGAAAGGTTTAATGGGAAAGAGATGTTCGCTGCGCTGCACGCTCGTCTCTTATCGCGAGCGGTTACAGCTCTGGTGCCGTTCCTCCGCTGCTTTTCCTGATTGTATTGTGCTGCTGTATAACATCTGCCTTGAAAAGCAAACAAAGCTGTCTTAAAGGTAGGATGAAGGGACAGTACCTTTGACTTATTCCCCTGAATTGAGTAGGAGGGCTTGCAGGGGGTGTATCAGTGGAGAGCGTATCAGACGTGGTCTGTGATAAAGGCTGCGGGGGGGTCTGGTCCTCCACTGCTCGCGGAGGTTAATGGATGCAGCGTGTGGATTTGATCCCAGTTACTGCGCTTTTGGGATGCTCTGAGCTGAACCTGCTGCTCAACAGCCTTGCTGGTGGCCGTGGACCGGCGAGGGGAAGGGGTGGGCTCCCGCATCCCTCTTCCGCGGGCCAGCCCGGTGTGAGCGCTGAGTCCGGGCTCAGGGCGAGCTCCAGCTGCTGAAATGGAAAGCTCTGGTCCTAGTCTGTTGTAGACCCCCTTTGCTTTGAGTGGCAATACGGATCAGCCCTCGTTCAGAGGTGTCTACAGAGCTCAAGGGACTGGTGACCTTGTGGGTTTTGGGGTGGTGCAGCCTATCTTTGCCAGCAGCGCTGCGGATGCAGGGAGGCTCTCAGTGATGCTGACCCAGAAACCCTTGGAAATACCGTCCCTGTCCCACGCTGGAGCGCTGCTTGTGATCGTGTCCTCAGGTACACATGTGTGGGGCTCTGCGAGCCTACAAGTCTGGCTTTCTTCTAGTGCTTTTTGCTGGGGTTAGCATCACCGTGCTTTCAATTAGACCCTGGTTTTTGATCTTCGCAATAGCACCGTCGGGACAGGCGGTCCCAGCGCGGGGAGGGGAGGGAGCCAGTGCTCGCCTGGGCTCTGATGGCTGTTTGGCATCACTGACAGTTCGGTGATGGCTGTAATTCCACCCTGTGAACCCTCGGAGGGGTGCTGGGGGAGGATTAACGCACACCTGCTATTACTGACGGTGAATCATTCGTGAGCGCAAACCCTTCTTCGCCGCACGCTCCCAACTCCCATTAACCCGGGGGGATTTGCAGGCGATGGTGGGGCTCCAAAGGCAGCTCGCATCCCGGCGAGAGGAGCAAAGCCTCCACATGGTTTGGAGACAGTGATGCAGAATCGCTCATAGTCTCTCTATCTTCAAAAGCTGGAGATGATTATTTGACACCTATGGAATATTAAAGCCGAGCGAATCCTAGCTGGAGGGTCTCTGTGGCACACTGGTCCCTTGGGCGCCCGGTCCCACCTCAGCGAGACGCAGTCCCTCTGCCGTCCCCATCACCTCTCCGCTGCTTGCAGTTCATAAACTGCTACACTGCTAAAGGGCACTCTCCTGCTCTGCATCAAATGAGAGTAATTGAATTTCCCTTTCCCTTCGGTATTTAACATTATTTTCAGGTCGTGTTGGCATTAACGAGAGCCTGGCCGCAGTTTGCATAAGGTTATTTATAGGCCCCGATGCAGATGAGAAGCGTCGCCTTCCCCGCATCATGTGCCCGGCTCGGACGAATAAATTTCACATTGTTACTTTGAACTGGGTCACCAGAAACTTCAAAAAAAATATTCCTCTGATCGTTTTGATACAGGTTACTTAACAAGGGAGATAAACTAGTACTTCAACACAATTGGAGAGAGAAATGGATTTGCAGAGCCCGAGGCGGTGTCGGGGCGGTGGAAGCTGTTCTGATACACGCTCTTCAAAGCTTCCTAGGTTTTGCCAGCCTTAGCATTTTTAATCATTTTGCTGGCTGGCATTCGTCTGGTAAGAGTATCAAAGCGCTCCTGCAAACGGGCGAGTGTTTTGCCACAACTGTTAGTACAATCCTGCGCTTGTCAACCTCTTCCCCTTCAGGAGGCTGCAAGGAAAAATCCTTGGCGCTTTAAGCAATGGGGTTTTTTGCTCTCTTGTAGAGGATAGGCTGTAATTAGTTCTTGCTGCTGGATTTGGGGAAGTCAGTTTGTTTATTAGAGGAACTTGGGTTAAACCTTTACCCTGGATCTCGTGGCTCCAGCCCGAGGTGCCTGGCGAGGTGGGAGAAGGTGCTGGTGGTCCACAGGAAACCTCCCAGCTCCTTCTCCAGCCGAAGGAAAGTCGTCATCCCTGGTACGGGGAAAAGTATATGTTAGCTCTCGCATGTGCCCACAGAAATGCTCTCCTGCATCACTGCGTGCAGATAAATACCTGCCCTTAGGCAGCCAATTGAAATTAAGATCCAGGTAATAATTAAAATAATTGTGTTGAGCTTAAACAGAATGGTGACCCACCGAAATCTTGGCGTGCCGGCTGCACATTCATCACCCCACAGCCTGAGGTCCTCCTCATTTATTTTAGCGCTGGCAGAGCATGACAAATCTGTGCGACTGGAGCTTGAACGCTCGCCGGTGCAGGGGGAGCAGGAGGCAGCGCTGCTCCTCCTGCGCCAGGGTCCGTCTGTCTGTCCGGCTCTGCTGCCGGAGGAGGACGTCTGTCCTCCAGCCTCATCCGCTCCTCTCCCGTGACTAAAAAAGTGACCCAAATCATACTGTGATGTAAACTCTCCAAAAACACTTGTTGTGCACATCAACACATTGATGTGCCTTGGTTTTATTTGAGGTTTGCTTTTTTAATGGCTTACTGAGATGTTCAGATGAAACCGTCCAAATCCCAAATTTCAGCCTTTTCACACAGCTCAAAAAGAAAAAAAAAGACAAAATTTCCAAGTATAGCCGTAAAGTTGTGGTGAGGTATCAAATACAAAGCCCCATCTGAAATGAATTATGCAGATGCAGCTCCTGCAGTAGGGAAGGCAGAGGAGCACTGGGGGTGTGCGTGTGTGTTGCTTTCCCTGTGTGGCAGAAGGGGAACAGCATCCCAGGGGATTAGATGAGTCACCCGGGTCACCCAGGGGGACAAGAGCAGAGCAATGAATTAACTGCTGGACTCCCAAGGCCCATCATTTTAATTAGACCATCCTGCCAGGAGGATTTGGTACTCAGCGACGGGCAGAGCTGCTGAAGGCGCAATTGTTTTTTTGGAGGCTGTTTCACTCCATGGACACAGCAGCTTCGGACACAGCGGCATTATATAGGTTCAGGGCTTTTTGCCTGGGATGAGACAATAAATCATAGTTAACTTTAGATTAATCATTTCTACACATCTCTGTGTGAAGATGGCACAGATTTCCCCATTGGGTTTCTCGTAAGTCGTAGCAGCTGTGTGAAGAGAATATTTTCCTATCAAGGAAGCTAAATAGTTCATCTGTGCTCCTGGCTGTCCTAATACGTTTGAGAAGTCTTTAAAAAGCCCGAGAGAAATAATTCCAAATTATTGAAAGCAATTTGTCTTGTAGAAGATGAACGTGCCTGCATTTAACTGTGTCTCTATATTTTGGGTCTCGGATTTCTCAGGATGTAATTGTAAGATCTCGTGTTCATCCTGCCGGCTCGGAGCTCCCTGCCCGCCGTGGTGGCTTTCTTGCTCCCAGCCACGCTGAAGGGTGAGCTGGTGCAGAGGAGGTAGTGCTTGCACGTGAAATGTGTCTGACACTGCCCTGAAACAGAGAAGATGAGTTCCATCTCTTGGGCTGAGTGCCAGCCTGCTTTCTGCAGCCGTGCGCTGACCCGCTGGTGGGGTGCAGTTAACGCTGGACCGCTCAGCCCCTGGGTGGGGAGGTGGGACGGCCCAAGCCCATCACGCTGTGCTGGGACAGAGGTGTGTGCACCACCGTCCTTCCTCTGGGAGCACGTCAAGCCACCCGATTTCTGGAATCAGCTCTGACCTCGCCATCTCCTCCCAGGCGGCGGGGCCGCTGTCACTTGGATCTGTCCCTCCAGAGGAGGATTTATCCTCTTTCCCCATGGACACGAGCAAGGCAGCGGCTATTGCCATGCCCAGCTCCGGGACCTGCCCAGCTCCAGCCTCCCTGGGGCATGGCACAGAGCAGTTTGTTTGGTCCTGTGAGGAGCTACTGAATTTATCAGGACAAGCTCATTCCCCCGGCAGCAAGCTGGTTTGCCAGCTAGGGGCTGTCGCCCCACGTTTGCTGCTGTGCCAAGGGACCCGAGTGCGGGTGGCCCGGCGGCAGGGCCAGCCCTGCTCTCTGTGCGCACCGAGGGGAGGGGGAACTCGTCTCTCTGACTTGTGCTCTACAAGTAAGTGCAGATGTTTTTGTTCAAAACACATTGCAATGGGTGTTTCTGTGGTGTCAATCACACAGTGACATTTTCCCAGGGCGAAGCTTGCTGAGACAGCACTGGTGAGCAGCAGCATCGTGCAGGAGGGTTATTTCTGCCTGGTTTTAAGCAGCTACTAAAAATTAGTCTTTTATATCCAGGACAGTAGAGTGTGGGCAGCAAAAGTAAAACTTCTAGCTGCAAGAAAATAATTAGGTTTCATGCCTGGGGACCCACAGCAGAGAGAATGGGATCAGCTGGTCTGAGTCCTGCATTTGCATCTCGGTCCAAGGTTCATCATCTTGGTCCAGATTCCTCTCTCCTCGTGGTGCCTGTGGCTCCGAGGTGGGACTTTGTGGAGCTGTACCCAATTTCTCAGTAGGGCTGTGCCTTTGTGGACTTACCTGGATCACAGCTCAGCATCCGTGGCAGGCAGGGGACTTGCAGTTTGAGGACAGAGACTGGCAAAGGGTCTGAGATGCTGTGGTGGGGATGGTCCCTTTTTGAAACAAATCTGGGAACATGCTCGGAGACTTAATATCTGCTGTCTTAAGAAAAAAATAAATAAAGAGGGCTTGCTTCTTCTCCCCAGCAGACTTTAATGAAGGCTCCTACAGAGTGTGGCTTAATCGCTGTGAAATTATCGCTTCATCTGTATGATATATCTCTGTGTCTGTATCAGATCCCTCTGAGCGGTTCGGCTGTCATGTCAGCTCCGCCACGCTGCCGGGAGTGACTCGTCCGGCCCCCTCCCTGCTCCCCCCTCACGCTTAAGATAACATGGAGGGAATTTTTCAACAGACATAAGATGGTAATCCATAAAGATGGATTTGCATTAGTCTAACAAAGGCCGAGACGTTGACAAATGAAAGCCTTGCCTACGCGAGGTCTCGCTGCATTGGCAGTAGAGCAAGTGTCCTCGTGGGGATGCTCTGGTCCGGCGCAGAAGGCGGGGTGTACCGGCAGAGGTTAGCCAGGGCTGCCTGTGGGCACAAGCCCTCTGCTCCTCCTGCCAGAAAGGGTTTGCACTGCTTTGCTACCAGCAAACAGGGCCTCGGTCCCAAGATCTTGGCTATTCCCACGGTATCTGGCATGGGAACACAGCACTCAAATCTTATGGGGCAGCAGGGCAGGCTGGGAATAGGATAGAGTTTCTGCCCTGCATCTGAATTACTTTGCTGTAGTCACTGTAGTGTTATTTTTTAATTCTTCTTGGCTGCATGCAGCTATACATCTCCTGTTCAGAATAATCCTATTTGTGTTGCAATAACAATAGAATTACTGCAGCGAGCATCAAAGCCGGTGTAGGTCATAAGTGTTTTGTTTCATAATCTCAACGTGGTGATGATGATGATGACCTTTTGCTGTCTGCGTTTCCGTGTACCTGTGTCTCATTCTTATTAAATATCCTTGCATTGAAATCTCTTGCTAATCTAATCTCCCCATGTGGCTGCTATATAATTATCTCATTTTGTAAAATATTGCATCTGTCATTCTCTCCCCCCACTTTTGGAGCAGAGGGAGGGTGAGGGAGAGCGGGGAGCGAAGAAGCTGCTGGAGGAGGTAGCGGTAATCCCACAGAAGTGACAATTTGTACAGTATCGGTTTGTAACTGCTGCCGCGCGCATGCCACCTCCGAAGGACCACGTTCCCATCACCGCGGGATGCCAGGAAGGGTGGCCTCAAGCAGGAAACGTGTCCACTGGGTTGTTTTGCTTGTTTGGGGGTTTTTAGTAGATTTTCAGCTTGCTGTTTTTGTTCCCGCTGTGGTTGCTGCTCATTTAAGCCATGATGCTGTTTCCTCATACGGCTCCACACAGTGAGGATGGAGACCAGAGTTGTTCCCACGCTGACCTTCCTCCTCGGCACAGGGTTTGGTGCCAGCCAGCGCTGCCTTTGCCCACTCAACCCTGGAGGGGGACTGTTCCTCCCTGAAACAGCTTTCAAACTTTTTCTCTGCAAGAGCCTCTCTTGTGCTGGAACCGAGAAGCTCCTGTGCTGCTCTCAGTTGAAACGAAGGTGGCTGCTGACCCAGCGCTGGAGACAGCCGCCAGCAGCCCGGGACCCAGAGCCGCTCTGGGCGGTGGTCTCTGCAAGGTGGCACAGGGCTCTTCCACACAGAGCCACCTGCTAATCAACAACTTAAAATAAAACAGTGAACATACAGCCGCTGTCTTCATCGGTAATAACACAAAGCTTTGGGGAACGAAGAGCCACAGAGCTCCGTTTTTGTAAGCCGTCCCCAGGGAAGGACCAGAGCACATCTGCTCTGGCAGGTCCTTTCTAGAAATAGCAAGTTTAATTAATCATCCTGTTTTCTTTTCTTAAACTATTTAAATTCTTTTTTTCCCCTCAAGGGATAATGCATTGCTGCCTTTTAAATAAGTACTGCAGTTGTAAACTCCTGCCATACTTCTGTCTGGGAGCACATCTGTCTTCTGGCTTGGAGCACATCTGTCTGTGCCTCCCAACCCATTGCTCCTGTGTTCTGGCGCAGTGGGAAAATCTGTGTTTCAGAAAGGAATCACATGGATACTTCCAGGCTGCGGAGGGTGTCAGATGCAGAGCCCTTTATCTTCTAAAACCCCTTATCTTTTAATTCTGAGACATTTTTGTCTGACAGTTCATAAATTAAAAATGTTTCTTAGGTGACTTTTTGCTCCTGTTTCATATGTATTTCGTGTAAAGACTTTCCAGGCGTTTGAGTTCTGGGAAGAATTATGCAAAACGAGAAGCTCTGGTTTTATGTTCTTATGGGATGCACTTGCCATGCTGCAAACCATGATGCTACAATCAGTGACTGTGCACTTTAAAAATACCAAGCTCGTTATGGAGAGTTGTGAAATTTTTCTGTAGTCACCCTGAAAACGCATCAGATGTGTCGATTTGTCACAGTCGGCTCTGAACTTCAGTGAAGTTCATGTACCAACCCTGACCTTGTGCTGCACTCTGGTGGCTAAGGGCAATTTTGATGTAGCAGCGATCTCTCTGATGATGTGGTAGTACCTTGAGTGCTGGCTAAGGACGTTTGAGGACATTTGCACCAGGCTTCACAGGTGCGAGTGATGTGTGGGGTTATGGAGAGGTGTCTTTATAGCACACCTTGATCGTCTTTGCAGCGATAGACCTCTGGGACTTTGCCAAACGAGCAGCTGGGAAGCGGGTGAGACACCGCAAACACTTGGTTTGCATTGCTGTGCTGCTGAGCCCCAGGTCTCCTCCGGCGCTGGAGCCCTTGGGGATGTGCCGCCTGGCACTGCACGAGCCACCACCTCTTCTCTGGGGGAGTGTGGGTGATGGTTGCTTCTCTGGGCACACAAGGGCGCGTCTCTCCATCCACGACTGAAAGCCCCTCTGCCTCGCCAGCAGCTTGCCCTGCCTTCTCCAATGCCTGTGCAATTGGGTTTGTTGCGGGTTTTTTCTCACTCCTCTCACTGTTTCTGTTGTTTCTGCCTCCTCCTTCCTTCTCTACAGCATGGTCACAACCTCTGGTCATAGATGGTTTTCACCGCCACCTTCTCTTACTGCAGTTTATCTTCACACACTGAGCGCTTGTCCATGGCCAGTTTCACCTGCCCAACCTGCCTGTGTTTGACATTTTTTCCCACCCCGTGCCCTCTCCAAGCTTCTCCTGGGTCTCCAAGCCATCACCCCCAGAGTCACTCTCCTGTCGGGCTGCTGCAAAGGCATTTTTCTCTCTTCTGTCTTTACGAATTGCCTTCTCTGCTTCAAAATACCCCCTCGCCGAGGCATTCTGCTGCTTGCCTTCAGCTTTCCGCCTGCTCCCTCTGCTCTCCCCGAAGTGCGTTTCTCCATCTTGTCTCACGTCTGTGCAACAGCCCCCAAAAATACAGGCAGAGCTCCTAGATGGCTCCCACTGACAGTGGCTTTTCGGCTGCGCTGTTTGCCTGCACGGCATGCCAGGAGCAAAATCCATCTCCCGTAGGCAGCTCTTTGCACCTCTGTGAGATTTCAGGGAAAATATAGCTGCATATATATTGATAAGGCGTACGGAGCAGAGAGGACAATTGAATTGCCATGAGTGGAGCATGCATCAGTGTCCCTGACAATCCGGTAATTAGCTGGCATAGAAGAGCGAGCAGCGAAATGAGCCCGGCAGCTTGTTCGCAGGCATTAGGGGCTGACTCCCACGGAGTACCTGCTTTCTGCCCTGACATCTGGGTCTGCGATGAGACCTGATGGCTGCTTTCGCTTAAAGTCACCGTCACCTTGGAGATTGTTAGCAGTGAGCAAACGTGCGGACAGCAAGTCCTCGCACAGGCGCGGGCGGTCCCTACCTGCCGCGGAGTGGGGATGGGATGGTGGGTGTCCCCGCTTTGTTGCTGTCTCACCCCCCTTTCTCTGCGGGTGTTGTCTGCAGGATTGAGGGGGTTTACACTTGTGGCACAGTGGCAGCATCCCAAAACCTCCTTGTTGGAGACTCTGGGTCTCTCTCCTTTCCTTTCCATTCTGAATTTTCCGTGTGGCTGGTAACGTGCGTCTGTGATGGAGCTGTCTTTGCCTTGGGCCAGGGTTGGGGAAAGCAGGGAAGCGGTGTCCCCACCTGCAGTGCAGGGCAATTGCAGACAGGTGCGTCAGCAGACACTTGTGCGAGTGGGGTACGGCGAGGAGGGGTTTGTAAGCAAATGTCTGTTGGGGGGAGATGGGTACTCTGGGTGTCATATTCCTGCTTGGGTTGTCAAGAGCACTGCGCTCTGGTCCCTCAGCACAGGCTTGTAGAGAATTAACCTGCTTTGGAATAAGGAGGAGGATGGATAATTGGGTAAACGAGAAACTAAAAGGTATGGAGTAAGTTTTCCAGGTGCAGGGAAGTTGCTGTTGAATTCCCTGTAGGATCAGTGCTGCTCGGTGTCCTCATATACAGTGTGGGAAAGGAGGCTGAGAACACCACACCAAAGGTGCCTGGTGCTTCTGGCTTGTCCTGGGTGGTGAAAATGAGTCAAGTGCAAAGAGTTGCAAAGGACGTCAGGTAGCGAGTGGCTGCTCGGTAAAACAGTAGACAAAATCCAGCGTTGTTGAAGGCTGAGTGACGCAAGCAAGGCGAAACAGTCCTCACATGCGTAAGCAGTGCCGGGCTCTGACCTGGCTGTTGCTGGTGAGGAGACATGTCTTGGCGTTAGGATAAACACTTCCATGAAAATATCAACGCGGTACTCTGGGGCAGTCAAAAAAGCAGATTGAATGTAATTAACTTTTAGGAAACAAAGAGAAAACAAAGTGCAGAACACAGTTGTAGACTGTTGCATAAATCTACCATGTGTCTGCACGGCAAATAAACACTGTGTGCAGCTCTGATTCCCTGCTGCAAGGAGGAGAGGAGCCAGAGCAGGGACAGAGCAGGGTGACAAGGGCGACGGACATCCATACGAGGTGCGGCAATGTAAGCAATGCTCAAAAGCTGTGGTGGGGTGGCCAGGGGAGCGCGGCCCGGGGCTGTGCAGGCAGGGGTGGGCACTGCGAGGTCAGTAGGAAACAACTTTTCTTTGTTTCTGCTAATCAGATGCTGGGGCATCGAATTAAATTAATAGATGGCAGGAGCAGAGCAAACACATGACAGCTCCTCTATGGCAGGAGGAAGGAGAGCGGTGGAACTGGCTGCCAGATGAGTTCAGAAAGCTTCCAGAAGTAATTAGACAAATTTGTAAGAGGAAAATACCATTGAGAGTGTTGCTGGCACTGCCAGTGATGAGCTAAATCTCTGCACCACGGGCTGCTGGAGGTCAGGAGGATGCAGGAGCATCAGTGGGTGCTTGTGTGACCATATGATCTTCCCTGGGCATCCCCAGTGGCTGTGGCTGGGGAGAAGATGCCAGACTGGGTGAACCTTTGGTTGAAACTGGTTCATCTCTTCTCTGGGTGGCTTCGCCCTGCTCTGTTGGGGACAACTGCGTGTGTTGCACAAATGGAGCAGTGGGTTGGTAGCCTGCAGTGCAGAGGAGCCAAGTGCTGGAGCACGAAACATGGCCAGTGCAGGGCTGGGATACCTGGCACGGCAGTGAGTACCACCAGGGCGAGGATGGCTGGTGGCCCTAAAATCCCAGTGCAGGACAGGTGTGAGGGTTACAATCACAGGAAGGTCGGGGGTGTGGAAAGAGTGAAGCTCCCAGGGGATATCTCTAGGCAGGAGGCATCACTTGAGGAGCTGTAGGTGGAAATCAGAGCTCCTCATGTCGCCATGGTAGCACCCAGCATCCTTGTGAGGCTGGAAGGCACAGGCTGCATCTCAGGGCAAAAAGGTCGTTCGTAGTCCTGTTTTCCTGCTTTCGTGGAGGTGTGTCGGGCTGTTACCCTCATGTAGAGGAGCCGGATAGTCCCGGAGAGAGGTGGGGAATGAGTAGTAGTGTGTGAGCATCTCCTGTTGGCGGCCATTGGTGTTGCCTGACCCTGACACCCTGCTCGGTGCTCGGCCAGGTTGTCACTGCTGCTGCAGTGCTGCTGCCACTCCGGGGAGCACAGGAATACCAAAGCTGTGCAGGGAGGAGGAAAGCAAAGCAAATAAACAAGGAGTCCAACTTAAAATCTCTCCAAGTGTGCAGTGTTTTGTGACTAATACTAACATAATTGCTGTCATGCTTTTAACATAATGCTTTTATCTCCCAGATAGACTCCTTCTGGTCATTAATCTCCAGGGTTTCTAAGCGAGCGAGCATCGGGGAGATGCAACCGTTATGCCAAAGCATAGTCAGAGGTGTGCAGAGCACCCTGGAGCAAACCCGGGACTGGGGCTGCGGGTTACCCACGGGGCTGTGCTCACAGCTTTGCTCCAAACCCTCTGAAATCCCGGGGCTGGACAAGACCGTGTGTATTCTTTATGTTTTTTTTTTCCTCTCCATACTGCTGTGCCCTGCTGGCCCATAAACCCACCGTAAAAGCCGTCTGACAGCAATCTCGGTGTGCCCGAGCTGTCTCCATCCTCCACTCAGCATCCCTCCACCTCTCTTTAACCTTGAGGAGCAGCGCTCAGGGAACAGCTTCTCCCTCTTTCCCAGTTCCCTGAGGTTCAGAGATATGAAGCCCAGCAGGGACAGTTGCAGCCGTCAGCTCTGACCTCCTGCCTGACAGGGGCCGGGGAATTTCACCCACCAATTCCTGCCTCGAGCCCCTACCTTCTTTTCGAGCTGACGAGCACCATGTCAACAGGCCTGGTGGCGATGTGTCTGTATTTGGGATCATGCTCGTCTTCTGCAGAATGGTCTGATGAGGTTTTTGCTTTTGGTTATTTTCCGTTTGGCCTTTCTGGGCCTGCTGTGAGTGGGCTCAGGCCAGCGGAGGTGCGGCTGTGCTGAATCTGCTCCTGCTGTGGGTGGAAGACCTGCTCAAAGAAACCTTCTCCTGGAAGCTCCGAGCGAGACTCTCTGGGTTGGTGTTGCTGGAGGATCCCGGCTCCACAAAATGGCTGCTCCGATAGTGGCAGAGCTGGAGGAGGAGAGGCGAGGAAATCCAGGATGATTTCCACGAAATCATCTCGCTGCCTCATTTATTTACTACAAAGGTCTCAACATGTCACCCGGCTCCCCGAGACGCCCCGCTGTGCCGAGGGTGAGCATCCTTGCGGTTCGGGGCTGCTCAGGAGGAGCAGCCCTTGCAAAACCGCAGCCTTGCCCCTGCACTCGTTTAGTGTGACAGTAAGTAACACGCCGCATGCCAGCCGTGCCAGATCCTGCAGCGCAGGGATGCTCTCGAGACCGCCACCAGCCTGAGCGAGGCTTTGGCCACAAGGTCTTTTGTACCTGCTGAGCCTAAAATGATCTGCAAGCCACCTGGGGAACAACGCTATTGTATCTCTGCCTGCTGCCTGCGGGCGCTGCAGCTGCGGGGGATGATGGAGATGGGCTCGGGAAAGGGTCGTGGCTGGGACTGGGGAGCCGCTGGGCACACGGGGCACGGGGAGGGCAGCTTAGCTATCTGTCCCCATCCTATTTGCTTTGTACACCGCATGCTCCCTTGAACTCATCTGGATTTCAAAGGAGGAAACTGAGCCAACCCCAAGCGCTCCCCCTCCTCCCACCTTTCCCCGCTCCCCCGTCGCCGGTGTGAATGAGAGAGTCTGGGGTAGTTTTCACCGTCAGGAAAAATCTCACCTCGCACGCTGCTCCCAGCATGTCCGCAGCCGACTGTGGCTGGGCACTGGGGGAGTGCCAGACCCGGCAGAGACTCGCGCTGGAGGGCAGCAATACCCTGCAGAGTATTTCGGACCTTTCTGGCCTCTGAATTTTCCCCTCCCTCTACTCCGGAGACTCGAAAAGGATTCCCCTTCTTGTCTCCTTCCTCCATTTGGAAACCAGCGGTCCCTGCGGATCGCGGTGAGGATGCAGGGATGCAGGAGGGATGCAGCGAGCGCCTCCCACCCACTCTGCCCATCTCCACCCCCGGTGCTGCGTAGCTGCAGGGTCAGGCCAGGCTGTGCTACCCGCCGCCATCCTGGGGCTGGCAGGCACCGGAGGCAGCTCTCCTTCGTTGACGAAATGCTTCTGACCACGCAGTCAGAACGATTTTGACATTTTGGGGAAGGAGAGAAATCTTGCCCGGCATTGTGCATGGTTGGTAAAACTGTTGCTGACAACATGAATAAAGGTGGACGGCTCTCAATCAGCTTCTCTTTGCTATTTATTTCTAATTTGGACATACTGTCAGCAAACCATCTTTCAGATCAGTTTGGAGGATTCTGTATGCGAGTGTTGTGTTATGTTTGAGCTATAATGATATTTGTGGCTTTCGGCATGTTGCGGAGCAGGAAGGTGAGATCCCTCCTTGACCTGCAGGGTCCTGCGGGGATCATTACCAGCATCGCCACTTGCTTTTTGGGTTTTGGCAGCAATTTATTCCCTGCATTGCAAATACAGCCCATGCCCGAGGGAGCGGAGAGCCTCGGGGGCTACGGCAGCAGCAGGGATTTTGGGCACTGTATACCCCGACATGCCACGAGGGTTGATGTGGGTAGGTGGGAAGTGGATCCTGGGCAGTAATTTTGAAGAGAAGCAGCTTTTCCAGATCTTAGCAGATGTGGCAGAGAGCAAGGCTTTGTTTTGTCTCTGGCCATCAAGTGGAGCATTCAAACATAACAACTTTTACAAGGCAGATGTCATTGATGAAGCACCAAGGTTTGTTTTTGCTCTTGTCAAAAGGCCAGGCTGGCTATCGCTGGGCATGTTGGCAGCACTGGGGCTGTCTGTCCTATCCCACACACGGATGCCCCGGCACACACTGCTCCAGGGTATCCATCCCCAGCGGGCCAGCAGCAGCCACCCTGCAGCTCATCGGGACGCTGGGCTTTCCTAGGGGTTCTTCCCCAGGGAAACTGTTCAGAGCACCCCACTTCATCATTTCACTCTTTGATACGCAGGTGGGTTTTCCTGGAGAAGTGGGAAGCAGGCTAGGGAACGTGGCACAGGGACCGCGCACCATCTTTTGTTGTCAGTAAGCATCCCTGAGACGGTGTTATTCTAATTCACCCTGATGTGGCCGTTTGTACTGATGCTCTGAATCAATTCAGATGAAGTGGGAGCATTGTCCAGCTCTGTGCATGGTGTTGGGATGGTCCCCTCCATCGCCTGCTCAAGCAGACAACACCCAGGTCACTGCCAGATGGAACGTTTGGTTTTAGAGCAGACAGGAGCTCATTGCTCCCTTTCTACGGTTTCTACACCATGCGCTAAAGTGCCCCTTTGAAGGCACAGTCAGGATTTAAGTGGCTGTGAGCCCTTCCCATCCGGCTCATCCCTGCATGGACCCTGTAAGACCACCAGTGCTCAGGCAAGCTGCCTGCTTTGTCCTTAAACGACAGGAGGGACAGGGTAGGGACCATCCTGTGGCTCCTGTGCCAGTCTCTGCTGGAGAGGGACCTGCAGAGATGCTGTAGACCCACTTGACTCACATGGATGAGTTTTGGCTTCCCCATCGATAAAATTAGGGTGCCTTCCTTTTTTTCCCCCGGTGCTGTGCTATATTAAGGGTCCCCCGTATGGTGCTGCAGCTTGTCCTGGGGTGGTCCTTACTGCTGGGTCTGGAAGGGCAGAAAACCATCGCCATGGCCCCCATAGCAGCAGCTCAGCCCCCCACATCGACAGCCTGACCCCCCACAGCCTCTCCCCCCGGCTCATTCCTCTCCCGGAGCTGCAACAAGTGCATGCTCCAAGGGGGTGATTGCATTGAGTATTTTACTACTTCTCCAGTGCACGGTGCCATATGGGAGCATACCATCAGTCAATTACAGCTTCTTTTCATATCTAAATAAAATGATTTGTTAATTTGGGTGAGTGATCACTGCGTGGCCAGGATGCTTTTCCTGCAATGGCGAACAGCTTGCATGCTCGCAGAGATGGATGGTGAGCCGGTGCCACTGGATACTTTCTGGGGTTGTTTTCAATTTAGCTGTGAATTGAATGAGAAGAAAAACGTTTCTCTTGGCAATTTGATAGGCGCTAGCTCTTCTGACAGATGTTGGAGTTTATTATCCCACCGGGACAATGTTTTGTAGTTCGGAATTGCTAATTGCTTGGAAGACTCGGTGCTGCGGGAGGAGCAGGATGCGGCTGTCGGCAGGTAGCGGATGCCGCCAGCGCCCGGGGACCCGGGGTCATGGACGCTGTTGCCTTCCCGCTAATGGCTGCTGACCGTGGCCACCAGCTCGACCTCAGCACTGCGTCCTGGCAGTCCCCCCGTGCCAGCACCCATCCCTGCCCTGCTCTCCCTCGTTCCTGGGTGGCACCGGCTGCAGGCAGGGCCGGCAAGCACACGGCTGTACCTGCAGCGCCGGCTGGGCACTCCTGCCGTGTGGGTCATGTAGCCTGTGGGGCAAAGCCTGGCAGCTGGTGTAAAAGGTGTACCTGCCGCCTGGCATTGTCCCCTTGACACCCCCTCCTCACCTGTCAGAGAGCAGAGCACTCTGGCCCCCGTGGCACAGGATCCCTGCTCGGGCTAAAGCCCCCACAGTGGCAGGACCCTTCTGTAGCAAAAAAAACCATCTGGATGCGCAGTGTTTCCTCTTGTGTGGGTTTTGGCTCCGTGGCGCTTGAAATGGGCTCGTGGTCCTCAGCCACCTCATCTGTACCACGATGCCGTGGTATGTTAGGGCTACCTCCGGGCTCTCTGGGCGCTGCTGTGCACAGGTGCCCTCCCTGCTGTGACCTTGGTGCCTGCAGCGGGGCTTGTGGTGCCCCCACGGGACTGCGGCAGGAGCCGGAGCGGCAGCACGCACCTTCTGCCGCCTGGCTGCCCATCGCCGGGGCTGGCTTGGCCCTGCTGCTGCCCTGCTGCCCGTTGCGCTGCTCCCCTGGCCGGCTGCCTTCCCCCTGCTCGCCTGGCATCAGACAGCCCGGCACACGCCTGTGCTGTCGGTGTAGGTCACGGCATGGTCTTGGTGCTCCAGGTCATGGCAGTAAGTCTGGGAGAGCGCTGCTCCCCTTCAGTCCTCCTCACGTGCTCCGGCTGGCACCGGGAGGAAGGTTTAAGATGCACAAAAGCAGTTAACAGGAGCCGTGAGCCGGTTAACATAAATTATTTGCAAGCCCATCCTCCCGAAGCGGAGCAGAGCTGCAGATGGAGGTGGGCGCTTGCCTCGGCAAACAGCACTTGGCAAACGTCGGCATGGCGGGGCTCTGGGCGAGAGCGCTCCAGCGGCCCTCCACCGGCGTCGGGCTGCGTGCTCCGCGAGCCGGGCTGTGCAGGCGCTGCCGGAGCTGCTGGGGGCTGCTTTAGAGGAGGGTTTGAGATGGAAAGCTGTGCGAGCCGCTCCGGTCGCAGCAGCTTGCTGGCGCGCCTTCCCCTGGCAGAGACGTCACCCGGCTGTGCTCCTCCCTGCGTCAGAGCTGTCTCCTTGCCCTTCGTTTGGAGGGTACCGGTACCCAGCACTGCCAGGACCCTCAGTTTGGCTGTCTGCCATCCCCAACGTGCCCCAGCATGGGGAAATCAAGGCACAGCCTCTCCCGGAGTGGGAGCTGTGCTTGGGGGTCCCGGGGGTGGGTGCGGGCAGCAGCGGGGATTGCGCCCGGGAAGCACGTGCCTTTTTGGAGCCTTGCTTGCCCACCCGCTCCAGGAGCCTCTGACGGGAGCAGCCCCTTTCTTCTGGAACTGCCCTGATGCCCCTCACTCCGTCTGCGCCGCAGGGAGAGCCCGGCAGCCCCCGTGTCCTTCCCGTGCCCTTGGAGACGGAGAAGCCTTTCGCAGAGCGAGGGCAGAGCAGGGCAGCCACAGCCGCCTTGGGGTCGCCCTGCGGTGGTGCTCGCTGCGCTGCCGGTGGGATTGGGGTCCCCGCAGAGAGCCGGCGTGGGTCCTGCGTGGGGGACAGTGGGCAGGAGCGCAGAGCTGGGGGTGGCGGAGGCCGCCCAGGTGGCAGGACGGCAATGGGCTGCACGATGCCCGAGCCCGGGAGAGCGGGCAGTGCCGAGCACCCACCGCTGCTCCAGCCCCGGGTTGGGTTTGTCCGTGAGCGCGGTTTCGCGGGCTGCGCTCCTCTGCTCCTGTTCCACAGCTGGAGCTTCGTTGCTTCCCCACCCCCGTCCTGGAGCTTCAGTGGAAGTGCTGGCAAAGACCTGGGCTGCATCCATCCTTCAGACCATGCTTTGCCTTCCCGCAGAGACTTTTCCCCTCGTTCCATCTCTGGTATTTATTTTTTAACCCTTAACACAATGTAGTACCTGTTCTGGGTGTGGGATTCGTGTATCAAGTGGGGTCTGGCTGTGGTCTCTTATTTTGCCTTTCACTCACTGTCTGGGCTCAGGCAAATAACTTACCCCTCTGTGCTTGCTGTCCCCGTGGGTCAAGCGAAGCTGATGGTGACCGATACAAAAAGTGCAGAGCTGCCTTGCTGTGCGTGGCAGCATCGTCACCCGGGGCTCGGCTCTCTGGTGGAAGTCCCCACCGTGGCTGTGTGTGGGAAGAACAAGGGCTGGGGTCTGCGGGACAACACAGCTCCTCCGCAGCCGCTGTCCCAACGTCCCTGCTTCCAGCCCCAGCGTCAAGAGCAGAACTGGGGATGTGGAGATGTTTGACATTTGAAGGGTGGTTGTGTTGAAAGACAGAGGTCCGTGCATCCTCCCTGTTCGTGGCTAATTATGGCAGGGATTAGTCTGGGCGGGGATAAAGTCCCTCCCTGTGTTGTTAATGATGAGAATTAAACTGGCTCTGGCTCTGAAACCAAACCCCAGACCCCAGTGCTCCCAAGCCTCAGGGAAGCTGGGAGCTGAAATTTGGCTCCAAGCCTCCAGTGTGTGTCTAATTAAGGCTGAAATAATCAATACGAGGGGCATTCCCACTCCTTCCCAACACTGTTTGTGCCCAGCCTTCGCTGGGTTGGATCCTGGCCGGTTGCTCCTTGCTGCCTGCTGGAGCCGGGCATGCGTGTGCCTGGGCCAATGCATCGTGGTTTTAAGTGAAATTGGGAAGAAATGCAATCCTGCATGTATTTTAGTGCATGTAAGGTTTTGTGTAAGATTGTTTGGGAAAAAAAAAAAAAAAGTATCCTAAAAATGGGACCTAAACAAGCTGACAGAGCTTGAAATAAATTTGTTTCTCAGCCACCCTCCTCCCGGCCCGGAGCCTCAGCTATTGCTGCTCCATGGGGTGACGGTGCCCGGCCCTGCCGTGGGCAGGAGGTGGTCTCGCCGTGGGCAGGCGGTGCTCGGGGTCGGGCTGCTTGTCCTGCCACGTGCCGTGAGTCCGTGCCCTCTGTCCATCCGCAGCAGAGGGAGGTATGGCTGCTGCCTGCTGAGCCCTGCCGGTTGCCCGGCCTGCGGGCAGGGTGCGGGCAGGAGGTGGATGGAGCCAGGCGAGCTTTGCAGAACTGTTTGCCGTGTTTGCTGCCATGCAGGAGGGCCTCAAAGAGGTCAGGACCGGGCAAGGCTTTCTGTGGGGTGCTGGGAGCGCTCACTGCCCGCCCTGGCTCCCTCTGCCACTGTGGGGGACGAAGGACAAGCGGAGTCGCCGGTGCGCTGCTGTGTCTGGCCAGGCTTCCCCCAGCTCTGCTGCCTGTAGCCTCCCCACTGCTGGTGTCGGAGCACTGCTGGGTGTTTTGGGGGAGGCAGGGCTCCTGCGACCGCCAGCTCGCCCCAAACTCCCTGGGGCGGTTTCTTGTGCACAGCAGCACCCACATGTGCAGGTCACCTCCTCCCCAGACCTGGAGGCGGGGGGGGGGGTGAGGCTTGTGGTGGTGGCAGGGTGAGGTGTAACGGCTGAGTCCTCCTGACCACACCAGCGGTACCCACGTCTTGCATCTGTCCCTGCTTGACCTCCATGGCGTGGGACCTCCCTCCTGCCTGGTCCTCAGGGGATGGGGACGGAGCCCCTGCTCCATGGGAGGACACGGCAGGGACGTCAGGGTCCCTGGAGGAGGCTGAGGGATGGAGCGGAGCTGCCTGTTACACCAGATGCCTGGGGGTGGGTGCTGCCGGCAGCACCTCTGGGGATGTGGTTTGAAACGTGCGTGCCTCTGCCCAGGGCTTGTGTCCCGCCTTGTCCCAGCAGAGCCGTGCTGGGAAGGGCAGTAGGCATCGTCAAGGCTGCTTGCAGTAAAGAAAGGGTGAGAAGAGGTAGGGAGAACACAGAAAGTCCACCCCACTGCGCAGAGCTCGGCGATGGGCGCGGGAAACAAGGCTGCTGAGGTTGCATCTCCCCCGGGAGGGAGGCATCGAGCTGAGCCCCTCTGCTCTGCCCCCGCGGGACAGCGATATCTGCCCGCTACTCGGATGCGCTGTGGGATTAAGCGTGGCTGGTGTGGGTTTGTTAGCGCTGCGACGGAATGGGTTTTGTTGCTCGCGTGGTATCACAGGGACCGAAACACCGCTGGAGCAGCAGCGGCATTTCCCCGGCTCCCTGCGTGCGGCTGCACCTTTCCAACGTTCTGCATCGGTCTGTGATTCCCGAGGAGTGGCTGTGCCTGGCGTGCCGGCGTTTTCTGCGGAGGGGCTGTTGGATCGGGGCACTTAGTGCTTTATTTTAGCTTCTGTCAGGGCTGCAGAGCGGGGAGAGACGGGAAGAAAGGCTAAGAGGAGAAGTGATGGAAATCTCAGCTGGCTGTAGGAGAGACGGAGAAGCAGATTGTAGTGTAGAAGTCTTTGATTGACCACAGTACCATTTTGTGGCTTTTTCTCCCTCTCTCTGGATAAAGCTGCACTGTGACATCCATGCCATTAAATAGGCCATGCTCAAAAGAGAAAATTGCTGCTATTTTCCCCCTTTACTTTACTGCCATAAAAAATTGATCCCACATAGCATCCTTATTTCAAAGACTGCTAAAAGAAATACAAAATTCTCATTTTGGTTTCTGACAGCTGCATAAAGCATTTTTTAAATAAAAGGGACATGGAATGTAAAAAAAAATAATAAAAATCTCAGCCCTCCCCATCCCCTGAAGTTTTTCCTTCAGAAAGATGCCCTTATTTTGAGAAGTGGGTGGGGGAGCAAGAGCGCGAGTGTGCTAGTGTGAGAAGGGGCTTGGTTTCTCTCTTTTCTTGTGACTGGTGATCAAAATTAAAGGCTTTGCTGGTAGCTGGACAACAGCTAGAGCAGCAAACCCCCTTGCTTACCTGGGTTGGGATGTGATGGGCTTTCTTCAGTAGCAGAGTGCTTTTAGGTGTGTGATGGCAAAGAGCTTGCACTGAGGTGGGAAGGCGGCAGGCTGGGGAGCTGGGGTGTGCTGGGGCGCTTGGGATGGACAGGCTGAAGGATGCTGGGGAGAAACGGGACGTCAGCTGCATCCTTCTGACCACACCAGCGGTACCCACGTCTCGCATCTGTTCCTGCTCATCCTCCGTGGGGTGGAACCTCTCTCCTCTCTGGCCGGGTGGCCCCCCGGGAGGGTGATGGGCAGGAGGAAAGCGAGAGGAAGAAGTGGGGAGCCCAAAAAGGGGTTTAAATGGGTGGCAGGGCCCTGTGGAGGAGGGGATGGAGCGAGGTAATGCAAGGACTTGGGCAGCTTTGAGTCAGTGGTAATGGAACACATGAGAAGGACGGGGTGGTGTGGGATGAAGGGGAACATGGACCCGGCGGAAGGGAGTTGCAGAGAGCAGGGTAACAGGAGGTCAGGTCAGTTCTCACTGCAGGAGTTAACGATCTTAATAAGAATCATCCCATTTAAACAAGATGCTCTTCTGAAAAGAAGATTAAGCAGAGGGAGTGTTGACAAAGCGCTGAGCGGGGCTGCCAGGACTCCAGCGAGCAGCAAGCTGCTGCTCCCCCTTGCTCCACCTGCTCTCCAGCTCTTCCGCCTCTGCTCTCTCCTTGATTGACGACCAGTCTGCCGGGCACGGGCGCGAAGGGTCTCCAGCTGAAGGGTGGCCCTGTGCTCGTTGCCTGACCTGGCTGGGTGCCCCTGAAGGTCTGCGATTAGTGGAAACGATTCCTGGGGGGAAGCGTGGTGGGTGCAGTACAAGGTATCCCTGATGATGTTAGGTGGGGTGAGGCTTGGCAGAGGGCTGGAGAGGGAAGGTGACAGCACGACGAGCTGTTTGAGCTGCTCGGTCTGTAAATGTTATCACTAGAGCAAGAGTGGTGTTGCTGCGCACTGCGTGCCCAGCCTGCTTGCTCCGAGCGAGCGGGGCCATCAGCGGGGCTATCAGATGTGCCACCAGATCCTCGCTGTGTCTTCTCCCCGCTCACATTGACATCTGTTTGCCTTTCGTGTCCAGCAGGTCTCTGAGTTATGAGGCTCTTTCCTCCACCAGGATCTTAGGGAGATGATGAAGAGCTAGATGAGCTCTCCATAAATAGCTCTGCCATTAAAAAAACCTCGGCTCCTGTTTTAATGTTAGCAGGATTAGCCGTCTGCAAAAGTATGGGCTTAAGACTCGGCGGTAGGCTTTGCCCTGGTAATATGTCTCTATTTTCTCAGGCTTGATTTCTCCAGCCAGCCTGGCTCTGAATGCAATAAATTTTGCTCTTCTTTACACCTCAGCTGATGACTTATTCTTTGGAGCCTGTGTCCTTGGCTAGCCAGAGACCCTTCAAAGCTAAATTTTGTGCTTGCCTATTCTGAAACCAATGAGGTCCTTACAGAAAGGACCAGGATGCGTGTAACTATTAGGGTTTAAGGATGTTGCTGGTGCAGTTCTTCAGTCTCCAAATTAATCTTATTTTTGATTAATGGCCTGGACACAAAAGGGGATGTGCTAGTCAAATCTGTTGGGGTGCCATGTGCATTGTGCAGGTAGAGGAGGGTCAGGCTGTCACCAAGGACCCCCACGACCTTGAGGACTGGGCAAACGCGAAGAGGCTGGGATGGAAGGATGACACAGTGCGGAAGGATAACACAGCCCATGGGTGAGCCTGAGACCTGCTTCTGCAAATGCAGGTTTGACCAGCTAGAAAGTCTGAGCTGTGATTGTTGGTTATAGGGTGTCCATGAACTGCTGACATGATGTGCTGGTGGAAAAAGCACCTGAGATCTAGGGGAGCTCGTAGGGGAGCCCCACGTGGCGAGACGGGGGGTGAAAATGCCATCCCACGGGGCTCTGGTGAACTGTGGTTTACAGTGTAAACCTGTGATCGGCAGCCGTATGTGTAGTGTGCTGCCCTGGGAACCCCAGAAGCCTGGGAGCAGCTACCTGTCCTCTTCAGCCGCCCCTGCGATGGGGTGGCAGCTTCCAGGGAGGGGAGAGATGGGGACTAACAGGGGTAACGTGTCCCCACTTCATCTGGGGCATTTGCCTGTGAGTGTGAGTCAGAGACCAAATGTTGAGGGGGAAATACAGTTGTTCTTGTAAATACAGCGGGGGAGCAAACGTGCAGAGGGACAAAGGTTGTTCAAGCTCACGTGCAGCATCAACCCCGGAATAAATGAGAAATTTCCACTGGATAGCTCTGGGCTGCAGACCTAAAGGTTTCTAACCACCAAAGGAAACTGATTCTGGAAAATCACCCTACCAGCGGTCGCGGAGGCAATGAGCCGACCTGTCTTCAGGCGGGTTCGTTAGCAGTTTCCAAAGGGGTTCCACCAAGCAGGGTCCTGTGGTGGGTGACCCTGGGACACCTCCTTGGCCACCGTGCCTCCAGCCACCCGAGAGCAGAGCTGGCGCCTGCCCCTGCAGCGTGCCGCTGTGGCTGGGGCGCTGCGGTACGCTGCCTGTTTGTTTGGGGTTTGGTTTACTACTTTTTTTTTTTTTTTTTTTTTCCAACTGCAATATAAACCCAGCGTGTCTTTAAGGCCATGCATGTGTAGGGGGATTTGCTGATGGCTCATCTTTCTAGCAGGCTTTTTCAGCTGAATGTCAGTTTATTGCTTTTGCAAATTGTCTTGTGCCTACACAGAACCGGCTGCCTCAGCAGAGGGCTTTGCCAACAACGTGCTCTATAAAAGGGTTATTAGGATAACAAGAAAGAAAACAGAAACCTTTGCAGAATCATAACAGTATAGCGTAGCCCTCCCCCTCCCCTCTCCCAGTTTATTACCCTCAAGTGCTTCTGAGTTGGACTTCAAACCATTGTGCTGCTGAATATAAACAGCAAGGTTAAAGTACCCTAGACAGGAGCTAACTCTTCGGCAATTATCTGGTCAATGGCAGAGCACCGATCTGTAGCTCGGTGTAAACATCATCAGGAAAATATGCACAGTTTGCAAATTAAAAAGCCATCGCATCGTCTCGGCCCAAGGCAGAAGCCTTCTGGTATGATTAGGGTCTCACCGGTGGAGTCGGCTGGAACATCCTTCGGGTCTCTGACATCGGTCCTTCATCACAGGCGCCTGTTGCTGGGTATGTCTGGTTTAGCTGCAGTATTTTTGTACCCATCTGGGGGGGCATGTTTTATCACACGTTTTTGTTTTCCACAAAAGCACAGATTTCACTGTTAAAAGGAAGGAGGGCAAAATAAGGCAAGAAAAAGCCAAGGTAGTCTTTTGTGATACTTTTGAAATGATACTGTGTTTTTCTAAGCTTTATGGAGAGGGAAACGTCAAGTGAAACGTTCTGGTTGAGACGCGGCAGATTTGGCTTGTTTGTTGTTTTCCTAACTTTTAGGGTCAACTTCTATGATAAAAAAAAACTTATTGGTGCTGCTCGTCTCATCCCTGCTTGCTTTCTCTGCCTGTAGTGCCTTACAGCACTCTGCAAGAGGGGAGTTGTTCTCTCTTGTTTGAAGTCAGCCGGGGCAGACAGAGATTAAATGACTTGACAAAGGTCTCAGAAAGCCTGAGCAGAGCTTGTGTGTTTGAGCCCCCAAAGTAGCAAAAGAATGGACTCAGCTGCCTCTTTCTGTGGCCCATTTTCCTCAGGGCTCAAGAGACTTTGCTGCTAATTCTAGGCTACACGCTGAAGTGCTAAGACTTTTGGAGGTGAGCCTTGGAGGATATCATGATCTAGAAGGGATTTGCACAAGCACAGGTTGAACGGTTGGACCCGGAGACACATGGGCCAGTTTGGCGTGTGAACACAACACCACAACCAGCTGCCCTCGAGTTCCCAGCAGTTTTGTAGGTGACTCTGCAAATCTGCTTTTATTTAAAACCAGGCCCTTTGGTGGAAAGACAGTGGAATTCACCTCCTCGGTTATCGCTCTTCCCCTTGCTGTCGGGCAACCTGAACTGTCTGAAGCAGAAGGTCTCCTGTCCTGGCAAAGACAGGACGCCACCTTACGTTAACTCCTGCTTGTTCCTGCCTCTGTCTTTCCCAGCCCCATTATTTGGGCTCTGCTCAGCTCCATCTTTCACCATCCCCATTCACTGAGCTCTTTCTTTTCCTCCCATGCTGATTTCCCCCTTTCTGCCAAGGCCAGGAGAAGTGAAGTTGAGCCCCGAGTGGGAGGCAGAGCCAGCGCAGGGCTCATGTGCTGGGTACCCAGCATCAGTGGATAGAGGTGATGAGGGGTCTGAGTGGTCAGGGTGCCTTGTCCTGGTCACTGCCAGTGCCTGGTGTGCGTCCCCAGCCCCGGCAGTGCCCGTTAGACCTGCTGCCAGCTGGTGCTGGAGCTCAGTCCCTTTCAAAGCACATTTTCCCCGCACGGCTCAAACAGCGGTCCCCTAAAACGGGAAGCAGCACCACGTCCCCGTCCTCCTAGGAGCCTGCAAAGGCCACCTTCCGTCAGCTCCGATACCCTGTTCCCATAGCATTGCTTTCTCTTGGCTGCTTGTGGCCAGTGAAACGCATGACGAGACTCCGACGTTGTCCTTGATGCTGGCAGGCTGTGACAGGCAGGGCAGGGACGGCAGGGACGGCCGGTCTCCAACATCCCTTGCAGGATCACCCTCCATGTCAGCTGTAGTGGTGGGAATACCCACTGGACCATTTCTTTTTGAGATGACAAATAACCTAGTAGACTGTACATGGGTAGGTGTCGGTGGGAAGAAGCTGTGCTGCCAGGAACTCCCAGGGCTCCTCGCTCCAACCTCTGCTCCAGCAGTCGGGACCACGCACGTGGTGACAGTCCCTTGGGTGTGTGGCTGAAATGCGGCGCAGGACTGATGCCAGCAGCTCCCCAACGATCTCAGCCACAGGAGGGGCTTCGGGGAGGTGTCTTGTTGGGGGTCCAGAGGAGCCACCTGCCCTGGGCACGTTTCTCCCTGCACAGTTTCTCTGCACTGCTGAGCATTCCTCCTATTTAAAACTGTGATTTTCCAGTGGATAAAGGGGACCCGGTGTCTTTGAGTTGGGTGCATATGGAGCGTGTTTCTTTAACCGTCAGACCGCTCTAGTTAGTCTGGGGCGAGCAGCTCAGGATCTGCATTGCTTGGGGTGTCTCTGCCGGGAGCGAGCGGCCCTCTCCCCAGCAGCAGGGCTCCACAAAAGACCTGTTTCAGCTCTGCACCGGCCCTTGTCACCTACACTGCATTCCCTGTGCAGGCCCAGGAGGTGAATGAGCGTCAGTGGTTGCACCAGGCAAGGATAAGCAGCTCAGCTCGACTTAAGCTGGAAATCGATAGGGGATTAATTTGTATTAAGAGAAACATGCGCTGCAAAGGGAGGGTTCACCCTTCTCCCGAAGGTGGGGGAAGCCACGGATGGGACACAAGGGGCCACTGACAAATGCTTCCTACGCGTCACCCTTCAGTGCTTGGCCACGAGTGGCCACCAGATGCCAACGAGAGGGATGCTGGTGTCCCAGGAGGGTGGTGGGGAGCCGGGAGCGGTGCCAGCATTGGGCTCCCACTGCTCCTCGCTGGATCGCAGGGAGATGACACGCAGAGCTGGCCCCCACGGGTGCTCTGCCTCGAGCAGTGCTTCGTGTTTACGGGGCATTTTTTTTTCTGTGAGGGCTTTTAAGGTGATTCCTACCATCTGCTTGGTCTTTCTAAGCTACGAGCCAAACGTATTCCCGCTGACACCAGTGCGCTTGCGTGGATGCCATTGTGATGGCTCGTGCTCCTCTTCTGCCAAGGAAGACAGCTCCACCGAGCTTGGTGGAGGTGTGCCCGCAGAGCAGGGTCACCACTCCGGCACCTGGTGGGACTTGGGGCTGTGTCCTGCTCCTCTGGAGATGAATGTGGAGAAGGGTCTTTCTTGCTTTCGCTCTCCTAAAATTGCATTTTAGTTCCCGTAAAAATGAGAAGCAGAGCTGAGAGAGGCTGTCACCAGTTAGGCCTGGCATGAAGGCACCTGGCGGTAGAGGTGATGGACACGGGAGGTTGCCCGGTCACCCCTGCAGCCTCCCCAGAGCAGCCAGCCATGTGTGGAGAGCTGCTCGGGGTTTGCTGTACCAGCCAGGATCGTTCACAGCACAGCAGAAGTCACGCAGGTGACCTTGGCAGGGATGCAACCTGCCCGGCTGGCTGGATTGGCACTGCTGCCAAGGCTGTGGTGCCTGTGACCTGAGGTGTCACATCCCACGGGGCCAAATGTGCCCTGAAGCTGTCCCAGCTCGGTGGGGAGCTGGGAGACAGGGGCAGGGTATGCCAAGCCTCCGGGACAGGGACCGAGGTGCTGGGGCATTGCCTCCAGACCAGCTGCTGGTAGAGGCGACCCAGTAAGAGATTCAGGAAAGACTGGTTTTTTATGGCTACTATATCCAAAACCATAGTGAATTTGGAAGGAAATGACACTGTGATGGTTTTTTCCTTCCTATGTGTTTCATGCTGATTCTGCATGTGCAGAGCAGGGGCTGGAACCAGCCAGGTGCCAGTCCACGCTCCTGTTTTGCCTTGTTTTACCTTCTGGGAAGATGATGGGGAATAAAAATGTTACTCACTTCTGTGAAAAACTCTTGACATTTTTCCTGCAGCTCTAATACCAGAGCTAACCTTTCAGTCGGAGTTGGTTGGAGGAAATCGGTTATATCGGATGCCTTGGTGTTATAGTTCCCCTCTCCCTCTGTTTCCTCCTCCCTTCGTGCATGTTGTTTCTTCTCGATATTATTTCCATCCCTTCTGTCTCCAGCCAGCCCTCCCCGATGGTGTTTGGAGCTGTTCAGACATAGGCAGTGTACTCCATCCCATGTCCCACCCAAAACGCATCCCAGCCCACTGGAGTAACATTGAGTGTTTGAGCAAGAGAGGGAGTGGGCAACATCTTCCCATATCCCCATGTTCAATCTTAAATTGCAAATGGGTCACGTTCCATCGAGTGTGCCACGTATTTAAAAAAAAGCAGAGACACAAAGGGAAAGGCAACGAGAGCCATGACGAGGTTCAGTTTGTCTAAGGCATGAGCTAATTCTGCTTGCTTGGGTTTGATGTTACGTCAAGCACCAGCTCAAACTGTAGACCTACCACAGAGAAACTGCACGTGTTTGGGCACTCGTGCTCCCGTAGCTTTGTACATGCATTGTCTGCTGGGGAAATGCTCCATTTCAGGAAGCGACTGGAGATGTTTACAACCAATTGTATAAAAATCAATAGAATTGCTGCTGAAGGGTCTGCCTTCCTGCGGGCGGTGAGCTCCAGGAGAAGGCATCTCGGCGCTCTGCTCCTGCAGCTTCCGCCTTGGTGCGGTCCTGGTTGACGACAGGTTACCCCAGGAGAAATGGCAACACCCTCGTGTTCCAGTTTGTAAGGTAGCAATCAGATCAGGTCAGGTTTATGATCCACCTAGCTTATTACTATCTCCATTAGTAGCTGCTGGCAGATGTTGGGAGAGAAGGATTATTACTCTCGCAATGCATACTTAGCTGGCAGATTATTGAAATTTCTTTCTAATCCTAAGAAGTTACTTGGGAGGTATAAATCCTTGAGTGATAGCACTTATATTCCTCTGTACTTTGATCTCGGCTGGCATAACCAATGATACTCTGATTAATCTGATTTTTGTTCCTTAAAAAAAACTATCGTGTCCCCAGTGTCTTGAGGCGTTGAGTTCCACAGGGAGCTGTGTTTCTCATTGTCGGATCTGAACGTTTAAATAGTTGAGCTCAGAGGTGCCTTCTTTCATAGTGGGGGGTTTATACTTCTGTGTCCTTTGAAATTCATTTCTTCTTTTAAGTGAATCAAATCCCCTGAATGTTTTCAGTCTGCCGCTGCCCGGGTTCCTCCCGTGCTCCCAGCAGCCACGTTGCTCTTCCCTGCCCCTCATCTGCCTCTTCCCCCTGCTCGGCGTGGCAGAACCACACGCGGTGTCACAGATGAGGGACCCACTGATGTATAGACCTGCTAGCTAATATGACAGTTTTATTTACCACTTGCTTCTGAGCACAAACTAGCATCTTTGGACCATCACTTGCATGGAGATGTTGTGCTCCAGAGTGCCGCCATCTCTTCCTTGAATGGTTGGGGTTAATTTGGAGCTGCATCAGCATGCGTGACGGGTCCTAATTGTTGTTCCCTAAAAGCGGTACCTTGGATGTTCTTGCCCTGAATTTCATCTGTCAACGTGCTGTTGAATTCCCTGAATGAGCTGACTCCTTCCAAAGCTATTTGCGTGTGTATCTAATCCCATCTGACGTTTTTCCCCTCTGTAAAGGATTGCCTTCTCACTGCGTATGTATTCCCACTTGGGATGCTTCACTACTCCGTCCTACAGCCAGCATTTTGATGCCAGTGCATTGGAAGACATCCTTCTCCTTCACCTCGTGCTCTTTCCCACCCTCTTTCATTTCTCCTTCCCCAGACTGACCAGGCTCAACTGAGATCTGTTGCATGAAAGAGTGTGCTTTGAGATTCGTTTGCTTTTCAGCAGGTGAGGAGGCCCCAGCAGCTGAGCAGTAATGCGCTTTTAGAGGTCCTTGGAAAAAAGACTCCAGGTGTCTCAAGTGAAATCTTCACCCTCCCCTGCACCCTCTTTATTTTCCTTCCCCCTTTCCTCCCACTTGAACAACAAAAAAATTAGGACATGATGGGAAAGGTTGAAATGGATGGCAGTGGTTCTGCTAGACTGCAGGCTCGGCATGGCTCAGCCCTGCCAAGGAGTTGGACGGGAAGACAAATACCGATCTCATAGCGGCTGGTACAAACGGGGTGGCGTAACCTGGGCTCCCTCCTCGGCACCAGCTGGGCCCTGGCTGGCGCTGGCTCGGGGTCTGGTGCCTGGCGGCGTACATCGAGAGGGATGCAAAATGAAAGACAGACAGAAGGACAGAAAAGAGGGTTAGAAAGCAAGGGCCTGTTCGCAGATATTGCAAGAAGTGGTTTGGTTTCTTCTTATCCTGCTGTAAAATCTTTGAAAGCTGGTGATACCTGGAGCTAGAGGTTGCTTCTGGCTCCGGTGTTTCAGATGCTTGTGCACGGAATGACAAAAAACCGAGCATCCCCTGCAGCCAGTTCAGCAGGGACAGCAATGGGATGCAATACCTGCAATGCTCAGGTGGGATCCGTACGCTTTTCTTCTGCTTTGCCACTTGCCCAGCTCAGCCTTCAGCAGGGACACATCTTGCAGCACTTATTTATATATTTTTCCTCCCCTGGCGCCTCAGAGAAATCAATTCCATTCCCCAAACAATGGCGAAGGCCTTGAGGAGATATTGATCTGTGGCAGAGCCGGAGAGGGGAGCGTTTGTGACACAGAGATGCTCTTTTGTAAGGAAAAGATAATTACCAGATCATGGGGACACTTGCTGAATAGGATGACATTAAATAGGCATCAGGGTGAAGGGCACCAAAGCCTCCAAATGAAGCATCGGAATAGCTCTGTCCTCCCTGGCAGCTCCAGCTCCTCCTCCCTGCTTCCCTCTGCCACTGCTCCTGCTCCCCACCCCAGACCCTCCTTTTTTCCCCCTACTCCTCCCAATTTCATCTCTCTGTCCCTTCCCCACAGTTCCTGGGCACCCTGTCTCTCCCTGCTGCAGCAGGGATGCACCTAGAGGCAGCGGGCTGCTGTCCCCAGAACCAGGGTGGCAGAAGGGGCTGCTCTCCTTGCCTTGGTTTTGCTGCTGCTTCCAAACCCTGTTTTATTTAAGTAAGTGCTGGTAGGATAAATAGACCTCTACAAGAGCACCGACGACTGTAGCAATGAACCCCGTGGTGATTTTAATAGCTTCCATGTCAGGGGTCTTGGGTGGGGCGGGGGACTGTCCCTCTGCTGTGAAGCCTTCAGCCAGTGGGTCTGGGGTAGGGGCGGCTGTTGGAGGACCCGGAGCTGGTGGTTGACTCTCAGACCACTCGTCTGCTTGTGCTGTCCCCAGGAGGTCCCAGGGCGCTGGAGGATGCGGGGGCAAGGCATAGCCACAACCGTGCTGTAGCTGTGTGGGTGAGGGCACAAGCAGGGCTGGGGGCACTGGGAGGGTCAATAACTCCTAGAGCAAGAGCAGAACTGGGAAGGGGGTACTTGGGAGCCTTGTCTCCATCCCGTGCTGCTCCCAGGACCTTGCAGCATGGAGCAGCGCCTGCCAGTACTGTGATGGTCTAGTTCAGCTCATGGAAGAGCGGCAGCAGATTTGTTGCCTGGGCTCTCCATGGCATCCCCATGAGCCGCTGGCTCCAGGGGGCAAGTCCCAGAGCAACCAGGGCCTCTGCACAAGGTGTGTTCCCAGATGTCATGTTAGCAGGCAGCTCTTCTGCCTGGGCTTGGTGTTGTGGGCACTCAAAGCCACGTAGGGATGTTGTGTCGCAGGGCTGGATGCCGGTGCGATTCAGTGATGGCTGGGAGAGCCGCTGCCAACTGCGTCTCTTGAATTGGCACAGCGCAACGTGGGAAAAAAACAACCCACGTCTCAAAATACTATGTCATAAAATGTCCCTTTTCATTTACACTGACACTGTTAGTATTCTCTTAATTACTTGCTGATACCCTACAAATGGATTTTGGTGAATTTTGCAAGATTAATGGATCCCTTGTACGATGAGCCACCCTTGGACCAAGAACTCTGCAGGACTGGAAGGTTGGAGAGAAGAGGGTCCCATCCTTTTGCGGGGGCATGGGGAGCTCATGTCCCACCAGCCACTGCTGACTTGCCAGGTCTCATCCAGGTGGTTCATAAAATCCACCACCACAGCCTGAATGCCAGCGAGGTCCGTGCTCACACACGCTTCAAAAACCCAGAGAGGGGCGATCACTGTCTGCACATCTGTGCAGGGAAGTGATGCCGGAGCACTTAGGCCTCACACCGGGACTCTGGAGGTCTCTTTTGATTCCACCACCTTTCCAAACCCCCCCACCCTCCAGCACTGCAGTTCCTCTGGATTGGAGATGCTTCCCAGCTGTTACCACACGGTGTTGGAGATAACCGAACATTTTCCTCTGCTCTGAGTGTGAAAGGGCTTTGGTATCTGAGGGTATGAGCTGATAGCCATGGCGGCTACCTCCATTCCTCCCCCTGACTTTGGCATGGAGCTGTCACCTCTGGCCAGGGCTGCTGCCCTTATTTCTGCCTGGTTTCTGCTGCTCCTGTCCAGCACCTTTGGGTTTTGTACTCTGGGGTTTTGTACCTTCGGTCCCTGGCCAGGGAGATGCAGGGCTGAGCAGGGTTGTCCGAGCAGCGAGCTGTGATTTCCGTGCCTCTGCCGGCTCCCTCGAGCAGCCCCGTGTCTCGGTGTTGTTAAGTGTCTCGGTGTTGTTCCCTGCCATCACCAGGCGAGAGCCGGCTTCGCAGCCTGACCGGCACCGCGCAGAAACAACAGAGTAGGGAACCTTGTGCCTTTAAAATAAGAAAAAATAAGAAAAAAAAATTTAAAAAAAGGCCCATTACCATTATTGAATAAAATACCAACAATTTTAAAAACTCTTTTAAATATTGTTGCTGCATTTCCAGCTGTTAAAATCTTCTGTATTTAGTTATCATAATAACAAAGTGCTGCAGCTGATTTGAGCGGCGGGGAGGCAGCGCCATTATTCAGAAAGGTTTTAAACGGTCGGGTTTTCTTCCTCGCAGTAGTGCTCTCTTGCCTATTAAAAGTCCCTTTGTTGCCTTGGCACCTCTGGCCTGGGTGGCGGAGGTGGCACCCGCGCATTGGCAGAGGGCCCCGCCAGTGCTTAGCAACGTGGCGGTGCCACACGGCTGCTTCGGCGGGATGCCGGGGAGTCGGGCATCACGGGCGGCTGCACAAAGCAATGCAGAAAAACCCTGCCGCTTCACCGGGGAGGTCTCGTGCTCCATCAGCACTTTGACCGTCACATCCCTGGCCTGACCGCAGAGGCACCGGAGCAAGGCAGAGGTGGTGGAGAGTTGGGTGCGCAGGGTGAGCATCCTGGAGGTAGCATCCCCGTGCTCACTGGGTGAATGACCTAACAGAATCACAGAATCTCCTAGACTGGAAAAGACCTGTAAGATCATCTAGTCCCATCATTAACCTAACACTGACAAGCTCACCACTAAACCATGTCCCTGAGCACTATATCTACATGACCCTTAAGTACCTCCGGGGGGGGGCACTCCACCGCTGCCCTGGGGAACGCGTTCCAATGCCTGATGACCCTTTCAGTGAAAAAATTCTTCCTAATATCCAGCCTAAACTTCCCTTGGTGCAACTTGAAGCCATTTCCTCTTGTTCTATCGATGAACAAGATAGATCTTGTTCTTTCTAACAAAGGGTGCACGAAGTCACGTAGCTTGCTCCTGCCCTGGGGAACAGAAGGTCCTTGCTATACGTGGCAGTGGGGTGCAGCTGAGTAATGCAGGACAGGGCCTGGCAGTGTGTCGAGGGCAGCTCGGTTGGGGGGTCAGTGGTTTCACGTAGGTGAGATGACAGCTGAGCACTTGGTTTCCTGACCCCAAGTTGGTGGGGATGGAGAAGAGGGCAGAGACACCTGGTGTGGGAGACCGCTGCAGGGGCTGGGGTAGCTGGAGAAGCAGGAGCAGGCTGAGGACAAGGATGTGGCAGATTTCCTTCGTATAAAAAAATGCTATTTTAGTACCATCTCCCCAAGGTGGCGAGGGTTGGCGGAGATGTGAAAAAGCGTGTAAAGACTCTAAAAAATGTCTTGAACAGCCAGGCAGAGGTAGGCTGCTGCCGTGCAGCCTCTGGGGACCACAGGAGCTGGTGAGCCCGGTGGGAAGAACCCATGGTGTGCGAGTGCTCGTGGGACAACCAGCGCAGGCCCTGGGAGGAGGTGGCAGAAGACGCCAGGTCCAAGTGACGCGAGTTCGCAGTGCTGCCGGCCGAGTGGCGGGCAGAGCTGGCCGTGACCCGGCCTCTCAACCATCGCCTTTTGGGTACAGGGCCACATGAAAGCCTCGTGAACAGGAGTAACCATATTGTCCCCAGGCTCCCGCCGCAGCGGCGTGTTCCCCAAAAGGTTACCTCCAACCAGCAGCGCATTGTGGGTAATGAGATGCAAATTGATAGTGAGACAATAAGGCTGTCTTGTGAGCCCTTCCGACGGGGGCCAGTGTTTAAAAGTCAGTCTGATTGCCTCGCTGGCAATTTGCATAGCATTAACCAGAGAGATTTTCTTTTTAAACTTGAACTTCCTTTTTTTTTCCAGAGGTCACCTCAAACTAATTACAGCTTCGGCGCCGCTTTACAAAAGAGGGCTCTGCGGCTGCGATGGTGGGGTTGGAGTGTGAGGAGGAGACTTTCCCGGTGTGGGGAGCAGGGAGACCTCATCCACGTGAACTTGGGCGGGTTTTTGTGCGTGCACTGAGATAGTTTAATAAGAGAGCCCGGTTGGGTGCGTGTGGGTGCCAAGCACTGTGTCTGCTGTGGGAGACGGCAGCAGCAGGGCTTGAGCCCCAGCACGTGAAAGGGGACGATCCCCTCTGTTGTTAACTTCAGCAAAGGCACAACCTCCTCCTGGGTCTGACCCGCAAATACAGCTTTGCTGGGCTGGAAGGAGATGGGGTGACCCCGCTGCCCGCTTGGGATGCTGCAGCGGAGAGGGTTGGGAAAGCCAAGCCCTGGGATGTTTGCACCTTTTCCTTCACCGCGGTTTAGTTCAAGTGGGGATTTCAAGGTGTTTTCTTTGAAGTTGGTGTAAAAGTGACTGGGGACCTCAGCCAAGGAGGTTCCCAGGAGAAGTGGTGTCAGGCTGTTGGTGGCACAGTGTCATGGTGACTCTGCTCTGACCTGGGCCATTTGCTTTTAGGGTTGAATTCTGCCTGGGCTGTTAGTTTGGGTTCAAATTGGGCTGGTGTTTGCTTAGTCTTGTAGTTGGACTTGATGATCATTGTAGGTCCCATCCACCTGAACTATACCATACTGTACCATACCATTCTCTCCTCTCCTCTCCTCTCCTCTCCTCTCCTCTCCTCTCCTCTCCTCTCCTCTCCTCTCCTCTCCTCTCCTCTCCTCTCCTCTCCTCTCCTCTCCTCTCCTCTCCTCTCCTCTCCTCTCCTCTCCTCTCCTCTCCTCTCCTCTCCTCTCCTCTCCTCTCCTCTCCTCTCCTCTCCTCTCCTCTCCTCTCCTCTCCTCTCCTCTCCTCTCCTCTCCTCTCCTCTCCTCTCCTCTCCTCTCCTCTCCTCTCCTCTCCTCTCCTCTCCTCTCCTCTCCTCTCCTCTCCTCTCCTCTCCTCTCCTCTCCTCTCCTCTCCTCTCCTCTCCACACCTTCTAGTGGGAGGTGTCCCTGCCCATGGCAAGGGGGTTGGAACTCGATGATCTTTAAGGTCCCTTCCAATTCTAACCATTCTGTGGTCCTGTCCTGTCCTGTTTTCTGGCGGGCTCATAGCTTAGCGTACATCTTTGCTAACCCAGTATGGTTTGACCAGGGTGAGGAGCAGTGCTTTCACCCTGAGTAGCAGCCTGGAGCAAAGGCAAGCAGCGAGCAGCGTGGGGGGAGCCGGGGCTGCCCTCTCTTCCCCAGCAAAGCGGCCGCCCAGCCTGCGAGCAGGCACAGGGCTCCTCAGAAGGTCATGTAAGCCGATGTAATGGCCAGCCAGGGCTGGGACGGAGCACCTCTCATTATCGAGGGTGTCTTCAAGGCACGAAGCACACGCTCTGTGCTCAGCGACCCCGGGTGGAGGTGGGATGGCCCTTCCAGATGGCATCTGCCTGCTGCGATGCTCAGTGGATGGAGTTTGCCACCAGTTGTGCCATGGTGCGAACAGTCCCTGCAAAGCAGCCAGTCCCTGCCGCGGGAGGCAGCGAGTCACGGCGGCGGCAGGTTTGAAGAGCCAGCTGGACAATTTTATGACCATTAATATCATTTGTAGTTATGCAGGCCATGGCTATGATACAAATAATTAAATCTCATGCTTCACAGCGTCAGCTGATCGTTTGCTGCAGTCAGGAGTGAATCTCCTACGCAGGGTGTGTGTGACTGATTAACTCTTAGAGGGGTTTCTTTATATCTTCTTCTGGCTTGTTCCTCGTTTTCCTTCCTCCCAGCAGCAGCTGTGAGGCTCAGTGCCAGGGCATCCCCTTCTCCTCCTTCGCAAAAGCCCAGCAAGAGAGTTCTCCTCTGCGGTCCCTTGGCATGGGTGGAGGCAGGCCAAGCATGAATCTTCCCCAAGCTCCCCACCAACAACTGCTGTCTGCCCAGCCGTGTCCCAGGCACCCTGGCCAGGTGATGCTGGGGACCTGAGGCCTCTCCAGTTCCCTTCAGTCCTCCCTGCTGGTGTTGTCGGAGGCTGGAGATGCTCAGAGGAGCAGCCTGCTCTGAGATGACATCCCGGCTCCTGCTGCCTTGTCTGCAGGTAAATCTGCCTGCTGGGTCCATCCTCTGCTCCTGCCCTAGGGTCTTCAGGCTGTTTGCTTGTTTCCCTCCCAACTTCTGGCAGTCCTCGGGTCCTGAATCCTCGGTATCTTTCCCTCTGAGCTGCCACGAAGCACTTGTCGTCCCCTACCAAGCTGGTATGTGGCCATGGCCTCATCTCACAGTGTTCTTCAGCCACCTCCTCCTACTCCTCCTCATCACCTGGAGAGGCTCCTCCTTCCAGGCTGCAGCCAGCTGGATACACACACACATCACCTCCTTGCTCTGTGGCATCCTTCTACTGTGATTTTTAGCGTATTAGCTGAGATGTTAGGCCCAGGAGCAGAGCTCACAACACTCCTCCAGGTTTGTCAGCAGCTCTTGATGTCTGCTCCCTTCCCTGAGCAGCCCCTTTCTGGGACAACATCCCAGCCGAGCCCGGAAGGATGAAGATCAGCAGCGTGATGGCACCGGGTTATTGAGCAGTGCTGGCTTAACAGGTCACTGTGGCACTGTCCTGGTTAGGTAGGGACAGCAGAGCTGCTGCTGCCATGGCCCTGTGCCTCATCAAGGGAATTGGGGTGGGAAAACTGAGCAGAGAATATTTTTATATTTTTCCTGCTTTTTTTTTTCTTTCTCTTTCCTCTTTTTTTTTTCCATTCCTAAAGATTGAGTATAATCAGAGCTAATCAGAAAATTATGAGCTGTCTGATTGCTGATTAGATTCCTAATGTTAATATAGTCAAGAAGCCTCTCTTAGCGTTGTATTTTAAGAGAAGTGTAAAAATAACGTCTTAGAAGGAGCGAGCCGGAGCTGCTGGAGCAGCAGGGAACCCAGTGCTGCTGTGGCAAAGGAGAGCAGGGTTTCACCGCTGGCAAGAAATTCAGGCTAGCAGAGAGGGAAGGGACAGGACCTACCTGAACTATAACCAGGTGCGTTGGCTTCAAGAGGGCTGCGGAGCCTGGGAGGAAGAGCGGAAAACCAGCTCTTCCCGCGGGTTAGTCCTCGTGCAGAACCAGACCTAGGAATTTCGCTGCTGTGCTCCGGGAGCGGCCGTGCAGCTTTCTCCCGTGCTTCCCTTCCCAGCAAATAGCAACTTCCCAGATAGATTAGTTCACGCATCTCCCAGCGTCATGGCCCTCCTCGCCTGATGCTGCAGGCAAGGGGCAGCCTCGGGTGATGGTGAAAGGGAGCCTGGGATGTGCCTGAAGCCGGTGAGTGGGACCGGGGTGTCCAAACCCAACGCTGAGCAGCCGGCTGAGAGCAAGCATCACACGTTTCAGCCAGAGCGGTGACCACGTGGCGTGCTCTGGTGGGGTCGCCGAGATGACAGCATGGGAACTGGGCCTGGTTTTATGCTCCTCCCACCCAAAGCCTTCCAAAAAAATATATGTTTGTGATGTAGGCTGTGGTGGTGGTGTTCGCAGTGCCGTCCCAGCCAGGCACCCTGCGCTGGCGCAGTGGCATTTGTTGCCTCACGGTAGCTCTCACCCATTCAGAGCCAGGCAGAACGCTGGGACGAGACTTGTCTACTGCCCATCAGCTGCCTCTGCTGCCTGCGCTGCTCCGGCAGTGCCCTGCCGCCTGCCACGGCTTGCTTTCCAGGACCAGGGAAGTGCTGGGTGCTGCTCAGCACCATCATTACTGCCCCTTCTTTTGCTGGTTTCAGAGATGCACCAAGCTGTGACATCTGGGCACCTTCTTCTGAGTTTTCTGCTGGGCTTTCAAAATTAAAAGTAAAAAAAAAAGTATTTCTGAGGGTGTCAGAGCAGGCAGGGCAGTAGGCTGCAGAGCTGCCTTGGCCGCAGCATGGCATCCTGCGTGTGAGCTGCTGCCACGCAGCCCGGGGGCAAAATGGCTTTGCTGCCACCTCGCTGCCGTGGGAGCCGTAGGAGGAAACCTCAAAATAAAAAACAAACAAACAAACAAAAAAAACCAACCTGCAAGGCCTTGCTGACAGTGGTGGAGCAACGGATATGAGTGGACTTATTTTGGGCAGCCCTTGCCCAAAACGTGGGGGTGAGATGCCCTCTGGGGTGCTGGTGAGCACAGAGAGGATGCTCCCACGGGTGCTGGTGGGATCTGGGGGAAACCCTTGTCTGCTTGTGTTTGCCTGAGCCATTGCAAAAATCTTCAGGGCCTTCCAGGAGCAGAATTGGAGGGAGATGCTGTGTGATAGTGGCCTAGGGTTGGGGTTTTGCCCTTTTCCCCTGTTCAAGCGCTGAGGGTTGATCCGCAGTGTCCCCAGCACGGGGCTGGTGCTTTGAGCTGTGCAGTGAAGCTGCCAGCCCTTTCCACGACTTTCCTCCCCGGTCCCCACCGGTGCCGGTGCGGCGATAACTCCCCAGCTGAATGGCAGGTATTATGTTCTGGCGCACTAATGTTCCCGTTAATAAGCTCCTCGCCATTCACCATGTGTTTTACTTTGATTCATCCCGACGGCAGTGCTATATAATGGACTATATACTGTAATTGTCCCCCATTGTCACCACTTAATAACTTAGTATGATGTTATCACGGTAATTCGTATATTTTTTTGCAAACTTTGATGAATTATATTTTGTTCTTAGTGAATAAAAAAAAATCAGGGAATGGTGAAAAGAGGCAGAAGTTAGACGGAAGTCTGCTCTAATTGCAGAGCGGGCTTAATAATACAAATGTCCGTAGCTGGCATCCGGGCTGCTTTTGTTTCTGAGCCTCTGGGAACAAGCCACTGGGCCAGCTGGGAGGGAGCTGTGATTAAATAACATCTCTTTTTTAAAACATCTTTATCAGCAGGAATTGGCTCTGTGCTGGGGGGATGTATTTTGCTTTGCTTGCTCTTGATAAACACAGCAGATGGGATTTACATTGGTGTCCGTGGGCAGGGGCGAGGAGCAATGTCCATGGGGTGGGTGCAAGAGCCATGAGAATGGCCATCATGGTGAGCAAGAGAGTGCAGATGGTGGTGGTTGTGTTGCGCGTGGCTTGGGCATTGCAACAGCCCCGAAATCTACCTGTACATTTGGGGAGGAGTTTGGGCCCCCACTTGAGCAGCAGCAAGTGGAAGAGCTCTGCTGGAGCCTGGACAAGCATCTTCTCCACATTTGAGCTCACTGGCTGCCTCTCCAGGTTAGATGTGCGGCATCCCGCCAGGCATTGGTGGCTCCCAAGCGTTTGTCAGCATCTCTGAGTGCTTATGGTTCTTGACTCCATGTCTGGCAGGGGAAGGAAAAGTCCAGAAGAGATCAAACCCCGAATGTGATGAAAATCGAGGCAGGGAGATGGATGCCCGGGCTGGAGCGCCCCGGGTGGGAGGCAGGGGAGGGCTCCTTGGCATCCAGGAGGCGGCAGGTAGGGACCTAAATGAGTTTTTCCCTGTAACACATGTCCTGACCTTTTTTAAAAAATGAAATCTATTTTATTAATTTTTTCTTTTTATCAAATCCGTCCGTGAAACATTAAAGATACGACTGTGGAAAAGGTCAAGAAACGTGTAGTTGTTGAAATCTTGTTCCAGTTGATGGCTTTTCCCTTAGGGGAACTCTTCTGCGCCTTCTCCTCCCCCACCTTGGTCTTTAAAACAAAGTGTCAAATTGCCTTGAGTTTTGGGTTTAGTGGTAACGCCAAAACGTGCTCCTGGAGCGGGATGAAGGGAAGAGCATTGCAGGTTCCCCAGCAGTGATGCTGCCCTTGGGGAGCTGTGGGATCAGGCCAGCATTGCCATAAAATGAGAAAAACCTGAGCTGGAAGTGATTTCTCCTGACAAACGCAGACCCCCAAGAGAGGGCTGTAGGGTTTCCAGCCATGCTGGAGCAAGCCAGCAGCCGGCACAGCCAGAAATCCTGTGCCCCAAGGAAGGGAGAGGTTCCTTAGGGTGGCTGGTCTGCAGCGAGGGCACGTCTCTGATGAAATGAATGAAGATGAAGCCCCAGCCATGGGCACAGTGGTGAGTCAATGCACTTTGAGTTCCTCTCCCTAGGCTTGGGCAGCTCTTTATTCGCTGTGAGAATGGAAGTCAATCATGTTCACCAAAGGAGAGGGAGAGGGAGCTGAGCTCTCATTACAGAGGGCTTTATTAGCATCAACGCTTTCTGGGGCCACATCTGCTGGGCAGGAGCTACGTGCCCAGATTTGCAGTGGGAGGCGAGAGTGCTCTCCTTACAAAAGGACCAAGAGAAGGAAAGAAAGAAATAAAAAGACAATAATAGAGTCAGGAGTGGATCTGTATTGAAGCTCATTGGAAAAATTATATTAAAGGAACGTCTGTGGAAGCCAGAAAATGGAGAGACGTGGGGTGAAGGCATCTCCTGCCAGGGCTTGGGCTGGGTGTTGGACGCAAGGTTGGGCTTCAGACCCCCTTGCATCCATGGTGCTAGTTTGCTGCTGTTTGGTTCCTTCTTTTATTGTAACAACAAAGAAGCTGGGTCATCAGTTGGGCTTGCTGTGCTGTAAAAATGCAGAACTTAACAACACTTAGATTTCAGGCTCCAAACAAGAGAGCATAGGTGAATGGAGGTCACAACCAAAGCAACAACAATCCTGCTCCATCAGCACAGCAGCCAACCAGCAGCCGGGATTTGTCGCGTGGTCCATAAGCGTCAACACAGGGGTGGGTGCTGAAGGGAAATACTACGTGAGGATTTGGGCAAGGAGCAAGGAGGCATGGGAGTGGGAAAGCACGTTGGGACATGTTGCCAAAGAGCGACGAAGCCTGAAGAGCTTGAGCTTTGAGCTGTGCTGAAGAGGAAGAGGCTGAAGGGCCAAGAGAGGGCGAGCAAGCATCTTGATCTCAAAAGGGGTGCACGATCCTTTCTCAAACCGGGACACTGGGGGAAAGAATGGGAATGATCCCATCGGCCCAAAGCACCACTCAGCCGACCCTCCTGCGTCTCTCGGGAAAGGGGAATAACTGCCCTGGCAAAACAAGGGCAGGATAGAGAAATGGCCTGAGATTTGTGTGTTACCTCCCCGGGCAGTTTATTGGTTTTCCCTGTTTGCTGGGTGTGAGTGTTCCTGGCGTGGCGGCAATGCCAGCATCGCCGGTGCTCAGGGGCCAACGTCAAACTCCAGAAGCTTTTGCTTACATTTCTGTTGCGTAAAATCACAATAATGGACTTTCAAAAGGAAGCATAGAATTTGCTTGATAGATTGTCGGGCCATCTTTGTGTATAATTGTTGTGAAATCGCAGTGACGCGTGAGTCCTGAGAGGCTGCCCACCCCCTCCCTGAGGCTCTGCCTCATGTTCTGCTGCTCCATCCGCTCCTGTTTGCAGCATCCAAAGCCATGGGTCCTCCTTGGGAGGCTTCGCTCATTGGACTTTCCTTTCAGGTCTTCAAGGGCACTATTCACCCCTTTGATAGTGACTTTTTGCTCAATCTCCTCTCCTTCTCCTTGTTTGCCATTCCCCCTCTGCTGTGGCACCTCTCTTGCTCGCGGAGCAGGGCTGCGTGCAGTGCTGGCCATGGGCGCTGGCAAAGTCGTGGACCCTGCTGACTGCTCCACCTGGGTGCTGTCAGCACTGTCCCCATGGCAGAAGAGGATGGCAAAAGTGCAGAAAGGGTGGAGGTGGATGTCCCAAAGGGATGGAAATGGGTCCTGAAGACCCACCTGCCCCTGGCAGCTGGGAGGCTGCCCCTTGCCCCATGGAAGCGCCGAGGGTAGGCAGATGAGTGTTGGGGTCACTGTGAGCTGTCAGGATGGGAAGAGCCCTTTGGGGACCCCCTGAGCTCGCTCACTTCCACCTCCCTGAAACTTCCCCCGATGCCCGGAGCTGCTGGGGCTTGATTGCCATTTTTCTGAAAGTTTGAGCAGAGCTGGTTCTAACTACAGTGCTTTTTTTTTTTTTTAGAGCAAAACACCACTAAAAAGCCCTTTACAGGATTTTTTGCATTGTGGTTGCTTTTCTTTGGTGTTTTAAACTGACAATTGAAACTACTCTGGTCACACTTATATTGCAGTGATAGCGGGGCCCGAGTTACTGATGAGCGTGCCTGACCCCTCTCAGGCTGCTGGAGAGGTGCTGGTGGCGTTGGGAGACACGAGGAAGACACCGCATGTGTCTCCAGAGGGTTTCAAACTGGGAAATCTTGGGGGCTCCTCTTGGGGCTTGCTGGGGGTGCGGGGTGGTGACATTTTGGTGCATTCTGGCGAGGTTTGTGCGCGCTGAAAATATGCCTTACCATAAAAAACTTAATAACGGAGGAGCTCTCGCTGCGGCGTGATGTGCCGTATGGAAATCCCCACGCGGCAGCAGATAATAAACGAGGTGCTTTTTAAAGCTCGCACATCACAGCGCAGCAAGAGGTGATGCCTTAAAATAAATTGATTGTAAGTGGTTTCCAGTGAAAACTTTCTAACAGCCTCTGCTTGAATGGAAGATGAAGAGCTAAAGGGGAGGATTTCAGAGGCACAAAAGGCCTCATCCCCACAGAGCGGGGAGCCGGGGGACCGCCAGGACGTGGGCATGACGGCCGGCTGCGCTTTGGGCTCCCAGGGATGCCCTCCTGCATCTCACGGAAGCTCCTCTGTTGTTGGTACCATGTGGAGCACTGGCTGGGGAGGGGAACCACTCCTTGAACTTTTTCTTGCCTTGACATGGGACTTATTTCTCCAAAATAAGGAAGGATAAGGATTAGGAAGGATTATTGTTTTCTTTGGAGACTCTGGCTGCTGAGACTCAACTGGGCAAATTCCTCTTTCTCCTGCCCAAGTGGTAAGCTGTATTGCTTCCTTTTTTTTTTTCCTTTATTTTTAAAAAAAAACTATTCCCCCAAGCTCTAAGTAAAATTGATTTTTAAGTGAAAATATCTCTTATAATTGCCGCTGAAATGCCTCGTGGTTATTGTAATGGATTTTGAACTGTGCAAGTCCTACTTGATGATCATAACTGGAGCTCCACAGATTATTTGAATGTGGTTTAGGGAACGTCGTTGGAATGAAGGATTGGGAGGAGGCAGGGCTGGAGCAGCGGGCTGAGATGCCGACTAATGTATTTGCTGACCCTCTCAACACCGCAGAAGCTGAGGCTGCCCTCGGACCTTGTACTGGCGCCATCTCCTGAATCCCTTCACAGGAGCTGCGTCCCTCCAAGCCCACTGCTCAGCCAGAGCCAGCAGGGAAAGGAAAATGAAGGAGCCCATGGCAGCACCGTGTCCTCCTCCCCAGCTTGGTGGGCCTCCCACGGTCACATTTCCCCAGCCGTGACCTTTAAGCAAATGCATCTCGACCTGAATTATTTCTGGTTGTCTGAAACCTTACTGTGCAGCAAGCGAGCTGCCCGTCACCCAGCTAATGAGAACCGCGGGGGAGAGAGTCCCCAAGCCCTCCCCATCATGGCAGACCTCCAGCAGACCCACTCCACCGTGCCAGGATGCCGTGTTGGTGCCCAGTAGCTCACCCACCCCATCCACACCGTGCCAGTGCCTCCGAGCACACAGCAGGACCCTGGCACTTGCCGTCCCCAAAGCAGGTGATAACAAGAGCCATCGGTAGCGGCGCTTGGCAAGCTTTTAGCTTTGGTGTGTGCATCTGGCAGCCCTCTCATTAGCAGTGGTGCTGCAATTACCAGTGGGCTCAGAGGGGAGTGGGCAGCCCCGAAGCTGGGCAGCCCTGACATTGCTGGGACACGTGTGACAAACAGCGCTGGAGCCACGTTTGTCAGATGGTTTGTATCCATTGCCCCTCTGGGATGCTGCTGATATGCCCCAGCCCTTCAGCACCTCCCAGGCACCAGCTATCACTATTCCAGCTTCACCCCAAGAGAGAGTGTGTTTCTTGCCAGCCAGAATTTTGGTTAGGCTTTAACTGATCTGACTACTGTGGAAGTGGTAGAAACTTCCATCAAGAACAGACTGGGCTTTCTCTGCCCCGCTCATCTCATGAGCTGATGCTGCAGAAGAGGGTCAGAAGTGTGAAGTGAGCACAATTTGAAGCTTCTGGGATTGGATTTATCACCTGGAACAGCCTTTTAAAAGCCATTTGCATCCTTTGTTTTCTTCTCACCATCAAATATTCCCTAAATTTTAGGCGAAAAGAATGCCTGGTGTGCAGTCCTGAGTCCTCTTCCTCTTGAAGTCAGTAACGAACTGAATGCAAGAGTCCCAATGGCAGCTTGCTGCAGCAAATCCATCACCCTCGAGCCTCAGGAATGGGTTTGGATCAGGCTGAGACCAGAGGAGTTTGCTCCTGCAGCTGAGACGCACCGAGTGCCGGCTGTCAGAGCACTGGCCTGGCCGAGCACGTCCCCCGTTACCGTCTCTCCTGTCGCAGAGGCTTGTCGTGTTTGCCCTAGTTTGGACCCGCTGGGGAATGTCCTCTAGTTTCTCACCTCAGCCTTTTCCAGAGTTGCATGGCGGAGTGTGGCTGTTTGGAGCAGCGTGCCTGCCCTGCCCTGCCGGTGGGAGGCAGCCCAGGTACCCCTGGGCAGGGACAGTGTGGGGAGCTGTGCTGCCACGGGGCAGCTGAAGCCTCCTGCTCGGCTCTTCCTCTGGCTGAATATTGGGATCTCGGAGCAGAGGACCCTACTTCCTTCTCCATCAACTGTAGCAGATGCAGAAAGGTATCGTGACTGCAAATAGCATGGCAAAGGGGACAGAGGAAAGTGCTTTTTCTCAGGTCCTGACCAGAGGAGACAAGTGTGCCTGGTTTGGCTGCATCCCAAAGCCAGGCAGAAGCACGTTCCAGCAGGGCTTAAGCACGATGGCATTTAGCAGTGTGGTTTAAAGGCATATCTAATGCGTGAGCAGGTTTTGCTGCCGTACCTTCAGGGTGAAAGGCAGGAGGATGCGGGAAGCGGCGGTGCTGGTGTGGCTGAAGCCCCTCTGCTGGCTCCGTGCAGGGGAAGGGGACAGTGAAGCCCAAAGCTGCCTGCGCCCGCCTGTGCCTGGCCCCGTCTGCCCATCCTGCATCCCATGTCTCCGTCTCACTGCCAGGGGAGGTGAGCACAGATACTGCACCCTCATACTCACCCTTCCTCCCCCAGGAGGGATGGGGCAGTGGTTATTTGGCATCGTATCGGTGCAAACAGAAGCCAGGGAGGGTCTGAGCAGCTGAGCTGAGGCTTTGCTATTGCTGGTCCCCAGGGACAGGCATCGCTGCGGGGGCACGGGGCACAGCCCCTCCTGCCCTCCTCCTCCTCTCCTGGGGAGCAGCCAGGGAGATGGGAAGCAGGGACAGAGCTGTTTGTGATTTTGGAAAGCAAACATCAGCCCTCATGGAGGGCAGAAACAATGGAAGACGGAGAAGAAGGGGCTTTTCTCCAAGGGGGGAAGAGCTGAGGAGAATGCCCGGGCAGGCTCGGCTGCCGCGGGATGCCTGGTTAGCTGCACTGTCCTTTTGCCCTTCATGCTTTTCCATTCACAAGAAGTTAAGCTGTTCTGGAGGCCTGAGCAATACTTCAGGGTAGGAGAACGTCACCCTGGCCAACAATGCTCTCCTTTTCCTCCTCCCACCTCTGCAAACACAGGGGTACCTCTCCACTTGGGGTGTTTCACTCCTCCCCTCCCTGTGTCTGTTGGGACTGCTGACGGTGTTTTACCAGCAAAAGTTGTGGCTCTGGAGGAGAAGGAGCAGAGAGAGATGCTGGCAGGGGAACAAGAGCCACGCACCACTGGCCTGCAGAGCCGTGAGTTACTGAGGTGGTCGGTAAAGTGATGAAAGTTGTGGCTTTGGGGCTCATCCCACGCTCCCAGGGCCGGGTGCTGGCGGTGCCACTGCCCCGCATGGAGTCTGCATTTCACTGGGGCTTTATTTTCCCTCCCACAGCCAGAAGTGCGTTAGCAGCCAGTGTCAGCTCCAGCTCCATCGTCCCCCAGGGATGGGCTGGATCCGGGCGTGAGAGGAGGAGAGACGGGCTCCGGCCACCCCTATCCCTCTGCGGGGCTGAGGGGGTTATTGACAAACAAGTTAGTGCTCTGAAAGAAAAACGCTGCAGCATGTTTGAAGCTGCCTCCTTGATCAATACTCAGCCGTGGCTGAGCCCGCTGCCAACTGGATTTCAGATGACGGCTGCGGGGGTAATAAGAGCCCTGGGATCAACTGTCTTGGAGATTATTACAGGATGAGATGCTCCGCTGCTTTACTGTGTTTACTCAAGATTTATATTCCCTATGTGTATACAAGGGGGTTGTCATCTTTTGTCGCTGGTTGATCATTTTTTGATGCTGGCGTGCACGCTGCGCCGTTACGGTTTGCTTAGAGAGGGGGGTGTGCGTGGCGAGTTCAGTGAATGGGGAGAGGACAGGATGGGGACGAGAGGGAGAGCCGGGCTGGGGGCACCCCGGAGCTGGTGGTGGGAGGTGGGACTGTGAGAAGGCAGTCCAGGCAGACCAGGATGGAGGCGCGTGGAGCACAGGGAGCGGGCTTTCACCTTTATGGGTGCTCTGCAGTGACAGATGTGGTTTTGGGGTGCCTCGTCCATGGAGGAGGGGTTGGTGCCAAAGGAAAGGGCTTGTGCCATCCTCATTCCTTCACTGCGGAGGAGGAAGAGCTGCAAAACCAGCTCCTGGGGAGGGTGTTCCTGCCTGGGGCTTGGGTTGCTTGGCTTTGTCGTGTGCGTTTGTTTTTCACCTTCTCGGCTTAACCTTTCACCTGTGTTTTCTCGCCTTGGGACGAGGGCTGGGACGATGAGATGCTGCGTCGACCTCTCAGGCCTGGTAGCACGGGGTTCTTTTAATCTCCAGCAAAGATCTCCCCTTCCAGCCGTGTGCTCAGGTGCGGGAGGTTAATACACTTCTCGCCGTTGGGGAAGGCGCTGAGATGAGGGCGATAACAGCCGCGCGGAGGGAAGTTAAATGAAGGCTTAGCAGGAGCAGCTCTCTCTCAGAGCAAATATCCCTGGGCACTCGCAGCCGCTTCGTGCCAGGCCATTGCTGGGCCCTTCCTTACCGGCTGCCGGGAGAACCTGGGGACACCATCCCAGGCTCCCCGAGGAGCATCCCCCAGCGTCGGCACAGGCGTGGGGCACTTTATGTCCGTGGGGAGACTGGGGTGGCATTGCTGCCGTTATGCAGGGCTGCTGGGTCTCCTCTCGCAGGGTGTTTGCAGTAATCCTGTTTTATAAATCCAGCCTTGGCCTTTGGCTTCCCTGTGCTGCTCTGGTCTCTGCTCCACTGCCTCCCAAGTTAAACCCACTGATCTGACTGAGGTGGGAGCAGCCAGGGCATGCTTATTGCCATGTCGTGGCTGGGAAGAGAGATTTAGCAAAGCATTGGACCAGTTTCCCTTGGGAAGCCACTGTGGAAAAATATCAGAGCAATGCAGGAGAGCCCCGGGTGCGAGTGGGAAGAAGGGGCGATGAGGAGGTGGCAGCACCCATGGGTGCTTGCTATGTTGGGGACAGTTCCCTGCACACTGGCCCCGCAAGCAGCGGGGATGCTGGCAGCAGGGACGGTCCCCTCCGCCTAGAGAGGACGTTGCAGTCCCTGCCTGTGCCAGCTCCGGTGCTCGGAGTGTTTCCCACCGCCTGGCTCCCAGCAGCTTTGGGGCGTCAGACCGGCTGCCCCCCGAGAGGTGCTGCCGTGGGCGAGCGCGCGTGGGTGAGCCGTGTTGGGGGGGGTGGGTGACACTGTGGGTGATGGAGGCTGAAAAGCGAGGTCCTGGAGCAAAGCGGGGCGGGGGGGGGAAAGGCAGCCGTGCATTTGGATGTGCCATGCTCTAGGCAAACCAAATGTCACCCACCTCGTCCCCCCTCTCCTTTCCCGCGTGGCGTTTGGGAGGGAGGGCGCGCACCCAACCATGCCGCCTTCGCCGCCGCCTGCCCATCCCGAGTCCGTGCCATCCCTGAGGCTCCTTAATCCTGGGCGAGCCGGTGCGCTGAGCAGGGAGCTCCTGATGGATCTGCCCGGGTGAGCAGCGAGACAGAGAGGAGCGCCGTGCAGAATATGAAAGAGGCCGGGGAGCGATAAAGCCCACTCAGCACCTTCCCCCTCGCAGACCCCGCCGTCAGGAACTCCAATCCCTTGCAAATCTCCTGCTGGCCTTTTATGACCTGCGGAGTCATTTCAATTCGGTGTTTTCAGCCTTTAAATCTCCCGTCCTTAGCCCTCAGTGACTTCTGGGGAGAGAACCGCACTCCTTAAAGTGCCACGGCCAGGGCAGTCCCTGCACCAGAGCCTGCTGGGAATTTGCAGGTATTCCACAGCCATGCTTTATTTTTGGTAATTCCTCTAATTTTTCTTGCTGCTGGAACCACATGGTTGGCAAGCCCAGGTCTGAAGCCCCCGGGAGGTTTTGGTGTCTGCCCTGTATGGGCACGGGACCCCTGCCCGGCTCCCCGGTGCGCTGCCTGCATCCCGGGCATCTCACAGTCCCTGCACGCAGCGCACCTTGAGATGGACTGATTGATCTGTAACACTTGAAAAATAATGGTTTAATCATTATTAAGGATTAGAAATAATCCTTGAGCTGTATCGATCACGATAACATTATTCATGATGAACTCATTTGGCATTAATGGGGACGTCCTGCAGCAGCGTGTGGCTCCGGGCAGACCCGTCACCTTCCCTGGGGAGATGTGGCCGGGGGGGGTTTGCTGGAGCAGCAGCACCTTCCCAGCCCTAACACACGACTCCAGGTCCTGCTTGTGAGCAAAGCTGTCCCAAACAGCACCCTCGGGGGTCCCATCCTTGTTGCCGTGGCTTTGGAGGGTGCCGAATCCAGTGATCACCCATCCCGTTCAGGCCAGCAGCCCACCTCTGGGCTCCCCTCTAGCACCAGCCAGGGGTGGGATGGCACAGGGCTGCTCCCTCGGGAGCTCCCCGACACGGCATCGCTCCAGGAGTGTCCCCCAGCAGGGACGGAGGCGGGTAGAGGATCCCCACTTGCAGAGGAGGGGTGGCTGGCTGCCTGCTTGGTCCCTCTCTCCTCCCAGTCCCCACCTTGGTCACGGGACCAAAATGTCTTTAGCGAGGAAAACACTGCAGAAGCGGCAGCTGGGAGGCTCCGGGGGCACTGCTCCTGGGGTGGGTGGCCGGTGGTGGCCGGGAGGTGGCACAGCACCCTGCTATGGCTGTGCCATCCTGCTGCGGGCTCCCCCGTCCCTGCAACTTGCTATTTATCAAACAGGAACATCTGGATTTATTTTTTTTAAAAAACAAAGTTGTGTCCGGATCGACTTTGACGAATTGACATTTTCCAGAGGAAAAATATCTTCTGCCGAAGTGTCGTTCCTGGGTGTAGCCGTCCCTTACTGCACCATTTGCAACCCTCTAGGCACTTGGCACAAGGCGATGAATAGTTAAAGATGTCCATAAATCTTATCCCGGCCCATAATAAACAAACACCCTCTTATCAAGTATAGAAAAATGCATATTTCATCACTGCTGCCTTAAATGCGACTCGGAATAAATGCTCGCCTTTAATCAGCCATCTCGATATGTAAACAGAGCACAGAAGCCTGAGGGGGTTGAGGTGCAGAATTGGGCCACAGCGTTTCTAGGTGGCTCTGGGGAGGCAGGGCTGTGGCTGCGCCGGTGACCCCCCCACAAAACTGCCCTGAAAATTGACATTACTTGGCTTTTCTGTCCAGCCACACGTTGTCTCCCGTCCTCTTCTCTCTGCCACTGGAGCCGTAGGTCTTTTGCTTCAATGCTCAGCTGATAGCTGATCTTTGCCCTTGGATGCTGGCTGTTGAAAGCAAGCGCTTTGATTTGGAAATCAATATTAAAAAAAAAAAAAAAAAGAGAGAAAAGATTAAACAGGAAAGTTTTGACCAGTGGGTGCGCCAAGATTATGTGGTGATGGATATGCATTTCCCCACATCTGATAAGAACAAGCGGCATTCTCCGTCTGGGGAGGGCCAGATTTATGATGTCTTTCACCGCTCATTGCCTTACTTTCGAGTACCTGTGTTTTGCTGTGCTCCTGGTAATACAGCACTCGCCGTCATCGCCGTGCTTGCCAGGGCTGGGTGCTGTCGGTGCTGGGTGCTGCCGCTCTCCTGCAAGCAGTGGGGGCATGTGGAGGAGACACCATGAAGCCTCAGGGCTTCCTTACCCCTCGAGCATCTGCTTAGAAGGGCTGAGGAGGCATTTTGCATCCCTGCGCGCTGACGGGAGCGCCAGGGGAATTGGTGACAGCAGGGATGGTGGCTGTGGATCACGCGGCTGTGCCCAGGGCTCCTGCCCACCTCTCTGGAGATGGTCAACTCATGCGCACGTGCTCTCCAGGTGCTTTCCAGGCCCTGAGGAAGTAAATACCCAGGGGCATAGCTGGACTTCACTGCTGCCCCGATGGGCTCGCACCAGCATGCCGGGACCCCACTGAGCAACGAAGTGCTGTTTTATTCTGGGATTTGTGGAACCACACATGTGGTTTATGTATGCGTGAAAGTCAGGCACACAATACCACTAGGAGTCTGATGTGTGTCTGTGTGGTGCTCCCCAGGCCATGATTCGGGGTTGTTGTTTGGCCCAGGATGTCACCCTATGACCCTTCCTCCTCCTCCCAGCTGATTTTGGGGGCTGGAGGTGGCTGGGGCTCCCCTCCCTGCCCGCACTCTGGCTGCTGGCATCACTTGCGTGGAGCGGAGCATGGAGCAGAGCGTGTCCCACCCCGCTGGGGGATGCAGGGAACTGAGGAGCAGGTGACGCAGCAGTGTCTTTGCTTGGTTCATCTCCCAGCAAGTGGCTAGGGAGCCTTCCTAGGCTACGGAGGCTGCAACAGCCTCATCAGCCTCATGGCTAATTAACCCTGTACAGATTAGCCACTCAGCCCTGGAGCTGAGACCTCCATGGTGTGTCATTCCCCAGGAGCCTTGTAAAGCCAATGGCTGGTGCGGAGCGGGGTGGGTGGGCTGTGCTGGGTGCTGCGAGGCTGCGGAGATAAACCCCATGCCCCTGCCAGCAGCGAGGGTGCCCGGCACCCAGGGGTCCAGGTGGCCCTCGGCTCCGCAGGCTGGATCAGGGCGCCGCGTTGCCTCCCGCTGGGCTTTGGTGCTAATCAGATTGTTAATCCCTGCACCCCGGGGGCCTGGGTCTGGTTGAGGGATGGAGGGAAAGGTCTGGGTCGCTTCTTTTCCATTGGAAAGCCTGGAGCTCTTGCCCTGTCTGTCCCCTTTGGCACCATGAAAAGGCTGGATTGCAGCTTCTTCCCAGCTCCACCAGTACCCCAGGGACTGCCCGGTCTCCAGCCCTGCCCTGCTGCACGCCCCGTGCTGCCGAGGCCTCTCATGGCTCAGCCTGAGCCCAGCGAGGCCACCCCGGCGCTGAGCATCGCCCCATCCTGCTCCTGGCGAGCGCTGGTTCCTCTGGCTACCCCAGGGTGAGCAGCAGCCTGCCCGTACTGCCCGCTGCCTCCGGAGCCATCGGTGTGGAGACGCTTGGGTCTCTTTTGAAGCCTTGCACGCTTTAGTGGGAGAAGGTTGTGTTTGCCCCAGCCTTGGGTGAGACCTGGCCAGGCAGCTGAGCCCCGGAGCCTCCCCATGCAGGCAGCGATTGCAGGCAGAGCTGCTGCCTCTCGTAGCTGGTTCCTCTCCTGCTCGCCAGCTCCCTGGTGTTTGGCAGGTGGGCTCAGTGCCACCAAGCCGATGGCCCTGGGCATGCAACGAGGCGAAGGAGGGCATGGGCACCTGAAGAGGTTAATCCCTGTGGGCAGAGCTGCACAACTCTGGACCCCAGCGCTGGGGCATTTCGAAAGGTTTTTCGCCTTTAAGCGTCTACCCTGCCCTGCAGAGAGCTGGTGGCCATGACACAGGGATCCGGGCTCAGCCCGCAGCCAGCAGCCACCAAGCTGCGATGGCTCTGCCCTGATCGAGTTCCAGTGGCAGCAATCCCTTTGGAGACACCAGCTTGCTCTGGGAACGGGGCAGAGAAACACTGGCTGGCCGTGCCTGGGATGTCCTTCTCCAGGCATCGCTGCCCACGTGCTTGCCTCCTTGCATAGCAGAGAGGTGCTGGGGTCCCAGGGGATCCCTAAAATGGAGGGAACTGGGGCAGCACCCATGCTCCTGCAGTGACGCGGACCGTGACAGCCTTCTGTTGCTTTCCCTGGGCTCACTTCTCCTCTCCCGCTTGCTTTGCAGAGACTGGCCAATGCGGCGGAGAAGTTCCAGAAGGCTCACCACTGGCAGGACAACATCCGGGTAAGGCTCCGTGCATGCCCTGGCCATTCCCACCCCATTTCCTCCTGGATGCTGAGCTCTGTGGAGGCACCGGCTTTGGGAATGACTCCTAGCACAGGATTCAGCTCCTCGTCCCACCCCTGCTGCCATCCCTCGGCTCTTCCTTCCCTCCTTGCCCATGTTCTCGGCTCCCTGGTGAGCCACCGCTGGCCGTGCTGTTCTGCGCGGCACACAGGCAGCCCCGGCACTGCCGCCTGCCAGCACTAACGAGAGCAAATGAAGCCATTTTGAGCTTGTTTCCAGTGTACTCCGTAAGGAGAAGGCAGGAGGTGAAGGTCAAGCTGGTGGTTAAACGCTGAGATTGTGGGGGCTGGGGAGACCCTCACCCCCCGGCCATCTCCGGCGGCCGGCGGTTTGGTGCCGAGCGGGGTCTCACACGGGGTGACGGCAGCGGCCGTGGTCACGCGCCGGCACGGCCGTGGCAACTGCCAGCAGTTGTGGCGGGGGCTGTTTCTGGGGGAAGGAGCAATCTGGGCTGGGAGAGGGAAGATGCAGGTTTAATGATTGCATTTGACTTTGTAATTCTGGCGGTGATAGCGCTCAGCGGGAACCTGAAGGATTCTGCCTGGAAATGCTCTCAAATTATAACAATAATACAAAAGGAAGGAAAGATTGTTTTCCTTCCAGTGCAAACGGAGTCCACAATAAAAAATACTCCTGAGCCACCCAGCACCTTCCTGCGGGTCGGGCCGGATCCTGCCCGGCCCCGGGGAACCCCCCGCAGTCACTGAGGGGACAGCCCGGGGACAGCCCCGCTGCCAAGCCTTGCTGGTGCGTCTTGGGGGGTATTTTTCTGTCTGCAACCACGATCCGCTCAGGAAGGAGAGGAGATGAGGACCTGGAGCCACATGCCGCTCATGCAGACACTCCTGCCGATGGTGATGGTCACCAGGGTTTGATGTGGAGAGGAAGAGGCAGGAGGAGCAGCAGAGGAGGCAAGGTCTTGAGCTGCTTGGCTTTTGTTTGCCACAGGCTCGTGGCCAGTTCTCGTTCCTGCAGGAGCTGTGTCCCATAGGCACCCAGAAAGGCTGAGCTCGCAGGGGCCCTCCCTTCCTTAGCAGACGCAGCCTCGCTAAGGAGAGGTGAGGTGTCCCTGCTGGCCCTTCTGTCCAGCAGATAGTTGTCATCATCACTGGTGGTCATCAAGACATTTCTGCATGGGAGCGCTGCCGAATTACTGTCACCTCTGGCAGGATGGTGGAAGGGAGGTTGGGAGGACAACGAGGTTTGGTGTGGGCGCAGGCTGATGCCAACGCCGGTGCCTCCCAGCGCTTGGAGCGAGCTCTGCCTCCGTGCTGCCTGCGGCGCTGGCCCGGACGCGCCGTATCCCCAGGGGCACAGCAAAGCCTGGACCCTCTCGCCAGCTCCCGGGGACAGCCCCAGCCTGCCAGGACGCCCTCGGCTGTGGGCTCAGGGCTCCGGGGGGAGGCAGGCTGCAGCACCGGGGGAGCAGTGAGCATCTCCCATGGGCTCTCACCTCCATCCCTATTGCTGGCCTGATCTGTGTTGTCCTCTGGAGTCCGGAGCCCTGGGGCAGCTGATCCCTGAGCAGCACCCAAAGCTTGGCCATGGACACCCTGGGGACACGGTAGTGTCCACCTGCCCAGGGGTGGATGCCCTGTGGCCGGGCCATGGGCAGGGCGGGCAGAGCTGGAGCAAGGTCCCTGTCTTCTGCAGCAGCCCTTGATGCTTCTGCTCTTCCCTTGGGCCGCAGGGACGGGCAGCTGCCGCACTGTGCGGGCTCCTGCTCTGGGCTCCTCCGCAACCCCAGAGCTCCCTCTCCATGCAGACCGAGGTCCCCTCTGCTGCAAGGGGGATCCCAGTCGGGATACAAAACAGACTGAGAAAGGCTGTAGCGCTGGGGAGCTCTTGGCTCATTTTGCCATTCACGGCACAAACCTTTCAGAAATCCACTTTCGTAGAAAAAATATTTTTAATAGCACTGTTTGCAACCACTTAATCAAGGTAATTAGGAGCGAGTCACCCAGAAACAATGTGCAGCGATGCGTCACCGCAGAGCTCGCCGCAGCTTTTATCAGGACAGCCCAGACCCGGCTGGGACACTTGACGGACTGGTCCGGCTCTGCGCACAGCACCCGGGGTGCTGGGCTTTTGCTCTCCCCCCAGCAGGCAGCCCTGCCTGCACCATCCCTGCCTGCACCATCCCTGCCTGCACCATCCCTGCCTGCACCATCCCTGCCTACACCAGCCCTGGTTCCCGGGCAGCACAGAGGGATGGAGGGGCTGCGTAAATGGCTCTCGCTGCCGGCATTCAGCCTCCTTTTGCCATCCGTTGGCTGTAAAACGGCAGGGCACGGTCAGACCTGTGTGCCAGCACTGTGACACTGGCTCTGCTGCTGCCCGCGGCTTGTTGCCGGTGCTGACACGGGCAGCGGGCACGGAAGACGGCAGCGCAGCATCTCCAGCTCCTCCTCTCCTCCCTCCCCTACCGAGCGGCTTGTTCCTTCTGGCCGCAGCTCTCCCCTCCTCTCCCGGCGTGTCGCGTCCGAACCTCACGCCGGAGTCGATGACAGATTGCAGCGAGCGCGGTTATTTTTGTGTTTCCATCCGAAGGCGCGCCGGCAGATGCTGAGTGTTTGCGCTGCATTAGTGCTAATGGCAGCCCCATTAAACCTCGCTGCAGATGGGTTGCTATGGAAGTCCGGGGGAAAAGGAACCAGGAGCAGGAACCCGAGCGGCTGGCAGGCTGCTGCCAGCAATCGCTCACAACCCCTCTCTGTGGGGGAAGTTTCTTTTTTCTCCTTTTTTTTTTTGCCTTTCCTGGCTGCACACCTGCCGTGCTGGTGTTCCCAAGGGGATTGAGTTCAGCTTCCCGCCTTGGGGGGCTTTGCAAAGTGCTTCACCCTTCCCAAAAAACTCCCCACGCTCTCCTCCCCTATGCTTGCTCCTTGTCCTTGCCCACCCTCAGGCCCCCCTACATCTCCTGGCCGGGCCAAGCCAGGGCCGTGTCCCCCTGTGTCCCCAGACCTCCCCTGCACACCAGAGCACTTTGCTTGGCCGAAAGGAGTCTTCGCCCCGAGGCTGCCCGTGCAATGGCGCCAGGGTACCCCTCTCACGTTGTCCCTCCGGCTCATTTCACCCCAGGGCTGGGTGGCAGCTCAGGGTGGCACGGTGGGCAGGGACGGGTGTGCGTCAGGGCAGGCTGTGGTGCGGGGCTGTTGTATCACCCTTGGGGATTTGGAAGGGGCAGAGGCCGTGCCCTTCCCGACCTGCGCATCGAGGGTCTCTGAGGGATGCACGTTCACCCGCCGGCGAAGGCTGGCAGAGCCCCAGGAAGGCGGGAGCTGGGTGCTGTTGCCGTGGGGCAGGCTCGACCATGGGGCACTGGGACTGCCTGGCGCTGGTATGATAAGAGGCCACAAAAAGCTCCCAGTTCGCAGTGGCCTGGCCAACCAGTTTTCCCAGTGAGAAGCTTCTGGCCTCCGGATTTGCATCCAGGGCTCTGTAGGAGGTCTGCTCGGCCAGGCTGGCTCCGCTCCACGCAGAGCCATGGGGGTCTGTCCCTCAAGGCATGTCAGGGCTGTCCCCCTGCTCCAGATGTCCCCAGCCATGTCAATGATGCTGAGCATCCCCGGCAGCAGGTGGAGGTGCCAGGGCTGCAGCCCTCACCGCGATGCTGTTTGCTAGGTTTCCATCCTCTGTTTGCGACCCTGCGCAGGCGAGAGACCTGCAAAATGTACCTATAAAAGCGCTGGAAGGTCCTGGTGAGGTTTTTGCTGCCATCCTTTGTATCCGTCCTCGCTGACAAGCCGCCGTGCTGCATGTCGGGCATCCCAGCTGGCTCCGTGTTCTCCCAGACCCTCTCCAGCCACATGCTCTGCTTTCCTCCAGGGTTTTCCAGTGCTTTTGCAGCCCCGACCCAGCACCATCAGTGGGACTTGGGTGTCCTGCAGCCCACGGTGTGTGGGAGCAGGGGCTGTGCTGACCCGGGGGATGCCGTCAAAGGTACATATCTGCGCCGCCAGCCGCAAAATGCATCCCAGGGCATCATCATCACTGCCTGTCGGTCTGCTGGGGCAGCCGGAGCTATTTGTCCCTTTAAGGGACACTCCGACACTGCAGAGAGCCATCCCCGCATTTATGTGTGCTTGGCAGGATTATATAAATTGCCTTTAAAAGTTGACTTCTTTATAAGCCATTTTCTGCTTCATAAAATGTTTATTACTGTTGTTTTTCTCCCAGTTCTTCTTCCTCACCACATTTTCCATCGCTACACTGGGAAGCGCCCCTCTTCCTCCGCCCGCTGCCCCTCTGCCTCCCACCTCTCCCCACCTTTTGGGTGCTGGAAAGGGGTGTTTGAAGGGTCAGAGCCCAGCAGGCCCTTTCTCCTTGGGAAAGAAAAATAGCTATATGTTTTGCTGTGGATGTAAGAGCTGCTGGGGGCAGGTTTTAACTGCTGGGCGCAGCATGGGTGGGTTTGGGGGTGCGGTGGCGTGCGCGGAGGCGGCAGAGGGAGCACGGGCAGCCCCATGCTGCTGCCTCCATCCATAACCCCCGCCTGTGAGCACGCGAGCAAATAACAAAGCCCAGATAATTTCAAGCTCCATTAGAAACGAAACTCCAGGGAAAACGGGATCGCTGTTTGCCAAATAGGGAAGGACAGGAGGAATAACGGAGATTGCGCTCCTGGCCGCCCAAGAAAGGTGAGGGATAAAGCGGGGGGGATGTGGCGGCACGGCTGGATGCCCCTCCGCGGCCGTACAGCCCCGCGTGCAGCATCCCTGCGGGCGCGGGGCCCTGCCAACCAGCTGCACCATCCGGGGCTGCCGCGGTGTGCCCGGCGCGTGGCTGCGGTGGGAGCGGTGGCCGTGCCACGCCGTGCGTGGCCCCCGGCGGCTGTTTCTGCGGGTTTGCCATGGCGATGCAGGCAGGGCTTTGTGTTCAAAGCGGCGTTAGAAGGGCGAACGCCAGCTCCTTATCCCCCTTTCATTTTTCTCCTCCTTTAATTACAGATCCTACTTATCGGCCGAGAACAGAAAGATCGTCGCCGTAACCTTGCACTTGCCCTTGTAGAAGGTTTACCTAAAAAGTTAGAAAATAAAATCAAATACTCTAATTTGCAGTCGTCTTGCCATTTCAAACCCAGTTTTCATTACAGCACAGAAAGTGCATTGAAGCTGTGTTTATAACCCCCTTTTAGATAACAAATCACATTTTCTTTTGGCTGGCAAGTGTGTAGAATTGATATTTTTTTTTTTCAGTTTAATGGGTTTGTGTGTTCAGGAATGATCTCCATCAACTGAGAGTCTTTATTGTGTTTGATATAATGTCAGCTTTCATTACGCTCGGAGAATTACTGTGTTAAAGCACCAACCTTGCTGTAGAGCCGTTCTGGCCGAAAAGCAGAACAAGAAAATCATTCACAAAAACCCCGTGTTGGTGTCGTTCCCTCTTAAAAGCCAAGGATGGGGTTCAAGGGGGCTCCCCTCAACCTCATGCTCTGCAAGACAGCTGGGACACCCATGGTGGTCCCACGGGTGTGATGGTTTGGTGCAGGGGCTGCTGGCTTTCCTCCTGGTGCTGCCGTCCCGTCCCATCCCATCCCATCCCATCCCATCCCATCCCATCCCATCCCTGGCAGGGCAGGGGGTCCCTGGCACCCACGGGCTCTGCACGGGTGCTGGCATCCCTGTGGTACTCAGATGCAGCGGAGGGGAGAGGCAGCCGCATCTTGTTCGGGGCAGGCTCAAAGGAGCGGGAGCGGACGGGAGATGCCATGTAAAGAAGGATAGCCGGTGAAGCATGATCAGATAAAACATCTTCTCGGGGAGATGAAAAAACTGTTGACGGGTCACTTAAATATTTCCCCAGCTCTGTCAGAGAGGCAGAGGGAGGAAATTGCTTTTAAAAAAAAGAAAGATGCCAAGGCAGATTATGATGACTGTTTCCACCTGTCCTGGGTAATGCTCGTGGCCTCTGCTGCTGGATGGGATGCGAGAGGACTCACCTGGCGAGGGCTGCAGGAGGGGCACGGTGCGCACCAGAATGGTCCTGGGTCCATCCGACAGCCCGTGGTGGCTGGGGCTATCTATATTTTCCTCTTCCCGGGGACTGGGGAAGGATTCATCATGACGTGAATGGACAAGGATAGCTCTAGCCCAGTGGAAAGAAAAGGTTTGGCGCCTACCAGATGCTGCCAGTGTTTACCCTGATGCCCAGAGCCAGGCGTGGCTGTGATTGCAGGTGGGAATTTCACCCAGGAATTCATCCAGTCCTTTTGGGAGCCTGTTCCTGGCTGTGGCCCTCACACCACCCCGTGGCAGCTGTTGTAGAAACACTGTCTTTGCCTTGTTACACATCTGAGAAGGCTGCTGTGCCTCTTGCGGGACTGGGAAACCTTGCGGTGAGCCCTCACACACCTGGGACCTCCAGCGCCGGCTGCCTGATAGGGCAAACTGGCCGGCATGGACCTGTCCCCAGGCTTGGCCATTGGGTGGTCCCATCCCGCTCCTCTCACTGCGGGCAGGCTTAGCAGGGGCGATGCTGTGGTGGGAACACACTGTGTCCCCCTGCTCGTCCCCTGGTGCCACTGAGCCCTTAGCGTGGACGTGCGATGGGGGATGCGGGAGCTGCCTGACACGCTGCAGGCTGTCTTCCATATGAAAGGTGCAACTATAAGCAAAATCTGTTGCTATTTCTGTGTGCTTAATGGTTCAGAGACGTGAAGGACTCCCTAAATATTCCCTGCTCGTTATAAGAGCTGAAGGCAGAGGAAAGATGGGCTCGTGAGCACAGCCGTCGGTGCTGTGTGGGTACACCGGCTCCCGCTTGCTCTCCCAGCCCGCCGAATTGCCCAGGCACAGGTCCCCATCACCTGGCTCGTCCCCATATCAGCACGCCACGGGCTGGGATGCTGTCCCTGCCACCAGCCCCATCCGGTGGCTGGGAAACAGGCAGGTGCCAGCTTGGGATCCATCTCGTCTTCCCTACCACCCTCCGAGCTCCTCCTGACTGCCTGGAAGGCAAACCACTGCAGGATTTGGCTCTTCCAGAGCCAGTTAAATCTTGAAAGAGATTTCTTGACTGCAGGGGTCACCCGTGCTGCTCGGAGAAATGAAACCTGCAGCCAGAGGGCTGAGATGGACCAAAATCAATGCGGTGCAGCGGGAGCTACCTGCAAAATAGCAGCGTCCCCAGGGTATGCCATCAACAGGGTGACCGTTACAAGATGACTTTGAGCGATCCTGCAGAGCACAACAGATCGGTGGAAGAAGGATTAGCCAGCTCAGGTGGTCTTATAGAAAAGCTATAAGGGGAAAGTGAGCTGTGGCCTCTCCGCTGTGTCCCTGCCAGCTGCGTGCTCTGGCTGGACGGGCTGGAGCAAGGAGCTGATATGCTACCGGCAGCTCCTTCCGAGGTTTTTTTGGGGCGGTGGCAGCTGTGTGCATGACCTGGTTTGATAGCCACCTCATTAGACCACTGACTCGGAGGTTTGGGCTGGCACCCTTCTGTCCTGAACATCACTGGGCTGCAGCGAGATAGCAGAGTGCTGACCTTTCCAATGTTATTTTTAGTTGCTGTAATTGTTTTAGGTGCAAACAGACCTATTTGAGTGCACTCGGAGAAGGCTGTGCAGGGGGTGGTGTGGAGGAGTGCCCCTCACCGCCCACTTGAGACCCCCCATGCCCCTCATCGTGGTGGGCTTTGGCTCAAAACTGGTCTGCCGGCATGTGGCCAGGGAGCCCCCCGTGCCGAAGCAGGGTCCTCCCTTGAGCTGCTGGTAAGGCTCCAGCTTGCAGCTCTCCAGATGCTCACAGCTTGGTTTCGTTAATTAGCTTTTTGCGTGGCGTTTTGGTGTAAAATCGGCAAGGGACTGGAGCACGGGGCTGGTGGGGAGGGCTCAAGTGGGACAAGCAGGATGTAGGGTCACTGGGGAGACTCCAGCACACAGCACCGCTGGAGCCCCATCCAAGAGGTTCCACCTGGGTCAAGCCCTGGCCAGGGGCTGCCCGGGGACACCGAACCACAAAGGTTTGTTGCAGGCGTGGTGGTTGCTCGGTGGCTTTGCCAGAGAAGCCCGGGTGATGGCTTCAGCGGCGTTTGCAGGTTTGTCTGCCATTGCACTGAACTCCCAAAGTCGATTCCCCCTATCTTGCACTGAGGGTTTAGGAGACTGAAACAACCCTGTGCTTACCCGCTAGCAGCACGGCGCTTGCAGTGCCATTACGCAGATGCCGTTTGGCAATTACGGCACGAGAAAACGGGCAGCAGTTGACACATCATTGAGGAGCAGCTACCCAGCGTCTGCCTCCCTTCACCAAGTGCTTTTTGCAAGCTCGTTTGCAAGAGACGGGGGCAATGTTTTGCCCTGAAATCCCTCGACATCTTCACTCCCTTGTTTTCTTTATTGGTATTTATTCTGAAAGGCTCCAGAAATATCAGTGCTATTTACACAGACCGGGTGCTGGGTTTAACGGGGACCAGAGGAGGAGGAAGAGAGGATTATGTGAAGAAGGCGAGCATGGTTTGAAAAACAAGTATGAGGGAGAGGAAATTGTAGGGCCCCATGCTGCCTCTTGGGAGACCTCCGGCATCTCCCTAGAGCATCTCTGAGGGCTCTGTCCTTCCTTCCTGGAATAAATTGTCACTGGCTCCACCAGTGTCCGGATGCCAGGGATGTGGATGCCCTGCCAGCTCCCACAGGCTCCCTCAAGCCCCACAGCATGAGCGGGATCGTGGCAAGGAGAGCAGAGCCTGGCATCAGGGCATGTCCTGGGGACAGGGCCACGGTGACACTGACCATCCCACACGTGCTGTCTCATGTGTGCAAACCTCAGCCGGGGTGTGGAGTGGGGCCGGGATCTCGCTCGGCTGCTCCTGGGGTTGTCAGGGCTTGAAAAAGTGCATGGGATCTGTGCTCTGTGATCCCTAGGGAAACTGGCGGGAGAGCCGTCCTTCCAGGAGGTCTGCTCCCCATGCCGTGCCATGGGAGCACTGGAGCCGGTGAAAGCAGGACCAGGGGACCGGCTCTCCTCGCCGAGCATCACCTCGCCACCCTCTCCCCCACCGCAGGAGTGGGGCCACCACGTGTGGGAGGGGATTCAGGCTTTTTGGAGGAGCCAATGGAAGACAAAATGAATAACAAAGCACCTTCTGGATGGCTGTTGTTAGTCACACTCACTTCTGATTAAAGATCATTAAACATGAAATTAGCTCGTTTGTGTTACGGGTCTCCCGGGGGTTCCTTTAATTAGGAAGTGCAGATGGCCACGGACCCAGGGAGACGGCAGTGCTGGTGAGGGGCAGGGGCGTGCGTGGGGCCGGGAGCGGGGCGGGGAGGGCATCTGAAGAGAAATTAATAATTTTTTTTTCCCTTTTCTTGTTGTTGTAAACCCCTCAGCATTTCACAACAAATCACAGATAATTAATAAGTACATTCCCTTAATGACTAGGCTTTTTAATAGCAGAAATTGGAAGATGCTGCGTCGATTTTTTTTTTTTTCACTTTCCCCTCTCGGCGCTGTCTTATCGCTGTGATGAGTCGCAGAGCCCACGGGAGGGACCGGCCCCTCTGCCCAGCAGGATGCTGAAACTGCCCTTTGCAATCCCCACCCCGGGGGGACACCGGCTGTGCAGCCTGCCGGCGTCCCCCTGCCACCGGTGACCCCGAGAGAGCAGCATCCCTGCTCCAGGGGCTTTCCCACCTCTTGGTGGTCTTGTGTCTTACCAGCCGGGGGAAGCGGCAGCAGCAAACGGCTCTAGGGAGCAGGTTTGTGCCGAGAGGATAATGCCGGCAAGGGGTTAGGGACTGCCAGCTCCCGGTGGGGCCGGGGCAGTGGAGCGGGTGATGCTGGCTGCCCACCGAGCTGCTCGGACCTGCTGGTCCTCTTCCCTGGCATGAGCCCATGGCCAGGCTGTGCTGCGTGTCACGGTGCCACTGGCCCCGGCACGAGCCCGTGGCCAAGCTGGGATGAGTGTCATGGTGCCACCGGCCTTGACGTGAACCAATGGCCGGGCTGGGTGCTGCACAGTAGCAGCAGAGCAGGAGTGGGGAGGATGGGGATGCAGTTGGCACCGTTAAGGTTTCAGCTGGGTTTCTCTTCTGGGCCCAGATTGCTTTCTTCATTAAGTAATAACACCAATAATCACCCCAAAGCGCTGGCTGTGCGTGTGGGGAGGAAGGTGGGTTTGCGTGGCGGCTGCTGACGGCTGATTGAGTGGCAGACATGTTAGCGCCGCCACGGCTGCTGGTGCGCCTGCATCGCGCTCGTGTCCCGGCACGCGGAGAAGAGTCTCCGAGTGCCCTTTAATTACCCCTTCTGATGGCAGACGAAACGCTGTTGTGACAGCATTGCTGCTCTCCGAATTGCCTCTTTAGGAATTTTATCAGCTGCCTCGCGTCCTGACACGCGGGGAAGAGGAATCTGAGCAGACCTTTCTGCCTAAATAGGCTCTAAATACCCCAAATTAAGGACACGCGTTTCTCCACAGAAGCAAGGACGCTCTTTTTCATGTCTGCCACGTGAGGAGGGGAGCTCTGCCGGCTTGTGGGGCTGCTGCCGTGCTGCCCGTGCCCAGCTCTCCTGCGGCTCCCAATGCCTGCAGCAGGACCAAAGCATCCCGGGTGCAGGGACATGGTGCAGCCTCACACCCGTGGCAGCGCAGAGGCCGCGGTCACACCAGTGGCACTGTCGCGGGGCTGTTTGGCCATGGCGGAGGCTGTGCATGGCCCCACGCTACTGCATCTCAGCAGGAGCCATGAGCAGAGAGATTAATGGCAGGCGATGGCCAGTCCTTGGAGGGTGGACAAGGGGGATGTGGGGTCCCAACCATGTCCCAGAGACAGCATGGGGTGGGCAGGGCTCGGTCCCCAGCGATGTGGTGGCTGCCATCAGCATGACAGAGGTGCCGAGGGGACGAGTAAGGGGGAGGGACCCTTTTGCCATCCCTGCCCAGTACTAACTCATCTCTCCTTTTTCTCTGCAGGAGGAAGACATTGAGTACTATGACTCCAAGGCCGACACCGAATACGTGAGTACCATCCCTGTTGCACCACTGGCACAGTCACCACAGAATGGTCAGAGTTGGAAGGGCCCTCTGGAGCTCCCCCAGCCCAACCCCCTGCCACAGCAGGGACACCTCCAGCAGTGGCACAGGACGGCATCCAGGCGGGTTTGGGATGGCTCCAGAGCGGGAGACTCCCCCACCTCTCTGGGCAGCTGTGCCACTGCTCTGCCACCCTCAAAGGAAAGAAGTCCCTCCTCATGTTAAGATGGAACTTCCTATGGTCAAGTTTGTGCCCGTTACCTCTTGTCCACCACCCCAGCTCAGCGCTGAGCCCCTTGTCGGGGCTTTCCCAGCACCGTACCAGTGGGGCATGGCGCAGCGTTCGTTACAACTGCGTAATGAGTCTCTGCGGTGGGCAGCGAGTGGCCAGTGCACAGCCGTGTCCCCCCAAACTGAGCCATGGTGGCATCTGTCCCCCAGTGCCGGGCCCGGCAGCAGGCAGGTGGGCAAGTCCCTCCACTGCCTGCAAAAGTTTCTAAAATTAAAGCTGGCATCTGAAATTCAAATGAAGAGCAAACCTTTAATTAGAGACTGAATCTAATTCTCTGCCCCCCTCCCGGCACAGCCGTCCTGTGATTTCTGGCAATCAGTGCTTTAAATACAGACCCAACAGCTCCGCTCTCCCGGCGTTCCCGAGGGGGCTGGCATTTGCCGGCTCCTCCACACTGTGACGGTGACGGCACTCAGGTGCCATGCCGTGGGCGCAGGGCGCTCCGTGGCCAATGGCTGCTGCCCTGCAGCACCTCACCCATCACTGGAAGGTGATGGGTCACCCGGCTCATATGTTGTGCTGCACCATGGGATCCTTCCGAAATAGGGGCTCGCCAGGTCGGTGATGCCATCGGTGTGAGGCCACTGAGGAGCGGGGTGCATTGCGGTGTCCTCGGAGCTGGCCGGGAGCCCTGAGCAGAGCGGGATGGTGGCTTGGGGCAACCCCAGCTAGCACCAGTGCCCCGGGACTGGACCTTGCCCTGAGGCAGAGCCGGCAGCAGATCTGCCATTGGGGATGGTACCGCAGTGGGAGGAGAGGAGCAGCAGCACGTGGCATTGGCAGCAAACTGCTTTCAAACCACATGGCCTCATCTGAAAATAACGCTCAGGTGACCCCACAAGCCTTCAGAAGGCCCTGTGGAGCAGGGAGGGGAGGATGTGGACTTGATGGGGACCCACGAGCTCGGGTGCTGCACCCTGTGCCGAGCTCCATCTCTCCTCTCACCCCACCTTGGGGGTGATACCCCAGAGCAGAGGCAGGGGCGGGCTGGAGCGGCGGATGGATGCCTTCAACGCGGAGTTACTGTCAAACCACTGGTGCCATTGTCCTTAGGCGGTGGCAGCAGGGGCGTTCCTCTGCAGGGGAGAGCCACATAGGGTCTGGGAGGTGGAAGGGAGAGGTCGGGTAGGTGCTGTGCCCGAAGGGGAGGGCGCTTGCTTTCCCGAGCGGTTCTCCCTGCTCAGGGTCCTGCTCCTTCAGAGCAGGGGATGTCTCCTGTCCCTTCCCAGCCTTGGGGGGAGCTGCCAAAGGAGGGAGGGGAGGATGCTGCTCTCCACGGCAGCTCCGGAGAGGATGGAGCTAATGGGCTTAAAATGCATTAAAGCAGATTTTGGATAGAAGCAGAGGAAAAACTGGCTGGCAGTTGCGGCAGGAGGAGACGGCCCTGGGAGCAGGGCAGCTCCCTGCCTGGGTGGACGAGGAACAGGACTGACGCATCCATCAGGCTGGGCAGGGCTTTTGTCATCACTGCTGCCAGGCAGGGGACAGGGGAGCTGGACGGCCCCATGCCCGGTGTTATCCTGACCAGTCTTGGCTGCCCGTACCCAGCTGGTGTCAGTGGCGATCTGAGCTGGCAACTCCTGGCCAAGAGCTTTGGGATCAGCCATTTCTGCAAGGAGAGCATCCTGATTACGTTAGGCAGGATTAGGAAGTAGGAGGCATCTCGACCTCAGAGCTGTGGCCATCGAGCCCTCCTGGCACGTGGGACACCGGGGAGAAACCGCACACCACGGTATGGCACCGTGTCCCAGGCGATCGTGGGGCTCAGCTCGCTGGTCCCCAGCCCTTCTCCAAGGGAGGTTCTCGGGGAACAACAGCCTTGCAAATCCATCACCAGCCCCACTGACTTCAGTCTTCCTCTGGGCATAAATCAAGCAAAACTGGGGGGGTCTTCTTGCCAAGCTTTGTGTGTTCGGCAGGGAGGGCGCTTCCCTATCAATGCCGTTGCTGCTTCCCGGTGAAATCCCAGCAAATTTAATTCCGGCAAAAATAATGGAGAGAAAAGGTGATGCTGAAATAAAAAAGGAGGGAGATGATACCCGAAGGTCTGAATGGAACTAAATAGCGCTCTTTCCGTCTTTTCTTTATTTAGCTTCAATTTTTATATTTAAATTGAGCAGGATCTAGCTGAAATGGAGTTAGTTCTGATGGACAATGCCTATTCAACATAACTGGGGCTTATTCACAAGCCTTATGCCGGCTTTAACTACGGCAAGAAAGAAATGAGCTTCCTATTCATTTTGCTTGCACCTCAGCTCCGCTATCTTCCTAAACAGATTTTGGATTTCCAAGTGTTTTTTAACAAATGGAACCATCAGAAAAATTTCCTGGGGGTCCCCAAGGCTCTCAAAATGTTTGCAGAAGCGAAGTTTTCACCTTTCCCCGCTAGCAAGGGCTGTGTGGGGTTTATCCAGGGACAAGCGTTCAAGTCAGCAGACGCTCCTAGTTGGGTATCACAGGCAGAACAACACAGAAATAAAGTGATTTTCCATTTTTAGTACTGTGTTTATGGCAGGGGATGATGCTTAAGTCACAGCTGAGGCCAAAATACCCTGGGTTGTGCCATTCTCTGGTGGGAGCTGATGGAGCCTTGCCCAGGTCCCGGCTGGAGAACCATGTTACGGACTTCATTTTCTTCTTCGCATCAGCCAGTAGCTGTTGATTCCCAGGCTGTAAAGTGGCGGATGAGAGTTCTTGCTGTTGCTGCTTCTCCCACGGTTGGAGAGATTTATCCTGTGGCAGTACAGCATCCATCAGAGGCTGGGGACATCCATGCAAGCCCTGGTCCTTGTCCCCATCCTCTCAGCAGGGCGCAGGGCTGATGTGACGAGGAGAAGTGGGGTCATGTGGTTTTGTCCCCCTCCGAACTGAACATCATCGCTTCTCCTCCTCCGTAGGCACGCAGTTTGCAGGTGAAGGTGTTGCTCACCCCAAGGTCAGCCCTGCAGCCCCCACCCGCCTGCCGGAGGTCCCTGGGGAGGGCTGGGAGCGAGGGGCCGGCGGTGGGAGGCTGCGCATCAGCCTCAGCACCTTCTGGTGCAGGGGAGGCAGGGGAGAGCCCGGCGCCGGTGCCGGCTGCAGGCAGGGGCTGCACTGCTCACCCTGCACGGGAGATGTGGCGAGGAGAGGGAGGAGGGGAAAAAAAAGCCCCTAAATGTCAGCAGCAGATGAAGGGTGTTGGAAAATTTAATCTTCCAACTTTCTCAACTAATGTGACATTTGGATTTCCTCCTGATAAGCTATCAGCCCCAGAAGTTTCTTTCTTTTGCCTTTTTTCTTTTTTTTCTTTTTTTTTTTCTCCCTTCTTCTCTCCTCTGGCTGGTAATTTAAAAATAAATGGTCTAGAAAGATCTCTAAACAGTACCTTTGGCAAAGATTAAAAAAAGCGAAGGGGGATAGGGGAGCAGGCTGGCGGGAGAAACTGATTGTTATTTATAACCTGGGCTGCTATAAAAGCGGGAACTTGGCTGGAGAACATGCTGTCTCCCTCCCCAGCATTAAATTGCTGCATTTCAGGAAAAGCTGAGATATTTAAGAAGGAGAAAGGCCCTATTGCACAGGCCTGGAGTTTCTCAGCCATGTGCTGGGGGCTGGCATTTATATTCATTATTAGTAGCAATCAGGGCATGTTGATATGAATATTTCGCTGGCTTTTCCACACTTAACATCTTCCTGGGAAATTTAAAAGGATGTGTTGGGATCTCGGTGTGATATAGTCTTGATCGGGTGTGTGAGGGGCAGGATGTGGGATGCAGGGATGCTGTCGGGGTGCTGCAGCTCGCAGGAGCTCTGCTGGTGTCGGGGGGTACCGGGAGGAGCACCGCGGGGGAAGGCTGTAGCTATCCAGCTGGTCCGGAGCTGTGAAACCCCAGCTGGCATCCCGGAGCAGCCACCTGCACCACTCGCCGGATCAGCCCCGCGTTTGTCATCGGTGCTGCCATTTAAGCAGTCATCATTAGCTGTGATGGCTCGTTCCCATGGAGATGAGCAATGAACGGGGGTGTCTGCATCCGCGGGAGCTGCCTGGCCGAGGCATCGCTGCTGCGCCAGGTCACGTCCCCGGCTCCATCCGCAGCTCCAAACCCCATCACTGGTGGGGACGCCCCGGTAATCCTTGTGCCCATGGGCAGGCTGGCTCTCCTCAGGAGCACCGGCCTGGATGCGACGGGGGGCAGGTACTTGCCGAGAGCATGGCAGCCTCCAGTAAAGCTGTTGGGTGGTGCCACTGGTGCTTACTGGGTGTTGGGGCATCTCTGGGTTTTGCCCCATCTGTCATTTTGGAAGACTCAAGAGAAAATGTTGTGACCGGTAACCCAGCTGCTAAAGCGCTGAAGGTGGCAAAGGCTCTCAGGGCATGATGACTTCTTGCTGAAGCAATAAATACATATAATATTGATATATTGCCATGGAGTCGATTTCTAATGGTGTGTAGCAAATAATATATTCAAACTGTAGCATCTATTTGTGTTGCGTTGTACATATTGTAACAGATAAATAGATGTTTCCAAGTTCTTTTGAAGTGTGATGATGAGAAACGCTGCAAAATCTGGCTGGGGGCCTGCCGAGATGCTCACAGTTAAGCCGGTGTAAATCCAGGAGAACTTGAATCATCTTCTCCTTTGCTCTAATATAAATTTAATGCAGAATTTCTTCCTCTGGCCATCCCAAGGTGGCTCCTTGTAGCCCCAGCCTAGCACCAAGATGCTCCCATCCCTGCCTGGGCTGGTGACTGCTTTGCCTGCCTTCGTCCGGCTGGAAATGACCCCGTTTCAGGGGCCAAATTCAGCCTGGCTTAAACAGGAATAATTCGGTTGAGGTCGGGAGATTTATGGATAAAGGATAAACGCAGCTCGGATAACATCAGCTCTTTCCGCGGGTCTGTTTGCCGTATAGGTGTCAGTGATGCATGAAGTGTCCTACGTATAGATAGCTGTATATTTGTCTCCGAGATCTATACATATGCCGCTTTACAGCTACATGAATGAGAGCAGCCAGACAGCGCCCAACCTGGCAGAATACAAATTAGCCCCTCAGAAGTGGGTGATATAACGGAATAATGATAAACAGAGAAGCGGTAATTATATACAGTGGTTCCAGCTCGGGTGAAGTGGGGAATAACCATGCCAGCCTGGGGGGAATAGGGAGGGCTGGATTTTCCCAGCTGCTGGCGGTGGGGGCGGGGGCAGCGGATGGGCTGGACCCGGGCAGGCTGCCCCGCCGCTTTGGGATGGAGAGGGACAGGGAGGTGTCCCCAGGACTTTGCTGGGCTCAGGAAAAAAAAGGCTTTTGTGTCAAAGCAGAGTTTTTGGTGCTGCAGGTGCCCTCAGGGCCACGGCTGTATCTCGTCTAAAGCCTCTTCTCAGCAGGCGCCTCTAAATCACCGTCTGGTGCTGGGAGAAGTTGGCAGGGACAACTATTGTGTGTGCAACAGCTTTCCCCCAGAGACCTGAGCCCCACATTGGTGGCAGGCTCGGGGCCGGCTCCGCTCTCCAGACAGCCCACGTCCCGGCACACAGCTGGGGTGCGAGGTCCGCTTCGGCATCGCGGCTTTGCAGGGTTCCAGCAGTCGGTTTTGTGCCTTTTCTCTGGATTTACATGAAATTGAGAGTGTAATCTGGATTTCGATCTTGGCGACGTGGCTCAGGGGAGGTGGGGACAGTCCCTGCCCGCCTCCCGCTTGGCTACTGCGGCTGTAATTGAGTTCAGCATCTTTTTGGGTGGCTGGAGCCCCCGCGCCGGGGTCGGCTCGGCAGCATGTTTACACTCACAATCCATCGGCTGGAATTAAATCCCAAACCTTGCATATCAATCCTGTTATTCTCCCGAACTGTGGCAAATGGTTTGGCCACCCCTCACAATGTCAGGGGAATGTCACCGCCTTGGTGGCCGGATGGAGCCGGTAGGAGGGGAGGTGGCATCTCTCGGTGTCATCTGCAGAGGGGAAATGGGGAGGAGGCCAGGATGGGTTTTAAATGAGCTTCATAGTTTATTTCCCAAACACATCATTTTCCTTTAAATATATGGCTTTTCCCATGAGAAATTCAGATCTTTTGTTCCCTGGGTTTTGTCGAGAGGAGCCTGGCTGGTGGGAGGGCTGCTCACGCTGGGCCATGGGCAGGATGGGACCGTCCCCTACCCCTTGTCCCTGCTGGTGTGGGGTGCTTTGCCATGGGATGGCGTGGGGCATCCCTTTGGGCAGCCGTTCCCAGCACGGCACCACACGAGCCCTGCCTGGAGCTGCTCGCGCTTCCAGTCACGTCCGCTGTCGTTTCCGCAGGGCTGATCTCTGCCACCGCAATCAGACGGCCTTACACGGGCCCCGAGATAGGCACTTCATTCGGGAGGAGGCACAAAGGGAGAGGCACTGAGCTGCTTCTCAAGAGGAATTGGCTCCCTTGCCAGGCAGCTTGGCAGCCGAATCCGCTGCCGCACACCCCTTCGCCTTTGGCTGCAGCAGCCAGAACCAGGGGAAGGTGGCCGGAGCCGTCCTGTGCCGCAGCTTGGGCTTGGCATGTCCCTGCGCCTGTGCTGCCTGTCCCTGCCCGTGGATGGGGCAGGCAGCTCTGCGTCTCTGCCCCTCTTCAGTGGGGGTGTAGCTCCAGGGGCACAAAGGGCCGGTGCTGCAGCATCCTCCTCCCAACCCCGAGCATCTCACAGCCGGCTGCAAACAGCCTTCCCCGGCCACCGGACCCATGGCGGGGATACGGCAGCTCGGAGCCGGCACCTTCTCCCGGGTTTCTTCGTTCCCGGTGGGATGGTGCAGGTGATTTGCCCAGCTCTGGGTTACCCCTGGTACCGGTAGCGGTACTGTACTGGCAGCAGGGCCCCGGGAAGGGAGAGGAGGGCTGGGAAGGCGAGGGAGCGTGTTCCAGCGCCAGCAGTGGGGAATTCACCATCTCTCCACCATAATTAAATATTGTTTGCATTGCTTATTGACAGAGCGCTAAGCTGCACTCCGTTTTAATTTGTTCTTTGATAGTTGCCTTTTGCTGCTAATTGATTTTCAAGGCTTTTTTTTTTTTTTTTTTTTGGTTTTGGTTTTTGGTTTTTTTTTTGTGTGATTTAATACCTGCTGTGCTACCAAAGCCGGAGAGGCGAGGGTAACCAGTGCTCGCCTTCGTGCCCACCCACTCCCAGCACCCGCTCCCCTCTGCCGCCAGGGCTGGCGTGGGCTGTGGGCCAAATCCGATGTGAGAGCCGGCACTGCTGGTCTCTGCAGGGGGGATGTATGGTGATGGGCTTTGGGCGGTGGCGTTCCTGGCATGCCTCGGGGTCTGGCACCTGTGGGTGACCCCGTGTACTCTGCTCCTTCCCCAGGACGATCCCGATGGAGAAGAGATCGAGAGGGAGAAGTCCAACTCCTTGAAGCTGGAGTTCACCGACGACGCCAACTTCAAGACCAAGGTTAACTATTCGTATGCTGCCGTGCAGATCCCCACGGACATCTACAAAGGCTGTGAGTGCCCCTCCTCACCCGCTCCGCTCCGCTCTGCGCTGCCAGGCTGGGCTCAGCCTCCGCCTCTCCGGCTCAGGGCGCCGCAGCCCCAGGGACCATCGCCCTGGGGTTGCCCTGGCTGGATCTTGGTGCTGGGACAGCACCGAGAAAAGGCAAAGTCACCATGTCAGGACAGAGGTGACAGCATGTCCCTCTCCGGGGGCCCTCAAGAGCTCAGCATGGGCCAAAGAGGCAAAACGGGTGTTAGGGATTACTAGGGAAGGGATGGAGAGCAAAGGAGAACTGATAATTGTGGCACGGGGTAAAGCTCGGCTGCGCCCACACAGCTGTGATCCTCCCTGTAGAAGTGCTCAGCAAAGCTCGAGGAGGTTCAAAGCGAGCGCCGGAGATGATCAGAGGGACAGAGCAGCTCTGTGCAGGAGCAATTACAGCGACAGCAACTGCCAGCTCTTCAAAGGGACTGAGACGGGGCTGAGCGGTGGGAGAGGGGGAAGCAGGGATGCTTCCTCGCTGTTTTCAGGCTGCTGAGGTTACAAAAAGGGAGGAAGAGCAGCTGAAATCCTGCAGGAAGGCAGCGAGGGTGATTGCAGGACAGTGCGATCAGAGGGTGTGGGCTGCCCCAGAAAGGGGGACTGGGTCAGTGGGCCAGCGTGGGAGTGGGCAGGGAGGGATGGGCAGATGGATGGACGGACGGACGGATGGGATAGGATGTGCCACGCCAGCTTTCAGTCCCCACCGGGAGGTGACACAGTCCCTGAGCTTCCAGAGCTCTCTCCTACCTGGCCCTGCTGTGGTGGCACATGGTGACAGTCGGTCTCCATTTCCCTCTAGTGGCTGCTCTGCACCGAGCTGGGGACCGCTCCCGGCTGGAGATCATCCTCCAGCACCCGCGGGCTGCATCCTGTGCCCACCCCCAGACCCTGCTGTTGGTTGGGGGGCCCCTCGTCTCCCCGCGCCGCCAAGGACACCACCATCCCCGCACCCCCTTGTCTTGGTGGCACTTGCCGAGGGCTCCCATGCGGTCACGGTGGTGACCGGGGCTGAGCTCACATTCCTGCCCCAAGTGGTGCTTTCTCAGTGCAAGGGCTCATTGCCGGCGCGGCCATGCTCAGAGCCGCATCGGTGAGACGATTTCACCGCGGTGGTGGCGGCGGCAGTGGATTAGAAATTTGCAATTAGTTTTATTACCCAGCTAGCGCAAGCCAGGCAGCTAATGAAGCACATCATGCGAGCGAGGGGCGGGCAAGCGGGGTGGGCTGCGCGGGATGAAATATTCATTACTCCTCACCCCTGCTCTCCAGCCGACACTGCGGCTGATGCCCTGCCGCGGCCACGTAAATCACCCCGCTCGCCGTGGGACGAGAGCAAATTGGAGATTAACGTGCTCCGTGGACTCACTGCCACGTGGAGAGGGGTGCTGGAGAGGGGACGGGGCAGTGGGGGGTCCCAGAGGGGGCAAGGGTCTGTGGCCACAGGCACAGCGGTGCATGGGCACAGGGATCAGACACTGCCCAGCAACGCCGGGGTGCTCCAAAAAGCCGAGGGGCAGGGCAGGGTGCTCAGCCACTGCACCCCAGAGAGCAGGGGGTGCGGGCACGGGGCCTCCTGTGTGCCCGTCCCTGCTGGGGACACCGGCGAGCATGGCCGGTCCCCGCAGAGCCGTGGGCAGGGAGCGTCTCCGCGGTGGGACCTGGCGGAGAGGTACTATCGCTGCCTGGCACGCTAATTAAACCACTGCGGAGACGCCCTCCGCCGTCACCCCTCGCTACACACACAAATTACATCCTATATGTGTTTTATTTACTGTGCCGTTTTTAATTAAATCTGCAATCGCTCGCTGGCGGGGCGGGGCTGGGCTCACCCTGATGGGGACAGAGACGAGATGGGGACGGGGCTGGGGATGTCACCCGGAGGGGGCTGGCAGCTCTGACCTTGACCAAGGGGGACAGGAGCCATCTCGGCCTCAGGCACAGCCTCCCGTCCGATGAGCCATAGCTCATCACTCCGCGCATGAGGAGGGTGTAGGGGCTGCGTTTGTGCGCAGGGAGGGTGTAGGGGCTGCATTCACGCACAGGCATGGTACAGGGGCCGTGTTCACACGCAAGGATGGTATAGAGACTGCAGTGATGTGCAGGGATGATTATAGAGGCTGCGTTCACGTGCAGGCGTGGTATAGGGGCTCTGTATGTTCACAGGGAGGGTATAGGGACAGTTTTCATGTACAGGGATGTATAGGGGCTGACTTTGTTTGCAGGGATGGTATAGGGACCGTGCTTACAGGGATGATATGGGGGCTAAATTCATGCACAGGGGATGTATAAGGGCTGCATTTGTGCACAGGGAGGATATAGGGGCTGTGTTTGTGTGCAGGGAGGGTATAGGGGTTGCATTTGTTTGCAGGCATGGTATAGGGGCTGTGTTTGTTTGCAGGGATGATATAGGGGCTGGATTCATGCACAGGGAGGGTACAGGGTCTCCGTTCATGCTCAGGGACGACATAGGGGCTGCGTTTGTGTGCATTTGTCACAGGCCTGGTGTGGCTGACGGGCCCCGAGGGGCTGGGGGTACAGGCGCTGCCGGGGCTGTCGGGGATGCGTCGGTGCCCAGCACGGTGCCGGCAGCGCTGCCCGGGGCTGCTCCTGGCAGGCAGGAGTGTGGCAGCCTGCTCACGGCCCCTTTTCCTGGGAAAAACCACGTCCTGTGGCAGAGCCAAACAAGAAATCATCCTAAGTGCCCAGATAACAGTGCTGTGCGCGGGCACGGTGCTGAGAAACGGCTGGGGAGGCACAGAGTAAATCACGGTTTGAAGGCACAGCTGCCCGAGGGAAGAAGTCTTCTTCAGCGGTGGTGCTGGGATGGAGGGATCTGGGATTCACCTGCCCATGTCCCGCCGGTGCCTCGGGGCCGTGGCGAAGGCTTGAATGGGTGATGGCAGTGTTTGGAGGAGGGACAAGTGTGGGAGGAAGCCTTAGGAGAGCTAAGTAGACTCATCAAACACATGCCAGCTCCCCTGCAGCACTACACCGGTTGCTCCGCCCAATGCCGAGGAGAAGGGCTGCTCCAGGGAGCTCTTGTACCCCAAAAATGCATTGGGGGTCCCCCAGGAGGGAGCAGGGCCTGTCCTCGGGGCGCTGCCGGCTGCCTGCTCCTGCCGGCGGTGGCACCGCTGGCTCCTCCACACCGCAGTGCCGGGGTGGCCCAGCACGGGCTGCTGGCGGACACCGTGGGGCTCCCCACGCCTGCCCAGGGCTCGGGGCACCCGTGGCTTTTGGGGTACCCCAAAGGGCCCTGTAAGCGTGGAGAGATCCCGCAGTCCCCGAGGCAGCCTCCCCGCTGGCCAGCCGGCCCCGTGCCTCCCTCGCCATGCCGGCCCCCCCGCGCTCCGCCAGCCCCCCCTTGATTAATCACAGGCTGGGGCTGCCGGCAGCTTATCTTTTGCTCTAATAGCTGAATAATTTAAAACCGCTGTTTACCGGCATCTTAATTGCTTTTGCGTCAGGTGCGAGGGCCAGCGGGAATGCAGAGGGGGGCCCGGGAGGCTCCGTGCAGCCCCGCAGGGACACAGCCCCTCGGTTTCCCAGCTGGTGGCTGTCCCTGGGCAGCGGGGATGGCACGGTGGCAGGAGGAGCTGGGGGATTTGCCGGGAAGGGACTGAGATGGCAATCCCGCTGTCCCCAGCGGTGACTGTCCCTGCCCTAGAGTCAGGGAACAGGGATGGTGAGCGCTCAGGGGAGCCCTGGAGGGCGGCTCTGGTCTCTGGGGACAAGGGGACAAGGGACAGCAGGCTGATGCTGGAGCCCCACGGGAGCAAGGGGGGCGGGGGGATGCGGGAGCAGCTGCAAAGCCCCTGTGGGCTTCTCGGTGGGAAGGGGCAGAGGGGACACACTGCCTCTCCCTCCCTGCCATCACCATGGGGACACCATGGTCCCCGTCACCCCCAGCCCACCCCAGGCTCAGCTGCTCCCCTGCACCCACCCGCCGCCCCCGGCTCTGTCTCCCGCAGCCACCGTCATCCTCAACGAGCTGAACTGGACACAGGCGCTGGAGGACGTCTTCATCGAGAACCGGAAGGAGGATCCCTCCCTGCTCTGGCAGGTGTTCGGCAGCGCCACCGGCGTCACCCGCTACTACCCCGGTGCGTGGGGGGCGGCAGCAGGGGGCGGTTGCTGGTGGGGGGCGCTGGCTGAGGGCATCCTGCGCCCTTCTCACCGTGAGATGTGGGTGAGCATCCCCTGGCACCGGCCCTGGGAGGCACCTGGCCACATAACTGCGCTGTGCCAAAGCCCATCGGTGTGAGCTCCCTACTGGAGCCTGCCGCTTCCTTGGCTGTGGGCATCCCTCTGCCCTGTCCCCCGCGTCCCCCCATACCCACCCCAGGACAGCCCCACCTCACTTACCGCCTGCCTTCCCCCCGCAGCCACCCCGTGGAGAGCCCCCAATAAGATCGACCTCTACGACGTGCGCAGACGGCCCTGGTAAGGGGGAACCAGGTGGGATGGGGGGTCCCTTTGCCAGCCATTCCCGGCCAGGAGCAGCCAGCTCCCTCCCCTCTTCATTTCACACATGGGTGGCATTGGCAAACGGACACCGTAACACAGGCAGGGGCATCCGAGCTGCAGCTCTCAGCTCCCGCTCCTCTCCCCTCTTCCCGGGAAGGCAGAGTGGGATGGAGAGATAAATCCTTGGATACAGATCAAGCACACAGAGTTGCCCTTCATCCTGGTCCCACCTGCAGCCGCGGCTGCTGGCATTCAGTCCCGGCCAGCATTCCCATCCGAACGGGAAAACAACCGTCTCTCGGAATCCGGGAGCCGGGAGGATGGAGAGGGAAGCGGGCAGGCAGCGCCCGGCTGTGGTTAAGCGATAGCTGCAAGCAGCCATTTAGCCACACACCGAGGGAGGTGGGACTGAATCCCTTCCCTTTAGCCCAGGTAGAGGTGCCGGCTTGGCAGCGCTAATTATCAGCTGGTAATTATCATGCAGCTGGGGGAGCTGCGGTCCCATCCTGCCCACGGTTGCTGCCTCAAAACGTGGGCACGGGGATGAAAGCAGGCACAGGTCTCCGGCACGTGCCTGGGGAGCCGCGTATCCCAGAGGAGCACCCCCCTGCCCGTCCCCCTGCCCGCGCCGGGAGCTGCCCCCGCTCCTTGTCAGAAAATTAATGGCCCTGCTACTACGGTTAATTGTCTTTGATTGCTCCACATTAATTATTAACTGTTCTCCGCCGCAGAGTCCGTGCAGGTTATTGGCAGAGGGGGGACTGGCAGGCTGTTTTGGGGGGGCTGCTGATGCATATGAGGGCTACCAAGCCCAGCTAGCCCAGCTGCCTGCCCGCTAGCCAGGCTGGCCGCCCACGTGCCCACCCAGCCATGGAGGAGCAGCAGCACCCTTCGTGCTGGGGGGTGGCACATCCCCTGGGACACCCCTTTGGGGTCCTCTCCTGCCCTCATGCTGGGGTCCAGTATGGCACACGGCCCTCGCCGCACCACTGCCGGGCCCGGCAGGGGCCACGGTCCCGCCGGCAGCCTCAGCAGGGCGGCCAGCGCCGCGCGCCTGCCTTCCCCTCCCTTGATGAATGGCACTATTAACCACTGCCTTCTCCCGCGGAGCCCGGGGTATTCATCTGAGCGGGGCAGCCGGAGATGGATGCGCTGCCACAACCCATTACGGGCAGCATCTTAGTTGGGCTCCTCGCCGCGCCGGCGGCCCAGCCCCGGGGAGCGGGGCAGGCACCGAGCCCCCCGGCCCCCGCCAGTCACCAGGAAGCCTGCAGGCAGCTGCCTGCCCGTCCCGCACCCCAGCATGAGCGGGGGGGGGGTGTTGGGGGGATGTGGCAGCCATGCCAGGAGGGCCCCATGTGCCAGCATGCCAGCATCCCGCCCGGGTAATCACTTGTAATTAGGGAACATCAGGACCTGGGATTAGCAATCAGAGCCTGCCCCTTCCCCGGTCCTCCCCAGTAATGGTGAGTAATTGATACTAATAACACACTAATTAATTTGCATCAGGCCTGATCCTGATCAAGCCAATGATGAGGCTCCCTTGGACTTCAGCCATGGCAGGATCGGGCCCCACGCGGTGGGGCGGGAAGGCTGGGCTGTGCCTGGCCGTCACCGGGACGGGTGCTCGGCACCGTGCTGGCTCCGTCCCACGCAGGATGGCACAGCGGGGCTGGGAGCGGGTGCTTTGAGGGGCGAGGAAGGGTTCCCTAATTGTTTTCGGGGGGGAGTATTTACGTAGTATTATTATTTTTCCTCCTCGTTGCTAAAAATAACCTAATCAGCCTGGCCTTTGAAGCTACCAGGGGGGTAAATAGCATCTTAATATGGATGTGTGTGTCAGCATAATCAGCGCGCAGAAAAGGGCCTGCGATGATGGAAGAGTTTAGCATTTAGAGCTCATTAGGCTGATACGGTACCGAGCGGCGGGTCGCTGGCAGTCTGCCGTGCTGCGCCGCATCCTCGCCTCTGCTCGCCTGCCGCCGCCTTGTCCTTGCTCCTCGCCGCAGGGTGACCGCAGCCGCGGGTGCGCGGGCGCTCTCGGCACGGCTCCCCGGCCATGTGCCCTGGCGGAGCTTTGCTCTTGGGCTGCACCCAGCAGGGTCGGGGTCCACTCCAAAAATGAGTCGAGCCCGCTGACCCCGCTCTGCGTCCCACAGGTACATCCAAGGTGCCTCCTCCCCGAAGGACATGGTCATCATCGTGGACGTGTGAGTACACGGCAGGGGGCCGTGGCTGGGCTGAGCCAGGCCAGGATGGTGGCACAGCTCACCGGGGAGCCGCTGTCCCACCAGCGACCCCGGGGAAGCTGTGTGGGACAGTGCTGCCGGGGAGCCCCGTGCCCTCTCGCTGCCAAGCCCCCAGCACCCCTCTCTCCTGCCAGGAGCGGCAGTGTGAGCGGCCTCACCCTCAAGCTGATGAAGACCTCGGTCTATGAGATGCTGGACACCCTCTCGGACGATGACTACGTCAACGTGGCCTCGGTGAGTGCCGTGGGACAGGCAGCCGGGCTGTGCCCCCTGGGCAGCACCCAGCTCCCCACTGCAGGAGCCCTTTGCCCCCAGACCCACCTGGCCAGTGGCTCTGCAGAGAGATAAATCCCTTTTTCTTCTTCTTAACCACCCACCTGCACGTAAGCAAGGAAACGTCTGCTCAGGGTTCAGCCGTACGTGGTGGCGAACGAAAGCCACCTCCATCACAGGGCGTTTGGCAGAGATGCTCCCGGGGCGATCCCAACCAGCCGCCTTCTGGCTGTCACCAGCCAGTGACATCATGCCCCCCGTGGCGATGTCACCAGCCCGTGACCTCACGCAGCACAGTGGCTGTGCCACCACATCTGTGCATCGCTGGGCGCCCAGCCCATGCCGGCCCTCCCCTGTCTGGCCGCAAGCACGCCAGCGCTAATTAACGTGTCTGGCCTGGCTCCGTTAGCTGGATCGCTGCTCCCCTAATGAATGGGTCCTATTGCCAGCAAATGAAGCCGTAAGCGAGCGGCAGCACCTGCTCCCGCTGCCGGCACGGCACAGCGCGGCACACCTGCTTGCACGGGCCCGTGGGTTCCAGCAGAAGCGAGGGCGCAGGCGAGCCGTGCCGGGCTCCCGTGCCCGGCGGCTCAGTGCTGGATTTGGCCCAAGCCAAGCCCCAATCCCAGCATCCACCATCCCTGGGACGTGGGACAGGGGCCATGGGATGCTCCAGCCGCATCCCGCCCGTGGGAGCTGAGTGTGGTGAGCGGTTTGTGCCCACTGGGGGCTGCCTTTGGGTCCCCTTTCTGCAACCTGTTCCCTTCCTTTTTGCCTCCCAGTTCAACGAGAAGGCGAAGCCGGTGTCATGCTTCAAGCACCTGGTGCAGGCCAACATCCGGAACAAGAAGGTCTTCAAGGAGGACGTGCAGGGGATGGTGGCCAAGGGCACGACAGACTACAAGGCTGGCTTTGAGTACGCCTTCGACCAGCTGCAGAATGTGAGCTGAGGGCTGGGCTGTGCACTGGCGGGAGGGGGGACAGAGTGCACCCATGGGTGCTGGAGGCAATGGGAGGGCTCCATGCACCCGGCTGCTGCCCCGTGCCTGGGGCTTTGACATGTAGAGGGCTCCTTGTCCTCCCATGCAATGCCACAGAGGGCACATCCCACTCCCCAGCATGCTGTAGCCGAGGTTTTGCTGGAGCTGCTGCCCCGCTGGGTTATTAAAAGTTAGCAGGGCTGGGCAGAGGGGGCCGGATCCAGCCAGACACCATGCCAGAGGCAAAATAAAGATGAATGGTGCTATTACGTGCTGAGCGGCAATAGCCACAGCATCATTTCCAAGCAGACAGCATCCCTCCTCCTGCCCGATCACCCCAGCCCCCCTCACCCCAGAGAAACAGGCCAGGAAAAGAGATGGGTCGGGGGTAGCCCTCCTGGCCCGCCGCTGTTCGTGGCCGCATCCAGCCCGGTTCCCAGCCACATCCCACCCCACGCCTGGCACCGCTCGCTCCGGGTCTGGCCTCAGGCGCCATCTCTCTGCCCTGCAGTCCAACATCACGCGAGCCAACTGCAACAAGATGATCATGATGTTCACGGACGGCGGTGAGGACCGGGTGCAGGACGTCTTTGAGAAGTACAACTGGCCCAATAAGACGGTGAGGGGCTGTGGGGCCAAGTGCCAGACTGGGACCGCTCACCGGGGAGGGAGACGGCTGCTCCAGCTCCATTGTGGGCTTCTGCCTCGTTGGCCTCATCGCCATCCTCTCTCCCTGATAGCCTTCTCCTGCACGGAGCTGCTTCCCTGGTAATGGGATTGCTGATGCCCTGGTGCTATTTGTAGCTGGCTCCCACCTTGGCGTGCATGGGACCAGGCGCCCCACAGCCTGCCGAGGAGAGCATGGTGGGCTCTGCAAACGCCGGCCCTGAAGGGAGCACACCCCAAGCATGGGGACAGGCAGGCAGATGAACCGGCAGAAGGGTCCCTATTGCCGTCCAGGACCTGGAGACCCATGGGGTGGGGGGCTTCTGGTCCATGCGGGACCCTCGGCGAGCACAGACTCTGCTGGGTGCAGTGATGCCCCAGTGCGAGGACTCCGGTGGCTTGGGCCAACGCAGTGACACTGGGACAGGACTGGCCAGGGCTGGGCAAGTGGAGAGGGGCTCCCTTGCTGCCAGCACAGCCAGCATTCACAGGAGCCGCCTTCTGCCCACCTGCACTTGGCTGCGGGCAGCGTGGTCTGTGGGCCGTGGCAGGCAATGCCACACTGTCCCTGTGAGGTTGCCGTCAGCCGGGAGCACTGGGTGTGGAAACCGGGGTGCCCAGCGGACGGCCCTCACCGCCGCGTTCTGCCGCAGGTGCGGGTCTTCACCTTCTCCGTTGGGCAGCACAACTACGACGTGACCCCGCTGCAGTGGATGGCCTGCGCCAACAAAGGTGAGCGGGGCCGGCACCCAGCCGGCACGGGAGGCTGCGGGGCGCTGCGCTCACCCCTCGCACGGAGGCTGGCACCGCTGCTCCGGTGCGTGCCGCTGCCGGCAAGGCACTGGCTACAACCCTGGAGGGCAGGACAGACAGCTAGACAGGCAGACAGCCGGCTCTCCAGCTGCCTTTCTCTTTCTTTTCCAAGGTTACTACTTTGAAATCCCCTCCATCGGCGCCATCCGCATCAACACGCAGGTATGGCCGGGTGCGGGCAGGGTGCAGGCAGGCAGGCAGCGCTGCCCTCGGGGGGTGCCCTGCCTGGGGGCACGCTCGGGCAGCCGCAGCCCCGCTGTGGAGAGCCCAAAGGCTGGCAGCCAGCGTGGCAGCGACCTGGGGAGCCGAGCCGAGCCCTCAGCCGGGCCTCGCGCTCTTGAAATAAGTCATTCGTCTTCCGCAGCTCCCCACGGACCTGCCGCCTTTCGAGTGACTAATTATGAAACATCAGGCGTTAATCAGCACAGAGCAGAGCCGAGCGTGGGCAGGGAGCGAGCGCGGGCAGGGCCAGCCCCAGCAGCACCCGTGGGGCAGAGCCAGGCGCTTCCACCCCACACCCCATCTCCCTGCCCCGGGAGAAGATCCCAAAAGGCCAGCGGTGGCAGACGGGGAGACAGCAGCGGTGGTGGTGGAGGCGTGACGGAGCAAGCCCAGCCCTGGGGATGGTTGGGAGCCAGGGGGGCTCTGGCTGGCACTGCGGTGGCGAGCAGCACCCTGTCTGCGTCTCGACAGGCCTGTTCTGTTCCCAGCTGGAGCCATTACCCTCGGGTTTGGTAGCTGCGATGCCCCCTCCCCTAGCTCAGCCTGCAGTTGGGGGTTTGCACCAAGCGCTCTATTAATCATCCCTGGGGCGTACGTGGGGACGGGGATGTCACCAGGTTGGAGCAAGGAGGCATCTTGTCTCCCATGTCGTGCTTTCCCCTGCGCTGTGTCCCTGCAGGAGTACCTGGATGTGCTGGGCAGACCCATGGTGCTGGCCGGGAACCGAGCCAAGCAGGTTCAGTGGACCAATGTCTACCAGGACGCCCTGGTAAGGACTCCCCACCCCGGGGTGCAGGTGGGGACACCGGCCCCAGGGTCCCACACAGCCCCGGGGTGTGGATGGGGATGGGGACACCAGCCCCAAGGTCCCACACAGCCCCGGGGTGCGGATGCGGATGGGGACACCAGCCCCAAGGTCCCACACAGCCCTGGGATGCGGATGGGGACACCAACCCCAGGGTCCCACACAGCCCCGGGGTGGGGATGGGGCCACCAACCCCAGGGTCCCACACAGCCCCAGGGTGGGGATGGGGACACCAACCCCAGGGTCCCACACAGCCCCAGGGTGGGGATGGGGACACCAACCCCAGGGTCCCACACAGCCCTGGGATGCGGATGGGGACACCAACCCCAGGGTCCCACACAGCCCTGGGATGCGGATGGGGACACCAACCCCAGGGTCCCACACAGCCCCAGGGTGGGGATGGGGCCACCAACCCCAGGGTCCCACACAGCCCCGGGGTAGGGATGGGGACACCAACCCCAGGGTCCCACACAGCCCCGGGGTGCGGATGGGGATGGGGCCACCAACCCCAGGGTCCCACACAGCCCCGGGGTAGGGATGGGGCCACCAACCCCAGGGTCCCACACAGCCCCGGGGTGCGGATGGGGATGGGGCCACCAACCCCAGGGTCCCACACAGCCCCAGGGTGGGGATGGGGACACCAACCCCAGGGTCCCACACAGCCCTGGGATGCGGATGGGGACACCAACCCCAGGGTCCCACACAGCCCTGGGATGCGGATGGGGGACACCAGCCCCAGGGTCCCACACAGCCCCAGGGTGGGGATGGGGCCACCAACCCCAGGGTCCCACACAGCCCCGGGGTAGGGATGGGGCCACCAACCCCAGGGTCCCACACAGCCCCAGGGTGGGGATGGGGACACCAACGCCAGGGTCCCACACAGCCCCAGGGTGGGGATGGGGACACCAACCCCAGGGTCCCACACAGCCCTGGGATGCGGATGGGGACACCAACCCCAGGGTCCCACACAGCCCTGGGATGCGGATGGGGACACCAGCCCCAGGGTCCCACGCAGCCCCAAGGTGCGGATGGGGACACCAACCCCAGGGTCCCACACAGCACATGCCCCCATCTCCCTTGCCAGGGGGTAACCCCCCTCTGCTGCCCACCCCCAGCTCTGGGGCCAGCAAGGGGCCATGGGACACCCTTCTGTGCTTGTGCAGGGGCTGGGCCTGGTGGTGACGGGCACATTGCCGGTGTTCAACCTGACAGAGGACAGCAGTGACAGGAAGGTAGGAGACTGTGGCTGCCACCACCCTGGCTGCACCGGGACCCCCGGTGTGGGGCCGTGGCAGGGTGGGGAGGGTGCCCTGACACTGGACGCGTGGCTGCGGGCTGGGGGCATTGGCACCCCTGGGGTGCTGCCTGCTCTGCACCCCTCCCTGGCGCGAGACCGGGGTGGCTGCCATCCCCAGGACCCAAAATGGCTTGGGCTAGCTCTCTTGGTTCAACGGGACCAGGCAGCTGCAGGTCCCTGAGGGGTGCAGCATCCCATGGAGGGCTGCTGGGGGGTCACCCGTGCCCCTGTGGTGTCCAAATCTGACCCACACATCCCCAGAGGGCAAGGAGGTCCATCCCTCTGTTTCCCTGTCCCCACGCTGGCGATAGCAGGTGACAGCCTTGCTCCTAGCTGCCTCCCTTCATGCGCTTCCTTCCAGAACCAGCTCATCCTGGGCGTGATGGGGATCGACGTGGCTCTCAACGACATCAAGAGGCTGACGCCGCGATACAACGTGCGTGGGGGCCCCTTCCCCTCCGTCCCTGCCCTGTGCTGCCCGAGCCCAGCGTGGGAGCCCGCAACGGGGAGCCCCAAGCTGTGCCCCCCAGCACCCCATAGCACCTCCAGCAACGCTGGTGGTGGCAGGCAGCAGAAGCCATGATTGCAGGCAGGGACCGGGGCAGGCAGGCGGGCAGGGATCAGAGCTGGGTGATGCTCTGGGACCCAGAGCAAAGCCGAAACCCTTGCGGGGTCAGCGAGGAATAAACCTTACCAGCCTGGGAAAAGGGGCAGCGGGCAAAATCCAGAGCTGGGGTGAAAGACGCTGTTGGCCTGAGAATAGAAATAGATGGATAGAAAGGGCTGAGCCCTGGGGGTGGAGCGGGGCGAGCTCTGCCCGCAGACATGCGGGTGATCACACCGGCACAGCGCGGTGCGGCACGGCACGCCGCAGAGCCGCCTGGCCAGCCTCATCCCTCCTCCTGTCCTCCCACAGCTGGGGGCAAATGGTTACGTCTTCGCCATCGACCTGAACGGCTACGTCTTGCTGCACCCCAACCTGCAGCCCCAGGTGAGGAGGGGCCCGTCGGGGCGGCAGCGGCGGGGTTTAGCCGGGCCCTGTGGCACACGCAGCTTCCCAGGGTCATTAGGAGCTAATTGTGGGAAATGCGATGAGTTTGTCTGGACTCAGCGGCGGCTGCGGTAGCCCTGAGCTCTTCCCCGACTCTCCCTTTTTGCCTGCAGATCATCAATTTCCGCGAGCCGGTGACGCTGGACTTCCTGGATGCTGAGCTGGAGGATGAGAACAAGGAGGAGGTGGGCAGATGGGCGCAGCTCTTGGGGTACAGGCTGCCCGTCCCCCCCAGTCTGCAGCTGCAAAGAGCACTCAGCCCCTCCAGCCTGCACTGGGGAGCGCCTCATCCGAAGGGCCCCGGCACAGCTCCCGTGGGGCCACGGTGGGGACGGGAGCTGGGTCGCTGTCCCCTGGGTGCCAGCATGATGAGACACCCCCCCAGCCTGCTCACCCCTCACCCCTGCACCCTGCGGGCCCCCCGTGCCACCCCACTGGGCTGTGTGCCCGCGGGTGGGTGGCCGGGCTCTGTGGCCCTCAGTCGCCTCCTCCGTGTCCCCCAGATCCGGAGAAGCATGATTGATGGCAATGACGGGCAGAGGTTCATCAAGACCCTCATCAAGTCCCTGGATGAGGTAAGGCTGCGGGGGAAGGGGGTCACGGCCGAAACTACTACTGTGCTGAGCACCCAGCCCCGGTGGTGGGGAGTGAGGGGCCATCTCAGGCACCGGGCTCGGAGCTGGGGTGTCCCACGCCACCGCGCTGGCAGGGTCCCCGTGCTGCAGAGGCCTGACTGGCTCCCTCTGACCCACAGCAATACATCGACGAGGTGTTCCGGACCTACACGTGGGCCCCCATCAAAAGCACCAACTACAGGTGAGCGGCGCTGCCGGCGCACCCCGTTATCGGCCAGACCCACACCAGCACAGGGCTGTGGTCTCGTCCCTGCAGCTCGGGAGGTCCCTGAGGCCACCAGGAACGTGTCCCATGGGCTGCGGGGTTGCAAACGTGCCATCGGATCATTGCACACACACAGCCAGTGATGCTCAAGGGCACTCCCAAAAGCGCTGCCCACTGGTGTTCAGCACTGCGGAGCTGGGCCACCGTCCCCAGGGCTCAGGACAGTCGCCGCAGGGCTGTCGTGCAAGTTGCCGGACAAGGGACACCCCTGCCACTGCTTGCCTGCACAGCCAGGGGCTCGCTCAGGTCTCTGCCTGCTCCGGGGTGGGTGATGGTGATGCACACCCACCCTGCAGCACAGGCAGCGGCTGAGCAGGAGGAGGACTGCATTTATTGCCCAGTTTCCACCAGTTTGGACCAGCAGATGTGTGAAAAAAAGACCCCAGCATCATCATGTCTGTGCTGTCCAACTCATGCTGCCTTCATCCTGTAAGGAGCAGCACGGTTCCCTCACCATACCTTCCTCCTCCTCGCCACCCAGCTCGGGAGGGGCTGGCAAGGGTCACAGCCACCTCCTAGAGCTGCCAGGTGTCCCCCACGCAGCCCCGGTGTGGTCCCTCATGGTGGCACTCCTCCAGAGCCAAGCAGCTCTGTCAAGGAGGGGACAATGACATGGGGTGACACAGCTGTGGCCAGGGCCATGGGTTGATCTGTAGGGTGAAAGGTGCTGCTGGGGCCCCTGCACTCCTGTGGCTCTGCACCACAGCAGGGATCTTCCCCAGGGTTCTCTGGGACACCGTCAGCACATGGTGGCACCAGCACTGAACAGAAAAAAGTCACCACCCTCCTCTTGCCACCTGTGGTTTGGGGTGCCACCACCTCTGCCCTCTATGCTGGGGTGCCTCCACCTCTGCCATGCTCTTTGGGGTGCCACCACCTCTGCCATGCTTGCTGGGCTGGGGTGCCCGGTCTGTGCTGCCAGGCACTTACAGAACAAGCTGGAGGGGTGGCATGGTGGAGCAAGTTGAGGTCCCAGTGGCTCAGGTGCATGTGTGACATCCGTCAAGAGTCAGGAATATGGCCCTCACCCACCAGCGCTCCCTTATCCTTGGCAGCACCTGGCACGAGCAGCATCACCAAAGGCCACCAACCGCTGCAGCTGGCAGCAAGGAGCCCGGCTCCCTCCGGCACTGTGTCCCATGGGTTCAGCCCCAGTACCATCTCCTGCCACCTCCTTTCCCACCCCCATCCTCCAGACCCCTGGCTGGTGGATCCCTCTCCTTCCTGGCTCACCAGTAGCTGGTGCCTGTGTAACGGTTGTCTTTGGTCTCTTCTCAACGGGAAGTTTTTGTCCCTTCTTTCGAGGGCTGTGTCTCTTTCCTCTTTCCTCCTTTATAGGGATATTATATCCCTCTTCCACATGCATCTCCCTTGGTTTCCGGACAGGCATGTCCTGCCCATCTCAGCCTTGGCTGGGCAGGCTTGCCACCTCCTGTGCTTGGGGGTGCCCCTGGGATGGCTCTGGGTGCCACCAGGATGACCTTAGGTGCTCTGAGAATGGCCCTGGGTGCCCTGGGAAAGACCGCGGGTGCCACCAGGATGACCCTGGGTGCTCTGGGGATGACCCTGGGTGCCGCAGGGTGGCAGTAGGTGTGCTGGGAAAGACCCTGCATGCCACCGGAGTGGCCCTGGGTGCTCCAGGATGACCCTAGGTGCTTTGTGGATGACCCTGGGTGCCACCAGGACAGCGCTGGGTGCAGTCCCTGGAGAGAAGGACATGGCAGGGTGTGCCGGAGACCAGCATGACTGCTGCATGCCATGGGCCAGGGCTGGGTGCTGGCGTGGGGGGCCAGGCAGGGGCTGGGGGCTGGCCAAAGGGCTCTGGCTGGGTGTAAAGCCTTACACCGCCTGTCTGCTCTCCCTCTCCGCAGCCTGGGGCTGGTTCTGCCTCCTTACAGCACCTACTACATCCAGGCCAACCTCAGCGACCAGATCCTGCAAGTGAAGTGTAAGTAGCCCCTGGCTTTGCCCACCGCCCTCTCGCACTCCCGCTCGCCCCCACACCAGCCCGCGACTGTCAGGGGGAGAAACATGAAGGAAAAACTTGTGAAAAGAGATAGGGATCACTATGAGAGGCAAAAAGGAAAAAAAAAAAAAGAGAGAGAAAAAAGAAAAAGTAAAAATAAGAGAGGCGTGAGTAGAGGTGAAGGCACAGAGGGAAAGGAGCTGCCTGCCTGGGGTGCCCCGGGGTGCCAGGGTTTGGTCCTTACGCTTTGCACCCCTAAACCCGAGCCCCAGGCTGCAGGCAGGCGCTGCCCGGTGCAGGCAGGGGCTGTGCCGCTGCCTCTTTGCCTCCTGGGGACAAGGGATGATGCTGTAGCAGCCAGTTAATTTGCGAGCCTGGGAAAGTTTGCATGGATCTCTTTGATTTCCTTTGGTTTATTATGATTCTTTGGTTTTGGTTTACGCCATTTATTCTTCTTTTTATGAGTTCGGTTTCAGTTGGTTTCACTTTTCGTTTGGAATTAATCTGTGTACATGTGTGTTAGCCTGGCCCCCCCTTTTCTCTCTCTTTCTCTCTCCCCCCGACCCCCAAGCCTTTTTCCCACCGCAGGTCCACGCTGCTCCCGGGGACCCTCTCCCCCGTGGGAGAACCGGACCCTTCCCCTCTCCCCTCCAGTTTTCCCCGTTTCTCCCCTTCTGCCGCCCCGGCGGCTCCACCCCAGCCCCGCTCCGGATCCGGCCCCTGTCGCCCCCTCCATCCATCGCCAGGAGCCCCGCGTCCCTGCGGGGATGAGGCCAGGCTGTCCCCGTCCCCGGGAGGGGGGACCCCCCCCCAGTCCTCCCCGGCTCTGCCCGCCGTGCCGTGCATGCCCCCTAACTCAGTGAGGACATTTCGATATCAAGACTGTTGCAACTGTTTGCTACTGACTCTCATTTTCCTTTGGAGTATTGAATATATATATATATATATTTCTCTAGTTATATCTTTGCATATTTTTTTTTTATTCTTATTTCACCGTGGCCTTTTGTTTTCCTTTCGTTACTGGGTTTTTCTTTCTTTTTCTTTTTCTTCATGTCGTTTTTTGCAAGAGGTTTCCTTTTTTGGTATGATTATGATACACAATATTTTTATTCAAACGGCGATTGAATAAAATATTGTTTGTGCCCCCCTTCCCCCTTTCCACCCAACCCCCTTTTTTTTTGTTTGTTGTTTTTTTGTTTGTTGTTTTTCTTGCTTTCTCTCTATGGTGGATTCACACAGTACCAAACATCAAAATGAAGGGCAAGTATTTTCAGTCTCAGACCACTCACCTTCACCACCCCGTCCCCTGCCCCGTGTCCAGTCCCCCCCAGCCCCCTGCTTGCCCATCTCCCTGCCCGTTTGCCACGCCGAACCTGCAAACCGCCACCGACTCGCCCTTCCTCCCTCCTCCTCCTCCTCCTCCTCCTCCTCTCCTCCAGTTCCCCCTTTATTTGAAAGCAACATGTCTTGTTCTGTCCATGAGAGCTTTGTCACGACAATCCCCCCACTCCCTCCCTGTGCATCGCTCCCAAACCTGGTTCAATATCGTTCAAGAGCCGATCTTGTATGAAACTCTGCCGTTTTCGATCCACGAGGTTTTTCGTAGCTAGTTTGATACCCTGCTCTTCCTCCCCCCACCACCACCACCCTCTTCTTGCTCCTCTCCCCCCTGCTCGCCCTCCTCCAGCTCCTTCTCCCCCCTGGTCCCGGCTCCTCTGCTTCCTCCCCCCTCCCCCAAGACAACTCAACCTGAAAGGGATAGGGCTGTGCAGGGAGCGGGGGGCTGCGGGGTGGGCGCCCCAAGGTGGCGGGGACGGAGGGCGGGTGGGGGACCCAGTCCTCCGCCGCCGTCGCTCTCTGGGACAGGCTTTTCTGGGGAAGCCCCCCCAAGCAGAAACCCTCGGCAGAGTTGGGGATGGGACCACCCCGGGGCGATGCATCCCCGCTGCATGGGGGACAGCCAGCCTGGCCACGTGGGGACATGGGGTGGCCGAGCCCCGGGGTGCTGCGCTGCCTGCCCCCACTGCTGCTTGGTGGCCTGCCCTGGGGCGCAGCATGGCATGAAGCCCCTGGCAGCCACAGCATCCCAGTGTTGTCCGTGCCCCCCGGGAGCAGCCCAAAGTCCCACCGAGGCAGACGGGGAGGGCGCCGGGGCCGGTGACCACCTTGCAGTGGAGCGGGATATCACCCATGCAACCCAGGGCAGGATTTGGCCCACGTCCCCGCAATGCCCGGCCGCTCGCTGGAGCGGGAGGGAGCCCCGTGGGGCCCAGACCCACAGCTCCCACGCAGCCCCACAGAGGGCCAAGGGACGCCCCGGTACGCACGGTTCCCCGGGGGACCCGCCGCCACGCTCCCCCCCGCACGCGCCCCGCACGGCACCCCGCACGCGGTGCCCGCCGGCAGCACCCGCTCCCCGGCACAGGCTGGGGGACGGCTGCGGGGGGCACGGCAGCGCAGAGGGGGGCAAGGAGGGACGGGGCCAGGCGGGCAGGACAGCGGGGAGGTGGAAGTGTCACCCTCAGCCCTGTTCTATCAGCTTTGAGTTGCCTCCTCCCGGTGCCCCTGCGATGGCAATGCTGATGGACCAAGTACGAGTGTTTTGTACTCCTCTCCTCTTCCTCCTTCTCCTCCTCCTCCTCCTCTTCCTCTCATCGGCTTGTACCCAGCCCCTGCCTACAGCCCTCGGAGAGCAACAGTCCAACCTCTGGCTGTGCCCTGCAATGCACCGGGGACCGGCGGGAGGGCGAGGGGGTGGCGGTGTCCGCCAGGGGGGGGGGCCGGTGGCCCCGTTTCACCCCCGCATGCACCCCCTAACCCGGCTGAACCCCACATCTGCCGCCCCTCTGCCGCTGGGGTCCCCGAGAGGCACCCCCAAACCTTGCCGGGGGCTGTGACCGCCCCCTCGAAGCAGAGCGAGGTGCTGGGCTGGCGGGCGAGCGTGGGCCCCCGTCCCCGTTGGGGTCCCACTGCCCCGGGGAGGGAGGGGGGCCACCAGCGCCCCGCAGCGCATTGCACGGCACTTTGCTGGGCGAGCAGCCTCTGGTTGGACTGTCCTCGGCAAGGTGCCCCGTTTGGCCATGTCGATGCCTGAAAACTCCTTTTTTTTTTGGTCTTTTTTTTTTTCTTTTTTGGGTTTTTTTTTTTTTTCCTTCCTGACAACCAAGTGTTTTGGTGACCCTCCTGCGGCCAGGAGCGCAGCATGCGGTTCCCTGCCCTCGCCCCCCACCCCCCCACCCCCCCCCCCGAGAGAGAGACGCCCCCGTGCCCTCCCAAACATGCATATATATACATGTGCGCGCATATATATATGTGTGTATGTCTCTGTGTGTCCCTGCGTACACGCCACCGGCCGCGCGTACGCAACCGCCCGCCTTCAGCCCGCGACCGAGCAAATTCGAGCCGAGATGGGCAAACCTCTCCCGATTTGGCTATAACTTTCCTTCCCGTGCGGTGCCAGCGACAGCAGAACGGCCTTTTCCTTCCTCTCTTGTTACCAAGAGCAGCAAAATGCCTTTCTTTTTATTTTTTTTTTTTTTCCACGTTCCCTCCCCTCTCTCTCTGTCCGTCTCTCTCCCTCCTGGCCCCCCGGCGTCCCCGTCCCCTCTCCCCGCCGGATAACCTTCCCTTTCTGTTGCAGATTTTGAATACCTGCTGCCCAACAGCTTTGAGTCGGAGGGACATGTGTTCATTGCTCCCAGGTAGCTTTGCGTGTGCGCTTGCCGAGGTGTGCATCCACCCCGGCCCCGCTGCCGAACCCCCCCCCCACCCCATCGCCTCCCATCTTCGCCTCATCGTGCCTTGTCCCCCCCCTTCCCCGTCCCCTGTCGCCGTGTGTGTGTCGTGTGCCCGCTCGGCCAAGGGGGGGGCTGCCGCCGGGACCCCGGCCCCGCTCCGCCACCCGGTTGCATCCAGCACGGTATATATGCACCCGGCTGTGGCCCGACCTCTGCGCGTGCATATATAGGTATAGTTTCTGAAAATCCCCCCCGCCGAGCGAGGGGCCGGCGGTGGCATCATACAGTCGCGCTGGTCACGGGGGTAAGGAGAAGGAAGGGTAGGTTTTGGCTCGAATTCGGGCTGCCCTAGGGGTTTGGGGAGGCTGCCGGCTGCAGGCTGCGCACAGGGACATGGGGACAGTGTAGTGGCCCCCAGACAGACAGACGCGTCCGCTCCCCTGGGCTGTCCCACCCAGTCTTGTCACCTAGCAGGGACAAAGGGCTGTCCCTCAGTGGGCTTTTCGGGGGAGCCCCGCGGCTCTGCCAGCACCCTGCCCTTCCCGCCACTGCAGTGCAACCTCTAACCAGCCCTAATTAACACCACCAGCTAATCACCTAGGTATCTGTATGCCATCGTAATAGTTAAACGCCCCATTAGGAGGTGCTTTATCATTGCAGTTCTTGGGGACTGCAGCAGGTTGAGGCTGCAGCGCAGCCACCTGCGCCACCTGCGGGGACCCCCCACCCTCCCTGCCTGCAGCAGCCATCACTCACTTACACGAATTCTGAGTAAACCAGCCCAAAATGTACAGTTATGGTGCAGCCCTGGCTTTTCGGGGGGGACTTGGTCCCCGGGCAACGCACGGGGCAGTGGGGGTGAGGTCCAGGAAACATGGGAGCCAGAGTGTTAATGAGGAACAGAAAAACCCTGTTATTAAAAAAATTGTCCCGTAAATGTGCTAAGGGAATAGACGAGGGGGTGATGGACAAGTCCGGGGCCCGAGGAGTGGGTCTGCCCCCCAACTGCCCCGCGCAGGCTGCGGGGATGGGGGGCAGCGTGGGGCTCCGCGGGCGGTGCAGGTGGAGAGAAGGTGGGGGGGGGGGGGGGTTAAAAACTGAGGTGAGTCCTTCGGTGCCCCCCAAAGTGGCTCTGAGCGCCCTCCCTGCGGTGGGTGCCAGCGGGCGGCAGGGAGGAGCTGCGTGCCCGGGGAGGGGGGGCCGGCGCCCAGGGCGACTGTATGATCTGCCGTGCCCACGGGCCACTGGAAATTTTCAGAAACCGTATATCCCCCGTCCCCCGTGGGTGTGTGAGTACCTGTATCTGTGCCTGTCGGTGTAGATATTTAGGCGGCTGCTCCCCCCGAGCGGGGCCGGGAGGGGACGGCCGGGGTGCCCCAGCTTTTTTGGCTGCCCCGTGGGCACTCTCCCTGCCACCCCCGGCTCCAGCACTTGTCCTCGTAACGAGGTTTTTGGCAAGAGTCAGGAGCTCGGCAGAGGGGATGTGAGCAGGGGGAGCCCTGAGCCCCCCCCCCCGGCACTGCCTGCAGCCGCACCGCTGAGGCTGGGAGGCTCTCGGCACCCCAGGGTGGCACTAACCCGTGCCATCGGGCTAGAGCCTCGCGGTGACCGACGGGGTCGCGGCTGTGCCCAGCAGCGGTGGGGCTGGGGCTCTGCACTCAGGGTGGCCCCAGACCGGCGCGGGGACACAACACCCGCCACGGTGCCCGTCCCAGGAGGGGCTCGGGGCCAGCGATGCCCACAGGCGAGCGCCCACCTCTGCCGGCCGGGCCTCACCCGGCACCCAACTATCCACGCAAAGGGTGCACAGATGGCTGCCGAGCGCCTGCGTGGTGCCGCCGGCACAGCCGCGGGGGCTCCCGGGGCAAACCCCCGCTCGCACCCGCAGCGGAGCCCCCACTGCCCGGGGTCCCGCAGGGAGAGGGCAGGGTGGGCACGGCGGCACCCGCCTGGCCCTGCAGGTAAGTACGGCGGCAGAGGTGCCCAGTCCCACCAGTAGCCCCACCAGTATGGGGAGAGCCAGGCTCAGGGTTGTACCGCTCTGGGCAAACTGGGATCCATCAAACCCAGCCCTGGGAGAGGTGACGGCACCTCGGTGCCCGTGGCAGTGGCAGACCCGGTGGCCGGTGTGACGGCTGAGCCGGCGGCACTGCAGGCAGCAGAGGGCTGGGTGCCGGGCGGTCTGCAGAGATGCCCACAGCCGGCTGCCCCGGCGGGGTGACACTTACGGGAGCGGTGGCACGTCACCACCGTCGTGTCCCTCGGCAAGCCAAGGTGCTGGCAGCACGGCCGGCGCCTGCCCCGCCGTCCCCGGGGGAGAACTGACCTTGCCTTTTCCATCCTCGCGAACGACAAACCTTGTCCCCCAAACCCCAGAGAGTATTGCAAAGACCTCGACTTGTCGGATAACAACACCGAGTTCCTGGAAAACTTTATTGCCCTCATGGAAAAGGTGACCCCAGACTCCAAGCAGTGTGAGTAGCTGGGGATGGCTTGGGGGGGGTGGCTGGCAGGGGGGGTTTGCAGGGGACGGGGGCGTGGGGGGAGATGGGGCAGGGGATGAACCGTACCGGGGTTGGGGTCCCAGGAGCCACTGCAGAGCCGGTGCCAGTGCCGGGGTGGAGGGCGGGTGGCATGGGTGGCCTCCATGGGGTGGGTCAGCCCTCACCTCCTCCTTCTTCTCCTTCTCCTCTCCATCTTCCTCCCAAGGCGACAACTTCCTCCTGCACAACCTGATCCTGGACACGGGCATCACGCAGCAGCTGGTGGAGCGGGTCTGGAAGGACCAGGACCTCAACACGTAGGTGGGGGCGAGCTGGCTGGGGATGGGCAGCGCTGGCCGGGGACAGAGTGGGGATCAGGGGGCTGCGGCGGGCTATGGGGACAGGGGCAAAGCAAAACCCCGCTGATGGCTGGCGTGCCTGCCCCTCTCCTTGCAGGTACAGCCTCCTGGCTGTCTTCGCAGCCACTGACGGGGGCATCACCCGCGTCTTCCCTAACAAGTGAGTGTTCAGGGGGTGCACGCGTGCCAGGCCCCACGTGGTGACACGTCTGGTCCCACGGGGCCATGTCTGGTGGGACTGGAGCTGAGTGACAGCCACGGCCCTGGCTGCTACCCCCCAGGGCTGCAGACGACTGGGAGGAGGAACCAGAGCCCTTCAACGCCAGCTTCTACCGGAGGAGCCTGGACAACAAGGGCTACATCTTCAAGCCACCCTACCGGGATGGTGGGTACTAGCTGGGGACAGCAGGGGGTGGCACAGGCTGCCGCTGGCCCCACGTGTCCCTTATGCCACCCCTGCCCTCCACAGCCGGCTACCGGGGGCTGGACCTGGAGAACAACACCATCGGGATCCTGGTGAGCACAGCCGTGGAGCTCAGCATCGGGGGCAAGACGCTGAAGCCAGCAGGTAGGCAGGGGGCTGGGTGCTCCACCGCCAGGCTGGGGGCGTCCCTGTTGTCCCTCTCCCCTGCATCGAGGCTCACCCCGTCTCCCTGCTGTCCCAGTGGTGGGAGTGAAGCTGGACCTGGAGGCCTGGGCTGAGAAGTTCAAAGTGCTGGCGAGCAACCGGACGGACCGTGACCAGCTGGGCGCCCGCCGGGTACGTCCCCTGGGGCTCCGACAGTGCTGGCACAGCGTGGGGATGGGGACGGGGACAGGGAGGGAGCTCTTCCTGCTGGGGACGTGGCTGGGGAGTGCTGCTGGGACACAGTGCCTGCGGACCCGCTGGGATTGTACCTCCAGCACATCCCTGCCCGTCACCCTGCTCGGGGCGCCCCTGGGGACACCAGCCCTCAGGTCCCCTCCTGGCCGGGAGGACAGCTCTGCGGGGGGAGGATGGTCCCACTAACCTGTCCCTCTGCCCCGGTTTCGGTTGACAGTGCGACCCCTCGACCAGCTGCGAGATGGACTGCGAGGCCAACAACAAGGTGGGTGGTGGGCAGGGGTGGGGGCAGCGGGGCACGGCAGGCAGGGGATGGCCGGGAGGGCTCTCTGTCCCCTTCCTGCCCTGCTCTTGCTGCCCCCTGTCCCCCTGCTGCTCCCAGAGCTCATCCAGCCCCCACTCCCCCTCGCAGGGATGAAGCCCCAGGGGTTGCCCCCTGGACCATGGGCAGGGGACTGTTAAACCCCCCAGGAGTGGGTGGTGGTCCCCGCTCCCTGCATCTAGAGCAGGTGCTCCTGCCACCAAGATGCTCCTGAGCAGCTGCCAGGCTTGGGGACACGCGGCTGGCCCCCCTGCCTGACTGCCCATCACCCCCCGCCCTGCCTGTCCTGCCTTGCCCTGGGCACGACCAGGGGGTTGGTTACGCTACCCTCCTTTCCCAGGACCTCATCTGCGTACTCATCGATGATGGGGGCTTCCTGGTGCTCTCCAACCAGGAGGACCACTGGTACCAGGTGAGCAGTGCCCACGTGGCAGCTCTCCTGGGCGTGGGATGCCAGCGGGGAGCTGAGACCTCTGAGCTCATGTCACGGGTGGCATGACACAGCCCCACTCAAGTCCCCACCAGGGGAGGCCAATGGTGAGGTGTCGTTTGGGTGCAGACTCGGTGTCCCCATCCCAGGTGGGCAAGTTCTTCAGTGAGGTGGATGCCAACCTGATGTCCGCCCTGTACAACAACTCCTTCTACGCCCGCAAGGAGTCCTACGACTTCCAGTCCGTCTGTGCTCCCGAGGCCCAGAGCAACACGGGTGCTGCACCCCGCGGCGTCTTCGTGGTGAGCACCCACAGAGATGGTGGCTTCCAGGTGGTCCGGGAGCTCAGGCACCCGTGGGGGTGTCCTCAGCGCCCTGCACAGGGATCCACTAGCTCACTGCCCCCCTCTTTACCCGCAGCCCACCGTGGCCGATCTCCTGAACCTCGCCTGGTGGACCTCAGCCGCAGCCTGGTGAGTCCCACTGCATCCCCTCCCCAGGGGCTGTTTCCGTGGGGGGCTGACACTGGAGTGTCCCTGGGACTGGGACAGCTGACATGGCCGCGCTCTCCTTCCCCAGGTCCCTCTTCCAACAGTTCCTGTATGGCCTCACCTACAGCAGCTGGTTCCAGACGGGTGAGTCTCTGGGGAACCCCGGGCTGGGGGTGGGCAGGGGAGGTGGGGGGGGTGCGTGGCGGGGGGGTCTGTGGCCCCTGGCCCACAGCGCTGTGCCGGCGCAGAGGAGGTGGCGGGGGACAGCATGGAGGCCAGGGAGACGAGCTGCATTATGAAGCAGACACAGTACTACTTCAGCACCGTCAACGCCACCTACAATGCCATCATCGACTGCGGCAACTGCTCCAGGTGGGTCCATCCCCGCTGTCCCACCAACCAGGCAGGCTGCTTTTGCCAGGACCCCATGCAGCCGCCTGCGTGGGGGCGATGGGAGATGCCATGCAGTGCTCAGGGTGGCTGTGGTACCCAGATGGGGGGGACAGAGAAGAACAGTAGCGTCCCCATGGGCAGTGGGGTGATGACGATGTCCCCAGGGCTCCTCCAAGTGGGACCAAGCCTTGAAAGCCCATCAGTGCCAGTTCCTTGGGCAGCCCCTCGGCATGGGGACGGGGAGTGGGGTGGAGGTGGGGACGGGGATGGGGATGAGGTTGGGGATGGGGATGGGGACAGGGACAGAGATGGGGATGGGGACTGGTATAGGGATGCGGTTTGAGATGGGGACAGGGATGAGGTTGCGGACTGGGATGGCGATGAGGAAGGGGATGAGGCTGGGGACAGGGACAAGGATGGGGATGAGGCTGGGGACCTGGATGCCCTGCTGGCTCAGCAGGGCTGGGGCCGGTGGGGAATTGGGGCACAGGGTAACTGGTGTCCTCACTGCCGTCGCACTCCCAGGCTCTTCCACGCGCAGAGGCTGGCCAACACCAACCTGCTCTTCGTGGTGGCCGACAAGCCCCTCTGCAGCCAGTGCGAGTCTGTCAAGCTGCTGCAGGCAGAGGTAAGAGGTATCCTTTGGTGGCCCGGCTGCGTCCCCCAGGGATGTGGTGGCAGAGGAGTAGGGGGACAGGCGGGGGCTGCGGGGCAGGGCAGGGGGGCCGGGAGCTTTGGGGGCCGGCAGGGGTGGAGGGAGCCAGTCCGTGGCCAGAGGGGCTGGAGGTGGCCATGGGGTGTCGCACGGGCCCCTGCCGCTCTGTCCCCGGTGGTTTCCTTGACCTGCGAAGCCCCCCCGAGGGACCCCAACCAGTGCGAGCTGGTGGACAGGCCCCGCTACCGGAAAGGCCCCCACATCTGCTTCGACTACAATGCAACAGTACGTGGGGCGCAGGGGGGAGCGGAGCTGGGGGGGGCCCTGGGGAGGGATGGGGGCAGTGGGTGCCCACTGGGTCGGGGAGCAGAACTGTTGGGGTGTCCCCAGGGGAGCAGAGCCGGGGGGTGCCCCCGTGGGGGGGAATTGGGGCAGTGGGTTCCCCCTGAGGGGGGGGGAGTGGAGCCATGGGGGGTCCCCAGGGGAGCAGAGCTGAGGGGTTCCCCCCTGGAGATAATGGAGGGGTGAGTGCCCCCCGCTGTGGGGGAGCAGAGCCATGGGGTGTCCCCCTGAGGGGAACAGAGCCATGGGGGGATCTGGTGGGGGGGGGGGGCAGTGCTGTGGGGGGACCTCCCTGGGGGTTTGGAGCCCTGGGAGGACCCTGGGGGAGGGTGGGGGAAAGACTTGGGATGCTCCCTGGGGAGATGAGAGCCATGGGGGGTCCCTAGGAGAGTGATGCCATGGGGTGCCCTCCTGGAGGGGGAGCGGAGCCATGGGGGTCCCAGGGAGGGTAGCACCGTGGGGTGTCCCCTGGTGGGGGGGCAGTGCCACGGGGGTCCTGGGGCAGGAGGTGCAGCGGGGCTGCAGGGAGGCAGCGGGTGCCCCCGGGGTGCGGAGGCACTGCAGGAGGTGCCTCAAGGCCCCTCTCCCTTTGCTCCCCCAGGAAGATACCTCAGACTGCGGCCGAGGGGCTTCCTTCACCCCCTCCCTGGGGGTCCTGCTCTCCCTGCAGCTGCTGCTCCTCTACTCCAGCGCCAGCCGGCACCCGCTGCCCCCGGCCGCCTGCCTTTAGCCCCCCCAGCCGCCCCCCAGCTCTCTTTTCTTTCAAGCTCCATCTCCATCCTCCTCCCCGGCCCAGTGGAGCGGGAGCGATGTCCCCTCCGCCACCTTGGGGACCCCCGCGATGCCGCAGCCAAAGAAGAGTTGGGGTGCGGGCGGGGGCTCCCCAGCAGAGCGGGGACCGGGTCGGTGCCCCGGCGTCGTGCCCTCCCGGCCACTCGGACTCGGAAAGTGGCGCCGGCACCCTCTGCCCGCGACCCCCCCCATCCACCTCGCCTATTTTTTTAGCCTGAAGATTTTAAACCAGATCTTTCTACATCGAGTTTCCGACATTTTCGCCTGGAGACCGGCGGTGTTTATTGTCAGCAATGAGGACACGTGGGGAAAAAAAAAAAAAACAAAAAAACAAAAAACAAAGGGGGGAAAAAAGGAGAGAGAAAAAAAAAAAAAAAAAGGAAAAAAGGACTTGACTTGACTGTGCGGGTCAGTATTATTTGTTTCAGCGGGTACCAGCCCCCGAAGCGTGCGGGGTGGACGGCAGCTCCAGCATCCCTGCGGGCTCGGGGCCGGGTGTGGGCAGGGGCAGAGGTGGGGGGCACCGGCCGTCGCCTGCGCCGGGGCGGGAGGGAGCCCTGGTCCCTGCTCTGGGCTCAGCCGCTCTCCTGCGTCCTTGGGCACAGATATTGGGGTGAAAAGGAGAGGGGGGAAAAAAAGTGTATTTTGTTTCTTTTCCGTTCTGCAGATCACTGTGAAATCCTGCCCGCTCCCCCCGGCCGCCCTCGCCCCGGCAGCCCTGCCAAAGAAACCGCACCGGCCAGCGGGACGTGCTGTCGGTCCCCATGGGGGCCACACGTGTCCCCAGATGGGGTGTGCCATGTGCCCCCGAGCAGGTCACGCCATGTGCCCCTCAGCGGGATGTGCCGCACGTCCCTGAGCAGGAGGTGCCGCATGTCCCCAGAAGGGACGTGCCAGGCCCCCATGCCCGTCCCTCGGGGCACCGGCACGGGGCTGCCGGCCGGCTGCGGTGGGGGGACCTGCTCCCCGGGTGCTGCTGAGGTCCAGGCCGCGGGCACCCAGCGTTCGAGGGCGGGGGGAGGAGGTGCCCCTGCAGCGGGGAGCCCCGAGGTGCTCACAGCGGGGCACATGGGTGGGGGTGTCCATGTCCCCCCCAGCCTCGCTGGGTGCCGAGGAGGTGAACCGCTCAGCCCCAGCACCCCACTGCACCCCACTGCATCCCACCGCCCCAGCTGGGAGAGGTGCCGTGGGGCTGGGGGGGGGGCCCAGCACAGGGTGCAGTGACACCCCGGGGTGCTGCCGTGCAGGGGGTGCCATACCCACCACCCGTGACCCCCCCACTGCCTGGGCGGGCACCCCCGGGGACCCTCACCCCCCCAGGGGCACCCCACTCAGAGCCACACCATCAACCAGGGCTGCGGGAGCCCCCTCGGCACGGCCACCCTGAGGGGGGAGGTGGGGGGATGCTGGGGAGGGTGCCAGGCGCTAATTAGTGCTGGGGTTAATTAATGGTCATTCTGCTTGTAGCTTTTTCAGTGTGTGTTTGGTTACTGTCTCTGGGAACCGTGTTTGAACAGATGGCTCTGTGTTACCGGGAGTGTGTGTACTTCTGTAGTCTAGTTAGGTGCTCTGCCAGAAAACCACCACTATACATACCTATAAATATATACATATATAGTCTATTTTAAGTTAAAAACCAATGAGACGAAGAGGCGGCGCGGCCCCGGGCCCCCCTGTCCCGCCGGGGTCGCCTCCTGCCCCGTCCCCACCTGAAAGCTTCTCTCTGCTTATTCAAAGGCATTGGGTTTTTAATTGTTTTTCTTTAATTTATTTTTAATTTCTTTGGGTTTTAATTTTTTTTTTTTTTTTTTTTTGTACAGAAGAGTTGGAAAACTTCAAAAACCAACAAAAAGACAATTTGTAAGATATCGTGCGTGTGACTCCTTGTAAAATATTTTCAAATGGTTTATTACAGAGACTCAGTTATTAAATAATGTTCATATTTTCACTTCACAGGCGGTGGCTGCGTCATTGCCCGGGTTATGTGGGCAGGGCCGGGGGGGTCACAGCGCCGGGGGGGGGGGCGGGATGCGGGCAGGACATCGGGGTGCTCCTGCCAGCCGGGCGCTGCCGTCACGCCTGCCTGCACCTCTGCGGTGAGGCTGATGGGTGCAGGCAGGGGTGCAGGCAGGGGTAGAGGTGGGGTGCAGGCAGGGGTGCAGGCAGGGGCGCAGGCAGGGGTAGAGGTGGGGTGCAGGCAGGGGTGCAGGCAGGGGCGCAGGCAGGGGCGCAGGCAGGGGTAGAGGTGGGGTGCAGGCAGGGGTGCAGGCAGGGGTGCAGGCAGGGGTGCAGGCAGGGGCGCAGGCAGGGGTAGAGGTGGGGTGCAGGCAGGGGCGCAGGCAGGGGCGCAGGCAGGGGTAGAGGTGGGGTGCAGGCAGGGGTGCAGGCAGGGGTGCAGGCAGGGGTGCAGGCAGGGGCGCAGGCAGGGGTAGAGGTGGGGTGCAGGCAGGGGCGCAGGCAGGGGCGCAGGCAGGGGTAGAGGTGGGGTGCAGGCAGGGGTGCAGGCAGGGGTGCAGGCAGGGGCGCAGGCAGGGGTGCAGGCAGGGGTGCAGGCAGGGGTGCAGGCAGGGGCGCAGGCAGGGGCGCAGGCAGGGGTAGAGGTGGGGTGCAGGCAGGGGCGCAGGCAGGGGCGCAGGCAGAGCTGCGGGTTCACGGACACCCACACGCTGCAGAGGAGGGTCTGTGGGGCAGCAGAGGCTCAGCCCCTCCACCCCGCAGCCCCCCACCCCCCCCCCGGGCTCCCCCACCTCCCTGTGTCCCCTCGGGACTGTGTCCCCTCTTCCCCATATCCCCATGTCCCCTGTGCCACACGTCCCCCTGTGCCTGTGTCCTCGTGTGTCTCTGTCCCCCCCATCCACGTCCCCGTGTCCTGTGGGGTCCATGTCCCTGAGCGCCCCCCGTGCCTCGCCCACCCGTGTCCATGTCTCCCCATGTCCACGCCCCCATGACTGTCCCCCTCATGCCCCCATAACTGTGTTCCCCTCCCCCTCCCCTACGCCTGTGTTCCCCTGTGCCTCTCCCCCACGTCCCCCCGTGTCCGTGTCCCCCCGGGACTCCCCCCCCCCCCACCGTGTCCGTGCCCGCCCGCCGCGCCTGGACTACATGTCCCAGCGTGCCTCGCGGCGGGGCGCCGGCCCCGCCCCCGCGCGTCTGGCCCCGCCCCGGCCCCGCCCAGCCCCGCGCATGCGCAGAGCCGCTGTTTGTCCGCGCCCGGCCTGGCCCAGCAGCGGGGCCGAGCGCGGCCTGGCCTGCGGCGGCGGCGGCGGGAGGGGCCCGGGCCCGGGCCTGGTCCGGGGCTGAGCGGGGCCCGGCGGGGGGGAGGCCGGGCGCTGTTAGCCCCCGCGGGGCAGCCCCGTCCCGCCGGCGGGGGCCGAAGATGCGGCGGTACCTGCCGGTGGCCCGGCAGCACTTCCTGGCGGCGCTGGCCGGCACCAGCGTGGTGGTGAAGTCGCTGAGCGCCGCCGTCCTCCTCCTCTACCTGCTCTCCTTCGGCCTGGACACGGCCTACGGGCTGGGGGTGACCCCCGGCTACCTACTGCCCCCCAACTTCTGGGTCTGGACGCTGCTGACGCAGGGGCTGGTGGAGGAGCGGGCCTGGGGCCTGGCGGCCAGCCTGGCCACGCTGGGGGTGGCCGGCCGGCTGCTGGAGCCGCTCTGGGGAGCCCTGGAGCTGCTGGTCTTCTTCGCGGTGGTGAACATCTCGGTGGGGCTCCTGGGGGCTCTCGCTTACTTCCTCACCTACGTGGCCTCCTTCCACCTCGCCTACCTGTTCGCCGTCCGCATCCACGGTGGACTGGGCTTCCTCGGGGGAGTCTTGGTGGCCCTCAAGCAGACGATGGGGGACAGCACCGTGCTGAAGGTGCCCCAGGTCAGAATGAAGGCTGTCCCCATGCTCCTGCTCCTTCTCCTGGCTCTGCTGCGGCTCACCACACTCATCGAGAGCAATGTACTGGCCTCTTACGGCTTCGGGCTCCTCTCCAGTTGGGTCTATCTCCGTTTCTACCAGCGGCACAGTAGAGGCCGCGGAGACATGTCTGACCACTTTGCCTTCGCCACTTTCTTCCCCGAGATCCTGCAGCCCGTGGTGGGTCTGGTGGCCAACCTGGTGCACGGCATCCTGGTGAAGGTGAAGGTCTGCCGCAAGACAGTCAAACGCTACGATGTGGGCGCCCCATCGTCCATCACCATCAGCCTGCCAGGAACAGACCCCCAGGACGCCGAGAGGAGAAGGTACCGCTTGCCCTGCTTCCACGGGGATCACGTTTATGGGCAGCAAGGGTCAGGTTTAAAATCAAAACGAGGAGGAATGGGGAGGTTTGGGTGCCGCGTGAAACAGGGGATTCTGTTGGAGGCTGCCTTCCTTGCTGCAGAGGTGGTGGGGAGCATTTCAGGGGGCTGGTGGGATGTTATCCCACTCTTCCAAATGCAGAGCAGCAGTGGAAGTGCGGGGGAGGAGCAGGGAGACCCTGGGGAAGGGGCAGACGGGGTTTGGGGTCAAGGGGGATGGTGACTGCCTGGGGAAGTGCCACCCTGTTGGTGGCAGCCCTACACCCGTCATCGTGGCACCCGGGAAGGCGCTGAGTCAGCCCCGTGCCCCAGCCCTCCTGCACACCCAGCCTTGGCCGTCCCGAGCCCCGGCAGGACGGTTTGGATAAGGTGTTGGCGCTCCAGTTTTCCCTGCCCTGTTTTATGCCTTTCTTCCCATTCCCGGAGCAGCCGGTGTGCTGTCTGACAGCCTCCAGGCACACCACGTGGCACAAACTCTGCATAGGTTGTCTGGGAGCGTTGAGTGGGTTTCTGTGAGGCAGTCCCAGGCACTCTGGGTCATCTCTAGTGCTGCTGAATCCACCCTCTCATGCGTGGAAAGGAGCCAGGGATGGGCTTGCGCAGCTCGCTGTGGGGCAGAGCCATTAACCCCTGCCCTGCCTGTCAGAGCCAGGGTTAACCCGCTTGTCTGCCCTTGCCCCGCAGGCAGCTGGCCCTGAAGGCGCTGAACGAGCGGCTGAAGCGCGTGGAGGACCAGTCGGCCTGGCCTAGCATGGAGGACGACGAGGAGGAGGCGGCGGCAGCGGCGAAGGCCGACAGCCCGCTGCTGCCTGACCCCGGCACGGCCGGGAAGGGTGCCAGCCAGGAGTCCAGCCTCATCACCTTCCAGGATGCCCCATCCCAGCTGTGACCGGCTGACACGCCACCCCCCCTTCCCCACCCCATCTCCACTGGAGAGCTGCTAACCCCCCTCGTGTCCCCCCCACGCAGCCGGGACGCTCAGCGGGGAGCAGGGACTCCTCCCGCGGCAGAGGCAAGGGGGCTACCTCATTCCAATGCTTCGTTGCCGCTCATGGCCAGCACCGGGCACCCAAGACGAAGGACAAGGGCTCCTCGAGCCGCTCCCCTCGGTGTAGGGCGGGCCGTGGACATTGGTGCCAGCAGCGGGGGCTGCTCTGGGAGGGGGGACGTGGGGCTGATCCAGCCTCAGGTGTGCCCCGTGCACAGCCAGCCGGCCCCCTCCCCACACAAAAGCGAAGTCAGCAGCACTTCCTCACTTCTCTCCGCCGGGGGTCAGACAGAGCGCTCAACACTTATTTTCTCCTTTCTGAAGGTAGTTTTTTCCCTAACTGAGGGAACAGGAAGGCTGGTGGGTTTCTTTTCTGAATCCCTTTCTCGTGGGGAACTTCCCCCCCTGCCCTGGCAGGAGCTCGCTGTGACCAGTGAGGTTTGCCAGGTGGGGGGACAGGAGGGGGCTGCCCAGCCGCTCTTGGTGATGGTCTGGCATCGCCAGCTCGGGGCTTTCGCGTGGGAGGTTCTTTCCTCCTCCCTCTCCTACCCCCAAAGGCAGCCCCGCAAGGAGCTGGTGCCCTCAGCCGCTCCCCGGCTAATCCGTTTGTCAGATTACACTAGAAGCTGGAATTAATTTTTATGGCAGGGCTCTCACTGCTTCCTCCAGCAGCAGGTTTTCTTTCCTGCAGATAGAATTTGGGCTGCCCCTTCTCTTTCCCTCCCTCTGTGTTGGTGGGCTTTTTTTTTTTTTTTTTTTTTCTGGATGGAGAGGATACTCCCTGTGACAACCTCCTTGCAGCTCCTGATCCCCAGGCAGTCCCCAACCCGGGACGCAGGTCGGTGGTGTCTTGATTATTTTTTTAAAGGACCACAGGAGAAGGTTTTGTCAACTGGGAAAAACAGACCTTTCGTTATCAATAAAGAGTTCTTTGAAAGAGTTGGCTCCTGCAGCAGGGTGCGGGCAGGGCGGGGGGTGGGCACAGAGCAGCCCCCGGGGGTTCATGCATGGGAGCCTGGGGAGGGAATTTCTTCCAGAGTGCTCCCGGCAGGTTGGGAGAGACCCTTTGCAACCAGCAGGGAAGATCTGCCTGCACCCCAGAAGCCACTCCCCAGGCAGTAAACAGGGTTTGTCACGCTGTAGCTGCCTGAAATCTTTATTGAATAAAAGCTCTGGATACAGAGGAATTTCCCAGCCCAGGAGCCGCTTCTAGCTCTCCGGCCCTGCCGAGAGCAGGATACGTGCCAAGGAGGAGCCACTGTGGCAGATGGAGCCTTGCAGCACCCGGCTGCCCTGATAGTGGGCAGGCTGGAAGGAAGCCTGTTGTGCTGGCGAGGCGAGAGGCAGGGAGGTTGCTTTCTGCCTTCTTAAGGGCTGTTTCGCAGGCTGGCTCGAGGGCTCGTGCTGTGCCCTGCTCCTACCATGCTCGCGCTGGTCCCTGTGCCCCTCAGAGGGATAAAATGCCTTTGCAGGCTGCCAGTTTGCATCTCAGCTTGGTAATTTGCTCTGTAAAATGACCCCCCCACCTCCCACCAGGCTGAAGTTTCGCTGTCCCAGCCCGCGGGAAGGATTTGTGCGTGGTAATGGGTGCCTGGATCCACAGCTGTCAGGCAGGGCTGCCTGTACGAGTCCCGGAGAGCCCCTGGGATCCTGCGCAGGGCTGCACCGTGGGGAGAGACACTTCAGGTGCTGTTACCCTGCTTCAGCCCTCCCATGGCTGAAGCCACAACCATGCCCTGCGCTTTTACTGGCCAAGCTGCCTTTGCAGCAGGAGAGGCAGTGCAGTGCCCGCTGTAGCCTCCTGGGCAAGCAGGAACTCCCTGCCCTCCTCACCAGGAACGTGACAGCTCCTGTCCTGCCTGCTCCCAAGCAGCCCTGGGTGGTAAGGGAAGGAAAAAGGAGCAGGAATCCTGAGTGAACCCTCCAGTTCCCATAACCGAGCACCAAGCTGCTGTGGGGACCAGCAGCGTTACCTGTGCTGGGAAACATCCCCACTGAGGCAGGCATGAGATGGGCAGCTCCTGCCTGCTCGGTGTCACAATCGTAGCTGCTCCCCAGGGATGAGACATTACAGACAATCCAGGACTAACAAGAGACGAGTAGACAGAAATCTAGTTCTGAGGAGACCCTGTGCAAGCAGGCGACCCCCACGGAGACCTGCGGAGGCAAGCCCCGGCCTTGCTGGCTCGTGCAGGGGAAGTTTGGATCCACACCGAGCCCTCAGTGCTGGCTCCGCTTGCGGTACAGATAAGCGTTGCTCACCTGGTTCATGATAACCAGGCTGGTGAGAAGGGGGCACAGCATGGCGAAGTACCAGGAGACGCTGGTCACCGAGGTGGTGAACCACAGGGAGCACATGCCTAGCATCAGGCTGGCACAGCCCAGCAGGTAGCCCACCAGCCCTGAGGTCGCGTGGTACAGCTTGAGCTTGGCCAGCGTCCAGTTCTTCATCAGCTTGGGGTAGAGCAGGAGCACCCCCCCCATGCACTGCCCGCTGGTGTACAGCACGGTCAGCAGCCCCGTCAGGCCGTGCCAGGTGACGAAGTGAGCCTTGCCGTTCAGGTGCTTGTTGTAGGTGATGACACCCAGCCCCAGGAGGGCGCAGAGGAGGGCGAGCAGCTGGAGGGCCCAGTGCACCCGCACTTTGACTTTGCGGGAGAAGGAGCGGAGCAGCGAGGTCTCGGGGGAGAATATCAGCAGGGCTTCCGTCATCAGGAACGAGAACTGGGAGACAGAGGGCAGGTGGGATTGGCACCGGGGGCAGAACAGGCAGCGGGTCCGCCTCTCCCGGGGCTCAGCCTCCCGCCACCCACGGAAAGCAGAGGGGCCTTGTCCTCTGCGCCGGGCGCTCCCCACCACCACAGCCCCTTCCTCCTCCCGAGGGAGGTGTCCAGGGCAGGAGAAGGCAGCACGGGGAGTTGGCCGGTAACCGGGGCGGCGGGACTTACCGCGAGGGCCATGAGCAACGGGTGCCAGGAGAAGAGGCCTGCAAGGGAAGGGCAGGTGCTGAGGTGAGCTGAGCTGAGGAGAGGCCCGGCCCGGCCCTGCCCGCCACCCCCCGGCCCCGGCCCTGCCCCGCCACTCACTGGATCCGGGCCGCGCCAGCACGGCCACGGCGGTGGGGAAGCCCAACGCCACGAGGTGGGCGGCGGCGCCGGCGGCGGCGCGCAGCGAGCGGTACAGCCGGGACTCGGTCTCGGCCGTCAGGGCCATGGTGGCCGGCGGGGGAACGGCCGCCGCCACCGCCGCCGAGATGGGCCAGCCGGGGCGAGGACCCCGATTGGGCCAACGGGCCTGTCCGTCCGCTCTAGGGCCCGCCTCCGCCGCACCGCGCCGCCGCTGGATGGGTGGGCTGCGCTGTCACTCAGAGTGAGAGCCCGCCTCCTCCGGCGCGGACGTGTGACGCGAGGTCCCGCAGGATCGGCGCTACGGTGGCCGGCTGGGCCGGCGGCGCATGCGCGTTGCGCGCCGCTCCCCCACCGCCGCTGGACCGGAGGCGGTCCGGGCCCCGAGCGCGCCGCCATGGGCGGCAGGATCGAGTGCGTCTTCTTCAGCGAGTTCCACCCCACGCTGGGGCCCAAGATCACCTACCAGGTGCGGGGGGGGCGGTGTGTTTGCGCCTCGGCCCGGAGGGGAAGCGGGGCCTGAGAGCGCCTGCCGGGGACTGGTACCGGGACAGGGCCCTGGCGGGGAACCGGGGCCCGAGAACACCTTCCCGCTGGCGGGCTGGGGCTCTGGAGCGCCCGCAGGGGAGCATGTGGTGGGGGCGCGGGTGGAGGCCGCAGCGCTGGTGGGGGCCCGGGGCTGGGCAGGCGGGTGAGGCTGGAACGGGGCCTTCCGTGTCGCTGCAGGTGCCGGAGGACTTCATCTCTCGGGAGCTCTTTGACACCATCCAGGTGTATGTCATCACGAAGCCCGAGCTGCAGAACAAGCTGATCACCGTGTGAGTGTTGGCAAGTGTTTTCCTTCTCCATGGCGTCCGCTGTCCTCACCGCAACTGGGCAGGTCTCCAGCAGCGGGAGACGGCAGCTTGGTGATGTGACAGAGCCGGCTGTCAGCTCTGGGTCACGGGGATTTCTGTCCCGGTGGTCAGCAGGTTCATTACGATGACCGCAGTTACCTGTGCAGGGGGGTTGGGTGCTTGGTTCTGGGGGTGGCTGGTGCTGCATGTTGTTCTCTGCCAGCCTCAAATCCATGAAATTCAAACGAATCTTGAGAGCCGTGCTGTTTTTGAAAAGAGACTGTTTTCTTCTCTGATAGTTGGCCTTTTTCCCCCCCTTCTTTCAGACTGTTTTGCACTCTGAGCATTTGGGGATTAGACATCATTTTTCCTGCAAAGCAGAGAAGTCTCCACCTCCAGAGCCAACCGGGAACTAACCTTATGTGGGGCTCAGGCCTCCCTGAGGGCGTAGGTGCAGGTTATACTTGTCTTCCCACAGGACAGCCATGGAGAAGAAGTTGATCGGCTGCCCCGTCTGTATTGAACATAAGAAGTACAGCCGAAATGCTCTGCTCTTCAACCTGGGCTTCGTGTGCGATGCCAGAGCCAAGGCCTGTGCGCTGGAGCCCATAGTGAAGAAGCTGGCTGGCTACCTCACCACCCTCGAGGTGAGGCCCGCGCCAACGCCAGCGGAGGCCAGCTGCCTCACGGTCCGCCCCACAGAGTCACCAGTGTCCTGGCGCACAGTGTAGGTCACTGGGCATTGCTGGGGTAGGGGCCAGGTTTACAGCGAGGAGGGGATTGTGCTGGTTTCACTTGAAGTTCGAGGGAGGACGGGAGCAGAGACTTGTGGTTCCTCTAGCCAGTAATCCTGTGGGGAGGAGCTGACTCGATTTCCTGCTCTCTTTAGCTGGAAAGTGGCTTCATTTCCAACGAGGAGAGTAAACAGAAGCTGGTTCCCATCATGACCATCCTGCTGGAAGAGCTGAACGCCAAAGGAAAGTGCACCCTGCCCATAGGTATGGCAGCCGCGGTGTCCCCAGCCTGGCAGCGAGGGCAGAAGCGGGGCAGGGTGGTGCTGGGGGGGCAGCTGGGCCATCTTCTGCTCGGGTCAGCTCTGCCTACACTGCTCCTGTCTGCGCTTGGAGCCGGAGGGTGGCCAAGCTGGCCTTGGCCTGGGTGGCTCGAAGGGCTGGGAGCGATGTGGTTATGGGCTGCAAACGCCTTCCTCTGCACGGTATGGTGGTGTCCTGGGGCTGATGGTCACAAGCTCCGGAGGGATCAGAGGTTTCTGTGGGACCTGAGCACTCCCCCTTCCCTGGCCAGATGAGTCAAACACCATCCACCTGAAGGTGATCGAGCAGCGCCCGGACCCCCCCATCGTGCAGGAGTATGATGTCCCTGTCTTCACCCAAGACAAGGATGACTTCTTCAACTCCCAGTGGGATCTCACCACGCAGCAGGTCTGTGTGCTTGACCGGGGGCAGTACGCTTTGAACGGGATCTGTTTCCAGCCTGTCCGGGGGCAGAGGGGAGTCGGGCTGTCCGGAGATCACCACGTTAATAAGCATGGTTTGGTGCTCCTCTTGTCTTTGTGCTTGGGCCGGCGAGCAACCCATTCACCCAACATGAGGGTAAAATGCTGCTGGGGATGGATCCTGCCTGTCTCAGTGCGCTCCGAGACGCAGGAGAGTTTCTTGGGCTTCAGGGTGATGCGTTGGGTCTCTCTCCTGTCTCCCCTCTTAGCTCTTGCCTCCTCCCCTCCTAGATCCTGCCCTACATCGACGGCTTTCGGCACGTCCAGAAGATTTCTGCAGAAGCCGACGTGGAGCTGAATTTGGTGCGCATTGCCGTGCAAAACCTGCTGTGAGTGCGTGGAAGGGGGCCTGGCCAGCCCGCCGGAGGGGTGGTGGGTGCTGGCAGAGAGCGTCTCTCACGTTTCCCTGTCCCTCTGCAGGTACTACGGGGTCGTCACGCTCGTCTCCATACTCCAGGTAGGTCAGGCCATGGAGCGTAGGGCCACGAGTGGGATTCGGGTGGCTGTGGCATCAGGGTGGCCGTGTAGTGGGGACAACAAGATTCGAAGTGGGACGGATCTGTCTCTTGGAGCTGTGTCTGAGCAGAGCTGCTGTTCCCTTGTCCTCCAGTACTCCAACGTCTACTGCACCACGCCGAAGGTACAGGACCTGGTGGATGACAAGTGCCTCCAGGAAGAGTGTCTGTCGTATGTCACCAAACAAGGTACGATGACCCCGCATTGGGCTGCCAGCGGAGGCAGAGGGTGAAGGCGGCTGACTGATGACTTGTCCCCGCAGGACACAAGCGAGCCAGCCTCAGGGATGTCTTCCAGCTGTACTGCGGGCTGAGCCCTGGCACGACGGTGCGAGACCTCATCTCCCGCTACACCCTGCAGCTTCAGAGGGTGGACGAGAGGTCAGAGCCAGCACCCTCCTGCTCAGTCCCCAAGGGCAGCGGTGACACTGGGGGTGGCAGGGGTGAGTGTGGGGGGGTGAGGAGGGAATACCCAACCCCTGCAGATGGTGAAACTGCGGCAGTGGTGTGGTATGGTGGAACCAGAAGGGAATGGGGGGAGCTGGGGTGTTTGAGACCTCAGCATCGTGGTCCCAGTCTCTTCCCTCCTCGGCTCCAGGAGGCTCATCCAGTTTGGCTTGATGAAGGGCCTTATCCGGCGGCTCCAGAAATACCCTGTCAAGGTTGCCCGGGACGAGCGGAGCCACCCAGCCCGGCTGTACACGGGCTGCCACAGCTACGATGAGATCTGCTGCAAGACCGGTGAGGCTCCGGGCTCCTCCGTGCGGCTCTCGGAGCCAGTGGGAGGCAGAAGGCTGCCTGCGTGCCCAGGGCCGCGGGCTGGTTTTGGGGTCTCCCTCGCCCTTTTGGGAGCCTTCAGACCGCAGGGAGATGGGACTCTGTGCTGGGCTGGGCTGCCATGCCCACGCAGCCGGGGAGAGGTGTCGGGGGACACAGCCATCCCCCCCAACACCGCTGCCGGGCACCCCACCAACACCCCGCTGCCTTCCCCCCCCCCCCCACCAGGCATGAGTTACAAGGAGTTGGATGAGCGCCTGGAGAACGACCCCAACATCATCGTGTGCTGGAAGTGACGGCGGGGACGGCAGCCGGGCCAACCGGGACCCCTGTGTCCCCCTACGCGTCCGTCCGTCCGTCCCCCCCCCCCGGCGGTGTGTGTCCCCGCAGCCCCGTGCGCCCCGCCGGCCGCCGTCGCCCCTCCGCGCCGCCGGGGGGCGATAGAGATCCTCCGCGCCGCCACGGACGGCGGAGGCCCCTCCGCGCCGCCGGGGGGCGATAGAGATCCCCCGCGCCGCCACGGACGGCGGAGGCCCCTCCGCGCCGCCGGGGGGCGATAGAGATCCCCCGCGCCGCCACGGACGGCGGAGGCCCCTCCGCGCCGCCGGGGGGCGATAGAGATCCCCCGCGCCGCCGGGGGGCGGTAGAGGCTCCGGCAGCGGTCCCCGTTGCCATAGCGACGCCGCCGCCATGGCCGGGCCGGCGCCGCTGCTGCCCGCCGAGGCCGAGGCGGTGGTGCGGGCGTTGCAGGGCACGGAGCTGCGGGACACCGGCGGGACGGGGTGCGGGGGATGGGGGGACACGGGCGGCTTTGTTGGGGATGGGGTCTGGAGGGGGGAGGGCCCCGGTTCTGGGGTGTCCCCGGAGGGTCTGAGTAAGGGGAGCACAAAGAAAGGGCTCGAAATTTGGGTTGTCCCCGTTGGGGCTGTGTGAGGTGGGGGGGAGAGGAGGGGGGCCCGGTTTTGGGGTGTCTCCTGAGGGTCTGGGTGGGGATAAGGAGGGGTCCCCAGACGGTCTAGGGTAGAGGGGGGGGGGGGGCCAGTTTTGAGGTGACCCCAGGGGGTCAAGGTGGGGTGGGGAGAGAGGAGGGGCCCCAATTGTGGAGCCCTCTGGGAAGGGGTGGGAAAGAGAGGAGGGTCCGTGTGGGGTGGGGGAGGCGAGGAAAGGTCCAGACCTGGGATGTCCCCAGAGGAGGGTCTGTGCGGGTAGGGGTGATGGAGAAGACGACCCCCAGTTTTGGGCTGTCCCCAGTGGGGTGTCTCATGGTGGGTGTTGCTGGGGGGGCAGGCAGGAGGGCAGTGGGGTTGGGGCTGCCGCGGCAGGCGTTCGGGGGTGCCTGGCAGGCGTGGGGCATTTCCTGGGGATAGGTGTGCCAGGAGCAGGTTTCCCTGAATGAGGGACCCTCTCCAGGAGCGCAGTGGAGCCCTAAAGCCAGTGGCCAGAGGTCTCTGGCACTGATGTCTTCACTGGCTGCCCTGCAGATGGCTTCGGCAGCACGAGTGTGTGGAGAAGCTTAATATGCATGCCATCCTGAGCGCTTCTGCAGGCCAGGAGCAGCTCCTCACCGAGCTGCTGGTCACCTACGCCAAGGTGAGCCTCCTCGGGTGTGGGGGAGATCCCCGGTGCCAGGTCTTTAGCCTCGAGCTGGGGTTGTTTTGTGGACAATGTGCAATTTTGGAATAAAATGGTGAAGAATCTGCTGTAACCTCCGATAAAGATGTTTGACTGATGGTTTGCCAGTGTTGCTTTTTAAAAAAAAATTAAAGGTCAAGCTGTGGTATTTCTGCTTGCTGGTCTCTGGTTCCTCTCTGGAGGTTGTTTTGGTCTCTTTTGTGCACCAGCCCCTCTCTGGTTGCGGATCTCTGCCCTGTATCCAAGGTGTCCCAGCCCCAGAATGTGCCAGGCTGCACCAGGACACGTGGTGCTCTGGGCCTGCCCAGCTCCTTGGGGTCACCTTCCCACTTTGCAACCCCAAGAGCTCTCTCTGCCCTCTGATCTCTTGGGGAAAAGCAGTTGATGTCTGAGCTGGGTGAATACAGACTGTGTGCCCCAAGGCCACCCTCCTCCGTGGGATGACTCCAAAGTCTGTGCAGCTGAGCATTAGCAGTAAAACTGGTTCCCACTCTGGCACTGGTCTGAACAGCTTCACTCCCCTGTCCCTTCCCTGTCTAGGTTCCTGTTCTCATTGCGGAGCTGATCTCTGTGGAGATCTGGAAGCACAAGATCTTTCCTGTGCTGTGCCGGCTGGAGGACTTCAAGCCAAGAAGCACCTTCCCCATCTACGTGGTGGTGAGTAGAGGGAGCAGTGGGAACAAGCCTGGACATAGGGTGGGGAGCACTACGCTTAAAAATAAATCTCACCCTGAAGATCTCAGAGCTGGGGTTTTACATCTTGCCAAGCTGAGAAGCTGCAGTGGACAGTGTGACAGTGGGAAGCACCTGGTTTTACAAAGCTGTAGGTGACAAGCACATGTCCTAGCTCCCAGGAGGGACAGGGACCCACTCTCAGGGGAGCTCAGCTCCATGGAGGGCTGTGCCCCTGCCTAGTCCGACACGGGGGCTTGCCAGAGCTGCTGGATGCAGCAAACGCCACTGCTGGAGGCAGCTGTGCTCCTGGCTTGCAGCTCCCAGCAACCCGGTGCTACCCTCGCCCCCAGGCAGCAGCACCCCTGGGGTATTTGCCCCCCCACTCTGAGCACTGGTTTTCTCTGGCATCTCTAACCAGAGGGGTCTCTTGAGCTATGTGCTTCTGGGTTAAGAAAAATGTAGCTTTTTCTTACTGAGCTTCTGGGAGCAGCGGTCCCTTGGGCCATTCTTGGCAAGCGAGCAATCTCGGGAACTTGGTTTCTCTGCAGAGGGATGCAGCCTTTGACCTAAGGGCAATGTGCCCAAGGCTTGGAAGTTTTAGCCCATTTTCAGTCCAGGGTAACACCTTGCTGGGGCAAAGTGGTGTCTTCCCTGGGAAGCTGTTTGTCACAACACTGCCTCAATGGTTCGCTCATGGTTCGCAGTCTTGGGACAAGCTGTCTGTCCTGGTCCCAGGGGGCTGAGAGCAGTGCAGCCGCGCAGAGCGATGTCCCATCTCAGGCAGTGGCTCTGTGCTAGCGCCAGGGCTGCAGCTTGCCCGAGGGCTATGGTTGTTCTGTCACTGTACTGTCAGAGACAGAGCCCTGCCTGCCAGGAAGCGTGGGTCTCTATCAGTGTGTTATAGTGTCAGAGGCATGTTAACATAAATATTAGTATGAACTGTATGAACTGGAGTTGTTCTAAAGATTACATCATTTGTATTTGGCTCTTGGACTTGCATTTGGCCCCAACTACGTAAGTAGCTTCTTAGAAGAGCCCTTTTCCTGGTCCCATTGCCTGTGTCCTCGGTGCCGGTGACCGCTCTGCTGTTACCTCACTCTTACCGTTTTCCTCCCTCAGCTGCATCATGAAGCCTCCATCATTAACCTCTTGGAGACCATGTTTTTTTACAAGGTAAGAGGCAGGTTCAGCTTTTTTCAATGTAAAGCCTCTGGGGGTGGAAAATCACAGCTGTGGGGGCTGGCCCTCTGTGAAGGAGGCCCTGTTGTCGTTGTGAAGGAGATCTGCGACTCAGCAGAGGACAGCATTCTGGATTTAATTGATTATTGCCATCGAAAACTGACCCTGCTCGCAGCTCGGAGCGCCAATGGACAGACAGTGACCCCAACGGAGCTTCGTTCCAAGGATCTGGCCAGCCCCTCGTCCATGCAGGTGAGGAGAAAGTCCTGTAGCTCATGGTGGGTTTGTGTGGTGGAGGATGTGGGCAGCCTGAAGAGGCACGGCGGGGGGCCTTCCTGCGGAAAACCCCTTGGCTGCAACCCTGGCACCCCCCGCCCATCTCGGAGGGCGTCTGGTGCTGGTGCTGGTCCAGACCAGCAGCTTGGCTGGGCTGGCGGCTGCACCCACCTCCCTCCACTCCACAGCCGTGCTTCTGCCCTCCCTTGTGACAGTACCAGCTTGAGGTTTCCTGCAGGACAAGATTTGAGCTGGCGCTCTGAGTGGGGGAACACTGGAGAGTTGACAGTTACGCAAAAATATTCAGTGCAGGGGTTTTGGCCATTTGCTCTTGGGAGCTGTGTGGGTATGTCTCCCTGGAGGTTGTGAAACCACCTTAGCTCAGGCTGCCGCCGGAGCCAGCCAGGGTGAACTATAAGAGGGATCCCTCCCTAAAGCGATGCCTGATATGACTAGGAATTGTCCCAATGTGCTTCCTTCCCCCCAACTTCCTTGGTTCTCTGAGGACCACCTCCTCTCTGAGCCCCGAGCTGTTCCCAGTCAGGTGTTTCAGGGCTGCTGCGCACACCTTCCTGGTGTGGGAGCTCTCTTTGCTTTTGGGACTTTGCTTCTCAGCACCTCAAGTTTCCTCCTTAAACTGCGCACATCACGAGGAGCGTCTGGAGAAGCGGGGTTAAAGTGATAGCCTGTAAGCTTGGCCGTACCTCCCCACGTCGCCTCCATCCTTTGGCTTATTGCCTGAGCACGCACGTGCTCCTCTTCCAGAAAAGGGAAGGAAGTGGAGGGCTCCAGAGCACAATAGGGATGTTTTCCAGGAAATGTTTTCCCAGCTGGGGAGGGGAAAGGGGTGTCTCTGTTAGCACTTCGACATGGCTCAAGGAAAAAAAAAAACACTTTTCTAGCCAATAGAGTTCAAAAAAGCATTCATCTCCCAAGGAGCCTGGTTTCCTCTGATTCATTCCAGCCCCTCCTGACTCTACATACAATAATCCCCTACTAAAAAGCTGTTCCTGCCCTCTCCTGTGTTGTGGAGCCTGCTGTCCTTTGTGACTGTGTACGGTGGTAACCCCTGGAGCAGGACCTGTTCTGCTGTCCCTCAGAAGCACGGGCAAAAGACAGTCCCTGCCTGAGGGTAGCAGAGATGAGGTCTGGGTACCAGGAGAAGCTGTAGGAAACAGCCTCACTGCGGGAGTTTGGAGAGGACAATGCGGGAAAAGAGCCTGAAAGGCTTTCTTAGCAGTGTGTGGGGCACCGGCATGGGGAGTGCAGGGCTTCTCACCACAGGAATTTGGAAGGAAACAGTTGCAGCAGCACTTTAGAGGAATAGGACTTGCTGAGGTCAGTGCTCCGCAGTCAAAGATGTGAGCTGCTGAGCATCTGGGACTGGAGAGGAGAAGCTCTGCCTGGGCCAGGGAGAAGGACTTGGCGGATTTCAGCCTCGCCATCCCCGTGGTCTTGAAAGAGGCTGAGTCAGAGGAGGCGTCAGACTGTCAGCCTGAGTGAGTGGGGGATGTACAGGGTGTCCACACTGCCTGGGAAGGGAAGGAGGCCGGGTGGCTGGAGACTGTGGTGTAGCTGCAGGCTGGGATAACCACAGGCAGGTATTCTAGCTGGCTGTACGCAAGCTGGAGGAGAGAGGCAGATCCAGGAGGGGCGGATGTAGGACTGCAGCTCTGCCAGGGCCAAGTTTCTCCCTCCTCCTCTGGTTCCTCTGCTCATCATGCAGCTCCCCCCTCCCTCAGCCTCACGTGTCTCATGGGCCACAAGATGATCCCAGAAGGGGTGAGAGGAGCAGCCTGGGACTGGCCTCTTTCAGGGGGTGTCCCTGTGCAGGGGCATTGCTGCTGGTAGCCACCCATGATGTGCTAGGGGTAGGGAGATGAGGGACGAGCAACAGTGGGCTGCGAGCACTTCTGTGGCTGCCCTGGCAAACAGGCAGCACTGGCACAGTTGAGATGAGAAACAGAGTTTGTTTTGCTGAGCTCTAGTTTTCTCCCCGGTCTGTGGTTATCGATGTGCAGCCAACAGGCTGCCTCCCTGCAGCTTCTGGGAAATGGGGCCTGAAATCCCGAGGCTGTGCTTGTCCCTCCACAGGAGCTGCAGAAGCAGGCGGAGACAATGGAGTTTGAGATTTCCCTGAAAGCCCTGTCCGTGCTGCGGTTCATCACCGATCAGGTGGAGAGGTAGGTGCCCAGGAGCAGCAGAGGACATGCCGAGCTCTCCAGTTGAAATTCCTATGTGGTCACAGCGGGCATCTGGACCCCTTTCAGCAGCTGGCTGTATCCATGGTGGCAGTGGCACTGTGCCCCGTGAGGCACAGCACTCCACCCTGCTCTGTGGTACTTGCGGGAATCCAGATCTTTGTTTTTGTCCTGCCTCTCCCAGTTGCCTCGGGGAGCATTTGTATCTGTTCTTGCATTTGTCTGCGAGTGCCATTTCACCCTTTCTGTCGTGTCTCCAGTCTGCCCCTGAGCGCGCTGACACGGATGCTGAACACCCACAACCTGCCCTGCCTCCTGGTCGAGCTGGTGGAGCATTGCCCCTGGAGCTGCTGGGAAGCAGGTACTTACCGTGCCTCGTGGTACCTGTGGCACTGTGGTGGCGTGCTGGAACCCGCATCCACTGACGGGTCTGCTGCAGGAGCCCTTGCAGAAAGCTACTCCCGCTCTACCCTCCCCTCCGGCCCCCTCCCCTTGCTCCTTGCTAGCGTTCCCTGCCTGAAGCTCTTCAGCTCAAAAGCAGCTGCAGCACAGCTGGGCTGAGGACTCAACAGTGCTCCCGAAAGCCGATCCTCACACAGAGCTGTGTCTCATCCGATCTGATCACGGCCGGGACAGGAGCCGGAGTGTAGCACATCTGCCAGCCCCACCTGCTCCTCTGAGGAGTCTGGTCCTGGGTGCAGGAAGACCGGAGTGCCAGGCTCAGCTGTCTGCGCCTCTCTGGGGCAGCGCTGAGAGCTGGAGCCAGACATGGGCTCTCCTACACAGCAAACTGATTGCCCAGAAGCTGCTGGTTGTTGAGCCTTGCTCTTGCCCAATGCCTCTGATGAGGTTGTGCCCATCAGCCGTCACCTGTGCTGTCAGCCCTGCCTCCTGCCCCTCTGCAGCCCCCCAGCTTCCCTGCTGCCTGCCTCTGCGCAGCGGTGGGGCACAGCCTGGGGCGTGGGAACCCACACTCCCCTCCCCAGCCCTGCACCATGGGGGTCACAGCGCGGGCAGGGGAGGAAGAGATGCTGGGAAGCACGTGGCTCTGCGCCTGCCGAGAGCAGCCCAGCTGGATATGGGAGCTTTCCTCCTTCCTCCGGCCAGGAAACGCATCCCTTCTCTCCGCCTGTGCTCTCGGGGTGTCAGAGGGAGCTTTGATCCAGGGCCCTGGGGGAGGGACTGGAAAGAAACAAGAGTGCAAAGGCATTTCCAGGCTGTGCGGATGTAGGGTTACATCCTCCTCCACCCCCCAGAGCAGCACAGTAGCTCCTGGAGCTTGTTTTGTCACTTGTTATATTCATACTACTTCTGGCAGAAGAATCTCCCTGAGAACAGGTATTGGCCATGCTGATACCCCAAAACGTGCCTCTCCAGCCGCTCTGTTGCTGCAGCATGGTCTCCCCAACCATCTACCAGTGCTCTGCACTCCTGGCCAAGTACAGAGGGAGATATCACAAGGATCTTTCAGTTCCTGCCACAGCCCTGTTGTTTTAATACATATTCTTTGTGCTTTTCGTGCTCTCTAATATATTGTCTCAGTACCAAGAAAGCTGCTATGCTGAGCAAAGGGGTGAGGAAACTGAGGCAGACAGAAGCAGAAGGGCTGGTGGGGAAGTGAGTGTAGGCATAGGCCAGCAGCCCCATCTTTGAGCTGTCTCTCCCTGGAGTCGTGTGTTCTTCTGTCCCTCAGGCAAGCTCAAGAAGTTTGAGAATGGCGCGTGGCACGTGGTGCCCCCTGAAGACCGGGTGAAGATGACCAAACTTGATGGGCAGGTGTGGCTTGCCCTCCTCAACCTCCTGCTCAGCCCCGAATGCCAGCGCAAATACCACTTTGATGGCTTCAACAAGAGCCAGCTCCTCAAGGTAGGAGCCTACACCACGAAGGCCATGGGCCCTGCAGCACAGAGTAGGCCCTTGCCAGAACTAGGCACCTCTCCCCAGCCTTGCTCTGGGCTCCCAGCAGCCGGTGCTGAGAGAGCAGTGGGGTCTGTCACTGTGACAGCAGCAGCAAAGCTCATGTTTGCCAGTGTACCCCATGGGACTCCCATAGGTCGCTCTACCAGTGCCCCACAGATCCCTGCTCTTGCCATGCTGCTTCCCCAGCTCTGGCTCCCTTGTCTTGACCTCTCTCTGTTTGCTCTTCTCTTTGCCTCCATGGCTGCAGCTCCGTACATTCCTGACAGACGTCCTCGTTGACCAGCTGCCCAACCTGGTGGAGTTGCAGAGATTTTTGAGCCACCTTGCGGTCACAGAGCCAGCTCCCCCCAAAAAGGATCTCGTCCTGGAGCAGGTATCCTGGGGCTCTTGCTCCACCTCTCCAGCCGCTCTGCTTTCAGCCTGATAGCTCCCTACCCCCTTTTCCTCCCACCAAGCTCAGCTCTGCAGAGGTGGTGCTGTGGTAAAGCAGCCAAGCACCCATTTCACTGATACGTCCTCATTGCCAGCAAAGTTGGCTCTCACCATCCATGGACTTCTCCTGCTGCAGCAGTGGCCAAGCAGTCTCACAGCTAAAGGCATAAATGTGGGGTTATAAACAGCTCTCCAGATTTCCTTGAGTCCTTGGGGTGGTGGCTGCTGGCTTGTTTTTACAGTTAACTCTTTGTTTAACATTTATCAGTGTTTTCCTGCTGAAATCTCGACTCCCCATGGAAGAGTCCCTTTTACAGCCCTGGCCCGGCGCTGCTTGGCACACTGTGTACAGAGGGATGCCAAGGTCTGGTGGCACAGGCTGGAGTCAAACTGGTGCCAGCTGATGTCTGGGGCTCAGGAGTCCCTGACAGTCTTCAGGCAGCATGGGGTCCTTGGGGCTTTTAATCCGTGCAGTGGTAACCTCTGGAGCAAAGGGTTTCTACAGCCGCCTTGTGAGCTGGGGGAGAAGCTCTGTGTGTGGGGGCAGATCTGTAAGGAGGCAGCTGATAAGAGCTGGGAGAGCAGCTGCTGCAGGCTCCCACGCCGCTTCCCGGAGCACATGCGTAGGTCGGGCAGTGGCCACTTGGGCTGTGCGGAGGGGGACCGTGCCATCCCCAGCACCGTTGGCTGCGTGGCTCAGGAGGAGGGTGGCATGCTCTGGCTGGGGCCGTAGGCACGGCCGTGCCGGCATCTGGGGCTGGGGAAGGCTGCAGACCATCGAGCCGAGCGGTTGGGGCTGAGGATGGCAGCAAGGGCGGCGGTGGTTATGGACTCGCTCCATGTGTCTCAACTGCCAGCATGTCATTGGGGCAGGGACAGGCGGCTGCCGCGCCGGGGACCTCGTCCAGCCCTCACCAGGCTGCTGCCCTTCGCCGTAGCTCTGCTTTTGTGTCGGTGCTGCTCCTGCCTCTGCCAAGGGCTGGGGCTGAGCCCGGCGGGTGGGCAGGGGCAGCCAGCTGGAAGCACACGCGGGCTCCCCGCTCTGCGCAGAAAGCAGAACTCACTCCTTGTCGCTGAGCCAAACTTCAAAAAGACCTTTTTCCGTTAGGCTGCTCCCAGAGCAGCCTCCTCCCCTTCCAGGCCTGGCTATTTTTACTCTGCTGGAGAAGGCAGCGCTGTTTGAAGCAGCATCGTCCTCTCCAGAGCCTGAACTCCACGCGCCGCTCTTGGCTGGCGCTTTCCCTTTCGCGCTGGCCAGCCCTTCCCCGAGTGTTCGTCTTCAGGGAAGTGACGAGTGGAAAAATCTGCTCAGGCAAACGGCTGCAGAGCACGGGGTTCACGCCGCTGCCGGCACGCAGGGCGCTGAGATTCCGGGGCTTTCTGTGCAGCAGCCTGGGCCTCGGGGCTGAACTCTTGCTCCCAACCGGACCCTGAAGGTTTTGCCTTGTTTCACCCGACTGCTCAATGGCGAGCAGATCTGTCCCCTCTGTCTGCCCCAAAGCAAACCCTCGCTCCCTGCGCCTTCACCTCTGCGTGTGCTGCCTCCGCTCGCCCACCCTGGGGGGATGGGGGACATGCTCCTCGTGCCCAGGGCTCGCTGCACCTCTGTCCCCCAAATGCCTCTGTACCACAGTGTGTTCAGTCTGGCTGCGAGCAGCCCTTCCTCCCGCTCTGCCTCTCCCACCAGGTTCCTGTCATCTGGGACCACATCCTCAAGAAAAATGCAGGGAAGTGGGAGGCCATCGCCAAGCACCAGGTGAAGCGCGTCTTCAGCCCCACCGAGGAGGAGCTGAAGCTGCAGGCACGCAGGTGAGGCCCTGGCACGCGTGCAGAAGGTGCGCAGTGAAGCCAGTATCCCTATTAGCAGGGGCTGGAGCTCAGCACTGGGAGGACGGGGGATGTCCCCTCGGTGGCAGGGTGCAGCAGGGACAGCTGGCTACTTGTTGGCAGTTCCCCGTGAGCAGCCTCGTGCCATTTCTGCCCGCCACAGGTGGGCACAGACCTACAGCCTGGACATGATAGAGGCTCTGGCCCCCGACAAGCCCCGCTGCGCGGTGTGCGGCGTGGAGGCAGCCAAGCGGTGCTCTCGCTGCCGGAACGAGTGGTACTGCACACGGTAAGGGAGCTCTGCCACCCCCCCGGTGTCCCCTGCAGCCCCCCCTCAGTGCCCCCTGCTCCCCAGAGCACCACAGACCTCACCAGGGGGTGCTGTGAAAGGGCCAAGTGAAGCCAGGGGTCCCACTGCTTCCCAGCACCGCTGGCTCTCCGCTTGCCACATACCTCTCTGAGTCTTACGGTGGGGCTGATGTACCGAGATGCCGGTGAGTGTTGTGCCGCCGCTGCCAGGCGCTGAGCTGCCTGTGCCCACACCCACAGCAGCGATGGGCTGCGTTTCCCATGGTGGCACTGCCTCCTTCCCCCGCACCTTGGTGGGACAGGAGTGGGGAGGAAAGCACCCGTGGTTCTGTGGGTGCGGGTGATGGGCTGGGATGTGGCAGCTGGTATGATGGCAGTAAATTAAATCTTCTCTGGTCCTGAACCATCTGGTCTGGTTATAGCTGTGTCGTTAAACCCCTTAGGCCCCGGAACCGGGGGCCACATGCACCTCCCTGTTGGGCTAATGCTCAGCCATGCCACGTTCCCCCCCCCCAGCACCCTGAGGAGTGCGGTGCGGGGGTTTGTCCTTGTCACTGCTTTGCTCCCAGGGATGGACGTGGCCCTGCTGCGTCCTTGCTCGAGGTGCGGGCACCCTGCTTTGCGGCAGAGTCCCTGAGCCATGACCTTCCCCTCCACAGGGAGTGCCAGGTCCAGCACTGGCAGAAGCACAAGGCGGCCTGCAACCTGATGGCCGGGGAGCCGAGGAGAGCAGACAACCCGTAAGAGAAGTGGTGACTGGCATCTGGCCCGCGGCTTGGCAAGGCAGAGCTTCCCCCTGCGTGCAGCCCAGCAACCAGAGAGGAGAAGCCGGCAAAGACCCCTTCTCCCGGCCCTCGGCAGCGCTGGCCTGGCTCAGCCTCTCCTCTCCCACCTCCCTGCCACGCGGCCTTCCCCAATAAACCTCCTGATGCATCCCACTGCTGCTCGGCTCCTGCTTTTTTGCTCCTAGCTGAAGATGCTAAACTGCTTCCTCCCCTCGTTTCCACCCAGGGAGAGGGGTGTGTGGCCATTTTTCCCCTCTGCAACATCAGAAATCTCAGAGAACCCAAAAAAAGAGCTGATATGCTTGTAGATACCGGACGGGCCAAGCCCCCTGCAGCTGAGGCACGTGAGCCAGGGGAGGGAAGGGGGCGAGAAGGCCTCCATGCTGCCCTTATCTTTTGGCCGCCATCGTTAGAGTAACTGGAGGAGGCAGAGGATGTGGTTAGCGCAAGCACCTCACTCTGAGAGAGCAGATGAATTTCTCGGGTGTTCGTCATCTGCCATCTCGCAGGGACGATTCCTCCCCCCCCCGGCTCTTTCAGTTGATGTGACATTAGCACCGAGCGCTTGGCCCCCTGCCCACCAGCAGGGTTTACTGGTGGCCTGTTCTGCCTTGGGTCACATCCCCACCTCTGTCCCTGGCCACCAGCCGCTGCCGCAGGGCTGGAGCGTCGGTCCTAGCACAGCTGGGAAAGGGTGACGGTGCATCTTCTTTGCTGATGGGGTGCCTGAGACCCCCATCACCACCACGCCCCCCCCAAAACAGGCTTTGCACCAGCGCTGCTGCTGCAGGAGCCACGACAACGAGCAGGAAACCATCTTGGTCTGGCCACAGTCCCGGCCGAGCAGCCCGAGGAGTTGACTCCTCGCCCCGAGCCCGGGCTGCTCGGCCGGGGGCTGTGGCTGGACGGAGCACGGGGGCTCTCTGGGGGAGCTTTGGCTGCTTCTCGCCCGCTGAAAGGTTCCCCCAGCCCTCTTCCCCGCTGGGAAACTGAGGCACGGAGCAAGGCTTGCCCCGCTCCTGGGGAGAGCCGGCGGAGAGAGCGGGGCTGTCGGAGCGGGGGCCCCCCCCCTTCCCCCGGCAGCGGCTCCGGGAGCTTCATCCCCGCCTCCAGCCCGCCCCGCCGGGCTTGCCGGGACCGGGGACGGCGGTCGGGACCCCGGAGCTCCCCCAGCTCCTGCCTCAGTTTCCCCCCGCGGTGTCCGGACGGGGTGGCCCCTCCCGGTCCCCGCCCCGGCCCCATCCCCGGTGCCGGCCCCCGCCCCGCCGCCGCGCAGCGCCCGCGGCCGCCGGGCCATGGAGCTCATCGAGCTGCGGGAGCTGCAGCCGGAGCCGCGGCCGGGCCGGGGGCCGCCTGGAACGGACCAACGCTTTGCGCATCAGCCCGGCCCGCCGGCCCGGCCCCGGCCCCGGCCCCGGGGCGCACCCCGACCCGCGGCTGACGGCGGTACCGGGCGCCGGGCACCGCTTCGAGCCGCGGCGCCGCGGGCTCCACACCTGGTGCGACCTTTGCGGGGACTTCGTCTGGGGCGGCGGCAGGAAGAGCCTCCAGTGCCGCCGTGAGTACCGCGCCGCTCCCCGGGCCTCCCCCCGCCGGGCACCCCCACCGGGCATCCTGCCACCGGGCACCCCACCGGGCATCCTGCCACCGGGCACCCCACCGGGCATTCCGGTACCGGGCATCCCGCCACCGAGTGTCCCGGCGTCGGGCACCCCCACCAGGCACCGGGCATCCCGGTACCGAGCACCCCCACCAGTCATCTTGCCGCCGGACATGGGGATCCCACCACCAGGCACCCACACCGGCCATCCTGCCACCAGGCACAGGGTGTCCCGGCACCAGCCACCCCCATCGGGCACGGGCATCCCATTACCGGGCACCCCGAGCAAGCACCGGGCATCCTGGTAGTGGGGACCCCCACCGTGCACTAGGCATCCCGGTACCAGGCACCCCCACAGGGCAGCAGGCATCCCGATACTGGGCACCTGCACCAGGCACAGGCATCTTGGTACCAGTTAGCCCCACCAGGCATCCCGGTACCGGGCACCGCCACTGGGCATCCCCGTACCAGACACCCCCACTGGCCACCGGGCCTCCACTGGGCACCAGACACCTGCACTGGGCACCCCAGCCATCCCCGCGGGCCAGCCCAGGCGGGGAGCACGGGCACCACAGTGCTGGCCAGCAGCATGGCGCAGCAACCGGTCCCACGTGGGTGCTGTGCCCCGGGGCCCCAGCACCGGCACAGCACAGGCAGGCATCCGGCACCAGGCGTGGGGACATCCCAGGCAGTAGGTAGTGGCACCAGTAGCGGTGCAGGCAGGGGTACTGGGTACCGGTACTGGCACCACGCACCAGCCCTTGCCCCACTGGGCGCTGGTAACCCTCCCTGGCACAGCCGGCAAGGCCAGGCCCCGGTGGTGATACCGGCTTCGGTGGGGACACAGCACGAAGCAGCCTGAAGTCCCACCAGCTGGATTTGGGGTGCCACTGGATGGGTGGCCCCGCTGACCCCCCTGTCCTGTCCCTGTCCCCAGACTGCAGCTTCACCTGCCACTACCGGTGCCGGGCCCTGGTGCGGCTGGACTGCAGCGGCCCCCCGGACGCCGGTGACGAGGACGATGACACCGAGCAGGCGCTGGAGAAGGACACCAATGTGGTAGGGCCTGGCCTGTGTCTGCAAGGGAGGGCACGGGTGGGGGGTGGCCAACCCGGGGTCTGCCTGGGCTGGGGTGGCCATGCTGGGCTGTGCCATGCTGTGCCGTGTGAGACCATGTCATGTCATGCCAAACTGTGCTGTGCCACACTGTACCGGGCCATGCTTTTTGCCAAGAAAAGTTGGATTTTGCCAAGACATGTTGGATTTTGCCAAGAAAGGTTGGACCAGATGATCCTTGGGGTCCCTTCCCAACCTGGTATTCTACGATTCTGTGCTGTGCCGTGCTGTGCCAGGCTATGCCATGCTGGGCTGTGCTGTGCCGTGCGGGGCTGCGCTTTGCTGTGCCATAGCAGGATGTGCTGAGCCATGCTGGGCTTTGCCATGCCACACTGTGCCAAACCATGCTGGGCAGTGCTATGACGTGCTAAGCTGTGCCAAACCATACCGGGCTGTGCCACGCCATACTATGCCATGCCAAGCCATGCTGTACTGTGCCACGCTAGGCTGTGCCATGCCGGGCTGGCCTGGGCTGTGGTGTGCCATGCCAGGCTGTGCCAAGCTGTATTGGGCTGTGCCATGCTATACTATGCCGTGCCAAGCCATGCTATGCTGTGCCGTGCTGGGCTGTGCCGGACCATGCTGGGCTGTGCCATTTGATACTATGCCATGCCAAATCATGCTGTGCTGTGCCACGCCAGGCTGTGCCATGCTGGGCTGTGCCAGACCGTGCTGGACTGTGCCTGGGCTGTGCCGTGCCATACTGGGCTGTGCCATGCCATACTATGCCACGCCAAACCATGCTGTGCTGTGCCACGCCAGGCTGTGCTGTGCCGGGCTGTGCCGGACCGTGCTGGACTGTGCCTGGGCTGTGCTGTGCCATACTGGGCTGTGCCATACCATACTATGCCACGCCAAACCATGCTGTGCTGTGCCACGCCAGGCTGTGCCATGCCGGGGTGTGCCGGACCATGCTGGACTGTGCCTGGGCTGTGGTGTGCCATGTCGGGCTGTGCTGTGCCATACTGGGCTGTGCCATACCATACTATGCCACGCCAAACCATGCTGTGCTGTGCCACGCCAGGCTGTGCCATGCCGGGCTGTGCCGGACGATGCTGGGCTGTGCCGTGCTGTGCCGTGCTGGGCTGGGTGTGGTGTGCCATGCCATACGATGCTAAGCCAAACTGTGCCATGCCGGGCTGTGCCGGACCATGCTGGGCTCTGCCATCCCATCCCATCCCATCCCGTGCCGTGCCGTGCCCGGGCCGCGCTCTCCGGTCCGGTCCGGGGCAGAGGCGGGTCCGGTGCGGGCGGGGCGGCGCCGGGCGCGGGTGAACTCAGCGCCGGAAGCGGGACCGCGCCGCGCCGCCCCCGGCCCGCGTCAGCCCCACGGCCGGGGCGGGGCCGCGGAGCGCGCCGAGCCGGGACGGGACGGGACGGGAGCGCGATAGGCACCGGGCTGAGCCGAGTCGGGACACGACCGCGATAGGCAGCGGGCTGAGCCGGGCCGGGGACCGCGATCGGAGCGGGCGGAGCCGCGCCGGGACGAGGGCCGGGACTGCGCTGAGCCGCGCCGGGATAGGGACCGAGAGCGGGCTGAGCCGCGCCGGGAGCGGGCTGAGCCGGGCCCCAGCCCGGGGTCCGGCCGGGCTGGCGCGGGGCCGGGTGTGCCCGTGTGCCCGCGGGGCGGCGGGGCGGGCGGGGCGGGCCGTGACCGCCGCCGCCGCCGTGTCCGTGCCCGGGGCCGGGGCGGGGGGCGGCGGCGGGGCCGGGGGCTGCGGGGCGGCGGCGGCGCTGGCGCTGCGGCGGGGCGGCGCGGGGGGCACGGGGGGCAGCACGGCCAGCAGCGGCTACTGCAGCCAGGAGGACTCCGACTCCGAGCCCGAGCTCTTCTACACCGCCCGCACCTCCCTCGGCCGCCGCCCGCGCCGCCGCCAGGTCGGTTCCCGGGCCGCCGGCCATGACGTCATTGGGGGGACGGGGTGACGTCAGCCGGGGGGAGCGCACCCCCCGGGGGGTGGGTGCCGGGGGGGGGGGGAGGGGGTGGTCCTGGTGCGGGGGCAGTTGCTGCCCCGCCGTGGGGAGAAGATGGGGCGAGCGCGGCCGTGCCGTGGGGTGAGGGTGGGGGCGAGCGCGGCCGTGCCGTGGCGACCCTGCCCCGGTGGATGTGGCACTGTGGGGCGAGCGGGGCTCTGCCGCCTGGCACGGCCGCCCCATGGCCCCCGGGGCTGCAGCCGCTCCCGGAGGGGGCGAAGGGCAGTGCTTGGGGGGGGTGTCAGGGTGAGCCCCCCCCCCCGGGGCAGCCTCACAGCTGTCCCCATCCCCATCCCACGGGGACCCCGGCAGCGCCCCGCGGTGTCTGTATGCCGTGGGGGGGGCCGTCAGGGCTGGGACCCCCGGGTGCTCCCCCGTCCCAACAGTGCCGTGGGGACATGTGCAGCTCTGCGCGGCGGCTCCGTGGCCCCACGTAAATACTTATTAGTGGGTGCCGGCGGCGGGGACGCCGAGCCAGGACGCCTGGGTCCACCCCGTGTGGGGCCGGCACTTTGAAGCGGGGTGCCGGCGGCACGGGCAGGCTGCACCCCTCAGCCCTGCCCTCCTGCCCCAAATCCCGGGGCGTCCCCACGGGCGCCCAGCCTGCCCTGCCGCCTGGGTGCCGGGCTGGCGGCTGCCAGCGCTCTGCCTCGGGGACATCTCTCTGATCTGGGGTGTCGGGAGGGGACATCTGGCCCCAGGGTGTCCTCGAGGTGGGTTCACCCATCCCTGCAGCCCCAGGGACGAGGGCTGCGGTGGGAGGGTGGTGGCGGTGGCCGGTGCTGGTGTTCCCAGAGCAGGGCTGGGGCTACGGTGAGCTCAGCCGTGTTTCCCCGGCGCGGCCCAGCTCAGCGCCAGCTGGGCTGATGCAACCCCACGCAACCGCCCGCGCGTGTGTCAGCCGGTGTTTCACGGCAGGCTGGGGGGGTGGCAGAGCACGGGGCGGGCAGAGGGGGTCCCCCCCAGCCGCGGTGCCGCTCATCCCGGGTGCTGTCGTGCAGGATGAGCCCAGCGAGTGGGAGAAGGCAGAGCTGGACCAGGCGCAGGTGGAGCAGCGGATCAAGGAGTACAACAGCCAGATCAACAGCAACCTCTTCATGAGCCTGGTACGGGGATGGCGCAGGGCCGGGGGGGGGTCATGGCACCCTGCCCTGGCCCCGCTCACCCCCCCGCTGGTGTCCCCCAGAACAAGGATGGCTCCTACACCGGCTTCATCAAGGTGCAGCTGAAGCTGGTGCGCCCCGTCTCGGTGCCGGCCACCAAGCGGGTCCCCTCCCTGCATGCGGGGCGGCCGGGGCCACGCGCCCAGGGGGTGAAGCGCCGCACGTCCTTCTACCTGCCCAAGGGGACCGTCAAGCACCTGCACATCCTCTCGCACACCCGCGCCAGCGAGGTCATCGATGCCCTCCTGCGCAAGTTCACCGTCGTCGACAACCCCCGCAAGTTCGCTCTCTTCGAGAGGTCTGAGAAGGATGAGCAAGGTAGCGCCCTGGGGTGGCCCGGTCCCCATAATGGTGGCTGTGTCCCTGTGGTGGCAGCTTCCCCTGGGTGGGGGTGGCTCCATGGTGGCAATGTCCCTGGGGTGGTGGTGTCCCCATGGTGGTCATGTCCCCTGTGGTGACAGCATCCCCATGGCGGTGGTGTCTCCCATGGCAGTGGGTGGTGTCCCCTGTGGTGGCAGCATTCCCTTGGCAATAGTGTCCCCCATGGCGGTGATGTCCCTCATAGTGGCAGCTTCCCCTGGGCGGCAGCATCCCTGTTATGGTGGTATCCCCTTTGGTGGCAGTGTCCCCAGTGGCTGGGGAGGTGTTCCCCATGGTGGCAGTGTCCCCCATGGTGATGTCCCCATAGTGGTGGCATCCCCATGGCAGCAGCATCCCCGTGGTGGCAGTACCCCTGTAGCAGCAGTGTCCCCCATGGCAGGGGTGTCCCCACAGTGGCAGCATCTCTGTAGCAGTGGTATCCTCCTTTGGTAGCAGTGTCCCCTGTCACCATGGGCGTGGTCCCCCATAGCAGCAATGTCCCCCATGGCAGTGGTGTCCCCTGTAGTGGTAATGTCCCCATAGAGCAGCATCCCCATGGTTGTAGCGTCCCTGTAGCAGTGGTATCCCCCTTGGTGGCAGTGTCCCCTTTCCCCTGTGGCAGCGGTGTCCCCATAACGGCAGTGTCCCCATGGCGGGGATGTCCCCGTGGTGGTGTCCCCCCCGTGACACGTGGCCGCCGTTGCAGTGTACCTGCGGAAGCTGGCCGACGAGGAGCAGCCCCTGCGGCTGCGGCTGCTGGCCGGCCCCAGTGAGAAGGTGCTCAGCTTCGTCCTGAAGGAGAACGAGACCGGGGAGGTGAACGTGAGTGCGGGGACGGGGAGGGGACTGGCACCCACACCCCCCAGGGGCCGTGGCCGTGGCGGGGGGACGCCACGTCCCCGTTGCGATGGCAGCCTGTCTGCCCGCAGTGGGACGCCTTCACGCTGCCGGAGCTGCACAACTTCCTGCGCATCCTGCAGCGGGAGGAGGAGGAGCACGTGCGCCGGCTGCGGCACCGCTACGCCCGCTGCCGCCAGAAGATGCAGGAAGCGCTGGCCACGCGCACGCCGGGGTGACCGCGCCACCCGCGCCCATGGCCAGTCAGCGCGCCGGGACCCTCGCCCGCCGGCGGGTGGGGGCACCAGGGAGGGGGTTGGAATGGGGCACCCCGGGACCCACCGGGCCGTCGCAGCCCCCATGGGGCTGGCCCGGGGAGTGATGGTCCCCGAGGGAGTGGGTGTCCCCGGGGGATGGATGTCCCCAGGGGAGGGAGTGTCCCCGCGGAGTGTGGGAGCGAATGTTCCCCTGGGGGAAGCAGGGCATTGAGCACCAATAAAGGCATCATGGTGACGAGGCCTGGCCTACGGCGTGTCCTTGGCGGGGAGGCCCGGGGCGGGCTGGGGTGGGAAGGGACACGAAGACACACACACCGCCCCCCCCCGGTGCCACCGAGCCGCGGGTGACCGCACGCGGTGCGCGGCCGTCGCGGGGCTCGAACCGGCGGCCCCGGCGTTCCCGCCGGCGGCAGGCGGGGAGGCGGGCACGCCCTGCGCCGCTCTCACGTGACGCGGGCACCTCCTCTCTCCCTGGTCACGTGCGGGGGGGCATCGCGGGCGCCGGAAGTGTCGCGGCGCGGCGGCGGGGCACGCAGGGAGGCGGGCGGGCGGTGTCGCCGGGAGGCTCCGGGCCGCTTCCCCCCTTCCCCCCCCCCTTTTCCCCCCCCCCAGCCCCGCTCCCGCCGCCGCCATGGGCACCAGCGGCTCCAAGTCGCGGGGGCTGTGGCCTTTCGCCTCCCCGGCGGCGGGAGGCGGCGGCGCCGAGGGCCCCGGCGGACAGCAGGCCCTGGCCCGGGCGCGGGCCGCCACCCCCTTCGTCTTCACACGCCGCGGGTGAGAAGCCGGGGAGGGAGGGAGGGAGGGAGGGAGAGGGGGGGCGGTTGCCATGACAGCCGGGGCGGGCTCTGCTGCTGGGTCGGTCCAGGCCTGCCCGAGCAGCGGCACCGGCGTGCTGGGGGGGGGCACACAGGCCCTGGCCTTCCGCGGGGCGCCGGGGGAGGAGAGGGCAGCTCCCGGTGGTCGCTGCAGCCCTCGCTGTGCTGGTGGTGGCGGCCTGCTCTAGCTTCCTGCCCTGCTCGGGGTGCGGGAAGCCGGCAGCTGTCGGCAGGCTCTTACCTACCCGCCTCCCCTCTGCTCTCGGCAGCTCCATGTATTACGATGAGGATGGGGATCTCGCCCACGAGTTCTACGAGGAGACAATCGTTACCAAGAATGGGAGGAAGCGCGCCAAGCTGAAGAGGATCCACAAGAACCTGATACCTCAGGTAGCGTGTGGAGAAGGGTGGGTGATAGTGAATGCCAAAGTGCCGTGGTGACAGCTGAAGTCCTGGCTTTGCCTTCTCCCCTGGGGCATCTTGTTGGGAAGGCGAAGACTTTCTGCTCACTCTGCCTCGGAGCCATGGCTCCTGTGTGTCCTGACTCACACCTATGTCACCTAGTGAGGCTGTGGCAGAAGAAGGAGAGCTTGTGACACCCTCCAGCCCCCCTTTCCAGAGAGAAGCAGTGCCCCAGTGCTTTAGAGCTGCCAGGCTGGGCAAGGTAGCTCAGCTGGGTGTGTGTTGTGGGGCGCAGAGTGCCAGGCAGCCATGCACGGCCGTGGTGTCCCATCACTGACCACCTTCCCCAAGGCATGGGGTGCTGCACTTGCTCAGCCAGTGTCATATCACTGTGGAGGACCAGGCCCTGGCTTCGGGAGCAGCAGCAAAAAGCACGTTCCCCGTGGCTGCTCAGTAGTGACAGTGGTGCTGACAGCTATGTGTTTTGCATCTCACTGCAGAGGTCTCCTCTTAAAATAAGCAACTGGGGTGGAGCTGGGCAGGGGCTGGCACCAATTAGGGGTCTCGGTGCAGGAGAAAGACAGCCTGCATGTAGGGAAGCTTCTGGGTGCCTAAATGGAGAAAAGGGAGGATCAAACCAGGGCTGGAGAGAGACCCTGCAGCAGTCTTTCCGAAGTAAGCAGAAAGGCACGGCTCTAGCGAGCACCTGGTGTGCTCCGAGGGCTGAGCAGTCCCCCAGCAGGATGGGACCCGTCTGGGCGCTGTGCAGACAGTTATGGGGGAAGGGAGAATTTGTGGCTGCTCCCCAGGCCGGGGTTCTCGCAGAGGCAGGCTTGGGCTGGGGGACTGTCTCCAAACTCTCCTCGCTGTGGGTTGAAACCCACCAGGCTGGAAAGCTTGGCTGAGCCACAGACAGCAAACACCGGCACTAAATAGCGCTTTGCTAGCCCAGGCTTCTCTCTGGCTCTGTGAGTCCAGGCCCAGCCCCGCGCCTCCCCTCCACCCCCAGCCCCCCACCTGCTATCGCGTCGTCCCGGTCCTGTAACAGGAGAAGGCTTGGACGGAGCATGGGAAAGGCGCCTGTAGCTGGCGTGGAGGGAGCGTGCATTCAGCAGCCTCCCCTCTGGATAGAAAGCTGCTTTTCTTGTGTGCCAGCTGCCCTGGCTGCTTTCTCTCAGAGAGCTCTTTTCATTCTTTTAAATCCCGTGAATGAAAGGTGCCGGATGAAAAGCCCAGACGGCCAATATCTGCCAGTCACGCACCAGCTGCTGCACGGGCAGTGCCTGGCAGAGCAGCTCCCTCCTTTCTCGCTCTGCTGAGCTCCAAACCCGCCATGTGTGGCCGCCAGCCATGCCGCCCTCGGCTCTCCAGGGACAAGTTCGAAGGGCAAAGTACTTTCACTTTGCGTGCTGTTGTTCAGGCATACCTGGTGTCACAGCAGCCTTGGGGACTCCTGTTCCTCGAGGGCACGGTGTCCCCTGTTGCATGGGGTGACTTGCAGGGCTTGGGGCTGTTGCTTGGTGGTCTCCTCTGCTCACCACTCTGACTCTTCTTCCAGGGCATAGTGAAACTAGAGCACCCTCGCATTCACGTGGATTTCCCAGTGATCATCTGCGAGGTGTGAGTCGCCAGACGTTGCTGCCCGCGGGCGGGAGGCCCTGTCCCACCACCCCCAGCCTCACCAGGCAAGGCTGCATCGTGTTCCCACCCGAGGAGGACTCTGGGCACGCGACGGGGACAGCGGCTCACCCCTCGCCCGGAGGTGAGACGGGACGGAGCAGGCCGGGCTGGGCTTGGCTAGCGCTCCTCGCAGGAGATGGGTGACCTTGTGCAACGACTGCTTACAAACATCCTCGCTTGAGTCAGAAGACTAAAACACCTTTTGTAGCCTCTAGCTGATGTTTGATGGGTAACTGGAACTGCAAACGAGCTGCTGTGTTTGAGCTGTTAAAGGGAGAGCGAGCCTGCACTTCTCACCAGACAAAACCCCCCGCTTCTCAGGTATGCGGCCCAGGGAGAGCCAGGGCAAGGTAACGCGCTGTCTGGGGCCCTGACATCCCTCGGGCCCGGTGGTTAGATGGCCGGTGTTGCAGCGTGTCGCTTGACATGGGTGTTATGTGATGCTCCCCTGGATGGGTCTGTTGATGGAGGCTAAACGGGGCAGGCCGAGGGAGGGGCCGTCGTGAAGCACATTCGGCTGGCTGCTGCGCTCCTCTTGGGAAGGGGACGGAGATCAGATGCCGCTATCTTGGACCTCGGTCTCTTCCCCCCATGCATTTCCCCACTTATGCTGGCTCTGGGGAGGTTGGCTTTGTTGCTGCCTGCAATCCCTCTGCCTGCAGGAGATCTCTGCGGTCCGTGGCTGCTGCTGGTGGCAGCAAGGTCCCCAGCTCTGCAGCGGACTTGCCTCCCTTGTTAGCAAGCTGGCTCCTGCCGAGCACCGTCCCTCGCCTGATGCAGCGCTGGGCTGCTGGGCAAGGCGTCTCCTTGTAAGGTCCTCACTCCCTGCTCCTGTCTTGAACGTACCTCCTGGTGGGGTGGGCCTTGACAGAGCCGAGCAAGAAGGAAATCATCTCTTCCCTTGTGGTCCCCCGAAAACAATCGATCGGTGTGCCTGCCCTGGCTTGGAAATCTCCCTGGCGATGTGAGCTACGGTTCCTCCCGCGTCCCAGCTGGCGGCAGGAGGAGAAACGCAATGCACTTTAAAGGGAGGCTTTCTGCTCCGTCTCTCGGAAGGTCCTGCTCTTTTTCTCCTCTTTCCTCCCACTTGAGAAGGTCGGGGTCACCTTGGCAGCACCAAAAAACCTCTCACCCCTGCGTGCGTGCCCCGGGGCGCCGAGCCAGCCGCTGCAGGGCCGGGGAAAGGCCGGACCCATGCTGCGCCTCGCCAATGCTGGGAGCCACTGCCTCCCTGCTCGGCTGCCCCCGAACCGGGTGGGCGGAGGAGGACCGGCCATGGGGCAGCGGGCACAGCTTTAAACTGGGTGAGAGCCTGCTCCCTGCAGCAGCCGGCTCGGCTTTCCTCCTCTTTCGTTCCAGAACTTATTTACTTTCTAAGCACTTCAGACGTTCGCTACCTCGATTTTTAATTTAAGCCGCTGGCACTTGGCTGCCAGCCCTGTCGGCGTCTACGTTGGATGTATCCATCCCCGCGCCCACTGAGAGCCGCCTGGGCGCGGGGCCACATTCCCGGCTTCGGGGAGATAACAGCGGCGTGGCTGTTGCCGTCTTCCTGTCACCACCTCTTCCTTCTGCGTCCCCCTCCACCCGCTGTTCCCATCGACAGGAGCGAGCACGGAGGGCGAAACACGGAGGGTGAAGCGGATGTGCTGGCTGCCGCCGGGCAGGGAAGCAGGCAGGGCTGGGCAGGGCTCCAGCAGGGAGCTCGTCTACACTGTGATGCTGGGCGCTTCTTTCAACATCTTTTGTTCTCCTGCTTGCTTGAAAGAGTCATGTCTTAAAACAATCCCCCACTGAAGTGTTTCTTATTCGCACCACCTGCTCTCAAGTTTCTCCCGGGCTGGATCTCCCTGGGAAGGGCGTCCCTCGGGCTGCGGAGGAGAGCAGGAGCTGCTGTCCCCAGGAAGAGGAGAGAAAGCCGTGGTCGGGCTGTCCGTGCCGCCTTGACCCGCTGCTGTCCGAGGGCGTGGGAAGCTGCACCGAACCCGCCTGGGTACCGGGGAGGGGGGGAAGGCGGAGGAGGAGCGGCGAGGGGACCGGTGCCGTTTCCCTGCGCGGACTGGGAGCCCCTTGCCTGGCTGCTGGCCAAAAATCTGCTGACAAGGCAGGGCCCGAACCCCGGGGCGGGGGGGGAGCAGAGACCGAGACCGGCTTAGCGAGGATGCTTTTGTCCTCCCTGACAGGCTGCCCACCCTTCCCCCAGGGCGCCAAACGTGCTTCCCCCCAAAAAAAACACGCTTTCTCCCACCCCGCCGTGTCACCAGAGTGGCAGCAAACCTCCGCAGGCTGCCAACAAGCTGCGTCCTGCCCTGCTTCTTCCCAGGCTGGTCCCTGGAGCAGCCAGCCCCCCCGGGCCCCCTCCCCTCCCCGCCACCAGCCTCCAGCCCTCCTGCGGCAGCAGGGCCTTGGGAGCACCCAGAGGGATCTTAAAAATGTGAAGGTCGCTGTAAATAGTATCTGTGTCCACTGTGGTGTTGGAGCAAGCAAAAAAAAAAAAAAAGAAAGTTTTCGTTTTGATTTTTTTTTTTTTTTTTAATGATTTCTGTGCGATGTCGTGCTTTTCCCGTGTGGATGTGTAGCCGAACCGTACTCACCGACACTATGCTCCTCTAGCGTGCGGGTAGGACCCGTGGGTTTGGGAAACGTACACTATTTATGGTCCTTCCTCCCAGTGCATCTGTCCACTTTTGTTAAATTTCAATAAAATTATTTGTAGAGCCCGCAAGTCCAAGAGCTGTCTTACTGGAGAGGGCGGGTGGGCGAGTGAGTGGCCGTGGCTGTGCCCGTGGGTGGAAGAAGGAGATGTTGGGAGAGCCGAGGGGAGGTGGGCTTTGCCGTGCTGGGCTGTTTGCTGCTGGTGTTCCGAGCCCCCTGGTTTTTCGGGAGGGTGGTGTTTGTGCACACGTGGCTGAACTGGTGGTGAAGGAGCCGGGAGTCTCGGCCGTTTCCAGGTGCTCCAGTTTGGCATGCAGCGCTAGCAGGAGTTGGTGGCTTTGTTGGACTGTGACTCCACTCGTAGCTGCCGTGACATCCTTTAAATATAAAACTAAAATGCGTTTATATAAATATATGTAATTCTCTTGTTCAGCTCTTGTTCAGCTGGAGCTCAGGCCCCCCGTCTCCCCTTGCGCGTGGGGAGGGCGGTCTGGAGGGACCCGGGAGGCAGCAAGGGACCCAGGCGTCGCAGGGGGGAGGATCTGCCTGTCCGCTCCTTCATCGCCTGCCCGGCCAAATCAGCACCTCATTAATCACTGGGGCCTGACGACTTTCTCGGACCCGGTTGACCCCGTGCCGGGATGCCGCCCGTCCCCCGAGCGGTGCTGGCTGTCCGTGGGGTGAGCGTGATCTCACTTTGTGCCCCCCGGCCGCCCTGCAAATGTTTTCCTGCGGCCGCCGACACCTCTCATCATTTCCTCCGCGCAAGCCGGCTCGGAAACGGAGCCGCTGACGAAAGCCGTAATGAGAGCGAGTGGTGCGGCGTGTCCTGCCAGCGCTTCGGCTTGCGGGGGACGAGGCGCTGGGATTTTTGCCTGGTGATCTATAGGGGCCCCACCTCCAGGAGGGACAGATCATGGTGGCCTCGAGGGGGACCGGGTGGCTGCGTGGGGCATCGTGGCTCGGGGAGGTTAAACAAGACGGTGGCTGTGGCTCGCTGGCCCCGTGAGCAGCTCTGTGTCTGCCGGGGCCACCCCTGTGCCCCTCCTGTCACCCACGGGGCAGGGCCGTGCCTGCAGCCCCCCCGGGGCGGAGGTGGGTGCTGACCTCCCCTCCTGGCCCCGTGGCTGCTCCGTCCCCAAGCCGAGCTCCTCTCGCACCTTGCCCGGACCTGTCCGGCACGGGCGGATGTGACTAACGCCCCGTTATCCGGTGTCCGTGAGGGATTCGCAGCCGCCCGCCCCACGCCCCTCTCCGCTCTCGTGTCCGGCTGGGGACGGCTTAGCATCATCTCACACACAGCGGGGCGAGGTGGGAGAGGGGAGGCAGGATCTGTCCGGCTGCCCCCTTCCCAAAATCCAGGGTCTTCCCTGTGGGAAGGGAGGAGGGAAACCGAGGCAGGCAATGCTGAGCAAGAAGCTGCGTTGCGTTGAGGACTTCCAGCCCTTCCGGCAGCGGAAAGCTGTGTGTGACCCCTCCGGTCACCCCGCTGCCGGCGGGGCCGGTTACCTTCGGCACATGAGGCCGCAGAGGATGGAAAATTTTAGGCGTTTCTGCTGCCAGCGAAGGGAGCCTGTTTACTGCCCGGAGGGGAAGGGCAGCGCCCGCCGGCGCTGGGATTTCTTGGCTCCCCGCAATCTCTCCCGAGGGTTTTGGCAGCCAACGCCTGGCCCTTCCCTGCCCCTCTCCCGGCCGGTGCCCGGTGTTGCCCGCGGGCCAGGCCGAGCCGTGGGGTGCAGCCCGGATTCGGAGCGGCCGGCCTGGACGCTGTGCCCATCCCTGGTGGTACCGTCACCCTCTCTGTGAGAGCTTCGCCGCGAAAGCTGGCGCCCGAGCGGGTCCCACTAACTGGAGCCATCTGCGGGTGCCGGCGGCCCTGGGCTTGGCACGGCCGGCACCGGGAGCCGGCACCGAACAATGCCGGGCTCGGCGCTCCCACCCGCTCCCCGGGGAGCTGGCGGGCGGCTGGGGAGCGCTTCCGCAGATTCAGCCCCGCTTCCTTCCCCCGCCGGCCCCGGCACACCCTCGCGCTCCGGCCCCGGCGCTTCCTCCACGGGGACACCCCAATGGCCCCTGGCCCTGGCCAGAGCGGGCAGGGGACAGGCAGGACATGGCCACTGCCACATGGCTGGTCCCCGAGCCCTGCCTCTCCCGCTGCCCACTCGGGGGGACCCACCGGAGCCTCGGTGGCGCCCCGGGAAGGAAACCCCCCCTGGCCCTGCTGGCCCTGTGGTCCCCCTTGTCCCCCCTGGGCAGGAAACCCTCGGGGCCGTGGCTGAGTCAGCAGCACCGGCTGCCCCGGCCCCGCACAGGACGTCCTGCCCAGCACGGCACCACCCCGGGGACAGCACCGCTCCGGGGACACTGCTGTCCTGGGGACACCACTGTCCTGGGGACACCACCGTCCTGGGGACAACATGGTCCTGGGGAAACGATCCTGGGGTCACCACCGTTCTGTGGTCACCACTGTTCCAGGGTCACCACCATCCAGGGGACAGCATCCTGGGGTCACCACCATTCCAGGGGCACCACCATCCAGGGGACATCATGGTGCTGGGGACACCATCCTGGGGTCATCACCAATCCAGGGTCACCACCATTTGGGGGTTACCACCATTCCCGGGTCACCACCATCCAGGGGACAATGTGATCATGGGGACACCATCCTAGGCTCACCACTGTTCCAGGATCACCACCATCCAGGGGACACAATCCTGGGGTCACCACTGTTCCGTGGTTACCACTGTTCCTGTGTCACCACCATCCAGGGGACGCCATCCTCGGGTCACCACCGTTCTGTGGTCACAACCATTTTGGGGACAACCTGATCCTGGGGACACCATCTTGGGGTCGCCACCGTTCTGGGGGATCCCCACCATTTTGGGGTCCCCATGATCCTGAGGGACACCATGATCCTGGGGTCACCACCACCGTGGCGACACCACCATTTTGCGGTCACCACCATTTTAGGGTCACCACCGTCCCGGGGGTCACCACCGTTTTGGGGACACCCACCCCCAGCCCCGCCGCGCCCCGCAGCCCCACGCGCCCCGCGGCGCCCCCTGCCGGCGCCCCCGCCGCCCCGCCCCGCCCCCTTCCGCCGCGCGGGAGGGGCGTGGCCTGCCGGGCCGTACCAAGCGCGCCGGCCCGGGGGGGTGGTGCGTGGCACGCCGTGCCCGGAGCCGCGGCCCCACGGCGGTGTGTGCGTGTGGGGGGGGGGGCGGTCCTCCGCCGTTGCAGTCCCTCGGGGCTCCGCCGCGGTCCGCGCCGCCACCCCGGCGCCCCCGCGGTCGGGGCAGGGTCGGCCGGGGCGGGGAGGCGGCGCCCCCGCGGGTGGTGCGCGCCGGGGAGGTTTAAAGCGGGCGGCGGGGGGGAGGCGGCGCCGGTGGGAGCCCGCGGCGGGGGATGGCGTGAGCCGCGGTGAGACCCGGGCGGGGGAGCGCCGCCGCGCCCCGGCGCTTTGTGTGCCGGTCTCCGGACAAAGGCGGCGGGAGGGACCGAGAGCCGGAGCGGGCGGAGCCGCTTGGGAGCGGGATTCCCGGGAGCGGAGCCGGCCCGGCGCCCCTCTGCCCCGGGGCGGGCGTTGTGGGGAGGGGGCTCGGGGCTGGGTCTGCCCCGGGGAGGGGGGGGGCGGTGCGGGCAGAGCCGCCCCCGCTCCTGACCCCCCTCTTCTCTCCCCGCTGTGCCCAGGTCCCCCCTTGGGCAGGATGCGCGGGGGCTGCGCGGCGGTGGCCGTGGCCGTGCCCTGGCTGGCCCTGCTGGCCCTGGCCCGGCAGCCCCCCGAGAAGCCGTCGGCCGCCCCCCTGCTCACCCGCCGGCCCTTCTTGGTGGCCTGGAACGTGCCCACCCAGGACTGCAAGCCCCGCTTCCAGGTGTCCCTCGACTTCAGCCTCTTCGACCTGCACGCCTCCCCCAACGAGGGCTTCGTGGGGCAGAACCTCACCATCTTCTACAAGGAGCGCCTGGGGCTCTACCCCTACTACACCAGCCAGCGCGTGGCCGTCAACGGTGGTGTCCCCCAAAACAGCAGCCTGTCCGAGCACCTCGCCCGCCTCCAGGATGGCATCGGCAAGTACATCCGCTCGCCCGCCAAGGAAGGGCTGGCTGTCATCGACTGGGAGGAGTGGCGGCCCATCTGGGCTCGAAACTGGAAGCCCAAGGACATCTACCGGGAGGTGTCTCAGCAGCTGGTGTACCAGCGGCAGCGCACATGGTCCCGCGAGGAGGTCAACAAGCAGGCGGTGTTTGAGTTCGAGTCGGCCGCCCGGCAGTTCATGGTGAGCACCCTGCGTGTGGCCAAGAGCTTCCGCCCCAAGCAGGTCTGGGGGTACTACCTCTTCCCCGACTGCTACAACCACGACTACAGCAAGAACAAGGAAAGCTATACCGGGCAGTGCCCGGATGTGGAGAAGACACGCAACGACCAGCTGGCGTGGCTCTGGAAGGAGAGCACGGCCCTCTACCCCTCCATCTACCTCGACATGCTCCTGGCATCCACTCCCAACAGCCGCAAGTTCGTGCGGGCGCGGGTGATGGAGGCTATGCGCATCTCGCAGCAGCACCATGATGGCTACTCCCTGCCTGTCTTCGTCTACACTCGACCCACCTACATCCGCAAGCTGGATGTGCTCAGCCAGGTAGGGCCACACCACTGGGACGTCCTTGTCCCAAGCCCCAGGCACCTGGGCTCTGGGGTCAGCCGAGGTGGTCCCTCTGCCTGTGTCCTGTCCCAGTCCACAGAGTGGGATGGCTGTGGAGGCTGGTGGCTGCTTTCATGGTGTCACCAGCACCTCGTGGTTTGGCTGTGTGGGGTGGGGAGCAGCATCCTTTGGCATGGGGCTGGCCCTGCCTGCCTTAGTCTGAGGTGGGGAGCCACAGTGTGGGGACGCCCAGCTCAACCTCTCCATAGGTGGATGATGGGGTGCCACAAACCACCTGCCCTGACAGGCAAGGTGTCTGGCAGCAGTGGTCGCCATCACCAAGGAGCCCACAGCCCCCGTGCTGTGCTGGCTTAGCCCCTGAAGAGGAGGACAGTCTTGGGAAGCCTTGTCCCCTCAAGGAGCTGGGACAGTCCCCTCTCCCTGTGGCCTAGAGCAGAGATGGGTCTTGCTTCCCTGACCCCACAGCGGGTTCTTTGGGGTGCACTGTGCTGGGGGGTGTGGGTGCTGCGTGGGGTCTGTGGGCGCTAACTGGGCTCTGTCCCCACAGCCGGACCTGATCTCCACCATCGGAGAGAGCGCAGCGCTGGGTGCAGCTGGGGCCATTTTCTGGGGTGATGCGGACTTCACCAAAAACCGGGTAGGTTTGGGGTCTGTGTGCCCCTGGGGAGGCAGATGATGGGTGGGGGTCACCAGCCCCTGGAGAGGGACCAGTGGCTTAAGGCTGGAGTGTCCTCTCTGTCTGGGGTGCTCCTCTCCCTGGGGCACCCCAACATGCTCCCGATTCCCCTCTGCCCCCAGGACTCGTGCCAGATCCTCAAGGACTACCTGGAGGAGGACTTGGGCCGCTATATCGCGAATGTCACAACAGCGGCGCAGCTCTGCAGCACGACGCTGTGCCAGGGCCGGGGCCGCTGCCTGCGCCAGGACAGCACCGCCGATGTCTTCCTCCACCTCAACTCCACCAGCTTCCAGCTGCGGCGCCGGGATGGGGACCACCCCCAGCACCCTCTTTTCTGGGCTGAGGGCCAGCTGTCCTCTGCTGACACCCTCTTCCTACGGACCCACTTCCATTGCCACTGCTACCAGGGCTGGCAGGGCAGCGGCTGCCAGGTGCCTGCCGGGCCCCGCAGTCGTGCCCCAGACCCCCTGGCACCGCTGGGACTTGGGGTGCTGTTGCTGCTTGCAAGCTGGCGCTAACCCCCTTGGACTGAGCTGGTGCCCCTCTGGCACCCCCTTTCTGTGATGGTGTAGGGGACCTATTTAAGCTGTCCCTCCCCTGGCTGTGAGGCAGCTCGTTAGGGGGGGGCTGCCCCATCCCAGGGCGTGGGGGGAAAGTTGTGTGGTCACCCTACCTTTGCCTTCCCTGCTGCGGGGCAGGTGCCCCCCCAATGGGGATGGGGGGTGGGCGGTGTCCCCTCTCCTGTTGTAAGGAGAGGGATGGGGGCGGGGAGTGGGTGCTGTGTGGTGCTGAGCCCCTGTGTGCTGCCCCATACCCAAGTGCTTTACCTCGAATAAAGCTGGGCGGAGTGTGAGTGGGGTGTGGGGTGACTTTAAGGGGGGGGGGGGAGGCGGGCGTAGGTCACCCCACCGTTGCCTGGCCCTGCTCCCTGGCGTGCCCACCCGGGGCGGGGAGCACCGCGGGTGGGTGTGCGGCCGGGGGGGGGGCGGCGGGACGCAGCCACGGCCGGGCCACCCACGTGGAGGCCACCGCCCCGCCCTCTGCTTGGCCACGGCTCCGCCCCCCCCCGGCGTGGCCACACCCCCGGGCTGCCCTGGCCACGCCTCCCGCCCCGCGTGTTCCGTGGGCACGGCAGGATCGGGGGTGACACACACACACACACACACCCCCCCCTCCGCCACCACCCGGGAGCGGGACAGCCGCGTGGGGACACCGTCCTGTGCGCCACGGCCCGGGGTGGGTACAGCCCTGCGGGGGCCGGGGACACCCCCTGTGCCGCGAGTGTCGCCGGGTGCTGCTGTCCTGCGCCACGAGTGTCCGCGAGCGGTGCCCTCGCGTGGCTCCTGTCCCCCGTGTCGCCGGCGCAGCCCCGCTCTGCCCGTGCCCTTGCGGCCGTCCCCGCGGTGCCCGTGGGCACAGCCCTGCCCCACGGTGCCGGCAACGCCCGACCCTGCGTGGCACAGCCACCCTCCCGCCGGCACCCCTCGGCTGCTGTGCGTGTCCTCCTGCGCCACGCGTGTCCCCAAACAGGGCTGGGTCCTGCCAGGTCCTGCCCGATGCTGTGAGCGTCGTCCCCCCCCCGCAGCGGTGCCCTCCTCCGCCCGTCCCATGGCGGATGCCCTGCGCTTCCCCAGCGGCGCCTGCCCGGCCCAGCCCACGTCCGTCACCGTGACCTTGCCCCCCCCCCTCCGCCGCCCGCCCGTGTCTGTTTGTCTTTCCAGCCCAGCTCATCGCCGGCCCCGTCACCGGGTGTTGACTCTGCGCATTCCTCCCCAGCCGGGCCTGCCGCCGCGAGTCATTAACCAGGGCTGGCAGGGCTCCAGCGCCTGATAACTTTGGGAACTTCACGTGAGGAGGTGGGAGAGGTGACCCTTGGTGACTGGCACCGCCTGGGAACCGGGTGTGGGTTAATGCTGGCTCCAGCTCAGGCTGGGCATAAAAGCATCGAGGTCTGCCCCGGTCTCAGCCCGTCTCAGCTCTCCTCAGACAGCTCTGGGACCTGTCCTGTACCCACCGGCACCATGGCATCAGGGTGGTTCTGCTCAGTCCTCCTGCTGCTCCTGCCCTACCTGGCCCGTGCTGGGGGGCCTGGCCCTGTCCTCGTCAACCGCCCCTTCGTCACCATCTGGAACATCCCCACCGAGCGCTGCGCCAAGAGGTACAATGTCACCCTCAACCTGGAGATCTTTGATGTGTTGGCCAATGACCAGCAGTCCTTCATCGGGCAGGACATCACCCTCTTCTACAGCAAGGAGCTGGGGCGCTTCCCCTACTACACCTCTGAGGGGGTGCCAGTGAACGGGGGGCTCCCCCAAAATGCCAGCATGGAGGACCACCTCCACGAGGCCACCCGGGACATCGAGGTCACCCTGCCCAGCCCTGCCTATGATGGGCTGGCTGTTATTGACTGGGAGAAGTGGCGCCCGCTGTGGATCCGCAACTGGGCCTCCATGGACATCTACCGACAGAAGTCGGAGGAGCTGGTGCGGCAGCAGCACCCGCAGTGGGCACCTGCGATGGTGAAGAAGGTGGCCAAGCAGCAGTTTGAGCAGAGTGCCCACAACTTCATGGAGCGGACCCTGCAGCTGGGCGAGACCCTCCGCCCCAACGGCTACTGGGGTTACTATGGCTTCCCCAACTGCTACAACAACGACTTTGACAGCCTGCCCTACACCGGGATGTGCCCAGCGGTAGAGCAGCAGAGGAACAAGGAGCTGCAGTGGCTCTGGAAGAGCAGCCGGGCACTCTACCCCAGCATCTACCTCCCCCCCATCTTCAACGGCACCAACAAGGCGCTTGCCTACGTCCGGCATCGTGTGGCCGAGGCCTTTGCCGTCCAGCGTGGTGTCCTCGATGATGGCATCCCTGTCCTGCCCTACTCCCAGATCGCCTTCGACTGCACTGTCGACTTCCTCTCCCAGGTGACGGGGACGGTGGGCACGTCTCAGGCTGATGGGTTGGCACCACGCAGTCTTTAGCTCGGCTGGGGTGGCGTGGGGGGCTTTGGGCACTGTTGACTTCTCCTCTTCCCTTGGGTGCAGGAGAATCTGGTGAACACCATCGGGGAGAGCGCAGCTCAGGGCGCTGCTGGCATCATCCTCTGGGGCAGCCTCAACTACAGCACCTCCAAGGTGAGTGTGGCACTGCCTGTGGGGACCCCCCCCATTCCCTGGCCACGCAGGGCTGTGACACTGCATGATGTTGCAGGAGATGTGCCTGAGACTGAAGGAGTACGTGGAGGGGCCCCTGGGCCACTACATCGTCAACGTGACGGCGAGCGCCGATATGTGCAGCCAGAGCCTGTGCTCTGGCCAGGGTCGCTGCGTGCGCCAGGAGAACAAGCAGGGCTTCCTCCACCTTGACCCCTTCCGCTTCGCCATCGACCTGAAGGCTGGCAAGCCCTGGCTGGTGGCACAGAGCTTGGAGTCTGGCGACGACGTCTCTCGGCTGGCCCAGGAATTCAACTGCCAGTGCTACGACAAGTGGCAGGGACCTCGCTGTGACACCTGGAGCTTTGCCAAGTGAGCTCCCCCACTGCACCAGGGACACCGGGGAGGGCAGGGTGACCAGCCCTGGCACCCTCACCATGGGGCTGGGAACCTGACCCTGGGGGCTGCTAATAAAACCGGTAAGCACTTGCAAGCGTCTCCTTGTCTTCTGCCATGGCACGTTTTGGGGCAGGAGGGTCCCCAGTGACACTGTGATGTCAGAATGTGATCGGGAGAAGGCGTGAGATGAAACGCTGCTTCCCCGGTCCAGCTTGGCTGAATATGTTGGCATCTTCATCTGGGTGTTCAGCTGAGGATGGGGCAATCACATCCTCAGCTCTTTGATCTTGGGCCCTAATTTGGGCAATCTGTCCATGATGGGACTGTGCACTGCATGTTTACTGGGGACTAACCGACAAACATGCGCCCTTATTTCTTATGCTGGTTAATGTAAACCACTGCAAAGCGCGGACCGTCCTCCGCAGCGTATGTGGCAAGCCAGGTGTCATCAAGAAATGAACACCATGCTCAGTGAAAAAGGTGGGCAGCATGAAGCAGCATCTGCTTTAGGTGCTTCAGTTACATCCACCTTGCTAAACTGGGCCTTGGTAAGTGCTCTTATCAGAGGTTCTTCCTTCACTTGCTGGGTAATGGGCTGTCTCCTCCTGGCAAAACCTGAGCCATGGTTCTATGGCCAAGCCGTATCACCTGAAGAGTCCCAATGTTTGTGACCTGGTCTCCTGTCAAGGCATTGGCAGAATGTCTGTGCAGAAAACAGGCTGTCTCATTCATAGATGTCATAGATAAGAGCAGCTCTGGTGTGCGCACCATTCAACGCTTCATGGCTTTTACTCTCTAGTGCCAAGAAACCACACTGGGATTTTCTCAGAAATGGTTCCACTGGCAGCACATCAGTTGCTTCTCCTTGGTGTTCAGATAGTGAGATAAGAACTCACCCTGGGCTTCTGCTGTACAAACAGGACAGGACAACTTGAAAAGGTTTATTGTCCAAACAGTTTATTAATAACTCAACTAAGCTCTATTTCTTAAAACTCTTAAGCACTATCTATTAACAATGATATAAAATACACACTATGGTCTAGCTGCCACCTCTATGCTGTCTCTAGGATGTTCCTTGCTGAGGTCCACCAACAGGGTTGGGGCGGCAGGAGCAGGTAGGGCAGTGGGGTGGTCTTGGCCCCAGCATATCTGGGGGTGCTGCCAGCACGGGGATGGCAAACTGTGCTGGAGCCTGGGCAGCACGCTGGAGGCCCTCCGGGGCTTGGCTGCTGGGTGGTGGCAGGCAGAAGAGGGTCAGAGGAATGAGCCTCTCGCTGCCTGCTGCTCCAGCAGGCTCTGGGAGCGAGGCAGCAGCTGCCGGTGGAGATGGAGGGACGCTGCAGAGGCCTGGAGGTGTTTCAGCCCAGCGCTTGGTGGGTGCCGGTGTGTCCCCCACAGTCTGTGCCTCTGGGCTTCTGGAGGGGTGCCCTTCATCCACCTGCAGGGCATCCAGGGCTCTCCGCTTGACGCCCACCCTCCTCTTGCACTTCTCCAGCAAGTGGGGATGGTCTCGGTTAAAGCTGGGGTTGTAGTAGTAGAGGATCTAAAAAAAGCAAAGGAGAAGAGTTAGTTAGAAGACTTAGCTGGCACCACCCCAAGACAGGAAAACCCAAAAGTACAAGAACTAAGACTGTGCGATACAAAAGATGATCATGGATATAGAAAAGGACTTTGAGGGTTGTTTGAAACATGAAACTCAGGCTAAACCTTTACATTGACGGTTCGGTTCAGTTATCGCCACCCCTGGGTTTTTTCCGTCTGGGAGCAGAGCAGTGTAGGCTTTCCAAAAGCATAAGAACTGCTTTTGAAAGCGAACTACCACATTGTCTAAGCAGCTTCAGTGTGGAATGAGCAGGCAGGTTTTATCAGCGTTTCTCCTGATCAGAAAGACTAACTCAAACCTTCCTGAAAATTACATGAGGACGAATTTAAACCCAGGCTGCTCGCTGCCATCCCCAACTCCTCCTCTCTTCCCAGGCCTTACTTGATGAGAAGCTCTGTCTCTCCCCCAAGACTACTGTGAGCGTTAGTCAAAGCGCAGAGCAAGTGCTGTACCTGGCTGTGAGCAGAAGCTGCCGCTTCTTCTGCCAGGAATTCAGGCAGGGAGGCAGATCTTTCATAATCCGGCTTCATTTTGGTGAAGCCATACCGGTTGAGCTGCCGAAGGAAGCTCTTCATGGTCTTCATGGCAAAGACCCGCAGAGGTCCTGCCCCGCCCAACACCTCCTCTTTGAACAGTCCTTCATCGATGGCCACGCATCTTCCTCCCTGGCTCCACCAAATTGACCGAAACCGGTCGCTTTCCACAATTTTCCAGAGCTTTTGAGGGAAGTAGAGGGTGGAGAATTCATTGGCTTCTGCCACCCTCTCGCTGGAAACAGCTGGACTGAAGTTTCCCTCACTGGCCATCGCCCTGTACAGCCAGGCCTGGTCCTGCCAGTCAGCAAGCAAAGGCCAACTGGCGCCGGCTGACTGGGGGCACCAATGGGACATTCTGAGCTGTCATTGTGATGCCCGTGCTGCACAGTGGGGACATGGCAGCATGACATGACGGTGCGTTTGGACAGTGGTGGCCTGGCAGAAGGGAGCAGCCAGGGGAGACATGGCTGCAGAGCACTTGCTGCTTTTCGCTCCCAGAGCCAGTGGTGGGAAAACAACAGAGCGCAGTCCCCTTTATTTCTCTCTCGGTTCTTCAGTGGTGTGGGGAAGTCCATTTCCCAAGCGGAATCAATGCAAGATAGTAGAAGACTCTTCCCAAAGGCCTGGCCCAGGCAGAGCACGGGGCAGATCATCTGGACTTTGCTCTTCCCCTGCAGTGCTGGGCAAGGCAAGAGTCTGGGGGGCAAACAGGTGTGGACTGAGAGGGGACACCAGCATGACTTCACGTCTTAAATGACAGTGAAGCTTAATTTCTTCTTCTTTTTTTCCCTCTACAATAAAGGGAAGGTCAGGTATTTCCTTGCCGCACCCCAGCAGCCGGTCTTGCCCTGCCCCCAGGCTTTGTGCACCCGCTTTGGAGCGTGGGGGCTTGAAAAGTGAAGTGAGGAGCAATCTTTGTGTCCTCTGCTGGAGAGGTGCTGCAAACCCAGAGGTTTGTCGCACCTGTCCCAGTAGCCATGATGTCCCACGTCTGGGGTAGTGGACTTAAAAGGAATGGCTTCATCGGGAGCACTTTGGTGAGACCTGTGTTCCCCGTTTGGTTTGCTTCTCGGGGAGTTGATGCAAACGTTGAAGCTCTCAAAGTATGTGCAAGGTTTATCGTCCAAACAGTTTATTAATTACTCTACTAAGCTCTATTTCTTAGCAACTCGCTTAAGCAATATCTATTAACAAACAACATTATTAATTAGAAACAATGGACGTCCTGCCTACTCTCCGCGCTCTCCCTAGGACGTGCCAAGCTGGGTTCAATCTACAGGGTTGAGGCGGCAGGTGCAGGTGGGGCAGTGGGGTGGTCTTGGCCCCAGCATATCTGGGGGTGCTGCCAGCACGGGGATGGCAAACTGTGCTGGAGCCTGGGCAGCACGCTGGAGGCCCTCCGGGGCTTGGCTGCTGGGTGGTGGCAGGCAGAAGAGGGTCAGAGGAATGAGCCTCTCGCTGCCTGCTGCTCCAGCAGGCTCTGGGAGCGAGGCAGCAGCTGCCGGTGGAGATGGAGGGACGCTGCAGAGGCCTGGAGGTGTTTCAGCCCAGCGCTTGGTGGGTGCCGGTGTGTCCCCCACAGTCTGTGCCTCTGGGCTTCTGGAGGGGTGCCCTTCATCCACCTGCAGGGCATCCAGGGCTCTCCGCTTGACGCCCACCCTCCTCTTGCACTTCTCCAGCAAGTGGGGATGGTCTCGGTTAAAGCTGGGGTTGTAGTAGTAGAGGATCTAAAAAAAGCAAAGGAGAAGAGTTAGTTAGAAGACTTAGCTGGCACCACCCCAAGACAGGAAAACCCAAAAGTACAAGAACTAAGACTGTGCGATACAAAAGATGATCATGGATATAGAAAAGGACTTTGAGGGTTGTTTGAAACATGAAACTCAGGCTAAACCTTTACATTGACGGTTCGGTTCAGTTATCGCCACCCCTGGGTTTTTTCCGTCTGGGAGCAGAGCAGTGTAGGCTTTCCAAAAGCATAAGAACTGCTTTTGAAAGCGAACTACCACATTGTCTAAGCAGCTTCAGTGTGGAATGAGCAGGCAGGTTTTATCAGCGTTTCTCCTGATCAGAAAGACTAACTCAAACCTTCCTGAAAATTACATGAGGACGAATTTAAACCCAGGCTGCTCGCTGCCATCCCCAACTCCTCCTCTCTTCCCAGGCCTTACTTGATGAGAAGCTCTGTCTCTCCCCCAAGACTACTGTGAGCGTTAGTCAAAGCGCAGAGCAAGTGCTGTACCTGGCTGTGAGCAGAAGCTGCCGCTTCTTCTGCCAGGAATTCAGGCAGGGAGGCAGATCTTTCATAATCCGGCTTCATTTTGGTGAAGCCATACCGGTTGAGCTGCCGAAGGAAGCTCTTCATGGTCTTCATGGCAAAGACCCGCAGAGGTCCTGCCCCGCCCAACACCTCCTCTTTGAACAGTCCTTCATCGATGGCCACGCATCTTCCTCCCTGGCTCCACCAAATTGACCGAAACCGGTCGCTTTCCACAATTTTCCAGAGCTTTTGAGGGAAGTAGAGGGTGGAGAATTCATTGGCTTCTGCCACCCTCTCGCTGGAAACAGCTGGACTGAAGTTTCCCTCACTGGCCATCGCCCTGTACAGCCAGGCCTGGTCCTGCCAGTCAGCAAGCAAAGGCCAACTGGCGCCGGCTGACTGGGGGCACCAATGGGACATTCTGAGCTGTCATTGTGATGCCCGTGCTGCACAGTGGGGACATGGCAGCATGACATGACGGTGCGTTTGGACAGTGGTGGCCTGGCAGAAGGGAGCAGCCAGGGGAGACATGGCTGCAGAGCACTTGCTGCTTTTCGCTCCCAGAGCCAGTGGTGGGAAAACAACAGAGCGCAGTCCCCTTTATTTCTCTCTCGGTTCTTCAGTGGTGTGGGGAAGTCCATTTCCCAAGCGGAATCAATGCAAGATAGTAGAAGACTCTTCCCAAAGGCCTGGCCCAGGCAGAGCACGGGGCAGATCATCTGGACTTTGCTCTTCCCCTGCAGTGCTGGGCAAGGCAAGAGTCTGGGGGGCAAACAGGTGTGGACTGAGAGGGGACACCAGCATGACTTCACGTCTTAAATGACAGTGAAGCTTAATTTCTTCTTCTTTTTTTCCCTCTACAATAAAGGGAAGGTCAGGTATTTCCTTGCCGCACCCCAGCAGCCGGTCTTGCCCTGCCCCCAGGCTTTGTGCACCCGCTTTGGAGCGTGGGGGCTTGAAAAGTGAAGTGAGGAGCAATCTTTGTGTCCTCTGCTGGAGAGGTGCTGCAAACCCAGAGGTTTGTCGCACCTGTCCCAGTAGCCATGATGTCCCACGTCTGGGGTAGTGGACTTAAAAGGAATGGCTTCATCGGGAGCACTTTGGTGAGACCTGTGTTCCCCGTTTGGTTTGCTTCTCGGGGAGTTGATGCAAACGTTGAAGCTCTCAAAGTATGTGCAAGGTTTATCGTCCAAACAGTTTATTAATTACTCTACTAAGCTCTATTTCTTAGCAACTCGCTTAAGCAATATCTATTAACAAACAACATTATTAATTAGAAACAATGGACGTCCTGCCTACTCTCCGCGCTCTCCCTAGGACGTGCCAAGCTGGGTTCAATCTACAGGGTTGAGGCGGCAGGTGCAGGTGGGGCAGTGGGGTGGTCTTGGCCCCAGCATATCTGGGGGTGCTGCCAGCACGGGGATGGCAAACTGTGCTGGAGCCTGGGCAGCACGCTGGAGGCCCTCCGGGGCTTGGCTGCTGGGTGGTGGCAGGCAGAAGAGGGTCAGAGGAATGAGCCTCTCGCTGCCTGCTGCTCCGGCAGGCTCTGGGAGCGAGGCAGCAGCTGCCGGTGGAGATGGAGGGACGCTGCAGAGGCCTGGAGGTGTTTCAGCCCAGCGCTTGGTGGGTGCCGGTGTGTCCCCCACAGTCTGTGCCTCTGGGCTTCTGGAGGGGTGCCCTTCATCCACCTGCAGGGCATCCAGGGCTCTCCGCTTGATGCCCACCCTCCTCTTGCACTTCTCCAGCAGCTGCGGATGGTCTCGGTTGAAGCTGGGGTTGTAGTAGTAGAGGATCTAAAAAAGGCAAAGGAGAAGAGTTAGTTGCCACCACCCCAAGACTGGAGAATCACAAGCTACAAGAAGTAAGAATCTAAATTGCAAAGACCAGATTGGATATTGAAAAGGGCTCTGAGGGGCATAAGAAAGCTTAAACTCAGGCTAAAATATTACATGACAGTTCTGTTCAAGTTTCAGACCTGCAGGACACGTAGCAAAGACAGTCAGAGAAACCAGGTTACACCAAGCCTGTCTTTCCATTTAACAGGTTCAAACTAAGAGGATATAACCAAACTTGGTTTTGTCTGTGTTTCTCCCAGTCAGAAAGACTAACTCAAGCCTTCCTGAAAACAACCTGAGAAGGAAATTAAACCCAGGCCACTCGCTGCCATCCCCAACTCCTCCTCTCTTCCCAGGCCTTACTTGATGAGAAGTTCTGTCTCTCCCCCAAGACTACTGTGAGCGTTAGTCAAAGCGCAGAGCAAGCGCTGTACCTGGCTGTGAGCAGAAGCTGCCATTTCTTCTGCCAGGAATTCAGGCAGGGAGGCAGATCTTTCATAATCCGGCTTCGTTTTGGTGAAGCCATACCGGTTGAGCTGCCGAAGGAAGCTCTTCATGGTCTTCATGGCAAAGACCCGCAGAGGTCCTGCCCCGCCCAGCACCTCCTCTTTGAAGAGCCCTTCATTGATGGCCACGCATCTTCCTCCCTGGCTCCACCAAATTGACCGAAACCGGTCGCTTTCCACAATTTTCCAGAGCTTTTGAGGGAAGTAGAGGGTGGAGAATTCATTGGCTTCTGCCACCCTCTCGCTGGAAACAGCTGGAGCGATGCTGTCCTCGCTGGCCATTGCCCTGGACAGCCAGGCCTGGTCCTGCCAGGCAGCAAGCAAAGGCCAACTGGCGCCGGCTGACTGGGGGCACCAATGGGACATTCTGAGCTGTCATTGTGATGCCCGTGCTGCACAGTGGGGACATGGCAGCGTGACATCACGCTGCGTTTGGACAGTGGTGGCCTGGCAGAAGGGAGCAGCCAGGGGAGACATGGCTGCAGAGCACTTGCTGCTTTTCGCTCCCAGAGCCAGCGGTGGTGGGACCCCCGAGCGCGGCAGTCAATAAAGCGGTGTGGGAGGGCTGTAGGCAATGAGAGGAGCGTGCTGTGTGCGGCTGCACCCAGGAGTGGGTGCGCAGGGAGGAGTGGGGATGGCTGCAGCGTTGGGCGTCCCAGTGCCCGGTTTGGGCAGTGTTCCATCCACGCACCTCCGACATTTGCAGAATCATAGAATCATTGACTGGGGAAGGGTGGAAGAGCCCTTGAAGATCAGAGAGTTCCAACCCCCCTGCCATGCGCAGACACCTCTCACTAGACCAGGTTGCTCAAAACCCCATCCAGCCTGGCCTTAAACACATCCAGGCATTGATGGTGCTTCCACAACTTCTCTGGGCAACGTGTTCCACTGCCTCACCACCCTCAACGTTAAAAATTTCTTCCTAATATCTAATCTAAATCTTCCTTCTTCCAGTTTGAGGTCATTCCCCCTCATCCTGTCACTACATGCCCTAGTAAAAAATCCTTTCCCAGCTCTCCTGTAGGCCCCCTGTAGGTATTAGAAGGCTGCAATAGTCTCCCCGGAGCCTTCTCTTCTCCATGCTGAACAACCCCAACTCTTTCACCCTGTCCTCATAGGAGAGGTGCTCCAATCCTCTGATTGTCTTCATGGCCCTCCTCTGGGCCCACTCCAGCAGGTCCATGTCCTTCATATGTTAGTGGCTCCAGAGCAGGCCGTGCTCCCCTCCCAGGTTTCAGCTGTCTCCCAGGGGTGCTCTGTGGGACCAACTGGATGTAAAACACCGCAAAGGCTGTGCAAAGGCGATGGAAGAAACGGGAGGTGGGCGACCCCGCCCTTTCCTGGGTTTGGTTCCTGTGCTTCTCTTTGCTCTTTCACATGTGGGAACGGAAGACACAAAATCAATCCTGCTCTGTAAAGCTTTGGAATCAACTCCATCTCCACAGGATCGAGTGCTTTTCCTGCAAAGGAAAGGGCCGATCTCGAGGCGGTGGGACTCAGCGAGTCTTTTCCCTTTGGCATTTGGACCCGGCCCTGGGATGTTTATGAACCCATGGCGTGTTCGAGCAGCGTAGGTGAGGAAACGAAGTGTGAGGACAGTGTGGGCAGAGCTCAGTGATGGGCATTTGGGCATAGCAAGGAGGGTCTCCTGGAACTGCCGGCGCATCCCCAAAGGCCTGGCCCAGGCAGACCACAGTGCAGATCAGCTAGACTTTGCTGTTCCCCTGCAGTGCTGGGAAAGGCGAGTCTGGGGGGCAAACAAGAGTGGACCAAGAGGGGACACCAGCATGACTTCACGTCTTAAATGACAGTGAAGCTTAATTTCTTCTTCTTTTTTCCCTCTACAGTAAAGGGAAGATTTGCAGTTCCCTTGCTGCACCCCAGCAGCCATTCTTGCTCTGCCCCCAGGCTTCGTGCACCCGCTTTGGTGTGTGGGGGCTTGGAAAAATGAAGCGAGGAGCAATCTTTGTGTCCTCTGCTGGAGAGGTGCTGCAAACCCAGAGGTCTGTCACACCTGTCCCAGTAGCCATGATGTCCCAGGTCTGGGGTAGAGGATTTAAAAGGAACGGTTTCATCAGGTGCCCTTTGGTGAGACCTGTGTTCCCCCTTTGGTTTGCTTCTCGGGGAGTTGATGCAAACGTGGGAAGCTCTCAAAGTACGTGCAAGATCTCTAAGAACATCAGCCTGACTGTTGGGGAAGGTGATTAAAGTGCTGGTGGCCCCGTTGCTTCTACTTTGGAGTGGGAAATTTAAACTATGTTTGGTGTTCTGCTGTAAAAACAGGACAGGACAACTGGAAAAGGTATATTGTCCAAACAGTTTATTAATAACTCTACTAAGCTCTATTTCTTAACAACTGGCTTAAGCACTATCTAATCTATTAAAAATCAACATTACTAATTAGAAACTATGGAGTTACTGCCTACTCTCCGTGCTCTCTCTAGGAGGTGCCGTGCTGGGGTCCCTCTAGAGGGTAGGGGTGGCAGGTACAGGTGGGGCAGTGGGGTGGCCTTGGCCCCAGCAGAGCTGGGGGTGCTGCCAGCACGGGGATGGCAAGGTGTGGAGGAGCCTGGGCAGCACGCTGGAGGCCCTCCGGGGCTTGGCTGCTGGGTGGTGGCAGGCAGAAGAGGGCCAGTGGGAGGAACCTCTCGCTGCCTGCTGCTCCGGCAGGCTCTGGGAGCGAGGCAGCAGCTGCCGGTGGAGATGGAGGGACGCTGCGGAGGCCTGGAGGTGCTTCAGCCCAGCGCTTGGTGGGTGCCGGTGTGTCCCCCACAGTCTGTGCCTCTGGGCTTCTGGAGGGGTGCCCTTCATCCACCTGCAGGGCATCCAGGGCTCTCCGCTTGACGCCCACCCTTCTCTTGCACTTCTCCAGCAAGTGGGGATGGTCTCGGTTAAAGCTGGGGTTGAAGTAGTAGAGGATCTAAAAAAAGCAAAGGAGAAGAGTTAGTTAGAAGACTTAGCTGGCACCACCCCAAGACAGGAAAACCCAAAAGTACAAGAACTAAGACTGTGAGATACAAAAGATGATCACAGATATAGAAAAGGACTTTGAGGGTTGTTTGAAACGTGAAACTCAGGCTAAACCTTTACGTTGATGGTTCGGTTCAGTTATCGCAACCCCTGGGGTTTTTCCGTCTGGGAGCAGAGCAGTGTAGGCTTTCCAAAAGCATAAGAACTGCTTTTGAAAGCGAACTACCACAATGTCCCAGCAACTTTAGAGTGGAATGAGCAGGCAGGTTTTATCAGCGTTTCTCCCAGCTAGAAAGACTAATTCAAACCTTCCTGAAAACGACCTGAGAAGGAAATTAAACCCAGGCTACTCGCTATCGTCCCCATCTCCTCCCCTCTTGCCAGGCCTTACTTGATGGGAAGCTCTGTCTCTCCCCCAAGACTACTGTGAGCGTTAGGCAAAGCGCAGAGCAAGTGCTGTACCTGGCTGTGAGCAGAAGCTGCCGCTTCTTCTGCCAGGAATTCAGGCAGGGAGGCAGATCTTTCATAATCCGGCTTCATTTTGGTGAAGCCATACCGGTTGAGCTGCCGAAGGAAGCTCTTCATGGTCTTCATGGCAAAGACCCGCAGAGGTCCTGCCCCACCCAACACCTCCTCTTTGAAGGGTCCTTCATCGATGGCCACACATCTTCCTCCCTGGCTCCACCAAATTGACCGAAACCGGTCGCTTTCCACAATTTTCCAGAGCTTTTGAGGGAAGCAGAGGGTGGAGAATTCATTGGCTTCTGCCACCCTCTCGCTGGAAACAGCTGGACTGAAGTTTCCCTCGCTGGCCATCGCCCTGGACAGCCAGGCCTGGTCCTGCCAGTCAGCAAGCAAAGGCCAACTGGCGCCGGCTGACTGGGGGCACCAATGGGACATTCTGAGCTGTCATTGTGATGCTCGTGCTGCACAGTGGGGACATGGCAGCGTGACATCACGCTGCGTTTGGACAGTGGTGGCCTGGCAGAAGGGAGCAGCCAGGGGAGACATGGCTGCAGAGCACTTGCTGCTTTTCACTCCCAGAGCCAGTGGTGGTAAAACAACAGAGCGCAGTCCCCTTTATTTCTCTCTTGGTTCTTCAGTGGTGTGGGGAAGTCCATTTCCCAAGCGGAATCAATGCAAGATAGTAGAAGACTCTTCCCAAAGGCCTGGCCCAGGCAGAGCATGGCGCAGGTCATCTGGACTTTGCTCTTCCCCTGCAGTGCTGGGCAAGGCAAGAGTCTGGGGGGCAAACAGGTGTGGACTTAGAGGGGATACCAGCATGACTTCACGTCTTAAATGACAGTGAAGCTTAATTTCTTCTTCTTTTTTTCCCTCTACAATAAAGGGAAGGTCAGGTATTTCCTTGCCGCACCCCAGCAGCCGGTCTTGCCCTGCCCCCAGGCTTTGTGCACCCGCTTTGGAGCGTGGGGGCTTGAAAAGTGAAGTGAGGAGCAATCTGCGTGCCCTCTGCTGGAGAGGTGCTGCAAACCCAGAGGTTTGTCGCACCTGTCCCAGTAGCCATGATGTCCCCAGGTCTGGGGTAGGAGATGTAAAAGGAAGGGTTTCATCGGGTGCCCTTTGGTGAGACCTGTGTTCCCCGTTTGGTTTGCTTCTCGGGGAGTTGATGCAAACGTGGGAAGCTCTCAAAGTAGGTGCAATATCCCGGATTTCTAAGAATCACAGAATCACAGATAGTCAGGGTTGGAAGGGACCTCTGGAGATCATCCAGTCCAACCCCCCCTGCCACAGCAGGGTCACCTACAGCGGTTGCACTGGACAGGGTCCAGTCGGGTTTTGAATGTCTCCAGAGTGGGAGACTCCCCCACCTCTCTGGGCAGCGTCTGCCAGTGCTCTGCCACCTTCAAAGGAAAGAAGTTCCTCCTCATGTTAAGATGGAAGTTCCTATGTTCAAGTTTGTACCCGTTACCTCTTGTCGTATCATTGGGCACCACTGAAAAAAGACTGTTCCCATCTAGCTGGCACCTCCCTGTAAATATTTATAAGTATTGATAAGAGCCCCCTTCAGCCTTCTTTTTTCTCCACTGAAAAGCCCCAAGTCCCTGAGCCTTTCCTCATAAGAGAGATGCTCCAATCCCCTCATCATCTCTGTAGCCCTTTGCTGGACCCTCTCCAGCAGTTCCCTGTCCTTCTTGACCCCGGGAGCCCAGAACTGCACACAGTGCTCCAGATGCGGCCTCCCCAGGGCAGAGCAGAGGGGGAGGATGACCTCCCTCCGCCTGCTGGCCACACACTTCTTGATGCACCCCAGGATGCCATTGGCCTTCTTGGCCACCAGGGCACATTGCTGGCTCATGGTCACCCTGTTGTCCACCAGGACTCCCAGGTCCCTTTCCACAGAGCTGCTCTCCAGGAGGTCAGCCCCCAACCTGTACTGATGCATGGGGTTATTCCTCCCCAGATGCAGTACCCTACACTTGCCTTTGTTGAACTTCATCAGGTTTTTCTCTGCCCAACTCTCCAGCCTGTCCAGGTCACGCTGGATGGTGGCACAGCCTTCCGGCATGTCAGCCACCCCTCCCAGTTTTGTCTCATCAGCAAACTTGCTGATGGTACACTCTATCCCTTCATCCAGGTCACTGATATATATATTGAACAGGACTGGACCCAGTACTGACCCCTGAGGGATACCACTTGTTTCTGGCCTCCAACTGGACTCTGCACCGCTAACCACAACCCTCTGAGCTCTATCTGTCAACCACTGTTCAATCCACCCCACTGTCCATTCATCCAACCCACACTTCCTAAGCTTGCCTGCGAGGATGATGTGGGAGACAGTGTCGAAAGCCTTGCTGAAGTCAAGGCAGACAACATCCACTGCCCTCCCCTCATCCACCCATCCAGTCACACCACCCTAGAAGGCTATCAGATTAGTCAGACATGACTTCCCCTTGGTGAGTCCATGTTGACTACTTCTGATAACCTTCTTTTCCTCCAGATGCTTGGAGTCAACACCTGGAGCAAGCTGTTCCATAATCTTTCCAGGGATGGAGGTGAGGCTGACCGGCCTGTAGTTTCCTGGATCTTCCATCTTGCCCTTTTTGAAGATTGGAGTGACATTGGCTTTCCCCTAGTCCTCAGGCACCTCACCTGTTCTCCAGGACCTTTCAAAGATCCCATCAGGCCCCATGGACTTGTGGGTATCCAGTTTACTTAATTGTTCTCTGACTTGTTCTTCTTCAACCCAGGGAAAGTCTTCCTTCCTCCAGACTTTCTCTGTTGCCCACAGAGTCCGGGACTCCCGAGGGCATCATCTGTCACCACGGCACCTGTCTTGTTCAACAGCGGGCCCATATTTTTCCTAGTTTTCCTTTTGCCTCCTATATACTTAAAAAACCCCTTCCTGTTGGCCTTGACATCCCTCGCCACAGGTTCAATTCCAAGGCTGCCTTGGCTTTCCTCGTTTCCTCCCTGCATACCCTGACAGCATTCTTATACTCTTCCCAAGCGGTCTGTCCCTTCTTCCACATACTGTAAAATTCCTTCTTCCACCTGAGATTTTTCAGAAGCTCCCTGCTCAGCCATGCAGGTCTCCCGCTTCCCTTGCCTGATTTCTTGCTCTTAGGGATGCACCCATCCTGAGCTTGGAGGAAGTGACGCTTAAACACCAGCCAGCTCTCTGGAGCCCCCCTACCCTCTAGAACCCTCACCCATGGGATTTCCCCAAGCAATTCCTTGAGGAGATCAAAGTTAGCCCTCCTGAAGTCTAAGGTTTCAATCCTACTTGTCATTTTGTGCATACTGCACTTAACCCTGAATTCGGTCTTCTCATGATTGCTGCAGCCAAGTCTGCCCCCAACCTTAACGTCCTCCACCAGTCCCTCTTTGTTTGTCAGTACTGGGTCCAGGAGTACACCTCTCCTTGTGGGCTGCTGCACCACCTGAGTCAAAAAGTTATCATCAATGCACTGGAGGAACCTCCTGGACTGTACATGCCTAGCTGGGTAGCCTTCCCAGCAGATATCAGGGTAATTGAAGTCCACCATGAGAAACAATGCCTGCAATTGTGAGGCGATTCTCACCTGTCTGTAGAAGGCCTCATCAACTTGCCCACTCTGATCAGGTGGCCGGTAACAAACACCCACAACAGTGTCTCTCATGTTACCCTGCCCCTTGATCCTCACCCACAAGCTCTCAACTTGCTCTTCATCTGCCCCAGGGAGAGCTCAGTACATTCCAGTTGCTCTCTCACGTAAAGAGCAACTCCACCACCTTGCCTCGCTGGCCTCTCTTTCCTAAAGAGAACACAGCCCTCCATGACAGTGTTCCAGTCACATGAGCTATCCCACCATGTCTCAGTAATTGCAAAGAACCTCAGCTTGACTGTTGGGCAAAATGATTAAAGTGCTGGTGGACCCGTTGCTTCTACTTTGCTGGGGGATAAAGGAAATCCATCTGGGCTTGTGGTGTAGAAACAGACAGGACAACTGGAAAAGGTTTATTGTCCAAACAGTTTATTAATAAGTCTACTAGGCTCTATTTCTTAACAACTCTCTTAAGCACTATCTAATCTATTAACAAAAAACATTATTAATAAGAAACTATGGACGTCCTGCTGACTCCCTGTGATATCTCTATCATGTGCCACGCTGTGGGCCATGTGGAAGGTTGGGGCAGCAGGTGCAGGTGGGGCAGTGGGGTGGCCTTGGCCCCAACAGAGCTGAGGGTGCTGCCAGCACGGGGATGGCAAACTCTGGCAGACTCTGGGCAGCACGCTGGAGGCCCTCCGGGGCTTGGCTGCTGGGTGGTGGCAGGCAGAACAGGGCCAGAGGGATGAGCCTCTCGCTGCCTGCTGCTCCGGCAGGCTCTGGGAGCGAGGCAGCAGCTTCTAGTGGAGGTGGAGGGACACTGCCAAGGACACCAGCCCAGCGCTTGGTGGGTGCTGGTGTGTCCCCTGCAGTCTGTGCCTCTGGGCTTCTGGAGGGGTGCCCTTCATCCACCTGCAGGGCATCCAGGGCTCTCCGCTTGACGCCCACCCTCCTCTTGCACTTCTCCAGCAGCTGCGGATGGTCTCGGTTGAAGCTGGGGTTGTAGTAGTAGAGGATCTAAAAAAGGCAAAGGAGAAGAGTTAGTTGCCACCACCCCAAGACAGGAAAACCCAAAAGTACAAGAACTAAGACAGTGAGATACAAAAGATGATCACGGATACTGAAAAGGACTCTGAAAGTTGTTTGAAACATGAAACTCAGGCTAAAATGTTAAATAACGGTTCTGTTCAGTCATCACCACCCCTGGGTTTTTCCGTCTGGGAGCAGAGCAGTGTAGGCTTTCCAAAAGCATAAGAACTGCTTTTGAAAGCGAACTACCACATTGTCTAAGCAGCTTCAGTGTGGAATGAGCAGGCACGGTTTATCAGCGTTTCTCCCAGCTAGAAAGACTAACTCAAACCTTCCTGAAAACGACCTAGGAACGAAATTAAACCCAGGCCACTTGCTACCGTCCCCAACTCCTCCCCTCTTGCCAGGCCTTACTTGATGGGAAGCTCTGTCTCTCCCCCAAGACTACTGTGAGCGTTAAAGCACAGAGCAAGTGCTGTACCTGGCTGTGAGCAGAAGCTGCCATTTCTTCTGCCAGGAATTCAGGCAGGGAGGCAGATCTTTCATAATCCGGCTTCATTTTGGTGAAGCCATACCGGTTGAGCTGCCGAAGGAAGCTCTTCATGGTCTTCATGGCAAAGACCCGCAGAGGTCCTGCCCCGCCCAACACCTCCTCTTTGAACAGTCCTTCATCGATGGCCACACATCTTCCTCCCTGGCTCCACCAAATTGACCGAAACCGGTCGCTTTCCACAATTTTCCAGAGCTTTTGTGGAAAGTAGAGGGTGGAGAATTCATTGGCTTCTGCCACCCTCTTGCTGGAAACAACTGGACCAAAGCTGTCCTCACTGGCCATTGCCCTGGACAGCCAGGCCTGGTCCTGCCAGTCAGCAAGCAAAGGCCAACTGGCGCCGGCTGACTGGGGGCACCAATGGGACATTCTGAGCTGTCATTGTGATGCCCGTGCTGCACAGTGGGGACATGGCAGCGTGACATCACGCTGCGTTTGGACAATGGTGGCCTGGCAGAAGGGAGCAGCCAGGGGAGACATGGCTGCAGAGCACTTGCTGCTTTTCGCTCCCAGAGCCAGTGGTGGTAAAACAACAGAGCGCAGTCCCCTTTATTTCTCTCTTGGTTCTTCAGTGGTGTGGGGAAGTCCATTTCCCAAGCGGAATCAATGCAAGATAGTAGAAGACTCTTCCCAAAGGCCTGGCCCAGGCAGAGCATGGCGCAGATCATCTGGACTTTGCTCTTCCCCTGCAGTGCTGGGCAAGGCAAGAGTCTGGGGGGCAAACAGGTGTGGACTGAGAGGGGACACCAGCATGACTTCACGTCTTAAATGACAGTGAAGCTTAATTTCTTCTTCTTTTTTTCCCTCTACAATAAAGGGAAGGTCAGGTATTTCCTTGCCGCACCCCAGCAGCCGGTCTTGCCCTGCCCCCAGGCTTTGTGCACCCGCTTTGGGGCGTGGGGGCTTGAAAAGTGAAGTGAGGAGCAATCTGCATGCCCTCTGCTGGAGAGGTGCTGCAAACCCATAGGTTTGTCGCACCTGTCCCAGTAGCCATGATGTCCCACGTCTGGGGTAGTGGACTTTAAAGGAATGGCTTCATCGGGAGCACTTTGGTGAGACCTGTGTTCCCCGTTTGGTTTGCTTCTCGGGGAGTTGATGCAAACGTTGAAGCTCTCAAAGTATGTGCAAGGTTTATCGTCCAAACAGTTTATTAATTACTCTACTAAGCTGTATTTCTTAACAACTCCCTTAAGCAATATCTATTAACAAATACATTATTAATTGGAAACTATGGACGTCCTGCCTACTCTCCGCGCTCTCCCTAGGACGTGCCACGCTGGGTTCAATCTACAGGGTTGAGGCGGCAGGTGCAGGTGGGGCAGTGGGGTGGTCTTGGCCCCAGCATATCTGGGGGTGCTGCCAGCACGGGGATGGCAAACTGTGCTGGAGCCTGGGCAACACGCTGGAGGCCCTCCGGGGCTTGGCTGCTGGGTGGTGGCAGGCAGAAGAGGGTCAGAGGAATGAGCCTCTCGCTGCCTGCTGCTCCGGCAGGCTCTGGGAGCGAGGCAGCAGCTGCCGGTGGAGATGGAGGGACGCTGCGGAGGCCTGGAGGTGCTTCAGCCCAGCGCTTGGTGGGTGCCGGTGTGTCCCCCACAGTCTGTGCCTCTGGGCTTCTGGAGGGGTGCCCTTCATCCACCTGCAGGGCATCCAGGGCTCTCCGCTTGATGCCCACCCTCCTCTTGCACTTCTCCAGCAGCTGCGGATGGTCTCGGTTGAAGCTGGAGTTGTAGTAGTAGAGGATCTAAAAAAGGCAAAGGAGAAGAGTTAGTTGCCACCACCCCAAGACTGGAGAATCACAAGCTACAAGAAGTAAGAATCTAAATTGCAAAGACCAGATTGGATATTGAAAAGGGCTCTGAGGGGCATAAGAAAGCTTAAACTCAGGCTAAAACATTACGTGACAGTTCTGTTCAAGTTTCAGACCTGCAGGACACGTAGCAAAGACAGTCAGAGAAACCAGGTTACACCAAGCCTGTCTTTCCATTTAACAGGTTCAAACTAAGAGGATATAACCAAACTTGGTTTTGTCTGTGTTTCTCCCAGTCAGAAAGACTAACTCAAACCTTCCTGAAAACAACCTGAGAAGGAAATTAAACCCAGGCTACTCGCTATCGTCCCCACCTCCTCCCCTCTTCCCAGGCCTTACTTGATGAGAAGTTCTGTCTCTCCCCCAAGACTACTGTGAGCGTTAAAGCACAGAGCAAGTGCTGTACCTGGCTGTGAGCAGAAGCTGCCATTTCTTCTGCCAGGAATTCAGGCAGGGAGGCAGATCTTTCATAATCCGGCTTCATTTTGGTGAAGCCATACCGGTTGAGCTGCCGAAGGAAGCTCTTCATGGTCTTCATGGCAAAGACCCGCAGAGGTCCTGCCCCGCCCAGCACCTCCTCTTTGAAGAGCCCTTCATCGATGGCCACACATCTTCCTCCCTGGCTCCACCAAACTGACCGAAACCGGTCGCTTTCCACAATTTTCCAGAGCTTTTGAGGGAAGTAGAGGGTGGAGAATTCATTGGCTTCTGCCACCCTCTTGCTGGAAACAGCTGGAGCGATGCTGTCCTCGCTGGCCATTGCCCTGGACAGCCAGGCCTGGTCCTGCCAGTCAGCAAGCAAAGGCCAACTGGCGCCGGCTGACTGGGGGCACCCAGTCACTGGGGACATTCTGAGCTGTCATTGTGATGCCCGTGCTGCACAGTGGGGACATGGCAGCGTGACATGACGGTGCGTTTGGACAATGGTGGCCTGGCAGAAGGGAGCAGCCAGGGGAGCCATGGCTGCAGAGCACTTGCTGCTTTTCGCTCCCAGAGCCAGCGGTGGTGGGACCCCCGACCGCGGCAGTCAATAAAGCGGTGTGGGAGGGCTGTAGGCAATGAGAGGAGCGTGCTGTGTGCGGCTGCACCCAGGAGTGGGTGTGCAGGGAGGAGTGGGGACGGCTGCAGCGTTGGGCGTCCCAGTGCCCGGTTTGGGCAACGTTCCATCCACGCATCTCTGACATTTGCAGAGATGTCGTTGTAGTCTTTGTGTGCTTGTCGCTGGATGCTGACTGTAACAAAACATCATCCAAGCTTTTAAGGCTGCCTAATGTTTGCATTCACCTAAACACAAAGTCCAGCAGCAAGAGTGTAGGAAAAAACATCTGCCAGGCCGAGCAGCAGGTTGCACAGGGAAGGCCTCGAGGCAAAGGAACATTCCTCCAGTGCTCCACGTTTCCTAGTGGCATTGCAATACAGAGCCAGCGCAGGATAGCAGCTCTTTCTGAAGAGCGGACAGATAGAAGGTAGGGACTTGCTAGTTCTCTCCTCTCCTGGGGACCAGGTGGCTCCTGCCTTCTCACCAGTACAGAAGCTTTAAGTGTAACAGGTAGGAGCGCTTGTACAAGTGACACATCTGCATCAGTTTTGGCAACAAAACTCCACGACAGCATTTCCAAACATCTGTTTTCAAAACGCTTTCTCCAGGGCACAGATATCTTTCAAAAAGCAGTTACTTGCACCAACATGCTGGCTCAAATAACTTGGGGTTGTGAGAACCCCAGCATTCATACAGACCCTAATGATAATCAGTATTTTATTTCTGCAGAGTTACTACAGCTGACTTGTTTCTTTCTGTTTATTACATTGAAGAAAGATCTGAGAGGGTAGCAATGGAGACACACTTAGACCTTTGGATTCCTCAGTCACGGATTTCTGGAACATGAACTGGTTTATTACCAAGCTCCTTGCTAAGCTGGTGGCCCCTAAAAAATTAGTCATAACTGGATTTTAGCCCAGAACGGTTTAATCTAATTCTTATAGAGATATCTTGCTAAATGTTGGGTGTAAATGTTGGAAACAATATTATCTTCGTATTTTTTGTGCGTGGAATGTGATTCAACTTAACAAACGCTCAAACACGCTCCTCCCAAGCCACAGAGAATCTGATGTTTGCCATGTATTAAATGCTGAAATTGGAAACAAAGTTCACCTTGCTATTCACACAAAGAAAGTGACTTTGAATTTCAAGTCCTCTTTATGCCTGGAAGGCATCACAGCTGTGTGTTTGGAACTTTTAGTCATTTAATATCCTTCAAGTGTTGAGCTTCTGAATATCTGATGCATCGTCAGGGGCTGGTTTGGGGCTTCTGCTGGGCACAGAGATTTATGTTATCTCCATCCATTAACTGAACCGAGCACTGAAATGGGCATTAGGAAAGATACGCTCCCTCTGGAGTCGCAGAAGGGTCTAACACTGTCAGAAGCTGCATAAGCACTGCAAGAAACCCTGCCTCTAGGTCCTGGCTCGCAGCTCGTCTTAAAAGTGAGGCTGGAAACCTGAACCAGACCCGTTTCTTGTTGTTGAAATAATGCAAGCTTGGGCATGAACACAGTTTGCCATCTTCAAATAATAGTTTTAAATGCATAAGAGGATTTGTTGTATTCATCCTACTTATGGTAGCTATTCCTCAGTCCTTGCCTCTTACAGTATATCTAAAGACACCCAAGACACTGGATTTCATGTAATCTAGCTTGTCTTACTCCAGACTCCAAGGAATAGAGACTAGAAAGACACTGCGCATCGTGCCAACAGGCAGCTTAGAAGCATTGAACATCTGCCGGGTTGGTTTTTTTCAGGTCTGAAAACCACGCTACGCCTTGTAAACGTGTAGTGCTCTGCAAATCCATCTGCAGCGCCGGAGCGAGCCCACGCTCAGCGGGAACATGCTGGAGAGGAGCCAAAGCAAGAGGTGCCAGCAGCAATCCGACAGCGGCCCCGGGCCTTTGTGTGGTTCACATTTCTGGCTGCTCCACGTCTCTTGGGTGGAGTATACTTACGGTGCTGTCACACCAGCTCCTGTTTTCTGTGCTCAGGATGACTGAGAAATCTGCCGCGCTCAGAGCTTGCTCTTCCACTGGGTTCACATAAAACTGATTCCTAGGCTTTTTCCATGAGCTACTTTAAGAAACAAGGGCAGGCTGTCACTTAAAACTCTCCGTACATTGCCTAGTTTTTCATTTCAAACAACTGGGTATTTTTTGTCTAGGAACCCTAAGCCATGTGTTATCTCCCCAAAGATTTTATCTTAGGTACTTACTATGGTTAACTATCCCAGAGAAAATCAAATTGCTGATTGCTCTGATATTAGAAAGACTATTTTATGATCTAGAATGAAGGTGGTAAGAGTGAGAAGCCTTTAAATGCTTCAATATGACTAGGACATAAAGCAATTTAGCTGAATAGTAAGGTGTAGATTAAGTCTTGCATAAAACAGATGGAAGAAAGCCCTCCTAAACAACCCACAGACTTTTCAGATACAAGTTGGAAATTAGAGGCCTGTTAATTAGCTAATAAGAGAAGTTCTCACCTGCCTTGTTCCCTGACTAAAAATGTTAAAATCAGTAAAGACAGATAAATTTCCCACATTGTTAAAAGTTTTGGTTTTATCTTTGCATTAACAGCCCACGCCTACAGTTAGGCAACCGAGAGGGTGACTGTCTTTTGAGACCTCACTAGTTATCATTTGCCATTGCATTTCACCTCATCCAAAGCTTTGGACAGAGGTCATAAAACCAAAGTCAGAAGATTGGGAAGCAGGTTCTTCTAGATCACTCCTCCCGCAGCCCTTGCAGCTGGGCGCTGCGCTTCTCCCGGGGCCTTCAGACTCAACCCACAAGCAGAAAGCTCTTTTGGAAGAAATAAATCCTTCCCAAAACCAGTCACAGTTTTCGAGCACGGCTTGAAATAAAATATATGGCACATGTGTCTTTAAAACACCTTTTATTCCGTTTACCTCGTAGCACACGCATGCTGATAGCTGTCCAAAGAGCTCAGGTTGCTTTGTATACACCCGTAAGCACCAAGCACGTTGCAGCTAAAGGAAGACAGAGGAGTGATGGGTGCTCTGCTTTCAGATGAGACACTGATAATCGGTGCCAGCTTGGTGGCGTTAGAAGCATCTGAACAGAGACATGCTTTTGGCTGAGATTTCTGGACTAGCGAGCACCTGCTACGTGAAAGTAAATTAGAACAGCCCCGGGGGTGAGAAGTGAACAAAAACACATTCTTACTGCTGACCCGATGTCAGGCTGCGTGAGGTGGCTGCAAAACTCCCGGTTTGTGCGAGACCAACTTTAACCCAACACAAGCTGAGCACAAGACATAGCAGTCAGAGGGGAGGCAGGACTCCACCAGAGGGTCAGCAGAGGCGGCTGCTCCAGTTAGTGCTGAAGTATGGGGATGCGCGAGTGTGAGTCTGGAAACGGGTTTTGGTTGTCCTGTTTGCTGCAGTTACAGAAAGTCCACCTAACTACCGGATCAAGCACTGATCTGCTGTATCCCAAGTTTACAGGTGAGCAGCTCACCGAACCACAGCAGCTAGGAGGACTTGGGGAGAGGCATCTCAGATAAATACAAGACCAGGAGGAGGAGAAGGTACAAAAATTACCCCCCAGACACTTGAATGTGTAAGCAGCTCAAGGTGCTACCCAGAGCAACACAAGTTTCGTTGGTTTTGAATAAAGTGTGCCCCCATATATGCCAATAGCATCAAGGATGTGCATGAGGCTTCATTGCTTTCCTGATGATTGAATAAATTTAAATAAAAATCACAACTTCTTTTTCATATGCAATGTCAAAGCTCACTTCTGATTACTTTTGAAAAAGTGAAATACCAACCCCCACAGAAATAATTTCCAGAAGCTTGAATGTAAGAGCCCATACCTGCCCACCAAACCCAGCACAGCGTCATCTTTTGCTCACTCAGAGCAGCTCTGACTGTGTGTAGCAGAACACAAGATCTGCTAACTACCAGTTGCCTGAAGTGAAAGTGGCTCTTCCTCATAGTCTCTTTGTGTTTGGGTTTTGTGTTTGAAAATCACCCACTTCTTACCTTTTCCCTTGCTCAGGTATTTCTAGGAAAGATCTGAAAAGATCCAAATAAAGATCTAAAAGATCTAAAATGGTCTTCAGGGGCCACGGACTCTGCCGTTGCCCCGGATTTGACATTCCTTGTCTCAGGGCACTAGCAAGGATATCAGATGTCATCCCTCTGATTCAACAGATTGCAATTTCAGACATTACTTGAAAAAAAAAAAACCAACAAAAAACCAAAACCAAACCAAACCATAAGCCCTGAAGCACTGGTTGTGGGCTCTCAGCAAGTGTTTAAACATGCAGCACAAACAGCAGACCCTGCTTCAGGTTATATAAATAACAACGCCTCTGCACTTGGAAGCTTGTCCTACTTTGTTCCATATTTTTTTTAATCTGCCAGCGATGGGGCTGGGCACCAGAACACAACTTTCACCACAAAAATGTGGATGCAGGAGCAGCTCCTTTCCCGCCAGTGTTTCCAGTCTCGGAGAGGCGGTGCTGGTACACGGGTTGCAAGGGCTTCCACATCTTCTCTTCGGGAAACGCAGGGTCTGTGTTTTTCGCTGCAGTCAGGACTGTCGGAGGCAGAACACTCGCGCTATTTGCAGCATCTCTGCTGCTCTGATTTGGCAGCAGCTCCTCCCCGAGTTATTTTCCACCCCGAGGTTTTAAAAACAGGCTAATCAGTGTCCTGTGCTGGCATTACTAAGTCAGCGGGAGCTTTACCAACAGCCCGAGGAGGGTCAGAGTAAGGCCTTGTGAACGGACTCGAGTGAAGCCGTTTGCTCACCCTGTGTAAAACACCTTGCAAACTAATTTGCCTCCAATGACATGTCAAGCATAAAACTATACAGTGCTCCAAACGCTGCTCTCATCTGCTGACACAGACTTAAAGCAAACAACAAATATTGCAGCAAAACTGTTCACACAAACTGTCCTGCGTTTGATTGTAACTCTTCTCAGGAGGAAAAATCTGATTTGACAGATTACTGGTTATAACTCCCAATTAAGACATAAGTAACTAATCTTCTGTGCTGTCGGGCAGACTTCGGGGTTAGTTTTGGTGAAAAACAAACAAACAAACCAACCCAAAACCAAACAAGCTGGAATTGAAGCAGGGGAGGGGGGGATGACACACCAAAAAACCCCTTGAGACTGTACCTGCCTTCAGTGCAAAGCATATACGCTTTACTATCTTATTTGTTTTAATACGCACCAACCGATACCTGCACACAGCAGATATCAGCTGAGATAACAGGGAGTTCAATATTTGAACTTTCTGGCTTTTCTCACCATAACAACAAATCTGTAAAGCAGAGTGATAGGACACGGATAACTTGCAGCATCCAGCACAGCAGGCACAGTGCTGTTGGAAGACTGACTTTTGCCAGAATACATTATATGCAGTCACGGTGCATGATGCAGAACTACAGTGGATGCCTGAACACAAATATTTGACATACTCTGGGGAGTGTGTATTGTGCAAACCATCAGCAGAATATGCACAGTGCCAGAGAGGCATGCGTTTGCTTCCCTGTCTTCAGGGCGGCTGGGAAAAAGGGTGGTCTGCTTCAAAATAAAATAGTGGAGGTGGTGACCTTTGAATATGGTCATCCGAAACCAGCCTGCTCTCCCTGACTGCATAAACCAGCCCTTGGGGCACAAGTGACTCTTTATATTCACTGGCCAAGAACAGAAAAGCCTTCCTAAAACAGGCTACCCCTTTCTCCCTGCATCTCTGCCCCCCGATCAAAATTAGACGGAGCAGATTTTCCTGTCAAAAATCCATGCTGTGCTCAATCACGTTGCAAAATACCTATGCTGCTTTGTATTTCGTGTAGCAACACTTGTTCAGTTTGCTTTGACAATCTGCTTGTAGAATGTCGAATCAGTAATTACATTCAAACTGAATGATATCATTTGAAAAGCTGCATTCTCCCCATCAGTGTGTGAAACCAGGTGAGCCCAAGAAGAACCACCACCAAAAATCTACTAGCAGCTGCTATTCAGGATGTTGGTCACAGGGGTCATGAAACCTTTTCCTCTTCAGTTATGGCTAGAAGGCATAACGCGAGTGCTAGCTTTCTGTTAGCTATCAAAGTAAGCCTTAACTTTGTTTTCTAAGTAATAAGAAACTATTTCTACATATGCAGGTTCATATAGAAATACCTACCAATAACAGAGTAGAGGGATCTCCTCTTCAGAATGCCTTAGTCTGGGTTCTTGCTAGATAAATCAATGTAAAAGTTAAAATAACACAGCAATTCATTGATGAGGAATCGCCAAGTGAAACAGAAGGAATATACATCAGAGTATTAATTTCTATCATGATCTGAGAGTGCCATTTATTTCTTCTACTACACAGACACTAGTGGAAAGAAGTGCAACACCAATGCAAGCAATTTGCCAAAAATGCGCTTAATGTAATATTTATATAACCTTCCTACATGCTGCTTGTTGTGAAGGGGAGCTGTAATGAAAGATACGTTTTTTTCTTAGTCAAAGGTTATGGAAAATCTCAGTTGTCTGGGATCGAGAAGCAGCGCTTGACTACAGCTGCACATACAGAAAACAAGCAGTACAAAAATAGCCAGACAAACACTCCAGCAATGCACATAAGATTCCCCCTTGCAAAGAGCCTGAGAAAGGCCAGGCAAGCTCTTGGGGTCTGACCGAACTCGAGATGAGCATTCCCACTCACCAAGATAAGGCTTCCCACACATCTGAAGTCTCCAGTCTCAGGGTACTTTAACATGTTCCTATGCTTCAGGACAAGAGTGCACCTTGCTTTAAGATCTTACAGTCTGCACAGAGAAAGGAAAAATGAGGTAGAGCGTGATTGTATGACTGTATTAACTTGTGCTTGCCAGTTCACGAGCTGATGTTTCAGCCTGTTGTTCTTCTGCACACTTACAGTTTATCTGGGTAAAGACTGCAAAAATATATTTTAGAAAAATAGTTGTGCTGCCTAGCTCAAACAAATGCAATACAGTCCTGCATCTGCCAGTTCCCAAGACATTTAACAAAGGACTCGACAGCTTAAATCTTGCAATGAAACAGAGGAACTCAACCACAACTGCACTACAAAAGTTACAAAAATCTCATTGATTCACGCCTCTCTAAGTTATTGTGATCCAGGGATAAAAATTATTGGCTCACACTAAAGTGGGAGAAAATTAACCTGTGAAAATAACAGTTAATAGCATCAGTGTCCCCAGCCAGTCTAGGCTTGTCACAGCGAAGTTGTTCTGATACACCCGATCAGATACTTTCCCTTGCCAAGCAGGAAGGCAAGGGGTATTTTTGTGGCCTTTTCTGTAGTCTCAGGGTAGAAATACATGCTGGACAGTAGATCTTGGAAGCCACAAAAGCATACTTAAGGCAAAAGATTTTCCAAGGCCCATAAGTGTGGAAATGTTTCCAATTTAACTATTTTTGAGAAGGACACAAGACGAAATCAAACATTTTCTGAATGGATGACCCTGCTTGCTCAGTCTATCTGACCACAAGCTGGGACCTAATATCCCAGGCAGAAACTTTGCCAGTACTTACCTTGAACTCTCTTCTCTCCTGCTGAGTCCTCCTACATGCAAATAAGTTATCAGATATTTTTTCCCCGTTAATCTGTTCCTAGTTCCGCTTGCCTAATTAACTACACCTCCCTAGCTCGGGCAAAAGCTCAACGACCTGATCAATGGTTGGCTGCATCGCTCTTGAGCAAAACCCCAAGATTTCTAGCAATTCTTGCCACTAACACCTGTACTGGTTTATCAGCAATTTAATGTGTTTTGCTTTTAAGAACACTTAAGTCCTCTGCAAACTTAGTATCCCGCAGTACAGCTTTTCTGGGAGCACGGCCGGCTACACAATGCCAAACCGCCTGGGACAAGAAGGGACAAGCCCGACCGCAGGCAGGCAACGGGAGGAGCACCACGGGGGCTGAGGGCTAAGGTTTGTCTCCCCACCTTGAAGAAAAGCTGCGGAGGGCGATAAACATTGGGAAGCAGAAGACCAAAACGACCAAAAGAAAACAGGAGAGCCCTGTTTGGTCTGCAGCGAGGCTCTGTCCATCAGCCTGTGCCGGATTACAGGCTGCCTTCGCACCTGGTACTCGGGATGCTTTTCTTCTGCCAAAGGAGTCGTCGAATTTTCTGGCTGTTACTGAGCTACTTCTCACTGGCTGGGGAGAGGAGGGGTCACTTTGAACCCTTCTACCAGCATTAAGCAGTAAGGAATCCTCGCAGCTGTGCGGTTTTGTTGGGTTTTCTTCATTTTTAAGGCCAGGGACAGGAGGATGAACTGCTGCAGTGCCCAGCCCCACCGAGCTCCATTTCTGACCCTGCCTCACTACCTGCTGCTCATGCTGCTTCACACCAGCTGCAAAAAAACTATTTTATAAACTTTTTTTTTTTTAAGTGAACACAGGGACAAGGTTTCACTGAGCCCAGAAACCGTGACTATAAAATGTTTCAAGGGGAGAGGAGACCAAGGGCCGCTCCCCTATCCCAAGGGCTCACAATCGCAGGACATTTCTTACCAAGAAACTCAACGATTTCAGCAAGTGGCTCTTGCTCCAAGCTGGAAGGAGTCACATACCAAAACCAGAGTGAACTAAAATTGAGTTTTGAGCTATACCATCTGTGCCTGTGATAAATACTCTGCTCCAGAGCAGCACCGGTGATGTGGTGGCTGCACGCACACACAGTATCATCCCCTTTCTTCACACTGTCAACAGTGGGCAACAAAGCTTGCCAATGCAGAAAAGGCCACAGTTAAAGTCACTTGAGATTCCTAAGAAGATAAAGCAAATGAATTATTAATACTTCAGATGAAAGCATAGGGAGTTAATAAGGATTACGTATTGTCCAGAAGGTGGACACAGACAACTTCCACCAGCATAGAGCCAAACACTTGCTCTACAGCACCTCAAGAAGCTGTTCAGCGTTCCAGGGGATGCACAAGGAGCTGGGTCTTATCTGATGGTTCCCCAAAAGAAAAGAAGGTTACTCCTTAGCATTACAGCACCAGTGACACTTTTTTTCTCCCCTACTTGCCCTCAGTTCCTAAAAAAAAAAAAAGAGATTGCCAGAGGTGTTTCTGCACGGGTTGCCAAGCTCTTTTGATAGAGCCTAGGACTGGAGGAGTGGTAAGGGTTGGGTTTCTCAGCCCACAGAAACTCAACCCTCGCCCTGAGTCACCACACACGCACTTCAAGGAAGAGATACCGAGCACCGTACTGACCTCAGCTGCTGAGTTTCCTCATTACAGGAGGCATCATCATCTGGAGATAAGCATGCAATGCTCCCTGTTTACAAAAAAAACCCCAACAACCAAACCCCTTTCTTTCATGTGGCTTAATTTCTGTAAGTGATTAACATTTAAGAAATTGTACTTTGTTAACTAAAGGTTTAAAGCATCAGATTATCCTCAGGCAAAGCCAGCATAGCTACACTGCTTATGTTACTGGTAGGGGTCTGAAACCAGCTGCCCAAACAGCAAACTTTGACTTGATCTCACTTGGAGAGAGCCTGGGCAGCAGAACAAAGATGCGAGGGTAGACTGCAAAGCATCCTGCCAAGGTAAAGAAAAACTGCATGCAAATTTCAAGCAAAACCAAACAATCAATCTTAAGTCAGTTACCTGAATTTTGCCATTTTCATTTCATGGGGAAATCATTCTGATTTTCAGCTACTAAGCAGTTACGGGCTGATGCTCCCTTAAGCCTCCTACATACTGTGTTTGGCCCCTTTCATTAACAGTGGTGTTTCCCCCTGCCAAAACGTGCTTGCCTATCTCCACAGGCCAAACGCTCCAAAGGACAGATAACAACTCTCTCCAGCGCACAGTGCTGCCTCTCCAGCTCCTTACCCCAAGCACAGGACACAATTACAGCACAGTGAGATAACATAACTCCCGAGTTTTCATACCTACCCATTTATTTCATTCCTACCTCAAATGGACAGCCTAATAAAATTACAAAGCAGTTAATGAAGCCAAGCCATAAAAATAAACAGTCCCTACTTGAACAAGGTAACACATACACTTAAATATCAACACGAGGATGGTGTAAGGAGCTAGAGGATTGTTATCACCCATCTTGAGCTGCCAAATTGTCTCCAGGGCTTCCATATGTATGGTAAGGGCAGACAAAAGCTCCCACACGAAGTAGGTGGGTGGCTGTGCCCCAAGTGCACTTATGGGCTGCAGTTGTCCTGATTTGCTCCACCTGGGGCCCCCTCAGCTCACTGAAAGGTGGATCCCAACCCTGACCTGGGGATGCTGGTGGGGTGTACTGCTCTTTGGGCACACTGGCTCTGTGCTGGGGTCACCTGTGGCTCCAGGGAGCAGCTGCGTGGTTGCTGCTGAGCGTGGATATGTGCTTGTTGATCAAACACCCTTTTCTCTGGGGGCTGTTGATCCCTATCTTGTCCCAGGCTGGCTGCGTTCGCATCCAGGGCTGCAAAATGGCTGCAGTTGCTCCACCTCCCCTGTTTATTCGAGATATTTTTTTAAAAAATTCTCCTCACTTTAAAAAACAAACAAAAAACCCCGAGCAGGAGGTGAACAAACGGCTCAAGCCCCGGGAGGGAGCTCGCAGCGGCGGCACCGGGGGCGGCAGAGCCTGCACCGGCATCGCCCCCCCCCCCTCCCCGGGGGCAGCGGGTGCCCGCCGAGGGACGGGACCGGGCGAGCCGCGGTGCGGGGTGAGCCCGCACCCCTCCATCCGCCCGCCCACCCATCCCTCCCGCCGCCGCTGGCCGGGCCGGCCGGGAGGGAGCGGCGCTGCCCGGCGGGGCGGGGGCTGCCCGGGGCCGTTCTCCGCCGCTCCGCCCCGCGCGGGGCGCGCACACCCGCGGGCAGCTCCGCGGGGCTCCGCGGCCGCCAGGACCCTCCGCCGCGGACCGCGCACCGCCGGGCTGGGCCGGGCCGGGCCGGGCTGTCCTCCACCGGAGCCGAGGAGGCGCCGCCGCAGATGTGGGGCTGCCGCCGCCGCCGCTCCGGCTGCCCGCAGGGCCGGCGCTGCCGAGGTAGGAGCCCCGACCGCCGGGGCCTCCCGCGGCCTCCCCGCCCGGAGCGGGGCTGCTCGGCTGGGTGCCCACGGGGGGCTTCCCCCCTGCCCACGGGGGTGCCCGCGGGGGGCTTCCCCCCTGCCCACGGGGGTGCCCACGGGGCAGCCCACCCCCGGAGAGTTCCACACGTGTCGCGGCAAGGCTGGAGAGGGGATGGTGGTGTTTTGTGGGACACCCCGGTCTGCGTTTTGCCTTCCAGCTCCACCGTAGGAGTAAGGGTGACCGACATCTCAAAGGTTGGGGCGGTGGGATGTGGGGAATTACGGCTTCGTGGGGGACAGCCCAATGCAGCAGAAGGTTTGGGAGATGTCGGCGTGGAAAGAGGGAACCGTAGTGTACCGGCGGCTGTTTGCTTTCAGAGTTATTTTTGGACATTGCTTTGCTGTGAGGGATTGTTTTTTTTTTTTAACTGTCTGTGGGAAGGTGTAAGGTATTTACATCGCGCTCCTCCGAGTGTTGATGCTTTCCATTGGCCGAGGAAGGCTGTAAAATCAGTGTTTTGGCAAATGCTGACCCAGCCTGTTAGTTGTTCTTTCCTATTCCTAATGGCAACACCATAAAAACATGTAATCTGCATCTTTTTTATCTTGCCCTGTGAGATGTAGCTGCTGGCTCGCTGGAGCCCTTCCTCGGAAAGGGCTGACTCTCCCTGCGGACTGAGGGGCCTGGCGTGTTCGTTAGGCACTTTGTGTAATGCGGGATGACAGCTCTGACGCAAGCACACCAAAACTTTTAAACATAGGCTCAGTTTTGGTTACGTTCGGGCATTTTCCCCCCTTTCTAGGAAAATTGTATTACATTGGCTGGAGGACAAACCTGGCGCCTTCCTGGGCTCTCCTGCGGCCGTGGGCAGGTCGGGGAAGCGGAGACGGAGGCAGAAGCAGGGTGGTGTTGTACGCAGGTCTGTTAACGGGACTGGGGAGCCCTGGCCTGGCACCCTGAGCTGCCTGGTGCTGTAGAAAATTTGGGTGTCGCTGGGTGTAGAGTGGCCGTGGCTCCTGCCGGGTGACTCAGAGGATTGTTCTTGTTTACAGCCATCGCTTTGCTTCTGCCGGCGTTACAGGAGGCAGCTGCGTACTTTGTTCATGCCCAACTCCAACCCAGGGCATGGGAATGGATTTTAGTAAGGTTGATGGTTTCCAAACCACCCGGAATAAGAGCGGGGGGGGGACCTCGATTCAGCTGTCGAAACGCAGTGATGGGCCACCGCTTACCCGTGGGTGAACTGCAAACCCTTCATTGTTCTTCAGGTGGTTTGTGCAATGCTTGCGCCAGTGTCTTCAGTGAGCAGTGATTTGGTGGCTGTGCCAGGGGAGCTGCTGAAATGGATGCTGCTCTTGCTCCTCGTTCTCAACACCTCGTAGCCTGGCTCAGTGGTGACTCTGTAGCAGGTCCCGTTGTGCTCGTGTGGCCTTCGGAGTGTAAGGAAGAAAAAAAAAAATTTTAATGTTGAAGAAACTTGAAGACTCTTCAAGATTTTTAAATCTTTAAAAACGTTAATTCTGAATTAAACATTTTATATGGCTAAATGCTGTAGAGAAACTATTTAACGTGAGGCAAAAACATATTAAACCAAGTACAACTTGGAGCAATCCCGTATAGGGTCAATTGATTTTGTAGTGTGATCTCTTATAGGGTCAATTGATTTTGCAGTGCTCTGCAGAGGGCTGAAGATGGGACCGAATAAATACCGTTTGTGGGACTCCTGGTGCTCGTCCAATATGTTGCAGAGCAGTTTGTGAAGTTTCCAGTAAGTTTGCTTAATGTGGCCTTAGTCACTTGTGAGGCACTCCCATAATTATGGCTGCAATTAAAAGCAATAACGTCCATTTACATAAGGTTCCCGGTCCTTTTAAATCGGCGCATCATCTAATGAGAGCATTCGTGTAGCGATAGTTATGCAGGACGAGGACCCAAAGCTGAGAGCATTTCGGGGAGGATTTTGTTTCAGAACTTTTTTGAGGTCATTTGAAGGAAGGGTCTGCTTTGAAATATAACATTTTGTTATTAAAAAGTACTCGGTAATAAATATAACCCTCACCAGTTGTAGGATGTTGTTGAATTAAGTGCTTTTAGCACTTTATTTTTTTTATGCATCATCCATCTAATTTACAAAAATCAGCCTGGTTACAACAGTATTCTTCTCAATTTGATTGCATCAATGTTCCTTCTGCTCTTACTCATAAGAGATTTGGTAAATCCAACTTGCAGATGATATCTAATTGCTGATGAAGCACTACGGATGCGTTCTAAATTGCTCACTGAAGTTTCCTTGGGGCTTAAACTGTGCACGTAATGTCCGCAGATTTTTCTGTGGGATGAATGTAAACATTAGACTTTAAATGCTGGAAAACATCATACATTTGGGGAGCGTTTCAGCTTTCTTCTGAAGGAAATGACTTGGTGGAATACTCTCACCTTCTCACTCTGTGTGGTTTTCAGTTTTTTACTGTGTTTTGGTTTTTTTTTTTTAAATCTACTGAATATATGTAAGCTTGTGTCCCCACACCCTGGGTGGGGCAGGTCCTTGGGAAGAGTCATAAGGCAAATGTAGTAGAATGGCTAAAAATTCTCAAAATACAGCTGGGGAACTACCAACCATGCGTCTGAGCAGTGCTGGTTTCCTTGTGTCTGCTTTGGTTTTCCCTAGAAGCCTTTTTTTTCCCATTTTAAGTCAAATAATTAGTCTGTTAACCTTTTGTCACGGACATAGCACTTGCAGTCTCTGAGAGCGTAAGAGGTTAAGTAATTAAATCGTATAAGGGAGTAAAAGAGAATAATGAACTCCAAACTCACTTGTCTGCCTAGTTGGGCTCTCCAACGGCTAAAATGAAGTAATTTAAGTTGATTCCTGGTTTTACTCGATTTTTATCAGGCGCTCAAAGCGGGGACATGGGAAGCAGTCCCACGCTGCTTCAGACAGGTTGTTATTTTCCGAGGTGGTGGACTTATTTCAGGTACGATTTGGTTGTGCTGAGGGGTGCTTTGAGGGGGAGCACTGGCCCCGCTGACTCCAACAAGATACCACGTGGGGCCAGATTGGGTAATAACCAAGCTTGTTCTTGGGTGACTGCCAAACCCTGGCCCTAAATATTGTAATCGCATGCTAATTACGAATGCTAATCTCCAGATGTACTTAACGTATTACCAGGTGAAGCACTGACCTTGTAGCTGGCGGGTGGCGCTGGGTGCGATGTGGCTCTTTTCAGTAAAATCACTGTAACGTGGTGGGGCTGTGAATTTGTGTCCAGGCAAAGAGAAGCAGTATTTGTGGGTTTTGCGTGAAATGTGTTAAACTTACCCATGCGGTGTAGTTGTAAGTGTCTCTGAGGTTGCGTCTTGATCGTGGCAAACTCCTCTCTCATTTGAGGAGCTGGTGAACAGGGGGCTCTTGGCATCTGCAACGTTTCAGGGTCTGAAGCGATGCACCAGAATTAGTCCTGAAGTCTTTCAGTGTGTAGCTGGCGTGGTAGGTCCTGAATGCAAACGATGAGTCTCCTAATTGCAACTGACTTTTATCCACGTGATGGATAAAAGCGATGTTTTGTAATGTTTTATTAATAAAATGGGAGGGATTTGTCATGAGTGCCCTTTTGGAAATAATGTGCCTGTTACAGCTTTACATTTGTGTGTGTCGGTATCATTTCATCACGACTGGTTACATAGATATCTGAAATGACTGTGTGGCATTAGTTTCCAGACAACTTGGTAGGTTACTATCCTGTTTACAGGCCATGCACAAGTAGGAAAGGGTAAATAAGAATGGGTTTTAAGTTCTTATTTCCCTTTTTCGCTCTGAAGTTGACCACCTAACTTGCTCCCAAATAATTATTTTTCCGAATGTGAATTTTCTTTTTCTTTCTGCAGAGCGTCAAGTCTTTGTCGGTGTCGCGGTCTGGCAGCTGGCCGCACGCGTGTCGTGCCTTGCCAGCGGGGACCGCTGGGCTGGCGGGAGAGCTGTGCCATGCAGGCTCCCCGCCAGCTGCTCTCTCCTAAACTGGAAGTACAACAGCCACCCTCCGTGGTGGGTTTGGTACGTCGCTCTTCGGCGATACCTAGAAGTGACTTTGGCGCGCTATTTCTGCGTTGCTCGGAAAAGCCCGCTTGTGGTGGTGTATCTTTTGAAGTGGATTCAGCGGTGATTGGTTTCCCCATCTGCAGACAGAGATGTATTTTGTTAGTTGGGTTAGTTTGTGCTGAAACTGCGGAGGCTTAGTGGGATCCTGCCCGTTTCAGGTGCATAAATGGAAAGGTCTCCTTAAGCAGCAAGAAATCCTCATGACTGGATTATATACAGTTTGCCAGTGGGTAGTTTAAATCAAATGATGCAAGGGACAAAATATTTGCGGTGATTTATTTATAGTTAGAAGCCTCCATATGACACTGCACAGCCCTTTTGACATAAACTAATCAAGGCGCACAACAAACATGAGTTGTTTTGATGTATCTGAAACGGCTTCTGACAATTATCGGTGCCACAACAATATCTGGATTTAAGGCTGGCTTTTGTCTTCCTTTTAAGCTTTCTTTTATGATCCCTGGAAATCTAAGTGATGTTGTCGGTTAATACAAGCAACATTCATTGTTCTCGGGAACCCTATGGATATTCTTAAGCATGGAATTGCGACGTTTACCTTCTGTTTTAAGGAGGGAAAAAATAGAAGAGCTTTGTAGTTTTTCTATTACCAGTGTGAAACTGGTTTCCCCAAAACAATGGGGAGATTTCAGGGGTTCGTGACCTCTTGCAATTAAAAAATTTCAGATGGCTTGTGAGAGGCAGACTGATGGGGCGAAGGAGGAGGGGAAGAAAACAGTAAGGCAGCCCTTGCCACGGAGGAAGCAAGCGCTCCTGTTACAGCTGAAGTCATTACCCATTGTTTGTAGGAGATAGATCTAGCTGCTTTTTTTTTTAATTTTTTTTTTTTTTTTTTGTATTCTGAGAATCTCTTCGTTTGGGGATTAGAATACCGGAGCTTAAAATTCAAGCAGTTCTGGAAGAGTTGTTGTCGTGGTTAAACCACAACAGATGTCTCCCATGGATTTAGGTCTTGGGGTTGCAGTTGCTTTTTCTGCCCCAGGTTGGGTCAGTTCCAAGGACTTGGGCTCATCCGGTGTCAGTCTCGTGTCTGATGGAACCGGCTGAAGCGCTTTGTGTAGTGGAAACACCAGCAAGGCAGCTCTTCTCTCTTGGTAGCTGCTTTTCACTAAAGCGTAGGAGACCAATGTTTGTGAGACCTCTGCGCTGTGTCAAATCGGGGTCAAATCAGTCAATGACTTCAGATGTCCTTGGTGGTGAGGGGGAGACCTGAGGAGGACACAGACCAACACACCGTGCGGTGGCTGGAGCCACCGAGCCTGGACAGCTGGTATCTCACCGGAGGTGGCGAGTGTGAGGGCTGGTGTGCTTATCTGCTTTTGATTCTTTTTTTGTTTGTTTGTTTTTCATCTTTACATCCTGTATATGTTTTGCTTTCAATTTATATTTCAATTTAAGTGTTTGAAAGTGTATTTACATGTTCTGGTGCCAAAGGCTCTCACATGTGCTCCGTGTGATGGAGTATGGCCTTCTGTACGCTTGAATAATTTTTTATAACTTATTTTCTCTAGTGAGACTTGTGCTGAAAACAAAGTTATTTTAAGGAATATCAAGAGAATTCAGGGGGGTTATTTTTTTTTTTTAAATAAAAGGTTTCTTTGCTAATATGATGCTGGTGACTCTCACTTGGTAAATGTTTCCCCTTGCAAGAGCTTTTATTTGTAGCATTTGTATTGTTTAGCCTGTCTGCACTCCATAAATTAGATTATTTTGGCTGTTGTAATTTTATTATCCTTATTAAGCTTCCTCATCTACATATTGATCCTGTTATTCTCAGGAAGCTGATAAGCCATCTAGCTATACTTGCAAAATACGCAGAAAATGAGAAATCTGCCCTGGAGGCTGCGAAGACAGAGATTCGCCAGTGATTTGGATCTCTGTATGTCTGGCCTGTATTTTTTTTCCCCTTCAGTGCTAGGTTTTAGACTACACGACAGCATTGCAGTTTGCCAAATTAAGATTAATTTTGCTTTTGTTCTAAATTCAATCATCAATAGCTTCTGAGAAGCTTTGCTCTAGTTTGCTTGTATTTTTATTTGGATGAATACGCTCCTTTTTCATAAAGCTTAAGAATATTTCCAGAGGCAGCTGGCGTCACATATGCTGTGAGTTTTTTTTCCTCCTCATGTCAGTGTCAGTTTTCCATGCTGGCTTTCCAGAGGGATTTATTCTTTACTTTCAGAAAGCTGCTTTCCTGTCTCCGTCACATACAGGACACGCATGAAACCAAGTGTAACTGTAGGTACGTGTAGAGGACTGTGGGTCCAATCACTGCCCCGTTAACTCGTTTGCTCCTGCTTCCGTTGCCATGGGCTTTTTTCTTAATGACCTGCTTATCCCATATGGTAATACCTGCTGGAGTACTATACTCCGTTGGACCTTTAATTCTTGTCCCCCCATTTGCTCTGCACTAGCTCTAAGCCAAGCCTAGTCCCTCTTACAACATGAGGGTGTAGAACCTCCCCCTCAGCCTCTCCTGTGCTCAGTCCATTTTTGGGTGCTTCTGTCTATTTATTTATGTCACCGAAACGTTTGAAGGCCGCTGTTGTGTTCTTGTTCTCCATGACCTCTCTGCACAGTCCCTCTGCTTATTCTAACAAATTGTTTTTTTTTTTCTTTCATGATACTCTTTCCCCCTTCCCCGTCCGGCGTTTCCTCCTCCTCCCACAATCTGACCTTGCCTTGCGCTTGTCTCCCCGTGCCCTATTTCAGGCGTTCACATGGCTTCAGCTTCTATTATGTGCTGGTGACTCACAGATGCACTCTACACCCCTGACGGTTTGTCACCCGCTCCGGTGGCTGCCTTCCTCCTCGCCTTTTTCTCTTTGATTTCTCCATCGGTAGTCGTTTGATATGTCAAGCCCCAAATCCCTGATGGTGCTTCCTACGTTCTCTTTATCTCTTGTCTTTTAAAACTCTGCCACCTGAGAGGTGGCTTCGTCCCAAAGCCTGCACGATTTTTTAAATTCATTTATTTTACTTCATGCATTTGGATTACATGCGAATGCTGTGTATGCTTTATTGTCAATCCATTGCTCCTTTTCTAGCTCATCAGATGACTTTCCTAATGCACGTAATAAGGTTTTACAGATGTTTTACTTTAAAGTGGCTGTCCTGAGAAATTTTACTTCTGAAGTCAGTTGATAGCGCTTGGTTTTGAAGACAGCGTTAAGTATTTTAGTTCCACTCTGAGAAGGCAGCTGCCTCTGTTTTGCTGTTTTTTATATTTCGTGGCCCAGATCTAGCTGTTAGAAACAAGGGGGATTCACGGCATCCTAGCTGAATGAAAGGACAAGGATACGTATACATGAGAAATGTTAAAATATCTAACACAAAACTAGCTGTAAGGGAGCATAATTCATTGACATTCCAGCCTGGAGAATGGTTGTCTTTTATTTAAAATTGCTAATCTTTTCCTTGTGCTCCTTTTAACTGTAACTTGCAACAGCAAACCCAAACTCGGACTTGGGAAGGTTTTTCTAATAAGCTTATGTGACTGGAAAGGAACAGAGAGTTTTAAGGTGCAAAAGACGCTTTCAGACTGCTTGATAGAGATTGCTTTTATGCAGGTTCAAGAGGCACAGACATCCTAGTGGGTGCAAGTATGTTTTGCTTTCCTTTGAAATATTACAAGTTTATCGAGCCTTGGATTTCCTGGGCTGTGTCACAGGTTCCAGGTAACTGATGCAGCGGTGGGTAAGCGGAATCGCCGCTGTGTAGCACTTCCAAGGAAGAGGAGAGCGTATCAGGGTACGCCTACCCGCCGTCCAGAGGTTGTGCAAGGCTCTACGTGCTGTTGCTGTAGTAACAACATTGGATACGACCAGAGCAATGTGTAGGACCGACTGTCCTCGGTAGACTTTACCATCTTGGAAACTCAGTATTTTCAGTTAACCTCGAGACCCGTGAATGTAAATAGGCAATTTGTGCAAATGCCATGTATTTTAATGTCCTCTTTCTGCACTTCTTAGAAGCACACGCCCCCTCATGTAAATAGTTTGAAGTCGCTTGTATGCAGTAAGCTATGCAGGGTTTTTTAACACTGTGACACTCAGAAAACATGAATAATGGCTGCCACCTTCCCTTTATGTTGTGTCGTAAGAGGAAGATTTTAAATGTTGCTTAATGTTGTGACGATGGAAATAGTCTTAAGCAATACCTGGAAGCACCACTTGAGGATCTGGCCTATTTTTCAAGGAAATTATTTCAGTGTTCTCTGAGGTGAAGGTGGGAGGTGGCTGCTTGGACTGGGGATGTAAAGAATTAGTGATTTATCCTTCAGATTTAAAGAACACAGCTAATGCAGACCAGCCTATGCCTCATGTTAGACTTAACACAGGAAACTTCCTTGCAGGAAAACAATGGCATCTCTGATAGCATTTATCTCCAGACGTTCGGTTTCTCCCACGTTTGAAACAGAGCGATTATTTCTTTTGAAATGCGATAAACATCTAAACTAACATGTTTATATATTTAGAAATAATGAAAGTACTCTGAATGGCCATGCTTTCAAGAATGGTTCACATAGAGATAATAAAAGAACAGAGTGACAGTGTAGCAAGGTGTAGGGTTTTTTTTTCAGTTGTTAATACTGTCTGTGTGAATCTCAGTTTATGCTCAGGGATTCTCATGCAATCTGCGTGTGGGTGAGGTGGCGATCTGCTGATAACCTGTATCTCCCCAGGTAATCTTGGATTGTCTGATAGGTTTTATATGCATACAACGCATGGGTCCTTTAGAAAGCTATCCAAGTACTTTATTGGTACAATCCTTACAATAAACCCCCTTGTATAGCTTGTGTTTGTTTCCTGATCATTAGGTCGTCATGGTTTTGAAAACACCTAACAAGCCACACATAAACACTGCTGAAAGGGAGACATCATAGTTATTCATCGTGCATGCAAAACAATCATGATGTTTCAGTAGATGATGAAGAAAATACAATGAATGCAAATTAGCATGGGAATTAGCCCTCCCCCCAGCCAAAGTGTGGTGTGAGGCTCCGGCGTGCCTGAACCTTGTCAGATCTTCCCCTGTATCAGAAGTGTTGACGATTGTTGGAATAGATGGGAACTTGTTTTCTCACTGATTTACTTTGTACCAACATCTTCTGTTTGGATGAGTTATTTTCCTTATCTATGCTAAGGAATATTATTTTGTTTCAGCTTAAGGAATCTTTCTGGTAGCTGTATTTATACATCTTTGTGGGATCTTGAATGTTGTTTAAATCTACTCCCCAATTAGCACTGAAGAGATTTCTTGTTCTTAGTAGTAGCTTGTTCTTATATAAAGCATGATTATATATGGGATTTTTGTTCTGAATCCCTCTGGTAGATTGATCTGTAGCCAGGAAGTCTAGTAGTAAAATGAACTCTTATAAAATAACTTCTAAAGGTGTGTATTGCTGAGGGCAGATTCTTTTTTAGTTCTTCCTTAATGACTTTGCTTGTCTTTGAGGTAGCAGTGTACTTCAAAACAACTGGAACTTTTTCCCTTGAGGCAGTGATAAGAAATAGGATACGGAGTGGATGGTGCAAACTTATTTGTTGCTCAGAAGAAATGGAGTAAGTGCTAGGGCCATGTATCACAAGGCCTGGTCCTCGTGATTTCAATTGGTTTGGAAGCAAGTCCTAAATGGAGGGAGGTGTGAAGATGGTATGAGGAACCTGCTGAACTTGTCACGAGGGATGCTTGAAATTTTTGGGGACTTAGTGGGCTATTTGTCATTTTTGTTGGGTTGGCTCCTGGGATATTAGACTGAGTGGGAAAACAAAAAGGATGGTACTTTTGGTTGAGGATAAAACCATAGGCAGTCTTGAGGAGACAGGAAATCATCAGTTAACAAGTTGACGTAACAAAAAGTCCTGAGAGACTGAACTGAGAAGGTATGAATCAATGTATGTCATTTTGCTAATATAGTATTACATCTCTCTTCCCCGATTGCTCATTGTGCTTGCTAAGCTCTTCATGGGAAGGAACTTACTCTATTCCCTGTGGGAAGTTGTGTGAGAAGTTAACTCATGAGGCATGTCTGTTGGCAGGATGACTGTTCCCAAGGCATCATCTGTCATCATCCAGGAGCTCAGGAACAGCCTGGGAAGGAGAGAGCCACCTTTTCAGTTGCTGGTGCGCCTTCCTTTATCTCTAGGTTTCCTTGGCAATTGAAGAGCAAAGTTGAGTTAGTACTTGCCTGTCCTACAAAGGTGACAACATATTTAGCAGAGGGCACTGTGTTTTAGGCAGGTTGTTAAGGACTCCTGTTCCACAGTGAGGAAAAACCTGCTGGGCTTGATCTGAACTTCAGGAATATGAGAATTACCTGGGGGAGGGAGCAGTCTGTCCCCCGCTGAGGTGCTAATGTAATAAGAGATGGGATCAAACAGGCCGATGTCCCATCTGTTCTACAGTAGTTTTGGTCATTATAGTGGAAACTCAGTGCAGTTGCAAGTTTGGGTGCTGCCATCACCCAGAAACTGCAGCTTTCCATCATGCAAGAGCACCGTAACAAATGCCTGGTCAAAACAAAAAAATCAGCACTACAGCCTGTAAGGTGTGTGGGGAGAAATCTTTCCCATTCCACCCGGGATCCAGTTTTGAAATGTTGGAGTGCTGTTACTTGTGAACAAAAAGGGTGAAGCATAGTTGTGCGTTTGGTCACCGTCTCTTCTAATTGGCTCGCAGTGTTGTAGCTGCCTTGTATATTAGATAGCTGTCACTGGCTGTCCTCGGGTGATGCTTCCAGCTGCACAGATTTTGGCCAATGAAGGACTGCCACGAGCCTGCTGAAGGTATACTTGACTTTTTTTTTTTTTTTCCCCATTAAAAGAGAAAATCAATTATAACTTCAATAGGAATTATCCTGTATGCTTTATATGAGTGCTGCGATGCAGCATAGCAGGCTGCCAGGTAGCTGGTCAGAGCCATCTCGTCCATGTGGGAGCGGGGAGCGTTGGTTGGGTGTTGAAGCTGGGTACGTAGGATACGTGTGTGGCCGAAGACAGTGCTGGTGTGCATCTGTATTTCTTGAATAACATTCATACTTAATGATCTTTGCAAACCCTGTGTTCCTCTGTGCCTGCTTAAACTGTACTGAAACTACGCTGGTGTTTTGCTACGTGGCTGAAGTCTTTCAGAGTTGTAAGCTGGGGAGGTGTGCAGCCATCTCTGTATACCTTCTTAGAGGAGAGATAAGGACTCCGTCTCCTCCTCTCACCATTGCAATATGTAGGAAATGCAGATACTTATTTTAAGATGGAATCATTTAAACTAATTCCTGCTTGTTACTTCTAGCTAGCACAGTAACCTGCCAGTTGCGACAGAGAACACCTGGATTTAGGTTTTTGCCAGCTGTTTCTTGCTAGTTGTGTGCGTAGTGGTCAGATACTCTTTGTTTTCTCAAAGTGACAAGTAGATAGCTGATAATGCAGGGATAAAAAGTTTGCCTTATGAGATTGTGGAAAGAGAATTGCTTTAGAGAAATGGAAGTATTAGGCCAATGATGAAATATAATTTGTTGGTGCTTAACATCTAGAAAGACATTGGGATATTTAGTTCTGAGTGTGAACTCCCTGCCTTACTCCCCCCGATAGTTTATGTTTTTCCATTTGGCTGAGAAAATATCTCGGGATTAGTGGATAGACTTTTCTTCCCTGTAGCTTTCCGAGTCTCCCTTGGGTGCTTAAAACCCACGAGCCGGCGTGTTTTACTACGAGCGTTCTGCGGCGCTTCGCCATGGCGCAGCATTTACAGCGTGACTTAGTTGCGCGTCTCTCAGATGGAAGATAATTTTTCCAGGGCAGCAGTCTGGGCGCAGGCCAGTTGCTGCACCTCGCAGCGCCTGAAGCACCTGCTGCCCTGCCGGCACCGGCTCTGCCGTCCGTGTGTCCGTCCCCGTCCGCCCCCCCCCCCCCGGCTCGGGGGTCGGGGCGGAGCGCGGTGCCTGCGCCGCCCGCCAGGGGGCGCCCCCGGGGCGGCGGCGGCGGGGCCAGGGCGCCCCCTGGCGGGCGCGGGGGGTGGCGGCGGGGCGCCCCCGGCCAGGGCGGGCTGCGGCGGCGCCCGGTGAAGGGCGAGGGGAGTAACCGACGGTTTCCGTAGAAATCTCCAGTTTGTGTCGCGTTTTGTACACAGGGTAACACTGCGGGGCGCTTCGCTCTCTTGGAAGGCACGGCTGGCATCACAGCTTGCGTAGACACCGGGGGTCAAACCGGGGGGGGGGAATGGGAAGTTTGTGCTTTAGCAGCTTTTTATCTTGGAAGTGGTGCTCTGTATTTCAGGAACTTCCCAGAAAAAGCTTCTTCGTGCTTTGCTGGGAGAGCAGGGTCGGGATGTTGTCGTGGTCCGGTCAGGGCTGCAAGTGCGGCGCCGAAACATCTCACGTGCTTGATCTGGCCCAGCGTGGGGACCCCTCCGCAGCCACCCCGCTTACAGAAACCACGCGCTGTGACCTCTGGCTGTGTCTGTGTGCCCTTTAGCCGCTTTACACATCCCTGTCGAATCTCCTGCGCTGCAGAAGGGATTTGCGAACCCTTGTTGGGTTTTTTTTGTGAGCTGTACCTGCTGTGCTCGGTGTGCGAGGGCGTGGGCACCCGGAGGACTGGAAAGTTGTCTTTTCTTACTCCAAATAGTGAGCTGGTGCTGCTGGAGCCATGGTGGGAAGACAGGAGGCAGAGGTGTTGCGTGGTTGATGGATGTTTTATAGGCTGTCAGACTATAAAGTGATATCTTTACTAGGGAAATGAGATACGTGAAAGTGACTTGCATATATCGTGGAACTTGTATTATATGGTTACCATATGATACAGCTTATTTACAAAGTAGGGTTTCTGTATGATCAAGCAGAAGGCTTTGTTCAGTCTCTTTTATTCCTCCCTGTCTCAGAAATAATTACCCCTTGCCGTATGCGTTAAACCATAAGTTTCCTGTCTTGTCAGTCAGCCGTTTGAAAAGAATAAGCATAACCCTGTTACTTGGCTCAAGCACATACTGCTGCGCAGAAACAGATCATTTTCCAAGACTGCCTCTCCCCCTCTGCGTTTTGCCTGTGCCGAGAGGTGCTTTTCCAGGTAAGCTTTCTGCTCAGCACGGCCCTGAGAGCAGAAGCTTTGCGTAAAAGCCTTCCAAGGAGTAAAGGCTTATTCGTGGTTTCCCTCTAGTAGCAAGCAAAGCCATCTCCAGTGCTTCACCTGCAGGAACCGGCCCTGCTTCCCAAGCTTTTGTATTAGGACAGCGGTTGATGACAACGTGATGGTGGAGGTGGTGATCTCTATCATTTATTGGGAATGTAACGAGCAATGTGTATTCATCCCGTCTTTTTCTAGGAATTGAATGTAGTGCCCTTGAAAACCATGTTTTGAAACGAGACCTCAGGAGTGTCACAGTATTTCTGTATTCGCCTTCTCTGTGTCCTCAGTCAAATAGCCCATTACTGCACTGAGGTTATAAAGAAAAAACAACCCAAACCCACAAATCCCAACCCTTAAATAAGTTTGATCAACAACATGAGTTTGTCATCAAGCAAGCTGAAATCTTTACCTCACAAAAATAAAGGCTAGCAGGTGTCCATGCGCACCTCTAATGTCATTACAAGCACCTGGACAAACACTTACTTCAGTTTTGCGCAGGTGCCACTGGTTTACATCTACCTGAGCAAGAAGAGAGTTCACTCATGGTGTGCCTCGTGCTTGGGGGACAAGACTTAGAAAGGTGGTAGTTTGCCCTGCAGACCTCTGAAAAACGCTATTCTCGTATGAACATCAGGTCGGTGTTTTCAGCTGCGAGGCAGGCGCGTGAGTGCAGTTTCAGTTCTCGTGCAGTGTGTGGATTTGCAGAAAGGAGGTACAGACTTTGTTTCTCGAGACTGGAAGGATCTCGTACGTTTTCTACTTAATGTATGTAAAACAAGCCTGGGAAGTGTATTTCCTAAGTCAGAATTTTTGTTAATCTCTTGTTTCTGTTAACATTACATCTGTTGTGGACTTGCCTGGCTTTACTGTGAGGACAGCCGGAGGATTTCGGTGACGGCATGCGGTCGGGAGGGCGAGGTGGGTGCGCCTTGGTGCTGGACTCTACCCTGAAGTCAGCCATCCGTTGGTCGCACAGGAGACAGCCTTCCGGGATTAACCTGGAACACAGATTAAACTGTTCCTGCTCACAGCTCTTTTGGCAACTGTTGGAAGTAAATACGTGCTTAATGGGAGAAACCAAGAAGCTTTTAAGTGTTCAAAAACTCCCTCTCTCTGCTCCTAGTTTTCTGACCCTTGCAACTTTGCCCCTCCCTGCTGTGGCTATCGGATCAAAACAAAATCGGGGGGAAAAAAAATTGCTAGGGTGAAAATATAGTGCAGGCGCCCGCAGTTGAAAACTGTAAGTAGTCGTGAAGAGAAGGAAATCAACTTTGAAAAGAGGGAAGGGCAGGTCAAGCAAACATGGTTTTGGAAAAACAGTGCTAACTCTCCCCCGGGGTGTCTCACCAAATGTCTCTGAGGGTTGATTTTCTGTTTGGAAAGCTACGTTTGAGCTTGTTATGGAATAGAAAAAAAAATTGAGATTATTCTGGGACGCTGAGAGTCTGACAAGTATATAATATATATATAATATATATAATGTACTGACTTTCATTTGTATTTAGGCCAGTGTCATAACGTCTGAGTATCTGAGAATGATAATGAAAATGCATATTGCACTTTACTACTGGCTTTTTAGTTATGTTGCATTTATCTTCTGTAAAGGACATAGAGATGTGCCTAACAGCAAAATATTGAGCTTTTTTTTGGGCTTTGCCCAGTTAACGAGCTGGGTTTCTCCCAGTTGTAAAGGCGATGTGGAAGCGTGACCGAGCTGGATGTTGCATTTGGCCACACCACCGCGCGGGGTCCGGCCCATCCGAGGTACCATCGGCCTTTTCGTGGTAGCCGGAGATGCTAGAAACCCCTTGCTTACGTGTACGATTTTCTGCGCCGATATTAATTTAGCCTTCGGGCCAAAACAAAGAGCTTAATTGGAAAAACATATCGTGCAATCCACGACTCCTTAAAACACGTTGCGTGCTCCCCGGACGCGCTATTTTTAGGGCGTTAAGAAAAGGCCCCCCCTGAGGTGGGCTCTGCAGCGGCGACCCCTCCTCGCTGTCGCCTGCAGGCCCGGCCCCGCTCCCCGGCCCCGTCCTCCCTCCGACCGGGGCCGGCGACAGCCCCGCTCGGTTCCCTGTGCGGACCCCGTGTGGAAAACGCACTGCGCGACGCCGCCTCAGCCCCGCCACGGCGGGCCCGGGGACGGAGCCTCTTCCCTCAGGGAGCCGGGGCGCCGCCCCGGGCCTTGCTCCTCCCGCTGCGGGGCAGGCACCGAGGCGGGGAACGCCGTGAGGGACCCGGTCGGGCCGGGGACAGGCGACGCGGGGCGGCCGGGTCCCTCAGTGGGGGTGGCCGCGGGGATCGCCGCTTCCCGCGCCCGGCCTCGCCTCAGGGGGGCGGCGCGGCTTGAGAGGCGGTGCCGCCCCGCCCGCCGCCACTGCAGTGGGAGCCGGGAGGCGGGCGAGGATGGCGGCGGCGGCCTCGCCGGCGCGGGAGCTCACGCAGAACCCGCTGCAGAAGACGTGGGAGCCCTACGACAACGGGCTGCCGGCGGGGCACAGCGCCCAGCGCGGCGGTGAGCGGGGCGGCGGCGGGGAGGGAGGGAGCGGGGGGTGTCTGCCCGGGCCGCGCTGTCGGAGCCCCGGCGGGCGGCAGCTGTCAGCGGCACCCGCGGGCGACCGCTCCTCCTTCTCCTCCTCCTCCTCGGTTGAGCCGGGCCTCAAAGGGGGTCGAGGTGCGAGGAAAGGCGGGAGGGCCCCGCCGCCGTTGCCGACCCCCTCTGGTGCCAAAAGGGCGGTGGAACGGTTGCCCCGGCGCGGGGGTGATGTGCCGGGCACCGGCGGGGGTCCGCTGGGGGAGGCGGCCGCGGCCTCCCTGTGGAGGGCGGCCTGAAGGGCCGGGGAAAGGCAGAAAAACCCCGCAGCCGCTGGGTCTGTGCCCAACGGCGGGCAGCAAAGCCTGGCTGGGAAGAGCCGCTGCTCCTCTTGCTTTTGTTGGGTGCTTGGGGTTTTATTTTTTATTTTTTTTTTAATGTTCTGGTTCCGAGGAACGTTTGTATTCAGTATATTCTTCTTGAAGGGAGGTCTAAAAATGTCGCTGTATTTTTGTTTTTGGGTTTTGTTTGTTTTTTTTTTTTTCTTTCAAGGCCAACGCTGTATCAGGCCATCTGTTGTATGAGTTAATGGCTTTCCTTATTTTGAGGTGCAGCCAACCAAGTCATCCGCCCCTGAAGACTTTGGCTGTGGCGTTTGTAAACCTTAGTTTATTAGCAAACTTTGCCTCTCTTTTTCTTTTTCTTTTTCTTTTTTTTTTTTCTTTTCCACCTTACTTAAATAACTGAGGTTCAGCACACGGCAGTTTTGCAGACAAAAGGGGCTTTGTCGCGTGGAATTGTTTTTATTTGTCATGCAAAGAGGCAGCGCTGACAGAAAGAGCTGAGGGCTCTGCTGGTGTGGCAGGCGTCCATGGGCTGCAGCCTCTCGGCCCTCCTCTTGCTTTGGTCCGGCTCTTGCCAAAAAAAAAAAAAAAAAAAAAAAGCCCGAACTTTCTTGGTTTCTGCTAGGAAGCAGGTGTATGATTCTTTGTGAACTGATTTACTCCAGCATCTGAAAAATAATAGGCGTTAAGAGGAGATGGGAGGCTGAAATAGGAAAAGGGTCAGAAAGTGTGTATCGTTTCTCTTGTAAACATGCTAAGGAGAATGCTTAATGTTGGCCTTAACGTGGCATCTCTTTTCCAAACAAAATAACATTTGTTATAGCTTTGACACAGACACTGTTTTACAAAAAAAAAAAAAAAAACCACAAAAAACAACCCACAAGAACAAAATTGCATATTGGTCACTTGTAATCTGGTGACATACGGAGTCTTCCTGGCAGAATTACTTAGCTTCTCTTGACTATAAACTAACTTTAAAAACATTACTTTACATATCTGGTGGGGTATTTTTTTGTAGGGTTCTATAATTTTTAATGCCCAAGATCCACTGTAATTGAGAAATCTTTTTGCCAAAAAAGCAGATTTGGAAATACTTTATGAAATCTTTTTGATTTTGCACGCATTTGCTCTCGCAGTATACCACAGTATGTCTACAGTCATTTGTGATACGTAAGAATTGCAAACACTGCAGAGAGGAGCAGAACTTACTCTTCCTTGATAAAACCATCTATCTTGTTTCAGCAAACTGAGAACGCACTGTAATTTTTCCCGCGCAAGGGGGCTGCAGAGTCCTTTATCCTCAGATTTCCAAGTATTGTGCGTCACCCTGTGTTCTGATGAGGCAGCGTGACCTGCGGGGCCTACAGCCGTGCGGTGGCAGCTCAGGATGGACTGCCCAGGCCATGGGTCATTTGGGGCAGTGCTGGGTTGACCAGTTCTCTGCCTTTACAGGTAACTCTGTTAAACATTACTGTTCAAAACATACAAACTCAAGTTAGAAGTGGATCTCTTGTCCTCAAGAGTAGCTTTCCAGTGGAAGCAGTTAAGATGGTCACTCTGATGTCTTCTGAATTTCTAGGCTAAGCAAGATGAACTCTTTCAGTCTTGTTTGGTTGGGTTTTTTATTTTCTCGCTCATGCTGATGACCTTTAACTGGACTACTTTTAGTCTTACTTTACCTTTGTCGAAGACGGATGAGCAGAATCATGCACAGTTCCAGTTGACGACTCAACAGATCTGTCCTCAAAGGGACTTACCTGTGTTAACTGTTTTTAGTGTGATTTTTCTGAAAGTTGTAGGAACCGTAGTTATCCGAGGAAGAAGAAATCTGGTTAGCTGTGCCAGGGTTTAGGTCTCACTGGGCTTTGAAGAGCTAGTTCTTTTAGTCTGTGCCTTACGAGGTCTTCAGGGAGGAGTTCTGGCTGCATGCAGCCTACTGAGCTTTTACAGCTGGTGAGACCAGTAAAAAAGAAGGTAACTGTTCAAAATGACCTTCAAAAGTAAGATGTGAAGTCAGTAGAAATGCACGTTTTTTATTAATAACTGCCACTTACCTTTTGTGGTCTTTTGTGAGAGGTTTTGTCCATAAATAGGCTGCATTAAAGTTACTCTTGGCATCGGATGTCAGATTGCTGCAAGCTCTGTGAATCTAGCGTTGGGCTACAAACGTGGACATAAAAAATAAATGACCAAGTATGCTATAGTGAAAGTTGTTTGGAGACCCTAGCAGAGGATGTTTGTAGAATGAGAGATAAATAGTGAACTTCCTGTGGTTAAACATTATTTTTCCCCCTACTACAGTTAATGGCTTTCTTTCTGTAAAGCTGCTGGAATTTGGTGATTCTAGTAATATTTATTTGCTGTTCGTACAGCAGTATGAATGTACATTGGGTCCAAAAAGAAAAAAAAAAAGTATCAAATGAAGATTATCTTTGCTCTAAAGAACTCCACCCTTTGAGCTCACACTGCTTATGTGTATTTGTACTCCCAACCCTAGGAACTGAAAACGGCGAAAGCGAATGAGGTAACGACAACACGCAGCTGTAGCCTGCGGATCAGGGTGTACGATGGGGCCATCGGTGCTGGCATCCCACGCAAATGGTAACCCCCAGCGAGTGGATGGCAGAGCTGCTAGGAGCAGCTGGTGGCACGAGGCTGGCTAGAGGACAAATAGGAATTCTGAATCCCTTGTACCAAGGTGATGTTAGAAGCTGGTGAATTGGACAAAAAGAGGAGAAGCAAATTGGAAGATGATGGACTTCTTCAGGTATAGGAGCAGGATGCTCTTCAGGAGGAGGAGCAGAATGGGGAGCTCGTACCTGCGGGATGCAGAGAAGGGTGACTGATAGTCATCATTGATCAACAGGAAAAAATGGATTAGCAATAGTTAAATTGGATAAGTGATAGGGGAAAGCATGTAGGGCTAACCTTATTTGGAAGGGTGGTTGTGTTGACTTATGAAGATATTTGTGTATAAGCTTCTAAATAGTACAGTGATTCTGGAGAACAGGCCTTGAGTCGAAGGCTGCAGAAACAGCAGGAATCCTTCGTAAGCTTCAGATGGCTAACCGTGGCAGCTTGATACAAAAAACATCTGACCATAGAAGTTGACTTAAAAATTTAACACAGATAAGGCTAAAAACCAAAGTCTCATTTTGAGTGAAAGGAAGGGACAACCAATACTATGTTAGGTAGTAGGTGAACTTGAAAAATACCAACTCTTGTCTCTGATTTCACAAGATCACGTGAGTTTTGAGGGCTGATGAAATGCTGCACAGCTGATCTAGCTTGTTCAATGTCCCAGTTTGGTTTCACAACCTTCCGCATCTTGCATTGTTTCACAATAGAGTTTAAGAGGCAAGAAATGAGCATGTAGTTTCTTATTTCCTTAACTGATAAGTCTTAAGCTTTAGAAGGGTAGGCAGTTATAATTTTACTCTGAGCTGCAACTTGCTGTGCGGTTCAGTAGCATATAAGAAATTCTTAACTGGGATAATACCTTTGCTTAAGCAATACTTGCTTTTAGTGCGCTTCATCACTTGGCCATTTTCCTTCACTAGTTGGTATTTTAGGCATGTTTTTTGTGTGTTCCCTTCCAAGTGAGGGATTCAACATAACATTTCTTTTTGATGATGCTGTTACAGATTTGCAATCTTACATGTATATGTTGCAAACATTTATTTTAAAGAAAAAAACTGAGTGAAGTCTTAGAGCATTTTTAGCAAATGATGGCATACAACCCTGTAAGTTTTGTTTTGTTGTTCTAAATGTGTATGTTTTTCTAGCAAAATTAGTGGTGATAGCACATGCACAGGTTGGGGCTGTTGAAAACCCTTAAGAGTTACATACATGAAGCAGTATTAAAAAAGGAGTTTGTTTTCTTGAGACTAGATTGTGTAGAGAGATTTCTGGAGGTAAACCAGAGAATCAAGTGATAAGGAATTGAGAGAAAGCTACGCTTTGGAGCCTGCCTTGGCTCTGCAACTTACATCTATATAACTACTTTTGTGCTTCAAATTGCTTTTTATGCAAAGTAAATGATGGTGAGGTGCTGTGAAAAGGGGAATTTAATATTTTCCCAATGGCAGGATACTCAAAGAGGCTTTTTTATTCCAGGAGTTAGATATATGTAACTTGTGGTTTGTTTGGTGTTTTTTTTTTTTTATCAGTCCACATCCTCATGTCAAAATTGCTTACATTTCTTCAACAGAAGGTGTAAGTCTTAAGACACTGACATTTTAAATGCTGTCATTGGAATGAACATTCCTCCCCACTTACAGCGAGTGTTGTTGCCAACATTTTGTTGAGAAAGTTGTGGTTCAGATAAAGTGGAAGAAAATTAAATTATTTTTGGCTTTTGAGTATTAGATACATCCTCAGAACTTTGCAGTTTGGTTTAATCTCGACTTTTTTACTGAGCTAATGAGCAAAATTACAGTATCACAGTATCGTCAGGGTTGGAAGGGACCTCTGGAGATAGGTCCAACCCCCCTGCCAGAGCAGGGACACCTACAGCAGTTGCACAGGATGGGGTCCAGGCGGGTTTTGAATGTCTCCAGTGTGGGAGACTCCACCACCTCTCTGGGCAGCTGTGCCACTGCTCTGCCACCTTCAGAGTAAAGAAGTTCCTCCTCATGTTAAGATGGAACTTCCTGTGCTCCAGTTTGTGCCCGTTACCTCTAGTCCTATCACTGGGCACCACTGAAAAAAGGCTATTCTCATCTACCTGGCACCCTCCCCTTAAGTATTTATAAGTATTTATAAGTATTGATAAGATCCCCCGAGTCTTCTTTTTTCTAGACTAAAAAGCCCCAAGTCCCTGAGCCTTTCCTCATAAGAAAGATGCTCCAATCCCCTCATCATCTTTGTAGCCCTTTGCTGGACCCTCTCCAGCAGTTCCCTGTCCTTCCTGACCCGGGGAGCCCAGAACTGCACACAGTGCTCCAGATGCGGCCTCACCAGGGCAGAATGGAGGGGGAGGATGACCTCCCTCCACCTGCTGGCCACACACTTCTTGATACACCCCAGGATGCCATTGGCCTTCTTGGCCACCAGGGCACATTGCTGGCTCATGGTCACCCTGTTGTCCACCAGGACTCCCAGGTCCCTTTCCACAGAGCTGCCCTCCAGGAGGTCAGCCCCCAACCTGTACTGATGCATGGGGTTATTCCTCCCCAGATGCAGTACCCTACACTGCCTTTGTTGAACTTCATCAGGTTTTTCTCTGCCCAACTCTCCAGCCTGTCCAGGTCACGCTGGATGGTGGCACAGCCTTCCGGCGTGTCAGCCACCCCTCCCAGTTTTGTGTCATCAGCAAACTTGCTGATGGAACACTCTATCCCTTCATCAAAATTAAGCCTTGTTAATGACACAGGATCGTAAGGAAGAAAACAGAAACCTTTGTTTGCTGTGCTGAGTCTTATGTGTGTTGTTAAGAACGCTACACTGAGGTACAGAAGAAATGAAATAATTGCTTTGTGTGCTTTTATTTTTAGTCCTGTCATTTAGCTGTTTTGGCCAGCAGATGTGCCTCTGACTTCTACTTCCAAATGCATAGGTGCGCTTGTCACTAAGTGCCACCTGTGTAGGTGGTATTAGACTGCCACCACCATTGGCCATCTAAACCAGAACACCAAGTTTTAGATTGGGAATTCCCAAATTTTAGATTGGGAATTGGCATCCGCTTGTTGACGGCAAGCACTAATGGGTGCTACACGCTGTAGCACCATGTACTGTGTCCTGGTGTTTACAGAGCTATGGCATTATGTTAAAGCAGAGTGTTTAAGATCATTGGAATCTTTGGGATTTCTCTTTTTGGTGTGCAGGGCATCTGCCTTACTGGTGTGTGCCTTCAAAGAGGAAAAGCGCTCTTGGTGAGCCTGGCACCTAGTCAGAATAGGACTGCAACTTGATGGGGATCAGCAGATAATTCCCTTGGTTTCTACTATATGGTCACGCACTAAATAGGGATCAGCGGGTAATTCCCTTGGTTTCTACTATATGGTCACACACTAAATAGCAGTGCGCAGAGTGATCAGAATAACAGATGAGGTGTGCATGTTAAGCTGTACGCATAGGGCTCTAATAATTTTGCTTTTGCTAGTTTTTGTACTTTCTTTGAGGAAATTTACGTAAAAATGCAAATGATGGCAGACTTGCACACTAACTGCTTGGCAATGGGAGGAAATGTCCCTCTTGCATGTTGTTGTAGTTGTGTTGATCCGGTTTGCTGCTCAGTGAGATCATCTGCTACAAACCGGTGTAGGCGGTGGGACTTAGCTTAGAGAGCGATTGTCGGTCTAATCTGTGAAGCAACCGTTTAAGCAGGTTGCAGGTTTCTTCACGGTAGCTTGCTAGCCCTTAGTTTTGAAAATGGAGTTTCGCTCCAGTATAGGTTTGTTGTTACGTTACCAAAAGATGAATGTTCTGTGAGAAAGCTAAAATTTGTATGGCTTGCCCCTGGAGAAAAAAAAAAAGGTGGGGGGGGGAGAAAGAGGTGATCTAGGTATAATGTTAGTTGGTAAATTCTGAGTAGAAAAGCCTGTTTCAGTTAGCACACACAGTTCCTTCCAGAGCAGTGGACCTGAGGCTGTGTACAGGACCTTTCTGTATGGATTCTGGTTTGTCTTTTACAACTCTTGCTTCACTATTTACACTGGCAAATTGTTTAAGTCTCAAGCTAGGTATTTCAGGTGAAGAACCTTTCAAACTGGCTTTGAAGAACAGTGTCTTCTCTTAGAATTTCTAGGGGCTCAGGGATTTCTCTCATCACAATATTTTATTTTATACTTAAAACTAGAAGAAGCAAAGTTGTTAAGCTTAGTAAGCACTGTACTCTTTGCAGTTTGTAAACTTTGTTTCCCTAGAGCCTGCCTTCCTCCTCTTGGAGACCAGGAGTTCACAGACCTGAACTTAGGACACAGAGGAAAAGGGATAAGAAAACATTATCCTCCTTGTTTATAGGCTTTTACCAGTGTCCTTCCGGAGACGTGGACATGTTTGGATGGATCTGTTTCGGTTTGCGTTCAGTTCCCTGTAACTTCCATTATGTGGAGTGGTAGATTGTTTCATGGATATGAGGTTAGGTACGGTTTTGCCTCCTCTGGCTCATGAGAAGTGGTGTATTTTTAATGGGTTCGGGTTTTGTTTTAAGAAAGTGCATCTGTCTTAGCAAAGCTGTTTGTTCTTTTTCGATGGATTTGCTGTGCAGAGTAGCTGTGCCAGATTCATGCAAGTGACTCTGTGGGATGGGACTTTGTCAATCCATGGGTTGGGAATCTCAGGCAATCACAGTGCTTTGTACCACAGTTTAGTTATGCCTTTATGGTGTAACACTGAGATCTGTCTTTTCCAGTAAATTGAGCCCTCCTCTGTCAAGAGACTGAGGAAACTGATGCACATGTGGGTTGTACAGAAATGAATTCTCTTTGAAATAGGGGATGGAGGGAGATGATATCTTTGCGCCACTTAATTATCTTCTTTCTTTTTAGGCAGTTCCTTGTAGCTGTGATATGCAAGGTATCCATAGTTTTGTGCCACTAAAACGTTCGAAAACTTGTCATTTGAAAGGAAATGCCTCAAGGTTTTCAGTTTATAAACTCCTTTAACTTCATACAGTGTTGCTTTTTTAATTAAACACTCTGCCTTTGATTAAGAGTATTTCTGTACGTATATCAGATTATTCTACTTGATTGGATAGAATACTTGTGCTTTATTCCTAGTAAAGATCGAAGAACAGTCGAAATGAGCTCTGTTTCAAGAGAGATTTTTGTGTTAATATTTAAAGGAGAAATAATAAATAGTGAGTACCATGCCATACTATAATGTATTAAGCTGCATCTGTCATGCTTGTTTCACTCAAGACCAAGAAAAGGTTGAGCAGTGTTGAGGTCTTGTCTTAAAGATTTAAAAATTTCTAAATATTCTGTACACCTGGCTGTTTCCTTTCAATGCAAGCACTGAACTGAGGGACATAGGGCTGTAAGATGTCAGTGTCCTTTTTTTGGTATTGTTTTTGTATGTCTTAAAACATGTGTGCAAATATATAGGTTTCTTGTCTTCTGCCTGTCTGACTCACGTGTCCAGTGTTGCACTACCACCGACTCGCCCTTCCAAAATTCAGCACAGCTTAAGAAACCCGGTTAGGTCCACTGTGCTCCTGAAAAAAAACAACCCTGAAATAGTGAAACACAGTGCATGAGCTGCTTGAATGGTCACTTCCTCGGAGAGCACATGGATTGTAATTTTCCACTACAATATAAGCCTTTGCTTTGTGGGAACATTAATGGTGAATCCTAGTTTTCTGTTTTTCTGTTTCAGTATGTATGACCAATTGCCCTACTCTGATTGTCATGGTGGGTCTCCCAGCAAGAGGAAAAACCTACATCTCGAAGAAGCTGACACGCTATTTAAATTGGATTGGAGTGCCTACAAAAGGTGATGGATTTACTTCTGTTTGCATCTGTTTGGTGTTTTTTAAACCTACTTCCCAGTAATTTTGTTGCTCAGTTTGCCTACTTAAAATCCTTCTGCTTTGTTAACTTATTTTTAAGCAATAGCATACACAGGCTCTCTGTTCCGTTTAGATGGTAATTAATCAAATTCTGGTGATCGTTCATTTACCTCCTCCTTCTGCCAAGTGCCTAAATCAGCTTTTTGCCCTTGTTCCTTAACACTTTGGTTCTTCAGCTTTTTTCTTTTTTTTTTTTCCTTCCCCTTTCTTTATGCGGGTGAAAGAGAATCTCATTTACCAGAGCAGTCAGCACTTCTGGGTTAAAGTTCTGACTTCTCCCATCTTCTTTTCTCTGTGAACTTTGTGCAACGTGTAATTGTCTGTGTAATTCTTTGTTTAACTGCATTTGTGGAATGAGTTACAGCTCTTTGAGTATTAAGAGCCCAAGGAACTGAAGCAGCCGATTGTTATCACTCTCTTAAGGACTTTATATGCGTGTTTTGAGTGGGAATCAATGGCTCAGATGGGTTATGCCATGGACCTGGCTGTCGTACCTCATTCCCGAGCGCCTGTAGTACCTTGTGGACCCAGCTCGACAAGCGAAAAAGACCTAAGTCCATTTGAGGTTCTGAGCAGCAGTCACACCCTGGCATCTCCTCTGCCTCTGTAGAAGAGAAAGACAGCTTTGGTGTTCTGTGATTCTGTGTCTGGTGCAGTAGTGATAACTTTATAGTTATGACTAGTTAATCATTTAAGTAACATTAAACATGTTAGATCATACTAAAGGGTAGGCTTTTGGCTGGCTATTCAGAGATGCATTTCCTAGTAGCTAGAAGTTGAGATGAAGAGTTTTGGCTTATGTTTAAACTGCCTTTGGATTCTAGGGTATGGCTGTTGGAGTCGGTGTTTTCTTAAGCTCTTAGAAACTTGTCTAATATGTTTTTTTAGATGAGATGTTATGGAGGATACGTTATATTGTTTGAGTATGAGAGTTTTCAGGATTTAAATTATCACTTAAGTTTTGACTGTTGTCACAAAGGATCACCCTTCTGATGAGCAGTATCAGATATTTAGGGACTTCAGTTTTATCCATTACATTGAAGCAGAATAACAATCTAAATATGTTTGCCTATATCCAAGCTGATAAAATGTATAATATACACGTATGTGGATATGTCTATATGTCATTGTGTTGAGCGTTTTACTATGTGAACTTAGAAAAGCAGTAATCTAGTATTGGACAACAAAAAAATATACTGTCCACATCTGGCTCATACTTGCTTGGATATATCCCGAATACAGTAAAATAAGTAGGGGTGGTCTGCTTCAATGATAGGAAAAGTTTCATAGGCTACTATAAGCAGCGCATCTGAAAATATATGTACCTGTGCTTAATAAAAGTAGTTACAACATTGCTGTCTAATTTTACGTAAAGTTTCTCATATCAACATAAAGTTTCTGTATAAGCGTCCATCCTAGGTTGCTGGTTATGATTTGTCTTTGTTAGAAAGCATGACTTGGGATTTTGGAAAACCACAGACCCTTCCTGTTTGTGTCATCAGTGATGCAATTTTACTGAAGCTGAAATCAATTTAAAATACCTCACTGGCTGAGGGAATAGATAACACGTTGCCTAATGCTTCCAGTTGATTGGGACTGAATCGATACATGATAAGTACCGAGTAGCCCTAACAGCTGTTACCCTTTGGCTCTTAAAATTAGTGTGTGCTTAGTATAGTAAATGTTCTCGTTCTCCGAGACAGATGGTTAAAATTACGACATTATGTAAACCAGAGAAGAGATAAATGGCATCTTTTCATGTAACATACAGTAAGCAAGCTGGAGAGTTCAAAAGCAGAAGGTGGAGGTAAATAGCGCAGGATTGATGTTAGTTGGATCATTTTGGCCATCAGTTCTGTGTTTTCTTTTATTCCTTCCAAAATCCCGGGTCCTAGAATGGGAAATGGTTAAAAATACAAAGGACTTTTGTCTAGGCTTTTTGAAGGAAATGAGGTCAATTAGATGCCTGAATAGAATTGTGTTGCAATGTGGTTTTTAGATACTAAACTTTGGAAACCTTTTTTGAATAGTTCTGGCTGTGTGGTAGTTGTGATACCAGTTAGCTTTGTGAAACTTTTCCATAGGGCCTGATAACAATAATAAGGGCTAAAGATCGTCCCAGTAGATAGTTTTTTTTACAACTTAAGAATTTTTTTTTAAAAAATGGGACCAGGGTTGTGAAATAATATGTGCTGATCCTTAAGGAATAGAAATATTTGGGCAGAGTTTGGAAAAAATGTTCCACAGCTTGAAGTTTTGTTTATCAAAAGCAAGATTGGTTAGTTATATTTAGAAGTCTTCCTTGCTTAAATAAGAGCTCAAAGTTTTGGGAGGTGCTATCAAGAGTACTGTTTCACTGCACATATACACAGAAGAAAAAGCTAGATTATTAGTAGTCCTTTGTAGACTACTGAAATAGAGTTCCACCACCCCTGCAAAGGAAGAGGAGAGCTTCTTTTTGTTGTTCAGGCGAACTGGCAGACAGAGGCACAGCAGTATGGCCAAGTGACTCCACTGAGGCTATCTACAGCCCAAATGTTCTTTTGCCATTTCCATGATATGTTGTTGTCTTTGTATTTAAAAACAAACAACACCCCTCTCCCCCCCCAAAAAAACCCCAACCAAAACAAACAAATGAAAACCGCAAGAAGTAGTATGATATGTTGACTTCGTACATGCTAAATTATTTTATCTTTGCAGGTAGTTTGGTTTCAAAGCTGTCATAACTTTTGTCCTTTTCACGTCAATATCGTTAGTTCCCACTAATACTGGTTTCTTCTTGGCAGAATTTAATGTTGGTCAGTATCGTCGAGATTTGGTGAAAAAGTATAAATCTTTTGAATTCTTCCTGCCTGACAATGAAGAAGGCTTGAAAATCAGGAAGTAAGTTTTGAATGTGTTTGGCTACGCAATGCTAATTGTATTAAAGTGGTACCCTGTATAATTTGCTCTTAGAGACTCTTTTAAAGTTGTGGTTTTGTACACTCAAGAAGACCCTTAAGATGACAAGGAAAAAAATTCTAGAGAAGGTGGAAAAGTGATTTGTTCAAGCTGCTTAAAATTTGGGCTATTTTTTTCTTAATTGTTTCATCTCAAGCATCAAAAATGCAGAGAAGATATACTGGGTTCCTTTTCACCTTTCAAGTAGGCTGTGACTGCTGTTATTCCTGCAGATATTCCAGGTTATTTTCACTCAAAACAAAGCAGTTTTAACAAACAGCTATTATTTTTCTTATCTTTTTGTAAGGTGTCAGCTAATCGATGTAACTCTTTCTGCTGTCTTAATTCCTAAAATGACATTTTGGAACTTTTTTGTGGATCTTAAGAAAAAAAACTCACATAACTGCTTTTCATTTTGGTTTACGTACTGGATTTTTTTGCCTGGAGTACTTTGAACGTATTTGTCATTATCCATTGCAATGAGTGGGAATGAAACACTATTATTCTATCCCTGAAATTGACCTTTTGGCCACCACGCTGGTGCTTCATGCAGTCACTCAGTGCACTGATTCGAAAATTGCCATGTTTTGCTAATGCTGTGCAAAGCAAGGTGAGCCCCAGCATGAACATCTGTGCCCAGATGAAGCACTTGAGAACTCCCCTCTTGCCTGGAAAGAGGCTGTGCTTTAATGTAGAGGAAAGACCTTGGGAAGAAAGGGTAGATGAAGAGAAGGTCAGAGCAAGAGGGAGCGGCCTCTTTCTTACAAAAGATCAAATGGGAAGGTCTTTTGATTTTCTTTACCATTCATTGTCTTTTTTAGTATGTTGAGGAAAACGTTTAAGAGTGTGCAGTATGAAATGAGAACAGAAATTTTAGGGGAATGGGAGCAATTTGTTTAGGCGACTTGTTATACGGAGTATTCTGTTCTTAGTTGCTTCAGCTCAAGCATCAAAATGTCTGGCCTTTCCTGTGGTCTGGACTTTCTTTTGTGGCTGTCCCTCTGCTTGTCCTCTCCCTCTCTCTCTTCCCTTTCGCCTTCAGCAGCAGTTGAGTATTGCTAAAGTCAAAGGAGAGCAACTTGCAGAAGACCCTCCTAATCCTTTGGGACCGAAGAATAGCTATGAGGTGCATTAGCCTTGCAAGCCCCTACCTTTTGCTTAGAGGTGCAGCCAAACCTTTTAACGTGCCTCTGTGTCACCTGTTAGACTAAATGGTGGGGAATATAACGTGAAATGGGCTGTGTGAGCTAATCTGCCTAGTTAGCAATGAGTAAAGAGGGTTTTCTATTTATTCAGTGAAGACTTGACTGCTGAATCTCAGTTCCTGACATCTGTTAACCATGCTAATGTGGAAATACTGTCAGGATTGAAAAGCCTTCATTTTTCTTGTAAAATAAAGCTGTGCATGCAGAATACGGTAAATATAAGAGGAGAATTATGTGTTTCAGTCTGGAAGTCAAAATAAAGTAGTAATGCATAGAAATGCTGTTGAAATGGACAGGGGTTTATGTTGGTACTGCAAAAGGACTGTGCTTACTGGAATTAAATGGGGCTTTGTTCTACCAATGAGTAAATTGTGTACAATGTTAATGTTTCCCTCTGGTATTATTTATGTGTTAGAAATCCTAACGGACTTTGAAGGTAATGCTAATGCTGGGGAAATAGGAAAGTTGCAAATGAAATTATTCTTGTCCAGATTTAACACAAGTGTTAAATGGAGGGGTGGGTTTTTTGGTGTTTGGGTCCTCAGTGGTCTCCAGTACTAATTACATTGGGTTGGTGACTACAGTGGGATGCTGTTTTCATTTCTGTCCCTAATACTTGGTGCTAACTTTGTTTTATTCTCTGTTTTAACAGATTTTTTTGACATAAGCAATTTTTACACAGTTCGAAACATAAGTCGATAATCGAAAAGTAGTTGTCTATACACTTTAACTTAGGGCCACAAGATAAAAGCCTTAAGTTGGTATTTTCTCCCCCCCCCCTTTGAGAATCAAATTAAGAAGCAAATATCAATGAATAGATAATGGAGAAAAGGGTACGGTTGCAGGGATGATTCAGTGCTGTTACTTTAGATTAGTGAAAATTTACCCTGGTCAGCAAAGTTGATGGGTGTTCTGTGGTGATGTATAGTTGTACCAGTTGCACAGAGCAGCACTGTACTGGTCTTTTTTCAGGCAGATGGCCATGACCACGTTTCCTCAGTATAGCTTTGTTGACCTCTATTGTTTTTTCCCATGTTTGGAGTGGTGGGGGGGCTGATTAAAAAACGTGTGGTTTTGAGAGAGATTAGCTAACATTTGCAGGGCACTTTGATCACAATGCACAAACACATTAATAAAGTGACTTTAACTAGCATTTGAGTTTTGCTCTCTTTCATTTTTAAGACAGTGTGCCTTAGCAGCGCTGAATGACGTCCGACAGTACCTCAGTGAAGAAAATGGGCACGTGGCTGTAAGTCTCTTGTTGAAGACACATTCTTGAGATGCTTCTCTACAAAATAGTGTGTGTCTGCTGGATAATAGACAGCTTGAGTAATTCCAATATCTCTTCAATATATCAGATTCTTTTTATTTAGGAGTTGTATGTTAGATCTTCCTTGTTGCTGCAGTGGAAGGAGCATTTAAGTTCAGGGTGATGATGCCATATTGAGCAACCACCTTTGTGATGTGAGGGCTTAAGTGAGGAGAGGGTAACGCTTAAGAAAAATGTCCTCCTTCTCTCCACATTATATAATGTACTGTTAAACACATCTGTTGGTTTTGTCGCATTTGTGTTTCTATTAGATAGTCTACTGTTTCAAGTGAAAGTAAAGACTTACTGAACACAAAGCATCCTGGGGTATTGCTTGGCACTTGTGTTACTGACATGAGAAATCTCTGAAGAGAGCAGGAGAAACTCAAAGTAAATTACTGCATATCTGAGTATGTAATAAAGGGATGCAAAACGTCAGCTGCTCAGCTGTGGAGGTTACATATTCACATTAATAATACTTTGTGCATAATGTTTTTCTTGAGACTACTGACACAACTCGGTGCTGTTTTCATTAACTAATGAGGGAAAACAACTATAATTATAAATTGTGCTGGGGACATGAGGTAAACTTTGTACTTTGGCAAACTTCATGCTTTGGTGTTATGGTTTGAAGAAGCCACAACAATTTGTTGTCATTTAGACAATTCTTCTATCACCCAATGACCCCTCCACACCCGGAAGGGGAATCGGGAAGAAGCAAGGAAACCCGAGCGTTGAAATATAAACAGATTCAGTAGAATAAGACTAATTAATATAAATAATACTAAAAACCCAATATTGATCCTGATACCAATATAAAATATACAAGGATTATACTCAGCCTGTTCTGTAGAAGTTCAGTCTGTTCATCAGTAGAAGCTGTGCGCTCCCAGCAGGGGACAGCCAATGTGGGACACTGCGAGCGCTATGGCTTTGGGAGGAAGTGAAGGGCTCAGGGGTCCAGCACTGGGGCAAGAAGTTCTCAGTTTCCCAGCCATCACAGAAGAGGGAACTCCTCAGCAAACTTTGTAATTTATATTGAATGTGGCGTTCATGGTATGAAACAATCCTCTTGGCCAGCTTAGGTCAAGTGCCTGGGTCTCGCTCCTCCTCATCCCTGCGCCTGGAGAGCTCAAAACCACTGACACCTTGAAACCCACAGACCGTAGCTGGCTATAAAGTAAATATTTTCACAAATTCAGACACTGGAGTCTTCTAAAAATGCAGTTTCCCAAGCATTAGAAGAGACCTCACTGAAAAGTAAAATTACTTAAAGATAAATTAATCCTGTGTAGCTCAAACCAAGACATTTGATAAAACACGGGTGTGTTCAGAGCTGAACGTAAGTCCTTGGAAAAATGGCTGCGTATTTCCTTTTTATTGACGGGCAGGATTTACAAGTTCTGCAGGTCTTCTGCCCTTTAAAAGTTTTAGACTTGCATATTGATTGCAGCATCTTTTTTTTTGGTGTAGTATAAGTTCACTAAAAAACTATGCGTTAGTATTTAATGCTGATACGGGCCAGGAGGAAGATTCTGCCCTGTAGTATGTGTTAGGCTTAAATTCTGGTTGCTTCTTCCAAATACAGTGTTCTGCTAGTGGTGCTTTCAAAATATTACTCTTTTTTTTTTATTTAGAAAATCATGTGTGTGAAGTAGGAAGGTCTTTTGTTTTTCTGTTGAGCATGTTGAGGTAGTAGGGTAGAGGGAAGGGGAAGTGTTTTCATTGCTTTCATTCCCATTGAGGGACTTTGAACCTGTATTTTTGTTGTTACTAATACAGTGCTTTTCATAGACTATGATGCTTTTTAAATTCCCCCCTCTCTCTCTCTCTCTCTTTCTTCGTAATTATTGCTAGGTCTTTGATGCTACAAACACAACTCGAGAACGCAGAGAAACTATTTACAAATTTGGTGAAGAAAATGGTTATAAGGTGAGTCAGAAGCAAAGGAGTTCTGAGCTAATGCCTAAACAAGTAGGGCAGTAATAATTTTTGCCCTGATCTATACTCCAAGTTAAGTGCACTAGCATAAGCTACATCCCTTCTAGATGATTAGTCAATAGAGCATTTTGTGTTCTCAAGCATTGTTTGTGATTAAAAGTCAACCCATCCTCACTTTTCTTGTCTTCAACATTTTCACTGTTGGAGCTAATTTCTTTTATGCCATGGCTTCACTTCTGTCATCCTGCGTCTGTAGTTCTGAGTATCCTGTCAGCAAGAACTACTTAAAATGTCGCTCTTGGTGCAGTTCAGTTTTTTGCTGGAGAAACGCATAGGGAATTCTGTGTTAGTTCTCTGCAAACCAAAAACTTTCTGTGGCTTTCTGCCTTCTGTCCAGGATAGTTTTGTATTTAGCTGTTCTCCAGTAATCTTCCATTTCCTCTAAACTTGTGTCTCCATAAACCTTTGAGACAGCAAACACAGACGTCTTCTTAAGTGAGGCTACTCCATTAGTTGACAGGCTTCTAAATTATTATTTTGGAAGCATTAGTTACTGTTTGCATGGCTGAACTTGTGTCCTTCCCATTTATTTCTTCCTCTTCTATTCTAAATTTTTCTCACTGCAAAATTTTTCTACTTACAAGCATTGTTAGGGAAAGTAGTACAGAGCACGGTGCTTCAGGAAATGGTAAGCCAACGATTTCTGATGAGAGGGTCTGGAGAAACCTTCTGAGTAAATGGAGGAAAGTTTAAGGCATAGCTCTGTTAAAAAGGGGGCTAGCATGGAAGTGGCCACATGCTGCTCATGTGTGTTAGTCTCCAAAGGTGTTTTAATGCGTCTTTCTTCCTTCCTTCTGTACACGTGACTTCCCGTCTGGACTCAAGACTTTTTTTGTTGAGTCAGTGTGTGTCGATCCAGAGGTCATTGCTGCAAACATTGTGGTGAGTATAGAAAAGTTTAACTTTAACTGCTTTAAGTCAAGACATTTGAAGTAGCTCAGTACTTTTAGAAGTATGTTATAAGAACTTCCAATAGCAAAAAAACCAGTAACTCCCATTAATGGAACAATTTTCATTTATTTTCCTGTCCATGTGTATACTAACTCAGAAGTTTAATTCTATTTTTGCTTTACATGTATTTTAATTCGCTTCCAGAAAATAAGTTTTTGTGTTGTGTTCCCCTCCTTCCTATTTCTTTAACTTCTGTTAAAAAGGGAAAGAAACTTACGTACTACTCTCCTGTTTTTATTTTAAACAGCAAGTGAAACTGGGTAGTCCTGACTATGTTGATTGTAGTAACGATGAAGCAACAGAAGACTTCATGAAAAGAATAGAGTGCTACAAGAACTCGTATGAGACGTTAGATGAAATTCTTGACAAGTAAGTGATAATACTGTGATCGCAACTCAGTTATTTTAAGATGTTTCCTTATGGGATGGAGCATCCCGTATTGGGGGTCAGGGCTTTCTAGTTGTGTTTTTTTTAATGGCTTGAGCTCTCTTTCATTTAGCAAATTAGAGAGAGTTGACGCTGGGAGTGTAGCCTGGAAACTTGCTTGTTTGAGGAAAATTGGCTAATGAGTCTACTCTAGGACAATATTCTTTTTTATTTTCCCGCTGAGAGAATGGTATGATTCTTCTGGGGTAGAACCAGCATTTGGAAATTATTCCAGACTTGCTGTAGCAGTTGGTTGTTATTTGTTTTTTTTAGTATTTAGAGGAGACCCAAGTGATTTGTAAGCATAACTTCATTTGTTGACATGGCTAAGATGAATTTTGAACACATCAGTCTTAAAAATGTGACTTCTAGATTTATTTATTTGTGCTTGCAAATTATGGGGCAGATACAGGGCTCTGAGACTTTCAAAGCTAGATTATTTGCCCTTATGCCAAAGCATTCATCTGTTTTTTTTCATTCACTTTTGACACTTGTAAGTAAGGTAGGGATGAACCGTGTGAGGAGGAGCCCTGTTTCTCTTGCTGCAGTCCAGGATTTCAGTGTGGGATTTTGAGCTGCAGTCATACCAAGTGCTCCTGGTTTGTTTCGGGACCAGTGCTATAGAGAAAGCTGAGCTGCATTTTAATGTAATTGAGTGTAAGCAGTGCGAAGCTGGTTCAATCAAATCAGTTCATGCATGTAATTTTCTGTGATGGACGTAATGATTGTGCCTGGGTGAAATAGTAATGATTAACTCCAAGGAATGCTATCAGAGATGAGGTGATGGTGCTTGCTTCTCGTCGCGTCCATTTGGTTTTATTACAAATTTTCTTGGTTTCTTGTGATATGATGTCTCAAATGCATCACTAGAAACTGATACTGGTTATTTTTAGCTTACTAGACTTTTTTCCTCCTTTAAACTTGATGCAGCTCTGAAATTACAGCTCAGACGAGAAAGGATAAGCAGTGAAAATTTAGATTAGAACCTGTCTGATGCTGAGACAAGGTAGTGGTGGGCTAAATTACAGTACTGTTAATAAATAGTTGTTGATAGAGTGGTTGAGAAAATGTCTTGCTTCAGGCTAGTCCCTGGCCCTTCTGATGCTGTAGTTTTTCTGGAAGTGTTAACTGAGCTCGGTCAATAGTGACTGTGCCTTTTGGCACCTGTGTGCAGTCAGACAAATACTTGCTGTGGGAGAAGTGTTCGTACTTGGAGAAAAACATCTAGTATTGTAAAATACCTGGATGCCTTATTGAAGCTACCACAGCTGAATGACTCCACAGAACCTTCCTTTCACTGCGAGGGCTGTATTTTTCCAAGAGTAGGATTTAGATTAAAGAGACAAAGTGCAAGTAAAGGGAACAGAAAAGAAAGTGATGTGAGCAGCTTACATGTGAAATGAATAGAGTTCATCCTGTACCTTTGGAGTTTTGCAGTGTTTCGTAGGATTGAGGCATATTTCATGGGTAATTGAGGGTTTGTTTATTGCCTTGGCTTGTTGTCCCTTTGTTTTATAACGAGAGAGAGGATGGGAAGATTGTGGTACATGCCAAGAGAAACCATATGGAATCTTACTTTTTTTTTTTTATTGTTTGCTTGTGAAAGGGATCTTTCTTATATTAAAATTATGGATGTCGGAAGGAGTTACCTTGTGAACAGAGTAATGGATCACATCCAGAGCCGGATTGTCTACTACCTCATGAATATCCATGTGACTCCTCGGTCAATCTACCTCTGTCGACACGGAGAAAGTGAACTCAATCTGAAGGGGAGAATAGGAGGAGATCCTGGACTGTCTGTCAGGGGGAAAGAAGTATGTACCTCCTGAACAAGTGGGACTGGGTTTTGTGTGTATCTATGCATGTGTGCAGTTTGTGCTGTGTAATTACAGCTGTCTTCCTTACACCCTTTTCCTCTTAACATTTTTAAGAAGGATATTTTTAGTTGCGTATGTGGGTAGTGGAACCTGGATGGACGCACTTTTTGAGTGTTGTGGTTTGGTACGTCTCTCATTCTGTGGGTTGAAATTCCTTTTTATCCTACAGCACAAAGCAGTTGTCAGGAGGACTTTATTTTTTAACTGTATTTTTGTACAATCCTGACTTACTGGATAATTGGGAAGGTTCACAAGTTAAAGCTGAAAGGAAAATTCCTGGAGGTAAAGATGGGAACTGCAGAAAACTTGCCTCTTCTTTGTACTCCTTCCCTTCCCTGTCCCTCTTGGTTTAATGGAATGTGTTGTATTTCTTAGCAAAAACTTCAACAGGGTCTTTTGGAAAAGTTATAATGAGTTTACAGAGGCTAGAGCCTGTGTGTTCCAAACTGAACACAGTGTGTTGGCTCTGGGCCCTCATCTAGTGTCTCATGGTTTTTCTTCCAGTTTGCCAAAAGCTTGGCACAGTTTATTAATGAGCAGAATATCAAGGACTTGAAAGTTTGGACTAGCCAGATGAAAAGGACAATTCAGACTGCTGAAGCCTTGGGAGTGCCTTACGAGCAGTGGAAGGTTTTGAATGAGATAGATGCAGTAAGTTCTTCTTTTCTAAATATCTAATAAGTTGCTTTGTTTGCTAGGGATGAAGGAAGTACTTAATTTTCTAATGAGATGCCTTTTCTGGGATAGAAAGTTATTTAAGCTGGTTCTAGAGGCTGGAAGAAATGTCATTAATTCCTGTTAATGTTTTATTAAAAATTGCCATAATTAATTTAATCTTGGTTTGCCTTTCCTGGTAAAACATTCTGCTGTAGAAGCCATGATACTGTGAAATTTTTGGTAGGTGGGAGTTGGAAAAAAACCCAAAACATTGCTAGTTGGCACTTTCCAACTACACCTGTAAGATATATAAGCAGGTGCAATAGATAAAGCGTGACCTTGCGCAGTGACCTTGCTCACCCTCACTTGTATAGGGACTTAATGATTCCTTCTGCCCACGTCTGAGTGCACTGTGTCCCGTTCATTGTGCGTGACAGTTTTGTCTTTCAGAGTAACAAAATACAATTGTTAAAGGTTATTTATATAGGATTTTATTTAAAAGTGATATCTGCTTTTTGCACTGCTGGAAAGACATGCTTTTTAATTATTTTTATTACCTATAGGGAGTGTGTGAAGAAATGACATATGAAGAAATACAGGAAAATTATCCGCTTGAATTTGCACTGAGAGACCAAGACAAGTACAGATACAGATACCCTAAAGGAGAGGTATGCTATTTTTTCTCACTTAAGGTGAAGGGCTACCTTGTTTTCCTTAATACATGCATGCTGGCTTCAGGAAGGAAAAAAAGAAATAATAAAAAGGTTGTTCCTTTCTCCAGGGGAAAGCACATAGGAGCTTGCAAGGATTGAGCCCAGACCATTTAATTTGATTCAGGACTTGAAAAATAGAACAATAGATTTGGAAAAGAAAACCCCGAGACCAAAAACAATTGAGGGCTTTGATCTTGTGGGCTTTGTCCTATGCTGGTCCTGCAGTGATAAAGCGGGAAGAATGATTGCAAGGCTCCAGACTATTGCATATGCAAACGTACTGCCAAGATTGCCTTTTTCTATTCATCCTGGCTGTAGATAATGGCTGTTTTGCACGCAGTTCTGGCTGAAATGCTAGGCAAATCTGTAGCCACGTTGGTCTTTCACTTTAATAAACTCCTTGCCTTTGGGAAAACAACTTGCTGACAGCTTTTCGAAGGCGAAGCCATTACAGCGCAGCAATTAGCAGATGGACACGGGGGCTCGGGCTGGAGGGCGGCGGGGCGGGGGAGCGGCGCAGCCGCTCGGCTGTTTGCGGGCTCCGAGGGCGGCTTCCTCAGCAGCCGGGGGTAACCGCTGGGCTGAGGGCAGCTTGTGAGAAGAGCGGTGTTCTGGCGGCTGTGACCCCCGTCTCGCTAATGAGGCAGTCATTAAGCTGCAGAGTTCTCCTGATCCATTTGAACAAGGAGTGTTTGTTTTTCAAACCGATGCCATCCTCTAGGATGGTGACAAACGGTTCCTACACCCTCATCGCCTCGGGCTGATGAGATGACCTGGGGTGTTTGTCAAAGGCAGTTTTCACCGGGTAACGGGTGGCAGGGCTTTGCCACAGCCTGGCCGGAGACCGCTGGGTTTCTCTTGCCGAGGTCTGAATCAGCAGTGCCACTTGCCAGGGGGTGGCAGCCCCCCTGCCTGCCTTGGGACCAGGGTGACGGCTTAAAACTATTGTCTTTACCGGGCATGTGAAAATTAACTTAAGCACGCACGTGTAGAAATCCTGCTGCATACCTGCAGCAGCAGATTCACTGTGCGCGTTCTGTGCAGGACAAGTTGCGAGAGAAATCCGGCCTCCTTGCTTTGTGACTTTTGGTGGGATGGTGGCTGCCATCACCAGGCTGGTTCATCAACCCCCCGGTTTGTTTTCAAAGGGCAGCCTGAACAAGTCAGGCTTTGTATGCTGGCGGTAGGCTGGGCTTCCCAGATTTTTGCTTGGAAGAGAGATGGTTTTGAAGATGAGGTATGGAAAATAACGTGGAAGACTTAACCTGTGCATTTGCAGATGCTGTGAATTAAATTCTAGGCATTTTCTGGAAATTCTTGATCATAGTGACTAATTTGATAAATCTTTTCCATGAGGGAGATATATTTTGTCATATGTATGCACTTTGATAGTCTGGAAGACCTGGGCTGTGTTCTTAATTTAAGGAAAATTATTACTACAATATTTCTCTGTATACTAATACAACATTTAGAAGATGAGTAATACGAAAGTAAGATCCACTTTGTATACATATACTGTTCAAAGAGTTTTCCCTTTTTAATGTGCTGTGTATTTCTCCTCCTCCCCCACCCAGTCTTATGAAGACCTTGTTCAGAGGTTGGAACCAGTAATTATGGAACTTGAAAGGCAGGAAAATGTGCTTGTCATATGTCACCAAGCTGTCATGCGCTGTTTGCTCGCGTATTTTCTTGACAAGCCTGCAGGTGAGTTTTCCTTGATATATTACAAATGGACCGTTTTTTGAAAATTTACCGATTAAAGTTCTAAACAGCGGATTCTAACAATTTCCTTTATCATCAGAGGGTGGTTGTGCTAGGCAAATTTGCAAGTGTAATTTTTTTGTATTTGACCTACACGTGTTAATTTCGTAGGTGATTTTTATTGAGCTGTTTCTCACCTGAGAGGCTGTAAAGTTTGTTTTTCCACAGCTGTTTGAATAGCAGTGCCAGGGAAGAAAACAGGTACGCGGTCAGATAACAGGAGAGTTTTTCGCGGTTGGCCAGTAACATAATAGACGAGTTAAATGGCTTTGTAACCTGTATGTCATATGTAATTTGTTGTTCAATTTCTCAGAACAACTGCCTTACCTGAAGTGCCCACTGCATACTGTCTTAAAGCTAACCCCGGTGGCTTATGGTAAGTAGTATTAAGTATATATCATTTACAAGTAGTAACTATCTATGTTAGAATTGATGAATTCTTTGGTTTACATTTGCTTTGCCTTGTGCCAGAAAATACGTATGTATTGGTGAAGGGCTGTAACTGCTAGTGGACAATTTTCTTTTGTACTCGGTTCATATGCTATTTCACTAATTCTTCTGGCAAACCTGTGCCATTTACACTTCTGGTACAGTAAGATACCAGTTTTTACTGGTGTATTTGATGGTATTGCTTTTTAGAAGACAGGCAAATTTACATTTATGTAGGCTTATCTTACAAAGGGGGTTTCCCTTACCCTTAAATAACTTTGTCCTCTTTTCCTGAAGTATTTGTTTGTGGACCTTTGTGAACTTACCATGGTTGTGGGCATATGTTTGTCAGCAGCTATTATCAGTGCTTAGCTCAAGGGCTCTAAATGAGATTTGTCAGTAGAGTGCAGGGTATGGGTTGCAACATGTACTACTTAGGTTTTAGACTGATTGCTAATTAAGTTTTGTGTGTGTTTCAACCTCAGGCTAACACGTGCCTGCTGTTAATTTTCTTTAAGTGATGGCTTAATTATATCTTCTGATATCACGCTTCAGAAGATTATTTATAGACAAAGAGCACTATCTGTACAGCTTACCAGGAAATGGATTGCCAAAATAATGCTAGTTGAGTTACTAATCGGGAATGCAAAGCCGTCTTTGGTTATCAGCTTTGAAAATTAGCAGTCTAGACTAGTCTTTGTGGGTTTTTTTTGTCCAAGTTTCAATAAAGTTGAGACAGAGTAACTAGCTGTTACACTGGGAAATCTGTTTGAAGAGATTTTTGTCATTTAATTGCAGTGTTGTCCTACAGTAAGTAATAACCTTCTATGCTTTGGTGACATCTGGTGTTCCTAGCCTAGAATGACAGGTTGGAGTTTTGAAAACGGAGAGTTAGAGCAGCTAAAACTTTTTTTTTTTTTAAAGGCTCAGTTTTTGGAAACTGGATTCTGTTGACTGGCTAGTCTCAGCCTGTTTCCACAGAGAGCTTTTGGTTTTGGGGCGGGTTTTTTTTTAGTGGGAAGGTGGGTGACTGTATATAAATTTTAAGAGGGCCTGGATGTTTGCAGTGTTTACTTGCCCACGAAACGAGGAAAGAAAAGTAGTGTGAAATACTGTCCTTTTGCTTTGACTTCAGTGAAAGAAATGCCATGGTTCTTTTTTGAAGTGTTTTGTACGTACGTCTGATTAGCACATTGACCTACTTTTTGGAATGTGACCATCTGAAAATACAAGGGCTGCGTAAACTATCTGTACACTGATATTCTATAGCATTATTTCAAGTTGATATCATCACTTGGCTCCAGTGAGGCAGGATGCGGGATCAAACATGGTGTGTTTAATATCTTCCAGCTAATCCTGTTATGGGGTAACACCTCCCTTAGGGGGTTGCTCTTCCTGGCGTTTGAAGCTAGCGTCATTCCCACCCTGCGCGTCTGATCTTTAGTAGGGGAACATCTGTTGCGGCCTGACGGTTGGATTAGGATAGAGTAGACTGTTACCCAACAATCCAGTGTAGCGGTGGTCTGTGTGGGAGCACACAGGAAAAAGAAACTGCATCCTGCTGTAGGTATAAACGTGCACATCGGTCATTAAAAATGAGTTGGGAATACGCACATTGTAATTACTGTGGAATAACTCGTGTCCCTTTGGTTTGTGTTGAAAGCTTTCCACATGATCATTTTTTCAGGTCTTAACCTCAGGTAGTGGTAAGGGCTGAGAGGTCGCTGTGGAAGCGTGTCTGCTGTGTGAGTCCTTAGGAAAGGCCAGCGTGGGGGATCAGAGCTTGCTTTTGCTTGGTGTCAGAGCTCGCAATGGATCTGTGAACAGAAGGATGACTTGGGCACTCTTCCACGGGGAGGTGTGCGCTTTTCCCCCTTAAAAATCTTTTTTCTTGTCGACTATTTCTCTTGAGTGCTGGCCCTGCTACAGCGTTTGCTCAGTGTTCATGACAAATGGGGTTTCTCAGAACAGGCTTCCTGAAGGGAAGGCAAATATTTGCCCTGCTAATTATTATGTTTATTTTTTTAAGTGCAGTGGTCTTTTTTCTAAGAAAAGGCTAAAATCACCTTTCTCTGTCATGTAGTAATTCTATGGAGTGTGTTATGACTTTAGGAAATTATGCAGAAAATTCTGAAGCCTATTTGTGATAGAAGGAGGACTCTGTGGTACGTCAGAGGAATTTGACTATTAGTGAATTTTGTGCAGGGTAGTGGTAGCTTATCAAAGTCATGTTCGTGTGAGATAAGACAGTGTTTGGCAATCAGATATTGCTTAAAATGGTGTGGCCACAGTGTATTGGGTAATTACAATTCTCTAAGTGGGTCAGGTTATACTACCTGAGTAATAGTTGTCTCTTCTGTTTATTTTTTCCTTGCTTCTCTGGAGTTTTCCATTTTTGGGTGAAAAGGGGAAGTTCCTTTTCAGAAGTCATCATTAAAGTTCCATTTAGCTGGGCGTTTAAACTCTGTTTTGCACGCGTAGAGGAATGGTGTTGCCAACAACACACAGTGTACCTTTTAAAAAATGAGAGCAGCATTTATCCTCTGTATTACAATGAAATTTGAAGAAGTCTAGGGTGTTTAAAAAAGCAGAAAGATACAAATAAGAACTTCCTGACTGAATGTTGTTGTTCCTATACCTTTAAGAATGGGAATTTGTTTCAAAGAAAATAGTGATAAAGCTAAGGTGAGAGTAAGACGTGGATTATCAGATTGAGAATAATGTTCATCCTGGTGGAACAGATTCATTTTCAATAGCTTTAGCTATTCAGAATTTGGGAAACTAGTATAAATCAGAAGGGGGAAATGATTAACCTTCACCAACGCAAAATTAGATTGCATCTTTACTATAATTTTATTTTTAAAGCAGAGCAATTCTAAAAATGTGTTTTCTATCAACAGGATGTAAAGTAGAATCTATATTCCTGAATGTTGAAGCTGTAAACACACACAGGGATAAACCCGAGGTAAGAATATTTTTCAACTCATAGGACTTGATGTAATGTCCTAGCTGAGCTGATTTCCATTGTCCTTGTGGTTAGAAGTGATTTCGTAACTCAGCTGAGCATGTTTAATTTTACATACCGAGTTTTACTGCTGGTTTGCTGTTGGGGGGAGGGGGGAAATCTTTTGTTATTGAGCAAAGTACGTATGCGCTCTAGCTGGAGTAGTTTGTCTTCAAAAAATGAATGAGAATTTGAAGATGTGGTATCAATGTAAAAACTGTACAAAGTTCTTCCAGGCTTTGTCATTCAGCAGAAGTAGTTTGTAGTCAAAAAGTACGTTGTTAGGAATGCCACGTTTATTTTGGAGAGAGTAAATAATGAAGTCATCAGCTTTTTCATCACTGTGATCATTGCTGTATGAAAAAGGGATTGATGGTGCCACCTGTGTTTTAAGCCAAAGCTGGAGAAGACGACTAGATCTTGGGATACAGCAGAACAACTGGGGAAAAGGAAATTGAGTGTATTTGTAAAATGTAAGCGGAGATGAGATGTCAGACCACGGCAGCTTTGTGCTCTGCCTGTGTCAGGCACACTGTTCTGTGTGCTCCGAAGTGTTGACGTGAGCTGAGGTCGATCCTGCTGCTCGCACAGAGCTCTTCCTCTGCTGCGTTATGAAAGTTATGTACAGTGTGTCATCATTAAAAATGGCTGGTTCCTTTGCAGGTTCTCGTGCTAATGCTACCAGGTATGGCACTGATTCCTTGCTGAGGTTATGAGCCATGCCTACCGGTGAACTAAAAGTCAGTTTGATAACGTGAGAAAAACGGGCTGTTCGTGATGGTTTTCAGAGCAGTGGTTTATGCTGAAAAGGAATATAGTGATAAACGTGTTTATATGTGTGTATTCAATAAGGCGTGTGGCACAAAATGCCTTGCTTATATGAGGGTGCACGGTTGTGGCAGTTGTGCAGGATTCATGCTGGAGGGGTCTGCAAAGAAGTTTTGTTTCAATGACTTGGGCATTTTGAGTTCTGAAAATACCGACTTTTGGTCATTCATAGCCAAGACATTTTCTGTTAGATAGCCGTGTTGCGTATTTCCTCTCTCTTCCCCTTTCTCCTTTGTTGTTCTGCTTTACCCCTTTTGTGTCTTAGTTTGGTTTGTTAGGTTTAGGAAATCCATTCTGTTTTCACAGTGCCTAAAAGGTGTTGTAGAAGCATGATGAAAATAGATGAGTATGTCTTAGAGCAGGTGTTAGGTTATCTGTGTTAAATAACGTATTTCAACCAAACATCTTTAGTTTGGCTGTTAAAATAATGGTGCCGAATTTACACCTTACGAAAGTGTCATGGGAATTGCTGTTGGAAATACCACTTCTGTAACTGAAGGTGTTTATTTCGAGGGGGAAAGCTCTGCCTGAACCACCAAGTGGCTCTTGAGGTGTCTAGCAAGTGATTTGGCCACACCGGCTGTTGGTGTTGGGTGGTTGTATTTCAGGTTCATGAAGAGGATCATGCAGATAGTTGCATTGCAGTGGACACAAAGACACAAAGCTGTTTATTTAGAACAGAAATAAATTGAGTTAATGAATTTTTAAAAAGAAAAAAAAAAGGAGCAGAGGTATTTTTGTTAAAAAAAAAAACCCAAACACTTTTCTCCCTCTGCCCCTAAAGAAACCCAGACCAGTGAAGTATGGGTGATGATACGCTGCTCATTTAGCAGGGATGAGTGAAGGACTGAGTTGATTCTGACTGCATTTAAATGCTGCTCAGAGGACAACGAAAATTTCAAACGCTTTCATTTACATCACCTACCAAAATGTTAATTACTTCTGGAAAATTAAATTTTCAAATAGTCTATTGAAGTCAAAGCACTTAATTAAATGCAGCCTCACAGATAACAACGTTGTTAAACAATGAAACTATTAGATTAAGAATTGCCCAGTGTGCTGTTCCGTGCCCCCACAAGTAATTTGTAGTCTGTGTTTCAGAACAGCGCACTCACTTCTTTCTGGCTTCAGCTGAAAGCATCTATTTCCACGCTGCAGAAACGCGGGCGAAGCACTAGAGTATTTGTTTATAGCGTGTCTAAACTTCATTGTACGATGATGATTTGTCTGAAGTGGATTGAAGCCTTGTGTTTGTCAGCATTGTAGTGGCTTAAGTTCCTGACCTTTTCAAATGAAGGAGTCTGTAGTCTTTTTACTGAAAATAATTCAGGGGAATTACTTTAGCTGTTGCTTGGGTCCCCTCTTTGGGCCAGAAAACAAGCACTGGGGTAAAATGTCTACTGTGCACCTCTGTCTTAGTGAATGACAGATAGGGAGAGTGCTCGTAGCAAGAAACCCAGATCTCCTTTTTGGTTTTCTTGCGGGGAAGGGGAGAGAGAAATGTTACTGAACACCGAGTTTGCTTACCACAGTGTAAAACAAGTAAGACTCATGAAGCCCGTCAGCATGAAGTTTGAAGAATTGGCAACTATTTGGCCTAAAATGGGCCGAATCTTAGGTAAAGATCTGAGAAGGAACTTCAGAACAGTTTATCATAGTCTGCTTTCTTGGTAGAAGAGAGAATACGAATTGCGGTGTCTTTGGTACTTGCCTGAGGTGGTACCACGGCAGGCGTGACTCCTGAGCCTGCTTCTGTGTGGCTGCGCTCAAAGCTGTGCTTCCTAGCGCGAGTGTTTGGCAGTGCTGGTGGTTTGGTTTTCTTTGGTTTTGAATAATCTGCTGCGTTGAGTGTCATGGTTTTTTGTACAGCCTCTGCAAAATGAGGTGAGGTCTAGTTGGTGTGATCAGTCTTGAATGGTTAAGGTGTCTGGGAAGAGATTTTTCTATTTTGTCGGGTGTATTACATTGCCTATAACACAAACAAAGGTTAAAGTCTTCACTTGGGAAAGAAGTATATGGCATAGTTCAACAAAGCACTGCACGTTGCTTAATGGATAGACGTGTATGTGCTGAACCACGCGGTTAAGTGGATTCCTGCTTGGGCCTGTAAAAGACTTCCTCCTGAACATGAATGACTTGAGCTTTTGGTAATATTATCGGCACGGGATCAGTGATTACTGGAAATGTGTTTTCCTGCTGTCTAGTTCTGGGTCGCTAATCAGCTGTCAGTCTGCTGCAGTCTCGGCGTGTGGGGGGGTAAAAAATCTCTGCTTTTAAATAAATGCAGCTGCGTACTCGTGAAGGAATCTGATTGGTATTTCTGTTGCTCTTACTGCTGCGTGATAAATATTCTCCTCTGTATTCTTATTATTATACAGAATGTAGACATTTCCAGACCTCCCGAGGACGCTCTTGTAACAGTCCCTGCTCATCACTGAATCCGGTGTGCTGATCAACTATCGAACTTGGGGTGCTGTTTTCATCCTACTACTTCAAAATAAATTGAAAAACTAATCATTCCAATCACTTTGAAATAAAAAAAGCCCCACCCAAACCCAGCAACTCAAAACACAACCCAAATGTTTGTACAGTGCATGACTTGAAAAAAATTATCAAATCACAATAAAACTGTATTGGACTGGTTAATTTATTGCGGATGAGTTATCAAACGTTGATCGGCTGTCACTGGAATGCTGTTTTTGTAAATTGCTATTATTTAAAGATCCTGCAGCATTAAGTTTTATTGTAACAGCCGGCAATCCTTTAATGTTAGCTGGAGCATGTCGATGAAAGCCATGAAACACAACATCCTGTGTGAGATAAGAAAAAGTTGAAGTTTGTTTTCTAGGCACCGGTATTGTCTATTTCAGTGCCCTTGGGAGTGATTGGACTGCTATGTAGCATAAAATAACAATCCATAGTTACTGTAAAACCTTAATCCTGCTGATCCATAGCAGTAGTGCTTTAGATGTGCTAATTAATGATGTGCTGTTTGAGGAGGGTAGCAAGTTTTCACTTCGTTTCAGAGCAATTATTCGAAGTACAGGAATGTGTATAAATGTTTTAAATATATGACTTTTCTTACCAACTGTTCTGCATTAACTGAGCTTTAGGGTTTGCCTTCTGGCAAAAGTGATTCTAGATTTCCTCTTTTCCTGCTTCTTGTATGGTCGTGGGTGCTCAAGTGTTTACAGCTCTGCTCGGTATGTTTTGTACCCGGATTTTTGTCTAGGCTACAGTAAGCAGTGTTGACCGTTTCAGAACGTGGAAGCAGCGTTAGCCTGATGATTTTGTAGCTGGGTTATGATTTGCCATGAAAGGGATGGAAATGGGAGGGATTTCCTCCCTCCGGTAGGCATGGGGTCTCAAACCAGCAGTTTACGCATCCTAAACTGAATTACAGCAAGACCTTTCACAGGCTGAAGAAGACTGCAGCTTGTCTGCGATGTGGTGCCGTGCCTTGGCTCCTCGCTCTGCGATGTTACGGTGGGCAAAACGAGGCAGTGGGAAGCATCTGTGCCATCGAAGCAGCTTTGTTTAGGTAGCATTGAGTCTGGATGGAAAGGGAGAAAATCACCGAGTCCTGGAACTGTTTTCTGTAAGCGAGAGTGGTGTGTTGTGGAAAGCTTTTTATTGGTCAGGTTCCTCAGGTGGTACGATTTCCAAAACTGGGATTTTGGAAAAAGTGTTACATATCTGCACTTCTAAAATGACACTGAAGTTTTCAGAGATCTCTAGCAATCGGGAATTTACCTGCTGTAGGTGTCCCTGCTGTGGCAGGGGGGTTGGCCTGGATGATCTCCAGAGGTCACTTCCAGCCCTGACCATTCTGGGATTCTGTGAATGTCTGATATACCCAAATAACCTCCTGGCCAGGGAGCCTTCCGCTGTGCCACTTGGTATTTAGTTAAACCAGCATCCCAGGACGGGCTGAGACTGGGGAACCCGGATTATTTTTCTCCCTCTGTTGTGACCGTGACACGGGAGTGTGTTGTCACTTTTCTGTGTTTAATTGCCCCAACCTCTTGGCATGTGCTTTGCTGTGAAAAATGCCACAGAGGAGGGGATCCGAGTCTGTCATAACCACTTGCACACATTAATTAGTGAGTCCGGTTGCTTTCACCTGACAGTTGAGGTAAGGTAGGGACACTGGCTGTAGTCGGGTACGGAAAAACCGTGCCAAGATGGTGTGGGGTGCTGTCAACCTCTGCTGGGCCACGACTAAGGAAATACTGTGCGAATTTAAACTAAATGCATTACATTTTTGATGGAGCCAAAATCTGCGCAGGCGTCTGCTGTGGAAAAACTGAGTTTTGGTGCTTGAAAAAGGATGGCTTGGGCTGTCGGAGGAAACGGAGGGGGAAGATGGAAGGGGCAGGAACTTGGCCGGAGAGGAAAGCCGGGGTCGCCCGCTCTGCGGCCGGCGGAGGTTGTGGAGGGAGGGACGCGGCAGCAGCGCCCAGGACCCTCCATCCCTGCCAGCTGCTGCCAGCCCGATTCCCTGCGGCTGTGGCTGCGTGTGTTCTCTCTGCTGAGCATAACGCTCATTGTGCTGATGGGTGCAACGGAGTTGAAGTGGATATTTAAAAGCAGTTTTGTGCTCTAAGGGGTTTCCGATTACAGCAGGATTGCTTAATAGTTCTCTCTGCCTTACTGTCTCAGTAAAAGCAAGGCTGATGCTGGGCGGGAAGCAGCAGTGACAGTTTGTGGCAGAGCTCGGCGAGGGAAAGCTGGCTGATAAGACAACTGGATTGTTTATATGGTGCTGTTTATTTCTCTCTTTATGCCTGTGCTGGTTGTTCAGCTGTGCAGGGCCTTTATTAACTGCATCTGCTTCGGCTGTCTTCATGGCTCATGTGCCCGTCGGAGCCCTCTTCCCTAGAGGAGCCTTCCTGCAAAGCCTCCCTGTTCTGCTGTGACGATCGCAGGGAGCTAATCAAAGTAACACCGAAATGGCAGACACCGTACTCTTCAGAGAACCATAACACTTTGTTGCTGGGGGAGGCTCTGTTCTGTAGGGAAAAGATGTCCAAAGCCAGGGGGTGGTTCAGTGAGGAGAGGAGGAGCAGTGGTATGAGTGTGTATTTGAGTTAATCTGCGTGAGCCGTTCCAGGGGGGCCTGGGTGAGATGTGCCCTTGTGCAAGGCAGAGGGAGCCCGCTCCTGCCCCGCTGAGCCTCCTCGGGGAGCCGGCTCCAGAAGCAGCCAGCCCTTGCCCGGGCTGACCGAGGGAAAGCCCATATGCCTTGGTTGAAATAGTATTTTAAAAAGGTGTGTGTTGTTTTTATTCCCGCTCCTGCGTTTCCCAGGCTGTCCAGACCGGGTTGCCGCTGGTGCGTGGCAGTGCTGCTCCCAGGGCGGTGGTTTGTCCAGGGGTGCTTTGGTAAGGCACTGCTGAACAGTTGCAGGGACACCTTTTGGTCCCAAAAGTAAGGCTAAAACCTCAGTTGTCTTTCTAAGACGCAGCACTGTTCTCGTTGCATGACTTTTCTCTCTTGGTGCCCGTGGCTGTTCTGGAAGCGGGCACGATCCCAGCTGCTGTAACCTAATCTAACGTGGTTCCGGAGAGTAGGAATCCATTTACCATTAATGAAGATATTGGTCCCTCTCTAAGCCTCAGTTCATCTGGTCTTGCAGTTGGGTGTTCTGTTTGTCTAATAAGCCCCAGAGTGTGTTTGTTAGGGATTATCCCAGACGGAGTTTTCTTTCTTCAGTGTGACACTTCGGTGTGCGTCGCTTCTACAGCCTTTCCCCCTTCACATTTACTCAGAAAGACTTCTTGCTTTACAGCTTTGTTGACTGCATGGTGATATTCCCTCTTGGGTCTGTCTCAGTTGCCAAGACGCTGCTTTCATCTGATACCTCTCATTGACTTAAATAAGCCATATCTCCTGCCTTGTTTCCTTTTAGTTTCACGTTATAGCTCTGGTTCTTGCTGCTTGTGGACTAATTTCCAGTACCTCTGGATTCCTGCGTATTGATGCTCCATTTCATGCTCCATTTAATTTTCTTTGAGTGAACAGCAGATGCTCAGCTTAAAAGATTTTAGCCAATATTCTTGCAGTGCTTGCGGAGACATCTCCGCAGTCCCGAGGAATTTCTGCGTATGTTGCATCAGTTGCTAAGAAAAATACAAATAAATGAAACAAATGCCAGCATGTTTTGGGGTTTTGTTTCGTTTTGTTTTTTCCCTTGTAGTCATGCAGGGTGTGACTGGTTTTGCCAAGTCCTCACGTTCTTAGGCACATGCTGAAGCTTTCTTGGTTTCCTTTGCTGCAGAAGAGGAAGCTGTAGGAGCTTCTTCCTGAAATAGGGGTGTTGCTCTTTCCTTCAAAGGGAGAAGTCAGAGTGGGGGTGGGCCGCGTGCTGGTGGGTGCGGAGATTTCCAGGACTTGGGCGACTCTGCCCAGCAGCATTCATGTGTGTCTTCTGGGAAACCTTGGTGTGGTGGGGGTGTTTATGGTGGAAAACAGGGTGATCTACCCAAGGGCTTGAAGGCAGATGAGAACAGAAAGGGCTGACGTTAATGCAGGAGAATTGGTAAGGGTCAAAGTGGTAACGGCACACTTCAACCACCAAATCAAATCTGGTGCTGCCTGTTTATCTCCCGTTTTCATAAGAAATGGCTGAAAACCTTAGAAACTGGGGTTGGGGAGGGGAATGGCTTGCTTTTCAAGTTGATGCATTTTGGCTGGTGGAGAGAGCATGTGCTAGCGGGGCTCTCCTTTTCCTTGAGTTGGACTCGAGACTTGTTTTGAAAGTAAACTCTAATAAATGTGGTTATAAAACCACTGAAACATTCTCTGATATGAGGGTGACATCTGCCAGCATGCCCACATATCCTGAAGTACCTTTAAACTGTGTGTTGCCAGCTCTTTAGGGGGTTATTCAGAGTCCTTCCAGTGCCTTGGCTGCTTACGGACAGGGTGAGAATTAGCTTTACAGCTGTGGGTGTCGAGGAGTCATTTCCCAGAGTGTGCTCAAAACAAGGAGAGACGGGCTTCCCTCTCTCCGGGTTTTAGCCGTTCTTGTGTGGTTTATGACCTTTGCTGCGTGGTTCTGTTTTTTCTTATAGTATATGCATAAAGACTACAAGAGGTAGTGGCTTAGAAAAATGTGGTTAAAAATGGTGGTTAAAGGGAAAAAAAAAAAAATCTTAGGAGGAAAAAGTCTTAGAAAACAAAACGCTGTGACCTGCATGTGGTGTACAGAGACCGCTTGTCCTGCCAGACCCGGTGTAACACGTGTCGTAGAGATGCTTTTTCCCTGGCGGCAGAGAGCCCGTGTTGTGTGAGGGACTTTGGGCTCTGCAAAGTGCCTTGTGGCTGGGACGAGGTCTAAGCCTGGCTTCTGACTTCTGCTCATGGGCTGGGACCTTTCCCTGTGTTTTACAAAACATTTTGAGGAAATAAGCATTAAAACTTGCTCATCTTTTGCTTTGCGTAATAGCTGTGTGTTAGGCAAAACTATGGCTGACCATGAGACCCTTGCTTTAAAATCTTTTTTGTCTTTAAATTTGCAGAATGTAGGCGTGGATCGGTCGAGAGAAGAAGCTTTGAGGACAGTACCAAACCACCTATAGCTCCAGTTCCCGGGGGCGGCAGCCCTTCCTCCAGCGCAAGAGCATTAAGTAGCAGCTCAGGTCCCGGAGAACGGAGAAGGTGTCGCTGAGCGCCAGGCGAGTTGGAACGAACGCGCCTCCCCTTCACTTTAAGACATTTCGAATGTGATTCAGCTTCTTTGGTGAAAACCTGTAGTTCTGGATAACTCCCAGTGCCGAAAGGTATCAGTAAAAAGATTTATGGGAAGCAGAGTAGAGTTGGGTTTAGATTTTTTCGTATGTAAATTTGTGCAGTTTCAGTGGTTTTTATTTTTCATCTGTGGATACTGCAAGATGGTTAATTGCCCGTGTCAATTTTACTGTCAGATTTTAACTAGATTTTACTTTGTTTTTTTAAGTGTTTTTCTAAGAGTTCCTCTTATTTTTACTGTGAACGATTGCGTAGAATTACATGGAGATTTTTTGGATGGCGTACTTAACATAGGTGAAATTCTACATTTTGAGCATTGGAGGCTTCGTGTTGCAAAACTACTTTAAATGGGAAGGCCTGTCAGCTCTTGATGGCTTTTCTGTGTTTTAAATCGAGCTTTGGTTTTCCAACCACAAGTTAAATTTTTCTGAAATGGGGAGACCTTCCCCTCGGAAAAGAAAATCATAAAAGCTAGATTTGCTATCTGAAAGATTCTGCTGTTTTTGCGAGATTTTAACTTTTTCGAGGGGCCAGCTGTGTTTTGGAGGGCCGTGGAAGACACAGTTTTAAGTGGGGGCCATGAGTGTGAGTGTCGCTGGCGGCCTGGGGAATGGAGAGAGAGAGAGGAGTCGTCCTTTCTGCTGCAGTTGCAGGAGGGGATGAGCAGCTCTTCTGAGACAGGAAAGGAGGGGAAAAGGATTCTGACTGTCAAGGGCTGGAAAAGCTGCTTGTCTTGTTAGTGCTGTGATGTATTTTATTTTTTCTTTTTAGGCAATTTTTGGAATGAATTTCAACATAAAAGTATATGTTTCTCTTTTATAGCCACATTTAATACGTACATCAGGAAACAGTACAGAAAGGTTAGGTGGAGTTTAACCCTTCTAACATCTCTTGCAAGAAAAACACCAGGTAAATTCTGAAATGATTTTTAACGTGGCACACCTGCCTTGGGTGTGTTTGTGTTGTTTTTAAGCACCTTCCACTACCCCAATTCTTCGATGCTCTTTTACACCTTGTGAAACTCCAGTGCTAAAAATGGAATTTTCAGTGTCTGTTGAGGCCACGACCTTTTAACTGTTCTAAGTGGATGTGTACTTTGTGTGCGTGTTAGCAGACAGCTGAAGTGAGCTGCCAGCGCTGCTGCTGGCTCTTCGCTCCGAAATGAGAGCTATTCTTTGGTAGTTGGACTGTGGTTTTTTTTCTACGGATTTCAGTTCAATTCAGTGAGCTTTTACCATGTGTGGTGTTGGGGCTTTTTTTGTTTTGTTGTTTAGGGTTTTTTTCCTTAATTCCTGTGTGAAATACTGAGCCCTTGTAACATAGTTTTGCAGGCAAGGGCTGCATTGTCTTTTGTTCGTGCAGGGTTTATAAAATAACATGCTGCTGTTGTGATTTGTTTCAATAAGCTAATTTCAGCAATATATTCAGCTCTGGAAGTAAGCCATACCGTATCGCTAGGTTCCGTTTCAGAAGAGGAACGCGTAGGGTACGGAACGACCAGAAACACTTGCTTCAAGCGCTGCTGTCTAAAGCTTTGTGTGTGCGATCCACCGTTCGGTCATGCCCATCTCGGATCTTTATTAATTCAGCTGTGTCCGTAGTTATTGTGGGAGGAGAGAGACCACGCAGCGCTGCTCAGAGAAGTTAATTTATTGACGCGTAGTTAACAAGGCCACCTTCGTGGCAAAAATGTAGAAGTAATTTCCCCTCCCAATTTGATGTGTGGTCAGCGTGGGAAAGCCGGGCTGTGCTCCAGGCAGCTCTCGCTCCTCCGGACCTCCGCCGTCCAGCTGCGACCGGGAGTTTTTAAATTGAGAAAGTCAGAGTTTATCCATAGTTACAGAGCGCAAATCCCAGGAGACTGTGTTAGAAAAGCGGGGTTTTACCAGCAGACTGCGGTACTTCTTGAGCAAGGACCTGGCTGAAGAAATGTGGTGGAAGGAAAGGTTTCCTCTGGTGAGAGCTGAGCCCGAGGGCTGCTCCTCTTCGCTGGCGGCACAGCTTGAGGTGTCTCCCCTCTCTTCCCTCCTTTGTTCTCCCTCTCTCAACTTTCAGAGGTGCTGTAAAATTCCTTGAGGCTAAATGTTTTCTGTATAGTAGGTATTTTTATAGGCTGCTTTTGGATATACTGTGATGAGTGTTTTACCAAGTTGGGTGTTCAGTAAAAAGAATTGTATACAAGTGTAAATAAACTGTTATGCTGATACTTGAAGAGGAAAAAAAAAATACGAAGTTGTCTGTTCTACTTTAGGAAGGTACTAAATCACTGACTGCATCCGACCCCTTCTAGCGGGCGAGGGCAAGTGTAGACAACGAATGTAGATTTGAAGCGAGTGATCGGTTCTCCCCGGGGCATAACCACCTTTGTGGAAAGGCGCTGCCATGAATTGCAGATTATAGTCACTGCCTAAAAGCTGCGCGCGTCCCCCGCCCCTGACCGAACCGTCACTGACAGCGTCCTGACTGTGTGTGTTTGTACCCATGTTTATTTTACTGCCTTCTGACTGTTAATGCACTTGCTAGCACAGATGCAGTCTCTCAAACGGGATTAAACTGTCTTTTCTTACATCGTTGGCCTTCGTCGTAATCTTTCAGACAAATGTAATCATTTGACCTTTGATCCAAGTAATAAAGATCAAATGCTACAGCGTGTGCTGATGTGTGTTTCTCTCCGTGCCCGTTTACAGTAGCTGAAGTTCCAGGTGAGTGTTCCTGCAGCTCAGCAGGTTTCCACAGCTTTCGGAAGCGTAGGAATTGTACTGTGGTTAAGAGAGGTTATACACAGGCATAAGAATTAAGTTAATTTATTCCATCGGTTGGTTTATTCTGACAAATAATTATAATTAAAGTAACAAACTCAGTAACTTGGTGGAAGAACCTATTGAACAGATACAAGTCGATTTGCACGTAACAGAGGAGAAAGGTAAGACTTTATTAATTTTACCTGGTCAGTGGTGTTTTAAGACCTGATGCTATGCTGTTTTTATATTGTCTTCCAAATACGGCTGCTTTTTTGAGAAAGCTGAAAGCCAACAGCAAAATGCTGCCTTCTAGTACAAATTGGCAGGTAGATGGCATTAAATGGGCAGGGGTACTTGTCATTATAAAGGTTGAGGACAAAATTAATTGCTACTTTACGGTTTTGAATTATGTATTCCAAGTTTCATGTCTTGTCTGTGCTCTTGGGTGGTAACCGCTTGTATCGTCTCTGCTAGGTGGAAGGAGTGTTTTCTTCGTTTTTAACTCCACTGTGTGTTTATGTTTGTGTGGGAGGTAATTTTGTTTATTTGTTCTAGAGCTTTTGGGCTGCTTTCTGGACAGCATCCTGTAGCACCTCTGTCTCCCCGTAGCGTGAGGATGGCCCAGACCATGATCCGAGGGACCCCATCTGTGTGCTGTTGGCCAGGCGGCCCTCGGACGCAGCCAGGGAGGAGGTCCCCGAAGCCGTGTGACGTGCGGAGCGGTCATTCCTGGTTGCTGTAACGAGCTGGTGTCTGTGGCGCGTGGCAGGGCAGTTCCCCGATCAGGTGGCGCAGTTAGCGGAACGCCCATGGCTCAACAGTACCGTGCTGCTGAGGAGGAGGAGGAGGAGGCAGTCAGTCACTGCACAGAGGTGTCACGAGCGCAGCCGGGCTGGTGGAAGGGGCGCTTGTGGCAGCAGGAGGTGCTCCAGGGACATCGGTCAAATCCCAGCTGAGCGTTGCTGTGTGAAGACCCGGGTCCCTCCCGAGCAGGTCTGGCACCCGTACTCCGCCGCACAGCAGGAACGTGCTGCGAGCAAACGTTCCCACAGGCAACAATTACTACGTGTCATTCATGACAGCTTCGTGCCCTCCAAATGCCCAACGCTGCTGGGAACCGTGTCTGTGACTGCTTATATAGAAAAGCATTTCTGCTTGGGTGCAAACATCCAGCACACACCTCTGAAGGCAGAGTAACTTTTTGGTGAAAAATGGCAAATCAGAAATGACTTAGTAGGCTACTTGAAGGGGTGGGGGGGAACCCCAAAGTTTGCTGCTGTCCCTGGCAGCTCGCAGCGTGCTGTTTGGGGGTTTGTGTAAGCGCGTGCAGTGGTAGCGAGGCAAACCCCGTCTGTTTGCACATGCCCGTGGTGTTCTGACTGTTCCAGCCTCGATCTGCTGTGCACTTAGATGACATCCAAGTCTTACTGGCATTACTTGAATTATAACAGTAAGCCAGAGCTGCTCTTTAGAAGGAAAACAAAGGCAGCACTGTATTTTTTTAGAGTCTCTACAAAGTCTTCGGGGGGTGTGGGTGGTGGTGCTGCCTTGCGCCTGCTCTTTCAGCAGGATTAAGTCTGAAACTACCCAGCAGCTACAGGGTGCTCCTGAGAGGCTGTACCATTGTGTAACTGTTGGACAAACTGATACTTCCCAGTACATTTTTTTTCCTGCCTGCTCAGGGGTGGAGAAAATTAAATTATTTACAATAATGTTAAAAGATACAGAAAGTTTTTCAGACACAAGGGACCTTGCTTCATTCTGTATGTTACAGGCTGACTGCAAGGAGAAGAGTTTTGGAAGGAGCTTTGCAGTAATTACATTAGTTTTTCTTCATCGTTAATGGTTAAAAATCAAACCTCAGAAGTAGGTGTTGCAACAAAGCAGGATCCGGTTTTGTGCCCTTTTTACAGCAAGTGGAAGGACCCACAGCTGCGGTATTAGAACCAAGCAAATAAAACTGGAAGAAAGGCTTTGTGCTGGGCTGTGAAGATGCTTCCTCTCGGGCAGAGCAGGCGAGTGGCGCTGACGCTCCACACCGTCCATACCTGACGATTTTCTCCTGGTGGCGTGCTGTGGCGTTTGCCCGTTGCGATCCATAGGCAGCGGCGTTAAACAGCAGAAACGCGCGTTGCCAGGCAGCGTGCTGCGGCTGCGGCGGGGTACGCGGTGCGTAGGCTACGCTGTCTTCAGCTTACACCGCCTCAGAGTAAATACTCAGCGTGATCCGTGACGCCCGACTCTGCTTGGCACTGACTGCTCTGAGACACACGGTATAAAAAATAGTACTTTTTTATATTATGTTTATATTATAAAGTCTAAGAGTGGTGCTGAGCTGTTTGCCCCAACAGCTAGGATTACACTGAATCCCTCCTAAAGTATTTGTGTTATTTTTGTAAGTGATCAGTGCTTACATATTACTATTTTTTTACTGGAGTTTAATTGTATATTCTAGAAAAAAAATAACAAAGCCATGAATGAAAGTTACATTAAACTTTCTTTTAATTGAAGACAAATAAAAGAACCAAGGGCTCAAACACTTCTTAAAAAGACATCTTCAGTTTCCCAATGTCTTGTCTCGAGCAAAATATACAGCATATATATTATATATAACTACATTCAAGTACCAAACAGAATTTACATTTTCCCAAATAGAGAAAATAATGCACATGATTCACATACCTCAAACCCAACCATGCATAAAAGAGCACTGCCAATAAATCAGCAGTTGGACATAATTAATCACACTATTGTGTATTATTCTGAAGTATCAACAACATCGCTGGAACACATAACACAGCACTTGGCAGTTCTCAGTTTATAACGTTTAACCCTGCTTTAAAGTCCGACTCTGTTAGAGACTCACTTTTCTAAGATCTGTTCAAACTTAGGATTAATAAAAGAAAATCCATCAAATGCAGACTGGTCCATGGACTCGATCAGGTTTTTGTCGCTGTAAGACAGTTTCGGCTTCTCACTCAGAAATTCCCTGTCAAAGTTGTTGTAGTCGCTTGCTGACTTCTGTGTTAAACAGAGAGGGAAGACAGTCTGAGACACGCTTTGTCATTTCTTCCAGAACAAATTGCTTAAATACGAAAGGTTAGAAACTTATTTCTTGAGCTCCCTCCCTCCTCCCCTCCAGAGAAAAATCTCCTTTTTGCCTGGTTTAACACCACGAAGATTATAACTGGGCAATTGCTTTTTGTTAGTTGAAGACAAACAGCACCAGGTCACTTCAGAGAAGAACCACCTGGATTTGTGATAACATTTCATAGAGTTACCCAAAGATTCTCTATTGACAAAAGCAACACGGCACTTACATGTAAGCCCAGCATTTCTTGCCGGTAACCAAAATTTCTAAATTCCTGAAAGCATTTCATGCAGTGTACTTGTTCAGAGAAAAAAGTGACACCCTATTGCAGCCGCTTTGTGACTGGATAAAATAGTTGTGCATGTTTCATAAGAATTCACATTACTAAAGATGATGTTTTACACTTTGAACCTCTAAATTTTACTGTTTGTAGGATCCTTGTATTTCCAGAGGTCCCCCTTCTATGAGAACACGGAAGATGAAGCCTTCTGTTCTCAACAGGGACAGCTCTCCTCCATCGAGTACGTATGCACACTTTAAAGAGACTGCGTTACCTCCAGATCATTTTTACCTGTACCGGTAACAGGGTGGAGGAAAACTGGTTTGGATTTTTACCCAGGTGAGATAAAGCAGCAGCATTCCACAGTGATAACAGACCGAGAGTGACACTGTCTGTTCTGTAGCTGCTTTTTCAGGTAACATTAGGCACATACGTTACAAATAGTTGTAAGTTCAGTAGTGTAGAGAATGCATCTTTTGCCCACTTGGAGACTCTGGGCTGAGTCTGGAGCAGCGCGTATTTAATGCTTGTACAGAACGCCTGCGGGCAGCGACCGACTGAGCAGCCCCAAGTTATCGGTCCTTCTCCCCCATGGCATTACAGAAGAGAAAAACGCAAGAAGCTATCAACATTTTCAACACTGAGGCATATAAAACATTGTATTTTTCTAATGATCTGGAGATTTAAGAAGAATGGGTATCAGAACTATTAGTTGATTTTTTTCCTGAAGATTATAGTTGTAAAGAAGCTCCTTGAGAGAGTATAGGAGAACGGTCTTAGTAAGATGATTTCAGGGCAGTTGGAGGAATGTAGTGCACCTTTTTATAACTGAACCATCCAAGAACAATGGGGTTTGAGATGCGTAACCATCTCATTTATCAGATGTGAGGAGAACCTTGCAGTGGAATAGTTTGAGCAAGTTAAAGAAATCGCCCCTCGCCCCTGGGCTGACACGTGCCGTACTGCTACAGAACAAAGAACCACCACGTACCACTTTTGGCCTGAAGGGAGGGTCCACCTCCCTCTTCTCCAGCGCCGTCCAGTTGATGGTTTTGAAGAAAGGATGGTCTCTGATATTCCCAGTCACCCCAAGTCGTCTTGTTGGATCTCTTTCAAATAGCTGCAAGAGAAGAGAAGCCGGTAAGGCCTTACATTTCTCAAAAGGTAGGTGGCACTGGAAGAACAGTAGGTATACCACTAAAAGAAGAAAAGTTGCTAACGGCGAGCAGACCATTAGCGATTAAGCTGATGTGGCTGTCTGTTTGTAAAAGGAATTTGTTGCTGATAACCAGCTCCTTTAAAAAGCCTAGACTTGTCCCTCCCTGGACAAATGCAGTACCGTGACCCGCTTGTTGATCGTCAGTCCTACCTTTTCTAATATATCTTTTGATTCCTTGGTAATCCAGCGTGGGTAGTGAGGGGTGTCCACTCGGATTGACTCAAACAATTCATCTTCATCATCCCCATGGAAAGGGGATTGTCCAATGAGCATCTCATACAGCAGGACGCCAAAGGACCACCAGTCCACAGAGAATGTGTACCTCAAGCCTTGCAGGATCTTGTTCCACAGAAGTGCAGAGGAAGAAGTACCAGTAATTAGTACAAGGCAGCAATATATACCAGAAAACAAAAGAGGGATTTTAAGAGATAATCTTTAATAATGAGGATATTGGTGGGGGAGGGGAAATCCAGCTCTTTAACAAACACTGGTGCACAGCTGGAGTTTTATCCTTGGCTGCTGTTTGTGGAAACGTGGACAGCTCAGTGGACAGGTCTTTGCTCTCATTCAGAAGTTTTCTCCATTAACTAATTAAATAATCCTGTTTTTTTAAACTTGCAGCTATAGAGTATTTACAAGTCTCAAGTACCTTCTATAGAGAACTCAGATTTAATAATTTTTTTTTCTTTTTTCCTGTGCTAATTAGACTTACGTTTCTGAACTATTAGTCTACAAAGGGATGATTAATCACAACGGCCATTCTAACATCAGTGTGTTAAATCCATCCCTGCCAGATGGGGCAGTGACATACTGACCTCGGGAGCAATGTAGTCTGGCGTCCCACAGAAAGTGCTCGCCTTGTTCTCGCCAACAACATTTTCTTTGCACATTCCAAAATCAGCTATTTTGATGTGGCCTTCTTTATCAAGCATCACATTGTCCAGTTTTAGGTCTCTGCAAAAAGCATTTAAAAAGAAAAAGTTAGGTTTTAAGGACAAGGGAGTTATTTTTGTATTCAGCTGCATGCAGTTTCTTCAGATAAACACCTACCCCACATCATACAAAGAGGCTTTTCAAGAAAATAATCATCCATCAACACAATACCTACAAAATAGTACTTTTGTACCTCGAAGGTGGTAGGGAGAAGGGAAGAATTCTCACTTGTCAGAGCAAATAAGAGGCTGAGGTGCATATATAATGTGTGACCTTATAATCCTCAACGTTCGCTTTCAGATCCAAAAGCGCAGCGAGTGCTCGTGTTGCTCCTGGAAGGAGGCACGAGTTAATGCCCCACCAGCTGACAAAGCAGTGCTGCACCACCTCCCTTCCTCAAAAGGAGGATTGTTGGATTCTTAGAGTGTTTGGCAGGAGTATGAAAGTCTGAAGCCTGCCCAGCTTTTAATACTACCTGTGACTTGTTCCTAGTTACAGCACGAGAGGGTTCGTGTGTTGTAGCCACAGTCTGTGAAGTGTCCTAATTCATGTCTTTTTTCAGAATAACACTATTCAATCAAATAAGAGCTTTTTAACAGCAGTTTCCAAAAGCTACATTCCCTCCCTTTGGCCGTGGTGCATTTTTTTGTCCATCTGGCTGCAAAAGCACATACCAAGGAGGGCAGGCTGAAGAGAAACTGAACAGCCCTTCTGCTTACCAAGACAGACTCGAATAGAGCAGATAATTTCATGTGAGAACAGGGCAGTCTTTTCTCCTTGGTGTACCTTATGTTCCCAGTATCGGCTGCTCACACTGCTCAGCCGGTGAGCTGCAGCTCGACCCGAGTGCCTGATCTAATGCAACGCAGCATAAATCCTTCCCTGGTTGGACATCAGCTGCTGTTCACCTGAGTAAATTGAATATGTTTAAGGTGGGGAAAACTCAGGGTAACTTTGGGCAGTGCACTCGCCTAGCTACAGCAAGGTCTAAAATCTTTTGTACGGATGTGCCCTTACGTGCAAGGCCTACCTAAAACTGCTCCAAGTCAGGGTCTGTGATTACACTGGTAAACACCCTGTGCAAGACAGGGAAAAAGGCAGCAAAACCAAAGGTACTTTTTTTTGTCTTGTTGGGAAATAGTACTGTTTATCTGAAAATATTTCAGACTATGAAATCTCCCTCCGGGAACATTCTAATTTAGTGTAGCGAAATTTAACAGCAAGCCTGAAAATGTGGAAGGATTTTGTGCTGATGACAGCATATCCTGGAGTTCGATCCTTTCCTGTATAAAACCTGCAGGAGGCAGTGGGAATACAGTTGGGTACACGAAGTACCTTCCTGGGTTATGGCTGCCTTCTCCGAGAGGCAGAAGGGCTTGTAAGAACCATCTTTCTTCAGCAAGGAGGATTCCTGTAACGTTCATGCTCTTTAGAAACACTTTTTTACTAGTCTCTAACTTCAGAAAATTGCTTTAAAGGATGGATGCTCCAACAGATGTTTCCCATTTCTATAACAGATGGACAATGCCAGATGTTTTGGGGCGTGTTTACCTAAGGCCTTGTGTAACTTGCTCTCAAGCACGCAGCCGTTACTCCTTGTACCTGTTTGTTAGAGGTGAGAGCTACCTGAGAGAGTAGTTACCAAATAGTGCTTTGAAAGCTGGGAGTGGGGTGAAAAGGCTGGAGAAAGGAAACTGAGAGGAAAAACGACATTAAAATAATCTTCTGATCTCCTGTAGCTTGGGTATTTAGCAGCCGATCAGGATCCGGCCCCTGATGTTTCAACCTGGTGAAGCAGAGGCATCAATATTGGGGTTTCAATGGAAGGGGACAACTTTCACCTCGGTGGTTTTCATGAGGCCAGTAGGAATTGATAGCCTCAAGGACCCTCGCCCTTGTCTCCAAAATAAATAGACTCATGATTTGAAGGCAGTGTTTAAAAATAACTGAAACAAACCCGCTTTTGTGTAACATAAATAACATTCCATCATTCTAGTTGCCAAGGAAAAAGCACACAGATACAGATTCAGCTCAGGCATGTTAATGCCCTTGGAATAGCATCAGCTCTTTGACAGACAGCTTCTACTCGTTACATCAATCAGTAATTCAAAGATGCATGAAGTGCTGAGACAATTGACAGGTCCCACACTGGAGCTAGCTGGTACTCACCTATAAATAATGCCTTTGCTGTGAAGAAACTGCAGCCCACATAAAATTTCAGCTCCATAAAACCTGAAAAGACCAAAACGTCTTTTATCCGTCTTGTTCAGTTAAAACATAGTCAATGCAGCTGGCCAAGAGAGCTGCCATACGCATCTCTTCATGGAGTGAGAAGTACTGTACACTTCTTTAAATACTAATACACCTGTATTTCTACAGCTGGATACTGTAATTTGCAAGTTAATCCCTTCACCACACATCTGTAGTATCTAATGCCAAACAGTAGAGGGGACACGACAGCAACTTGCCTTAATGCTTCACTCCACTTCCGTTAGGGAACAGTGTCCCTTTTCTGCTCTTTAATAGGCTTTTGATGTTTCTGGTGATATGCACGTGCCTTTGGACAGACAGCTACTGGGAGCTCAGTACTTGTGGGATTGCGTTAGGAGGGACTGGGCTCTAATGGCTCAGTTAGGAACGGACCTCGCCTCCCTCCCTCTGCACCTGCCCAGTTGCAGCAGACAGACTGAAGAAGAGCATTGCTTCAGGGGCCTTCTCCTTAAAAAAGGAGGTAGTAATCCAGAAAATGCTAAAAGAATGCTTCCCCCCACCCCCAAAATGTATTAAAAGCTTTTTTTTTTTTAATTGGACAAATATAAAACTATTTCCACTTCTGTATAGCAGAATGAATGTTGACCCAAAGCTTCGGCAGCAGGTAGGGAGGATGCAGGAGAGGCTGCCAGCCGCACAGAGGTTTGCTGGACTGCAGGTAAGCTGGAGGGGCTTCGTCCAGATTGTCGCTGGGGAGCGGGGAAGGGAGCCGACCCTGACCTATAAAGCTGGCTGCTACCAGCCACTGCGTACGGCAGGCCCCTTCACCTGATCCCAGCCAGTCGGAGGTCCTCAGTACGGCGCACAGCAACACAAGTAATTTTCCAGTCGTTACACGATAGCGCTGCTGCTTACAGGTGAATCCACTGCCCTGCACTGTTACTTCTAAGGTCTGGCATGCACCCCTTCAAAGACACAACTCATCCCTCCTGCTTTTGGGTGAGAGAAGTAGAAACTGACCTAAAATTTAAAAATTACTGTATTCTTGCATCTTTTAAGTCTTCAGCTCCAGTGATCTTTAAGCCATAGGTAACTGACACAATTGCACTTGTTAAACAAAGTGCTTACCCGTTTTATTAGTGTCTCGTGGAACACGGAATCATAGAACGGTTTGGGCTGGAAGGCACCTTACCTACCACGTAGTTCCAGCCCCCTGCCGTGGGCAGGGACACCTTCCGCTGGACCGGGCCGCTCAAAGCCCCACCCAACATGCAGCTTATCCTTCTCTACTATCACATCAGCTTAGCAATACTAGTAAATAATGTAAGTGTTGGGCTTTTTTTCCCCCATGCTTTTTCCAATTTTTCCATCAAAATACTGTCCTAAGGGACACTGAAGCTGTACCTTTTGCTTTCCATTGCTAGCTCGTGCTGCAGTTACTTAGCGTCTCTAGCTACAAGCATCCCATGAAGTAAATCACACTGCTACATAAATTAAGAAGCCCTGACTCCACACATCATTGAACTTCTTCATTGTATGAAACCAGTGCCTAGAAATACCTGTTCAATCCTCAGGCACTGAAACTTGAGTAAAAGCCTGCAGGTAAGTGGCAGAACTAGAAGCAGTAAACTCATAGAAACTAAAATCATTCGTGGAGATGGGGACTGAAGGGGTGTGGACTTACGTTGCTCTGTAGAGATCAAAACGCCCCTTGTCTTGTATGTGGAACATCAGGTCTCCCCCATTCAGGAACTCCATGACGAAGAACAGGTGATCCTGTTTGCAAATAACCAGAGAATAGAAAAATGACTGATGCTATTGCAACCACACATGAAGTAGCGATGTGGCTGCTGGGGACCAAGCGGCCACTTCCCTCCTCTCCTCAATATTTCTCTTATTTCATCCACCCTTAAGAGCGTATGAGGCTCCTACAGATTTGAGTGGCCTGGTCTTGTACTGCAAAGTTAAATAGCTGATCTTGTATTCTGGGGGTTTCTAGACTTAATATACATTTTAACAGATTTACTGACTTCTACCTGTGACAGTCATTTTTTTTCCCTTCACTGAGGGTAAAGCTAAGATCAAGGATTTAAATTAGACTGCCTCTTCTTCCAGATTGCATACATGTTTTTCTGATCTCATTCCATTCTCGTCAACGTATGTGGGGGGGGTCATACGCATTTACTTTCCACAAGGTCTGTGAACTACTGCACAGAGCACAAAAAGGAAACTTAATTCTTGCATCACTAAGTTACTTTCACTTGACTGCTAGTAACAGCATCCGTTAAAAGGCTAAATCTGCTGCGTTGCTGTTGCCATTAGGCTTTTTCTTACCTTTGTCTGAAACGTGCAGTAAAGATGCGTCAGAAATGGATTTTCCCATGCAAGCGCGAGGACCCGCTTTTCCACCATGGTACATTCCACATCATCGTCAATTAGCACCACGTCTTTTTTCAGAGCTTTGATAGCAAAGAATTCATTCTTCCCTTTCAGCTCGGCGAGCAGAACCTACGAAAAATAAAAGATGAGATTACAGCACACGTAGGACAGACTGTTGCTGATGGTATCAGTAAGGGAAAGTCAAAGGTGTTTGTAGCAGGCGCAATGACAATTAGAAGCATTTAAACACGAAAGATGAGTGAGATTTGGGAAGGTGAAGTTGCAAGGCATAGAGATGAGGAGATGGGGCTCAAGGACCACGTAACGGACACAGCTGCTTCCAGGGCAGTTTTCCTGTCAATGCCTTGTGAGTGTATAAACAGAAGACACGTAAAGCCTCTTCTTTTGTTACAGCTGTAGCGTCACAGACAGCAGGGGACAGTCTGCGGAGGTCATGCTGCTCTGCCCCGTCTCCCCCTGCCATTGCTTTGGAGCATTATGAGGCTGTTTCTGTACAGAGTGTATGAACATAAAATATTCTTTTGCACTGGGGTGCATAAAGGGCAATTCCCTCTGTCTTGATACTAAATAACTGCAAAAACGTTGTGCGTTATGGATCACTTTTGAGTTTAGAAAAAATTCAGGTGATGAGTTTCTAATGTATTTGTCAACGACGGCTATATTCAATTCCGTCAAAACCTTATCTACCCCCGTGGCTGTAACAGTAACACCTTTCTGGTTAAAGCAAATAGCCCATCACATTGCAGAGATCAAGCAAAGCAGTCACCTTAAGCTCTGTAAGTTTGTTACATACCTTTCCAAAACTTCCTTTCCCTAGTACTTTATGGAAGACAAAGCTGTCTATGTTGAATTTTCTCCTGCTTGCAATTCGTGACGCTGACTTGGCTGTGCTTCCCTCCCAGAGTTTATCGTACTCGCTGCTATCTGCTAATTGAAACAGGGAGTTTAAAGTTCAAAATAGGCAGAAATACTGCATGACTCAGATCACCCACTGAGAATTAAGTACGGACATACTATTTCAATGCATCTGCTGCTGGAATACTGGTGAATCTAAACATAAGGGTCAACTCCTGAAGTTTGTAACAGAGTTTAAATTACACGAGCATACGTGGTAGTGTTGGATTTGAACTGAATCTGTAATTGTTTCTAACGCTGGGTTTAAGCAATACTTAGGCATTATAAAAATCAAGGGCCCCAACTTTCTCCTATGACCAAGATACAGAGCGGAATTTGGAGAAAAGCATACTTTACAAGGACTGTTTGTAAACAAATTGTTTTTCTTCTGTTAACAGAACAGGCCTTTCCCTCAGCCTAAGCAGAGAGGCCATAAAAAGATCAAATTTATGCCCAAATGCTGGCCAAGAAGCATGATCATGCAGGTTAATCCTGATTATATCCTAAAATTAGTAACTAATTTTTTTTGACCTTCACTGCATAGATCTGCTGGGTCACTAATAAGAGGGTGACAATAATCACGGGATGATATTGTGTATGCCCCACAAGCTGCCCAGCGCCTGCAATAACTCAGGGGAGCTGCATCCTGACTTAGAATTAAACCAAACTACCTTTGCAAGAGGTTTTTTTGTTTGTTTGTTTGTTTTTTTCTTCTCTGTTCTGGCAAATCAGAACAACTATGAGAAGTAATATCAAAATAATTTTCTTACTTGGCATTTCAATAGAATTAGTTCAATGCATGGATGAATATCTAAAATCCTGTACTGCCCATTATCTCTTACTGAGCCTGGTGATTTCCATCTGGTAAAAAGTTACTTCTACTGTTGCATTTATTTTTGCATAAATCATAATAGGTTAGCAGGTATGAAAATAAGGCATATACAATGCTAGAACTCTTTAGCAGTAACAAAAAATAACCTTACTCTGAACCTTTACGGATAGGATTCCAGGTACTACTTAAAGTATTTCAGCCATTTAATCGCAAGTAGTATTTTGGCTACTTACATCCTAAAATAAAGAGCACTTGTCATTGGTTCCTAATGGTTTGTGAACAAATCAAGATAATTAACAACATGCATGACATTTCAGTCACAGGAGGGAGGGAGGGAAGCATGTTGTACGTGCATGGCTGGTTAGGGAAGTATCTGTCAGTTCCATCATGGGGAACTGCGCTGCAGTGAGTAAAGCAAGCGTCTTGCAGAAAGGTGGGCATATGCTTACGGACTAACAGCTACAGGTATTTGTCAAAAGTTACGTGAGCATTTTGTGTGGCTGGGAGAAGGTAACAAGAAATATGTGTGGGTTTTGGGGTTTTTTTAACAGTGCTTATTAGAAAAAAAATGTCTAACATAAGGCAAGAATGAATAACTACTTAAATTGTTAGTTTGTGTAGTCTGGTAGGTGAATGGCTAAATTAAAACATTGCAGCTTTTCTCACCTGTTGTATCTCCCCCTGGAGCTCTAGGTTTCTTATCAAAATCTTGATAAATACCAACACTTTCTACAGATCCAGAATCAGACCTTCGTGTAGATTTCTGAGGAGGAAGGGAACATTTGAAATTATATTTGCACTATTACTTTAGAAATACTTACAACAATAGCTGTTAAATGTAACATGATGGCAGTACAATCTTTTTTATTATTAACTCCTAGTACCTATTTTTTCCCCAAGAAGTCTGGTTCATAGGCTATTTAAGCCACATTCTTTACAGCTTCAGATGACCCAATTGCTTTACTCCCTTCACTGCAGAAAATAAGGCACTGAAATTCCTGAAGAGTTTATGTTGTGGTGTTGGTTACAAAATTATTAAAGGTATAATCATTTGAATCCACAGTGGGAACAATTTAAACTGTGGGAAAATGTCCCTTGGACATATGTTCATTTGAAAGAGGCGATGGGAATCACTGTCATACCGGACATACTGAAGTCATACCTGTCTGTAGCACAGGGAAACAGATTTTATATATGGAAGATCCCCAAGATCAAATTTTAGTAATGAAAATATTAAGCTTTTCTGTGTTGTGAAAGAACTGGAGCAATAGCTCTCACTGTTTTCAAAGTAAATATCCTGTGAAAGCTTAGGAACACTGAGCTTAAAGGAAGCACTGTTGGCTTTTGTGATATATTTTCCTGTTTTCTTTCAGAGCTTGTGTCTGAATCTTTATTTGCAAGTCAGAAGATGACCACAAGAGACAGCCATGCTGCAGCAGGATACAAACACTGTAAACTATAGGGCCAGTGTTATTTCCAGAGGACGTATCTGTGTGTATATATCAGATTAATAAAAATTGAGTACATCTGGTATATTTCTCCTTACTTATTTAATTTTAACATTCAATTGGAATTCTAAAGTTGAAGCATGGAAAAACAGACAGGGTGAGAATAACCTTGGCACCATAGAGGAACAAACTTGGATTTCAGGAAACCACACATCTTTTTAAAAATTCTTTGGTAGGTGGGATTTTTTTCCCATCAGTTTCAACTTTAGGCTACTGACATCTTTGTTCGTCTCTTTACAGGTGAAATTAAAGAGAGAAAGCTGTTTGCATTTCCTCTGTTCCAAACTTAGTTCCCCATAAGTGACATAGAAAAGATGAAGTAAAACCCCCAAAATGCTCTGAAAATGACTAATTACCTGACAAAAGGCAATAAAGCATACCTGGCTAACTTGATTTAACGCTTCAGCTAGCAACTTCTGGTTTATTCCACATAAGTTTGCCACCTTCTTCTGGCATTTATGATGCACATTCATCCCACATTCTAAAAGAAATGTAAGGATGGTTATAAAAGCATCAGGAAAATACTGTTTCACATTACAACAAAAAGGGCTGTTTCTCTGTGCAGTTTAGAAACTTTGTTATAAGACCAGATCAGACATGGATCTCTCCTTGTTAATAAAGTTGCAGTTTTAACCTTTAACTCAATGAAGGTTACAAAAATTGTTCAAAAGGAAAAAAATCCAATCATTATTATTTTACTCCCAAAATCTGTTACAATAAAGATCATCTTGCCTTTTTGTGGGAGAATTCTAAAACAGTATTTACAGTAAACGCATTCAATACACTTTTAGGCGCTATCTTGAGTCAGACTCGCCAAATTTCAGCTATTCCCAAAGCAGTAATTTTGATTATACTCAAGATTACACCTCCGCAGCATGTTTCTTAACTCCATTAGAAGCTCACCTTGGCTGAGCTGTCACAGGAGCCAAGTGCCTATTTGTCTCTCTCTAGTACAAAAGCTTTTTCAACCACGCATAGATGAGATGAATCCCATTCTAAACAACACACATCCAGAAACACACAGCGTGGAGCAATAGCTCATCTCTAGTTGGGGGTGGAAACACTGGAAAAGCATGGAGAGGTCCCAGCTGCCCTCCTGCCTCCTCCGTACCTTCACATTTGAGTCCTTGTTTGACCAGCCCCCAGAGCAGGCTGCCGCAGTGGTCACAGAACGTAGGGCTCATGTAGTTGTAAACTTTGAAGCGATGAGGCATGTCAATGTTGAAACGTTCCTTCTGAAACTAAGGACAGGCAGAGGGGTGAGGCACTCTACCCAAAACAGGCCCAGCTTCTTCCAGAAAACGGATTTGGATATTACAAAGCTACAACAATTTTGTCTTGAATACCCCAGCCTTAACATCCCTCATCTCGCAGGGAAAGAATCTGCCCATCAAATACTACCCACCCCCTTGCAGGGCGTTTAAGTACTTTTCTTGCTTTAAAGTTTCATCCACTATGCATTACATACAATCTTCAAGGGAAGACAGTAACTTGGGTTGTACAGCCAAGCACCTCCCAAATGGACTTGGCCTTTTCTAGACAAGATTTTTTTAAATCAGGGGTGTTTAATTACATAATTACACTCTAAATATATTGTTCCAGCTCTTACCATTGTGTCCCTGCTGTTGGCTGCAGTACCAGTACACCTCCCAATGATTTTATCAATACATTTCTTATGAATAGCAGCATTGCATTCTTCAAGACATGCACAAGAAAGAAAAGGATTCCTTCAGATAATAAATACATGGGTGTTCACATTTCACAGTGCAACATGAAAAACACGTTCCTTTACATCATACTATATACACCAAACCCTTTCTTTTCTATCAAGATGATGAACTTTTTAAAGCAGCTTCCCCCCATTTTCTTTTTACGTGACCTCTATTTCTAAACGAAATCTGCTGCCATTAGGAAATGCCACCAGCATTTGATAACAGAAGAATAATATTATGCTTTTGAGTTTTACCCTTTGATATCTCCCCTACTGTTGAGTAATGCAGAGAGATCTATGCTAAGTCAAAAGTGCTTTTCAATTCAGCTGTAAAACCCATCAATAATTGTAATTCGTTTTAGAAAAGGTTTCATAAAAACTGCTCTCATAAATGAGTGCAACTTTTCAACTGTATTACACACTAATGAGAAGAATAGCTGAGTCTAAATCTTGATAATAAAAACTCAGGTAGGAATCATAATTAGACAGCCTTAGGTTACCATGCAAAACAGATATTTAGTATCTACTACTACCTATGGTGGTGATGCACTGTGCCATGCACGCTTTCAGAAGATTTTTTCAACAGTAACTATTAAATCTACAGGTTAACGCAGAAAGTAGTAGAAGAAAAAAGTAAAATTAACTTACGCCTACATTTGTATCCCTGCTTGTTGAGTCCCCTGAAAAACAAACGATAAAGAAGGAAATCATGAAAGCATCTATTTTCTGGAATGAAAGGTGGGTTTTTCTATTTTTACCATGTCAACCAATCAATCCTTTGCCTATGGGAATATTGGTTCCAATTAAAAAATTGGTCTAACTTCTGCTATTCAGAATCCTCTTAAGAAGGCAAGGTTTACAAGATAAGGTAGTGTGTTTTGACGGACCAGCAAATTAGGAGGGAAACCCAGAAAAGACGAGGTTTCGATCACATGGAAAATCCTGCTGATCTGACTTACTACGAAAATGGCTTTACTATGAAAGAGATGCAGCTTTTTGCTCTCAATGGGTCTTTGCTATCAGCCACTTCACATCTCAAAGTTTGAGCGTTATTTTCTCAGATCCACTATCTCACTCTCTTGTGAAAGAGCTGCTGTTGATGACAGGCCAGATCTCACTTGATGCTGATGAAATTTTTGTCCATTATTTCAGAGGCAAAAATGTTCAAGTTCTATTTTTTAATGTGAAAGAGGCAACTATAGTTCTTAGGTACAACAATGCTCTTAGTAAATATGTTATTTCCATTTCTCAACACAAGAATTTGCATATCATGTTTTGCCTCAATATACCTGAAGCAAATTTGCAACTATTTAGCCTTTGCCGATGGGGGAAGCTTAGTGTTTTCTTCTTACCATACAAAGTCTTTGCAGACAGAACAAAATGTAGGTTGTCCAAAGAAGGTAGCAATAAATTCATGATTTTTGATGTAGTGGATTTTGGCTTGCTTGATAGCTCCTCTCCTGTTCATAGTTACTGTCCCCTCTTCTTCCCTCATTGACTGTTTGCAATCTAAGGGGGAGACAAGACAACATACTTTTAACACTTTAAGGTATTACAAAGATGAACAGTTGCTGCTCCAAAATGTTCAGCTTGTTTTTCTGTTGCAAACTTGTGTTTCTATTTATTTTACACCTGCATCCTGCAGACTTGCAGTCCAACAAGGGTGGAAGACATGCATGCAACTGCTTCCTAAGGCGCCTGTGTGTCATTTGCAAGCACTTCCCTCTCCTGCTCATTCAGAAGAAGCCTTCAGCAAATGAGCTGAGAGGAAGAAGCAGGAATGGAGTACAGTCTTGCTAAAGAAATAACAAACACAGTTGTTCTTGAAAAAAGACAAGCACCTATACACTATATGATTTATATGTGAGAGAAATAAATGTTTTATTGGAAGCCAGAGGGTCTTCTTCAACAGAAGCCTTTTCATGCTGTTGCTCCGCCTGACCTCCTGAACCAGGCCTACAGCAGAAATAGAAGTGAAGTGCTGCAGGACCTCCTGAGTCACCACCAGACCATACTACTGTAAGATGGGTTCTTCCAGCCCCCAGGATCATGAAGCAGCGAGGACAAATGAGATTTTCAATTAGACTTTTCCATTATGCTACCTCATAACGCTGAGCTATATCTGTCAGCATGTCCCAGTCTCATTCCTCTCTCCTCCTGTCCCCCATGGGGTTACAGTATATAGTACTATATAATGCTACAGCAATCATAGTACATACTATGTATATACTGTAGCATCTAATACTGCATACATAGTAATTACATATAGCATTAGACAAGAAAAAAACAACGAAAAAATTCTCAGGCTCCAACTGGCTCACACAGGTCCTTCGTTACAGGTTATAGTCCTTTCCACTCATTTCCAAGGAAAATTCTCAGTTTCTTTTACAAAAATAAGTCTCTTCTGTCACCATCTTTAGTCACAACTCAGACTATATAGTCTTACTTACACATTTTGAAAATAATAGGAAAAGTTTGTAACAGTGGTAACCCCGTGAACGTGTATCAAAAGAGACTGGGTAACTGGCAGTTTAACCCTGGGACACGTTTCTGGTCAACAGAGAGGAGCTGTTGAGGGACAATCCCATCCAGCAGGAAAAGACAGAGGCTTGAACTGGTAGCTGGGAGCTGATCCACTGCTAACCGCATCAACTCTAGCCAGCAGCTTGTGGGTACTGATGTGGAAGAAATGTGTTGCAAAGTTTAGGGTAATGAGAGATTGCCATTTGCACAGTGGGAGTTTCCACAACAACGGAGTAAGAGAAAAGCCAGAAGAGCATTTTTCCGTTCTCAATATAATTGGTTTATATTTGCTCCGTTGCATTGGTGCCTTTTATCAATATTGGTGTGAGCTTTGCTTTTTATACGGATAGGAAAAGATTTGTTTCCTTTGCCAAGTCACACTAACCGCAGTGCCTGAGCTTGCTGCAAAGTTACACAGGAGCCTGCTTTTTCTTGTTGCTAGCTGTGCTCGGTTTTTGTCATTTTATTAGCTGGCTGCCACCACTGCTATTCCAACACACCCCTGAGCCTGGGACACAATCTATCATTTGATACCATTTTCAGTGTCATGAACTAATTTATCAGTCACAGGCAACAGCAGGCAGACTGCAGCAGTGTGTACTGTCTTAGAAAAGGACGGACCACATCGGCTCAGAGATTAAGGAAAGATTAAGCACATTAATGAAAAGAAAGATCAAAAAAGGTCCCTGGGTTTTGCCACTGGGTATTAATGCACTTTTCTGAGAAACTGGCCATCTGGTTCAGAGAAAAACCCATCCTTCCTCCCCCTGAAAAGCGCTCAAACATGCACGATGCCACCCTGGCACTACGTACGCCACTGATTTACCTCTTCCCCTCCAGGAACAGGGTTCATTTCTGCTGTTCAAACAGGCTACTGAGTTCACCCAATGAAAATTCCCATCAGCTGCTGCACTTCAGCTTGTCGAAGTCTGCAAACAGTACTATCTCTTTGTTTAATCCTGCTGAGCAAATACACAGACCTCACCCACTGTTCCTCAAATGCTTCAGGGAAACCACACACCCGAAACGTTCGTGCAAGGAAAACAACACTGCTGAGAGTCAGTAATGCTTCATACTGTTTGCTGCATGAAAATGATGTCTTTATAAGGGTGATTTAATCAGTAACAGCAACAAAGCAGACAAAGGCGTGTTGCTTTATACCATGTATTCTGAGGAAATAACCTGTGATGGAGCAGATTAAGGGACAAAAGCCTCCCCAAAGTCTGTAACACAAGCAAACCCAGTGCTTAGCAAAAAACTAACAGAATTCACCAGGTGAACAGGACACGGCTTCTCATGCTGAAATCCTTGGAGCAATTTAGTATTGCTGATACCATGTGCAAAATTATCTGACAAAACTTGATCAGGATATGAGAAACTGTGGTGTTTTCTCCCTGTCTGGAACGGTGACATTGAACTTAACAGAAAAATGTTGAGACTGGCATCTCTTTTTTGAGAGGATAATTAATAAACTAATCACTTAGTTTGTATAAAGAAAAAAGATAAAAAGAGCAAAAAACACACTTTCCTTAAACGTACTTTTAACTATGAAGAATCCTTGAGCACAGCAAAACTTCAAAATCCGCCTGTGAGAACACACAGTCTTCACAACCAGCTGCCGTATTAAATATCTTTGCCAAAACCAACCAATGTATCAAAGTATAGCTGACAACATTTTTGTATGCTTCAGAAGAAGTGGAGAGGTTTGGACAGCAGTAGTAAGTCAAGTGCACCTGAAGCTGAGACGGCTCTGAAATGACAGTGTAGCTCATTTCAATTTACGATAACTACGTTATCTTTAATGTGTGTATTACCTTTAATGTGTATTGCTCCAGAAGTTCAGCCAACCATGGACTTAACTGGGGAATAAAGGCTTTATTTCAAAGATGTAGAGAGAATTAACAATTGCAAGGAAGTAAACTTCCCAACAACTGTACAGATGCAGGGTGGAGACCGAGGGGGCAGGAAGAAACACAAAGGCAAAGCCTTTGCTTCCGCCTCCAAGCAAGTCAGGATTTCCACACACGAAGCTTGTCCTGGGCCAGCACACGGTCAGAAATAGTCATGTACAAAAACCGCTAAATCAGCAACTAGAATCCAGGTGACCTCTGCAGCCTGGACCTGAAATTAATCATTTTGGACCTAGCACACACCATTAAACATAATCTATTTCCTCTATTGAGAACTGTGGTTAATATTTATCACTGACACATTGTTCATGTATTTCAAGGTTCCTTCTCAAAACTTGCAGGTGATCTGAAAAAAGCACCCAAAACTCCTCCGTGCTGTATATTCATTGAGTACCAGTAAACATGCCTATATAGGAACGGACAGTGCAGTTCTCCAGAAGTGCTGTAAACATACGATTCTATACACTATCTAATTGCAGCGCCAGTCCTGAATATTTCACAGTCCTTACAGCCACTAACATAACATGCAGCCCACAGTCTGGAAAACATTTGCTAAAACAATATTGCTAGGACTCTGCTGAACTGTTATAAACCTCAAGGTGAGATGTCAAATTGTGTCAATAAAACCTCAAAAGTTCAAGGACAAAAGAAAACAAACCTCCAGAATAACCCTACCAGATTTTTTTTTAAAAGAGAGAATAGAAAAAAATATTTACCATCTTCTGAGTTCATTTTTCATTTTAACTTGCTCATTTCACAGTTCTGTTTGTGAACAGATGAAAGATAACAGTGCTACTGTCAGAAACTGAGAACCAGGACTCCACTTCAAACAGGGACAGGCAAAACATTTTCTGAGCTAACTGGCTGCTCAAGTTGAGATTTGCCTGAAACTTTACAATAAATTATAAAACCTACTAATATTTCTGTTCAGTGTCCCCTTCTGCTGTTCTACTACCTTGCACTTGGCTTTGTTTGAAAGTTAAGTGTGCCTTCAGGTCAAGAAAAATATTAATCTCACAAAGCAATCATTAAAAAGGAAAGCTTGTTCCTCACAAAGGAGACTTTCCTGGTATGAACTCTCTCAGAGGAAAACTGCTCTTTAACCTGGCCCTGGAGAGGACTGCTTTACAGATATCTGTACAAAGAAAAAACACAACCAATACCCAACAAAAACCAAACATAAAAACTGCACCCACAAACATTTACAGAAATACCATTTTCCCCGAAGTCTACATTTCTGTGACATGAACTTGCTATGCTAAATAATTATGGGGTTTGCGATCATCACAACATTTCATTTACAGGCAGAGTATTAATATTGCCATGTATTTATCTCTCTTTTTTTTTTTTTTTTTTAAATCCACCTCCACCATTCTCAGTACTTGTGGACTTTACACTGCTGACATTTAAGTAGCAATACCAATAATTTGCTATTGTACGAACCAATACTATTTGCTCTCAAAGTTGGCACATAACCTCAAATTACCTGTCTCGGCCCCAAGCAGTTATACTACAAGCTTTAGCACGAGCGGTCAAAAACGGTGTTACAAACTCTCAGTAGCACCATTATAAAAAAGGTATGTATACTACATGTAACAGTGCACCCGTTTCTACAGTAAGAGAAGCTACTAGTATGGTATGCTCTGTTCTGTGCAGAAACTGGGACACCCACGGCATATGGTCTTCTTGCCTCCTCCTCTAAATAAATGAATGAAGTCCTCGGCCACTGCGCCAGCACCTACTACTGTTTCGACTGCCACTTAGCAGAGCATTGAGGTGGGCTGCTCTGCAGCTACTTTCAGCATGTCTCTACTGAACTAGTCTTTCATAGGCATTAACAAAGTCAATGGTCTTTCAGAAAAGTGCTAAAACAAAACACCAGAGTTTTAACAAGCCCTGCCTTTCAATCCAGGCGAAAAGAAATCCCATGTCCACAATACAGTTTTTGTAGCGCTCGCACCATCTGCGGAGCTGCTGTGCTAACACAGCCTGTGCCCAGCTGTACAGAGTACTTTTTCTTCAAATTTCAGTAAGTGTTTTGGTTAACACTTCTGCACAGATACCTGATATCTCATTCGCTGTGGTAAAACAGAGAATAAACTGGAAAACGGGTCTTCTATTTTCTTTTTTAAATTACAAATGCACAGTAAATCCAACCTTTAAAAATACAGCTTCTAAGTCAAATTTCTTGTGAACATATAAACTATTCCAAATTTTCTCTGCTCTACACAATGTTAGCTACCTTACCAACCAAATACACTGCCAACTTTGTGTTTATGAAATTACTATATCTGCAAATGTTTGATTTTCTTACAGACAATTAAGCTGGAAAATGTTTTTATTAAATTCATGCAATCATACTTCTAGACGCAGATTAAAGCAGATGCTAGGTGCCACTGAATAACTACCACATCTGCCAAATTTCTAGAAATAGTATTTTCTCAGTTAAACAATTAAATCATACCCACTTCCCCATTTACAATTGTATGGCCCGGTTCTGGCTTTTCAGCCCTCGTCATTATTATTTACCAGCAACATGACAATCCTTCCCCAACACACCTCATCAACAGAGAAACTTGCTTCAAAATCTTCGTTTAGACCCATACAATATGCAGGCTGTGATAGCAAATCTATTATTTACCCTATTATTTTTCACCAGAAAATTTCCAAAATCTCATGCTTCCCCAACACTCATCTCAACACACACAGAGAAAAACATATTCAAAATATATGCAGCTCTCTGGTTCATATTCCTCTCCCAGAAGGCAGATACTTGAGATATCAAAAGTTCACATGCAAATTACCCACCTTCTGATAAATCTAATAGCATTTTAAGGAAAGAATTCACTAACCCTTTCTCCAGGAAGCTGAAACCAGCAAAACAGCAATTCAGAATTCAAAAACAAGATGCAAACATACTTCCAAAGCCTCCGAAGCTGCTAACACTGCACAAGACACTCAGCAGCACAGCAAGCCACCTCTGTGATCCTGGGTTTTCTTACCCGATAAGGTCATTAACTACATTTGAATAAACAACGATCAAGCAAAGCATTAAACTCATTGCAACTCCCACCTATTAAAACTAAAGCTGCTTTACAGAATTATAACCTAGTTTCAATACTACAACGAGAGAAGGAGGGGCAGAGAGAAAACAATATTCTGAAATGGAAATGGGACCAACACGCTGTTCTCGTGTTTCACACATCAGAAGAAAAACTTTCAATTTCCAACACAAACTTATTTTCAAGTCACAGGGCAGAAGACAAAAAAGCTCTTTGACAGCTCTAAGCCAGGGCTCTGCAATCCCTGTTTTACAGGGTCTGGAAAGAAAAAAACCCTCTAAGACTGGGAAGACTTTTCATATGTAGCCCTAAATTAACTGCTCAGGCCCCAGTCTGCAAAAAGAATATACAAATGAAATGTCTCAGTGTAGCCTACCATAGAGCAAATTTTAATTTTTCCTCTAATAATAAATCTGATCATGGAGTAATAACATACTTACTTCTCAATTCTGGTGCCTACTATTGAAGCAGAGAAAGGCAGTTTTCTCTACAGAAGGCAGAATGTTTGCTACTTAGAAGGAATGGTTGAAAAACAACAGCTTCAGTTGACAAAACAAGCCAAAGGAAGAATTAGTCACTTTTGCAAAATGCTTGGAGATTTTCAAACAAAAGGTAGTACCTATAACTCAAAGATACTAATGGTAGCAATACCTTCAAATAAACTAGGGAAAAAAGGAAATACCAGTTTCAGAACAAGCCCTTTTTAGTATTTTAGAAACACGGCTACCATACAGTTCTGTACAGAAAGGCGCGTCAGTGAGAAAACAAAATGTATGTGCAGAGGAAGGAATGTGAACTGTCTCTGAGCTTTTAGCTATTAACTAAGGGTTTTAGCAACTGAAGAATGGAAGTTAATACAAACATCCTTGTAACACCCTAACAAACTTCTCTGCTGTAACACTGGAGACTGCTAATTTAACTAGAAAAAACATTTACAGCAGTGCAGCAGTGAGCCAAAAATCATTCACTGTTTGCCTGTTTAGCAATATACTGATAGTGACATGAGGGAGGTCTATAATTTTGAGGATTAGTATGTTAAAAGGTCCTGATGTTTAATGTGAACACTGCAAATATCAGATTGAGTGACTTTCCTTCACAAAATGTAGATGCGTAAGTGTCTTGAAAGGGAGTTTCCACTGCTTCTGAAGTTTGATTACCAAAAAGGTATCGGTGAACCATTTTCTATAAAGCAGAAGGTAAATATGAAGTTGTTGCAAAGTAGAAGGTCTAACAAGAGCGTTAACAGGCGAATGTTAACTTGCCAATTAAAGTATAATTGCATGAGTTAATAGTCTGGTATTTAGGCTTCACCCACTACCATCTGTAATCCCTAATACAGGCAATGAAAAGAATTGCAAGAACATTGTATCTATTTTTAAAATTCTTTTCATCAATAACTAAGCACAATTATTTTAGTACACAGAGCACACAAGCGTGGTACCTTCCTACTAACAGCTAATAGCAAGTTATGGAAGGTTTTCTCTTATGGCATCTCTACTGTTCCTCACGTCTGTGCAGAGAGGAGGAAATGTGCTTCAGCCTCATCAAATAAGCAACTGAGAATACTGAAGTTGGTTTTTTACAGTTTTGGTTAAGAAAATTCTAAGTTTCCTGGACAAACGGATTTCTGTATGTCTCATTAAATAGAGAGATTCTCATACCACTGCCCCAGGGAACTGCCTTGCACAGGAAAGCCATGACAAAGACCAGGAGGGAAGGCTTTCTAATATAATGGCTCACAACAGTTTCGAATGCAAACCGGAATATTCCTGGTGCGTAAACACAAAGCTTTTGATCTTCCCAGAAACGGTCTTTCTTACAAGCTCTTCAGAGTCACACAATTTTTAAAAATTTTGTTTTAAAGAGTTAACTTTTCATAAAGGAGACCAACATAAGGAGTCTATAGGCTGTTTTTTTTGCCATTGCAAAGATAAAATGTCAACTCTGAAATGTCACATACTGCATATCACATTCTATCTTGAGTAGCTTTTCTAGTAACTGCTACACAGATTGCACATATGGTACAAAAATGTATGGTACCTTCACAATTAACTTGTTCTATGAGAGCAGAACTATGTTCCCGGTATATATCTGGGGGGAAAAAACCCACCAATGCTTTAAAACTTACTGCTTACTCTTTCCACTTATTATTTACAAACACATAGTATTAAGCCACGTAAGACCGATAAGCTAATATGGCAAACCAGTTCAATTCCCAAGAAATAACGGTTTCATGACTTTTGGTATGGGAAAGTTTTAACCACTAGCTAAGCAAGTTGTGAGATTTACATAATTTCCTTTAGGAAAGAATTCCACAGATACACAAATCCCCACCAAAGTACTTGGTTTTATTACTGTATTTAAAGATTTCCCCCTCATAACTATCTTTTCTTACCTCCTAATTTCTTCTCCATATACTGTGTGTAGATTTCTGACATATACAGATTGTTCACTTTTTAAACTGCTATGGCAGAACATTGACTAGATTTGCATTTTAACACTTAACCATTCACTTACTGTTACAATCGCTTTCTGTGATTAGTGAATATGACAGCTGAATCCCAGGAAACTCAGATCCAGTTCCCCAATCCACAAAAAAAGTTGCCCACATAAGCTAAACCAAGAAATTTAACTTCTTTACACCTGAAAGGGAACTGATAACATCTTTTCTATCACATCAAAACGTGAAGACAGATGTATTAAAGACCCAAAAGTGGCTAAATGCAACAGCAGTATAGGGCACAAGGGCATTTAGAAGTGAACAAATGCAGCCATGACTCCACATAATAAAAATCCTACAAAACAAATTAATAAAATCAGAAAATTCTACTCAGTACACCAGGTGGGGTTTTTTTTTTGGTAAGCTACATCCTGTGTTCCACAAAAGGAATGTGAAAAAAAGTTTTATTTTTACATAACTGACTGAAAATAAACAGTTGACATTACCTGCATCTTCCAAAAAATACTGCACAGCCATCAGCACCTTCCCCTGAGGTTGTAGGTCAAGCTATGGAAAGAAAGATACCAACAGTGAAGTATGTGGTTGACTGAAACTCTAAGGAATTTAAACAGCTCTTTTTAGGGAATCAAGGTATGATATTCACTAACTATTGGATTACAACCCTCTTCCATAGCTCACTGCTGCAGCTGAACCAGAAGCTTTTAACCTACTGCTTTTACTAGTGTGCTGCATTGCTTTGATGTCTACCCAAAAGTTCAGCACAAAGTTCACATTGTTTTTGCATGTCCCTTTCCCATTTCTGCAAAGACGTTTGTTGACTTCTGATTTTACTACCAGTAAACTCAATTTGCACAGGAACTTAGTTTTAAAAGAAAGAGTCTATACAATCCTTTATATGTTTATTGAGAGTACAAACCACAGAGATATCAAATACTGTTGTCTGTAATCAGAAAAACAGTGGTATCACCAACATTTATTTTACTTTCCCCCCTCAAACCATTACACATTGTTTCTGTTGCAAATTGTACGGACCAGCAAAAACAAATGCCTTTTAAGCCAATAGCTGAGGTCAGTTCCTGCGCTCAGAAAGTAGCTGCTAATTCTTAAACTGCTGCCTTCATAAAACGTAAGAAGCTATTAAGCATGAAAGAGTCTGATTCAGTCTTCACTTCAGCGCAGAGCAAAGTATCCCTGGATTAACAGTAAATACAGCTCGGAAGGGAAAAAAAAGAAAAATACATTAGATACACCCATGAACATATCCCCACAAATTCCACCGTCCTGCTGGGATCATCTTTAAGGCAATGTCTGACACTCAAAAACATTTGCCCAACAAAGCTTACAGAAAGCAAAGACACCAGTTACAGCTACTTCTGACGGGCTGCCTCTCCAGACACAAAAATAACCTTATAGGCTACGGTAAGTGAACTAATGTCTCTTTGGTGGGCATGATGGTCTGTTCAAGTCACGTCCGAGGTCATACAGAGGAAGTTTAATGCTGATGGCGTCTATGTGGTACCTGTTCTATGGATACTAAGCAGAGGATTTCAGACCACTGAATCGGCTAAAACTGATCACTAAAACTCAACCTGATCACTATTAGTTTTAACTACTCTTCTGAGTAATTGCTCATCTCAGAATTCAAGTTAAGGTGTGGTAAAAAAAGTGTACGAATTTCCGAATGTAAAAGGTGAATACAAACCAGTGAGATCCTACTGACCTAGCAAAATCTGTAAGCCCCTTCAATGTCAGGCACCTCTTTAAGAAAGTTTTCTTCTGAGATCTGCTTGGTGAGATAGTTAAGTTAGATTTGCATATACTCAGAGCAAAATCCTGCCATTTACAGCAAAAATGGACTTGAGAGAGAATAGGAGAATTTTTTTAAAAAAGTATTCCCATACTAAGCTAAGCAACAACTGGATACTCCCTCCTCTTCATCTCCAGCATTCAGGAAAAGCATTCATATATCCAGAAAAGAGTTCCTGCATCCATCCTCTACCAAGGAAGGACCAGTATTACCAGCTGTGTGTGAAACGAGATGCTCATCAAGTTGGAGGTAACCAGGAACTATCTGTACTGCCTGCTCATGCTGCTTTAGCCCACCCAATGAAAAGATCTCCTGTAGGGCTCATGTTCTGGGCAAGTTCAGCAACGCTCCAGTCCAGGCATCTTTGGATGCAAGACTATGGGGGGTGAGATTCTAAGCAGACCTGCTCATGTTTAGCAAATATTTCCTTAGCACTAACTGTACTCCACATACAGATATGGGTAAATTAGCAAAACACGTGTAGTTTCTGGGCAAGCTGTCTGGAGTACAGCTTTACATGCAACTGGATAACGGGAAAGACTATTTATAGCACCTATCCAGCTAGCTAGACAGCTCTCGCCCAAATGATAGGATACCCTGATATTTCTCTCCGAATCTTATTTCTGCATCTGGAGAAATGTTGAATATTCAGGGTGCTAATTAGAGTTGCTTCAAGATTTTACACAGTTCTCTGGGACAACAACGCCTCATCACATTCTCACAACCCTTTTTGTTGGACCAGGATCTCAGCAATTTCAGTTGCATCTAAATGTTGAAAAAGAAGCTAGGGAATAGGATTTTATAAAGATGACATCATTAAACCCTTAATTCATAGAAAATTCTTTGCAACACATCAACTAAATGAATGAAACAACATGTTCAGCATTTCAGAAAACTGGGCTCAGGCTTTTGAGCTTCCCTGCCTCTGTCACTTTCACCTCTCTCTAGACGTACAAAATACAGAGTATTTTTTATTTTTAGTTTTGTGGGTGTTGTTTTTGGTTTTTTTTGTTTTTGTTTTTGTTTTTTTACACACAGTTCACAGTGCTAATTGAAATCCATTCACATACAACTATTTAAAATTTGTTGTTTGGGTTTATGTAGTTTGACTACATAACTACAGGCACTTAGGCTAAATGTATATTTCTAAATTTAAAACTACATTAAACCCTAACTTTACCTCCCCTGTTCCATTTCTGAGATCGATATTCAGAATTGTACTCAGTGTGATACAGAAGCAAATGACACTTGGCAAGATGCCATATCCCTTGACTTCACCTACAAACAATTGTTTGGGACACAGGTGTTAAGATACCAGGATAACAAAAATGGGGATTAAAGGATCCCCATTATAGCAGCATCAAGCAAACTAAAACTTGTTGTAAAAATAAATTTTAAAAAATTAGACATTCTAAGTAGAAATGCCTTGGAATAAGCTTCGCCTTTCTTTTTCTCTGGATGAATTACAATGATCAGATCCAATTTAAGTGTCTGCTATTTGCTAGAAACTGCTAGGCTTTATAAAATAGGCACTCAATGGGATATATGCCATTATTTCAAACACTAATGCTATGGATTTTATCGTCAGTTTCTTGAACTTCGATTGTACACTATCCGCTTCAAAAATGCTGCTAAAATAATTGTCTTACAAGTCCTGCCACACATGCTAAAGGGATCAAACACTCACAGTTTTAAAGGCATAAGGCATCCGTTCAGCTTGAAAGAAACATAACCAGGTCAGCAAGTTTAAGGAATTTATCTTCCTCCTTACCCAGAATTCTGCTTTGCCATTGCCTTTCTTGCACCGCTCTGCCAGGACAGACACACCTACAGTCACTTCAGATAATGGCTCTTCTGCTGCTTTCATGAGAACAATCTGAATCACCCGTCCTTCATAAATGTGGGCATCAAAAGTTGATTTCCATTCTGGATACATGGTTGGTTTCTTCTGAACTAGAGTTTTTCCTCTCTCTGAAAGCCACAAAAAAAGGACAGAAACTGTAAAATCAAATAATGTAGATCTAGTACTTAAACTAAACAAAATAAAACAAAAGAGAGAATCTTTGTACTGAAACCAAAAGTAGACTTACTACTTCTTGGACTACGGTTGGGACAAAGTTCAAATATTCAGTTCAAACATTCATGACTTGGAAGGCAAAGCTCACCCTGACTAACAGGGCGTGCAAACGCATTGAAGGTGTTAACATGCAGTGAGAGAGACCAGGAGCGACAAATCCCATTCTGGAATTCAGAAGCTGGTTTAGTCAGTCAATTTGACAGGGAGTATTTGCATGGCTGCTTTCTGGTATCAATCTCCATGACATGCCGTCTGATCATAGTGAATACCTGCTACTGTAAGATGAATTAAGATACGTCGTATACTGACCTAGTTTAAATTGAAACTGGTGGCTGAGAAATGAAAAGCTCCACATTTCATTAATCTACTTGCAAGTTATCCCAACATTTCACTTCTATTCATCAGTCACTCTCCTTGGCATTGTACTTTCTCTCTGCCACAATTGCTACTTTTTAAAGGATATTACAAGGCCTTATCTGTCCTCTCTAGCGCACACGCAGACCTTGTGTAGTTGAAGAATAAGGGAAAGGCTGAAGGGACCTCAAAAAACATCTTAATTTTTTGTAACATTTACCCATCTTCCCATAAGAGTGTCTCCACAGACTCCTTCCCTAGCAGTTTTACAGTGCTTCACCATTCTTATTAGATGGATATTTTTCCTAATACACAGCTTCAGTCTCTCTTGCTACCACTTAAGCTAATTGCTTCCCATCCTTACCTCTGGCACAGAAAACAGCTGGTGATTGCACAATCTATAACAGGCTTTAGCATATTTCCAGATCTGGGTCTCTTAATAGTCTCACCAGCACATCCAAAATGATACTGCCTCCTAAGCAACCACATCCAGCTCTTCACTGTGACTCTGGCACACGATGCCATTTCCCCAGTTTTTTTCTCTGTGATTTGCTGCCGAGCCAATTGTTCCCCATTTGTGCTCAGGTAACTGAATATAATTTTGTACATTCTGCACAATTTCTGCTATTTATCAAGATCATTTGCTGCAATACAAGTGCTTTCTAAGTGCCTCTCCAGCTCTGAATGATCCATTTTTCCTCTAAGTATGTAATCTGTTCTTAGGATGGCAAGGCAATAGCAAAGCAGATTAAATAGTTGGACCCTTCCCCAAGAAGCTGCAGCGTGGTCTGTCGCTTAAAATTAGCAATAGAATTTACATTCACTTCAACGAAGGAAGACTTAGATACTTATTATTTAAAAATCTTCCTGGGAACTCAGGGCAGAGTTTGTGTTCATTCATTAATAACTTGCTCGATGCACTCCACTTAATTGTGCTGAGCTATCCAAACAAGAGTAGCAAATAGTGTCCCTGTAATTCTTTATTAGGGAATGCCTGCCAACAACAGCATTACAAATTACAACTTTGACAAGCAGACCTAAGCCTTCTTGCCAAAGGGCACTCTGAAATGCTCAGAAACAGCCACCTAAGGACCTCCTCCATTTCAACACCAACTTGAGCATTTCTCCTCTACTCAGGCAAAAGCTTTTATCTTGAATTTGGGGAACGCTGCAGAAAGAAAAACTCAGGTTCTCAGCAATGCAAACCTACTTCCAGAGCCCTGTACTTGGTATTCTTAACTATGGAAGAATTTAAAATATTATGGTGAAAATACATAGGGAAAGCTCAAGCAAAACACAATTTAGAGATTATTAGGACGGACAATAAAGGCGAGGGGGAATTAAAAGCAGGCTGTTGGCACAGCAAGGCTTTTACACTCGCATATTGTTTTGATTGCTAAAGCCAAACCCCTTCATCAAAAAAGGCATGCTTCAGGAGGCATCCTTGGGACTATGAGAGATGCAGAACCTTTGACAATAATTACAGGGTTTGCAGAAGCAGCAGCAGTTTACAGAATAGTTGGTAATGCTCTGTAGGATTCTTAGAGGGGGAGGGAACTATTTCAGTCCATTCACGGGACTCTCCCTATTCCTATGTGCCAATTAATACCTGCTTTGATCATTTACCATATACATTTTTACCCTACGTAAAACAGAAAGAAGTCATCTGAATTACTGGCAACAACTTCCAGCCTGGCCATGCTGCTTTTGTAATTAAAATCATACTAATCAAGATTTGTCATGGATCACACTGCCTGCCTGTAAATGAACACTTAAGTGTCAGCAAAGAACAGCCTTTGAGAAGAACAGTGTTGTTATCCCTGCTGTATTCAGGCCTCCTTTGTTTCTCTGCTAACACTACTGGCTTCAAAACATAGTACGTGTTTGCAAACTGGCTTAATACCTAATCATTATGCAAATGATTTTCTTCTTCCCATATAATAAGCTTTTCCTTGATCCTGTTTCAGCATGCAAATCCTACAAAAGTTATTCCAGATCTTGTCAAACTGATACTCGGAACATCAGTTTCTTTTCCTGATTACCCCAACCAGTCACTGCTCCAAGGTTCATGGCATCCTCCTCCCCCATTTTTCAGTACTTCAAAGACGCATGCAAACAAAGAGGAGAAATGTTGGGACAATTCTACTTTTCAAAAGGAAATAGCTGAAAAAAAAGAAGTGGATTTATTTAGACCACTTCCACCTCTCCACACATTTGGGCAGCTGCAACACTTTCAAGACCATTTCTACAGAGGTTCTCCCAACAGACCAGGAAACTGCTTCTTTGGGGCTTAACACGTTTGCTTGGTGACATTTTCTGGAAGAGGCACTGCACCTTGTGTTTGAAGTCTAATACAGCTTTTACCTCAGCAATAAGGGGAAAGCACAATAATATTGTGAAGAAGAAAGTTTATCCTTTCCTGCATTCTTTGATGTTTTGTGAAGCCCTAGAGCCATAACGCAGGATTAGACATCCGGAATCTAACCCAGTACAGCAATTCCCTCTCATCCTGTTTGGCTGCAGTGATGCATTCTAGCTAAATATCAGAAATTATTATAAGCCTTTGGACCAGTTTCTATAAAGAATCGGTTTTTGAAGGCTGAGGGCCTGCTGAAAAGGGAGGTGCTAACAAGACCTTGGGTGCAAGTCATTCCAAACATAATTCTGCCAAAAATGCCTCAGTTACTACAACAACAACAACCTACGCTTCTAACTGACATTCTCCAAGTCAGTAAAGACCATTTTACTATGCTATGCTTGGGGATGGCTCTCCACCCTGCTGCTGTTCAGATTCCTCTTCGTGGCACTCCACTACACCACTCTCCCCTGCAGAGCTTCTGCAAGCGCAGTGTGTCACTTGCAGAACTGGAGAGAACAATGCTTTATTTAACATTTGCAAGCCTTTGTCATGCAAAATTCACAACTCACCTTAACCTATGCAGAAGTGACATTTTAGCTGTTTCACTACATATTTTGTGAGTAGTTGTGTATTGGTGGTGAAGGAAGAAACTAGAGATCTCAGACTTCACCCTACCAAGTGCTGAGCACTCCAGCCACAGTACAAGAAAGCACTAATAAAGAAGTCTTGTTTTAAGGTGGGGACAGAGACAAAAGTCACTGTTAGTCCTCCAACTCTGAAAGAAAAGCTCATGTTGAAGCGCTTGGCATGACAGGAACAGCAGGACTCATTGCCATTCATAGACAAAGAAGGACTACAGTATTTCTCAAAAGCCTTTTCGTGTTCAGAAAAGCATCACCATTGGTAACCTCACCTGTAGTCAATGCTTCCTTCATCTTGATAGCACAGAAAGGCTGTAGTTGTTCCCCTTGATTCTGCACAGGTCCCAGCTCAAATGAGTTGAAAGATATCCGTAAGAAGGGGGCCATTGCTCACAATGATACACAACCTAAGTGGAAAGAAGTAAATAAAAATCATAGATTAAAAGACCTGGTCTGAGACTTGTAAGAAAGCAATATACATTTCACAGCAGCCATCACAGGTGATAGAACCTATCTTCTAAAGGTTGCAGGTCTTGAATGGGGCTTTGAGACCATGAAGTAAAACTGGTATGTACTGAAACAAAAAAAAAAACCCAAACACGTAACATGTACAATCAAAGTCTGAATTTAAGATACCCTTTTAACCATGTCTTGTTACAAGCAAGTAGCAGTAATGCCTTTGCCTTAGATCTTGCTCAGTTTTTAAACAGAGACTCTATTCATTAACACACAAGTGTATAAACATTCGTATCAAATAAGTAGTTCACAAACTAATAGACAGATTGTTTGGGATTTTTTAAAACATTTTTTTCCTCACACCTGGAGTGAAGGGTGGGTTGGAGAAAAAAGGGAGGAAGAAGAATTTTGTCTGTTCCACACGCTCCTTTCCCAGTATGTCTCAAAATGCAAGGAGGGAGAACTATGAGGAAAATCAATCATTATTTTTTTGCTTTTTAGGTACACATTATTTTCTTTTTTAATTGCTACACAGCCTCAAAAGTTCCCAGACAGAATTCTATGCACCTCAACAGGCAATACAATGACAAAAGGAACACCTTCGCCTAATTTTAGTTTTAAAGATTATCTGGGAAACTACTGAACCTACATACAATTTCTGGACACTGCAGCAGAAACTACTACCAGATGTACAGTAAGGGTAACATGTCCTTAAGCATGATCAAGTAATCACACTGCACATGAGCACTTGATCAACATTAACCTGAGTAACTGGTTCATACACGAGTTCACACTTACTTTCTCACTCAGATACACACACAGTTATAGAAATTTTGGAAACCTAGGTATTTCACTGGATAAGTGCGCATTTTGTTTTCCTTACTTAATGTGGAAAACAATGTACATTCCAAATACTGAACTGAATACCAACCTGGAACAACTATATCACGTAACTTCTATTCAAGCAATGGTTTCAGGTGGCAGTGTACTAATCCTAGGAAGCATCACAGACCTAATGATTCAAACGGTGAGCCTCTATACACCTGCACATACCAGGCAAAGGGAAGAGGTAGAAAAAACTCCAGCACTACTGTGTCACTTGTTTAAACTGTCAGGAATCACAAGAATCCAAAACACCTGTAATTTCTAAGTCAGCAAACTGGTGTTTCACTACAGTCCTCCCTCATTCTCAAGAGCTCCTGAACTTGGAGCACATTTCAGTTTACAATTCACAGCACCTTCAGCAATGGAGTTAGCCCTGTAGCTTGTATGTCAATATTGTTTTGTGAAGCAAAAATTACTTATTCAAAGGGTAAGAGAAAACAGTGATTTGATAGTGAGGGAGTGCTAGTACGATCAGAGTATGAGGAATGCAGAGAAGGAGAGATTAGGAGAAAAGAGTTAACAAGGTAACAGGAAGAGATGATGAAAAAAAGTAAAGAATTGAAACTGGGCTGAGCTTGCCCTTCTGACTGTAGATTGTTAACCAGCTCAGTCAAGCAGCGCTAGGAAGAACATTTCAAGCAATCCTGCGCATGCTTGCATGTTTTTTAATGTAAAGACATTGACCTGAGAAGCAATTAACATTCCTCTTATATCTCTTAAGGCCCAGAACAGTCATTTAGATAAAAGACTGTGAAATCAGAGTCTTTGCAGCAAGACAGCATATAGCTCCTGACACCATTATTTGCACATCACACAATCTCCCTATGCGGAGACCATTCTCAATAAATGGAAAAATTTTACGACCGTTTCCCTACTTTCTTTTTTGTAGAGTAAGACAAAGTTAGAAAGCAGGTTTAGGATTACTTGGCACCATGGCTTATCCCACTGAAGAACTGAAAACGATGACTATAATTCACATTCACACAGACGGTCATCCAGACTTGCAATACAATAACAAATCTTTGCCACTAATCCACTGGTTATTGCAGCTTGGAGCACCATTTGATGAGACAAAGAAAGAAAAATAGACAGCTTTTGTAAAAGTTAACAAATACCACCCGATACCTCCCTTTCACAAATGCAACGTAAACACAATGCTCATCAAGAGTTTTAATAAAGAACACATTTTAGCTGCTCAAGAGACCTTGTGCTCACTATGTTTGGAACTACCCTCAAGTGACTAGCTGTATGGCTTGCCAACACCAGATCACATACAGTTACTACTCAATATGGATGTAAAAGAAACCAGATTTCATCATCTGGGGAAGGAGTTTTAAGACCCAATTAGGCCATAGGTAGAAACAAGCTGGCTAGGTCAGCATGTAGCTCCCACTGGAAAGTTTATTTGACAGGACTGCAGGATAATTCTGGCTGGAAGGGACAGCCCAGCTAGAAGTCACAATTTCCAGTAAGTCTGGGACTATACTAACAAAAAATTGGAAAGCACTGACAAAGCTAAACTAACAGTTGCATGATTTGACTCAGACCATCCGACTCAAGCCAATGTTAGTCCTAAAACAGAATACAAGGCTTTGACATTTACTTCTTTAACTCCCAATTAACAGATACAATAAATACAGGTAAAATGCATACACATTTTGAATAATCCCATTATCTTCCTCATTTCTGATGACCAAATCATCTGAAGGCCACATATTCAGCTCTGCTTCTTGGTTTTGAATATGGTTATTTCTTTTAGTTTAACTGTACTTGGCTTCAGTGCAACCTCAAGTGGTCACTCAGAAATGCTACACACAAGCAATTCAGCAGTTAGGAGAAAACACCAATGTCGCAGAATTTCTGATGATGTTCAGATGCGCCAAAGTCTAAGGCACTGTGAAACTAGGCGATACCTTTTTACTCTTCCATTTAACAACTTAGAAATCTCAACAGCTTATTTTCACATAACAAACTACCTGTTCCTGCCAAGTTTCTCTACCCTTATACGTTATGCTTTTTTCACAAAAGTAGAGATTTTCAGTGGCTTCATGCAAAATCTCACTATATGTGACAGACTACACTGTGATGCAGGGAGGTTAAGTGAGAAAGGAGGATTTGGATTTGCTCCTCAGGTACACTTTCCAATCCTCTATGCTAAGATATTGCAGTGAGATAGTTGACAAGTATCAGCTGTACTGCTGTAAACAAAAGCATACCCTACTAAATCTGTTTTTGGCAGTGAAACTCAGTGAAAGAGATTCATTTTAATTCAAAGTTTCTTAAAATCCCTGCTGAATACATTCATCCAAAGTTTTGTCACATTTGAAAAGCAAAAACATTGAAAGCAATACATGTGTTTTGCCTGTTGCATTTTAGACAAGAGTCCCTTTCTAGTCTCCATGACTATTTCAGAAGTGATAGAACAAGCGTTGACTCTAGTTTTAAGAGCTGTATCTGTCAAGAACTGAAACTGCTATAAAACACCAGCTATGAATTGAGGGAGATTTTACAATCTACTCATGCAGTCTGCATTGCTGCTATGAAGTATTAAAGCCAAACTGTTTTCCCTAAAGGGTGTGATTTTATCCAAACCAAATGGTGGAAAAACTGAGATGAGAACTCCAAAAATACTGCAAGTCTAAGTTACAGGTTCCATATCTCAAACAGTTTCAAAGTCATGTGCAATCTGAAAAAGAGCTAGGGGAAAAATCTTCTAGTAACTTTATTCTATATGGAGTATATGGTGATGGCTGCACTGATTCAGAGTACACCGTCAGATGCTGTCCAGCACAACATTCATTTTGTCAAGGATCCCTGATCTGCCCTGTTGCAAGCTAAAACCATGTTCTGTGCTATCTGGGACAGATTCTCCAAAATCCATAGTAATTTTGATGTAGCTTTAAAATTGAGAGCTTTTGACTATCTAATATGAAAAAAAAAATAAATCAACCATGTTACTATCAACTGTAATATGCATGGAGTGAGGGGGGAAAAAATTAAAATATCTTCACATCAATGTCAACATCTGCTGGATGAACAAATACTCAGTTTTCACATGGATGTGTTTGTAACACGCAGTTTTAAAGAAATCTTCAAAATAAATTAAAATCTTAAATATTCCAAGGAGAATTTTCACAAGATTTTCTAGCACAAAATTCATGTTAGATTAAAAAATCTTCTTCATGCAGACACAAGGGACAAAGGGTAAACTCTGTAGTTTCTCCCCTCCCAACAGCAGCTATCTAGTTGCAGCTATCAGGGACTTACGCTGTGGCTTGTCAGGGTTCCTTTGTTGCTGTATTTCTGCCTTGTTATAAACAGCAAGGGCAAGCCACCTCTAACACAATCCAGAAACAAAGACACAGTTGTGATTTTTACACAAAGTGAGAAGTAACATCAAAGCAATGGATCATCTGGAGGAAACGCTGACACAGGCCAACAACAGAGCACTGACAAGACTAAAAAAATGGGCCCAAACAGAGCACAGACTGTTCCATAACTGATATGGGACTATATATCCAAGACAAATACAAACGAGAAAACTCCCCTGCTGATTTGAGCCTCTGATTTCCTTGTAGTAGTCTGTAAAACATTTTGAAAACGGACATGAAGCGGCACATGCAGGTCATGGCTTTTCCATGCTGTCTGAATTGCTCTGGATGGCATGAAATGACTGCTTTCTGCTTAGCTCCTTGCTGAGGCTGCTTCTGAGGTCAAACAAATGCTTTGAGGAACACCAACACTGGTAGCCAGCACCACACATAGCTGGCCAATGGGCGTTCTTCCCTGAAAAGATGCAGCAGAAACTTTTTCTTTTATTAGATGCAAAAAAATAGATTCCTTCCAATATCCAGCTATCTTTTTTTACACATGGGTTTCCTGTCCTCCATTCTGGCAATGGACAAGGCGCTCACGAAAGACAGCAACAAACTATTGCCCAACTTATTGCCCCCACATCACTTTCAAAAACATGAACAAGCACCTCCATCCTCTTTGTGTACAGCCTACAAAGGTGACTACGCTACGTTCACGGTGATAATACAAGAAAGCCTGCAAGTGGAGATGCTGGAAGTGTGATTAGCATCCTTCACCTGTGCACACCATTAACATGCGCATTATGGGTTTCTTCTTCCCAGGTATGCTGCTTTATGCTTACATTACAGAAAAACTCACACGAAGCAGACAGGTTGGTTACGGTTCTTGAAGAACTCCTGTCACAGGTATTCTTTCAGCTGACGATCAAAATAATCCCATCTGCAAGAGAAGAAACAAAACCTATGCTGTAGGACATTTCCCTGAACCAAAGTGATGATGTTAACCACTGCACACCAGCAATTAGTCTACAGAGACATTTAGCAGGCTCTGTTGCAAGCCCCAGCCTCTATTTGATGCTCTGTGGGAAGAAGTCAGTTTAAAAATTAAGTCAGTTTAAAAGAGGCTTATTATATTTGTTGTTATCAACCTTGTCAAGAAGATAGACTGCAGCATTCTTTATCAGCTGGACTTCCCTAAGCACTACTGAGTATTGCACTACTGCTATCCAGCTAAAGCCTGAAAAACAAAACCAACACTCGATCCCCATACATCATGATGCTGAATGCTCACAGCTGCCACACACGGCAAAAAAACATTATCTGCAGGTGCTGCTTTGAAAGCTTAAAATCCACAGAGGGTGTGAAAAGTTTCTCCAAAAATGATAGCTAAACTCATATGTTGCATGTAGGTCCCTGCAGGAAAAGGAGAATTCTCCAAAAGTACTGCCCCTGCATCAGCATCACTTTTGCTTTTATTTAGGTTTAGCCATTTGTCATTTAGGTTTAGCCATTAAGGTGCAGCTATCTCCTATGAATGGTTTAGTTTACTCCGGTCATCAATTTGATTCATCTGTCTATGGAATCCAAGAATGGTAATTAGAAACATGAAGCTTCTCAGCAACTATTTTGATAAACTGTCTTATGGAGAAGATTTTACAACCAAATAAAATAAAACTTAAAATTATAACTGCAGGACTATACACTTATGAAAGCAAAATATATCCATTATGTAATATGTAACAAAATGAAGTTATCTTCAGAAAGTCAACGATGAAAAGAGCATCTTTAAAACAGCCCAACAGCTCAATCACCTACAATTTCTGCAGTAATATTTCTAAAACAGTGTATCTTCATAAAGTGTTTTTAAATAAGTACAGAAGAGGACTATGAAAAGTGAGAAAACATGACAAGAAATTTAATACCACAATTCAACTTACTTCCTGTTAAATTTACTGTCAGATTAATTTTTTTTCTGATTCATAATTTCAAAATGACAATTCTATACACTAAATTCTAGAACAAATGCTCTAAGTTTGGGCTTGTTTTTTTTTCTTTTTTTCGGGTGGGGGGAGCTGGGGGTGTTATTTACATAGTACAAGTACAATAGTTCAGAGTCCTACAACCCTAGCTTGGAAAAAATGTAGTTACCATTTCCTTCTTTTATCCCCCAGTATTTTCTTTCAGATACTTCTGCTTTTATTGGGTTAGGTCAAGACTAGAAACAGAAATAATGACATAATAAAATCTGTCACTGTTTGTGTTGCAATAGTCTGGAGAAAATCCATCTAGATAAGCCATGTAGCAAGAGATGTTCCTTGGTTTCATCCCACTCGGCCAGAAGCACAGACAATTCCGAGTTTCCACGCCTTTTTTGCATACTCAGCAGTCCCAAAACTGCCTGAATTTATGGCAGTCATATAAATTGTTGATATTTCCCCAACACTCTCAAGGCCAAAAAAAATTACTGGTACTTTCCCTATCGTTATTATGAGAAACTTTTCAAAATATGAGCATCAGAAACCTTTTTCTGAATAAGCCAACTCTTTCAATCTTGGCAGTGCAAACTCTTGAGAAGCTTGACGGGAATGCAGAGAGCAGGCAAGCAAGAACTAAGGCAGGCCTGATTTTATGGGCTTTTTGGAAGACATGCAGCCCAATTTATCTGAGCATAGGATAACATATGATTCTCAGTAACAACAGTTGACTGTTCTTAAAGTGGTTTCAAGTGCGTTGAGTAAGACAGATCTGGGTTTTACACTAAAAGATCAGTAAGTTGAGGAAATTTTGGACTCCAAAATAGACAGCAGGACAGGCTGTTACGCAGCATATGCTGCAAGATAAAAAAAAGCATTTTACGGTGAATGTCCTTTTTTGGAAAGGGAAAAAGAACATTTGGAGCAACAAAGTTGGCTTTTTTGATATTCCACAACTACTACTTGGGGGTGGAGAGGGGGGAAGTACTGTCAGCTGCTTTTTCTTTAGAAGTGCATAAGAAATAGCCATTTAAATACTTTTTCTTTTTTTAACCCCCCCCCCCCCCGAGTTCTCCTTCCTCTTTGAATGCACAGGACTAAACAGTAGATGAAAGCACTGTAGGCACACTGTTTTTCAACATTACCAAAACCTAGTTTGAAACAAAAGTGCAAATGAATCCTCTTCATTAACTTCAAGCCCAAACATCAGAAATTAAAAACATGTAAGAGACGAAACGCTGCCTGAAGCCCAAAGACTCTTATTTCTGATAGTGCAAGCTGATATCATTTGATAAGCAGCAACTGCAACACCATGGAAGGATTAATATAACAGGGCTGGCTAGCCAGATCCTTATGAAGCTCTAGGTGAGCGAACAATTCATTAACATCAAATCACATTACGAAATGGGAGCATGTCCAAAATATTAGACAGGAGGCAAACCATATTTTTTCTCTATGCGTGCATGATTTAAGACCAATTAGGAAACTTGTTTTTTTTTTTTTTTTGGACATGGACACTCACTAAGTAGAGGGCTTTTTTTTTCTCCTGCAATTAAATAACACATTTTCCTCCATGCGAGAGGAAAAAACCTATTAGGTGAAAGGGATGAAGCTATACTTCTTCCCTACAGTAATACACCCCGGGGCCAAGCTATACACCAGTTCTGGCCCTATGTCACTAAACAGAGCACTGGATGCCTTCAGCAAGTCTGAGCCCCTGAGTAGGTCTCAGCTCCCACTTCCTCAACAGCGTTAAAGGAATTTGCCAGTATTTAGTCAGCACGACTAAATTGCAAAACTGTACCTCAAATTTATCATGTGAATACGAGTTCTCCAAAGGAAGCACGCCGTTCTGCAAGAGGGTTCATAGATATTTTTGTAACAACCAGTGCACTGCAAAAGCTGCGCTACTCATACAGCTTTCAGAAGTACCAAACCAAAGGAAAATAGCCAAACAAAATCCAACATTTTGTACAGTATCTGTTTAGTTATCACCATAATCAAGTGGGCAGGGATCCAAAAATCAAGCATACTCCATTAGCAACCTTTAATGGAGGAGTTACACACCAAGCCCATCCTTCAGCGCCATCCTCACTCTTGCTGAGTATTTTGATCTCGGATTCGGTAGAACATTCAAGATTTTCTCTCTGATATATAATTATGCACACAAAGCTTCTTATTTTCTGCGTGATTATAAGTTTCCTGGAAATTGAGCTGTATCTCCCAGAGAGAATAACACAAAATGCCAATAACATATTTTCAAAGCAAACAGAAAACAACACGACAACACTTCAGCTAAACTTTTACAACCCAATATACATCGCCTTTCTCTTCAAAACATTGGAATTTTGTGTTTTTTTTCCTTTCCACTGAAAAGGAAAAGCTCTTTCCCCTTAACACTGAAACAGCCAAACACCGTAAAGACAGTATGCCAATTACAGTTTAAGACAAAAAGGAATATGGAAATTTGTCTTATTTCAAATATACTGGGTTAATGTCTCTATATGAACAATGAAGAAGCAAAAAAACAGAAATAGAGAAACTGGGCATTCAACAGAAATACAAAACTTGCCTTCTAAAACATCCTAATTAAGAGAACAATTTTACTTTGCACTCATGAAAACATCAGCAGATTACGCACTCTAAGTGCCTTTTGCAGAGCACAAGCCTCCAAGTCAGAAATTTATACCACCACTAGCACTCTGACCTAATCCTCCAAGTATCTGGAGAGCTAGAATATTCATTAGCTGTGGGAGAGGACTGTATCATCATTCATACACACTGGAAATCTGCCGCTCAGATAACCTTGTCAAAGGAAATACAATTCAGTTCATGGATACACGATTTTGAGCAAGGCTTTTAAAGTAAAAGGAGCCAAGATTTAGGAGCCAAAATTTTTGCTCATTAACTGTGTATTGAGTTGCAGGAATAGATCCAGTCCTCCCTCCTGACTGGATCTGGCATTACCGGGGTTGTTTCGTTTGTTTGTTAAGCCATTTTTTTCCCTGAGGACCACAAACATACTTAGTCACTTCAGTCAGGCACTAGACAGCAAGAGGGGCTGAATCTGCCTTGCTGAGCACGACGCTCCTCCTCCTTGCTATTTCCTGGTACTTAAAGGCTGCTCAGAGTAGGTAAGAATCATCCTTTTATCCTGGGTTTTGTTTTGGGGTTTGGTTTTTTTTTAATTTTTTTATTTATTACCTAGAATGTAAAGGCCAAAAACCACAAAAGAAATACAAATAACCATAAAAGTCAACTTAATCAAGACTTTTTCTATGGTTTAATAACTGAAAATAAATGCTGAAGCCATACATGGATACGTGCATCACTACCTGTGAAAGCATCTCTCATTTTTGCAATGAAGAGATGAAATAAGCCCAACTGAGTAACGCTGAGGGACATATAGGATGATGCTAAATAATGAGTGGCCACAGGGATCGGTAAGGAGAAATCGGAAAGAAGCAAATGTAATTGAAATCTAGTTTTAATTAAAAGCATTTGCTCCTGCCGTAATTTCAAAGTTCAGGCATAGCTTTCCAAAAACGGATAAGAAAAAAACCACAAATTATTTTTAACTGTGCCCTCCCCTCTGAGTTACTTTCTAGAGGAAACGAACATTTAAAGCTCTACAGTAGACATGGCATTCCCAAAAATATAGAAGAAACAGATACAGCTCATTAACAGCAAGCTGAATTAAAGCATAAAGGGATCTTAAGAGAGATGTGGGTTATTTAAAGGTAGCACAGCATTTACAGTACAAGCTGTAATGTAAACTCGGGGTGAGATGTACTATTTAATACCATTTTTAATTCCTTCCTTTTTAATCCTCCAGATAAGAGTCAACAGTAAGCCTTTTTTTTTTTCCTTTTCCTGAATTTTGTGATTTAAACATATAAACTCCACACTCCGATCACATGGATGCCGTCTTCATCTAAACACTATGATCATAGAATCATAGAATGGTTTAGGTTGGAAGGGACCTTGAAGATCATCGAGTTCCAACCCCCCTGCCACAGGCAGGGATACCTCTCACTAGACCAGGTTGCCCAAGGCCACGTCCAGCCTGGCCTTGAACACCTCCAGGGATGGGGCTTCAACAGCCTCTCTGGGCAACCTGGGCCAGTGCCTCACCACCCTTAAAGTGAGAAACTTCTTCCTAATGTTTAATCTAAACCTGCCCTCTTCCAGCTTAAAGCCGTTCCCCCTCGTCCTATCACTCCATGCCCGTGTAAAAAGTCCTTCCCCAGCTCTCCTGTAGGCCCCCTTTAGGTACTGGAAGGCCGCAATAAGATCTCCCCGGAGCCTTCTCTTCTCCAGGCTGAACAGCCCCAACTCTCTCAGCCTCTCCTCATAGGAGAGGTGCTCCAGCCCTCGGATCATCCTCGTGGCTCTCCTCTGGACGCGCTCCAGCAGGTCCATGTCCTTCTTATGTTGGGGACTCCAGAGCTGGATGCAGTACTCCAGGTGGGGTCTCACGAGAGCGGAGTAGAGGGGCAGAATACCCTCCCTTGACCTGCTGGCCACACTTCTTTTGATGCAGCCCAGGATATGGTTGGCCTTCTGGGCTGCGATCACACACTGCTTGCTCATGTCGAGCTTCTCATCAATCATCACCCCCAGGTCCTTCTCCACAGGGCTGCTCTCCAGCCGTTCCCCGCCGAGCCTGTATTTGTGCTTGGGATTGCCCCGACCCAGATGTAGGACCTTGCACTTGGCCTTGTTGAACTGCATGAGGTTGGCTTGGGCCCACCTCTCCAGCCTGTCCAGGTCCCTCTGGATGGCATCCACATACATGTGTCATACATGATACATGTATGCTAATAGCCATATTAAGTGATTTTCCACTATATGAATCAAAACATACCATTTCAGTACCCTTACTTGGCAAGAAAGCCTTTAAGCATTGACATGTCTGGGACACAACACAGTAAACAAGAAAGAAAAAGCTACACAAAAATCTCTAGAGCTTTAGATGAGCAAGAATCTTGTTTGTAGAGATAACCATGGCAGGACATGCTTAACTCTTTTGGGTTTTGAGAGAGTAAGAAGTCCTGTGGACCAGGCGCTGTCAAGAACACCCTCTGGCCACCTTCTAGGAATGCTGTTCCTACTACTTGAAGGACCTGAATTTCTAGAGGATGAATGCAGATCACATTATTGGATGTGGATTGCCTGTAATGGCTTTCTCCAGCTTCCACTCCAGTGCTCATCCTACTGAAAACTGGAGAATCATTTAGAAATTACATGTTTGGTTTGCATATGCAAAACACTACACACAAAGAGAAATAAAACATATACTCAAGAGCTTCACTTAACAACACTGCAAGTCAACATCTGTTTTGTTACTTTATTGGGTCATTGCACTAATGAATATAATGATAAATAAGGTGCAAACTTCATCACTTGCCAAAAAAATACTTTCAGGAAGAAAAGACATATGCAACTGACTTGCAAGGGTACCTATAGATTACCCAAAAAAGTAACTGAATACGAACTCTTTGACTACAGTTGTGCTCTCATGTCCCAGTTAGCTCACAGAAGCAACGGAGTACTCAATGATTTTCCTACAGACAAGCTTTCCTGGCTCATTATGGCCTATCATTTCCTCCATCACTAAATGGATGAGTTAAACTCTTGGTTAGTTTCCCTGCACCTTCCAATTATATCTGACTTTTTGCTGCACATGTTCTTTTGCCATAAAAGTGCTTCTTCATGATAATTTTTATAGCAATCTTCTGATAGAAAGTCACAAACTGCTATGACTACATAGTACCCTCCTGTACCATGTCATGGTTGGGAAGCATACCATTAGGACATGTCATTGCTGTTAGATCATTAAGTTAAAAATCATAGAATCATAGAATCATAGAATCATAGAATCATAGAATCATAGAATCATAGAATCATAGAATCATAGAATCATAGAATCATAGAATCATAGAATGGTTTAGGTTGGAAGGGACCTTGAAGATCATCGAGTTCCAACCCCCCTGCCACAGGCAGGGATACCTCTCACTAGACCAGGTTGCCCAAGGCCACGTCCAGCCTGGCCTTGAACACCTCCAGGGATGGGGCTTCAACAACCTCTCTGGGCAACCTGTTCCAGTGCCTCACCACCCTTAAAGTGAAAAACTTCTTCCTAATGTTTAATCTAAACCTGCCCTCTTCCAGCTTAAAGCCGTTCCCCCTCGTCCTATCACTACATGCTCGTGTAAAAAGTCCTTCCCCAGCTCTCCTGTAGGCCCCCTTTAGGTACTGGAAGGCCGCAATAAGATCTCCCCGGAGCCTTCTCTTCTCCAGGCTGAACAGCCCCAACTCTCTCAGCCTCTCCTCATAGGAGAGGTGCTCCAGCCCTCTGATCATCCTCGTGGCTCTCCTCTGGACGCGCTCCAGCAGGTCCATGTCCTTCTTATGTTGGGGGCTCCACAGCTGGATGCAGTACTCCAGGTGGGGTCTCACGAGAGCAGAGTAGAGGGGCAGAATCACTTCCCTTGACCTGCTGGCCACACTTCTTTTGATGCAGCCCAGGATACGGTTGGCCTTCTGGGCTGCGATCGCACACTGCTTGCTCATGTCGAGCTTCTCATCAATCATCACCCCCAGGTCCTTCTCCACAGGGCTGCTCTCCAGCCATTCTCCGCCGAGCCTGTATTTGTGCTTGGGATTGCCCCGACCCAGATGTAGGACCTTGCACTTGGCCTTGTTGAACTGCATGAGGTTGGCTTGGGCCCACCTCTCCAGCCTGTCCAGGTCCCTCTGGATGGCATCCCTCCCCTCCAGCGTGTCTGCCTCGCCAAACAGCTTGGTATCATCAGCAAACTTGCTGAGGGTGCACTCTACCCCACTGTCCATGTCGCTAACAAAGATGTTGAACAGTACGGGTCCCAGTACCGACCCCTGAGGAACGCCACTCGTCACTGCTTTCCACTTGGAAAAAGGATGGTGTATTGCTGCTACTGGCACAGAAAAACTCACAAGAAAAACCAAACAGCAGTAAACAATGATGCTCCTAAGGCAATAGCAGACACAACGCATACAATGCTCTTCCCAGTCTTTACAAGGCAGTTGTACTTTTAAAAGGAACAGGCAGGTAACGGACAGCGAGTGAAGTGCACAAGAACCAAAATGTCCCTAGTAGTTCCAAATGCAAATGTTCCCAACTTGCAATTAGAGAAGATCGCTTTCTTAACTGCTTTCTTAACTATCAGCCTGGAAAGACTGCATGTCCCCAGGCAGCCGAGTGGGAAATTCTTTTTCCACATGGTGTAATTTGTTTGAGTAGATCTACCCTTAACGGTCTGCCCAGTCCTGCCTCCAAATCTTTCCCCTGTGTATGTATTAGTTCTATCCACACTGCCTTGATTCTTTCCCTCCTTGAATGCCAAGCAGCTCTTTCATACTGTTTACTATGCAGCTTGCTTAATCACAGCTTACTTAATTGCCCCAGCTTTTTGTATATCTGAAATACCTTTCACTTCCACGCAGCAGTGGCCATATCCTCCGTCTCACACATCAACAGGACTCAAAGGAGCGGGTAGCGGGCGCTGGCAAGGAGCTCTCCTGTTATTCACAACAAGCCACATCCCCAGCACAAGTTAGCCCAAAAGACTTTTCTGCCTTACGGTTTACAGCACTCAGCAGGCCACAGGATGCTGGCTTTTCCCCACAGGCCTGGATTTTGCTTCCACTACAGCACTTTAAGTACATAAATCCTGTTCTAATACTGCTTTTTTCCATGTTAGCAATTACTGCTGAACCCACAGACATGTTATGTGACCAGGACTGAGAGGCAATTCACACAACTGAAAAGAGGTAAGTAGATGCCTGTAACCCACTTCTTAGGAAAAGTTAGTCCACATCATGGATAATTTGAGAGTCCCCTGTATTGAGTAAACAAAAGTTAAATCACCTTTGGCCCAATGAATTTCAACTCTGTGGGAAAGAGCTGCAGACAGCTATGTTTCCAGCCTTTAATGTACAACCCCATTCTGCCTCTCTGGGACTACTAAAAAAAAAAAAATAAATAATTCACTCAGACCTGAAACACAGCTATATTGGAAAATGTATTTGCTTGTATTGTGAAAAGCCCTAACTAAAAAGTAGGTTTGTAAATACAATTTTTATACTCCTGTAATGTATCTCCTTGTCCAAGATGAAGTTTTCCAATTAGAGCATTAAGGTTTTCTTTACTGTTCTACAACTAAATCCATCTCTAAACATAAAGCTAGGAAACCTACTTCTGTCAGAAAATATCTGAATTATAAAAAACAGCAAGTAAAATTCATCTGATGAAATGAAGAGATGTGAAGTGAAGAGAGAAAAGAACCTCACGTGATTCTCTTGTAGCTGTCACTGCCCTTTGCTCTTTTAAGATGTGTACTGAGAAACACTGGTTATTGGTAAAATATGCAAATATATACCATATGCGCCAAGATCGGACATCCTGAGGAAGAAGAATCATTTTCATAATTACCCCCCCACACTAACATTTTTTTCCACCGGAGGTCTAGAGCTTTTTCATTTTTAAAAAGTTGTGAGATAAATATTTGCATAAAGTAATCATGATATTCAACATATATTAAATGAATATATTAAAAATTGGTATAATCTTGACTACCAAACATATACAAAAACGTACAACAGTTCCCTGGACAAACAGCAAAATTGAAGTTCCAGATCTACTTGTGTAAGTGAAACTGAGAAAAATGTTTCCAATATTACTGATGGAAATACTGTATGTCATGCAGTATTTACTCAGTGATTTTATAGAAATATTTCCTTTATTTTTTTAGGAATATGGATTATAGATGGGTATAAAAAAATTGCACATAGTAACAACTTGCACATCTCAAGCAAATGATACAGACTGTTCAAGCTGCTTTCATTTCCTTTTCCAGAGGAACAGTGAAAGAGAAAAATGGAGAATAAACCCTTTGTTGCCGACTTCAGACATTACCCACAAAAATTATGCAGTCCTCTAGAACAAAGCCGGCATCTGCCCTACCATTCTTAATATGACAAAAGGATATTTAGAAAACAAAACAAGTGCTTCTCAAGGAAGAAATATGAAAAAATGATGAATATAGATTCTTTCCTGTCATTGCAAATAATCTTAACACGTTTTCTAGCAATAGCATTCATTTACAGTGGAAGATAGACTGATCCAAGACACCAAACTAGCACAAACAAATTAAGAGAAATTCAAAGTAGTTCCTTTAAAAAAATGGTGCCAATCGTATTCTTATCAGCTGACATTAATGTATTGTATTAGTCACACAGCAAACTGGATCTGTAGACTGACCTTTCTCCAAATGCTTAACACTGACTAAAAGGCTTGGTGCAGCATAGATAAGCATTAGCAGACTTGTATAAATTGGGACATTACCAGTTACAAGAGTTTAAATCCCTAGTTTTCTAGACTTTGTTAAAATTTCCCAAGGTTGTCACCTCTGAAAGACTCGGATACAACAAGTAAAAAATACCTAAAGTATTTAGTACTGTTCTGGGCAATGATACATAGTGCAGGTACTGCCCAAGAAATAGACTCTTCACCCACCTTGAAAGTAGATCTGAGAAGTTCTAGAGTTCTACTCTACTCAAGTCTTTGAACAAAAAAAAAAAAAAAGAAAGTAGAAGCATTTTAAGCATTAATCTCATACTGTTGCAGAATACAATGGCACTTCAGGAAACTTAAACAGTACTAAGGTAGAGTTGTTTCCACAGTCACTGTTTATAACTTCCAACACCATGTTGAAATTTAGGATAAGCAAGTACAATAAAACTCTGTCTACAGAAGAGAAAACACTGTTTAGTTTGGTTTTTCTTGTCAGTAAATAGTTTGGGGCTCTTGGTTAATTCAAAATAAACCTTCGGTATGCTATACAATGAAAACATTAATTTTTGCTCTCCAAACAGAAAATAATGAGATTCTCTAAGCAATTTGCAGTAGCGAGCTTAAAAGATACAGTTAAAATTCTTCAAGCATCATCTAGTGAAGTTACAACAGCTACACAAAGAAATGGTTATTTCAGATACTTGTGCAGACTCAAAGCTTAGTGGAACACAGTATTACATTTATGATATTGGCATGAGAGAGTCAAAAGAATGAGGTTCAGGCTTGTGACCTTTTACTGCTGACCTCCAAGCATCCATTCCCATTTACTATCACTATCTACCTACTAGAAAATGAAGCTGACCAAACGGATAGGGAAAGGCTTGTCTAGAAGTAGCAAGATGTCATCATACCTAAGGATTATACTCTAAAGCCTTAAAAGTCAGAATTGTACTATTTCTTTCAAAAACAATCAACAGGAAGAGTCAATACTATACTTTAAGCAAGGTGCCAGGATGGCCAGTTACAGGTTCCTAACAGCACTTCCACCCACTTTTGAGGCAATGTGTTACTGAAGTTACATTCAGAATTTTTCATCCTGTCTCCTACCGGAAGTGGAATGAACAGACTTCCCGCAATTTTGGGAAGATGCATTACGCACACAGGTTAATTAATTAGCTTCCATGATCAGACAGGGGAGAAGAGTATTAGGATCCCTCCTTGATATGAGTCATTCTTGCAGAAACTCCCAACTTCCTCGCTTACTCATTAACCAAGGACCAAGAGTGCTGAGTAAGTGTATCGCTCAGAATTGCAGGGACAGGTCATCACAGAATCTCCTAGACTGGAAAAGACCTGTAAGATCATCTAGTCCCATCATTAACCTAACACTGACAAGCTCACCACTAAACCATGTCCCTGAGCACTATTATCTACACGATCGCCTCGACCGAGGGGCATTTCAAGCAGTTTGCAGACTGTCTACTCACCTTTGAGATATGTATTTATGAAATTATAAGCAAGAATAATAGACATGTTTTATTCAAAAGCTGTTCCTTTCAAGGGCTCTGAAAGAAGTTTGTTCCAAATGGCCTGAAAACAAAAAGTGATTTTATGACTGCAGCAAAAGTAAAAAAATCTTTCTACCAAGAGCTATTTAAGCTATTTAGACATTAGCATGTAAATTCTATACTCTAAGGATTATTTGAAACTCTACAGCAGCCAGCAAAATACAGCACAAATTACTGCAATATTATTTTTAATATGGTATCACACCAAAGGTCCACTATCACACTAGGTCTGCTTCTATTTCTTTTGTGGATTTTAAATGCAAATCCATGAAAAGCACTTTGTAATAATCTTGTGGGGAACTACTGTGGCTCCAAATGTTTCCTAAGAAAGATTATGAACAATGTCCTGTGAAGCCGAGAGCGATGGTAAGGAGCTGTGTATGGGCTTGGTGGGGGGCTGGACATTGGAACTAACCAAAAGGACAATCTCTTGAAGAGCTGAAGGACAGATGAACATAACTGCATGTTAGTTTTGGATGCCAGGACTATAGGCCAGGCTTGATGTAGATGTTACTAGCACCTTAATTCCCAAGTCCTCAGTTTATACTCCACAGTGTTAAGTAAAACCTATTTATCTTACAGAACTGCTACCCCACAAAACCCCAAGTTTCCCCTACCAGTACCTTCAAAATAATTAACACTGAGTAAAACCAGTTAAATATAAGGACTGATGGAATATGGAAATGCCTAGGGAAGTGGATGAAGAGAACTTAAAATACAAAGATAAATTTATTTTATGATAGTCTCCTCCTGGTGTATTAACCAGCATTAGCAAAATACATTTTAGCAAGAGTTTCTTACGTTACCTATTCAACTACCTGATTAGAAGGTATCCAAAGACAGTCTATATTCAGAACAGATAAACCATAAGACCAGGCTTAAAACATGCTTGTTCATTTATCCAGTTCCTTACACACAAGGGAGGAATTATTTTGATAGAAGTTTCACAACATCTCATCCAAATCCTTTACATTGAGGAACACTACAGCTAAGGGCCTTTGTTTTTCAACCTGGTACAAACGCATTAGTTTCAGCAGGCATCTCTCAAATAGGAAACAAGTAAGAGTAGCATTCTTTCAGGTTTCAACATTCATCAGACTCACTATAAACAATGACTGAAACCTCATTTTCAAGTCCAAAAATAAACAAGAACAGGGAGAGATTAGATTACATAGCAGTAACCAGTGATTTCTGCTACTACAGAGAGGGGGGCTAGCATCCATAAAAGGAGACAAGGTCCCAAGTTGAACCGTACTGTTTTCCTTCGAGTTTGACCTTGAAAAACCCTTTAACTTCTGTGTTCCTTAGTTTGATCTAATAAAACAAGATATATATACTTGCCAAAGTGCTTTAATTATGAAGACTGGCGATACAAACTATAATATTAAAAATAGCATTTGTTAACATCAACTTTCAGCTCAACTTGGAGAAAAAGAGCTGAATTTTTGGTCATATTTAGAAATTAAAGCAAAATTACTTGGGCTGAACCAATCCCACAAACAATAGTTACGTGGAAGAGCCTACATTTTAAAATCCAGATTGTCAATCACAGCCATGTCTGCAGAACAACTATCACAAATCATCTAACTGGGGGAGAAATCGCAGCTAGAGAGCAGTAGCTACTGGAGGCTTTGTGGCATTAACCAGCTGTCAAAATACAATTCAGCTCTATGGGAACGCACCAAACATTCCCAGACACTCTGCCTGTAAGTTTACAAATACTCCATAAATGATGTTTTAAGCATCTAACAGGAGAGAGATGCTCAACCATTACATTGAGGGACAACAGTATATGCAATGCAAAATATAACTTAAGATCACCTATTACAGATACCAGAGCTACTTAAGAAATCAAGATTTTTTCCTCATTGATATCTAATAGGTGAAGTAAGTGTTTTGGACCACATGGTGTGCAGAGAGAAGTCAGCAACAGCCAACCCACAGAGCAAAGAGGACAGACGCAGATGCGTAACGAATGACTCAAACATATTTGAAAGCCAAAAAGAGTAAGACAGCTTAGAAAACTGCATGACAACTGTATATAGCAGGGAGGGAAGAAAAAGCAACAAGTAGGTGAGAAAGGTGGAGAACAACTTGAAAATTATTACTTTTGTTACTGGCTTTCACCAAACAATATGTCTTAATCATCCAAGGGATAGACCTTGATGGTCTGGATTTTGGGATACAGACAGCACATTTAAGAATTTTCCATCCCAACAAACTAGCAGATTGTAGATTGTAAATTCTGGATGATCAGGGATTTTAGTCTGCTTATTTTTTTTCAATTGACTAAGCCATTATTTAGTATGCTTAGAAGAATTTTTTTCCTCTCATCACACCTCATTTAGCTCCTATCACTTCTGGGTTTAATCACTCCTTTCGACATATCTTGCAGACATAAATATTCCTGCTCAAGGAAGCTATGGGAGTACATGGGAACACACAATTTATTAAAACATCATGGTTAAGAACAAGGAGCAACACCACCATGAGTGGACTGATACGATACTGAAAATTTGTACCAAGACCGAGGAATTAAGCACTGTGGAAAAAAAAAATTGTTGTGCTACAACTCTGGAATCAAACACTCCACAATTTAAGGGAATAAATAGCTCCCTGTGTAAGTGTTGGGACCTTAAGATATCACCAACTTCACTTCTCATGCTCCTTCGAGGTGGCAGCATCCCTGTCAGAATGCATTCCAGGGACCGCAACTAGCTGCTTCAGTTGAGCTCCTAAATATGTCTTCTTAGGAGGAGGCATACGCCAAAACACACATCAGAAACAGATATGATGGACAGAACAGCCCTGACTAGAATTCCAGCTCCTCAGCAGGTTCAGCAAAATCAAATTGTATCACATTTGAGCTTAGGGACTGGCGTGATGGGCCATTCCTGCTACACTGAGAGAGGTGAAGGAAAGGAGTGAGCCTGGGCTGCAGAGACAGCGTGAGCCCCCAGGAGTTGGGGCTGTTATGCCACCAGTATGACCTTTCTGGTACCACTCAGGCTAACGTTACTGTGCTCTGACACAGGCACAGTAGGAACCAAACCACGTCTGTATTAATACCCCGAGCAGTCTACTGCTCCAGGTAGCTACCAACTGCAACAAGGACAATTAGGCAGCCTGTCTGCAGCCTTCGAGCCCTACATAAATCCCAGTTCCAGCAGCTGCAGAAACAGAGGAGGTGCTTTGTTTTTGTTTTATTCTTCATCTTTGTTCAAAGGAATGAGTGGAGAAGTTGATCTTTACCCTTCATCACTCATCTTCCTGGCTGCAAAAGGCTATTCAATGGGACTTTTCCTAATCCAGCCTTGCTGTCTGGGTTCTTTCCCAAGCTCTAAAATGAGGGCAAAATAAACTACGATTTAAAAAGATCAATAGAATAATAATAAAAAAAATATAATCAAACCAGCAGATTGCTTTTGCTGTGGCCCAAGTAGTTCTACAAAGACTTGACACTTCTGGAGCTTGAAGCTGATTTAAGCAACTTAGGTGACCCTGTCTTTATGCTGAACACATTTCATATGCAACCCACAGGCCTAGATTTTTTTAAAAGAAAAGCTTAAATTCAAAGACTCACAGTACTTCCATGGAAGAGTGTGCCATTTGCTGAGGCAAGGGCAAGTTTAGATTTTTCAGAGCCCAGCATTTTCATGTTTCGCAATGCTATGCCAATGAAAACACATTGCTGGGGGTGTGTTGGGGGGGGATGGTTAGAATAAAGCTCTATAACACTGAAGATTTTGTGGACGATGTCAGGAACATCATGAGCAGAGCTACAGTCATTCTCATTATATTTGTAGTCCGTTGCTCATGCAAGCATTCTGCATGGACAAACTAACTTCAGCAGCAGGTCTTTCAGCTGATCTTTTTCTTTTGTAAATGCTCCATTTCAAGACATTAATCAAGGCTGTTTTGTTTTTTTTCTCTTCCCCTCCTTCTTCATCTTTTTCTGAGGGTAGCCAGGGGCTTTTTGTTTCAGAAGGAACAAAAAATTAAAAGCAGAAAACCAGCAGCAAACAGTATCTTTTTAATCTTCACTGGGTGCTGATCATTATTTGAGCTATGCAATTTCATTAGATGTATCATTGGGTCATTTCCAAACAGTAGTTCCTCTTTTGCCAGGAAGCTGAACGATGGTACCTTCTGAGAAAACACCGAGCAACTTTTCTGGAAGCTGTCTGACACTTGATTGTGTCTGTTCCACATGCACTATTTGAATATCACATAAATATTTCAGTGTGGCATCAAAAAGATAAAGATCCATCTGAACACATGCAGTTTAACCTATATAAGCACACACTTCTTTCAGATTGCTCCTCTTCATTTGAAAATACATTTTTGAATGATGAGACGGTAAAAAGATATCATAATGCAGAAGTAGTTAATAGGCAGTTCCCGTGTACTTATGTATACAACTACAAATTAAGTCATGACCTCTGTTGCCCAAATGATTCATTCAAAATAGCAATAATAGCCTCTGACACGCATTACAGGCTTGACTACTAGCAAACTCCATTGAAGTTGCTTAACACCTCTGATTAGTAGACGTGTTTTCAGTTACTTACAACTATGTCTAATTTTAATAACCACACTGAAATTCCACAGACTTGGCAGGTATTCTGCCTTGAAGGGACAGAGGAGTTTTTAAAGTTTCATCCAAAAAATATCAGCTTTTTACTAGGACGTGGCTAGAAATCACCCAGAACGTAGTTTGGAGACACAGGTATAGTTAAAAACCAAATAGGAGATTAGCATCTTAAATAGATGAGAATCTTCTACTTTTCCTGTGACAATTTTCCTCCTTTAAAGTGAGGATAATTCCATCTCCCAATGACACTGTGAAAATTCTCTGAAAAAGCTTGAGTTACTCTAATCACAAACACAATACAGAAGACAAGAAAATTACTGACACTATCTTCAGAGCAGTTTAAGCAAACAAACAAAAATAAAAATAAGAAACAATTCCCACAGAATTAAAGGACAAGAACAACAAAAAACCCCACCTTCCTCCAGCCTTTACACATTTAAGGAAGCTACCACATAACTACAGACTGGCCCAGTTGTAGTTTTCATATTAATCTTCATTTGGGCATTTTCCAACATTTCATAAACTCATTTTTCTGGCGGGCAATGGGAGATGTGCTGTACACACCGTGTCTGGAGCTGGCATGATTTCGGCCCAGTGGGTCCTTCCAGCACATCATGAAATAAAAGGACCTGTTCTACCAAAGGACAGAAGGACTTAATTTCAATCCCACTGTATTCCTTGTTCCCGGTGACCTCGTTAGGCAATTATCTTCCTTTATAATGGAAATCTGGAAGCTTGCCACTTCAAATAGCTGCAAAATAAATGAAACTGTCTGCCAAGAGTACTCGCCTGTCATACCTGTCTTTCATACTTGGCAAGGATTTCATTCTGTCTTCTGAAACTCTTGGATATGGGCCGCATCTAACTACACTTAGGCAAGACAGAAACAGTCACATCATCAGGAGAGCACCTGGGATTTTTCCTTGAATACACAAGGTAGTGTATGAGTAATGAGCTACCCCGACAAGTCACCAGGTTTGTCTTTCTCAGGAAGCCCAGCACAACAATCTACGTTTCCTACCTGTTTCTAGTACAGACTAACCACAAAAATTTAACTCTGTAGAGTTAACCCTATTTAACTCAAATAATAAAGAACAAAAGAAATATTTTGCAGACTCACTGTTTCCCCCTTTTTCTAATTTTTCTTCAGTAGTATCTTCCCAGACACATGAGTTTTGTTTTAGATAGCCTACAACTTTTAAGATGCAGGCTATGGCAAATCTAAGTCACTGTGACCATGTCCTTCAGGGAGTAGATGCAGCACTTGTACCTGCCAGGAAATAATAGCTGACAACCAGGTGAAACAAAAGAATCCATCTAAATGAGCCTCGTAGCTTGAAAACTTTTCCTGCTTTTCCAGATAAACTGGGCAGAGGCACAGGACACAAGCCTTCCACGTTGTAAATGGAGCAGCAATCAAACTGAAGTGCATGATCCTCATTCTCGTACGCACTCACGCTGAAGTCAGGAACAATTATTTGAAATAGTACATGTGGCTCTTGACAAGGAGGTACAAGCTTCTTGCAACTGCTGTAACTTTATCACACTTAAATATCCTGACAATAACTAGAACATGAACGATAGAAAACAAGCTGGAAGGCAGACAAGAGAGGAACCCTTATGCTTCATACAAAGCATCACCAGGAACCTTTGGCTTGTTCACAAAGAGCCAGCACGCAAAATTATTAAAGCTGTGACTTCATAGAGAAGAGTCAGGATTTAGCAGTAAATACAACTTTGCAAAATGAAGTAAAGCATGTGTATGCTTGCACTAATCTAACAGAGTCCTTTTTCAATTTGATTCCATAAAAAAATTATATCAGCCCCTGAGAATAATCAGGGCTTTGAACGTTTCCACAGGCACAGGGGGAAAAAAGCTAAGACAAAGCAAAACAAATGTAGATCAAAGCATATAGTAAAGTTTCAGCCATCAAACTCTGGAGCCATAACAAAGGCTTTATAATCTAAAAAAGATTAAATGGTTGCCATTTTAGACCGTTTCTGTGAGTGAGAGATAAATGAGAACAGGGTAAAGATCCAAAATATACCAGCTGAATAAAACCCAATCTGTTACATTTTTCAAGACAACACTCTGCTCTCTGAGCTTTATTAGAAAAAGCATGATGAGTCTAGCCAATTTTTCCCTGAACAGGAAAACCTCAGCCCTGTATATCAATGGCAAGACAAACCAAAGAGTGTAACAAAGACCCTTTCAAACATGGGAAAATCTAACTAAGAAGGACAAAAAAGCTACTGTGACAGAACCAAAACTTCTAAACCCTAACATATTTCCAAAGGTGGGGTTTTATAGGAATACATGACTTTATTTGTATACCCTTACACTTCACACTAACGTCATATCAGTTCTTTTAAAGTATTTCACTAAAGAAAACAAGCGTATACTGTGACAGATTCAAAGTGAAGAACTGTACACACTTGCAGAATTGTTTGATCACAGTACAGTTGCTCTGAATTTTACAGTGAGTACCCACAGCTCTCCTGACTTTACAAAGCATTTTACAAGAGAAAAAAAACCCCAGCTATAAGCAGCTTCTGAGTATCAGCTCACTGTACTATCTCTTATATCGCTAGCTACTAAACAAATACCCATTGGCAAGGTTAATACAAAATTTCAGCAACTGAAAGAAAAATCTTTCAAGTTGCTCCTTTGAAGAGATTTGTATAAGCAAACTAAGTCATGTGACAGATCTGGGAAACATCTGATTGCAAACTGCAGAGGACTTGACAACAGCACAATGGGTTTTGTTCAGAAGGAAAAAAGTGGGGAAAAACCCAAACACTCCCATTCGTTTAAGATGACCAAAAGACTTAATTTTGGACAAAATACATTTTACCACATCACATTTTTTTCTCTGGAGTTTTACCATCCATTTCTAAATAAACTAAAGTTGTACACATTTTCAGAGACCATGAGTTTGGTTTTTCTGCAAAATTGGGACACCTGTAAAACTAGCATATAACCATATATATATTTCCATATAACAAATTAAGGATACAGAAAGATGACTTAATGACTGATCTCAGAAATTCATTAAATTGCAGTACACTGCTTCCTGCTAGTATTACCATTGAAATTGGTTACTTGTTTTAATAATGGACTCTCTGTGGAAATGTTAAGTTTCTTAGGAGCACAAGCAAATTGCCATCAGTCTCTGGAAGGAATAAAATATGAGAGAGAATCAAAATAACCCAGTAAAGTTTCTTAAAATCAGTTTTTGACTCTTTGCTACTTATGTATCCTATGTATCACAGAAACTAAAGGTCAAGGAAGAAAGCAAGGAGGGCAATAGAAAAACAAAGCTTTTTGGAGTTTTGTGATTTAAAGGGTTTCACTGCAGACCTCCTTTTTATAAAATGTCTTTTAAAGACGAGTATTGAACCACAGCTGGCTTTTCAGCAAAGCACAGAAATAAAAGGCATAGGATAAGAAAGCGTAGCACAGGAATACAAAGTGAAAAAGTGGAAGATGAATTTGAAACAATTCTGTGAAATATGCTCTATTAAGACTGATCTCATCAGAACACGTGAAAATGTGTTTGAAGTACAGAATTTGAAGTCTCAAATTAATTTCTCTCTTGCTTAAAGCAATATCAAAATTATGTTTTGCTATTTGCAGACTTTGACAACCCTTTTTTTTCAGGGTTTTTTTTTTGGGGGGGGGGGGGGCATGACACACATCCCTTAACAGGTGCAATGGTACTGGTTAAAACAATTGTAGCAGAAGGAAAAAATTATTGCCTTCATTAACATTTAAATCAAATGGGATATCTGGCTAAAGTCAGGGAAATTTCATTCTTGAAACACAAGCTTGCAGCATGAAGTTTGAATGTGAGAGTTTACTTATTCTATGTCAATGACAGTGCTACTACGCCAGCTAAATTATGACCATACCAAGATATTTGTCAGCACATCTACAGCAACAGAAAAACTGGTTTAACTGCTTTCAATCTGTTTTTACTCAAATATTGTTCAAAGTCTGGTGAGTCCAAGTAACTCAAGTCACTATCTAATTCCTTCCTGATATGATGGGTCATACAGTATTTAAGTATGTGTAGGCAAACCAAAGTCTAACAGCAACAGATAAGTTTGATTGTCTCTGCAATAGGAAAAGGCTCTAGGCAGAGTGAAGTACAGAAGTTTCTGGCTTTTGGTTGGGCTATGAAGTAAAACAGCATTTTGCTTTCCCTGCTGGGTTATTTCTAGCACCATTAGCGCTGGATGTAACTAACGGGATAAAGTTCATCTGCGATCCCCTCTCGGGCCCCTTGACATCTCTCATCGGTGCAGCTGCAAGCCCCTTAGCTGCTGTGAGATCCCTTAAGTAACGTGCTGGCCACATCACTGCTACCGCTTCGGCCCTTTCTACTGACCTGTAAAGAATGCAATGTTTTGATTTGCACAGTTGGAACACACAACCAAACATCTTAAACTGTTTCAAAAATCAAAGCTTACATTATTTTTTAATTTTTTTTTTAGTATTTAGCAGCACCTGAAAACTCAGAGCCTGCCCAGAGCGCTAGTGTTGTGCTCCAAAAGGCCAATTCAGAACTTAGACAACTTCAACACATAAACGACATGGGAACCAGCTTAGAAATATGTTTATCGAATGCACAGACAGAGCCAACCAGCTTCTGGATTCCAGGATCCACATTAAAGGAACAGAAGCAATCAGCCCACTCCCTCAATGTGTTGCTTGTGAGGGACATTATTACTTCCTTGTAGCTGTTATTATCGCTCAGTGGTAAGAACAAACATTTTCACCACAGGTGATTTATGAATATCATATGCATCTGATGTCATATGGCACTACACATTTGCAAAGAAAAAAAATAATTGTACTGTTTGAGTCTGTGGGGCGATGCAACTAATGGACACATGGTACAAAAGTTCTTTAGCCAACCCCCTCCACCTCTAGTTGAACACAAATCACAAGAGTGCTAATTCTACACAGCATGGGAATATTGAGAAAAGTTTAAGAAAAAACGCCGCGACAGCTGAAGTCATTGCATTGCATATAAAGACTCAGAGGCTGAGAGGACAGGGTTATGTCTCCCATTCTTTGATCTGTAACTTGTGACTCCAATTTGCGGATGCACCAAACACACAACAGAGGCTCCCCATAGCTTCCGCCTTCCCTGTTACTCCATTCCAAAGGGAAAGGGTTCTGCTCACTGATAACCAGAATATGCCTTTCTTGCAGTTTATCAGATCGAGCATTAATAAGACTCAAAAAGATAAATTCTGCTTAGTTGAGTGTGAAGATATGCAAGCTCAGCCAACCACAATCTCAGGTAAATAAGAGGATGATATGATGTTGCTATTCTGGTTTTCTGCAATTGCTTCCCGAGAGAAGCAGTCAGCATCAGAACATGGCCCCAAGCAATACTGAGCGAGAGTCTAACTGGAGTCTGTGGAAAGATTAAATGAACCAAAAAAACTCTTCCAGCTTCTTTTCCGAGATCATAATACCTTCTCCCAGTTACTTCACTCATTTTCTCCCCATCTTATTAACACACCTGCAGGGGCACAAGAGATGCGAATTCTTCATGTAAAATCCAACTTCAAGGAAACAAAAATCTCTCAGAAACTTTATAATACATCATAAAGTCCCAAAGAATACACAAGAAAACTCACAAAGTCTCAAGACTATTTGCTTTTCCCTGAGATGCTGGCAGAAACATTTACCTCATCTTTGTTCCAGCCTTGATACAATATTGTATACTGTCAATTACATGGAAATTTCTCCAGTTTCCAACAGTGAAGGGCTCAGGCTGTGCAAGGCTAGAAGTGGGTGTTGCTTGTGGTCAGTCCCACGATGCTGGATGAGAGCTAAGGGAAGCAACCCAGCCAGGACGGCTCAGCACTTGCCCTGTGTGAGATGGGGCTGGCAGCAAAGCACGTAAGATGACAGCCCACAGGGGGGTCCCCCAACCAGGCACCCTCACTCCGGGTACTGCAATAGGAAAAACAAGCAAACAACTGAAGAAAACATGATGCATTACGCACGTTCTTCTGGGAAAGCAACAAGCAAGCAATTTACCCAAACACAACACACTAGGGGTCAAGCAGAAGCAAAACAATTCTATGCAGTACAAAAACACTCTTGCTGTCATATCTCCGCAGAGTCCCACATCCAGCTCCAATCATTCTCGCCCTCTCCCTCCCTAGGGTAGATAGAGCTATGCTATGGTATTCATACATAAGCTTTAGAAGACTTATAAAGTACAGAAATTGATGTACTGCAAAGTATATCTTCTTTGTAACTTTGCAAATTGCCTAACAAATTACTTTGGGAGATTTAATGGTTAAGCAATTCAGGAGGGGTATTAAGTGCACTTTCGAAAATAAGACCCTGATCAGAAGATCATAAGTACGCTCTTCTTCATTTATGTACTGCAACTTCATCCACTAGAACTGCAAATAAGAGCCAAAAGACCACAGGATTAATACCAAAAGCACAAAGACACAAACAGGCATGTTTTTAAGTTGCCTTTAACTCTTACTTATTAGGCAGCAGGGAGCTCTTAGTAACTAAAGCAAAACTAAACACAGAAGAACAAGGATACATTCTTCCATTTTGCTCTGCTTGGGACACCTTCCCTACAGCAAACATTTTCAATTACAGGAGTCTGGCATCCTTTTTTGTGCTTTTAAGAAGACCGGCTGTCTTTCCTTTGAAGTATTTGAATGCTCATACTACTGCCTTACCACAGTGTCTGAGAAGCGTTAAGTGTACAGCCTAGCTTGGAGAGCTGTTAATTCAAAACAGAGCTGTATAACTCCCATGGTTTGTTTAAAGCAAACAAAGAAAACATCCCTCTGTTGAGACTCACTCAAAATTTTTTTATTATTAGGATCAGGTTACTCACTGGAAAGCAGTATGAAATAGAAGTAGTAAGAAAATCAGATTTATGGGGAAAAAAAATATATAAAAAAGACCAAAACCACAATACAATTAGATAATTTTTTTATCTAGACTAGAAATAAAGCCAAAATCCTTCCATAGCCTCCAAAATAAGACTTCTTTGTCAATGGGATGAGGTCTTCAATAAAGTAAAAAAAGACAACCTCAAGAATTCAAGCATACCATCACTACACAAGTCTGTATGTGCGTGTATCAAAACATTTTAAAATAATTTAGAGCCTTTTCCTGCCTATCTAGAGGTGTACAGCAATTTTTCCAGCAAATGACAATCTAGCAATTGACAGTTAAATTAAATTGACAATTAGATTAGATTTAAGGAACTGAAAATAAATGATTTTTTTTTCTACTAACTGACTTACAGTACAGTCATCACAGATGTTATTATAAAGTCTCATAACAAAAGAGAAAAAAAAAAAAAAGAGTAATTTTCTGTTTGACTGTGCCCCTTTGACAAAACTGAATACATGCTATGTCATGGCTTTCAGAGTATTTTTAGCTTAAAAAAAGATTTCCATTTTAGGTAATTACAGCCAAAGAGCACTGCTGATAACAAAACTGATTTTACTTATCAACCAGACAAAGCTCAACTCCTTGCTGCTCTGGCAATTAATTTTTCATCATTTATTTCATGCACTTGGAAGGAGTAGAAATGTTTCTCCCTGGATATTTTTCCATTTAGAGTCCTAAATCATTTTACAAGTTTCATCTGCCAATCAAGTTGAACTTTGCTCTGACAGCAGCAGAACTTGTATCCACGCAAGTGGCAAATCAGTTTATAAGTGTTTAGAATGATAGCGTTTGCATAAGCTTTTGTATTTAACTGCATCAATGTAAGAACAGACTTAAAGTGGAATGCCACATATGCTTCAACAAGGCTTAGCTATGATAAGCTGACTCAATTTGGACATGGCAAAGCTGCTGAAATGCATTTATAATAATGTTATCCAATTTAACTGAATGCATTTTGGCCTAGCTACATTAAATACCTACATAAGACCTAATTTTCTTCAGGGAGAAGATGGGGATTAATTGGTAAGTTAGCTATAATCACATATTATAGAAGATGAACTGCTAGTTCATCCCTAAGAAAAAAAAAATAAATCATTAAAATAAAAGACTTCTCCAGTTTTTTTCGCAGCATTAAGTATTTACCCACAATGTAAAGCAGTGTAAAGTGCTGGAAAAGCCCTATCACTGTTTTAACAGCCGGGGGGGCAGACGGGGGGAAGTGAAATTTAGTATGTCAAATTACGTTCCATGATCCAAGAACAATTCTCAGCCTTTTGGATTCAGCACTGATAATACATACTTAGAATTTTTAAAACTAGATTTAACCTAATTTCCACTACACTTAGAGATGCAGTAACTTATACATTATATATTTGTATTCCCATAACTATATAATTCACTTATGTTTCACTTATATATTCACTAAATGCACTAATGTGTACTTCAGTTAAGCAGTACTTGGAATCTAGTATGTTATTTTAATAATCTATGCTTGAAATTCAGCTGTGAATAAAACATACGCTAACTCCATACAAGAAATGTGTGTGAAAGTACTTTTCAGGCTAAATTTAGCCCTTCAAGGAAATAGATATTAGGGTCATAGTATGTATTAAATTTCTAAGAATCAGTACTGCAGACTTCTTGTCAAGATTTGCTTTTTAAAATGAGAAAGGAATGCTACTACACGTTACATTCAAAATCAAAATACAGCTCTGAGAAGCTGAACACATTGCTGCAAGAAGTTAGGAGCTCCCTGCTTCAAAGTTTTGAAATTAGGTTTACACAATGCAAAGCTCTAGTGATGGAAAGACTAGGCTCACCGTTATTAACTAGTAAGAGAATAAAGGAACAAGCAACAGAAGAACACTCAAAAAGTAGAGGAGATTGAAACTAAAAGCGGATTTTGGTCACAAGAGGTCCTTTGATTTGTCCTTTTCTCCAGCTAAGAGACGCAATAGAAAAGAAAAGGAAGAATGCAACATAAGGAGAGACAATAAAGGGCTGGCCTGTTTTGGCTTCTCTTCCCATTCCTTAAATATGTATCTATATAAACTTCCAAGCAAATAAACATTTCTCTTTGCTTCAACTGCCACCCACTGGAAAAGGAAAGCAACATTAATTCCAATTGCAATACCCTAAATAGGTCAGAAAACCAATCTGACAGATACTAGTACAGATTACATTAAAGCTCTGGGATTGCTTTGAAAATCTTAGTGGCACTGCTAGAAATAAGCAAGCTTGCAAATTAAACTGAAACAGAAAACAGAATACAGCTACAAGCCAGAGCTCCACTTCCTCTCCCTGCCCCAGGCAGCAGGCGTTTGGGTTGTATCGCAAAAGTTTTAGAGAGGAGCTGGAGTGCGCGAGGATGAAGTGAGAGTAGCAGGTCTGGCAGCACCCCTCTGACAAACGTGGTGCAAGAAGGACAAGCAGCATCACATAGCCCAGCAGCTCTCATCGCTCTGCACTGTGCTGCTCCTGCTGCACTCCAGGTCTACCTCTATACTCAAATTGCTGCTCTCTTTCCCACTTGCTTTTGCCTTACAACAATAATCCCAGTAATCCATCAACTTCCTTGCCTAAATGGCAGCTTCGGCATTCCAGCTTTCCCACATCAGCAACCCCCATATTCCCGTTAATGGACAGCTTCAATGGACACACGGGGTGTCTGGGGTGCAGATCCAATAACTTAGTCTTTTAAATAATAGAGCAATGCGGAAAGGCTTGCTGAAAAAACGGTACAGGCTGCAACAGAGCATTATTGTCCACTTTGGATGAAACTTGTTCTAACTTTAGATAAAATAAACATATGCTTACACCAGGAGTGCTGACCTAGGATAGCAACATGAGGTATTTGCAAGCAAAAGCATGCATGTCAGATGCAATGACAGCAGTGTAACAGCATGTTGCACAAATGCAACAAAACTCACCGTTAACTGGAACAGACTGTCCTGCAGACATGCAGTTCTGGAGAACCTGCACTGAGGCTGTGATGGGTCAGCCAGGGAAGTCAGCAATCACAGCTGAGACCATTGGGCAAGCAAACCTGAATGATACAGACACGCCCTGACTGCCTGGGCGTCAGGACAGCCTCTATTAACATGAGACCAAATACGTGGGGAGAATTAGATTCCAGAGAACCTTCCATATTTAAGATATTCTCAAGTGTATATGCAACAAAGCAAGTTTGCCAACACAACAGCTACTCTGCAATTATAGATGAGCTGAGAGGTATAAATTGATTGCAGATTCCATCACCGAAAGGGTCTAAGGAAACTGAAGGAAGGGGAAAAAAGCCTAAGAACCTAATACAAGCCCTGTGGAGATTAAGAGGCAGACCTATAAATCTTTTGGTCCAAATCACACGTTTCTTCGAAAAGGCTTGCAGAAAAAAAATCTACCAGGAAAAAATATCTGGCAATATCCCCTCATTAAATTTCTCTTCTGCTGTTGTAAAGGTGGGGAGTCCCACAGTGGAACATCTTCACTGGACTGGCACAAGAGATGCTTCTTTCACAGGGCAGTCGGGGCCAAGATACCTGCCAAAGTTGTAATACTGCTTCGAGCTCTATGTTCCTGCTCTCTAGTTCTCTGACAGGATTTTTTTCTAGGCAGGACACAAATGCTGTCTACTGACCCCTGGTTTTACCTGTCCTTCCCTAACCGTTGTGCTAGGTTTGAAGAAACTAGGCAACCAGGGATGCTGGAGTCTCCTTTTCAGCTGAGAGAATGGGAGAAGACATGTTCAAGCGCCAATGGCTCACTGCATTCAGATCAAAGCAAAACTGGATGCAGTTTAGCTCTTAAATTACTTGGAAGAGTTTAGGCTCTTGCCCCAGGATGCCGCCTCTTAGATAAACTTGTCAAACAGAAATCCTAAGTGTCAGCTCCTGTCAGTTGTCAAGGAACACAAGCAAATGTAGTACAAGAGAGCTTGCACGATTTCCTGACAGGCAGATCTGCTCCGGGTATTTGGCAATCAGCGTCCTCAAGTCATTAGTAAGAATATTTGAGTTCAGTAAAGGCCATAGTCATCGGCCAACAGACACATAAGGAAACAGCTAAACTCTTGTTGAGCAATTCACAGCTCAGCACGAACACAGCATTAACGGACCATCACACTGGATGTGAAGAAATATAATCACCATCGCTCAGTGAGTGCAAGCACCAGTCTTCCTTTAAAAAAACCAAATTATCTATCAATACTGAAAGGATCTGTAATCATATCTACTCCTTCACATGCAAAGATACTTGCATGACTGAGGGTTTCAGATTCTATTTTTTATTTAATCTATAAAAGGAACAGAGTTCGTTATCAAAATGAAAGATCCTGGCAGCGCCTACTTGATGTAAGAGAGCCATCTGTGCTCTTACAGGAATATATATTAAACACATTTTTCAAAAACAAGAAAGAATAAATCTTACTTTCACAAAAGTTTTCCGGTAAAATATTCTATTCTGACATACAACTGTGCCCTTTAGCAACTGAAGTATTTTCTCCAGCTCAACAGGCACTAGCAAAATCAGTAAGGTACAAAATACTCATTTTGGTTACATAGTCATGCCAGCAAAAGGACAGTCACCCAAAGGCATTACAAAACATACCAAAAATCTTGAGATAAAGTGTACAGGTCAGTCAGTGTCATACTTCAAACATGACAGTCTTTCAAAGTTAACTGCACTACGTCAATTCATCTTAATTTTCCTTGCGAACACAAATTAAGAGCATATAATGGGCCCTACTTGCTACTGGCTCGAGCATATCTTCTAAATTCCTACCAAATTTTCACACAGAAGGCCTTTTGAAAAGGACGGACTGTTTCTTTTAAGAAAGAAATACAAGATTCCTTTTTTGTTCAAACAAGAATCAAATACAGTCTCCTCCTAGAAAAGCATAGTTCAGCCATCGAACAATGTGCTAGCAATAGCTTAGCTACACTGCCTTTGTACTCACTGGGGAATTTCCCAGAAAAAGACAGACTGCAGAAACCAAGCTTAACCTTGAGTTTGGCTGCTAGACATTTTTGATAATCTTTTCACATTTCTATCAACATGTTCAAGCATCTAAATCTTAAAAAAAAACCAACTGGCTATAAGTTAAAAAAGCTTTACTATGAGAAAGACAAATCTGGTATCACAACCAAAAATCTTTCTTCCCTTAAGCTGTTCCTCATATTGAATATTGATACATTTGATGCGCTGAAGTAAATTAGTATCATGGGTATGATAAGGAACAATGTGGTACTGACTAAACAGATTTTGTGAGTTCCTTAGGCAGAAAATCCATAGCAAAGCTCAAACTGCACTTCCTCCAAAAACCAGAGAAGATAAAGAATCAAATATACAAACAATAGTTTTATTAGATCTCTAATAAATAGGTGTTGATGGGAGAAAAAAAAAATTTCAAACACTCAGTAAGTTGACACCTGAGTGCTAAAAAACCATGCAGTTTTCTCTCTTTGTTATCTCATCATTACAAATTTGTCACACAACAAACAACTAGGCTAAACCAACACAGCTCTAAGCTTTCAGCTCCAAAACAGTAGCACACATGACTTCATAGCTCAGGGGTGGGGAAAAAAGCTGAGGCTGAAGTTTAGATTTACTGCATATGTTTCAAGATATGCCGTATTTATGGTAGGTAGCCAGGGTTAAACCAAGTCTATAAATACTTAAATCATTTATGAGACTGCAAAAGAGATAATACAAATCAAAGCCACTCATGCACAGACATACATCCCATTTTAGGTTTTCAGCCATCCAGGAGATGAGAAACAGGACACTAATTCAGACAACTCCTCTGGGCCCAGTGAGATGGAAAGGACTTCATGCACCTCTTCAGAACAGAGGGGCACCCCTACTAAGCTGTTTGTGAAGAGCTTGTTTTCGTAGGGTCTCTTTGCCACAGACACACACAATGCCTAGTGCCGTGATACCTTGACCTATTAACCAGTCTCCTAGGAGCTATCCCAACTCCACTCTCGCTACCAAGGAGTAAAAGTGAAACCGCTTGGTTACATTTCAACCAAACAAAACCATAGCTTGCTCCCAGCTCTGAGGAACAGTATTAGGAATAGCAGGATATGAATACATGTTGCACATCTGTGTTGTTCTCAAAAGTGGGTAAAGTGGACAGCACCTTGGAATTCAAAATAAGCATACAGAGAGGTGCTGCTTTTTTTTTTTTTTTTTTGATAAGTTTGATGGTTGGCCGATCAAATGGGAGGAGACAGCAAGCACACACCCTTCTCCCTTCGCAGTCAGGCAAGTATCATACACAGCTTAAAAGCTTAATGTACATCATTTTCCTGAAGTTATCTGTGATGGTCACTCCCAGACTTTATGGATCATGATTATCATCATATGAATATCCATTCTCTGTATCAGTGTTACTTGCAGTAACAGTTTGGTCCAGACCAGAACGGAAATAAATCTTGCACCATTCTTGCCAAGGACAAAGTTGCAATGTCCCCAGTACTCCTGGGCCAGATCCATCATTTCTCTACCCTTCCTGGTATCTCTGGTAACAGGAGCAGCACACTGGTACAGCTTCCAGTCACATAGGCAGTATGTATAATCTAGGTGGCCCTATAGAGCTAGAGGCAGTACACCACTTCCTACAGAGCAGACTTTTGCAAAATTACTCAAATATCACAAAAAGCTAAAGGGGTAGCTTAGAGAGGTAATGCCTCTTTAAGAAAAAAAAAACAAACCTCTCTTACAGGTAGACATAACTGCCTTTTAAATGAGAACATAACACAAGCCATTTCAGCATTATTTTACCAAGGCTGTAAAGAGCTCTCCCAGGCTTCTCTCTCTTAATTGCATCTTTGCAAAGCACAGCCAAGCAGATGTGGAATGATTACTTTTAATGTGCTACCCAAATAGCTCTGAATGGGCACAGGTAGTTTCTCCCCTTTCCCTATTCCTGCTTGTTGTCCTTTGGCTCCACATAGAGCTCTACAGAACCAAATTCTGCACTCAGATTACACAGGATTCAGAGAAATACAACAAGTTCTGTCACGCAGCAAGGGAAGTTAAAAGAACTACTGGAACAGAAACTGTTTTGGTGCTTTTTAGGCGACTTTTGGACAGAACCTGATAACCAGGATGGAGAAGCTGCATTTAACGCAATGATAATTCCAGAGTAAAAATCACATTACCTTTCTCAGCAGTGGATGATTAACAGAGGAATTTGGCTCCCAATGAAGTCAGCCAGCCCCCAGACTCCACTGGTAAATCCCTTCTTGTCATCTTTCACATTCAGGTCTGACTCATCTGCAACCAACACTTCAATCCCTAGCCTATTCCTTTTTTCCTCTGTTCTTTTTACAGTAGGTTAAGTATATAGTTCATAAATGTAATGAAGGGGATGGTGGACTATAGATACATAATGCACTTGGACTGCAGCATGAGGAGACACACCTAAGTTAGCTTTAGGGAACTTAAATACCTGTGTCAATGAACCCAATACAGGTGCATACCTCAGTGCTGGCTAACTCCTGTAAAGTATTTACACTGTACTGTCCACAGAGGCTTGTGCCAGCGCAGCTTCACTGTAGATTAGCTGGACTGAAGTGAACTTTGATATATCCACATGTGCTACAGTCCCACCTCTGGTCGCAGTGCAGTTGCGAAGCGAGAGGTGATGAAGGGACTCCTCTTTTCAGGAGCAGCAGTCGGAGCTGAGCTCTAGCTACGGGCAGGCAGAGGATCTGTGCCCCTGCACAGAGGCAGGGTTACAGTGAAGTCCTTCAAACGGAAACAAGGAAGGATAATTAAACTAAACTATTAGGCCCTGAAGTACTCAATTTGACATGAATTGTAACTGTAATGACTGTGGCATTTAGACATCAAAATAGACTCAGAGGCCTGAAAGCTTCTATGCTTTTCCTATGAAATTGGTTATTTTAATAAAAGATGTCATTTTTCCAGGTTTTATTGTTATTTCCTTGATCTATATAGCACCAAATAGCCAAGCTCTCTTTGAGAGATTCTTCTAAAGATTTCTCTTTAACAAAAGTAGCTACAAAATTTCCTAAGTTTTCTAGTTTAAAAATAGTTTCTAGTTTAAAAATAACGCATTTTTTTACAGAGTATCTTTTCAAGTATGCTGTGTGATCAAAAAGTCAGAATTATTATGCTATTTCACTGTTCCATTCAATAAGAAAATTATGACCCTATGTACAATTATGCCTAACGAAAAGGTGGGTTATAATTCATGAAATATAAAAATGGAAAAAAGTTTGAGAACAACCTCTTGTCTGCTGAGAACAATACGAGCATCTTCCGGATCAATTATCTCACACACATTCACCAAGCAGAATTACCTTATGACATACTCATTAACCACACATACATCATAGCTGTGTAACAGAATATAGTTTTCTACACGTTTGTATCAGCCACTGAGTGGCAGCAATTCCTTCATACCTATATCTGAATTATGAGATGTAGGATGAAAATTTCAAAGTACTTCTAACTCCTAATTCTTTTATGCTACCTCTAAATTCTTTTATGTTTAGCATTACATACAACCATACAAATAATGTCTAGTAAAATACCTTGTTATGTGTTTCAATTTTTAAACTGTCAAAGTTTCAAAAGTTATGTACTTTACTCTGATGATCATACAAGTTTGCCATATTCAATTTTACAAAATGATAACTTTGAGTAAAACTATGCGGGTCAAGGAAATTGAAAATGCCAGCATTTAATAATTTCTTAAACTAAAGCACAGACCTGTATTTTATTATGAAACCCAAGGTGAGGGTGACAAACTAAAAAAAAATAAAAAATCTAAATCTATGTTTTGCAGCCTTATGTTTGCTTCTTTCCTCAGTATTTGCAGGTTCCCATAGTAGATTTCAGTCACCTCAAGACAACATCAGTCCAAAACCAAATACCTAGTTTTTTAATACAGCCCTTTCCAGGAACTAAAATAAACAGGAAATGCTGCATATACACTTTTTAAAAGAGATGTTTATGAATTATTGCTTAACTACTTAAGAAGCACTTCATAGTCTCTTGTTCAGAAAGCTATCTTGGTTATACTTTGTTATAGCTTCCTATTTGATCAGTACAATGCTGCACGGCATTATTTGATAGATGGAAAGCCAAAGAGGTTATTTGCTGGCTTATTACCCTGTTAATAGACTAATGACTGTATGAGGCCAAGGCCCAAATAAGATTTAAAAGAAACTAAACACACAACAAGTGCATCCAGGATTTCGACACAGACTATTTGCAGAGATGCAAAATGTTGTAGTTCATGCTTTAAACGAGTCTCTAAAACCAGGAAAAGATGTAGCGCGAGAACCGCTTATCCCAGACCTGCCTTCTCTGCGGATTCAGTTCCCTCCTTGGAAGCATCCCAGTGTTGTGAGCCGGGATACAGGGCAATATCATCCTTGCACATAAATCTCCTGCAAGAGCCCTTAGGTCCAGACCAACACTGCTCTGCGCTACTTGAACAGTCTAGAAGTGAAGCGGTGCAACAGTCAGAGCCCACGCGCAAACCGATGTCAGCTGTAACCGCAGACTGCCACAATTCAATTATTTCAATATTTCATACCCTAATGCAAACGGGGAATCCTCTAGCGACGAACCGAAAATTGGTTTTTAAGAGATGCACGCCTGGCATGCACACAAAAGCAACAGGCATTCCTGCTCCTTCATTTCTTATTGTCTGCCGCCACTCGGCTGGAAAGCTCACCCTTTAAAAGACCGTGCATTCTGTCTGCTTCCAACTCGCTGTCCTATGGGGGACAGAAACCGAGTATCAACCGGGTGGGAAGAAGAGAGGGGAAAAAAAAAAAAAAAGAAGTTGGTAGTATTAAACTTGGCGTTTCTGCTACAAGGAACTCCGCGTTTCTGTCAGGGGCCGGGGGGATCTCGCTATCTCCTCACAGGGGGCACGGTCCCCTCCCGCCCGCGCTGCCTGCCCGTCCCCCCGGCCGCAGGCTGACAGACTTTCCCCGCTCCGGGTCTCTCTTTCCCCGCGGACCGAACCCGCCGGCTCCACCCCGAGCACCCCCCCTCCCACCCCAGCTCGGCGGCGGGGAGGTTTCGGTGCACAAAGTCCGCGGCCGGGCCGGCCCCGGGGCTCCCGCCGCAGCCCCCCGCCCCGGGGCGCCGAGCCCAACATGGAGGCGCGCCTGAGGAGGAAGCCCCACAGCAGCCGGCGCCCCGATGCCGGAGGCAGCCCCGCCGACTCCCGCCCCGCAGCCCCGTCGGGAAGCGCCGCCTGACCCGCCGGCACACACAGCGGAGCGGCGGGCTGAGCACGCCAGCGGCCGAACCGGGCACCCTTCTCCCCGCCGGGAGCCCCACGGAAGCCGGCCGGGCCGGAGGGAGCCGGAGCCCGTATCGCTTCCTCATTCACCCCGCGCCAGGCGGGGCAGGAACTGCCGAGCGGAGGAAGCCCCCACACCGGGGGCAGGTACCGGCACTCACCCGCTTCCAGGGAGCCGTCGGGGGCCGTGGCCGCCGCCGAGTTTCGGGTGCTGTCCCGAGAGAGAGCGAGGGAGCGAATGAGTGAGGCAGCGAGTGGGTCCCCGCCGCCGCCACGGCCCGGCCCGGCGCTCCCCGCCCCGCGCTCCGCCTACGGGGCGCAGCTGCGGGCCCCGCGCTCACCTGCCACCGCCGCCGCGGGCCCCGCCCCGGAGGTGCTGAGGGAGGCGGCAGCGCCACCAGCCGCCTCCTCCCCTCAGGGTGGGCGGACGGGCGGCGCCCCGTCCCTCAGCCCCTCGCCCGCCCGGAGCGGCCCCTTCACCTCCCTTTTCCCCGTCCCGTCTTCCTCTCACCGTCGGAGGCGGCCGCGTGTGGAAACGCCTCAGCCCTCGCCGGCGGGGGAGCGGCGGGCGGGCCGGGCGCCAGCGCACCGTACCGTAGTGTACCGTACCTTGGCGGGTGGTTTGGCTCGAAGGGCCCCTGGCGCGACGCCGAGGTGGGGAGGCCACAGCCGGAGCGGTGTTGGTGCTGAGGGTGGCCGGGCCGCGTTGGAGATGAGGAAATGATTTTTTAGGGTTTTGGGTTTTTTTTTTTATTGGTCTACTGGTCGCTGAGATGCAAAGAGCATCTGGGTGTGAGGAGCCAGAGGTCAGCCGGGGAGCCCCTGCCCGGCAGGGAGCGGCACTCGGGTTTCCTCACCCCTTTGCCACGCTTTCTCTTCCATTCTTTTACTTAAAATGTTCTTCCGTGGCTTAAAAGCCATGGGTGTTTGTTTTAATAGTGGGGCCACAGCTGGGTTGGCTGTAGCGCTGCCGTCGCCTCAGCGACTTCACCACAGAGGTGGCCTTTGGTGATGTGCCCCAAGGCGGAGGCGTTCCTCGGGCTGTGGGGGCCCTGGCCAGGCCTCTCCCCCAGTTCCTGCTCTGCTCTCAAACGGGGCTTGGTTTTTCTTGAAGCCTTTGGTGCTGCAACCGCCAGTGTTAAAACGAGACGTTTAGGGATGGGTTGCAACACAGGGAGGTGTGAAGTGTAAGAACCAGAGAAAACGCTGCTATACCCCTGTAGGAATCCAACAAGTAGGTCTTCGTCATCATTTTTTAACTCATACAGGTCAGGTGTAATTAGTCTCGTGTCTTCATCTTAAATGATCTCATTCTGCCCTAGCTGAAAACAGCGATGAAGCTCCCAGTGTTTTTTTGTGACGCTGCAGTAACTGCGGGTGTTTCTCCGGGCAGGTGCCAGGCCGTGGTGCGCAGCTGAGGGTGTGGGAGCATTGCCGGGGGCTGGCACCCAGCTGTTGGACAGCTGCAGAGTAATCTCTAAAAAGCCGAATTCCACCTGTTCGGTGTCCAGCTTCTTTCCAGAGCATTTGCCTCGATATTCGGAAGCCAACGTGGAAGTTTCTGAGTTGTTCTGTCTGACGTCACATCTGAAAGGCTATAATGTGTATACAAATCAGCCTTGTCAATAGTTTATTTATACATGGAGAGTTTAATTTAAAGTAACTTATTTTAAAACAAAATTACCATCAGCCGAGAGCTCTAGTGGATATAACGATAATCACAGTTTGGGTGAAAGCGATGGAGCAGAATTGTCTTGGGTTGTTTCCTTTTTACTTCTGCTGCTAATTAAACTATGTAGTATTTTGCACAGATACATGTTCTTGTGCGTGTTTAACTGTATTTTTTTTAATTGGAAAATATAAATAATATTTTCCTGCTTTGGGACAGAATATCATCTGATTAACTGTAATGCTGCAATAAATTGCATGAAGACCCTCATTTAAAATTATGTAAATTGCTCTTACGCTGAAATCTGAGGAACTTTATATGCATGAGCAATTCATGAATGTTGTGCTAGAAAAGCAAAACTAAAACTAGTTTGAATGAGAGGGGAAAAAACAGAAGCTAACTGTGGCCAAGCAGTTTTCCTCATTTTGAGGCTTCCAGTGCAGTTTGGCAAAACAGAAAGTGCTTTAAAATGCATTTCATTTAATTTCATGTTCTTTGGGTATTTAATGGAGTGTAAGTGGTAAGAGAGAGTCCATTTTGGTTTGTGATTTTACCATATAATGTTGCAGCAAGCCATTTGTTAACTACCGTTGCATTTCAATTATTTAGAGCATCACTTTAGTCCAAGTCTTTCTGAAACAGATAGTCTTTTCTTGTTTGGACTGTGAAAATTTTGCAAGGCCTAAAGAGATTTGCGTCTTAGGTCTTTGTTCAGTCAGTCAAGGGGTTCAGGTTGAATTAGGGCTGGGTAAAGATGTAAAACTTTGATCCACAGGAAATGAAATGGAGGATCTGCTCAACTAATACAGAAAGATGGCTTTAGAAACTTGAGGTGTTTCCTGGTACTGAGACTTTCTTGCTGACTGATTATTTTCTGTAATTTTGCTCTTCAAACTCAGCAGTGCAAAATGTGCGGTAATGCTCTTACAGTTGGAGATTGTCTTTCATCAGAATAGATTCTAAGCTCAGAAGGCTTTATTAGCACATTTTACAGGCAGTGGAGTTGAGAAGGGGATGAAAATCAGTTCTTACTGAACAGCCTTTAGCAGTGCTCTGTGTCAGCTTCTAGGGAAACGGCAAGGCATGCTGGATTTCATTGAGGTTACAGGGTAACTATTGGAAAATAAAAGGTCAATCACAAAAACAGGGATGTGGAGAGGGACAGGGGCATGGGGATGTGGGCATTACTGTCTGTGATCCGTTTTTCTGAAATGTGCGTGTAGATTTATTTTTGTTTAAACCAACTCAAGACTGTGTTTTCTTTTTACATTTCCTCTCTCGGGTAGCTGGATAGACAGCCCAAAACTTCCCAAACTGTGGTAAAGCACTGCTTTGGTATGGGAAAACTCTGGGGAGGAGATAAACTACCAGGGCCTCCTGCAGCTGTATTTTCTCTTGAATTTTCCCATCTAGAAAACCTCCTTTGCCTGGGGCCACTTAATTTTTTGCCACATGACATGATGACAGTATGGGTGATGTGACTTTGAACCCTTTCATGTGCATACATTAAAAAACGCAGTGAGAGAGAAAGCTTCCTGCAGCAAGTGTAAATGAAAATTTTGTAGTGGAAGTTAAGAACTTGTTCGCTGAAGATTTCAGAACTGGACTGGTATAAAACAATTTTCCCAAAGTGTGTAATCACTTTTTGTGAGTTGAACCGCTATATCTGCAGTACTTGTAACCTTCAGCAAACAAACCTGATTTTAATTCTGATGGCAGATACCTGATTTATGCAAAGATGGTTATTTATGCAGAAGTGTCATTTCAGAACAGCAAAGAATCATGGTGGTTATTGCCAAGTTCTTTTTCACAGCCCGGCTTTGTAACAGGACCTCATTGGTCTCTCTTTCCCAAGTCGAAACACCAAAAGCCTGCTCTCATTTCCTCTTTTCTGGTAGTAGTGGGGGCGTGAAAAGAAGAGTCTGGTGGTGATGGGAGTTTCCACCCATTACCTTCTACACGGGTCTGTGGTCTACTGTGTAGATTCACTTTTTGAAGTGTTTTGAACATTATGTATTGTCATTTATTCAGCTTTTTCTGAAGGTTGAGGTCAAAGGCTTGTGCTATCTATAATACTTTTCTCCTTGAAGGACATGAGCTCTTTGTGGATTCATAGATCCTGAATTTGGTCATATGACAGTCTGGGTGCCATATACATTTGGACTGATGTCCAAGTGAAACAGAAATTAGCCTTCCTTTTCTGAAGTCTTGGAACTTTAGAGATTCTTTTCAATGGTAGAAATTAATTTCTACTGCTTATCTTTGCAGTTTTTATATTGGCTAAGGAAGGGTTTCTTCTTTGTATTAGTCAGCATGCCATTTTTTGTGACTTGCAGCTGAGTCGGTCTTTCCTACTTTTTAAGGGTTTGTTTCTGTGCACGTTGCACGTGAACAAGCTGCTGTGCCTGCTTAGAGCTGTAATTGGGTCAGGAAGACTATCTGCAGGTGAGACACTGTGGTTAGGCACTACATCTAGGAGGAGCTGTCATCTCTATTTAAATTTATTGTGTTTTAGAACTTGCAGTTGCATAATGTTCTGTGCTTAGTAGAGTTTAAATAAAATCAAGGATTTCTTTTGTTTTTCCTGAAGGATGAGATGTATAAGTTATTCAACAGTTCTGGGGAAGATTCTGAAGTCAGATGCAAGCATGCGAATTGCTACATATTTGTATAAGCAACTTATTGCAGAGTGGTTTTTGTTATCAGATTTGAGTCTTCAGAATTTGAGATTAAAACTGAGATATGCTTTATGTCCCAACCACTCTGCAGTTTTACTCATTTGAAGGAACTTTTACATATGATTCACTTATAAACCAGGCAAGAAAATAGTTTCCTGACAGTTTTGCTGAGGCACCTGCCTAAAGCATTGCCAGTTCTTGTGATGTTTGATGTTTTTAAAGCCCTACTCCCACAAGAAAGTCATTACATTAAAATCTTGGGCACTTTTTCCTCTTTCTTAAATAAAATCATTTTACGTGTTTGTATAGAAGACTTGCAGATGTAATCTTGCGAGTTCCTAAACGACTGAAAATCTGGGCTACCATATAAAAGGAATCCAAAAATCTCTCAAGGTCTTGCAAATATCTCTCTGCTGCCTTCTTTTGTTACAGGTAGGAGACAGATTCCTGCATTTTGAACATTTGAGCTTGTAGCAGTAGGCTTACTTTAAATTCTGCTGAAAAACATAGATGAAACTAAAAAAATATTTTATGGTGTTTACTGCACACACCCCCTTACGTTGGGTTTCAACATGCCAGCTGCCAGTGCTGATTTGAGCAATGTTAAGTGTTCTACTTCCCTTATGATAACTTTACTTTGTAAAGTTAATGTGATGGTAGAATAAGGAAGTGTATGTATTGATGCAATTTTCTTGCTCACCACAGTCCTATTCATAGTTGGTTTTACATTTCTGTGAGTATTGAAGAAAACTGTGCTGTGAAAGAACACAAGCATAATTTTCTGATTTCTTGGTTTGTTTTTAAGTTCTTTTGAAACAATTCCATTTGATTTTTGGTGTTTGTGTAAGCTTCAAGAGATTAAGATTCTGTTCATGCGCAGAGCAGAGGCACCACAGAGGGAGACAATTCACACTTCTGTGCACTGGCTTGGGCAAGGCGATGTGATGGTTAGGTTTTTTTCTCCAATCCCTTTTGATTTGCAGCTGAAGTTGTCTCATCAATCAATGAGAACAAGCTGGAGACCATCAAGTGAATGAATTTAGGCCATCACATGACTATAGTTGGTAGTACCTTATGCTTTTGCTGCTCACCTGAGAGGAATGAAGAGTCTCGGCAACTACCATGCAATCACCTGAGGCATATATATCTGCTGAATATGCGGGCTTTAAAGGTGATGTTTCAAGGATGTCAGGTATCAAGAGCTCCAACATTCAGGAAATTCTGTCAAATGACAGTATCTGACGAAATGGTAAGATACTAGGACAATGCACATGAGTTTTGTTTTGATTCCAACCCTCATTTATGGATAAATGTAATTTATGGATGTTTCCAGGGTCTGCAGTTGTGTTGACTGTGAATCTTGGAGGATTAGAACAGGCGGGTAAGGCCTGCTGACCAGGCTGTGGTCTGTCACTCACGGTGTCAGCAAGGTATGGCTGTTAGGGGAGGGCATGTGAGTGTGGCTGCTCTGCACTGCCCGCTCCTTAGGCGGGCTCTGACGCCTGACCCCGCTCTCCCCCGCTGCTGGCAGTGGGCTGCAGGGAGGGCAAGGGCTGCTCTGTGCTGCTCCCTCTCCAGTGAAGGAGCAGGGCACGCAAGGCACAGCAACGAGAGCCCACCTCTGGGACAAAGGGCTAGTGTTATTTTCCAGATTATTGTCAGATGGTCAGAAGTTACTAACTAAAGTTTTTTTCATTTTATCAGTGTAAATGGTTATCCAAAAATGCAAACTGCAATGGCATTACTGTGTGGATTTGATTTTTTTTTTTTTTTTTTGTCTGCTTAAAATGCTTTCGCTATACTATGAGACTGTGCAAACAATAACATGGATCAGTCCCACGCTGTGACTGGAACAAGGTTTTGTTTGCAGAAAGAAAAATATGTCCTATTGTGACCTAGTGTGATGATGTGGGAATACCTGAATCCTAATTTAATTGCTCAGCTGTGTAATTTTAAAGCATAGTTTGACCACTACAAATGAAGAGCTTGCTTTTGGCAGCTAGTGCTACCAACTAACATTTAATTCTCCAATATTAATTCTTTTCTACTTGGGCTGTAGGCTTGGGTATTTTTCGTGTTATAGTTATGATTAATAATGTTGTTTTTGTGTCTTCTAGACTGTCCATCTTAATCAATCTACTTGCCTGTACTCAGGCATATATTATTTAGACCATTATTGTGTTATGATAATCATTTAGTAGGATTTATTTTTATTGGTACAGCAAATGTTGCTATCAAAAGCCAAGCATAGTATCGGTGAAACAAGATAGCATGGAAAGTAAACCCTAGTAAACCTTTAAAATGAAAGCAAACATCAATAATGAAACTACAGGCTGTGTGTGTTTGCACAGGGGAGGGTGGAAGATTGAAGTCACCTGCTCTAGGCTTGTCACAGTTTTGTTGAACCACACAGGGAGAATTTGGTGTAGCTAACGTCTGGGGTCATGGCACAGATGTTGAGTCATGCAACTTCAGAGAAAGATGTCAACATGCCTCTCTTCCCCACACTGCATGGTAGTTAGAGAGATAGTGTTTGGTGGAAATAGTTCTGCGTTGAGCTTGCCAAAAAACAGGTGAACCAAGCTCCTATTAGTTGTGCTTGTTTACTGCTGTTGGTAGCAGAGTGAAGGGCAGGATTTGATGTTGCCATTTAAAATCTGGTAAAATAATAAAGGCACTGAGAATATTTACTCTAGTTCTTAGTAATAGGTTAAAAATCGATTCTTTCCCTGAGGACTTAACTGTATAAAAATAAATTGAGGCTGCTAGCAGCAGAATTGAAGAGGAAAAGCCCAACTGCAGCAGAGCTACTTGGCAAATGTGTCTGCAGATAGGTTATATTGCTAGAGGCACTAGAGCCAGTATTCCAGACTCATTTCCTGAATAAATTCTGCTGCCCATCTGACCTCTTTACAACTGGGGCATTGGTTTAACTCAGCAGTCTGTTTTGTCTCTTGTCAAAAAAAGTTAATTTTGGAGGTATTACAATCCTTCTATTCAAAAGAGGCTGTAGGGTTGCTGCTTTTTGATGCAAGTATGGTGTCTTGTGTCTGCTGAATTCTAATGTGTGGCCTTGGAAAGTGTTTATGGGGTCACACCCATATTTCTGGTTAGTGTTGATCTGACCTTATACGTGTTTAAAGGTAATGCTACTTGGAAATGTTTTTAAGTATATGCAATTTAAGTCAGTGGTCTGTGATTACTTTTATTTTTGTAAACTAATTATTTTGTGCATGATTAAATATTTTATGATTTACATAATATTACATATAATTAAATATTTTCTGATTTGCATATTTTATGTTTTACAGTATACCTGAATATGTATGATCATTCATGCCTGGATGATCTACAACACACCCAAATGTGTAGGATGTTTTAGTAGGCTTAGTGTCCTAGACCACCACAGATACTTTTTTTCCCAGTCTGATATTAAATATGATTCACTATCTGTCATTCTCATAATTAAAATGGTGCCTGCGTTTTTTTTGTGACAGAAAGGTAAATGGAAGAACAATTCAGACATTCAAATATTAACTAGCTGCCTTCTCGTGCTGTCAATACAGTAAACTTTACTGTACTGCTAAGGACAAATAGATGCTATTTTGCTTTATTGGTCACATTCTTCCAATGGTTTGGATTTGCTTGAAGATGAGACCAGAACTTCTAGAGGGACAGGTTTGCCATATTTCCAACTATTTTTACTCTGCAAAAGTTTCAGGAATGTGTTTGGGGGCATTTTTTTTTAATGTTTCTTTACTTTTGGCTGTGGGAAAGGATATATTCTACATGCAGATTTAGAACTGTAGGGAAGCTTTTATTAGCTGGTTATACAGAGTAATGCCAATGATAGAAATCATTTGGAGGAGGAAGAGATGAGAGAAGAGGTAATAGTTCCCTTATGTTTATCCAAACTTTCTGTTTTCAGGTAGGGCCAGAGTAGAAAATAGGAAGTCATTCCTGATCTAGTTAAAATTTTTTTTTCCTGCTTACGCTTTTAGGAAAAAGTATAGGTTCAAAACCATTCCTGAGCAATTTAAGGACTTCAGAACCATTGTTTATTCTCTGTTAATTATTTTATATTTTCCTCCTCAGCAGTGGATATTTTAAAGCAGTAGGGTGAATTCAGGTTGACTGAAGGCCTTATATTCTTTGTTTAAATGTAGAGGAATGTGCTCTACAGAAGAAGTAATAAGTGTCACTATTTGTGAAAGAAGAATAAATATCACTGTGAAAAAGAACAAATTAAATTAGTGGTGTGCCTGGATCAAATCCATGTATTTACAGCTGTCCTTTAGGGAAGTGCAGATCAAAATCTAGATGTACTGTTTTAGTCTTTATGTATCTGGGAAAAAAGCCCCACGGAATTGTGAAGAGATAAGGTAATTTAGTAATTTCCTTTTCAGAGTTTGTGGGATCGGACATCTTAAACATACAGATATTGGACAGTCAACCTGTATCTTTATGGCAGCCTTCCAGTACTTAAAGGGGGCCTACAGGAAAGATGGGGAGGGACACTTGGGCAGGAAGTGGAGCAATAGGACAAGGGATAATGATTTTAAACTGAAAGAAATTTAGATTAGATATTAGGAAGAAATTCTTGACTGTGAGGGTGGTGAGGCACAGGAACAGGTTGCCCAGAGAAGCTGTGGCTGCCCCATCCCTGGAGGTGTTCAAGGCCAGGCTGGATGGGGCTTTGAGCAGCCCGGGCTGGTGGGAGGTGTCCCTGCCCATGGCAGGGGGGTTGGAACTCGATGATCTTTAAAGTCCCTTCCAACCCAAGTCATTCTATGATTCTATAATATTACTGTGTTGGGTTTTTTTGTAAGTTGATTATAAAGCAGGATTATTTAAAAACTTGTTCACTTACAAGTTTACAGTTAGTTTAAAGTAGGACTAGAAGAAAATGTTCTAAAAAGTTGCTTATAGGTGGCTGTGGTGAGGTTCCCATTTCAGTTGGTCTTCTGAGGGTAATTGGGTAAATGGGGTATTTGGGAGTACCTCCCTGAACTTGACCTGGCCTCAAAACTGTTACATTTGGCTTTTTACTGAGAAAAACGTTACAGTCTCAATTTAAGCGGAAAGAAAAGGAAAATGCTTCTTTTTTTTTTTTTTTTCAATTGTCACAGTTGAGTTCTGAATAAAATCTTTATTCTCTTTGAGGTTTCATTTCATTTCTTCTATTATCTAAGAAGTAGGAGGGTAAACATGCACACAGGTATTTTAATGTCATTTTTTTGTGATTTGAATTTAGCATGGGGTTTTAGTTATAATAAATTATAGGCTTTGGTTTTGTTTTTTAGAAGAGCAAGAGAGAAATGCTTGTCTTCTAGTCATCATAAAACTATTCAAAAAAGACAAAAAACCTCATCTGTTTGTGAGACTTGGTAAGTCTGCAAGTGCGCAGGTGAAAGGTGATTGCTTTATACTGGAGGTATAATAGCATTCCTAGACTGTACTTCATTTATGCTTTTGTAAGAAGGACGACGTTGTTAATGCTGTTTTATGCACTCAGAGGAATTACGATGATAGCAGCAGTGACATTCCCTAGGAGCTCTGAAAAAAAAAAAATCATTAAAATTCTTTGTGTTGGTGTTTTTTCAAGATAATTATGCTGCGTACATATATGTGGTATTCTATTTTTCCATTTTAGGAATGACCATGAATTTTTTGTGTTTAAATGACTTGCATGTTGGAAAGTGGGTTGTAGGTATATATTCAATTTCAGGTTCCTTTTTTTTAAATAGTTTTTTCCTGGGCTTCTTCAGAAAGCAAGGTTCCTCTACCTTCAGAGCACCTGACCCAGATTCCTGTTCAGAGTTGACCTATGGAGGACTGTGTTTCTCTGCATAAACTAGATGGAGAGTATGTTGCTTAAAGCAAATGGTCAGAATGCCTCCTTAAGTCTCCCTTGAAAAAAAGAAATCTCTATTTCTTTCTCTAACTACAACATTGATTTGAATTGTTTAATAACACATATGTATAAAATCAGTTTCATTCAACTTATTTGAGAATAGCCAGAAAGTCTGAGCAGAGCTGTTTCTGTGTACACACATACTTCTCACAGCCCTTACAAAGGTGGTGGTGAGGTGATTCTTATCTTGTGCAGGTGCTGTTTTCTGTTGTGGGTACTTTAGCATCTTGAGTGTGACTTAACTGGTTGGGTGCTTGTGTGAAGTAAAAGAAAAACTGCTAAATATCTGCCTGCTATCTGCATGGTTCTTAACACAGGCTGAACAGACTTGGCAGCTCACTGCTGCTGAAACGGGGAGTCATACCATCCTACATCTTCTTGTTCCTGTCTTCCTGCCTACTTGTTCTCACTAACTACTTTGTGCCAGCTTTGATGCTTGCTGGAATGCGCCGTGCTTTGATTTAACTCATTAAAATGTCAGCAAACTGTCCTAGAAAAACAAACAAATATTAAACCCAAAAAAAAAGCAACAACAAAAAAATCCCAAACAAACATGGTCAATTTTCTGCCTCTTTATTGAATAACAGGCTCAATGAAGGGTTTCTGTGCTTGAATGAGATGTAGGATAAGTGGAGAACACAATAGGAGGAAGGCAGCAAAATTTTTCCCTTTTGACAGCTGGAACTGTTGCCCAGAGAAGTTGTTGAGGTCCCATCCCTGGAGGTGTCCAAGGCCAGGCTGGACGTGGCCTTGGGCAACCTGGGCTGGTGGGAGGTGTCCCTGCCCATGGCAGGGGGGTTGGAACTCGATGGTCTTCAAGGTTCCTTCCAACCTAAACCATTCTGTGATTCTATGTATGAAAGAGCCTAAACTACAATGATTTCATTAAATCAGATTACAGTCGTGTGTGGAGTTCAGATGGTTAAATTGCATTTGGCCCATGTCTCTTTGGGCACATGCAAATAAGCATGAATTTTAAGTATGATGTATGCAAGTATATACTGAAGTAGAACCATGCATGTAGTCACATACACTGCAATCACTTCTTTCAAGTTAAGTGCGTTTGTGTGTCCCTAGGTGTGGGTCCTGAAGCTGATCAGAGGGCTGACTGCTGTGTTTCATTGACCCAGCTGTAAACACCTTATTGTAAATACTAAACTTATTCTAAATAGTAAATACGTTCAGGATCCAGCTTGCTTTTCTCATGAATTAAGTTCTGACTCTGGATATGTGGAGATAGGAGGAAGATGGGATTTTGAAGTGCTATTCCCATTCAGAGGCATTTAAGTCTTGAATTAAAAAATGCTGATTCAGAAAATGATCACAGCCACCTTGTTTCTCGTATTGAAAAGAATTCATTCCTTGAATCCTAATTCAAGCATTGGGTGTACGCAGAATTCACCTTTTGGAAACTGAGAATTTGTTGGATAGGCTTGTGATATTGCAGCGAAGTATGGAAGTATAATAATATAGCAGAAAGCTTTAATGTCATCCTAATCTGAACTCAAACCTCTTTTGTTTCCATGCAATAATAATCGAATGGAGACTCAACCACTGAGGTCTGCTCCCAGGCAGAGCCACATGATTTCAACTAGCTTTGTTTGCCCATGGATCCGAACGTTCCAGATTGGATCCATCTAGTCTTTACCTTGTTGTTTTCTTTTCTGAGACATTCCCTGCTGATTTTGTCATTTTGGGAATATCTTTCTATTGGATATTCCTTATGTTATTATTGTTTGTATGCTTCTGCATTCCTCTACCCTTTCTTCCTTGGCTTTTCCTTTTACTCTGTTCCTCTTTGCTCCTTCTTTTACAAGTCTTTCTTAGTATACAATATACCTTTAGCTTTAGCCCAGCTTCTGGTGGATGAATGGTCACAAGACAGAAACTTGCAGATGGCTTAAACAGATGTTTCTGTCAGAGTCAAAATATTTAACTCTTTAATTACTGCTAGACGTAGTGCCTCTAGAGCTGATGAATATTGCCAGAATGGTGTGCAGGGGACTTGTGTGGCTCTTTTTGAGATTGCATTACTTTGTATCTCAATCTGACACCTTTCAGGAGAAATTTAGTCTGCTGAGAATAGCTTTTATTATTTTCATTGCTGTGTTAATCACAGTTAGTGAAGGTCTGTGCTTGTACCAAACCGGGGAGACTGTTTTGAACTAATTGAAGGAATCTCTCCTGAGTGCTCTAGCAAGGTCTGGGTGAATTTATTGTCCAAAGGGGGGACAAATTTGCGAGGGACGCAAATTGTCCTCAGGGTTTTTTTTGCCTCCATACCAAAACCAAAGATGAAATGTCAAGATATTCAGATAAGAAATTGTATGTGCTCTGGGGCATATTATTTGAATTTAAATATATTGCTTATGCAAGTTTTTCTTCAAAATATTTTCATACTGTGATGCTTAAATTAGAATATTTTTAATAAGATTGTAATTTTAATTCTTGATCCTTTATTTAATCAGGGAAGGTATACAAATAATTAGTAACTTACAAAATATCCTAATAAAAATAGAAGCACATGAGTACAGTTGTCATGAACTAAAAATGCAAGAATATGACTGATTCTTCTGAAGCTAATTCCTTGTAGGTGTTTATCAAGTTTTAGAAAATGTACAATTTCAGAGTTCAAATGCTTTAGTAAGAAATGAGTTAAATACTTGGAGTGAACTAATCTGTAGGCACAACAGGAACTTGATGGTATAGTAGGTGGTAAGATTCCTTTATGATAAGTTATAATGGAATTCCCCTGGAATTATGTATTCCACCTACTTGAATGTACAGTAATTCAAATATTAACAGTATGCAGCAAATGCCAAGACACAAAAAACTTGGCAGGTTATTGTAAAACATGGGACTATGTATATGACTAAGCCACTGCCTGTAACTAGCTCTTAGTAGTTCTGGTGTACATTGTGGTCCATACATGTTAAACTTCTGTGGTTCAGCTCTTCTCTAATAGCTGTTCATTTAAACATTTTTATTTGTGCTGAATACCGAGCCTGTGTACATTTTAATTTAAAGCATGGGGTCTGCACATAACAGGAAGGGCTACATAATCTTCTGGAGATGAAGTCACATTTATTGTACCTGATAACTATGGTGAAGCGTTCAAATGATATTTTCAAATTACTTTTTTTTTCCCCCTCTATTTCAAAATTCTAGATAGGCAGAAATTCTAGAAACGTTCCAAGTGATTGGGACGTTGGAGGAGCAGGGAGAGAGTAATGGTTGGTTTGGGCCACTTTGAATGAACTCCCTGTTATTACTGGAATTTTAGTACAGTATTCAGCATGGATACTGAGAGTATTTGGTACACTTTTTACCTGATGCAAACTACATAGTGGAAAAAAACCATGTAAAATGTGAGTGCAGGTCTCTAAGGCAATAATGTCTGTTGGCTTTGAGAGGCCTATTACTTATCTCTTCAGGATATTACATCTAACCATGCGAAATAGTTTTAGGTGATAGCGTTTTTCTGGTCAGTGTGACACAATTTGTTAATTTGCTAAGTTGTTAGCAATGAGCTTAGTATTTCAGCACCCAGTTTGTCAACAGAAGTAAGTTGATGTGCTCTGAAACTCGTATATCTGAAAGATACAATGAATTTCTTTTCATGGAAGTGTATTTTCTGCAATAACATAAGAAAGTGGCATAGAAGAAGAATTCTGTTTATTTTGTTATGCTGAGCAATAACAAAATTGAAAGCAAAAGTGATAACAGTATCTGTTAGGATGACTTAATTCACTTCATTATATATAAAAAACCCAAATTGTTTAAATTAGTGGATAAAGAGAGAACTTTTTCACAGCTTAAATTCTTTTGACAAATCTTGATTTTTTTTTTATTTTTTTTTTTTTCTATATGCAAGACTTACTTAAGGAGTTCTAAGGGAGCTCATAAAACTAGCCCAGAAATATTTTTTTTTGGTAATATTGGAAGGTGGAGGGGAAAAATCTGATTCTGATTTCTTTTTCTTGAGTAAAGTGAACTACTAGTGACTAGGAGAAGGTCGACTGGAGTGTTGGCCCATTCAGGACAATCTGATGGATTGCTCTCTCGGCTATTAACTGTCTCTGCAGATTGAAGGACACTTCTTCGGGCATTAGGAATAATTATCATTTTAATTTAATCCCCTTTTTAATACCAGTATTGTTCTGTTTATGGCAAAATGCATCGTGCATTTTAGTAACAGCAATTGAAAAAACCTCAGTAAAGAGAGTCCTGCCAGGTAGTGATTTGTTGCCAGGAAATGTACTCTGCTTTCTTCTTTATAGCTTCATTAAAAGAAAGTTACAAAAATACTTCATTGAAGATTTTGCAGGAACATAAAAACATTAAAAAAAACCAAACAAACCAACCTGAAACACAAACAAACAAAAAACCAGACAAAAAACCCTAAAGAAACTCTTGGCTAAAACTTTTTTTCACTTGACAGCATGCAATTAAAATTTTATGTCGTAAATTGTGCCGTGATTGACAAAGAGTTGTTCCAGATGATTTTGCTTTTCTTGTTTTGATGTGAGTGCAAAGCTGTTCTTCAGATCCTGGAAATGCTACGTAAGCTACAAGTCTTGGCTCAGATTTCAGTAGCAGGTACATTTTTCTGAGAATCTTGATAAATCAGCGATACTGAAATGTGCGATGTAGATGTTAATACAGCTGATGAGATTTATATTGAGACCTACAATATAGTAGTATTGTGAAGGGAAATTAACGTAGACTGATAAATCTACTTCATAGAGAGGATTCAAATGTTATTTTTAAGAACAACTTATACCACAGCACAGAAGCACCCCAATCTTATATTAGGAAGATTTCTATTTAAAATCTGCCGTATCTCCAGATACGTGTGAATGTGCACATGTGATGTTTCTTACTTTATGATGGTTATTGCTATCAGACATGTGTATGTAAAACTGTACATAATTTCCCCAGTTTCAAGGTTTACTCTGCAAGCTGCTGAAAGTTTTGCTGGGATCCAGAGAAGCACGTAAGCTACGTACCTGAGGTTCAGTGCAGCTCTGAATTGAGCACTACTTTGATCTACAGTACTGATTAATGTGTGTAGCTGGTGTAGTGGGTAATTTAATTGTCATATTTCTGGCATAAGCTGGTAGGAAGAAGATTATTAGCTGTCACATGGATTAGATTGAAAAGGTCGGGCTCATCTTTTCTTAGCTCTCCAGCTAAATATGCTGTTAGCACAGTAATGAGGAAGTGGTCCAGTTTGGTAAAGGTGGTGGGTGTTTTTAGCTAAGCATATATTAGTCTATATATACATATGGGGGGGTGGGATTGTAGGGGTGATAGCAGAGTGTAACATTGGTGTGAGAAAAATGGTGCAGCTAAACTGTTGAGAGCAATGGCTTGTACTGTTACCCCTGGGACTGGTTGTGGCCATCTAATACACCCACAGTAAGTCCCAAACCTCTATATAAAAGAATATTTTTAACAGATTATTTAACAGAATATATTCTTCTGAGTCTAAGACCAATAGATCTAGATTTGTGTGTTTCTAACCATTCTGACTTGAAGGGTTAGAAAAGTTGAAAAGACTGACTTTGGGAGGATTATTAAGACTGTTAATTAACTTGACCAAAGTAGCAGTTTACTTGGTGTTCTTGTGCTGGTTTCTTATGTCTTCATATCATGTTTCTACTCTGTTTTATAGAAATTTTTGGTACTTCAGAACATATTTAAGAGAAGCAGCATGCCATTCTTTGAGATTCTGGTTCATGTTTTATTTAACATTGCAGATGAGGAAATGCTGGTTGCACCAATATTGTGCCCAATACGAGAGAAACTGTCTTCTGTGAGACAGATAAAATGGAGTGTGTTTTAGAGGATAAGGTATCTGGAGAGCAGGAGAGCTGTTATGGGATCCCTTGCTTTCTCTGTAAGATGAAAATAATACCAGTTACCTATTGTTTTAAGTGCGTTGCTGTCTCTAGAGGAAATCTGTCCTTACTGTTATATATTAATAGGTTAAGTTCAGCTGCAGGGCAAGTAGAATGAACTGCAAAGATAAAGAAACCACACCTGGGTCTGCAATGGCTAAAATTGCTTAAGTTTTGAGCTACTGCTGCTCTGAACTGTTCATCCATAGACCATGTGCTTGCAGAATATGCTATGTCTAGTTGCTGATAAACTTGCATTTCAGAATAGCTTGCTACATATAGAGGATCTTTGCATACAGATCATAAAGTAATTTGAGGTTTTCTGGTTAAATTTTTATTAAAAGGATAATATATATTTAGTTAGAACAATTATAATTTGTTTTTATTGGTGAAATCTGTTAAGTGTTGTATAACGAGTGCAAGAATGGAGTGGGCGCTCAGCTCTCTGCACTCTCTTGTGGCTTTGTCCTCTGCTTATTACTAGTATATGATCTGTCACTTATTAAAATTGCACATATTAAAATGCATTTAGTACTTGTATTCACAAGTTTGAAGTCAAATGGAAATATAGTGCAGAGTTCACTCCATTAGCTGTTGAAGCTTGTTTTCTCTGTCCAGATCTCATTGTCCAGGGTGTGAGGTTTCATCACTTGGCTTGTAACTCTCTACAAACCATCAATTGCAAAATTGGAATTATTTCCATCATGAAGCAGAAGCTGCTTATCTTTGTCTCACAGAATGACTTAGGCTTACGATTCTGTTGTCTTCCCTGAAGCAAAAGCTGTCTTGTATAGTTATTGCAAGTGTAGCTGCAGGGGAAAAAAATTAATATCAAGTTTGCCTTTGGCAGCAGCAACAGTAGAAGCAGACTGTAGAAGGAATGGTATTTATGTCCTATTTAAGGGATATCAAAGTAATTAGACGTCTTAAGATAGGTTGCCCTTGTGAGATGGATATCTTGATGAATCAGGAGGTTGAATCTCATTTAAATGTGAAAGTTCTTTTGCATCCATATTGCTTCCTTTCCTTGTTCTATGTTCTTTCCAAGCTTTCTGTGATTCTGTTACTGGTTTTTTTCTTAGTTGTTGAATAAGGTTTTGGAGAATGGGATGAAATATTTTCCTTTAGTGAGTTTAAGAATAGTTTAAACATTACTCTTTTCTTTCGGTAGTGGACAGAAGAGGTGAAGGAGTTCATCAGTCCTTCTTGCAGTTAGGTCATGTTTTACGTGTCCTTATGTTCCACGCCTTCCACTTGTGATCAGCTGCTGTTCCCTAAGACGCTTTCCTGAATAGTTTGAGTAATCTGCAAACCTCATAAATAGGGAGCAAGGTGACTGTTTAACAAGAAATGCTACTGTTTTCCTAATCCTATTTTGTTCTTTGTAAAGTACACTTGGTTTCCGAACCACTCATGTGGACCCTTTTATTTTCTGCTTGTGCTTTACTATAAACAGAAGAAATAAGTTTGAAATAGCAAAGGAAAAAAAAAAAGAGAATATTACATTCAAACCTGGTGAGCCTTTACAGACATGTGGAAGAACGTATTTTTATTAAATGATTTTTCCCTATGGTATTTTCTATCGCAGTTACTACCAAATGACTGCCAAATTTCATCTTGAAACAGGCACAGTATCACAGCTGATAAATTCACTATTCAAATTATTAGAAACCAAGACTAAAAAAAAATAAGTCTCTAACAAATATGAAAAGCAGGGATTTCCTTATTTTCTGAACCTTTGGAGTGTGTTTGGGTCATCTTTATGCTTTTATCCTGCAGATGTAGTAGCTAGAAACTTCTTTTCAATGACAACTGACATTCTCATGCGATCATTTAAATTTGACACTTAAGTTTCCAGGAGGAAAAAATCTTCAGTTATTAATGTTGTTTACTGTAGTTGTGCCTGAAGGAGTCCTTTTTACCCAACCCTGTGTAAATGCAGAAAATTGATGATTTGAAAAGACACGACAACTGTAAGGGGGCAGGAAAGAGTACAATGTGTGGCTGAGTGACCAAGATAATGAATGGCATGGAGTGGGCATGTTAATATTATAGCTTCTTCAATTTGAAATGTATTTCAAAATTGAAATTTATTTATGAGAGGCTGACATAAAAAAAAAAGGGAAAGATGCCCTTTGGTAAGGGGACGGGTGAGTGACCATAACGGGTGAGGGAGGCAAGTGAGGAGTAAAGTTGATATCAGTATCTCAATAAGGGTGTAGGGAGAGATTTGGGATAAATATACAGACCAGGGCAGAGAAAATCCAGTTCAAGCCAGAATGATCCGAGACTGTCTTTATCAATCTTCTTTAATGGATTTTGCTGGGTGGAGATTTGAAATTTGAAAGTAGGAGGAAGTTTCGGGGGAAAAAAATGTAAACCCAGAATATCTTGCACTAACATCACAAACCTGGAGGCTACAGATGCAGATTGTTGGGTCTTTTACATGGGAAGGCTTTTAAAAGGAACTAGGCACTGCCTTTTTTCTTTATATTACCTGTGATCTGTCCATTTGCTTCCTTTAGGCTCCTTAGTACTGAAAGTGCCAGCTCTAGGATTCTTCAAGAATAAATTGAGTGTGAATGATGGTTATTTCTCATACTTCCATTTAAAGGACAAAGGTTTGGAATAACAAAAGCTTTCTTTCTCTTAAGTATTGCCTAGACATAATTTATTTAATGTTATACAAATATCTAGAGCGAGTCACTAAAATCTTATTCTCGCTTATACGCCTTTCAAAGAACGCTAAAATAATCTTTTTGTAGTCTTTCACTTGCTACGGAGTCTGCCAGAAATGTTTGATTAGGCCAGTGACTATAAAACCCAATGTTTTCATCTGGTTTCTATATACTATTGAAGCGGAAGTCAGTAGGGAAATCGGTTATTCTTTCCCTTGAGTGTTTACGGTTGTCAGGAATGCTTTATGAACTTCAATCAGATTAAAATTAATAACTATTTTCTTGATCCCGTCTGTCCCAATTGCCCTGAAAGCTTTATATTGTCTACTGTGCCTGTGCATGGATGCACTTTTTCAGAAGGGATTAATGTGTTTGATTAGGAATACTTAATTTTAATGAAACTAACTCAGTAGCATTGAAAACTACTTTAAATTATTCCCATTAAAACCTAGTAGCAAAATGTCATGACTAAACGGAGGCTTCCTAATGTGTAGAGCTAGAGCCCTGTACAGTGCTGTGCAGTGGCTTACCAGAGACCAAGCTGTAGATTTAAGGAGCTGAGGGTGACAGAGGAGTTTCAGTGCTGTTAGTGATGGTTCCATCCTTTGATTTCAGTCATGCAGAGTTAACTTTAAAAACCATGATGGCTATAGAGGGGTCAAGTGCTGAGCCAGGCTGATGACCTGCTGAGTTGAAGAAGATCCCTGAGTTTAGCACGTGCTTTAGCTGGTCTAACTTGTAGAGGATAAATGTGAAGATGGTCTAAAGCAAAGACTGGTAAATGTATGCATAATTATGGCAATTAGGATTAGAATCCTCTGATGCTTTCATAGTAAAGAACAGTATAATCTACAATGCAAGTTATATGGCCAAAGCATATCACAGGTAACTGGGCTCATTTTCCTTTATTGTGGTGTCACCAGGGTGGATCATTCTGTCTCCAGTTCCAGTACTTGTGCAATACTGGTTTGTCTGCTGAATAGGCCACATGCTGTCCTCCACACCAGTAGTGAAAGACACCCACATCGTGCTCCATGTGCATTTGACACCTTTTAAGGTGCAAGTCAATATGCCTTGAACAGTTTCTAAATTTGTATTATCTCCATTTAAGTTTTTTCTTCACGAGGAAAGAAAGTTTTTCTTACTTCTTTGCTTACTTGAGAGTGCTTTAATTTGAACAAGCAAATAATGTGATAACATGCAAATTGTCCTAGCCATATATGTTCCTAAATGCATTGTTATGTATCAAAGAAGTATGAAAGTGTTTCTATGAATATATATGTCAACGCTCAAGAGGCTGCATTTAGAGGACGTTGTCATTTACTACAATTATTATAATACCTAACTTTGAAGAATATTTAATTTTCCATCAGTGTTCCTTTAATCAGTTTCTGCAACAAAAAATGATTTAAAATATCTCAAGTTATATGGGAGAGGAAATTCCCAACCGAAATACCTGTCATACAGGGTTTGCTAACTTCCTTGTTTGACAGTGATTCAGTCTGGTTGATGATGCTGACTCAGGTGTAATTCGTGGTTTTCTTTTTTTTTTTTTTTTTTTTTAAATGTACCTGGTTTCACGTGGATACTCCTACTGATGGACTAATTCTTCTGGTAAGGGATTTCCATACTGTGACTCAGGTACAACGCAAGCAGTGCGACAATTACAGGAAGATACCTGTTAGTATCAGGTAAGTTAGTGTTTACGTTTTGTTTGTACCTTCAGCTGAGAAATCCAGATTTGCCAAATGTTAAGCCTTGCAAGTTGTAAAGCCTGCTCTCACCTGAGAAATAGTCATTCTAGATTAAATGGAGCGTATACTTGAATTAGGAGTGTTCAGACACCTTATCAGGGTTGTGGGACAAAACATGTAAGCTAATGCTCACACTGTCTGGGCAGCAGTTGCTGCTGCACCTGAAAGCAGTTATACCTGCAGCGTTTCTCTTCCCTTTTGCCTACTAAGCTGCTTGCTTTGTCTAGAACGGTCTGGCCATGGAGACTGAGGACGTGTCCTTGGATGTGAAAAAAGCTGCCAGAGCCCCAGTGTCTTTGTGATCTGAACTTCTTAGGTCTCTGTGAGACTTCTGGATGCCCGTGCTTCCCTTTCACCTCACAACAAAATGTGTCTTTTTCTGTCACTGCTGCTGGCTGGTGCAAGCTGTTGTTGACACCTCAAGATGTGCTGCAGTGACTCTCACTAGTGGCCAGCAAAGTGGCACCAGTGCCAGCATCCAGATAGAAGAGGTTTTTCACACATCAGATTAGAAATCTCATTTAGTATTTCATCAAGGAATTCCTGACCTAGGTTTTCTTAAAGTCTTATATGAAATGAATTGCACTGCTTAAAACGAGGTCAAGAAAACCCTGGAGTAGAACCATAGAGTCACGGTCCTGTGCTGTATGTTCTTGTCATTTGCAGCAACCTTCAGTTTGTAAAACTGTCTGCATACTCAGGAATTGTCCTGGATTTGTTTTAGTGGAAGGCAGCAAAATTTTTTGCTCCACTTCTGTTGAGTCCTTTAGTCTAGTTGACAGACAATCTGAAGGTCTTTACGGTAAAAGAAGTAAAGGAGGACAAGGTTGGTTTGTATTCGGGTGGCTGAAAAATCCCTTCTGTTACTTGCAGACCCCTTTAAGCTATTGGTTGCCAAATTAATCTTGATGTAGGCCAAACGTTAACACTCATTACTGATGAGTAAGTGTCCAAGCAAGTCAGGCTCTTTTTTGGCCATACCTGATTCTAACTCATCAGCTATTTCTTTATTGTTGATAAGCCAGGCACCAAAGGGAGTCCCCATTTCTGCACTAAATTAATTCCTTCTGTTTGCATTTATTTAATGAGCTAGTTTATTTTCCCTTGTACACTGAACAGACAAAGCTTCACTCCTCTAGGTTACATCTTTCTGCTTTTCTTTCTGCTCTAAATCACTGTTGGAGGGAGGTTGCGGGCTGTGTCCTGGCAGATTCTGGTGACTGTGCCGTTCTGCAGCACAGGAAAGCCTGTGTGACACTGCTGTCCTGGAGCTGTGTCAAACACACCATGGATACTTTGTAATTTGAATGCTAAAACTGAGATCTGCCCAAGTATTTGCAAGCAAGAGCCAAGAGGTAGAAACAGAAAACAAAACAAAACCAGCCTTTTGAGCAGCGTCAAGAGGTTTTGTAAAATTTGCCACAGGCAAAATCTGACTTCTACATTTTACAAGATGTTTGGCTTTTCTGTGAAGTCAGATATTGGAGCTGTCTGCCTTTGATTTTTCTTGGAAACAGAGGGGGAGACTTTATATATGATGGTTTCAGAAGGTTAAGAACCAAGCATTTAACTGTCCTGGATAAACCTGGCATTGAAAATATGTTTGTACAGCTGTCACCTTTGTCCCTTGAGCTATTCTCTTCTGTGGTCAGTGGGTGTTTCTCATGCGTCTGTCGGATGGCAGCCCGGGAAGGGACACACCTTGTGGGAAAAGATTCTTTAAGTCTGTGCCCTTTTGACACTGTTCTGAGTGGAGCAATGTCCAGAAAACCTTTCTGAGAGAGTTCTTTGGTAAAAAATAATTTTTATTCAGCAGCATCTAAAATTCAAATGTGTAGATCAAAATTAAGTAGCAGGAAGACATTTGGTTAAAAAATGAAAGAATCGCTATTTATAAAATCCATTTAGGTATGTGTATGCTAGAAAAGGATTCAAAATTAAATCTATATTGTTTAGAACTTTGTGCATAATTGCAAATTCAGTGCAGCCACCTTCCAGCTAGATTGTTTATGAAAATAAATGCCTGACAGTGGGTTCTCAAGCCTTCCTTATGCTTGATGTCAACTTCATCAGTGAAAATACAAATTGGTAGGGTTAAGCAGTTTGGCCATTAAGGAATAAAATCGGAACTAATCTCCAGAATGGAAGAGGTTTTGCCCATTTATATTCTTGTTCTCTTTCCATTTGAGGTGACTTTTCAGAAAATTTATGTAGGATACTAATATTTCTATTTACTAATTATTTATTGTTTATTTCTATTTTACTAATTATTTCTAGTGTTGTATCACCCTATCCTACTTTTCTACAACAGAAGTTAAACACAGACCTCATTATCTTGGGGATTTCTGCAAAGATACTCTTTACAGAAAGCAGTGCCTAGGAAAATAATTGAGATGCTTTGGGACTGTCTTTAGTTAAATTATCTACTTTTTCATTCCACTGTCCTGATTTAAAACTGTTCTACAGTACCACTGTGTGGAAGTAGTGATTTGGTAAATAGAGATGCTTAGAAATAAGTAATTTTTCTCTAATACTACTGCTGCAAATCGCATGCTGCAATTTCTTTAGTTCTACTTTCATATTTTTCTGGAGCATGACAAGCAAAAGAAAAAGGTGAATATTCTAGGGAAATAGGTGATGAGACTGTCTTTTAATATTGTAGTTTGGGTTTTTTTCTTTCTTGCTTCTCCCCATGCTGCTCTGGAATGCTCTTTATCCATTGGCACATAAACAGAAGGAGGATCATGACAGGATGCAGAGCACTTAAGATGATTTGGGGCTGTTGAAATCACAGTTCAGTGCAGCTAAACAGTGGAACCTTCAATACCACCAGGAGTTTTAGGCACAGTGCATAAATTTTTACAGAAGATGAGATCTGTGTTCTGTGTTTTCCACTAACAAAGAAGGAAATAGATGTTATGCAGGGGATTAAATGGAATCACTCTCTTCATATGTGTTCTGGCTGTTCATTTGCAAATGCGCCAGCTGTGATTTATTGGAAATCTCATCCTGGTGTACCCTTTCAAAGAACAGTGAAAAGCCTAGATTAGTGTAGTCCGTGCTGTCAACAAGCTGAGAAGTTCCATGTGAGTTTTATGAAAAAGCTTAAAAACGGGGGTTGAGGGGTTTCACCAGGTGGTCGTCTTGGTTTCAGTTTGTGGTGATTTGATTGATTTTTATTTTATTTTTTTAAGCCCTTTGATTCTGCTAAAACCTGCCTTGATAAATGATTCCATGTAAAACTTGGGATTCATTACCATTTTAAGTTTAATTTTTGGAACATTTTACAGCAGGTATGTAACCTGCTGCCATTTATTTGAGGCAAGGGTCAAGTTTCGCTTTCTTTTTGAAGAAAGCAAAGACGTTTTCTGCCGTCTTGGCTGGATGAATAGATATACTTAGAATTAAGTGATACAAAGGGCTCAGATGACCTTACTTGGCCTTCTAATAATTTGTTTTGCATGACTTGCTGTGTGTTGGAGGGGCTAGGAAAGCAGTTTTGTCAACAAGCGTTGACAAGAGTTGTTTAAAGTCAAGGGTTATACAGATTAATCATGTAATCATTAGCTATGCTCAAGGCAAGTAGTTAAGGAGGACTCGGATATCACTGGGTAAATAACTGCAGAGAAACCTTGAGCAAATAAAATGTTGCTGCTGATGGTGAGTGGTACATCACTCACCAGATCTGGTTCAGGAGTCCTTAACAGTCTCCTATTTTTAGCCCTTGAAGGAGGGGTGTGTCCATCGTCAGGCACTGGTGACTAAACCTTTTGGAGTGCTTTGTGGGGCTATAAATACAGAGTGCACTATTTTGGTTTCAGTACCTGTGAGATGGATCTTGGAGAGGGTGAGAGAGCAGTTCTCCGCCAGTAAGAGCGCCAGTATGACACCTGTTTTGAGGTTGCCATTGTGTCGCATGTGCTACTGAACTGCATTTACGTGCAGTTCAATGCTGCAGAGGCAACTAAGGCTAGTTTGATTTTTAAATTATTACTTCTAAGGCAAATGTTAGCCAGTAAGAGTTTTGAAAGGACTTCGGCACAGTCTGGAGACAGAGTGCTTCTAACTGGTTTTTATTTCAAACAGAACAGACCTGCAATGAAGAACATGACTGTTCTTTGCACTGTATATTGTGTATGGTCTTAATTGCTGCAGAATACCGATTACATTTTACAACCTTGTTAGAGCGGAGGTCAGCCAAATAAACAAGTCTTTTTTAGATGTTGGAGTGTCCCCACAGGTGTAAGAGTGTTAGGCAAGCATTACAGATCAGAGCATACCCAGTTAACTTAATGCGCAGGGGTAGCACTCCATAGGTATTGCAGGTATTTTTTTCCTGAGCCTTTAAATTTTTTTTTTTAATGCAGTTGGAGTAGCTACAAGGTACAAAATTGACGTAGACATGTCTCTTTCTTGCTGTCATCTTGTAATATTCCTACCCCACCTAGCCCTTAAATTTAGCCCATCTGTGTTCATATTCTTAACGTTTTACTGGATTGACTGCTTCTGTGGGCAAAGTCAAGCAAAAGCACGATCGAGATAATTGGCCTACAGGGCTTTTTTGTCTTACTGCTCTCTTTAATGAGGTACAATCTTATTATGGGGTGAATACTGCATGGCTGTTCTGTGAGCACTGACAGGATAAACATGCTTAATGTTGCCAAGGAGAACAAAGGAAAATTATCTCTTTGTAGGTGTTGAGCCTTGCTTTGATGCTCTCAGCTTTGTGAAGGAACTTCTAAAAGCCCCCCAAACAGATCCATGTGAGCAACTTCTAAATTCAAGGCATAGGTACCTATCTGCTGCTTTGAACAGATTGTGTATACCTTTGACAGCTTCTGGATCCTGAAATAGAAAAAGAAACAGAAAAAGTTAATGTTTTTGACTTGGTCACTGTGCTGTGTTGGGTTCGTTTTTGCAGTGTGGTATAGTGGGAGCTATACCAACTGGAAGACAGGAGAATCATTTGAAGTCTTTTAAGCCAGGGGTTATGTCTCTGTGTTCTGGAGACTAATACGAGGATTTGACAGTTATCCTTAAAGGAATCTGAACTATGGGACATTTGACGAAAGAGCCAAGGGACTGGTGGGAACAGCGTTCTGGCAAGTACAGCTGCAAAAACATGAAGCTGTTTCTCCCTAAAGAGTTGGAGGAAAATATCGGTGTTTCCTTTTGCAGCAAATCTTGGGATGTGTAAATGGAAAAGAGAAAGACAAGGGAGCCTTTACTCTGCCCAGCAGTATTTCTGAAAGCAGTTTGTTAAATCTTCTGAGTCATATGATGTTATCACGGATTCTTTTTTCTTTGATTTCTTCTCTTCATTTCCATTCTGACAGCTTAAGTCTGGGTGGGAGAATTTCTCGCTCCGGCTCCCACCTTTTCTCGTGTTCTGCAGTAGCTGAAACAAAACATTTGAAACTCTTTACATTCTTAATACGTGAAAGAAAGACTTTCGCTGTCATCTCTGCTGAAGGCCTGTACTTCAGGATTCCAAGAAGAGTTATTTCTGTGCTATCCTTATCTTTAAGATTCATGGTGTCCTCTTCTCTACCTTGTATCTCTTTGTAGAGATACCTTTTGTGATAATGCAGCTGCTTTCAGTCTTGCCCTGTTCATATTTTGATAGCAAAGTACTGTAACAGGTATGTACAGTAAAAAAGAGATGGAAATCAACCCTACCTGAAGTGGGGGGAGGACAGGACCAAACCCAAACTGTCAGAGAAATTAATGGCTTTACTTGAGTGCTGTAAGCTCTCTTTCTTTCACTTTGGCCCTAAACCTTTCTGAGTAGCAAAACGAAAGCAGTTTTTAGTTCTGCTCTCCACAGAATCCATTCCTAGAGGAGGGAAGAAAATAAAAAACACGTGTGTTTTTAAATTATAGTTTCCTGAGGTAAAGTGCCAGTGTCACTAACCACATTCAACAACATTATTAGCTGGAGCAACAGAAGCAAAATAAAAGGGATGCATTATGCCTTTTACCCCTAAGACCACACAATTATTGAAATGGTTAGTTTGGGGCATTTTAAAGCTAGGAATTAAGAAATTATTGGAGTGTTGGTAACTTTCCATAATACCAAAGTGACAGGGATTGGTTTGTCAGTGAGTGAGATGGAGCCTGTAATTTTCAGAGTTCTAGTCAGAGTGTGGGGACCAGCTGGTGGTTTTTATCCCATTCTCTGCTGAGAATATTGTCTTTCACAAAACCAAACTTGTGATCTAGCAAGTTTTGTGCTTCTGATCAGGTGAGGCTGTGGACTTAGGCAGCAGAGATCACAGGGTTTGTTATAAAATGAGGTACTTTGTGCTGTGCTTGTACTCCTTACTCCCTTAAATCAGGTTTCAACCGTGTAGTATTGCAAACCATGTGCAGCTAAGATCGAATGAGCTCAGCTGGAAAGGTTATTTTCTTTTACTGCCTGTTGGAAACAGAGTATAAAAACCTTACTTTCTCTCTCTTGCGTGATCTAGGACCTTATACCTCCAGAATCCTTTCCAGTTCCCAGAGTCTTCTCTATGAACTAAAATTAATGACTTATCCTCCTTGTAGTGGAAGAGCTGTAGGGTAAGACAACATTTAACACCCATCACTTAAGACAATAATATTAACTAGTTTATGCATTTGCTGTAATAATATCAGCTTTTGCTAAGATGGGTAGAGTTGTTATTCATGAGCTAGTGACTTGGTTGGCAGACCTGCCCTAACAGTTAGCTTTCTTGTTCTCACCTCAGTTCAGCAACTATTGACATGCGTTGCAGGGATTGTTTGTGTAGTCTTGCTCTATACTGGACTGTTGAAACCACCACGAAAAGTGTGTGTGTGGGGGTTTCTTTGTGGTTTTGGGGTCTTTTTATGTTGGTTTTCTGTTTTGTTTTGTTGTTTTGTTTTGTTTTTTAAACTGGGATTCTTTCACTGATCCCCTTTACAGCACAGCTCTATGAATGGTTGTTCTGGTACAAGTGGCAAGTTCTGTCCATTGCCACACGTGGGCACAACCGGTTACCCAGCTCTAGCTGCTTAAACTGACTTTGCTGCTGATGCGTCATGAAACTGTGTGAAGCCTTTTCTGAGGGTTTATTGCATTGTTTCAGTTTCCATTTTTCGTAGAAGATTCTCACTGTATCTATGTTTAGTCACTGGAAAGCTATCTCCAGAGCTGCTGGAAAACATCTGGAAATCATGGTAATTGTGTCCATCACAGTGTCTGACTGTACCGGACTGAATTTGAAGAGTCCTTTCTGTGTTAAAAAGCAAACCTTTGAGAACTACTGTTTGCAGAGAGATGCTGTGTCTGTCAGAGTAATACAGATTAAAATATGCTAGAAGGAAAATTTACGACACCTTACATATTGGTGTTACTTCTTAATCTACACCTTTATTGGGAATCTGACATTACAGAAAACATTAATATACATGAACGTTTTTAATGTTCAGATAAGTGGAGTCAATGTATTAGTGAAAATTATAAACTGGTGTACAAAGTGTGCTCATGACAAGCTGTAGTCTGAGCATTTGGGGTTTTTTGGTTGGTTTTCAAATTGTTGCTCCGTAAATGTTGGGTAAATAATTTAAGGGAATTAAGTCACCTGTTGGAGCCAATTTTGGGAAGAGCTCAACTGTTTGTAGTGAGTACCATTTCATTTCTTGTATCATTCGATGTGTTGCAGCTGTATATTATCAGAGAAGGACAGTTCCTGTTGTGGATAGCAAGGTGTTTTATGATAACAGTGCGAGAGCAAATTGAGAGAGGATAGATTAACCCTTGTTCTGAAACACCTTGGAAATGCGAACTAAGGCTTAAATCTTCATTCTCTATGGGCTAATCTTTGTAAGATCCTTCTATATGAAAGGAAGTTGTTTTGGGATTTCAGATTAGCTCAATTTTTGTGTGCCACAATTTATTTCACCATGGTGTTTTTCATACACAGGTATTTTCTACTCTCTGTGCTTTCCAGGTAATCTATCCCTCTTGGCCTGACAAAGTGCAGATCCATAAAACATGAGTCATATTAGCAGGAGAATTTCTAATTTGAAAATATGGATAAGTTGTACTCTTGCAAAGGTATGAAATAGGAGAACATGGGCTGAAGCTGTTACTGTTGTAGCGTTGACCCAGACACTGAGTGCAGAACTTCACCTGCAGTTTCTGTTTAGTGTAATACTTTGGTTTCCTGTTGAGCCCGAATGATCATAGAATCATAGAATCATAGAATGGTTTAGGTTGGAAGGGACCTTGAAGATCATCGAGTTCCAACCCCCCTGCCACAGGCAGGGATACCTCTCACTAGACCAGGTTGCCCAAGGCCACGTCCAGCCTGGCCTTGAACACCTCCAGGGATGGGGCTTCAACAACCTCTCTGGGCAACCTGTTCCAGTGCCTCACCACCCTTAAAGTGAAAAACTTCTTCCTAATGTTTAATCTAAACCTGCCCTGTTCCAGCTTAAAGCCGTTCCCCCTCGTCCTATCACTACATGCCCGTGTAAAAAGTCCTTCCCCAGCTCTCCTGTAGGCCCCCTTTAGGTACTGGAAGGCCGCAATAAGATCTCCCCGGAGCCTTCTCTTCTCCAGGCTGAACAGCCCCAACTCTCTCAGCCTCTCCTCATAGGAGAGGTGCTCCAGCCCTCGGATCATCCTCGTGGCTCTCCTCTGGACGCGCTCCAGCAGGTCCATGTCCTTCTTATGTTGGGGACTCCAGAGCTGGATGCAGTACTCCAGGTGGGGTCTCACGAGAGCGGAGTAGAGGGGCAGAATCACCTCCCTCGCCCTGCTGGCCACACTTCTTTTGATGCAGCCCAGGATACGGTTGGCCTTCTGGGCTGCGATCGCACACTGCTTGCTCATGTCGAGCTTTTCATCAATCATCACCCCCAGGTCCTTCTCCACAGGGCTGCTCTCCAGCCATTCTCCGCCGAGCCTGTATTTGTGCTTGGGATTGCCCCGACCCAGATGTAGGACCTTGCACTTGGCCTTGTTGAACTGCATGAGGTTGGCTTGGGCCCACCTCTCCAGCCTGTCCAGGTCCCTCTGGATGGCATCCCTCCCCTCCAGCGTGTCTGCCTCGCCAAACAGCTTGGTATCATCAGCAAACTTGCTGAGGGTGCACTCTACCCCACTGTCCATGTCACTAACAAAGATGTTGAACAGTACGGGTCCCAGTACCGACCCCTGAGGAATGCCACTCGTCACTGCTCTCCACTTGGACACCGAGCCGTTGACCGCAACCCTTTGAGTGCGACCCTCCAGCCAGTTCTTTATCCACCGAGTGGTCCATTTATCGAATCCATGTCTCTTCAATTTAGAGACCAGGATATCGTGTGGGACAGTGTCAAACGCTTTGCACAAGTCCAGGTAGATGACATCAGCAGATCTTCCCTTGTCCACTGCCACTGTAACCCCTTCGTAGAAGGCCACCAAATTTGTCAGGCATGACTTGCCCTTGGTGAAGCCATGTTGGCTCTCGCCAATCACCTCCTTGTTTTCTGTGTGCCTCAGCAGAGTTTCCAGGAGGATCTGCTCCATGATCTTGCCAGGCACAGAGGTGAGACTGACTGGCCTGTAGTTCCCCGGGTCTTCCTTGTTTCCCTTTTTGAAAATAGGGGTTATGTTTCCCCTTTTCCAGTCGGCAGGAACCTCGCCAGACTGCCACGACTTCTCAAATATGATGGCTAGTGGCTTCGCGACTTGATCTGCCAGTTCCCTCAGGACCCGCGGATGTATCTCATCAGGTCCCATGGACTTGTGCACCTTCAGGTTCCTCAGGTGGTCATGATGAATACTCATCCCCACTATGATCCTGTCATTATCTCAGCATTTGTGTAGGCAGTCTTCCTTGAGTAGAAGATAGGCAGGTAGAATACAAAATAGCCCTAGGTGCACAAGCAAAAAATACCTTTTGTTTTCACAGTATCCAAAAGCCATGGCATCTCTTCTTTTTGAGTGAGCTTGCTATTTCAGGAGCACTATGAAGAGGCTTAATGGTTTTCGCTATTGTACAGTCATACAGTTCTTCCTTTCCTATCTTTTCCCCTGGCATTAGAGAACAGCTTCTTGCTGTTTGCGGAGGTACTAATCAGTGGGTTACATTAGCACAGCATTTCTTTATATATAGTGAGAACATTTCACGATGTGTGTTCTGTTTCACCACGCAGAGTACATCAGAGTGTCTGTCTGTTTAAAATGCAATTAAGGACTACAATGCCTGATAGATCAACTGCCTGGGGAAGCAAAGTTTACTTTGTTAGGAAGCAAAGAGGGAACATTGAGTGGTGTTTTCAAAGTGAGGATTTTTTTATTTTTTTTACAAAGAAATAAGTAAACTTCAAGTACAGCTGCACAGCCGCCTGGCAGAACTGCTCTCAGTCATTTGGAATGTTATCAGCCACTGTTGGGGTACTGTCTTGTATCTCCACCATTTCAGTAATGTTGAGAAGATCACTGTTCCCTGCTGGATTGATGAGAATCACCCACCCCTCATTTTGTGGGATGTTTGTATTTTCACTGGAATAAGCGTTACCATTCTCACTCGTTCTCTCTTTCTTTCCCTCCCTGCCTTCCCGGCCCTGAAAGAAATTGCTTGCATATACTTCATGGTACTGGCACCCTCTTTCTTCTGCAAGAAATTTGTTGGGGCTTTTTTTTTTTTTTTTTTTTCCCTTAACAAACTTTATATACTTAATTATGATAATAAGAAATAATGTTGCAAAAATACTTGGCTTATCACTCTGAGACTGTCAACCATTTTCCATGAAGGTTAAGGGAATGGAAAACCTAGTTCTGTTTTCTTGAGTCTGCCCTGTGTTAATGCTGACAGTTCTACTGCTCATACTTCGCTTCTTAAAAAAAAGTTTTCTTTGAGAGATGGTGAAAACTGGCACAAAAGACTGTTGGCCATACTTGCAGAGCACTTGTTGCAACGGTTTGATTAAATGCTTAGAGAAGAAAAAAATGTTACTGCTAAACCTTTAAAAATTTTAGGTGTTTCATAAGATTGTCTTGTAGTTCAATAATCTTGATTATAACATGATAGGAAGCAGATCTGAGATGCTGAATTCAGTAGAAACTAAATACTCTCAGCTATCATCAGCCTTGAACACTTTTGGTCATGTTTTAGGTATTTTTAATAAGAGTGGTGGCTGGGATAGAAGTTGTAACTTAGTTTTCTGACTAAAGTCTACTTTACTGATCTCTATACACACAGACAATTACATTTATGAAACCTTTTTCTACCTTTTCACAAACTACTTGTTCCAGCAGACATTTTTTGGATGCCGTTTAACTTTGTTTGTAAATTGCCTTTCTGCCTGATTAATTTCCTCCGTTAAGATAGCCCTGTATTTTGTGAGCATTATTCTGTTTTCCTTGTAGAGTCACATACCGAACTATGCTATTTTTATTTGTTTAGAGTAGTTGCACAATAAAGAAAGATAAACTGTGTTAAAAAGGAAAGAATCTGGGCAGATCTTAGCTTTGATTTAACTGTATTAACTTACCTTTATTTGTCCTATGTATTTGATGACTTGGTGTGGATCTTTTATGCAAATCTGGACTTAATTTTAGCTGCTAACATTTTCAACTGATTTTTCCAAATTTTGAAGAAATATGATAGCAAAGGAAGAAGGAAATAAAAAGTTATAACCATGGATGAATAAAAGGATGTATGATTGGAAGGTCATTAATTTGTTATTTGAAACAGGAATCGTCCCTAGTTACACTTAAATTGCTCTTCATTACTTATTTCTATTGCTTCATTACTTGTCCTATTTACTTCATTACTTATTTCTATTACTTTAAAAAGCATCTTGAATTAGTTATGAAACCTGTTCTTTAAGAAAAGTCTTTGTATTTAGCTTTCAACTCTCTGTAAGTATTTCTAGCAATCATGCTAATGGTTTTGCTGAATAAAATGTATTAAATGTCCTAGAACTACACTTCCCTTAGTAGCTAAGCCTCTGTCATATTGAACAGTCCCAGGTACTATGTTACATAGCAGGACACGGACAAGGCCATATTTAAATGCAGAATAACTGCGAGGAAAGCACGTCTTTACTGCAGAGCTGAGAGCGCATGATTAATGAGCTGGAAGATTTGCCAGAGCTGGGCTCTGCCAGCAGCCCTTCTCCTTCCCGCTCTACGTTAACATTTTCATTTGCTCCATTCTATTGGCACACATGAAACACCTAAGCGTGGTGCCATCACACCCCTCCTACTATACTAGGATTGTTTCTACCACAAATTACAGGGTCGTGACTGACCAAGAAGGGCAGGGCTTGGTCTCTTGTACCTTTTTATGGCATTGCAAATAGCTATGCAATCATCCTGGAGTAACAGTGCAAGAATACAAATTACAGACTAACCCAGTCTGCTGGTGTCTCAATTCAAATGCTTGTTTATGTCCGCTTCATTCTGCTAGTTGTTTCACAAAATGCATATGGACATAAAGGGAATGTTGAAAGGTCAAAGAGGTCTTGTGTAGGTGTAAGGTGCATTTAGGAGGTATTGTTGAAGTTAGTAGTGAAGTAAGCTACCTGAGAATAAACCATTGGTATTGTATTGGTGTACAGCACTTCGAAGACAGTAGCGAGCTCCTTCTCCAATTTGAACTGCAGATGAGTATGGGGAAGCAGACAGTAATTAATGGAAATGAAATTTAGTCAGAAGAATTTTCCATTTCCAGAAAATGCCAGCAAAGCTGTGTCTCTGCTTTCTGAACCAGTGCAAGTGCAAAAGCGTCACTTATGTTAGGTCCCTTGAGTAGTTATTACAGAGGTGGAAAGGAGAGGATCACAGATCCATGGGTGAAAGTTCATATAAGTATTGAGGTCTGCTTGGTAAGGGTAAGAGGTTAAAAAAAGAAACTCATAAAAAAAACCAACTCACAAAACACTGGATACAGTACTAGTCTTAAAGGAAACTACTTTTTCAGATGGTACTAGTAGTCATGGTCTTCTGATATTTCGTGTAATAATGGTTGTACATCTCTATATAATCATTAACAGCATCCATTGTATAGAAAGGTCAAACTTCACTCTGTTGCCCTAAGGTTAGTAGGAATGAGAAGGTGCTCTTTTCTGTCCCCCAAGGTAAAAACAGAAGGCCTGATTTTAATTCAAGCCCTTGGGAAAATCAGAAGCCTATGTGTATGAAGGTCAGGTAGAATAACGAGCACCAGTTTGATTCCCCTGTGAGTGGTAGAAGACTCCAACTCAAAGATACTGTGTTGTGATGCTGTCAAGGATGACACTCATTTTGAAGTCTGAAGCATCACAACCCAAACAATCACTTGAGAAGAAAAAGTGTTGATTTCGAAACAAAACAGAAGTATTTCAAATGACTCTGCTTTCAGTCTTCCCGTTAGTTCCATCTCCTGTCATAAGACTGTAAGCTGTTACAATATGTGCTATTTATTTTTAGGATTAATACAGCACAAAGGTTTAAAGCATTAAAACTTTCTTGCATGGGTTTAAGTTATGTGGAGAAAAAAAAGCATCTCGTCCAGTTTGTGAATAAAACTTTGATTTCAAGAACAGGCAGACAAATAGCCATATTTGGAGAGTGGGCATTGAGTGTGGGGTTACTTCTGGTTTCATTTAGCTGCATGTGAGAGATGCGCATTATCTTTTTAGCTGCATATTTGGATCTTCCTGTACTGTAATGGACTTGAACACACAGAACAATGGAATTTTGCCCATTTCTCATGTACACTGAAGCCTTGGAAGTTTGAAAGCACAGCTCTTACTCTGTAAAGTATCAGTGCATGAAACATTATCCGCAACAATTTATAAAGGAATTGGCATTAACTGGAAGTTGCAGTTAGAAGCTGCTAACTCGACCCTGTATTTAAAATCTTCAAGAATTGGAGAGGGAGAGAAAATGGTTGAAAATATAAACACAATTGAGAAAAATAAAGCCATTTATTGCTAACATTTTTGCAAAAATGTTTAAATCTTCCGTCTTTCCTCTTCTCAAAGGTATAAAAATAGATCTGTTAACTTTCAAAGCTGTGCATACAATAACCATCTAGATCAGAAGCTTTCCTGACACTTATGTTCTCTTTTGTCTGTGTAGAGCTTCTGGCAGGGGGTGTCGGGGGTGCATGTGTGTGGAGAAAGTTGTTGGTGTTGCTTAGAAGCACACTTAGTTCTGATGGGTTCTATGCTGTTCTCTCCTGTTTATGTACCAACTTTTTTGAAAACTTTGTTTTATTTATCCTTTTTGTAAGGAGCCAGCATCAGTTTCTCCAAATACGTGAGTGGATCAACATTTGACTTTGAGCCTTCAACTTGGTTACAGTTGCACCTAATTCTGAGATGATTTCTGCTGTGGTACTTTGGGAGTGCTCCAGTTTCCTAAAATTACACAAAGATATTAACTCATAATTCTGATGACTCCAACAGTAAATGTTTCAGCTGTTTGGTTGAGGGAACAAAAATTTCCTACAGAAATGTAGCCAAGCAGAGAGAAGGTTGAGAGATGCAGTGATTTATAGCCTTACTAGAACAAAATTATGTGAGGCTACGTGGCCTCTAATAATATCAGATGTATTGTTTCGACTGTGACATCGTTACGTTTTAGATCTCTGAGTCCCTAATTTCTCTGTAAAGTATACGGGTGTATTGTCAGCAGTTCTTAGTCCATTCTGGTTACATTGGAACACTTCAGCAAGATTTCACCAATCACTACCATGGGAAATAGTCTATTTTAGCTCTTAGTTGGGTTATTTCTGAGAACAATCATCCTTTAAAACACAGGGTTTATGTCTTGTTACTATTCTCAGTTACTGTTTTTTGTAGAAATCTTTGTGGGGCTATACAAATGCTAGTTCATACTCTAAGTAAATTCTCTTTATTCAGAACTGAAGATTTGTGGCAAGACTAGCTTTTTTAGGAGCAAGTGTACATCTTTCCTTAAAATCAGCTATTTTGCAGCTGTGTGAGACTTGAGCTGGCCCAAGCTGATCTGGGTGACGTGTGGCCTCTGCACGTGTCCTGTGTTTGATCACTTCTGTCCAAGTTCTTTGGATGTTTACAGCTATTGCAGGATTTTAGTACCTAGTTGCGTTTCTGTTGGCTGCCTGTGCCTTCCTAATAGTCCCCACATGACTTTTCAGGACTGTAAGTGGTCTGCTCTGACCTTAACTGTATCATGTAGAGGTGAAAATCCGAGGGAAACAGATGATCACATGAAGTATCTTGTCCTCTTCTGGTACAGTTGTGATCTTACATCAGTTGTTTCACCTGTTTTTTGCCTACATGAAGGAGGCTGTCTTGTGATCTGCTGAGATTCTTAAAAGAAAAATGTAACAAAGAAAGCTAATTAAGACTCTTCTTTCAAAATATTTCTAATTTCAATAATAAAAAAGCATCTTTGTGTAGAGCTTACTATTGTAAGAGTCTACACATACTTCATGTAAATAACTGTAAAGGAAGAAAGACAATGACTTGTTTATTTCATTACCTTCAATTTATCACCGTATGTTAAATCACTAATACATAGCAGTTTCAGAGGCTTGAATAGTTTTGATTATATGTGATAAGGGAAGAATGCAGGCCTTATCAAGCAAGTCTGTGAGCTTTTTGTGAGTGACTACTAGGCTAGAAGATACTGCATTCCAACTGAAAATCTAAGATCCTAATAACTGCAGTCATTAGCAGTGCTGAGGAACTTCTTAAAAAATTACAAGTGTTTAAATCAAGACATTCTGAATCGCTAATAATGTGGACCATTATCTTCCTGCTTCTTTTGCATGTTCTGATTAAATTATTGCAGGCAACAAAAGTCATTACCACTAAAATGACTGCATGGTTGCAAAGCAGTGTTTAACAACTTCTCTGTTTCTTTCGATGCTTCAAGTTCTTGACTAGCTTTGTTAGCACAGCACTTCATGATTCTGTTGAATAAGGTTTTAGTACATACACAGAGCTATCAGCGCACAATAGCTAATTTGGTGTCTCCACAGCCGTGTTCTGGTAAGTGATGGAGCTGCCATCCATACTGCAGAGCAGTTTTGTGTCCCACAGTGCTGGAGACTTCCAGTCAGTGAAATTTAATAGGGTAAATGAGCCACTCTTAAAGCCATTTGCTTGACAGTTTTTTCAATTGGTAGTTCAGAACCCTTTGGTAAAACGTGAACCTGGTTTACTAGAGACTAATGTTAGCATTGATGTTTACTGAGTAATATTCTATTAGGACTTCTTACCTTTATGTTTACAAATAAAGATGTCATCCCTCTCACAGTATGGGGAAACCTCTCTGCATAAAGCTTATTGATGCTGTTTGATTCCTCAAGTTGGTATATTATCAAATGTTGCAGGGTATGTGGCAACTATGGTGTGCCATGCCAGGACTGTTCTGCATACCTCTGAAACATGGAGCAGCAGATAGCCAGGATGCTTTGTTGATTTATGTTTGAAGAGAAGAACTTCACGGTGGATAGTTAAATGAAATTAGAATAGTGTGGTTTCTCCCAGTTAGAATATTGTGTTTTCTCCAGTGTCTCTGGGATGTTCAAGTGTGCTGTTTTTCTTGACATAAATATTTCTTGTATTTTTTTTGAAAGATCAATTTTTAAATTTCTTTTGTAAAGACTGGATTCTGCTAATAGTGGGTTTCTACTGTTCCTGTAGGAAATATTTTTTTAGCCAAAATATCCATAAGATGTATCTCTACAACGAAGTGCGCAAGGAAACTGGTAGCGTTCTTTTAGTTGAGGTCATTGATCTGTGCAGTTTCAGTTCTAGCAGGGGCAGCAAGGCAAGGGGTCCACATCTGAGATGATGTCCGCATTCCAGAGACAGTTTCTGTACACTGTCAGGCTTGGGAAGTTCAGGTCCAAATGACTAAATAGGCTCAAGTAAGCAGTTAGATGAGTGATTGCAGTTAGAACCGTGATAGTTAGCAAATTAGCTCTCTTTCCTTTGAAAAAAGAGGAAGAAGAAAGATCTGGTATTATGTTTCATGACTGATCTCTGATGTTGTCAAGCCCCACAAATGGAGTATGATCGTAAACACAATTTCAAACTTTGTCAATCAGCCCAATCCCCAGAGAGAAACAGGAAGGCATTGTGGATCGTTTATACTCCATCTATCGGTGGTGCGTTCCTATCACTCCCTATTTATTTTATAAAGAGATCTGCTCAAGAGATAAAGCTGGAAAAGGATTTTTCAGGCAAAGATTGGCAGCAGACCTTTACAAAAGGAGGTCCACTTGTCCCTCACTCTGAGTCCTTACTTCAAAACCAACAAGCTTTGTGCTGCGTTTAGACTGCAAAATTTCTAACATATCCTGCGCCAAGCTTACCGTGACGCACAGGATGGGTTTTTTATTGTTATTCTCGTAACAGCTATGCTTTAAAAAACCTCAGAAAGAAATGTTTTCTTATCTATTGCAAAATCCAACCCTTTATAATAGCTATCAAAACTCTTAATCCCTCCATGAAGCAGTTAGGCAAGAACTGTGGTTTCCATTTAAAAAAAAAAAAAAAAAAAGGCAGTTTGCCCAAAATTAATGGAGAGAAGCAGCAGATTCAGTAGTAGAATACACCCACCAAGAGTGCTTTCTTGCTAGGCCCTATAAACTTTCTTTTAAAACAAATGTTTCTGCATCTTTTTATGCCTGTAAAATATAAAGCAATACCAAATTTACTTGGCACACTTGTATTTTTTTATGCAAGTCAGATTTTCTTGCCTTCCTAACTTGAAGGCTATGGGATTGTTTCCAAAGAGTCTGATGCTTTAAGGGTCAGGAGCCTTATGAAGAACAAACAAGAGACTAAATTTTGCTTTTGCTTACACTGGGTTCATGCCAGAATAACTCAACTGATGTTGCTGGGGTTAGTTGTCCTTGTGCAAATTCAGAGTGACAGAATAAACTGAACTCTTTCTTACCTTGCTGCAAGGAGGACAAAAAATAAGAAAGGTATTTCTGTCAGGTGACTTTTCTTCTGTTAAGCTAGGCAACAATGAAACTGCTCTTACCTACTGGTTTTGCTCTCTCTTTAACTGTAGTTGTCCTGCTGAATTTGTGTTGGTGTTCCTTGTGAATACCAAGACCTCAGAGTTTAAGGAAACACTCTAGAAAAGGGGGTTGGCATGGATAAAATTATTGTGGGAATATGTCCTTAATGAACAAAATGGATGAATCCACTTAATCATGTAATCTTTGAGAATCACTTGCTTACTGTTTGCTCACATCCATTTTCTTTGACAGCATAATCCTGAACTATTTGAGGCTATTTCTCAGCAAGTGTATCTTCATTCTGGCACTTTGTCTAGCATATTACGCAGTGGTTTGTCTCATGGTGCAAGTACTTCCAGCTTGCGGGTGGTTCGTAGGCTAATGTTCCCTATTTTATAAGGATCCCTTGAAGCAGGGCCCCAGCTGACTGCACGCTGTAGTTGCTATGCCACGATGCATAAGTGTGGCTTCTGCTGTCACCCCATTTCTACAGTAGAATCTGGGTGTGAACAACTGAAATTTAATTGTAGAGTCGTGAAGTAAATAAACTCCTTACTGCAGGAAAGGTACTTTAGTCGTATGAATCCTTGCTTATCTTGCGGTTTGTAGCCATTTTGAAGTGCATTGCTAAGGGGATTAGAATCAAAATAATTAGGCTGGTAGAGAGATCGAGTCCAACCTCTCAATTGAAGCAGGGCCAACCTCAAGTATCTAGGATGTGGGGAAAAATGTATTGCTTTTTCCATTCTGGAGTTGTGGGTGGGAAAAGCATACATAAATTTGGATGTTTTGTTAGAATGATGACATCCACTTTTACCCTGTTTTCTCCCTGTTGCATTTCATCTCACATTCAAACTCTGTTACTTTTCCTGACAGAGAACATCAAAGATGATGTTAAATTACAACTGTCCAGATTGCCGTAACTTTTTCATCTTGGCAGTACAAGAAACTGTTAGTGAAAGGAACTATTGAACTGAAGACTTTTATGTTGTTTTGTTTCCCATGTCCTCAAACCCATGCACTTGTTTGAGAAAACATCAGTTCTAATTATGTAAATAATCAAAGTACCAGAATGGAAGAAAGTTTGAATTTAATTATGTAAATAACAGAAGTTATAGAAAACTTTAAAATAACCCTGTAATGTCCTGTACACTTTAACAACACCCCTTGGCATTTTTCCAGTTCACAGCTGACTAATAAAATTTAGTCAACGTGGTTTAGAAAATACTACTATATATTCAACAGCTGCAAGGAATCCAATCTGACAATGTACATTTACGTAGGTTAATAGCTCTTAAAAACAATTTCAGTACAGTGGTTCTGGAATTAACTTTCTAATAATTGTACAACTGCCTGGGCAACTGGAAAATTTGACTGGTATGTTTAGACTAACAGTGGAATATGTCTAAGAAGCAAAGCTACAGAAACAGAAATTTGTCATGTCAAAGTTTTAGTTGGATCATGAACAGATTTAAAAGTTCAGACCTGTTTAATGTCAGAGTTATCCTAGCACATAAACCAGCCAGCCCTCCCAAAGACATGCTCAATCAAACAGTATCAGTAAGAAACAGCAAAACCCATAATTTTTGCTGAAGGTGCTGCAAGGTCTTTGAAGAGTCACTAAAGCTCATGTGAGTTCTCTTCTGCAGTAATGAGCCCGTCTACTACCACAGGCTGAGATAGTTTATTTATTATAACTGGATATGAGTGTATATGCAAAGAGATCTTGCCATTATGTAAAGAGAGGTTCTTAACTTTGGCCATATCCAACCTGAATAATGAAAGCTAGCTGTCATTAACCTTACTGGCCCTCCTCACTAAAATGATTTCTATCTAAAGCTGAAACACTCATATCAGTAGGCAGTAATATCAAGGCAGGAGCAAGGTTGTGGGTGTTGAGAACAGATGCAGCCTGCAAAAATATTTTAATAATATGTTTTTAATTTTGCATAGGAGCTGGCTACATATTTGGACTGTATCTTGGGAGTGAAGAGGAGAGCCCCAGGCTACCACCCACGCTCGTCGTTTATCACAAAACCCTTTGACATTCTCCTCATAACACGGGGGGGAAAAAAAGAATATTTTCTGTGGGGCTGAGGTGGAACTCTAAGCAGCATCTCAAAGCAGTGATGCAGGTGAAAGGCCTGCTAAGCCTCAAAGAGTATTTTTTGCCAGATCTACAGTGTGGCTATATCTGTACAGGTTATCAAACAGTAAAGAGGGAGAGAAAGGGAAGGCTGTTTTCAGTCTTCAAGAACTTGCTTAAACAGTAAATGTAAGATTTTAATACATTTTCATGGACACCAAAACAACTCCAAAAGGAGCTGAAGAGGAGAAGGAGGACAAGGTTTTGAAGGGATTTCTCCTTGCTCAAACCTCAGGTCAAACCCAGATGCCAGCAGCATCCTTGGGGCCAGGCAAGCAGAGATGTGGTTCTGTGTACCATTTCCTAACCTTCAAAGCTCACGATGGTTTATGGATATATAAAAGGGTTTTTAATCCTAGTGACACTGCAAAGCATATCTAAACCCTGATAATTTTATTGAGAATAGATTCTAATCTACAGTTCTTACCATCTTCGTTTCTGATATGCTAATTTAATGCACCATTATTTTTCATGGGATACCATCAAATAAGGGATGTCAAAAAGACATTTAAAAATACATAGTGCTCGGGCAAGCTGTTTCATGACACTTAAGAGATTTTTCTATCCTGCCTTCAGTTAGAAAGCATAAATTTAATTTCTCTCTAAGCATGGTCAAATGTGTATCTCCTGTCTTGGTTTTGTTGCTTGGTTGTTTTTTATTTAAAAATCTAAGCAGAAAGAAAAGGTTGTTCTCTCCCAGGAGCTGTCTTGGAAAAATTAATAACAAATGTGCTTTTAGCTGGAAGCAGAAGCTTTATGGGGTAGGATGAGTAATTCTAGAACAGTGTAATGTAATCAGCCGTGCTGAGCGTTTAGAGTTGCTCCATGTGGATCAGATGCAGTCTTATGCCTTTTAGTTCAGTGGCCTGTGTATAGCCTGCCAGTCAAGACCGAAAATGTATGATACGTGTTTGTTCCTTAGCAGGATTAATGTTGAGCTCACAGGCTTCATGAATCTATGTACGGTACTAGGAAAATATTTTAATAGTGTTCCACAAATGGTACTGTTACTGGTACCCTTACAAATGAGAGTGTTACTTTGGTTATGAAAATGTACTATTTTCTAAGTGAAACTATTACCTGTTGATTTCAACTCTATGCTCTGTGAATGGAGCAATTTCAGTCTGCCATTTGAGAAATTTTAGAATAACACAGCCTGCGATATGCCAAGAGTTAATGTAATGCATTCCGTTCTTTGATCACGAACTAAGCTCTCAAGTGCCACACTGACAGTCCGTGTATGGCAAGCCAAATAAGCTACCAATGTTAGGTGCTTTTTACAATATGAGAGCATCTACTTATGGTTTATAGTCTATCATTAGGATAAAAGAAGTCACTCTCTTCACTGACTTCGGGCTATACAGTCTTTAAAAGTAGACCAGTCCTCAAAGTTTTAAGATATCACAAAGAAGAACAGATGAAAAATTTGTCTTTTAGTACCCAGAAGCAGAAGTGGGTGGGGTAGGACTGCAACTGGAGAAAGGAAAAAAGAAATTGCTACTATGTGATTATTAAGTGATTAATTTTTTTTATTTTTTTTTAGAAAACCATTCATTCTCCTGAACTGCTGCAGTGTAAGCTCTTCCCACCTTAACGGAGTACAGCAGTCAATTCCATGCCCTATAAGTATTTGCAGTGGCTGGAACTACCACGTCAGGGTGTCAACTGAAGGTAGTAGAAGTTTTAGATGAAAAAGGAGCTTTATGGATCACAATATTGGGTTGAAAGATTAAAGATGTTTAAAGGCTTCTATCCGGGATCCCTAAATTAATGAAAATTATGCACTGAAATGTTTTAAAGACTTAATGAATTATAAATAAGAAACTTCCCTCATTCATTTAAATGTAATTGCATGCTCACTCATGGACATGTGTAGCTAATGCTACAACATGAGTGTTATAAATGCATCGTAAAACTACAAATATCACTCATATACCACTTCTGGTGGCCAGACTGTGAAAGATGGGAAGGCTAAAATTTCGTAATGGTGCTGTGAGTTGAAAAGTTGGGAAACTATGAACAAGTTAACAAAAATAAATAGCTGCTTTGGTGTTGAGCTTAGCTCTCAGGGCCCCGATCAGCAGTGTTCTGAGAGTTCAGACACTGGCAGTGTATCAAATATTTCTTCCCTCTCCAGCACCAGTAGTCCTAACATGCCCCTTTGGGAAGAAGTTTTTTTTCACTTTGAACATATGGTGTTATCTTGAGTTAACTGACTGCTTTATGAACGTTTCCAAAAAGGACAAGTCTTATATCAAAGAAGGCTAAGAATGCAACTTCATTTCCTCTTCCAAAGTTTAATATAAAAAGTGTATTTGCTTTTTTGGTACAGATTTAATTTGGAGCACATATGTACAACATATGTAACATTATCAAATAGTTACCTGATGCTCATCAAAATGGTGGGAACAAAATAAAACAAAACAATAACTTAAAGGTACGTATGAGTAACTGTACTGACTGGTATGAATTTGCATCCAGAGCTGGTTGGTTTCAATTTTGTAACAGTAGTTGCTGTTAAGAGAAATAGACAGAGTAGTGGCTTTAAAATGGAGGCCTAGATTTTATGAATATTCATATCACCTTTGCGTATAGTGTATAATATAAGCATTTGAAACCTTAAAATACAGTCACTCTCATGTGTATTTTAAATACTGTTATAAACTAGCATGTTTTCCTGTGCCACTGGGTAGGCATCATAGTGTCATACATCATATTCCCAGTGAGCACAATGCGTGTCTCTGGTTGCAAACCATTGCTATTTTCTCTTTTGGCAAACGATAACCACTAAGTTCTGGTGAAGTGATCTTTGTGCTGTTGTTGGGATGCCATAAAAATGTCACTTACTGAAAAAACAATGGCACCTTAAGTGGCTTGGCATTTGTATGCTACAAATTACATATGGTAAGTAGGTGGATTTGTGAGTTCAGCATTTAATGTAGAAAGTTACGTGTAAACAGTAAGTAGTCAGTGTGCCCTGTAATGTTAGAGAAGGAAGAAACTAACAATAGGACAGCTCTGCAAGTAAGACTTCTATTCCCAAATACCATTTTCAGGTTATCTATTGATCTGTTTATCTCACAAAACAAAGTGCTCAATTGTGCACATCATGTGAACTTTAAATAGCTTGGGACTGATTTTGCTTGAAAATAAGGACTGATTTCTGTGGAGTTAGCAGTGTAAACACAAGTTTCTGATCCTGTGATTTTTGTTTTTTTCCTTTAAGGTGGTTAAATGCAATTTAAGAGCAGCAGATTACATAACTCGATGACACTGCGAGTAAAATGAGGTTGTTGTGGACCCGCTGCTTGTTACCTAAGTGCTCAGGTTAGACCAGGGGCTCAGAGAAAAGCTCTAGTAGATGTACTTCTTTAAAATTTTGTAACTGAGTTCTCCTCGCCTTATCTTGCCCAACCCATTCAAAGCCTTAGATGAAAACAAAGCCATTTCTTTTTGTGCATTGGGCTTTGCTCAACAACAGCTGAGGCATAGGTGTGTCTGGTTTCGCTATTCTGTTTATAACCTCTAGCAAAGGGCTAATGTGACTATCTTGGGACTGTTCTTTTTTCAATCACTTTAGCAAAGTCCACCTAAGAAAGGTGACATAGGAAAGAAACTTCCTGGACTCTATTAGTGAGTCGTCCTGTCAAAGAGAATCTACTGACTTTTCAGCTTAATTTCCATAGCAGGTGATTCCCTGCACCCAAAACTTCTGTAAAATTCACTGTATTTACTTGGTATACTTTATTTAAAGTTACATGAAGCAAGTAAAAACAATCCTTTCCTTTTGCAGCGCATCTTTTTAGGAGCAGCCATTTTCACAATTTTTTTCGTAGCGTTCTGAGTGCTTTGTTTTATTTTTAATGTAATGCTAAATCAGAGTAAACTTTACAGAATGGCAGGCCCAGATATCTGAAATACAATCATCCATCAAAAGCCCTCAGCGGGACAATTACAGCCCCCACATCCTCCCACAGCAAACCATGATTATAGGAGAAGAATGCTTGAGGGCTGCAGCTGAGATTAGACAATGTGAAGTACTCTTGCTCCAGCCTTCACAAAATTACCTGCTACAAGTCTTAGTAATGAGATAGGTGAGATTGACTTTACATATTTTGCAATTTATTTCAGCATCTGTCTTAATGATGTCTGTTTAAATTAGATAGGTTCACATCTGTTGTGTGGTTTTCATGTTCTTTACAGAGCAAATACAGCTTTAAATACTTCTTTGATGTCAAATACACTGCATATCCAATACCTATTCCTCAGCATTGAGTGCTCCCAGCATTGCTTTTCTACCTAACTCTTGTTTTCTTTCCTTCCCAATATCCGCCTTGCTTCTTGAAAGCCAAGAAGACCCCTAGTGTCATCACTCCTTCCTACTGTTTTTCACCAGTTCTTCCTTCCTACCTCTATTTCCACAACTCACTCTAGGATCTGATTTTCAGGTGATACGCACCATATTGTAACTTACATGTGTGTAAAGCAAGGGTAAACTAGGTCTAAAGATGTTACTCTGGTTTAAACAAAGAATATTGTGATTTATTAATGCTCTGCACAGACTGCAGAGCCCTAAGGTGCCGGAAAAGATCCTCAGCACTAAGTGATCAAGTCCAGAATCTTGCTGTGCCTTACACACAGACAAGTCAGACTAGTGATGCTTCTGTGAGTTTCCTTTACAGGAAATGCTTCATGGGGAGCCTGAGCTCTGAATCAGATTTTTCTTTGTTAGTTTACAAATTCAAGTTGTATGTAAGAAGGTAACAGCTATTTGTTGGGGACAATAATACTACTAATAATGATAGAATCCTTCAGGCACATCAGTGAGAAAATGCATGCATTTATTCCTTTGTGCCTTAAAGTACATCAGATGAAAATATAAGCTTTAGATGTATCACATGGAAAACCATATGGCCACATCCATGCTTGGAAAGACATTTGACTTGGCCAAATTCATTTCTCAGCAAGCTTGTCCTTGCTGACTGCAGGAACTGGGGATTATAACAGGAATGTAGACAAGGCTGTCATGTCCTTCAGCATTTTTAGCATGATGTAGGTATAAGCACAGGTGGGCAATTAAACACTTTGTGCTTTATTTCCCACTGAGTGTCAGTTATCATTTCACTCCCACGACTGGAAATAAATATCAGTGATCATGGAGCACCCTCTTCTCATTTCATAGTCAAATGGAGGCATAGCAGCAACTGAAAATGGGGCTCTTTTTCTTTGTGTTAGGGATGCCTTGGCACTCTCTTCCTAGCCCAAAGAGAAAGTATGTCTAATCCTTGCTTATTGACATGGATTTTTCCTCAGAGCTGCACTGCTACATCTCTGGTGATGTGGATAATATTTTTGTTGTTCCTGTTGTTCTTTTGGAGAAACTAAGGGATAGAGAATAACATGTTGTCCTCTTGTGGAAGTGGATGCCTGAATAAGCAGAAAAGTCTGCAGAGAGTAGCGAAAGGTAACAAATGGTGCTGAGTGATATTGCCTTTGTTCGCAGAAAGAGTACAGTAAGAAAAAAATATTTAGAACTGTAAACTAATTCTAGTACAATAGGGAACAATCTTGATAAGAAAAAAAGCAACAGGAGCAACTCCAAAAAAGATGTGAGGTTTTGGGTGATCCTACAGATTTTTTTAAAATTTTTTTACAGAGTATGGATGCTGTTTTAGGGATTTTGTTTTAAAATAAAGTACTGTTTGTAGTAGAACCACACAGATGTTGTGTGTTCTGAGTCTAAATTTCATTTATAAAGCACAACTGTATACAATAACAGAGGGACTAATTTAACATGTACAGTGCAGATAATTTCCATGCTGTGCTATAAAACGTAGAGGATAGTTAACTCCCAGTTTGCTTATGACTTGGGCGCAGGGTCTCCAGACTGACCTTTGCGTATCCTTCAATTTGGCTGCAAGAAGCTGACTCTTTTTTTGTCATCCCCTCATTTTTGTAAAAGTAGCCTGAAACGTGGTTCTGGAAAGTAAGAGCAAAGATGTTCTCCCCTGAAAAGCTCATTCTTCTAGCTTGGCATTATCCAACATTACTTAGCTGTTGTCTGGCAAGGTTCAGTGAGTGGAGGAAGGGAATAGGTCTTATTCTGAGATTTTAAAAGGAGCTGAATTTTATATTAGCTTCACAGTTTATTTGTTTTTATTCCTGTCCAATAAAAAGCTGCTTTTCCATGGGAGCCTGAGGAGAGCTCGCTCAAGATGAAAGGAAGTGGAATGCATCTCAAAGAGCAGCCAAATTTTGATGGCTTTTTCTTGCTGATGGTGTGAGCAGCTAAATCTTTTAAAAAGGCAGTGTTGCTTTCCTCTTAGCCCTATCAGTTGTACAACTCTTTTCCATCCTTTGTGGAGGTATCATACTTGATCATCTGCCAAAACCTGTTTGTTTAATTAAATTCTTTTAAGAACAAATCACTCTTCTATGAAGTTTGAAGGATCATGTGCAGCTTGGGTTTCCCCTCATCCTTGCAGGTTGGTTTTGATCATCACCTTAGCGTACTGGATTAGATTCCCTTTATGTGCTGCTTCGTGATGCACTGGAGATGTGGCGGCCTTGTGTAGGCTAGTATAATATTCATGCTTCATTACATATAGAAACATTTATCGCTGTTGAATAACCTGATGGACCCATGGTGCTGGTTTTGCCCTTAAAATAGTCACCTGGCTTCATGTGCTTGAGGTACATAGTGTCTCACATTTGTTTTAGCGATGGGGAGGACCATGCTCAAGTCAGTCTGTGGGGTATTAGCAAAATCCAGCTCATGCTGATGGGAATTACAAAACTTATGTATTGAGGAAGCCCAACACTTCCTAATGAACGCTAACGTGTGGCATGCTATCTGCTCATATTAGTAATATTTCTTACCCGTTAAAACCTGTTGCCCCATGCTGAGTTCTGAACGGCCACGGCTGACCAGTTCTGGTGCCTGACCTCGATGGTTTGCATGAAGAAGCTCCTCTCAGTGAAACACAGAAATTTGTAGTTTCTGAATCCCTTCACTGGTAGACATCTCAGGCTGTGGCAAAGGAACACGCAGTTGAATGTTAACTTAAAATCATTACCCTTGAGAGTACCTCAGTCTGCCTCTGGAAGATAGTGCCACATTTATAATGAAGCATGTTTGTTTGCCATTCAGTCCTTGTAAGGTATGAGCAGAATGATTATTTTCATCTTTGTGGCAGTTTAATTTGAAGAACTTTCTGAGTGAGAGCTGTCAGGAAAGAGTACGCGCTTTGTGTGGAGTGAGGATATAATCTGTTCAGTAATTATATCATTTGATCAATTTAGCCATGTGTTTAGATGCACTTATTTAAGAACAGAAACCTTAGAGCAGCAGGGGAGGTATCCATACTGTTTCATATCTTTTTCTTACTTAAATGCATAGATGTGTGTATTTTTCATAGCTGAGCTTCTCTCTGTGTTTTACAGTTGTCTGTTGTGACTTGTCCTGAATAAGAAAGCAATGTAGTTGCAAAGAAGTGTTTTTTATTACTATCTGTCACTAAACGGAATAATAACCCAAATCATCCAGACCGTGTTTACTGTCTATGTTAGCCAAGGAGTCCTCGGTGGTGTGAAGGTTCCTGATACCTGTAGCTCCAGCAGCCTACAGTTGTCACCAGAACGTCACTTCATAAAGGATTTTGGCAAACTGTCTTGAATAGGGAAACAATAGAGTACAGCTAAACATCTGTGTTATTGATTATGTTTATTGGCTAGAGTTGCTTGGGAGTTGCTCATGATCAAATAATTGAAGCTGCTTGAAGTTATCAGCAGGTACCCACATGGAAGGATCTGCACCGACTTAGGTTACCTGGTTATTGACTCTTGCAACCAATTGCTGTGTCCGCAGCAATCTACACTGCCTCGCAGCCAGCTGAAGCAGAGGAAAGCTACTGTGAATGAATGACCCCCTGCCTTGGCTCTCAGTGGTTACCATTTGCCACTTCATGTGATCATATAATCTGTATAACTAGTAAGTTGACCCCACAAAAGCATTCCCTACTTTGTACTGTAGATGATCAATAGAATCAATGGCACCATGCTTGTGGCATCAGTTAGCACAGAGCTCAATGAAAAGGGTGAGAAAAGCAACAAACAGCTGCTCTTCTACATCTTGCCCTTAATTCTTATCTTTGTTTTAGCTTTTTTTTTCTTGTTTTGTTTTCCAGAAATGTATTTTCTTTTGCACTTTGCAGATATCACTTCTTGGTAATAGTTTTTCCTGCTTTAACTTCATTGACAGTAATTTCGGCACAGTAAAACAACTGAATGTGTCTTTTGTTAAAATTTTAAACTTTGTTTACGGAGGTGATAAGTTCTGGTAGTTAACACACAGCATTGGGTAGGAGTTTGCCTCGGTACTGTGGCCAATTACCAGACACTTACTCTGTTTTGCTTCGTGTCTCCACCACCTACGGTTTCAAAGAATACTTCATGGCGTGCATTGCACAGAACATTCTTCTCAGAGGAGAAAAAGCTAAACAGTTTCAACAGTGTTGGAAAACAGGTTTTAATTTTTGAGTAGAAAATGTAATACATCTGCTTTAGTTTGTGTCCTAATTTTCTCAGCATCAAAAAGCGTTTATCCCTTAGTTTTTTTCCAGAAGTTCCTTGCTATTTATTGTTCACATTTCTAATTCTTCAGAGGTTGCAGGCTTAAGGGACAAGATAATTCTTTCCTTTTTTTTTTTTTTTTGGCATATGTTCCTATTTTCTTCTTTCCTAGTCATCCTTCATTTTTTTCCAGAAATAATTTTTACTTTTATACAATCAAAACTCTCTTACTTTCACATTTATGTGCCACCATTCAGACTGGCTAATCTGAAAACTACCCAGAGTCCACTTGTTGGTTTTTATCAGCAGCTATTTTTGTAAAGTGATCCCAATTGCCCTTACTTTTAATAGGAAGGTGTGAAAAGCTATTTACACTTAATGTAGTTAGCTAATTTTCATACTTTTCACTTAGTATCAAGGGAGCTACTTTCCTGTTGTAGTACTGAGTGTCTGCTAGCTATACATCTAAATTTTTTCAGACTTATGCTGTCACATCATATGCTTACAGCCATCATCTGTTGCCTGCAAGTCTTTATTAGTCTCCTTGCTTTCCTTCCTTTTAACATTTCAAGTATGTCATTATTTATTATATCTTGCTTCATGTTATTTGTGAGGAATAATCTCATATCTTGTTTATATTTTAACCATTTTCCAGCTTGCTTTTCATACGAATTGATTTTAATAGTTCCTTCCTTTTCATATTATGAACTGGAATTTTTAATTACTTAAACGGCTGCTCAAAATCTAACCTTCCACATAATTATACTTTACATCTCTCTGCTTTTGCAGTGGATTCAGCAAGTGTATGAGCACTGATTCAGGTTTTCGTTACTCAGCTTTTATGGTAGTGAAAAATGGTCTCTATCAGAAGTCATCCTTTTGAAGAGGTTGCAAAGGTAAAAACTTGAATTTCTGTACATGTAATTACATGTGCAAGAGTATTCATGCACAATTTGAAGAGTTTATATAAAGTGGTCTGTAATGGTTAGTCATTTTTCAGCTTTATGTTGGATTTATTTTGGTGATTTCACCATCTTTGCCAAAGATAGTGTACTTAATTTGTACTGGAGAAAGGTTTTATTGTCTTCCGTGCTGTAGCTGTGATCAATAGTGGTCATTTAAAACTCTAGATGGCAAAGGAATCTTAATTGGACTCCATGTAAAAAGGTCAAGTTGACTGTCAGAGTACTGTGTAACTGTAGGAATTATTCTCTCCGATCCTTCAATTTGTCTTTCATTACAGTTGTGTAATTCCAAGTCGCAAAGATGAGAAGTCATGCAGAAAATCCGTGACAATTTTTAGACTGCTTCTAAAGCCTTGCACACTGAAAATCTATAAAAGTTACTAAATTAATGAGTAAAGGGAATTTCATGGAGTATTAATGATAACAAAATGACATTATCATTCTTTTATGTTTTTATGCAAGGCAGTTACACAGAGTGAATGAGACTATGTAATGGGAAGACTTAATTGATTAAAACCTTTATGCAGTAAGCGGGAACTTCAGTTTGAGCTGCATGCCATTAAATACTGAACTCTTGATTGCTGTTCAACCAAATCAATACAGAACAGAAGTCTGTACTGAATCTTGTGCCTGCAGCAGTAATAAAGTTTGACAAGAAAAATCAATGCCCAGTCCCAAAGTCTAGCATTTAATAATATCTGTGGTTTATGTCTTTTATTGATTCTTGTGGTCCTTAAGGCCGTCTGTTAATTTAGTCCCTCTGTCTGGAATTGGAGAGGTCAGTGACTTTGAGAAATATGTTGTTTTCTGCTTGTTCTGTATTGTGTGTGGATTACTGCAACTAAAATCCATAACTGTCGCTTGTGAAAATGTTGCTTGAGGCATTTGCCCATACACATCTGAAGACAAAATACCATTACTCAGGTAGTGAATAGGCAGGAGTGTTCCTCTCACAAAACCAAGCAGAGTATTCCATGGTTTATTTTTTTAAAATCAGTCTTCTGACAGTAACAACCAAAAGTTTGTGGGTTTTTTTTAAAGTCTGTACTAGACTTTATTAAAACACAGTTTTCCTATAACTAACTTAATTTAGCCATTTTTATGTACCTTGCAGAAATATCAGGACTGCAGGCTGGTTACAAATAGATCCTATGTCATCTTAGAGTAAACTATTTAACAGCAATGTATGAAATATGTGAGAATTTGACTAATTCATAATTTAGTAATCAGGCATTTTATAATTTGCCTAAAAACAAATTGCATCTTACCTCCATCCATCAGTGAAGATTTGAGCTGTGTGCCTTGAGCTTTCATTTCAACAAATCTTTCCTTGCCCGAAACAACCCCGTGCGTATTTATGAATGTTTTATAGAATAGAAGCATAACTCGGTTCTTAATATTTCACAGTGACTTTCAAAAGTTCATACTATTAACTAGTTTATTTTTGTATATGTATACTGTACATTTTGTCCTGTGCTATATTATCTTCGTGAAGTATTTTGTATATATTGGAAAATAAGGTGCTTAAAACGTAGATGAGTGCTTGAATTCACAGGTCTTGGACACTGCTAGGAATTGAGCCTCGTGTCTTGACTCACAGCCCTCTCCCTAACCAGTAAGTAATATTTCTTCTTGAATGGTGAACTACTAAACCCAAAGTGAAATAATCAATCACTTGCAAACCTAGAACACGGTCTATTTTCAAGTTGCGTCAGAAATCTTACACTCATTTGGTAAGTTGCAGAGCGTACTCCAAAAGAAAAGAAGGGGGGGAAGTTTCTATGTCCATACATGGTAAAGAATTTCTGAGAATTGTTTTGGAATTACTGCTGAATCACTCTTAAAATACTTGGGAGAGGCCTCTGAAAAATGTGCAGTGATGTGAAGCAAATTATCTGCAAATATGTCTCCTGCCACCAAAAAGTATGTCTTTTAAAAGACAATAATTAATGCATATAATTTTCCCTCTGTAAATTTTACAAAGCAGTTGCAATTTTTATTGTGAGATAGAAATGTAGGGTTAGACATTCACCTATGGTTTATTTAATTGTAAAAACTGCAAATACAATGTCTGGTAGTGTGGTAGCGTGCATGGGCAATCCCATGCAAAATTGCATCCCTTTGCTGCTTTTTGTTTTGATGTACTCTTAAGCATCGACAGTATAGCTATGGCCGGTGAGAGTATACTACACGCACAAATAAACACAGTTTATTTTGTGTAGTTACAGTAGAAAAAGAAATACTCCTGATGTTGTGGCTTATTTTGGTTGTTCCAGTGATGACAGAAGCAGGACAAAATTGGAAAATGGGATTTGTGTTTGTTTTTATTAGGCCAGCTTGTTTCTCTTTGTTAATCAAACAGAATATAATACCTCTCCCTTAAATTCCTGCCTTGCTTATTCATGGATTAACCTAAACAGCAAAGGAATGCTCTTGCCTATATCATCTGACTCTTCAGAATTTGTCTGCATGGTCTGTTGCAGCAGACGCTGTGATGCGTACACAAGCCTACGACGATGTAGCTATGGTAAGTGGTACCTAATTCTGTCTTCATCTCTTAATCTAATCAACTGGTACACAGTAATTCCCAAAACACAACTGGATTATCAGCACAGTCAAGCTTCTACCCAGTCACAGTTTAAAATGAACCATGTTACTAAGGCAATTATAAAAGCACTTAATTGTTATAGTAGAGACACTTAAAACACTCTTAACTAGGCAGTTTGATTAATCAGAACGCCTTTGAAAACTCACAGAGTTCTGATGGCTGGAGACTGAGATTCTGGTTTAATCACGTACAAACATTATCTACGTCTTCCAATCTCAAGGTAGGCCTGTTTGCTTCGTGAAAGGACATTTTTGTTCCTCGCGGGGTTTGTGAGCAATAGCTGCTTTTCACTGAGGAGTGGGTACGAGTCATTTTCTCCCCAGTTTTTAGTTGTTTTTTGGTTTGTTTGTTTTACATTGTAGGGTTGTACAGAGAAAGCCTGCAAAGGCAAGGCAATACTGCATAGTCTGTAGCCTGGATAAACCTCTAAAGTTCATAGTCTCTCGTGTTCTAACAAACCCTTTCACTTGGATTTTTTTTTTTTTCCATCTCTGTCAATAGAATGTTGATTATGCTGAAGGGCTCTTATTGTTGCCATCCACCAGCTTCTGATTAGAATTCTTTTCTAAAGTTTATAATTATTTTCAGCAGCTCCATGGTAGTGGCATTACAATAAAAATGCAGTTTTGAAGAAAAGACCAATCTTTTGGATCCTAGGGCTTTCCTCTGGGATTCTTCCAGCTAGGAATGAGAGGTCATCCAAGAGGAAAGCAAGTTGAACTGGTACCTACTAACATTTTCAGGCTGCTGACTTGGCTACTGTCTAATATGTCAAGTTCAGACATGAGTTATCTCATCTTTAAGTAATTGCCCCTGAACAGTACTTTTATATACTACCACACAGCCTTGAGCTTTGGTAGAGGTCAATGCAGTCTCCAGATTGGTTTTGCAGTGATAGTACAGATACTCGGAACAAAATGCGTGTGTTCCTGTACAAGCAAAATATAATCTATAACCTTATAATAGTCAGAATCGGTAGTTCAGTTTTACCAAAAATATTTTCCAGACATTTGAAGCCTCTGCAGGTATTGAAAAATCAGCTTAATAACTGCAGTTACTGAAAAGCTATGACATCTACTGATTTAACACTGTTAATGAAAGAGCTTCCTGAAGCTTTTCCAGGAATTGCATCCAAGTACTGAGTGCCTTCAGCTCTTAAGATCTGCTGTATCCACAACACTTAACTCTTACAGATTAACAGATATTTTTGGCTTTGTCAGTGTGTCAGTAGTGACATTAAAACAAACTTGGAGAGTTTTTGGTGAAGATTTCAAGTAGCAGGAGTCTAATTATGTTCTCAACAAAGTCAACATAGTATCTCACTAGATTAGAATCTGGTTAATGCTTTTAAAGTTGAAGTCCACAAATATACTAGGGTAAACGTGATTGCTTGGGTGACTGGACAAAGTTTGAGACAGTATATGGGGCTGCAGTTTTAACTTTTTGAAGAACTTTGTATGTTTTGTTAATTACGTGAATTACTAGAACATGCTCCAATCCATATATACTACAACTTCTGGGTACTCCATCTTAAAAAGGGTACAGACATGCTCATTTTAAACTCCCATTTTAGAATTGCAGTTTTAATTGTGAATTGATCTCTTTCCTAAATAGTGAGTCTTCATTAACTTGGATTCACTAATTCCAGATCCTGGGCAAGCTGCAAGTGATGATCAGATGCAGATTCTTGCAGAGGGCCTGAAGGTTGATTAAATGTTTGTGGAAGGCTTGGTTTTCCAGACATGGCTAAGTTTGTCTGTACCAGCAACATCATTGGTATCAATATTTGCTCAGAAGCCTACATGAAGTCATTGGCTCTTGCAAGGGCTAAAATAACTTTTATTCCGTCGTGAGCAGTGACAGCAGACCCTTCTGCAGCTCTCCGGGCTGAGAGAACCTCAGGGAAGGGTCCGCTAGTTCTGACAACTAAGTGTAAAAATCAAAACCTGGTGCATTCTACCTCTGAAATACGTGGTGGCTCATAAAAATGTCCTATGTACAAGGAAGGGATCTGAGCGTACTGATGACTGTCTCTTTGGTCTGCCCAGTCGGTTGTGGACAGTTTTTGTGCAGAACAGCCAGCCCGTGTGGTGAGCTGTAGGAAGGGAACATCTGGTTCTGAACAGCAGTGCACACCTCAATGTGATTCGGCTTATGGCAGTAGCTACTGATGCTCCATTGCTAATGAAAATATATCGCTCTTAACGGAGATGTGATAGAAGTGCAGGAAAGAGGGCTAGGAAACTACTGTCTGCATGCAAAAAAATGCTTTTTAATGTACTGTCATCACTCCTGAAGAATTTGATGCAAATAGAGGCAGAAAGCCAGTAAGATAAAAATCAGCACTTCCTGTGCGCTGTTCGTTCTTTTACAGTTGTCTGTCTTTACCACACATTATTATCAAATGCTTAATAGTCAGTATTAAATCTAATTCTGAGATAACTTCTGAGAAATTATTTTACAGCATTAGCAGCTGGAAGAATGGGCTGTCTGTTAGTTGTTTACATTATCTGTCTCCCAGAATAACAGCTGGCAAGCAACTGAGTCTAGAACAAAACCTGGTACCCAGATAAATGCCATGTTTATGTAGGTACAGGAGCATACTATGTAAACTCTTAAAGCCAGTGCCTTCAGAAGTGATTAAATAATACGTGATGTAGGGACTGATTTGGAGTACATCCTGTATTGATATGTCTTAAGTAAATGGGAGGTACTTTCCCCTGTGCAGGTGTACACAAGACCTCTAATGCTTGCAGTTTTATAATGTGACAGAAAAGAGCTAAAGAGCCACTCTTTTTTCACTGGGTGGTTAGTCTAAAAATCAGTCAGTCGAGACAGCTGTCATCTTTGAAATGCGAACTGTCCTGGCTGATCTTGAAAAGAAGAATATGAAGGGATTAGTTGTGAAATCTCTGTTGATGTTCTGACACATGCAGATTTTTTTCCCCTGTTTCTTCAACAGTGTATGAACACAGATCACTAAGCAACACCACCTTCATCCCAGGGAGCGGGAGTATGATTTACTACCAAAACTGCCTTTAGGTCTGGACAACTTGTGATTGTGAGAAGGCAAAACATTTAACTAAAACCCTATATTTTGTCCTGTCCTGTCAGAGTTTAAGCCTTTTCAGTCCGTTTCCCAGGGTTCCAGGTTTCAGTCTGTTTCTCAGTTTCTTTCAGTACGTCTCTTCCCACGGGAGTATTGTGAGGAGTTCTGCATGTGCTCACTCTTTGCTTGGGGATGCAGCGTTAGTGGGTCCTGTGAGGTCTTGATCCATAATGAGTCATTTCACCACTCTCATGTTTTGCCTTAGAGAATGGAAGGATCACACAGACATCCTTTTAAGGAGCCAGCGTGCTCCTTCAGTGACGAAAAGGATGACAGCTGACAAGCTGTGGCTCTTAAAACCTCTATGCCATTTTTTTAAGAGGAGGACATTCACCCTTAGGCTCTCTGCATTATTTCAGTCCCTAAATGCAACTTGCAGTTTCACTTAGTTAAACATGCTTTATTTCCTCTTCTGCCCTGCCAAGTTGAAATGCTTGAACAGTGGAAATACTGTATTTTCCCGAGAGGCAAATGCAGTCTTCTGAAGGACAAATTATCTGGGAAACATTGGGATGAAAAGGAAGTTTAGGAATTGCATGGCAAAGTTTTCAAATAAAAATCCCAAGATGTTTTTAATCTTACAAAGAAATGGTCTGCTCCATTCTGCCCGCCCCCCATGATTCATTTACTTTGCAACTTGTAGTTATGTAGATGTGTATGTATTGTATGCTTATTGAGAATGTGCAACTTAAGTTACACTGTCCAGGCTGAAAATACTAGGGAAAAGCAATGATAAGATAACACTAAGATGATACGATTGAATACAGTGCTGTTTGTAGTGTCTGGCTGTCATATTTCTATTTTCTTATCTCGTATGAGCATTCTGACAATTAATCAATATTGATATGGTGCTCTGAATGTGCAAAGGATTGGATAGAGTAAGTGCCAACATGACCATATGCCTTTTGGCAGAACTGAATGGGCTCAAAAAAAGAATGTTTGGCTTTTTAAGTTGTACAAATTTTCACGAGGTGTAGTCTTTTCTCAAAAAGGAAGGAACAATGAAGTAATATTTTGAGGGCTATGAGCAAGACCCTTTTTGCTATTCTTGGTACCCATATTCAGAAGAAAGTGGTAACAATGCATATTCAGGCCACTCATTTTTATCTGTGTTGACAATGTAGTCACAAATTTTCTACTGTTCACAGTAAAATCCTGGCTAACACGCACTGCCTATTGACTGTAAAAATCCTCTCATGCGCTTCCAGGGGAAGATTGAGAAGTCTTGCTGTTCCATCTACTGTGTATTCATCTCACAAATTGCATTGGAATAATTAGACTGAAATTCCCTATTTATTCACAAACCAGCAGAGATTGGGCAGTAACGCTGGAAACTGTCCCAAAATTGCCTGGCTAGTTCTGGTGCTCTCAGCACAATTCAGTCTCTGCAGCAGCCCAGCGCTGCCAGGTTTTGTGTATTGCTAGTCAAGTTGACTGTAGCAATCGTTTCAGAGGAGAGCTGTGTGAAACTCCTGCCCCCCTCCCCCCACCGGTGTTTTGGGGTGAGTTTAAAAAAAAAAAAAGCAATTCTTGGCCCCACACTGCCTTGGCAATCCCATCCAGTTTTCCCTTTAATGTTTTCCACATATGGTTGTGAAATCCAGTGTCTGACTCCTTTTCTAAATATAGAATCATCATTCTTTTAAAAATGATTGATGCAATAGGTCTCATTTGTTTTCAAGACCTTTCCTTGTCCTTTTGCAATATCATGAAGTATTGAGCATTCTTCTATTGTCCATTTCACGTAGTCACTTTTGAAGTAAGTTATTCTTTTTGTGTTTTACTGTATATTGGGAGGTATCTCCTTTTCAGTTTTGAGACAAAAAGCGTAACAGCAAAGAGCACTTTCCTTTACCAGTGGAAGAGTAGCCATGCATGAGTAGCCTGTGCCCCACGATTAGCATAGAGCTTTTTTTACACAGCTGTGCTTGTTAGTTTGTTAGCATTTGTAGAACAAAAGCAGTGACAATGGTATTAGCAAAGAGCAAGCTTACTGTTTTCTTAGCTGAATTTTGAGCTTTTTGTCTCTTCCACTGCACTACCCAGCTGTAACCTCCTTACGTGCTGCTACATCATTAAGGTGATCAAATTGAATTACCTTTAAATGAATGATTTAGTTTTCTCTGTCTTTAATGATGTGAGATTTTTGTCTCAGAGGTGGAAAGCAACTGAACCTAAGTCTGGATTGCAAAAAAGCAAGTAAAGTGAGTGAGTTTGATTTTTCCCCTCGCCCCCCAATGAATCTTCATGTGTTTGTTATCGACACAAAAAGCAGGAAACAGCCTGTGATTTTAGTAATATGCTTAGAACAAAATCTGAGGTTTTGAACAGCTTTCACTGCTTTGGCAGTGTTTTCCGTTGTCAAATTTACAATTACTTATTACATAACTATTCAGAAGCAATTCCACCAGTGCAGATTTCGGTTCCAGTGGCCTGTAACACCCCCAAACCAGTCCCCTTCTTCTGGTATAGGAAAGACTATATAATGTCACATTAGGGAAGCAAACCAGTAAATGGCACTTCAGAGCAAACAACTTTATTCATAAAGAGAAGCAATTACACATATTTGCAATTAGCAGTCATAACTGATGATGGGGTCTTTAAAAAGCAGACAGTTCTTCTCAGGCGGTGGGGGGGGAGATACAGTGTTCTTTTCAATAACTGAAAGCACGCTTGAGAAACCAATATGCAAGGACAAGGGCGATTTTGAATAGACTGGTGAAAAATCCAGAATTATATCATGAAAAGGATTGTTTACTTTCCGTCTTTACAGATTATGAAGGCACCTCACATTTTGGGCCTACATTGTTGCACATTATGTATTCTGTATCTGTATAATGGGATTAATTACGTTCTTTAGTGTTATGGTTAGAAGAGCTCTCTTTTGTCGATAATCACGTGCAATTAGTGACATAAAGATCTGGAAAGCTGCCAGAATTGCAGTAACAAAATAAGGCTCATTTCTTACATAATTTCCTGACTGGCACTTCCCCAGGCTGCAGTAAACCTGTGTATAGCATTTGAAAACATTATCAACAACATTACAGAATGAAGCCTGGTACGATTTAGTATCTGAGAGAGGATGAAATGATTAAAGTCAAAGTCTGAGGATGCAGTGTCAGTGGAATAATCAAAAGGAACATGTATTCCTACATTTTTAATAGGAATGTTGCAAGGTTCTCTGTGTGTCTGTGATGGAAAGGATTTCAAGAGTTACTTTGCCACTAACAATTTCTTGGGTTTTTTCTGTTGGACTCTCAGCAAGACAGATAACACAAAATAGTGACTTTTGTGTGCAGATGGAAAGGAGCTTGTTTCATAATAGGCATAAAGCTTTAGGAGTATGGTGTGGGTAAAAGAAGATATGCTTTGCTGGTTTAGCCTCAGACGTGGTCAGATCCTTTTGTTTGAACCTCTGCACATTCTTCAGGATGTGAGTGGGAGTATTCTACTGTACATGAAAACCTTAAACTACTCCTGTGACTTCTCTTACTATGAGCCTCTGATATTATTGGTTTCTAAGAAAAGAATTTTAAATTTATGTTTAGGTAGGATGGACATGGAGATCTAAAAATGCATGGTGAAGTACACAGTGCTTTTGAAATCTGCTAATGAAAGAACTGTGGTGTGAACCATAACCTGCAAGCTGCAGAACAGTAAGTAAAGGTAGTAACAAGTAACAGATTATGGCTCCAGATTAATAGTGTGTTGTATGCTATGCCTTTAGCTTTCTAATATAATGCTTATGAAGTCAGGAGTATGAAATTTCTTCCATTTAGGGGCATTTCTCTTCTGAGGCAAGTAACAGTCATAGATGCAACAGCAGAATACAGGCGCCAGGTTATGGCTTTCCTTACCAGGCACATACATTGCTGTGTGTGGACACCAGTGTTTGTGACAGGGATATCCAGCTCCTTTGATTTGGTATGAGCAGTTCTGTCCACTGCTCATTCAGAGTTTCTCCCCTTTGGTAAGGACAATAAATTTTCTCAAGAATTTTGATCTTCGATAAACCTGGGGAGGCTGCTTCTGTTTTTTGATTGGGAAGCAGAGCCTGCTAAATGTGTCTCGAGTACCTTCCTAGTCAAGTTAAAGCTATACCTACTGTATTTATGAGTAAGCTGCCTAACAATTTATGCCCAAGAGTCCTGCCAGTACTACATCCAATCTTTTCACCAGGATGTAGGTGTGGTCAGGAATGCATTAATGGATGACAGCAGCTTCGGTTGTAATAGGCAAATTGTTACCCTCTGTAAGTAAACCATGAACTTGCAGAGGGAGAGGGGAAGCAAAAATGCATAGCCCAGTTGAGGCAACAGTTGATTGCCGCTGTTATCTTTAGGGGGTTTATTCCAATTGTGAATGTAGCCCAAAATACCTGTTGCTAAAAAAAAAAAACCAACCCAAAACAATCACCCCCCCCAACCAAATCTTAGTAGTGAGAGGGGATATGTTAATTTCTCCCCCCTCCCCCCTCCCCAAGTTACACACAAACTGTTGACACATCATGGTTCAATTGTAATACAGTTATAACTTGGCTGAACAAAGGGAAGTATTTTTTTTCTACTTGACTGCTTCTCACACAAATTCAGAGTGATTGGAAAAGCTGAAAAAAAGTATGTCTTTAAGAGGAAATAGAACAGCTTATTTAGTAGGGAAGCAAGAGGGGAGTTTTACTTTAGTATCTCCTTAAGGGACAAGGTTGGGGAAATCCCCTAATATTGTTAGCATGACACAAGATCTTATGTTTGAAGACTCATGTGATGTTTGAAGTATTTCATGTGATGACTAGTCTCGCTTGTCTTTTCTGTTTGTCCATCACCAGAACTGTGATGTTTGGGGACAGCTGGTGTCCTTAGACCTAAGCCATCCTCTGTGTGTGTTCCATGTAAGCCTGCGTACTGAGGCAGCTAGGATGGCAGTGAGACTAAACTTGCGGAGTAGAGTCTTGTTCCTTCCTAATGAACAGTAGGACTTGTCCAGGTAAGTTGTCTTATGATCTTGGGCCTCCTTGAGCTAGGACAGAACTGTACTTTTGTCTGAAGAGAAAGACATGCAATCAAGTCATGTTTTCAATTCAAATGGAGGCAGTGAAGCTCAGGAACTTGACTATGCAGACATCTGGATTAGTGGCAGAGATGACTCTGGCTCTCAATATTGTTCCCCAATATTGAAAAGTTGTTTTTAGGTGACGTCCCATTAAAGGTAAATAGGCCCTTTGTGAGCTCTCCTTTTCCCTTACATGTAGTTGAGAGAAGTCTGCTGGGCACAGTTCTGCTTCCTGTATTGCTAGTGAGGGGTTTTTTCTAATTGGATTTCAGGTTTTTGTACTGAAAGTGAAGTTTAACTGTTGAAGGATAATGAGAGAGTTTCGGAAACTGAATAGATAAACATATGCTGGAACTGTTTTATTTAAGAGATTCCTTGCTTGCCACTAAGGAATAAAAGGAATCAAAAAAATGTATTTCACTTAGCCGTAACTGTCATGAATGCTGGAGGAGGTCCCATAAGGGGGATGGAGATATTTTATTCTACCAATTTGTCAAACTAATCACTGTCTTGCTCAGAGGGTTTATTTCAGTGAAGAATGGAAGTCAGCTCTCAAGGGAGATGGAAATGAGTGACGTGAAGAGGTACCTGACTCATAATTAACTCCGTTCTACAGGTGATCATGCACAATATTATGTAATATCATACAAGTGTAATTTGAAGGCAGTGTATGGTGACTCACAGATTCTGTATTCTTAATCTTTAGAAGGCATTCCATTAAGTGATTCCTCTCCTCCTAGGTGCTGAATTACTTAAAGTAGCAAAACCACTTTTTCTGTCTTGTGTCAGATATCCTCCTGGTTGTCAAGTATAACTCCTGCATGTCTCCATCTACTTCAGAAGTAAGTCTCCAGGTGACTTAAAGGAGAAAAGGAAAGAGAAACTGGAATATTTTACAGGAATATCTTGTATTCAGTGCATTTTCAGAATCCAAACTCCTCTAATGTGTATTTCAGAAACACTTGCCAGTTGAGTCCTTCCACTGTGTGTGTTTTATTGTGTTCATTGAGTTATTGTCACTGATGATTTTAAAAGTCTTAAGGCTATTTCATGCACAAACAAGTCATACTGAGGTCAAAGCAAGTTTAATAACACTTGTTGAAATCTAAAACATAGGAGGATCATTCTGCATAAGTACTCAGCAGCTGTGAACTGTTTTAATGAACAGAGACTTATTTCTAAGTGACTATTAAAGCAAATAGTGTTTGTGAACGTATGTGTTTGTACAGCAAGCAGAAGTCTCTTTTGCAGGCTTTCTGCACCTCTGTATCTTTCAAGTATGTTTTTTTTCTCAAGGGAGGTAGCCTGGAGATTATGGAATGATTTTGTAGTGCAAAGATGCCAAGCGCTAGCCAGTGGAGATTTTTCAAGTGCAAGTTCTCACAGCTGCAAAATCTGTTTCTGTAACTTTACTATGGCTATTATGCTCCAGAAAACCCTTCTGTATGTTCGTTAGTAATACATTAGTCAACACCAAACCTGCAGCTAGCAAGTATAATTGTGACGTTAATCTTACAGAATGCATAGGAAGGAGGAAAAACGTACATGTTTTGCCTCAGCACCTACTCATCACCACATTTATAATTCAAGTTTATAGGTTAGAATTTGAGATGTACTACCACCCAGAAACAGTACTTATACTGATAGTTGAAATTGCATATATTTGACATGCACAATAAATGAAGGCAGTTAATATTTTACAAGGTAAAAGGGAACAACCCACAAGAGAACTTCTCATTTATGGTTATTGCTGACATCATAAACTTTCCAAAAAGACTGAGGGATGTTCCATTATAGTTTTTTTATGTTATGTATTGATAGGCTTCCAAAGCACACTGCAATGAGAGAAATTGCCTATTTAGTGTTCAAAGTGAGGGGCTGATACAAAGTTTCCGAAGCCAGTTAAGAGACAGGTGAGACAGAGACTGTTAGTCAGATCATAGCGAATACGGCTGGAATTTCTAGCTTTGAGGAAGGCAAGACAGAAATCATCTTCAGTTGAACATATATAAATGCATACAAAGGAAATGCTCTAGTATTTAGAACACAGGGGACAGTAAAGATTGTGCAGAATTGATTATGTACATGTTTAAGGAATGTATAAATGTTGCAAGAATTTTAAGCAAGGAGCTTGCCAGTTCCAGTGATAAAACTACTATAACTTATTACTTCCCTCAGGTTAAAGCACTGGGAGGTTTTTTGTAGATTTTAGAATGTCTGTTGAATGTTACAGGTTTTTAAACAAAAGAAAGCAAGAAAAGTGTAAAGCTTATTGGAAGCAGACAGCATTGTGCAGAACACTCCTTTTGCTCTTTAATCAAGATACGCTATTTCTTAAAATCTGCCTATATACTGTAAAGTGTGCAGTATAATCATTTGACACTGTTTTAAAAAAATTAGCATTATCCCATCCTTGAAATTTTACTGTATGACTTCTATATTGGCTGCATTTTTTTTGCTTTTCCTTGGAGGTGAACATTGGTTTACACTACAGTTTACATATAAGAAAGTGTCAGTCTTCATATACTTAATACATAAAGCCTTTCAACAAATAAAAGTTGAATTTAAGTGAAATTGATAAGGCAGCAAAACCAGTTGATCAAATGACATAAAAATGCCGCATTAAAGGGTAATGCACTCTGAAAATGTGAGGCAAAATTAATGCTAACACTACAAAGTCAAAGGCTACTCTGGAAAGCCGAAACAGTGCATTTTTCAAATGTAGCATACCACAGAAAAAAACCACTCTTCTGCATTCTTCAGAAAGCCCCTTTATTCTCCCATCCCAAAGAAAGGATGTAAATTAAATCCTTGCTGAACTAATAACGCAGCCAGGAAAAAAAAAGGCAAATTTTTGTTTAACCATTTAACATGCGCAGAGAGATTAACTCAGTCCACAAGGCCTGGGGAAACTAATCTAAAAAGTCCTTCGGGCACACTTTGGTTGGAGAGAAGAGAAACCAGCAGAGCAGTAACTCCTGGCGGGTTCTTTGCTGGTGAATGGCCTGTGAATTTCTTCTTTTGCTTCCTGCAGTTCTGCACTGAATTGGAAATTTTACATCCTCAGGCCCAGATATGTCCCTGATCTGAAAGGGGTGCTCACAGGAGGGAAGAAAGCTTAATGAGATTTAGTGCCTAGTCTGGTAAGTCTCCATGTGACTTCTTGCTTTAACCCCAACCTCCTAGTTATTTCTGTAAAGGAACAAGCTTTATATGATTAGGAACAAAGAGATAGATCTCTTCTATGCATTATTTAAAAAAAAAAAAAAAAACCACAAAGAAAATTAAAACTAGACTTAACATAATTTGTCCTGTGCTGGCACAAGGCTTCAGAGCAGTATTTTTTGCCACCCCAATAATAAAGCATTTTGTCCTTGTTAATGAAATGGCAAAGTGTGGTATTGTAGCAGAAGCAGAGCTGTTCTGTGAAGCATCACGCTCCTTACAAAGCGTGGGGTATTGTGATAAGCATCGCTCTGCCTACGGGGCATGGGGTATTGTGTTAAGTGAGCTCTGCAGAGCCAGTACTGAACAGCACCAGTTCTGTACCTGCTTGTCTCCTTTACTAGAATCCACATGTCCAGCCACGAGACAGAATCATGCTGCAGGCCAGAGGGATGGGAAGAGGAATGCGTATCCATCTCTTAATGCAGTACATGCTGTTGGGAGGGCCTGCTGCCCTGGGAGCCTCTCCTTCCAGCTGCAGAGGCGCAGGGCAGGGCACGTGAGCAGCAGCGTTGGGCTGCTCCCTGTGGGTGTCGGGCATCTGGCTTGGCCTCTGTGCGCTGAATCAACTGGAGAGGATGCCGTTGAGGGGGAAGGTTGCTTAGCCAGCACCAGCGGGTTTGAGTATTTCTTTCGCTTGTTTCTAAAATCGGTCCTGACTGCAAAGCTAAAAGCTTTTTCAGCAGCTGCAGAAATCTACAGCCTTTAGCTCACAGCCTAGTCTGTCATTTTGTGTTACATCATGCACTATTCTAGGAGGTATCAGGCAACAGCAGAGAACTTTGCCTATGATTTCATAGCACAGTTGGTTTTCTAACTTGATTCCTCCAGGGACCTTTAAGGGAAAGGAAGTCCACAAATAAAATTAAGATGTTAAAATATATTACTAACTATAAAGTGCAGTATTTATTTGGGTTAATAAAATGCAAATATGCTATTGAACCTTTATACTGGATTTTATTTTGGTTCTGCAATGAAATCTTTATTTTAGAACAGATGAGAAGTTGCAACTGATCAGGCTTGCTTCAAGGTCTGACTGCTGATTTAATAGATTCCTGCTTCCTAGTCTCACTTCATCATTAATTTGGGAATTTTTGTCCCAAAGGAAATTAGCTATAATATTTTAGCTGAAGATGATTTCCTTTCTAAGGGAGTGATATTATGGAAGGTCTCTAACTGCTCTTAACAGGTTTTAAGTTTTCAACTTATAGGTTGCAATTTGAAGTCAAAGTCCACCTTTTATCTTTAAATACCTTATTAATGGGGTAATGAAATACAGTTATCTCAAGAGGAACACAGCTACCGAGCACCATGAAACACTAAGATTTTTCATTTTGAAAGTCTGAAGGAACAGTCCCAACTCATTCTAAGGTCTGTATATACAACAGTCTAGTCTTTTTGGACTAGTTCAGCTTTGGAGTAGATCAAAGAGGAGATTCTCTGCTGTAGAGGTTCCATGTACCTTTGATAATAACAGGGGTTTATCCCATTGTCCTGTGTGTGTTGTGTGCTGGAGGAACATCCAGCCCAGTTTAGTTCCAGACGTAGCCTAACTCTGGAAGTAAAGATCTTTGTAAGTAGTTAAGTTTATCTTGCCTCCTTTGCTGTTCAGGAAAGTGAACTATTGAAGAGTATGCTGCCACAAACAGTGGCCTCAGGACAACCAAAAGGGGTGTATGTTGCGGTGAGAGGAGACAGGAATGCTGTGAGTGGGCATTGCCTGCTGTGGGAATTGGAGAGCAGTTGTTGTGACTGCATGTTCTTGTGAAGCTCTCTTGACGCTGTATGCAGTTCAGTAACTTGGTCTTCCTTTAAGTTATACCTATTCTCAAATTATGTTACTAAAATAAGCATTTTCTGTCAGTCAGTTATTAAGCCTGCTCCCACAGACTTCTGAATAAAATCAAGTTAGCTGATAAATGAATTTTAAAGTTTGAAATACTGCTCTTACTCTGGTTTTGACCTGTGTTGTGCCACATTACTATTATGAGTTGGCTTATTCTAACTATTATTCAGACGTAACATGCAGTAGAATCTGAAAGATGCTACCGGAGTAAAAATACTCGCTTTCAGTCTAACCTCAAGCGTGCATTTTGGGGATTGACCAGCTTGTCTTGCTGCTGGCTGCCTCAAAGGCCGTTTGCCATCTAGTGGCTTAGGTGCATTAATGCCAAAACGGTGTAAGTGGCAAAGCTGGTTCCCATTAAAAACAGTTGAAGTTACAGTTGCTTCTCTTCTTTTTCCACCTCCCCGTGCTTTTGCAGCTGTTTCTGTTTCAGCTTTATGAGGTGACAAGCCAAACTGTCCAACAAAACATCACTAGTTGTCACTTACTGTTGCCCATGGCAGATGGCTGAAAAGGTCGGACTGTTGCCGCCAGTTAGCACGCCAATTTCTCCTGCTTTATTCCTTGAAGTTCCCTACTTTTGTCATGAAAATGTTTGTATGTATATAAAAGGAATAATACGGATCCTTACTGGAGTGTTGGTAGATGCTGCATGCTTTATGCTCCCCAACTGCATTTTTGTTTCCCTGTGCAGCATATCTGGTAATTTGTGATGGGTTTTGATCCCCACAGTTCAACCACCTGTATTGACATCAGCACGAGCCGTAACATACTCTTGATTTCCACTCTCACCATTACTGCCACTAAGAAAAGCCCAGGGCCTGAGTTAGGACAACATTTTTAACTGCCTTTTCCATTTGGGAGCTGGAAAATTGCCTGAAGGAGAGGGGAGGCAGCAATATTTCCTCCCCTCTAGCTGAAACACCCTTCTGCAACCCAAAATCTCTGAGATCTCTTCCTGTCTTTGCAGTTACCCAACACAGATTAGTTTCTTCTCTCTGTCCCTATCTCCCAATCTTTACGATGGGATAATAATCTCTTTTTGAGAGGTTTTTACAAGTTACGTGTTCCCAATATTAGTATGGGAATTTAAAAGAATTCATAGGGTATACTCCTCTGCCATGTACATCCCCATCTATGCATAACTTCCCAATTACTTAAAGGATGTTAATCAGGAAAATGACTAAAGGAAAAAATCTGAAAAATCTTTACTCTGAACACGGAAAGAATAAAGCAGTGGGTGTAGTGCCTCAGAGGAGGGGGTTTCATGTAAAAGACCAAATCGATGGAGAGGCAGCTTCTTTCTATGACCTTGAGGAATTGTGGCTGGTTATCCAGCTTTTCTTAAGGTCCTGATTTTAAACTGCTGCTGTTCATGTTCTGATGTTCTGTCGCTAAGAAGTAGGGCTCAGATACTTCCCCCCAAAAACACTTTCTAACAGCTGCTCTTAGACATGAAAAGTTTTAGTTCAACTGTAGCATTGCTAAGAAAAATGTGACTTTTGAAGGGAACGTGCTGTAACATAGAAAGATATGACCTTTTTATATATTACTGCTTAAATAATAATCTGAAATATGGTGTGCTGATTTACACCGAGTCTGAAGTCTTACCTGTTTGGAAGACTTCAAGCCAGTGTATTATTATACTCAAGCCGGTTACAATTAAATTGCATCTTTGCTATTTGAAGGTGTGTTTTTGGTTGGGTGTTGTTTGTTTTTTTTTGCTTTGGTTGGGGGTTTTTGTTTGGTGTTTGTTTGGCCCAGGATGAAGTGAGACGCTTTCTTCTTCCTGCAGCCCAGGGTGTTTTACCTCAGGTTTGGTGGTCTTTCCCCTTAAGTCAGGGAAGAGTGGTGGGTTTGCCCTCAGTTTAGGAAGGAATGGGTGGAACTCGTATGTCAGAAAACGCTATTTGATACGGTAACTCCTCGCATAAGCCAGTGAGCGGTTTTGGGGTGGTTTTAGTGGAATCACCTCGCCAAGCAGAAGGGTGGCGCTGAGCGTCAATTTTAGCCCCTGAGCCGACCGGCGTGCCCGGTTATTTTAGAATTCACCCATTTATCTCCAAAGCGTTCCTGACACAAGGACGCGTTTAGCCTGCCGGGCTGAGGGCAGCTGCCTGACTTTTGCCCCTCCGCCGCCTTCCCGCCCGCCGCCCGGCCCAGCCCGGCGCCGCCCGCCCTGACGGCATCGCGGCGCGACGGCGGCGCCGCCATTTCCTGCCGGCGGGACCGGGGGCGTGGGGGGGGGTGCGGCGATGGCCGCGCAGGACGTGCTCAGCCAGACCACCCGGCTGGCCTCCTCCAGCGCCTTGCTGCAGGTGCGAGGCCGCCCCCCCCCTCCCCTTCTCGGCGGTGCCTGGCGGGAGGCGCCTCAGCCCCGCAGGTGCTTCCCGTACGGCTTCCTTCACAGGTGCTGTTCCGGCTGGTCACCTTCGGGCTGAACGCCTTCACTCTGCGGTACCTCTCCAGAGAGCTGATCGGTGTGGTCAACGTGAGGTGAGGAGGCGGCTGAGGCGCGGCCGGGCTGGAAGCCCCCGTCCCGCGTTCCGGCCGCGCTCTCGGACAGACCCCGCCGTTTTGGAAGTGTTTGTGTTTGCGGCTGGATCTCGGGGTTTATAGTCTGTGGGGGGTGTCGCTAATAACGCTCTTTAATTTACTGTGAAGAGTTTTGCAGCGCTTGGTCGTTGAATGTCTTAAACTTTTGGGTTTTTTTGGCCTGAAGCGGAGGTGCTGTACCGCCGGTCTGTTTCCCTGTTAAACCATCGGCTTGCTGAGGAAAAGCTAGGCGCAGTTGTGTATTACGTGCTGTCACCGTGCAATAAACTTCGCAGCTGCGGTTTTGCTTTCTAGCATGCTTAAAAGTATTTTTTGCTAGTTGAATAATCACGCGTAATTACTTTACCTCCTTTATTTTTGCGAGATGGTGATAATTTACCTCATACCACCCTGTTTTCTTTGCATATCTGTTAGATTTGTCTGTCAGGCAGTCCTGTGCAAAAACTGTCAGTGATGGTATTGCGTGAAGGATTTCAGAAATAGTATGTAAAGAAATAATTTTCTCTGTTTTTTGTGTTTTGTTTTGTTTTGTTTTCTCTCCCTCCCCTTCTTCAGGCTCACTCTGTTGTATTCAACAGTTGTCTTCCTCGCCAGAGAGGCATTTCGCAGAGCTTGTCTGAGTGGAAATACAAAGCGAAACTGGACCAAAACAATTAATCTACTGTGGCTGACGTAAGATACCTTTAAAAATCTACTTGTTCAGAACTTATTTCTAATTCTTGTGTGAGAGCTCACGAAATGAGAGCAAATATTTATTTAGCGAGCTAATTATTTCAGTATTGAGTATTTAGTAGCCTCAGCCGTGTTTCAGGACTGATGGAGGAAGCAGGTCGAGTCTGTTGCTTTAGCGTTCATGAATGTGATCTCTTTTCGGAGCACATGGGAGAGTGCATTGCCAAAGGTGTTACTGGGAGCCATTTGTTCTGTCACTTACCCTGGAGTTTCGTTTATGTTGTAGCTGTTAAAGGCAGACCCTGTTGCAGAAATACGTAGTCCTTTATTTTTTATTTCCTTTGCCTGTGCAGTCTTGCTCATTTGTTACCCAGTATGCCTCTGTGAAGCTGCTTTAGATTCCCCCCCCCCCCCCCCCCCAACTAATTTTTTCAAAGTTTTGAGCCCTGATGCAATTTAATGACACAGCAACATAAATGTTTGTGTTGGGTAGGAGAGATGTGGAAGGGTGAGGGTGAAAGAAGGGGTTGGAATTAAGCAACAGGGAGTAAGTAGGCCTACTTCTTTCAACTGCAGCGCTGTTTATAGCAGAAAGTGGATAGCTTAAAGTCTACGTGAAGCTGCAGCCAGAGTGTGTAATTGCGCATTGCAGCTAAGTGGATTTTATGACTTGTTTTGCTCTTCTGGTTCCTGCACACACCTTTCTGCTTCTTCCCGTTTGTCAGATCTAGCAGCTGTGCAGCCACAATTAGGTGGGTTGGGAAGTAAGTTTACCTGTCTGATATGGTGGAAAACTCCCCCTGCATGACAAAATAGTAGTCTTCTATTGGGTCTCTCTACTGACTTTCCCTGGAACTGCACAGTTACTAATTGGATCTGGCCCAGGAATGGGATAGTGTATGTAGTTATCTGTATCCCGGTATAAAGCAGAGAGATAGTCCCTTTCAGGGATGAGTTTAATACTTATATTTAAAATGTATTAGACCTGTTCCCTTTGCTGTATTATAATGAATTTCCTCTTATTTGACGGCCTTTCAAGTGGGCATTAAATGATAGAGTTAACAATGACTATGTGCACCTTTTTTTTTTAAATTTTTCCTCATAGAGAAGCATAACTTAAAAGAAGATTAACTTTCTTGAAGGATCTGAAATACATCTTAGGACTTTCATGTCAAATACCTTAGGGATCTGATAATGGGAGGGTCAAACAGATCCTGCGGCAATGATATAAAACTTTCTGCACTCTGCCAGAAGCATCGTGTTCCTGAAGCAGTGTCAACAGAAGGTAATACACGTCTGCACTCCTATGCCTAGCTTGGCCTTTTAGCTACAGTCGCTAATCTAAGTGGCTCTGAGCTACAGAGGACCATTGTGAACTGGCATACCTGAGGTGCGGGCATGCATTTTCTTCTGCTCACTCTGCTGTCGCTTTTGGAGAACCAGTGATTTTTGGAAGGGTGAGACTAGCAGTTGGAGTGGTGGCATCTTTATCTCTTGCGGCAAGATCCAACAAAGCTTGTCTGCCAGCCCCCTGGTAACCACAGACTACAAAAATCATAGCAGTGAGGGGTTTGCAGTGTTCTGCAGGGTTCAGAATTGTTCAGTCCTAGGGAACAAGAAATGCAGATAGTTGACCTCATGTTAGGTTCTTGAGTAGAAAATAGACCAGTCAGAAAAATGTTTTCCTTGTCTTGCAAAAGAATGCCTTAAAAACGTTCATTGCAAAAAAAGTATTCTTGGTATTGTAACAATAGAAATTAGTTCCTCAGGGCTTCTTTTTATTTATTTATAATTATTGTGTGAAATTTTAATCTAATTTTCTTGGGTATTTTTTCTGCTTAAGTAACATTTCTATTGATTGTTTTTTATATTAACTTTTTAGAGTCCCTCTTGGTGTTTTTTGGTCTATTTTCTTGGGCTTAGTCTGGCTACACTTGCTTGAAGTACCTGATCCTTCTGTGGTTCCTCATTATCAGGCTGGTGTAGTGGCATTTGGTCTTTCTGCAATTATCGAGCTTCTGGGAGAACCATTCTGGGTGTTAGCCCAAGCTCATTTGTTTGTGAGACTTAAGGTTAGTAAAGTACATGGGGTGCATTGGTGTGTGGGGAATTATCTTTCTCTGTTGAAAAGAACAGATTCCTGAACTAGGTGTTTGTATATTCAAGCACATAAAAGCCCCTGCGTGTACTGTTTAGTACCATATGACATAGTTGTAACGTGGATGTGAATTTGTACCCGTTAAAGCAAGAAAGTTGGTTTATTTAGAAATTATCACTTTAGTGATCATTAAATACTTAATCATGAATTTTAATTGGAGGGAGAGGCATGCAGCTTCCACAGTTTTGCATTTTGGTTGATTGTTGGTATGAAATTATCAAATGCAACAATTGAGAACGTGATTGTGTCAAGGAAAATTTTCTCCCTTGTGTCCCATACAAAGGACTGGGAAAGTGCAATGGAAGAACTGTGAAATGCAAGAATAAGAAATCTACTGAGAAATTACAATCTAAGATGGCCAACTCAGCAGAAAGAAACCCTGTGATAAAGTCACACTGACTTTGGAAGTCTTATATTCCGATGTAAATTCTGTGTGTGAAACTAATGTATTTTAAGTTTGTTTATGTGGTTAAGTTGGCAGAAAATAAACCTCTGTTTTCTTTTTTCTTAAAGGTAATTGCTGAGAGCCTTTCAGTTGTGTCAAAATGCATTTTGACAGTTATTTTAGTAGTCCTTTATCCTCAGTGGGGCCTCTACATTTTTTCCTTGGCTCAAGTAAGTTTCCTGTGTTCTCTTTTTCTGTAAATCCTTGGTTCATCTGAATTGTTATTTGCTGCTGCCTTTAACATGTAGCCTGCTAAATAACTTTGAGGAGGTGAGACAAATTGCTCCTGGGTGGTTTAAGATTTAGCACTTGTATTTAGTGTTTTCCTGATACTCGTTATTGACTTGGCACTTTGACCTTGAGCAGTTTAATGGAGGTACAAGCAAGCACCTTGTTCTGTCTGTGAAGGCACATTTTGCAAATAAGGTTATGTCATTCTGTGTAAGTTTTATGTTAGCTCTTCTCCTTACTCAGTTATACATTCTAATGCTTGAAGACTCTGTTAACCGCTTGGCATCAGTATTAATGTTAGATTTTGGAGTCTACTATGTAGAAGATTACAATCACGTGTAATTTCATCAGCCTGTACCACCAACCTATACCACCTTATCAGGAGGTGCTAATAACGCGTAACACTTACTCGAATTAAAACTTCTTCCTTACTACAATGAAGAATGGATATATTGGCACATGAAAAATAGGGTTATGGCCTGTGCAGTATCAGTTTAGCTAGAAATGAAAATGTGGTCTACCTCAGGTGTGGACATTTGGTTAATGTAGATGTTACTCTGTCAACTTGTTTTTTTACTGAGTGAATAATTGCTTCATAATTGGACTTTAATCATTCTAAAAACACCGAATAGAACATAAAAGTTGGCAAAGGGCTATGATAACCTACAGATAAAAAATCAACAGCATTCTTGGGGGGGTTGAAGTCTCTACCTAGTTTAAAATTTGACAAGAATAAGCACTACTTGCTATGTTTTGTTCTTACGGAATTTAGAACTCTAGCGTGTCATTCTGCTTTTGTAAGTTAATTTTATATCACTGGTTGTTTTTCTTCTCTCCTTCCCTATCTTTCTAGCTCTTATATGTCAGTGTTCTGGTAATGTGCTATGTAGTTTATTTTGCGATGTTTCTGGGGTCTCCTGAAGCAACAAAGAAGTCGTTTCCAGTTGCTAGAATGAAAGCTCTATTACCCAACTTCTTGGAAGATGAGGTAGGTTGCACAGTTTATTTCTTGATTTTTAAGTTTTTCTTGAGAGAGCTTTGAAATTTAGTTTGAGGTAGTGGAGTAATTGACTGATTTTGGGGGATAACTGCACTGTAGAAGATATGACTGATTAAAAAAAACCATACAAATTTTGTTTGTGGTTTGTGTCAATAAAATCCTTTGTCAGAAGAATGTTATGAAACTTGACCTCTTTGTTGTTAGGGGCTTGCTGCTGATACAGCTTTTAGTATCTTTGTGCAGATCATTAACTGGAGGTAGAACATCTCCAGTGTGCAGGGGAATGGCCAGGAATCACTGGATCTGAGGCAGGAAAGAAACAAGAACCATTTTACTATGGGTTTTGGTACTTGGACTTTTCCACAAAAAACATGGTGGTACACAGCATCTTACAGATACTCAAATATCTCTGATGTCCTCTCAAAAGAAAATGACACAAAGAAAGAAATGAAAAGACACAGTGAGGAAGAAGATATTTTGAAAAGTATTTGCAGATTAAAAAGATAAAGGGCGGTTTTTGGTTGCAAGACAATGAAGGTGAAAGTTATATTGGCATGCTAAACAGTGTGGGGTATTTTTTCCCATCTCGAAGTACTTTCTGTAGAAAGCTTGTTTGGATACTTTATCTGCAACAACGTTAATTTTCAGCAAGGGAAAAAGTTGTCAGATTAGAGTGATATTAGGGCTTGAATTTAGCAATATTTTAGATTAGTTGTTAGTAGCTATAATATTGTGGGTTTTCCTCATCAGTACAGTTAGAGCTAGCCTAGAGTATTGTATTGGCATTGTATTTTCTATTTCTACTCTGTAGTTTCAATCAAGTTTATTACATTTCAGTACTTCTTTTTTTGCAGACCTTTGTTAACTGGAAGGAAGCACGGTTGACTTGGAGTTTCTTCAAACAATCCTTCTTGAAACAGATTTTGACAGAAGGTGAGGCTTGGCATATAGTTGTGATGGAGAAGGGCTAGTGAATACCATTTGCAAAATTGACTTAATGCTTGAGAAAGGTGGTAGGGAATGTCGGCGTGTGACTTTCAGAGACTGTTGCTGGCAGATGTTACTGGCCTGAATGAAATTTTTGAGGGTATTCTGAACTAGGTGCTGTCCTGTTTGACTTTGTCTCTTGAATATTTAGGATTGGAAGTGGCTGAACAAGTATTGGGAAAGATTTAGGGACTTGTTCTTAAGTTCTTTATTTTGAACTTACAGGTGAACGATATGTGATGACTTTTTTGAACGTGTTAAATTTTGGAGATCAGGGTAAGTGTGATGGTGTTGTGGAATAGTGACGCAGTTTTCTTGGTCACTGCTCTTCAGATGGTTCTGAAAATGACTTAAAGTATTTGAAAATAACTTGAAAATCTTAGAAGATTTCAAAACCTTTGTGACTTTGAGATACATTTCCAAGAATAATTGATATAGGTACAGAAAATCATTTAATATAAGGCCCTGGATTTTAATTTTATTTTTTCTTTGGATCAAAACTTTCCAATTGGGTATGTGATACCATGTATCTTGTTTCTTTTTCAAAAAAAACTTCATTAGTATCTGATGTGTTATAGTTGTCTGTCTTCAGTTTTCGTAATTCTGTTTTCCTGCTATTTTCTATCTTCCTTTTGAATCTGTGTTAGCTGTTACAGCAAAAATATCATTCTTTATAGCATTGCATCTCAAAACTGAATTACGTTCTGTAAAAGAATTCAGTGTGGTTACAGAGTAGTGTATGGCAGCAGCTGTTCAGATGACTGAGTTGGCAGCATCTTGGGTCTTTATAGCTTGGGAAAGGAAAATAGGCTGTAATTGTTGGCCCACTGTTAGAAGTTTCTTGGCTAGTGTGAATTACTTTTAATTGCCGGCAGTAGTATGTTCCTCCATAAATACTGAGTATATATGCTTGCCACCAGTAACTGGGGCCACTTCTGATCTTCCTCCCACGCAGAACAATTGAGCTGCCTCTTACTTGAAGGGTCTTTAAAAGAGCAATGAGTACAAAAATGCCTGTACTCTCAAAATGTTGAGAAACATTGGTTCCAAGTCCTATGAAATCAGCCAGAACCTTCTTCTGTTATTTCACTGTGAATATGTAAAGCACTTATCCTTATGCGTCTCAATGACTGTATTTTGTATATATGTACACAAATAGATAGATGTCTTGGCAGGTTTGGAGCAGTGTCTTGCTAAGGATGGAAGTGCTGGTAAAATGTTATGTAGGGTTGCTCTTCCACTTCAGTGAAAGTAAAAAGAAGAACCTCACACTAAAAATAGATACCTTTCTCTTCTCCTGTATCAGTAAATCCTTACATTCCTGTTCTCATTCAATGAAATTCATCAGGATCTTGTAATTTGCTCTACAGTAAGCATTTTAAACGTATTTTGGTGCTGTTACTAGATTCACATCTCTGTAGTTGATGCTTTTGTCCTAGCTTTGCCATCTGTGAGCAAGCCTTGTAATTTTGAGCTGTGGTTGCTGTGACTGTCAGAATTTTTAGGGAACACTGCTTTAATGTTACGCTAAGTTCCACTTGTTTTCTCTTTGTTCAGTGGAAATGTTAAATGTCGTTGTCATGTCATTGTTAAAGACTTGGAATTAAAATGTGTCTAAAAAAATTACGGGTTGCTGTTATGGTTTTGTGTTGGTTTTTTTTTAGGTGTATATGATATTGTGAATAATCTTGGTTCACTGGTGGCCAGGTTTATCTTTTTGCCTATTGAGGAGAGTTTTTATGTCTTTTTTGCTAAAGTGTTGGAAAGAGGGAAGAATGTAAAGGATCAGAAGCAGGTATGTTTATTTTGGATTAATTATATGTCAAATGCTTGGTTTCTGTGATGCAACTTATCTGTAACGTAAGTGTGACTGACTTAAGTGTGTGTTTAAATTTGAGTGTAAAGGCTGCTAAAATTGAAAAGTTGAAGTGAAGAACAAAAATGTTGAGTGAGGCTGGACCAAAGAAATTAAGATACGCAGTGGCATAGTACTGCCTTGTATTATAAATGAAGTCAACATCATCTGCTCCAAACAGTGTGATGTAAACCCTAGTGTACCATGTATTTCCAGATGTAATTAGGCAATTATTTAAATCGTGAAAGCGTGCTATTTCTATCAAATGAATGCTGTCTGAAAATACTTGACTGACTTGAAAAGATAAGTAGCTGTTAAGTATTAAACAGTAATGTTTCCAAAGAGTGCAGTTTTGGGAAGAAAAGAATTGTATTTTTCTTGAGCTTTTGAATTGTTTGTGGAGTATCAATGGTTAAGCAAACAAGAGCTTTGTTCCACAGAGTAATATTCATGCATGCTCTAGGTAAGAAATTCTTCATCAGCCATGAAGGTCTGTTTGGGCTTTTGTGTGATACTATGACAACTTTTTGCAGTAATCCTGCTGCTTGCACTGTGGCACGCAGTTAAACAAATCCTATGCTTTGGTCATTGGTGGGCTAAGAAAGATGTATGTATATGTTTGTTTTACATATAGTGTACCTGATATATATAACTGGCAAAATGGCTGTGAGTTGTCGCTGAATGTACTGAAATTACATTACATTACAAGAATTACAAGAATGCTTCTTGTAATGAGGTAGTAGACCTGACAAGTTGCTTGTTCTGGTGTGGCAAATCCTGTAGTCCGGTGCAGCAATAAAAATCTGACCCTCCCGCTGACTCAAGCTGTGGTCTTGGCCAGATGCAGTGCTTTTCTTTGCCGTTTACTAACTGTTAAACAGGTGCAAGTGCTGTTTGCACATTTCCTTGAACAGATGTGTGGCTAATATTTGTGTAGAATTTGTAATGTGTAAAACTTAGCGTGGAATAATAAATATATAAAAATTGTTGGAAGTTAAGACCATGTATGGATAATTGAATAACAAAGGATGTTTCACACCTTTTTACACTGTGCAAACTGATTATTTTTTTTGCTGCGAAGTAGCTTTTCTGCATGAAAATAACTATTGATTCTGATTCATGTAATTGACTACAATTTTTTTTCAGGATGATGTTGCTATGGCTGCAAATGTATTAGAATTGCTGTTGAAACTTGTGCTTCTGATTGGCCTTACCATCACGGTTTTTGGCTATGCCTATTCTCAGCTGGCTCTGGATATTTATGGAGGCTCAATGCTCAGTTCTGGAACAGGTAAAGATTTATAGAGCTGGCAAAAAAGCCAGTCTTTAAAAAGAGAAACTGCAGCTATTGTGAATTCTTAAGTAAATCAGCAGATTTTTTTTTTCTGTAAAACTCCTGTTGAAATCAGTGACTTAGCTTTCCTGAATCCAGAACTCATGCCTTTGTAATAGCATCTTTAATATGTAGTCACTTTAAACTAAAATATACTGAGGCGCTCTAAATATGGAGATCAGTTTTGGGGCTCTGCTTTTTTGCAATCTCACATTGTTGGAAAAGAACACTTTAAAGGATTGTGTGACTACTCCAGCTGTTGAAAACATCTACAACAAACCCCCAGAAAACCCATACAGTAAAGTGGAACCAAAGAATCCATAGTTGTAGCATAGAAACAATAATACTTTTTTTTTTTTTGTAGTGCTAAACCACATAATAGTAACAATCTTGCTATAGTTGTACATAGCGAGGGGTAAGTTTTGCAAATCTGTCCACAGAAGCAGTAAAGGGATTGTATGTCACCTTGGATTTTAAGGAGAGAAAGTAGAGGTTCATTTAATTCTGTCTTGGAACATTAACACACACATTACAGCCTGGAGTTTTCGTGGGTCCTTTGAGTGGTTTGTCAGTTGACCTACAGTAGCTTCTGCTAGAAAAAACAATGTGCCTTCTGTAGCTGAGCCAGGTATAATGTCTCAGTTCCTAGCTGATCTGTCTTGGATGAAGATTTAGCAGCTCCTCAGAGGAGCTTTTTTGTTGCATTTCTGTCTGGAAATTTTGCCTTTGTGCCATCATGGGAGAGTTCTAGCTTGCATTTTCCATTTCACATCTATTATAATTAAGAGAAAGTTACAGGGAAGACAAAAGCATGTGACAGTATATTGTGTTGAAGACAGTTACACCTGTTGAGTTCTGCACCTTCAAACCATAACCTTGGAATATTGCGTATTGGGTATTAAAATTGATTGCAATTGCCTTATTCAGTGTTAAGATAATTTGATATATTCTAACCCCGTGGACACTTTTCTATTATTAAATATCAAGCATTTGGATGGTTTTGCTTTAGGTCCTTGCACGTTATTTGCTTTATGTCCTTGCATGTTACTTGGAAGCTGATGCTTGATTTGTGTAGTGATTTAAGGGAAACCCTGTGTCTGCATAATCAAGAAAAAATGTCAGTAACTCTTGCATGCTGTTTTGAGTTGTCTTGCTGCTGGTTTGTTGTGGCTTGGGCAGATTTGTTTCTAGTTTTGAAAGCAAATGTGAAAGATGGTCATTCTGGACCTCAGCAGCCAACTCGATTTTATGAAGAAAATGTTTTCTGTCCCTCTTTCTCTTCAAGAATGAGTGTCTGGGCCTAATATTTTAGACATGCTTGCTTGACTGAAAAGGTCTATGTTTAGGAATATGGATGCAAGTCAAGTGACTCACAAGTAATTTTTTTTTTTTTTTACCTGATGATAATGTGTGAAAATGAAGCGTTGAGCATGTGTACTGACTTATTTGACCAGATATTCATGGATATAGTCATTTGGATATTTTTTTCTTTCTTTTCTTCCTGACTGCTTTCTACTCTAATGTTTTTATGCATACTTGAAATCTTCAGCTCTGCCCCACATCTGCAGTGTATTTACTGCTCACTGGGCAGTTGTTCTTTAGAACTAAATCAAGAGGAGACTTGGTGATACAAACTACGTTGCTGCCATCAAGAAGGGATGCACGCTAACCTGTTAAAAAGCGTGGGATTTTTGTTCCCAGTCTTAGTCCTCCCTCCAAAGGACAAGGAAAAGATTAAGGTCTGAATGGAGAATTTGGAAGTCGTGTATAAACTATCTCTGACCCATAAAAATCAGAATGCAATTTTTTATCTAGCACGGTTTTGAATGTATTGAACATCCTTCCTGGTTTTCTTACTGTTGTGTTCAAAACGTACATTTTATTGCATTTAGTACCTCATAATGACTGTTGGATTAATTTCCACAAATTTCTGTACAATAGAAAGTTTGGGTTATGATAAATACTATTTTTTAAGTAGGAAAACCCTTTTAATAAAATAATTTTTTTGATGGTTATCTTTTCTGTTACTGTAGTAACTGCTATTCTTGGGTGTTCGGGGTTTTATTTTTGCTTTTATTTTGCCTTGTTTATTTGTGTTCTTGTCAAGATGTCTAGACAGAAAACTTGTTCAAATGAACTTGTTTCCATTATTAGTGATAACACTACAACTTTTATCTCTTGGTGAGTGTAAAAACAATGCAGTTTTATAAAAGAAATAATCTACTTATCATTCTAATGTGTTTTTTAGGTCCCGCTCTCCTCCGATGTTACTCTTTATATGTCCTATTTCTTGCTATTAATGGAGTAACAGAATGTTTTACGTTTGCTTTGATGTGCAAAGAAGAGGTAGACAGGTAGGAAATAGTGTCCTCAGAATAATCCTGTAATTAATCTGCATATGGTCTGCTTGGAGTTCAGTATGTAAACAACAATTGTTCTGCCTTGAAATGCTTTTTTTCCAAAGAACAAAGTTCTTTCTGCAGTCACTTTAAGAACGATGTGCCATGTCTCCAGAGCCAGGTGCAACAGATGGGCGAGCAAACATGCACTATTTTTGGGGTTTTTTACATGCTTGCATTTGTTGGTAAACATTGATCTTAGAAATGTACACATAATGAGTTTATAAAGAGATTGGTCTATTTGAAATCAGTATAAAAATACCCTACCCCACTGAAAACCAACTCCTTATTTAGCTGTGTGCATGTAGATTTAGATTGTAGAAGCTTTAGCAAAGGTTTAAATGTTCGAGTAAAAAGGTCAGAAATTAAGAAATAAGAAGATTGTTAAATTAGCTTTTGGTACATCACTAACTGGAAAAGTAATGTAGATGTGAAGTCTTGTTTTCTGTACATATGCATTTGAAATTACAGTTTTTAAGGCAGACTATCACTTGAAACTCATTCAAATTTTGCAGCTGTGTATCGGGTACACTTTGGAATGATTTAAATTGTGGGTCTGAATTCAGTGGTTTATCTACTTTAAGTAGGAGGTTTGACTAGATGACTTCCTGAGATCCTGTCCACTCTGGATTATTTCTTGATTCTGTGTCCATCCTGAGTTATTGACTTTGAAGCCTGGTTACCTTTCCAGTGCTACCATCAAGCTTTTTTTGCTTACGTAGCAGCTATCCCTTACAGGGCCTTTCCAAATTCATGTCAATGAGGTCTACTTTCCACAGTCAAAATAGTATGTTTTAGACTTAGCAAGGGCTGCTTTTATGACCCCTTTAAAATGTGAAGTTGTTTTCAAAGCCACTGTTTGGAGCAGAAACTAAATAAAGCATCATCTTGTTGAGCATTATTTTTCTTTAAAACATACCTAAATTATGATAGCAAAAATTCCACAAGGTTTTACATTACTAATCATTGTTACTAAATTTGACTTTCTGAAATGAGCATACAGCTGATTAGCGAAATAGAATTTCATTCTCATAATGTAGTTCTTGGTTTAATTTGTTTGATGTATTTTTCCATTCTTTCAGTGAAGTTTTTTTATTAACGTCTCAGTTCTCAAATTTGTCTTATTCCATTAGAAGATAAGAGAATTTCTGTTCCTCATTTTAGAAAATAAATTGTATTCCTTCAAAGGTAAAGTTAGTAAGTAAATACTGTAACTGTATACATTGTTAAATTGTTGCTTTTTTTTCCTAGGTACAATTTCGTTATGCTGGCCTTGTCCTTCACGTTTCTGTGCATCTCTTATTTCTTGACGCACTGGCATGGCAGTATAGGCTTTATCCTCGCCAACTGCTTTAACATGGGCATTCGAATAGCTCACAGCATCCACTATATCTATGATTACTTCAAAGAAAGCACTTACAGACCTTTGACAGGCTTGCTTCCCTCACCATTTTTGGTACTCGTTTATATCTTAAGTGGAGTAATCACTGGTTCCTCAGAGGTAAGCATCTTTCTCAGATTTTGCTTTCACTGTGAAAGTTAGTGTCAAACAACTCGTGTGTCCACAAGCAGAGAGATACCATTAGCAAAACAGGCTGATGAGGGTAGGCTGGAAGACTTCCATTACAGGCAAGGCAAGATGCAATATTAAGAGATTCTATCTTTGATACACCTTCTACAGGTGGCGGAGATACCTTTGTATCTGACAAGTAAAGTAAAATTTAACGCATTTCTGCTGTCGGTAGATAAATCCATGTCATTAGCTCTTGATAATAATTGAAATTTTGCAGTAGCTCAAAGAAACTGTTATTAAACATTCCGTAATAAAAATGCGGTAGAGGAAAAACAACCAAAACCAGAACAGAAACAAAATTTGCCAAGAGCACATTTATTCAGACAACAAGATGGTAATTGTGCAGACTAATTATTGTGGAGATGATAGCATTTCAGTCTACAAAAATTTGACAGATTGAAAATCCATTATGCCTTAGGGCATAATAAGGGGAGCTTTATATTTTGGAATGGGAGACTTCCTGTGAGGTTTTGTTAGAAAATAGCCTCATAGGTTGCTGCAAAGTAGCAGACTTGTGTGATAGCACCAGCAGTTTTCCTAATACCTTGATTAAAATATTTCTGCATGCCAGATAACAGTAACTTCCACATTTACCAGGTATCTACTGAATGCTCATTTTTTGCTGACAGAATTTTGAGAAAGCAAGCGTTATGACTACTAGAGATGATTTATTGTAGGATCAGTGCATGTGGAAAAACTGCACTCGGCTTGATAGTGGTGTTAGCGTGGTCAAGAGAGGTGTTGGACCTTGTTTTTTATTGAAACAGTAAATCTACTTTGTGCTGACTAGTTTTCCTGCCATTGCTTGTTTCCTTTGTTGTAGATATTCTTCTGCTGCGATAAGGGTTGGATGGCGAGGCTGATTCACATCAGCATGGGCACTCTGTGCTTTGCAGCAACCATCGTTACTATGTTCTGCACAGAGACCAAGCTGATCCACTTTGTCAGAAGCCAGTTCCTCTCCCGCTATATGAAGAAAGGAACATGAAATGCTGCTGTGCAGAACGGTTCTTGTACAGTAAAGGGCTGTATTTTTGCATAAGATCTGTACGCAGAAAGGTTTCCACATGTGTTTATTGGAAGCATTGATACGGGAGTGGCAGTGTAAAAGGATGCCAACTGGACGTTATTTTATCTTCTCAGCTGGTCAGTACAGTGAAAGAGAGCCGAGTAATTTTTATGCGTCATTTTTCTAAGCGTTTCTTCAAACAGCCTCTTTGGTAATGAATGAAGATCTAAGATACGCCCTTCTGACATAACCTAGTGGACAGACTTCATGGAGAGAGCTCCTGTTCTTACCAATGGGGAGTACATGTATGAAGGCATCATATGGCTCACATCTTGAGATGTAATTAAGAATGCCCTTATTTGGCATGGTGGGCTGCTTAACTGATTAGAATATAAATGGTCTGACCAAAAAAACCCAGAACCCATAAAACAAAAGCTGAAGAAAACACTAGGGCCAGGACCCATAGCAATATAACTATTACTGGGGCAGAACATAGCGCGCTGCAGAGAGATTGAGTTGTCAGTGGTCTGGAGTGTCAAGTGGTGAGCAGAAAGTTCTGACGTTTACAAGTAAATTTGGCACACACAGCATGTGTCCATGCTAGTTATGTAAGATTATTTCATTCAGTATATCATTCATTTATGAGAGTATTGATTAACTTGTCAAAAATACTCTGAAGCCTTAGTTAAAAGAAAAAAAAAAAAGGGGGCTTTGAGCAGTGTTTTACAGAAGGTGTTAAGTACAACCACATGGATGCTGAAGTTCCAGAAGGTTAATCGTAAAACTTACTTTTCACTCCACTGTTGGGTTTTTTTGTCTGAAATTTTAAATGCCAGCATCAAAAATTTGTCTCAATAAAAATTATTTTGTCTTGTCTGTGAGATCAAATTTTAAATATATTTAATAACATTTCTTTCAAGGAGTTATGCTTATTGAGACTCTCATTCTTGGATAGAAGGTGCTTCATTTGGTTACAACCAATTTTGCTCGTGTCTTGTTCCTGTACTTGTTCATTCTTAACCTTTCTATTGATTTTTTTTTTTTAATTCTTGAAAATTTGGAGATTCAGAAGTTGTAAAATCAGCTGCTGTTTTAGGTTCATTAATGGTGTGTTTATTGCAGGTCTAAGCTCTGAATTTGGCAGTTTCAGCACGTACAAGTGGCAGGCTTATAATGAGTAGTGTTCCCTTTGCAGTGTTTGGATGGACCAAAAAATGTCAAGTGATGAAAAATGTGTACTCAGACATGTACACTTGAGAGCTTTTAGTTTAATTATGTAGCAACTCCACTGATCCTCACCTCACCAGGGCGCACTGATGCGTGGCCTGAGCGCCTTCTTTGGGCTTGCCCCTGTGGGTCGGGGTGGCCCCACTGCTGGCTTTGTTTGCCCCTAATGCGGGCTGGGACACGCTCAGCCTCCTGCCACCCACCGTGCCCTGGAGACAGGTAAAACCCCACGGGGTATGGGCCTGGGCAGTCTGCTCCAGGGGACCCTGCATGGGCTGGCGCTTGGTCTAGATGGTCTCCAGAGGTGCCCTCCTGCGTGACGTACAGCGTTGTTTGCCTCTGCATGTGTTTCCTGTGCGGGAAAGAGCAGTAGTGGGGTTGGTTTATAGACTTCAGTTTTGCTTCAGTTTGCAGGAATATGAGATGGGAAAAGCCCCAGCTTCTGCCCAGAACAGGAGTCCAAAGGGACAGGAGGCCAAGGAAGCACAGAGGCTGGTGAGGCAGAAATAAAAGGCATTGAGGGAAGGGGGAAGAGGAGGAGGGGAAAGGAACTAGTCTTTTCTGAGACAGCGCTGGTGGGAGCTCCAGTGCTTTATGGGCCGTGCCTTGGGGTCAGACCCTGGGGTCCGGCTGGCCTTGCGGGCAGTTCCGCCTTTTCCCTGGGGGGGCTTCCTGGGCGGCTCTGGCCCATGCCAGTGAGTGGCCACCAGCCCTGGCCTTTGCCCAGAGAAGAGTCCCCAGCCTTTTGGACCAAGCTGCAGGTGGCAAAACACTGAGCCAAGGGCAAGATTTGGAGAGCTGAGTCACAAACTCTCACCCCACAAGCTTTCCCTCCCCGCTCCTCCAGCCTGTAAAGGCAGGGGCCAGTGTGAGAGCTGCCCGGGAGAAGGTCTCCCCTGCTCTCTCTACTCGCTTCTGTCCCTTTCTGGTGCCTCCGAAGCTGCCCCACCAAGGAAGGGCTCACCCTGACTCTGAAAGGTAGTGTATTGTCCTGGAAAAAGGCCGTTTCCACCATGACTTCCCAGTTTGCGGTCCTGCTGCTTTTTGTTCTGGAGGCACCATGTCACCAAAGAGCTGAGGAGTTCAGGAGAAAGATGTTGGGCCACCTGCGACATTGAGGTGCTGTCCTGTGGTGCTGTGCGGTGCCCTGGCTACCCACCGCGTCTGAGCGGGTGGGCTGTGTGAGCCCAGGCTGGGCCCAAAGGTGGCTTCTGGCCCCTGTGCTGGGGAGCTCAGGACTGGAGGCAGTACTGCAGGCGCAGCCGTATCGGTGCAGCGCAGGAGGAAGGATCGACTTCCCTGACCTGCTGGCAGTCTGCCGGTGCCAGGGGCAGGAGCAGAGGTGTCCCTTGGCCGGGGCTGGAGCCCTGCAGTCACCCTGCCTGACCAGCACCTTTCAGACAGCAGGGCCACCCTGGAGGGCTGCCCCGGGGGACATGTGGCCGCACTGGCTGTAGGAGCAGCTGCCCTGTTTATGGGTGCCGAGGGCTTGTGCCCCCACCTCGGCACTTCACGGCCACCGCTGCGAGGCAGCGGCTGTCTCAGAGTGGGTGGCAGGTGGCTGAGGGCATCCCTCTCTGTGCTTGGGGCCCACACAGGCCAGCGGTGCTGCTGTCACGGTGACCACGGGGCCAAGGGCAGGAAATGGAATGTTTGGCACCAGCCTGGTGTCAGTTGGACCCGGTGAGGTGAGGAGAGGGCAGGGGAGGGCCGGGGCTGCCAAGGGAGGCGTGGGGGGCCCCAAACCTCGGGGCTCTGAGCCTGTGCTGCAAGACCACCCGTGTCCCGCTTCTCCCTCAGGGTCAGCAGAGGAGCGCTGGTAGGTGACAGCACGGTGCTGCTGAGATTTAGGCTCCGTACGCTCAGTGTTGACGTGTGCGATGTCTGGAAGAAAGCGGAAGGCCCCCGACTCGATGGAGCAGGGTGAGAGCAAAGTATCCCTCCCAGAGCCCGGCAGAGGGGTTGTCGGGGCGGTCAGTGTGGGGCCGGGGGAGGCAGGAGCTCCCCAAGCGCTGCCTCAGCCGGCGCGGCCCAGGCTGGGCAGTGGGCACCTGCTGGGACAGCCCTGCCTGCAATGCCCCCTTCCTCCCCGCGGCCTCCAGCCCTGCCCATCAGCCAGCTGGGCAGGGGCAGACGGGCCCCGGGGGGCAATCCCTCAGGGACGCGTCCCCCGGCCCCGCAGAGGTGCTCATTCCCGGCGCCCTTTGCTCTCTCCCCTCCAGTGTGCATGCTGTGTCGCCGGGCAGAGGCTGACCCAGATACCTGTGGGCGCAAGCTGAACGATCACGGCATCTGTGCCCATGAGTTTTGCCTGGTGAGTTCCTCTGGGGCTGCCTCCAGCTTCCCGACAGGCAGTCCCTGCCACGCTGGGATGTCCTCATCAGCTCCTCGTCTTTCCTCTTCTGCAGTTTTTTGCCAACAAGCTTTGTCAGCAGCGACTCGAGGTAATAGGACTTGTGGGATTTCTCGCTGAGGATATTCAACGTACAGTGGACTGGGCAGCACAGAAGGTGAGGACCTGACAAGAACAGGGAGATTTATGCCAGGAGACGTTTCCAGGATCTTTGCCTACACCCCCAAAAAGAAATCCCAGCCCTTCTAAGCAGCTCGGGGACAAACACCTTGCTCTCAGTGGCTCCACAGAGGCCTTCCCCGCCTGGCAGATGTGTGGGCTGTGACCCGGCCGCAGCCACGTCCTGCGCCCTGCCGAGCGGCGTGGGGCTGAATGTGGAGGCTCTGAGGCTGACGCTGATGGGGATTGCTGTGCTCTTTCCAGCACTGCTTCGTCTGTGGCGAGAGCGGGGCCACCATCACCTGCCGGGAGACGGGCTGCGACCGCAGCTTCCATCTCCCCTGTGCCACGGAGGGCGAATGTGTCACCCAGTACCTTTTGCAGTACAGGTACCTCTTCCCCCCCTTTGCCCTGCCACTGGGAGAGAACCCAGAAATTGGCACCTCACCCAACCCTCTCCTGTTCCCTCCAGGTCCTTCTGCTGGGAGCACCGCCCAGAGCAGGCAGTGGAGGCAGCTCCAGAGGACACCACCACCTGCCTCATCTGCCTGGACCCTGTGGGGCACAGAAAGTCCTACGGCACCATGGTGTGCCCAGCGTGCAAACACGCCTGGTTCCACAGGGGCTGCATCCAAGTAGGAACCATTCCCTTGCCCCGGGGCACGGCAGGTGCTCAGCACCACCAGGGCCTCACTCGGGCTCTTTATCTTTCTCCTGCAGGGACAGGCTGTACGTGATGGCGTTACTTGTTTCCGGTGCCCGCTCTGCAGAGACAGGGATGCCTTTCTCCCAGAAATGCTCACTATGGGCATCCGGATCCCGTTCAGGTTGGTGTCCTTCTGCCCGGCTCACAAAACAGGAGGGTGGCAGCGCTGTGCCGTGCCAGGGCCTGCCCCAGCAGTCCTGTCTCTCCGCTGTCCCGTGAGCCTGGGCCTCAGCTTCACAGAGGAGTTGGGAACAGGGCAGGGAGAAAGAGCAGGGTTGCCCTGTATCTGCCTCATGTCGGAGCAGCGGGGGCTCATCAATTTTCCTTTCTCCATCAGACTGCCATCATGGGACAGCCGAGAGTACGAGGCACTGAGTGAGAGGCACAGCCGCTGCGATGCCAGCGAGTGCCTCTGTCCAGGAGGCAGGGAGCAGGCGGAGGAAGGCGGGTAAGTTGCCAGCGCTGCACCCCGGGGCCCTGCATGGGATCTCTGTCTTGCCAGGGCTCGAAGCGGAAAGACTGAGCACAAGAGCTCTGCGGCACAATCCCGTGCTGCGGTCACTTTGTCCTCACAGCCGGGAACCCGTTTGCTTCCCCAGGCCCTGGGAACTGCTCCTGTGCCGCTCCTGCGCTGCCGAGGGCACCCACAGGCGATGCTCCTCTTTGAGGAACAGCACAGTCAGCTGGGAGTGCGACAGCTGTGCTGGCCTGGGCACCGGTAGGAGGCAAAGCACCCGGGTGCCCCGGGGCTGGGGCCAGGCACGGCCTGGCAGCGGGTGCCCAGGGTGGGCTCGGCAGAGCCTCTCTGCTCCAGGAGGGCTGGGGGGCACCGCTCTGGCCTGTCCTGCCCTGGGCCTGCGGGGCCGTGCCCTTGACCTTCCTGCTTCCCCTTACAGCCTCCAGCGCCAGCTCGGCGCTCGCCGGCCCCAGCACCGCCAGCCAGGCAGCATCAGCGTCCTCCAGCCGTTCTCCAGCACTTGAAGGCAGCAGTGGCTCAAACCCCCCTGGGCCCGTGTGGGTGCGAGAGGGCTCCCGCTTGCGACGTCGGGACCAAAAACCATTACAGCGGTCCCAGAAAACGCCGTAGGACCTGACGTGGGCCATGCCCAAGTGCTGGTTGTGATCGCCCTCCACCAGCACAATAAAGTGGGTCATTAGTCTCTGCACTCTCCCCTTCCCGCCTCCCCCCAGCCCACCGGGAAAGGACCTAGTGCTTCCCACCTCACCCAACCCTCTCCTGTTCCCTCCAGGTCCTGCTGCTGGGAGCAGTGCCTGGAGCAGGCAGCGGAGGCTGCTCCGGAGGAGACCACCACCTGCCTCATCTGCCTGGACCCTGCAGGGGACAAAGTCCTACGGCACCATGGCGTGCCCAGCCTTACACAGAGGCCTTCCCCGCCTGGCGGATCTGTGGGCTGTGACCCGGCCGCAGCCACGTCCTGCGCCCTGCCGAGCGGCGTGGGGGCTGAATGTGGAGGCTCTGAGGCTGACGCTGATGGGGATTGCTGTGCTCTTTCCAGCACTGCTTCGTCTGTGGCGAGAGCGGGGCCACCATCACCGCCATGCGCGCGTGTGAAATGAAGATTCTTCTCCATACTCGACCTGAAGCTGTATATGAGCTCAAGAACTGTATCAGGTAGATTGTTGTCTTATTTGCAGAGACCAGTGAACGAGGGCAGAAGTGGAGAAATCCAGTTGCTTTCCAGAAGTGAGCTGGCCAGTGAGTCTGCAGCATGTGGGACTGTGTCCCAATGTCTGGTGCTGAGATGGAAAGAGTGTCTGAGTTGCGCGGTGTTGTGATTTCCCCATGCCTTGGGAGAGGAGAGTGAGACTGAGAAGTTACTGTTTCCCAGGTAGAAACCTTTGCATTCGCTTGGACTACTTCGCTTGGACTAGATGGTCTCCAGAGGTGCCCTCCTGCGTGACGTACAGCGTTGTTTGCCTCTGCATGTGTTTCCTGTGCGGGAAAGAGCAGTAGTGGGGTTGGTTTATAGACTTCAGTTTTGCTTCAGTTTGCAGGAATATGAGATGGGAAAAGCCCCAGCTTCTGCCCAGAACAGGAGTCCAAAGGGACAGGAGGCCAAGGAAGCACAGAGGCTGGTGAGGCAGAAATAAAAGGCATTGAGGGAAGGGGGAAGAGGAGGAGGGGAAAGGAACTAGTCTTTTCTGAGACAGCGCTGGTGGGAGCTCCAGTGCTTTATGGGCCGTGCCTTGGGGTCAGACCCTGGGGTCCGGCTGGCCTTGCGGGCAGTTCCGCCTTTTCCCTGGGGGGGCTTCCTGGGCGGCTCTGGCCCATGCCAGTGAGTGGCCACCAGCCCTGGCCTTTGCCCAGAGAAGAGTCCCCAGCCTTTTGGACCAGGCTGCAGGTGGCAAAACACTGAGCCAAGGGCAAGATTTGGAGAGCTGAGTCACAAACTCTCACCCCACAAGCTTTCCCTCCCCGCTCCTCCAGCCTGTAAAGGCAGGGGCCAGTGTGAGAGCTGCCCGGGAGAAGGTCTCCCCTGCTCTCTCTACTCGCTTCTGTCCCTTTCTGGTGCCTCCGAAGCTGCCCCACCAAGGAAGGGCTCACCCTGACTCTGAAAGGTAGTGTATTGTCCTGAAAAAAGGCCGTTTCCACCATGACTTCCCAGTTTGCGGTCCTGCTGCTTTTTGTTCTGGAGGCACCATGTCACCAAAGAGCTGAGGAGTTCAGGAGAAAGATGTTGGGCCACCTGCGACATTGAGGTGCTGTCCTGTGGTGCTGTGCGGTGCCCTGGCTACCCACCGCGTCTGAGCGGGTGGGCTGTGTGAGCCCAGGCTGGGCCCAAAGGTGGCTTCTGGCCCCTGTGCTGGGGAGCTCAGGACTGGAGGCAGTACTGCAGGCGCAGCCGTATCGGTGCAGCGCAGGAGGAAGGATCGACTTCCCTGACCTGCTGGCAGTCTGCCGGTGCCAGGGGCAGGAGCAGAGGTGTCCCTTGGCCGGGGCTGGAGCCCTGCAGTCACCCTGCCTGACCAGCACCTTTCAGACAGCAGTGCCACCCTGGAGGGGCTGCCCCGGGGGACATGTGGCCGCACTGGCTGTAGGAGCAGCTGCCCTGTTTATGGGTGCCGAGGGCTTGTGCCCCCACCTCGGCACTTCACGGCCACCGCTGCGAGGCAGCGGCTGTCTCAGAGTGGGTGGCAGGTGGCTGAGGGCATCCCTCTCTGTGCTTGGGGCCCACACAGGCCAGCGGTGCTGCTGTCACGGTGACCACGGGGCCAAGGGCAGGAAATGGAATGTTTGGCACCAGCCTGGTGTCAGTTGGACCCGGTGAGGTGAGGAGAGGGCAGGGGAGGGCCGGGGCTGCCAAGGGAGGCGTGGGGGCCCCAAACCTCGGGGCTCTGAGCCTGTGCTGCAAGACCACCCGTGTCCCCGCTTCTCCCTCAGGGTCAGCAGAGGAGCGCTGGTAGGTGACAGCACGGTGCTGCTGAGATTTAGGCTCCGTACGCTCAGTGTTGACGTGTGCGATGTCTGGAAGAAAGCGGAAGGCCCCCGACTCGATGGAGCAGGGTGAGAGCAAAGTATCCCTCCCAGAGCCCGGCAGAGGGGTTGTCGGGGCGGTCAGTGTGGGGCCGGGGGAGGCAGGAGCTCCCCAAGCGCTGCCTCAGCCGGCGCGGCCCAGGCTGGGCAGTGGGCACCTGCTGGGACAGCCCTGCCTGCAATGCCCCCTTCCTCCCCGCGGCCTCCAGCCCTGCCCATCAGCCAGCTGGGCAGGGGCAGACGGGCCCCGGGGGGCAATCCCTCAGGGACGCGTCCCCCGGCCCCGCAGAGGTGCTCATTCCCGGCGCCCTTTGCTCTCTCCCCTCCAGTGTGCATGCTGTGTCGCCGGGCAGAGGCTGACCCAGATACCTGTGGGCGCAAGCTGAACGATCACGGCATCTGTGCCCATGAGTTTTGCCTGGTGAGTTCCTCTGGGGCTGCCTCCAGCTTCCCGACAGGCAGTCCCTGCCACGCTGGGATGTCCTCATCAGCTCCTCGTCTTTCCTCTTCTGCAGTTTTTTGCCAACAAGCTTTGTCAGCAGCGACTCGAGGTAATAGGACTTGTGGGATTTCTCGCTGAGGATATTCAACGTACAGTGGACTGGGGCAGCACAGAAGGTGAGGACCTGACAAGAACAGGGAGATTTATGCCAGGAGACGTTTCCAGGATCTTTGCCTACACCCCCAAAAAGAAATCCCAGCCCTTCTAAGCAGCTCGGGGACAAACACCTTGCTCTCAGTGGCTTCACAGAGGCCTTCCCCGCCTGGCAGACCTGTGGGCTGTGACCCGGCCGCAGCCACGTCCTGCGCCCTGCCGAGCGGCGTGGGGCTGAATGTGGAGGCTCTGAGGCTGACGCTGATGGGGATTGCTGTGCTCTTTCCAGCACTGCTTCGTCTGTGGCGAGAGCGGGGCCACCATCACCTGCCGGGAGACGGGCTGCGACCGCAGCTTCCATCTCCCCTGTGCCACGGAGGGCGAATGTGTCACCCAGTACCTTTTGCAGTACAGGTACCTCTTCCCCCCCTTTGCCCTGCCACTGGGAAAGGACCCAGAAATTGGCACCTCACCCAACCCTCTCCTGTTCCCTCCAGGTCCTTCTGCTGGGAGCACCGCCCAGAGCAGGCAGTGGAGGCAGCTCCAGAGGACACCACCACCTGCCTCATCTGCCTGGACCCTGTGGGGCACAGAAAGTCCTACGGCACCATGGTGTGCCCAGCGTGCAAACACGCCTGGTTCCACAGGGGCTGCATCCAAGTAGGAACCATTCCCTTGCCCCGGGGCACGGCAGGTGCTCAGCACCACCAGGGCCTCACTCGGGCTCTTTATCTTTCTCCTGCAGGGACAGGCTGTACGTGATGGCGTTACTTGTTTTCCGGTGCCCGCTCTGCAGAGACAGGGATGCCTTTCTCCCAGAAATGCTCACTATGGGCATCCGGATCCCGTTCAGGTTGGTGTCCTTCTGCCCGGCTCACAAAACAGGAGGGTGGCAGCGCTGTGCCGTGCCAGGGCCTGCCCCAGCAGTCCTGTCTCTCCGCTGTCCCGTGAGCCTGGGCCTCAGCTTCACAGAGGAGTTGGGAACAGGGCAGGGAGAAAGAGCAGGGTTGCCCTGTATCTGCCTCATGTCGGAGCAGCGGGAGCTCATCAATTTTCCTTTCTCCATCAGACTGCCATCATGGGACAGCCGAGAGTACGAGGCACTGAGTGAGAGGCACAGCCGCTGCGATGCCAGCGAGTGCCTCTGTCCAGGAGGCAGGGGGCAGGCGGAGGAAGGGGGGTAAGTTGCCAGCGCTGCACCCCGGGGCCCTGCATGGGATCTCTGTCTTGCCAGGGCTCGAAGCGGAAAGACTGAGCACAAGAGCTCTGCGGCACAATCCCGTGCTGCGGTCACTTTGTCCTCACAGCCGGGAACCCGTTTGCTTCCCCAGGCCCTGGGAACTGCTCCTGTGCCGCTCCTGCGCTGCCGAGGGCACCCACAGGCGATGCTCCTCTTTGAGGAACAGCACAGTCAGCTGGGAGTGCGACAGCTGTGCTGGCCTGGGCACCGGTAGGAGGCAAAGCACCCGGGTGCCCCGGGGCTGGGGCCAGGCACGGCCTGGCAGCGGGTGCCCAGGGTGGGCTCGGCAGAGCCTCTCTGCTCCAGGAGCGCTGGGGGGCACCGCTCTGGCCTGTCCTGCCCTGGGCCTGCGGGGCCGTGCCCTTGACCTTCCTGCTTCCCCTTACAGCCTCCAGCGCCAGCTCGGAGCTCGCCGGCCCCAGCACCGCCAGCCAGGCAGCATCAGCGTCCTCCAGCCGTTCTCCAGCACTTGAAGGCAGCAGTGGCTCAAACCCCCCTGGGCCCGTGTGGGTGCGAGAGGGCTCCCGCTTGCGACGTCGGGACCAAAACCATTACAGCGGTCCCAGAAAACGCCGTAGGACCTGACGTGGGCCATGCCCAAGTGCTGGTTGTGATCGCCCTCCACCAGCACAATAAAGTGGGTCATTAGTCTCTGCACTCTCCCCTTCCCGCCTCCCCCAGCCCACCGGGAAAGGACCTAGTGCTTCCCACCTCACCCAACCCTCTCCTGTTCCCTCCAGGTCCTGCTGCTGGGAGCAGTGCCTGGAGCAGGCAGCGGAGGCTGCTCCGGAGGAGGACCACCACCTGCCTCATCTGCCTGGACCCTGCAGGGGACAAAGTCCTACGGCACCATGGCGTGCCCAGCCTTACACAGAGGCCTTCCCCGCCTGGCGGATCTGTGGGCTGTGACCCGGCCGCAGCCACGTCCTGCGCCCTGCCGAGCGGCGTGGGGCTGAATGTGGAGGCTCTGAGGCTGACGCTGATGGGGATTGCTGTGCTCTTTCCAGCACTGCTTCGTCTGTGGCGAGAGCGGGGCCACCATCACCGCCATGCGCGCGTGTGAAATGAAGATTCTTCTCCATACTCGACCTGAAGCTGTATATGAGCTCAAGAACTGTATCAGGTAGATTGTTGTCTTATTTGCAGAGACCAGTGAACGAGGGCAGAAGTGGAGAAATCCAGTGCTTTCCAGAAGTGAGCTGGCCAGTGAGTCTGCAGCATGTGGGACTGTGTCCCAATGTCTGGTGCTGAGATGGAAAGAGTGTCTGAGTTGCGCGGTGTTGTGATTTCCCCATGCCTTGGGAGAGGAGAGCGAGACTGAGAAGTTACTGTTTCCCAGGTAGAAACCTTTGCATTCGCTTGGACTACTTCGCTTGGACTAGATGGTCTCCAGAGGTGCCCTCCTGCGTGACGTACAGCGTTGTTTGCCTCTGCATGTGTTTCCTGTGCGGGAAAGAGCAGTAGTGGGGTTGGTTTATAGACTTCAGTTTTGCTTCAGTTTGCAGGAATATGAGATGGGAAAAGCCCCAGCTTCTGCCCAGAACAGGAGTCCAAAGGGACAGGAGGCCAAGGAAGCACAGAGGCTGGTAAGGCAGAAATAAAAGGCATTGAGGGAAGGGGGAAGAGGAGGAGGGGAAAGGAACTAGTCTTTTCTGAGACAGCGCTGGTGGGAGCTCCAGTGCTTTATGGGCCGTGCCTTGGGGTCAGACCCTGGGGTCCGGCTGGCCTTGCGGGCAGTTCCGCCTTTTCCCTGGGGGGGCTTCCTGGGCGGCTCTGGCCCATGCCAGTGAGTGGCCACCAGCCCTGGCCTTTGCCCAGAGAAGAGTCCCCAGCCTTTTGGACCAAGCTGCAGGTGGCAAAACACTGAGCCAAGGGCAAGATTTGGAGAGCTGAGTCACAAACTCTCACGCCACAAGCTTTCCCTCCCCGCTCCTCCAGCCTGTAAAGGCAGGGGCCAGTGTGAGAGCTGCCCGGGAGAAGGTCTCCCCTGCTCTCTCTACTCGCTTCTGTCCCTTTCTGGTGCCTCCGAAGCTGCCCCACCAAGGAAGGGCTCACCCTGACTCTGAAAGGTAGTGTATTGTCCTGGAAAAAGGCCGTTTCCACCATGACTTCCCAGTTTGCGGTCCTGTTGCTTTTTGTTCTGGAGGCACCATGTCACCAAAGAGCTGAGGAGTTCAGGAGAAAGATGTTGGGCCACCTGCGACATTGAGGTGCTGTCCTGTGGTGCTGTGCGGTGCCCTGGCTACCCACCGCGTCTGAGCGGGTGGGCTGTGTAAGCCCAGGCTGGGCCCAAAGGTGGCTTCTGGCCCCTGTGCTGGGGAGCTCAGAACTGGAGGCAGTACTGCAGGCGCAGCCGTATCGGTGCAGCGCAGGAGGAAGGATCGACTTCCCTGACCTGCTGGCAGTCTGCCGGTGCCAGGGGCAGGAGCAGAGGTGTCCCTTGGCCGGGGCTGGAGCCCTGCAGTCACCCTGCCTGACCAGCACCTTTCAGACAGCAGTGCCACCCTGGAGGGCTGCCCCGGGGGACATGTGGCCGCACTGGCTGTAGGAGCAGCTGCCCTGTTTATGGGTGCCGAGGGCTTGTGCCCCCACCTCGGCACTTCACGGCCACCGCTGCGAGGCAGCGGCTGTCTCAGAGTGGGTGGCAGGTGGCTGAGGGCATCCCTCTCTGTGCTTGGGGCCCACACAGGCCAGCGGTGCTGCTGTCACGGTGACCACGGGGCCAAGGGCAGGAAATGGAATGTTTGGCACCAGCCTGGTGTCAGTTGGACCCGGTGAGGTGAGGAGAGGGCAGGGGAGGGACGGGGCTGCCAAGGGAGGCGTGGGGGCCCCAAACCTCGGGGCTCTGAGCCTGTGCTGCAAGACCACCCGTGTCCCGCTTCTCCCTCAGGGTCAGCAGAGGAGCGCTGGTAGGTGACAGCACGGTGCTGCTGAGATTTAGGCTCCGTACGCTCAGTGTTGATGTGTGCGATGTCTGGAAGAAAGCGGAAGGCCCCCGACTCGATGGAGCAGGGTGAGAGCAAAGTATCCCTCCCAGAGCCCGGCAGAGGGGTTGTCGGGGCGGTCAGTGTGGGGCCGAGAGCAGTGGCCGGGGGAGGCAGGAGCTCCCCAAGCGCTGCCTCAGCCGGCGCGGCCCAGGCTGGGCAGTGGGCACCTGCTGGGACAGCCCTGCCTGCAATGCCCCCTTCCTCCCCGCGGCCTCCAGCCCTGCCCATCAGCCAGCTGGGCAGGGGCAGACGGGCCCCGGGGGGCAATCCCTCAGGGACGCGTCCCCCGGCCCCGCAGAGGTGCTCATTCCCGGCGCCCTTTGCTCTCTCCCCTCCAGTGTGCATGCTGTGTCGCCGGGCAGAGGCTGACACAGATACCTGTGGGCGCAAGCTGAACGATCACGGCACCTGTGCCCATGAGTTTTGCCTGGTGAGTTCCTCTGGGGCTGCCTCCAGCTTCCCGACAGGCAGTCCCTGCCACGCTGGGATGTCCTCATCAGCTCCTCGTCTTTCCTCTTCTGCAGTTTTTTGCCAACAAGCTTTGTCAGCAGCGACTCGAGGTAATAGGACGTGTGGGATTTCTCGCTGAGGATATTCAACGTACAGTGGACTGGGCAGCACAGAAGGTGAGGACCTGACAAGAACAGGGAGATTTATGCCAGGAGACGTTTCCAGGATCTTTGCCTACACCCCCAAAAAGAAATCCCAGCCCTTCTAAGCAGCTCTGGGACAAAAACCTTGCTCTCAGTGGCTCCACAGAGGCCTTCCCCGCCTGGCAGACCTGTGGGCTGTGACCCGGCCGCAGCCACGTCCTGCGCCCTGCCGAGCGGCGTGGGGCTGAATGTGGAGGCTCTGAGGCTGACGCTGATGGGGATTGCTGTGCTCTTTCCAGCACTGCTTCGTCTGTGGCGAGAGCGGGGCCACCATCACCTGCCGGGAGACGGGCTGCGACCGCAGCTTCCATCTCCCCTGTGCCACGGAGGGCGAATGTGTCACCCAGTACCTTTTGCAGTACAGGTACCTCTTCCCCCCTTTGCCCTGCCACTGGGAGAGAACCCAGAAATTGGCACCTCACCCAACCCTCTCCTGTTCCCTCCAGGTCCTTCTGCTGGGAGCACCGCCCAGAGCAGGCAGTGGAGGCAGCTCCAGAGGACACCACCACCTGCCTCATCTGCCTGGACCCTGTGGGGCACAGAAAGTCCTACGGCACCATGGTGTGCCCAGCGTGCAAACACGCCTGGTTCCACAGGGGCTGCATCCAAGTAGGAACCATTCCCTTGCCCCGGGGCACGGCAGGTGCTCAGCACCACCAGGGCCTCACTCGGGCTCTTTATCTTTCTCCTGCAGGGACAGGCTGTACGTGATGGCGTTACTTGTTTCCGGTGCCCGCTCTGCAGAGACAGGGATGCCTTTCTCCCAGAAATGCTCACTATGGGCATCCGGATCCCGTTCAGGTTGGTGTCCTTCTGCCCGGCTCACAAAACAGGAGGGTGGCAGCGCTGTGCCGTGCCAGGGCCTGCCCCAGCAGTCCTGTCTCTCCGCTGTCCCGTGAGCCTGGGCCTCAGCTTCACAGAGGAGTTGGGAACAGGGCAGGGGAGAAAGAGCAGGGTTGCCCTGTATCTGCCCTCATGTCGGAGCAGCGGGAGCTCATCAATTTTCCTTTCTCCATCAGACTGCCATCATGGGACAGCCGTGATCTTCCTGCTTCCCCTTACAGCCTCCAGTGCCAGCTTGGAGGTCACCTTCCCCAGGACTGCCAGACAGTCAGCAGCCACTCCCATGGCTCTCCAGCACTTAGGATCAGCAGCCCCAGCACCGCCAGCCAGGCGCCACCGGCGTCCTCCTGTGGCTCCCCAGCACTTCAGCGCAGCAGCCGCTCCATCCCCCCTGGGCCCGAGTGGGTGAGACACCACTCCTGCTCCCACCATCGGGCCCAAAATTCATACTGCTGGCCCAGAAGATGCGGTGAGAGCAGCCCTGTGCCAACACCGGAGCTCGCTGGTACCCAGGAGCAGCAGTCCCCCGCACTGTTAGCCAGGCAGCATCAGGGCCTTCCCACGGCTTCCCAGCACTCGAGAGTAGCAGCTACCACACTGGTAGCCAGGCTGCATTGGATTCCTCCTGTAGCTCCCCAGCACTTCAGGGCAGCAGCCGCTCCAGCCTCCTTGGGCCCGTACGGATGCAAGACCGTTCCTGCTTGCCCCGTTGGGCCCAAATTCCCTATAGCCAGCACGATCGATGATGCGGGACCATCCTGCGCTGTCCCTGCGTGCTGGCCCTGATCCCCCTCCACCAGCACAATAAAGTTGGCTGTTAATCTCTGCCCTGGGAGATTCCACGCTTGTTTGTTGGTTTCCTCCTCCACCTCTCCGTTTCTGGAGGGGCAGCATTGCGGGCTGGTCCCAGAGGGCTGTCCTGTCCCCGCGCTTGGCAGCACCTTCCCCAGACCTCCCTCCTTGCGGGCTGGCCTTGGCTGGCTGCCCAGCGCCATGGCCGTGCGCGTGGGGCCTCGCTGGCCCCGCAGTCTGCTCAGTTTCCTGGGAGGAACTTCACACCTGCCCCCAGGATCGGGGGTCTCTGCCCCTGCCCCTGGGAGGGCAGCCTGGCCCAGCATGGCCCAGTTGGCACTGCTGCCCGTCTCCTGGTAATGTGGGCTGTGCCTGCTCCCCCGGCGTGGCCCTCACGGCTCGCTTCCCAGCACCATGCGCCCTGGCCCCAGCGCCAGCCCTTGCCCTGGCGTGGGCAGGAGTCATCCGCCAGCATTTGGGCTGAAGGGTCTCTACCTGAAGGCAGGGGCTGCGCTGTGCTGGAGGCTTCAGCAGGGCCTCCCCGAGTGACGCAGCCCCAGCAGCGAGGAGGCCAGCAGGAGCCCCCAAAGCTGCCTCAGAGACACCGGAGCCCGCCAACACTCCTTGAGGGCTACAGCCCCTGTGCCTGCAGCACCCCTGGGTCCTCAGCCGCCACCCCGTGTTCACTGGGCAGTCATCCAGAAGGAGTTCCCTGCTGCTGGGGACCAGCAAGTGCCTTTCTAGTGCAGGAAGGAGAGAAACAGTTGGTTGCAGAGTGACTGCTGAACAGCTCTGTGGAAGTTGGCGGAGTGCTATAAGGCAGAATCGAAAAGTAACGGTGACCAAAGCATGAAGGAAATCCCGTGGGGTGGCTGTCCAGATTTGAACAACCCTTCTGCTCTTCAGGCAAACTATGGGGGATCTTACAGTGTGTGCACTGAGCGCCTTGATGCCGCATGGAAGTTGGTTTCTTAAAGTAGGGAGCAGCTGTCCTGTCTGAGGAAGGCAGGGAAACTTGGGAGACCTGATGGACTTTTGTGCTAATAAAGAGGCAATGAGACGGGAAGGAAGTACAGAGGGTCTGAAAGAGGACTCGGTGGCAGCACATTGTCCTACTATTCTTGACTGCTGTGATTGGGGAGGCATGAGGTGTAGACATGGCCAGAACGGGTCGTGCTCTTCAGGGAATGGCTTGCGATGTGAGCTCTGACGCGATCCCGAGTAATGGAGCCTGAGTGGAGCCGGCCAAAAAGCTGTGGCCACGCACAGCCTCGCTGTGAACTGCGGTGCTCGTTATCTGGCACTGTCCGCCTCTGTCGGCATCTAGCTGACGGAGCTCTGGAACGCCCTGGCAGCGGGAGGCTGAGTGCAATCTGCCAAAGCCTGGTGAGGAGGAAACCCTGAGCACAGAGTTTGGCTCGGGAGGGGGCTGGTAGAAGAGGATGGCTGAGGACCCTCTCAAAGCAGGAGCTGAGGCCTGGGAAGCCTCTAGTCCCTCTCAGCAGTGTCAGCCAGCTAGTGGTGTAGAAGGCCTTCTTGGGGTTTCAGGTTTCTGTCTCAGTCCTGAATTGCCTTTTGGGCCTGGATTCTCCAATAGTGGGTTTCGCATTCCTTTCTTCCTACATCGGTTGCGCACGAGATGCTGTGGTTTTTGTCCCGGCAGGTTCAGTAGTGGGCTCTGTGGTGCTTGGTGAGGAGATGTCCCTGCACCTGGGTGCTCACGTGAGCCCACAGCCTGGACTGCCTTCTCCTGGGACCTCCTCCTGCCCCTGGATCGAAGCTCATACTGCAGCACTGTTGCCAAAGACCCCCAGGGACTGATGAAACCGCTCCCTCAGCTGCCCTGTAGCTGCCCAGGTACGGTAAGTTGCTGAGGGTAAACGGCTTCTGCTCTACACTTCCCTCCTCTTGGGTTTCGTTTTGGTTTTTTTTTTTTCTCCACAAGACATCCTTGTAGACCTTCAAGAAGGTGGCTAGCAAGTCATCCCCACCCTACCTGTTCCTTCCTACACTTTTGCCAAATCTTTCCCTGGCGGAAGGACGGGAAGCTCAGGTGTGTTAGGAGATGACTGTGAGCACTGCTGGAGGTGAATGGTCAGCAGTCGAGAGGCTTGTGCAAGTCTCTTCCACTGAGTCCCGTGTTGTTTATTTCAGGTGAATTCTTCAGGCTGTTTGGATCCACTTGAAGAGCCAGGGCAGTTTCTCGACCACGCGTTAGGTAAGTCCGCAGCCACTGCCAGGCATTTTGTACCTGGGACAACCCTGTTTGTCCACAGCCTTTTGTGGCGGGAAGTGGGAAATGTCCGGCTCAGGCTGTGCGATCGCTCTCTGTGTGTAGTTCCAGGCTTCACGAGTGCATTGTGAGCCAAAGAGTTGGGCAGGTCCAGACTCGTGACTGGGAGGAAGATCTCCCAAGTTCAGTAGCTTTCCCAAAGCGGATTCTGCAAAAGGCTGTTTCTTGAGCTCCACCAATGCTATAACCATGCGCGCGTTGTGAAATGAAGATTCTTCTCCATACTCGACCTGAAGTTGTATATGAGCTCAAGAACTGTATCAGGTAGATTGTTGTCTTATTTGCAGAGACCAGTGAACGAGGGGCAGAAGTGGAGAAATCCAGTTGCTTTCCAGAAGTGAGCTGGCCAGTGAGTCTGCAGCATGTGGGGACTGTGTCCCAATGTCTGGTGCTGAGATGGAAAGAGTGTCTGAGTTGCGCGGTGTTGTGATTTCCCCATGCCTTGGGAGAGGAGAGTGAGACTGAGAAGTTACTGTTTCCCCAGGTAGAAACCCTTTGCATTCTCTTGGACTACTTCGCTTGGACTAGATGGTCTCCAGAGGTGCCCTCCTGCGTGACGTACAGCGTTGTTTGCCTCTGCATGTGTTTCCTGTGCGGGAAAGAGCAGTAGTGGGGTTGGTTTATAGACTTCAGTTTTGCTTCAGTTTGCAGGATATGAGATGGGAAAAGCCCCAGCTTCTGCCCAGAACAGGGAGTCCAAAGGGACAGGAGGCCAAGGAAGCACAGAGGCTGGTAAGGCAGAAATAAAAGGCATTGAGGGAAGGGGGAAGAGGAGGAGGGGAAAGGAACTAGTCTTTTCTGAGGACAGCGCTGGTGGGAGCTCCAGTGCTTTATGGGCCGTGCCTTGGGGTCAGACCCTGGGGTCCGGCTGGCCTTGCGGGCAGTTCCGCCTTTTCCCTGGGGGGGCTTCCTGGGCGGCTCTGGCCCATGCCAGTGAGTGGCCACCAGCCCTGGCCTTTGCCCAGAGAAGAGTCCCCAGCCTTTTGGACCAGGCTGCAGGTGGCAAAACACTGAGCCAAGGGCAAGATTTGGAGAGCTGAGTCACAAACTCTCACCCCACAAGCTTTCCCTCCCCGCTCCTCCAGCCTGTAAAGGCAGGGGCCAGTGTGAGAGCTGCCCGGGAGAAGGTCTCCCTGCTCTCTCTACTCGCTTCTGTCCCTTTCTGGTGCCTCCGAAGCTGCCCCACCAAGGAAGGGCTCACCCTGACTCTGAAAGGTAGTGTATTGTCCTGGAAAAAGGCCGTTTCCACCATGACTTCCCAGTTTGCGGTCCTGCTGCTTTTTGTTCTGGAGGCACCATGTCACCAAAGAGCTGAGGAGTTCAGGAGAAAGATGTTGGGCCACCTGCGACATTGAGGTGCTGTCCTGTGGTGCTGTGCGGTGCCCTGGCTACCCACCGCGTCTGAGCGGGTGGGCTGTGTGAGCCCAGGCTGGGCCCAAAGGTGGCTTCTGGCCCCTGTGCTGGGGAGCTCAGAACTGGAGGCAGTACTGCAGGCGCAGCCGTATCGGTGCAGCGCAGGAGGAAGGATCGACTTCCCTGACCTGCTGGCAGTCTGCCGGTGCCAGGGGCAGGAGCAGAGGTGTCCCTTGGCCGGGGCTGGAGCCCTGCAGTCACCCTGCCTGACCAGCACCTTTCAGACAGCAGTGCCACCCTGGAGGGCTGCCCCGGGGGACATGTGGCCGCACTGGCTGTAGGAGCAGCTGCCCTGTTTATGGGTGCCGAGGGCTTGTGCCCCCACCTCGGCACTTCCACGGCCACCGCTGCGAAGGCAGCGGCTGTCTCAGAGTGGGTGGCAGTGTGGCTGAGGGCCATCCCTCTCTGTGCTTGGGGCCCACACAGGCCAGCGGTGCTGCTGTCACGGTGACCACGGGGCCAAGGGCAGGAAATGGAATGTTTGGCACCAGCCTGGTGTCAGTTGGACCCGGTGAGGTGAGGAGAGGGCAGGGGAGGGACGGGGCTGCCAAGGGAGGCGTGGGGGCCCCAAACCTCGGGGCTCTGAGCCTGTGCTGCAAGACCACCCGTGTCCCGCTTCTCCCTCAGGGGTCAGCAGAGGAGCGCTGGTAGGTGACAGCACGGTGCTGCATGAGATTTAGGCTCCGTACGCTCAGTGTTGATGTGTGCGATGTCTGGAAGAAAGCGGAAGGCCCCCGACTCGATGGAGCAGGGTGAGAGCAAAGTATCCCTCCCAGAGCCCGGCAGAGGGGTTGTCGGGGCGGTCAGTGTGGGGCCGAGAGCAGTGGCCGGGGGAGGCAGGAGCTCCCCAAGCGCTGCCCTCAGCCGGCGCGGCCCAGGCTGGGCAGTGGGCACCTGCTGGGACAGCCTGCCTGCAATGCCCCCTTCCTCCCACGCGGGCCTCCAGCCCTGCCATCAGCCAGCTGGGCAGGGGCAGACGGGCCCCGGGGGGCAAACCCTCAGGACGCGTCCCCCGGCCCCGCAGAGGTGCTCATTCCCGGCGCCCTTTGCTCTCTCCCCTCCAGTGTGCATGCTGTGTCGCCGGGCAGAGGGCTGACCCAGATACCTGTGGGCGCAAGCTGAACGATCACGGCATCTGTGCCCATGAGTTTTGCCTGGTGAGTTCCTCTGGGGCTGCCTCCAGCTTCCCGACAGGCAGTCCCTGCCACGCTGGGATGTCCTCATCAGCTCCTCGTCTTTCCTCTTCTGCAGTTTTTTGCCAACAAGCTTTGTCAGCAGCGACTCGAGGTAATAGGACTTGTGGGATTTCTCGCTGAGGATATTCAACGTACAGTGGACTGGGCAGCACAGAAGGTGAGGACCTGACAAGAACAGGGAGATTTATGCCAGGAGACGTTTCCAGGATCTTTGCCTACACCCCCAAAAAGAAATCCCAGCCCTTCTAAGCAGCTCGGGACAAACACCTTGCTCTCAGTGGCTCCACAGAGGCCTTCCCCGCCTGGCAGATGTGTGGGCTGTGACCCGGCCGCAGCCACGTCCTGCGCCCTGCCGAGCGGCGTGGGGCTGAATGTGGAGGCTCTGAGGCTGACGCTGATGGGGATTGCTGTGCTCTTTCCAGCAACAGCTTCGTCTGTGGCGAGAGCGGGGCCACCATCACCTGCCGGGAGACGGGCTTGCGACCGCAGCTTCCATCTCCCCCTGTGCCACGGAGGGCGAATGTGTCACCCAGTACCTTTTGCAGTACAGGTACCTCTTCCCCCCCTTTGCCCTGCCACTGGGAGAGAACCCACGAAATTGGCACCCTCACCCAACCCTCTCCTGTTCCCTCCAGGTCCTTCTGCTGGGAGCACCGCCCAGAGCAGCAGTGGAGGCATGCTCCAGAGGACACACCACCTGCCTCATCTGCCTGGACCCTGTGGGGCACAGAAAGTCCTACGGCACCATGGTAGTGCCCAGCGTGCAAACACGCCTGGTTCCACAGGGGCTGCATCCAAGTAGGAACCATTCCCTTGCCACGGGGGCACGGCAGCGTGCTCAGCACCACCAGGGCCTCACTCGGGCTCTTTATCATTCTCCTGCAGGGACAAGGCTGTACGTGATGGCGTTACTTGTTTCCGGTGCCCGCTCTGCAGAGACAGGGATGCCTTTCTCCCAGAAATGCTCACTATGGGCATCCGGATCCCGTTCAGGTTGGTGTCCTTCTGCCCGGCTCACAAAACAGGAGGGTGGCAGCGCTGTGCCGTGCCAGGGCCTGCCCCAGCAGTCCTGTCTCTCCGCTGTCCCGTGAGCCTGGGCCTCAGCTTCACAGAGGAGTTGGGAACAGGGCAGGGAGAAAGAGCAGGGTTGCCCTGTATCTGCCTCATGTCGGAGCAGCGGGAGCTCATCAATTTTCCTTTCTCCATCAGACTGCCATCATGGGACAGCCGAGAGTACGAGGCACTGAGTGAGAGGCACAGCCGCTGCGATGCCAGCGAGTGCCTCTGTCCAGGAGGCAGGGAGCAGGCGGAGGAAGGCGGGTAAGTTGCCAGCGCTGCACCCCGGGGCCCTGCATGGGATCTCTGTCTTGCCAGGGCTCGAAGCGGAAAGACTGAGCACAAGAGCTCTGCGGCACAATCCCGTGCTGCGGTCACTTTGTCCTCACAGCCGGGAAACCCGTTTGCTTCCCCAGGCCCTGGGAACTGCTCCTGTGCCGCTCCTGCGCTTGCGAGGGCAACCCACAGGCGATGCTCCTCTTTGAGGAACAGCACAGTCAGCTGGGAGTGCGACAGCTGTGCTGGCCTGGGCACCGGTAGGAGCAAAGCACCCGGGTGCCCCGGGGCCTGGGGCCAGGCACGGCCTGGCAGCGGTGCCCAGGGTGGGCCTCGGCAGAGCCTCTCTGCTTCCAGGAGGGCAGGGGGCACCGCTCTGGCCTGTCCTGCCTGGGCCTGCGGGGCCGTGCCCTTGACCTTCTGCTTCCCCTTACAGCCTCCAGCGCCAGCTCGGAGCTCGCCGGCCCCAGCACCGCCAGCCAGGCAGCATCAGCGTCCTCCAGCCGTTCTCCAGCACTTGAAGGCAGCAGTGGCTCAAACCCCCCCTGGGCCCGTGGTGGGTGCGAGAGGGGCTCCCCGCTTGCGACGTCGGGACCAAAACCATTACAGCGGGTCCCAGAAAACGCCGTAGGACCTGACGTGGGCCATCGCCCAAGTGCTGGTTGTGATCGCCCTCACCAGCACAATAAAGTGAGGTCATAGTCTCTGCACTCTCCCCCTTCCGCCTCCCCCCAGCCCACCGGGGAAAGGACCTAGTGCTTCCCACCTCACCCAACCCTCTCCTGTTCCCTCAGGTCCTGCTGCTGGGAGCATTGCCTGGAGCAGGCAGCGGAGGCTGCTCCGGAGGAGACCACCACCTGCCTCATCTGCCTGGACCCTGCAGGGGGACAAAGTTCCTACGGCACCCATGGCGTGCCCAGCCTTACACAGAGGGCCTTCCCCCCTGCCTGGCGGATCTGTGGGCTGTGACCCGGCCGCAGCCACGTCCTGCGCCCTGCCGAGCGGCGTGGGCTGAATGTGGAGGCTCTGAGGCTGCGCTGATGGGGATTGCTGTGCTCTTTCCAGCACTGCTTCGTCTGTGGCGAGAGCGGGGCACCATCACCGCCATGCGCGCGTGTGAAATGAAGATTCTTCTCCATACTCGACCTGAAGCTGTATATGAGCTCAAGAACTGTATCAGGTAGATTGTTGTCTTATTTGCAGAGACCAGTGAACGAGGGCAGAAGTGGAGAAATCCAGTTGCTTTCCAGAAGTGAGCTGGCCAGTGAGTCTGCAGCATGTGGGACTGTGTCCCAATGTCTGGTGCTGAGATGGAAAGAGTGTCTGAGTTGCGCGGTGTTGTGATTTCCCCATGCCTTGGGAGAGGAGAGTGAGACTGAGAAGTTACTGTTTCCCAGGTAGAAACCTTTGCATTCGCTTGGACTACTTCGCTTGGACTAGATGGTCTCCAGAGGTGCCCTCCTGCGTGACGTACAGCGTTGTTTGCCTCTGCATGTGTTTCCTGTGCGGGAAAGAGCAGTAGTGGGGTTGGTTTATAGACTTCAGTTTTGCTTCAGTTTGCAGGAATATGAGATGGGAAAAGCCCCAGCTTCTGCCCAGAACAGGAGTCCAAAGGGACAGGAGGCCAAGGAAGCACAGAGGCTGGTAAGGCAGAAATAAAAGGCATTGAGGGAAGGGGGAAGAGGAGGAGGGGGAAAGGAACTAGTCTTTTCTGAGACAGCGCTGGTGGGAGCTCCAGTGCTTTATGGGCCGTGCCTTGGGGTCAGACCCTGGGGTCCGGCTGGCCTTGCGGGCAGTTCCGCCTTTTCCCTGGGGGGCTTCCTGGGCGGCTCTGGCCCATGCCAGTGAGTGGCCACCAGCCCTGGCCTTTGCCCAGAGAAGAGTCCCCAGCCTTTTGGACCAAGCTGCAGGTGGCAAAACACTGAGCCAAGGGCAAGATTTGGAGAGCTGAGTCACAAACTCTCACCCCAAAAGCTTTCCCTCCCCGCTCCTCCAGCCTGTAAAGGCAGGGGCCAGTGTGAGAGCTGCCCGGGAGAAGGTCTCCCCTGCTCTCTCCACTCGCTTCTGTCCCTTTCTGGTGCCTCCGAAGCTGCCCCACCAAGGAAGGGCTCACCCTGACTCTGAAAGGTAGTGTATTGTCCTGGAAAAAGGCCGTTTCCACCATGACTTCCCAGTTTGCGGTCCTGCTGCTTTTTGTTCTGGAGGCACCATGTCACCAAAGAGCTGAGGAGTTCAGGAGAAAGATGTTGGGCCACCTGCGACATTGAGGTGCTGTCCTGTGGTGCTGTGCGGTGCCCTGGCTACCCACCGCGTCTGAGCGGGTGGGCTGTGTGAGCCCAGGCTGGGCCCAAAGGTGGCTTCTGGCCCCTGTGCTGGGGAGCTCAGAACTGGAGGCAGTACTGCAGGCGCAGCCGTATCGGTGCAGCGCAGGAGGAAGGATCGACTTCCCTGACCTGCTGGCAGTCTGCCGGTGCCAGGGGCAGGAGCAGAGGTGTCCCTTGGCCGGGGCTGGAGCCCTGCAGTCACCCTGCCTGACCAGCACCTTTCAGACAGCAGTGCCACCCTGGAGGGCTGCCCCGGGGGACATGTGGCCGCACTGGCTGTAGGAGCAGCTGCCCTGTTTATGGGTGCCGAGGGCTTGTGCCCCCACCTCGGCACTTCACGGCCACCGCTGCGAGGCAGCGGCTGTCTCAGAGTGGGTGGCAGGTGGCTGAGGGCATCCCTCTCTGTGCTTGGGGCCCACACAGGCCAGCGGTGCTGCTGTCACGGTGACCACGGGGCCAAGGGCAGGAAATGGAATGTTTGGCACCAGCCTGGTGTCAGTTGGACCCGGTGAGGTGAGGAGAGGGCAGGGGAGGGACGGGGCTGCCAAGGGAGGCGTGGGGGCCCCAAACCTCGGGGCTCTGAGCCTGTGCTGCAAGACCACCCGTGTCCCGCTTCTCCCTCAGGGTCAGCAGAGGAGCGCTGGTAGGTGACAGCACGGTGCTGCTGAGATTTAGGCTCCGTACGCTCAGTGTTGACGTGTGCGATGTCTGGAAGAAAGCGGAAGGCCCCCGACTCGAGGGAGCAGGGTGAGAGCAAAGTATCCCTCCCAGAGCCCGGCAGAGGGGTTGTCGGGGCGGTCAGTGTGGGGCCGGGGGAGGCAGGAGCTCCCCAAGCGCTGCCTCAGCCGGCGCGGCCCAGGCTGGGCAGTGGGCCACCTGCTGGGACAGCCCTGCCTGCAATGCCCCCTTCCTCCCCGCGGCCTCCAGCCCTGCCCATCAGCCAGCTGGGCAGGGGCAGACGGGCCCCGGGGGGCAATCCCCTCAGGACGCGTCCCCCGGCCCCCGCAGAGGTGCTCATTCCCGGCGCCCTTTTTGCTCTCTCCCCTCCAGTGTGCATGCTGTGTCGCCGGGCAGAGGCTGACCCAGATACCTGTGGGCGCAAGCTGAAACGATCACGGCATCTGTGCCCATGAGTTTTTGCCTGGTGAGTTCCTCTGGGGCTGGCCTCCAGCTTCCCGTCAGGCAGTCCCCTGCCACGCTGGGATGTCCTCATCAGCTCCTCGTCTTTCCTCTTCTGCAGTTTTTTGCCAACAAGCTTTGTCAGCAGCGACTCGAGGTAATAGGACTTGTGGATTTCTCGCTGAGGATATTCAACGTACAGTGGACTGGGCAGCACAGAAGGTGAGGACCTGACAAGAACAGGGAGACTTTATGCCAGGAGACGTTTCAGGATCTTTGCCTACACCCCCAAAAAGAAATCCCAGCCCTTCTAAGCAGCTCTGGGGACATAACACCTTGCTCTCAGTGGCTTCCACAGAGGCCTTCCCCGCCTGGCAGACCTGTGGGCTGTGACCCAGCCGCAGCCACGTCCTGCGCTCCTGCCGAGCGGCGTGGGCTGAATGTGGAGGCTCTGAGGCTGACGCTGATGGGGATTGCTGTGCTCTTTCCAGCACTGCTTCGTCATGTGGCCGAGAGCGGGGGCCCACCATCACCTGCCGGGAGACCGGGCTGCGACCGCAGCCTTCAATCTCCCCCTGTGCCACGGAGGGCGAATGTGTCACCCAGTACCTTTTGCAGTACAGGTACCTCTTCCCCCCCCTTTGCCCTGCCACTGGGAGAGAACCCAGAAATTGGCACCTCACCCAAACCCTCTCCTGTTCCCTCCAGGTCCTTCTACTGCTGGGAGCACCGCCCAGAGCAGGCAGTGGAGGCAGCCTCCAGAGGACACCACCACCTGCCTCATCTGCCTGGACCCTGTGGGGCACAGAAAGTCCTACGGCACCATGGTGTGCCCAGCGTGCAAACACGCCTGGTTCCACCAGGGGCTGCATCCCAAGTAGGAAACCATTCCCTTGCCCCGGGGCACGATGCAAGGTGCTCAGCACCACCAGGGCCTCACTCGGGCTCTTTATCTTTCTCCTTGCAGGGGACAGGCTGTACGTGATGGCGTTTACTTGTTTCCGGTGCCGCCCCCCCAAGCTCTGCTAGAGACAGGGATGCCTTTCTCCCAGAAATGCTCACTATGGGCATCACGGATCCCGTTTCAGGTTGGTTGTCCTTCTGCCCGGGCTCACAAAACAAGGAGGGTGGCAGCGCTGTGCCGTGCCAAGGGCCTAGCCCCTATTAAAAGCTAGTCCTGTCTCTCCGCTGTTCCCGTGAGTCCCTGGGCCTCAGCTTCACAGAGGAGTTGGGAACAGGGCAGGGGGGAAGAGCAGGGTTGCCCTGTATCTGCCTCATGTCGGAGCAGCGGGAGCTCATCAATTTTCCTTTCTCCATCAGACTGCCATCATGGGACAGCCGAGAGTACGAGGCACTGAGTGAGAGGCACAGCGCTGCGATGCCAGCGAGTGCCTCTGTCCAGGAGGCAGGGAGCAGGCGGAGGAAGGCGGGTAAGTTGCCAGCGCTGCACCCCGGGGCCCTGCATGGGATCTCTGTCTTGCCAGGGCTCGAAGCGGAAAGACTGAGCACAAGAGCTCTGCGGCACAATCCCGTGCTGCGGTCACTTTGTCCTCACAGCCGGGAACCGTTTGCTTCCCCAGGCCCTGGGAACTGCTCCTGTGCCGCTCCTGCGCTGCCGAGGGCACCCACAGGCGATGCTCCTCTTGAGGAACAGCACAGTCAGCTGGGAGTGCGACAGCTGTGCTGGCCTGGGCACCGGTAGGAGGCAAAGCACCCGGGTGCCCGGGGCTGGGGCCAGGCACGGCCTGGCAGCGGGTGCCCAGGGTGGGCTCGGCAGAGCCTCTCTGCTCCAGGAGGGCTGGGGGCACCGCTCTGGCCTGTCCTGCCCTGGGCCTGCGGGGCCGTGCCCTTGACCTTCCTGCTTCCCCTTACAGCCTCCAGCGCCAGCTCGGCGCTCGCCGGCCCCAGCACCGCCAGCCAGGCAGCATCAGCGTCCTCCAGCCGTTCTCCAGCACTTGAAGGCAGCAGTGGCTCAAACCCCCCTGGGCCCGTGTGGGTGCGAGAGGGCTCCCGCTTGCGACGTCGGGACCAAAACCATTACAGCGGTCCCAGAAAACGCCGTAGGACCTGACGTGGGCCATGCCCAAGTGCTGGTTGTGATCGCCCTCCACCAGCACAATAAAGTGGGTCATTAGTCTCTGCACTCTCCCCTTCCCGCCTCCCCCAGCCCACCGGGAAAGGACCTAGTGCTTCCCACCTCACCCAACCCTCTCCTGTTCCCTCCAGGTCCCTGCTGCTGGGGAGGCAGTGCCTGGAGCAGGCAGCGGAAGGCTGCTCCGGAGGAGACCACCACCTGCATCATCTGCCTGGACCCTGCAGGGGACAAAGTCCATACTGCAGCCATGGCGTGCCCAGCCTTACACAGAGGCCTTCCCCGCCTGGCGGATCTGTGGGCTGTGACACGGCCGCAAGCCACGTCCTGCGCCCTGCCGAGCGGCAGTGGGGCTGAATGTGGAGGCTCGGAGGCTGACGCTGATGGGGATTGCTGTGCTCTTTCCAGCACTGCTTCGTCCTGTGGCGAGAGCGGGGCCACCATCACCGCCATAGGCGCGCGTGTGAGAATGAAGATTTTCTCCATACTCGACCTGAAGTTGTATATGAGCTCAAGAACTGTATCAGGTAGATTGGTTGTCTCATTTGCAGAGACCATGGGTGAACGAGGGCAGAAGTGGAGAAATCCAGTTGCTTTCCAGAAGTGAGCTGGCCAGGTGAGTCTGCAGCATGTGGGACCTGTGTCCCAATGTCTGGTGCTGAGATGGAAAGAGTGTCTGAGTTGCGCGGTGTTGTGATTTCCCCATGCCTTGGGAGAGGAGAGTGAGACTGAGAAGTTACTGTTTCCCAGGTAGAAACCTTTGCATTCGCTTGGACTACTTCGCTTGGACTAGATGGTCTCCAGAGGTGCCCTCCTGCGTGACGTACAGCGTTGTTTGCCTCTGCATGTGTTTCCTGTGCGGGAAAGAGCAGTAGTGGGGTTGGTTTATAGACTTCAGTTTTGCTTCAGTTTGCAGGAATATGAGATGGGAAAAGCCCCAGCTTCTGCCCAGAACAGGAGTCCAAAGGGACAGGAGGCCAAGGAAGCACAGAGGCTGGTAAGGCAGAAATAAAAGGCATTGAGGGAAGGGGAAGAGGAGGAGGGGAAAGGAACTAGTCTTTTCTGAGACAGCGCTGGTGGGAGCTCCAGTGCTTTATGGGCCGTGCCTCGGGGTCAGACCCTGGGGTCCGGCTGGCCTTGCGGGCAGTTCCGCCTTTTCCCTGTGGGGGCTTCCTGGGCGGCTCTGGCCCATGCCAGTGGAGTGGCCACCAGCCCTGGCCTTTGCCACAGAGAAGAGTCCCCAGCCTTTTGGACCAAGCTGCAGTGGCAAAACACTGAGCCAAGGGCAAGATTTGGAGAGCTGAGTCACAAACTCTCACCCAAAAGCTTTCCCTCCCCGCTCCTCCAGCCTGTAAAGGCAGGGGCCAGTGTGAGAGCTGCCCGGGAGAAGGTCCTCCCCTGCTCTCTCTCACTCGCTTCTGTCCCTTTCTGGTGCCTCCGAAGCTGCCCCCACCAAGGAAGGGCTCGCCCTGACTCATAAAGGTAGTGTAATTGTCCTGGAAAAAGGCCGTTTCCACCATGACTTCCCAGTTTGCGGTTCCTGCTGCTTTTTGTTCTGGAGGCACCATGTCACCCAAAGAGATGAGGAGTTCAGGAGAAAGATGTTGGGGCCACCTGCGACATTGAGGTGCTGTCCTGTGGTGCTGTGCGGTGCCCTGGCTACCCACCGCGTCTGAGGTGGGCTGTGTAAGCCCAGGCTGGGCCCAAAGGTGGCTTCTGGCCCCTGTGCTGGGGAGCTCAGACTGGAGGCAGTACTGCAGGCGCAGCCGTATCGGTGCAGCGCAGGAGGAAGGATCGACTTCCCTGACCTGCTGGCAGTCTGCCGGTGCCAGGGGCAGGAGCAGAGGTGTCCCTTGGCCGGGGCTGGAGCCCTGCAGTCACCCTGCCTGACCAGCACCTTTCAGACAGCAGTGCCACCCTGGAGGGCTGCCCCGGGGGACATGTGGCCGCACTGGCTGTAGGAGCAGCTGCCCTGTTTATGGGTGCCGAGGGCTTGTGCCCCCACCTCGGCACTTCACGGCCACCGCTGCGAGGCAGCGGCTGTCTCAGAGTGGGTGGCAGGTGGCTGAGGGCATCCCTCTCTGTGCTTGGGGCCCACACAGGCCAGCGGTGCTGCTGTCACGGTGACCACGGGGCCAAGGGCAGGAAATGGAATGTTTGGCACCAGCCTGGTGTCAGTTGGACCCGGTGAGGTGAGGAGAGGGCAGGGGAGGGACGGGGCTGCCAAGGGAGGCGTGGGGGCCCCAAACCTCGGGCTCTGAGCCTGTGCTGCAAGACCACCCGTGTCCCGCTTCTCCCTCAGGGTCAGCAGAGGAGCGCTGGTAGTGTGACAGCACGGTGCTGCTGAGATTTAGGCTCCGTACGCTCAGTGTTGATGTGTGCGATGTCTGGAAGAAAGCGGAAGGCCCCCGACTCGATGGAGCAGGGTGAGAGCAAAGTATCCCTCCCAGAGCCCGGCAGAGGGGTTGTCGGGGCGGTCAGTGTGGGGCCGAGGCAGTGGCGGGGGAGGCAGGAGCTCCCCAAGCGCTGCCTCAGCCGGCGCGGCCCAGGCTGGGCAGTGGGCACCTGCTGGGACAGCCCTGCCTGCAATGCCCCCTTCCTCCCCGCGGCCTCCAGCCCTGCCCATCAGCCAGCTGGGCAGGGGCAGACGGGCCCCGGGGGGCAATCCCTCAGGGACGCGTCCCCCGGCCCCCCGCAGGAGTGCTCATTCCGGGCGCCCTTTGCTCTCTCCCCTCCAGTGTGCATGCTGTGTCGCCGGGCAGAGGCTGACCCAGATACCTGTGGGCGCAAGCTGAACGATCACGGCATCTGTTGCCCATGAGTTTTGCCTGGTGAGTTCCTCTGGGGCCTGCCTCCAGCTTCCCGACAGGCAGTCCCCTGCACGCTGGGATGTCCTCATCAGCTCCTCGTCTTTCCTCTTCTGCAGTTTTTTGCCAACAAGCATTGTTCAGCAGCGACTCGAGGTATAGGACTTGTGGGATTTCTCGCTGAGGATATTCAACGTACAGTGGACTGGGCAGCACAGAAGGTGAGGACCTGACAAGAAACGGAGATTTATGCAGGAGACGTTTCCAGGATCTTTGCCTACACCCCCAAAAAGAAATCCCAGCCCTTCTAAGCAGCTCTGGGACAAACACCTTGCTCTCAGTGGGCTCCACAGAGGCCTTCCCCGCCTGGCAGACTGTGGGCTGTGACCCGGCCGCAGCCACGTCCTGCGCCCTGCCGAGCGGCGTGGGGCTGAATGTGGAGGCTCTGAGGCTGACGCTGATGGGATTGCTGTGCTCTTTCCAGCACTGCTTCGTCTGTGGCGAGAGCGGGGCCACCATCACCTGCCGGGAGACGGGCTGCGACCGCAGCTTCCATCTCCCCTGTGCCACGGAGGGCGAATGTGTCACCCAGTACCTTTTGCAGTACAGGTACCTCTTCCCCCCTTTGCCCTGCCACTGGGAGAGAACCAGAAATTGGCACCTCACCCAACCCTCTCCTGTTCCCTCCAGGTCCTTCTGCTGGGAGCACCGCCCAGAGCAGGCAGTGGAGGCAGCTCCAGAGGACACCACCACCTGCCTCATCTGCCTGGACCCTGTGGGGCACAGAAAGTCCTACGGCACCATGGTGTGCCCAGCGTGCAAACACGCCTGGTTCCACAGGGGCTGCATCCAAGTAGGAACCTTTCCTTGCCCCGGGGCACGGGCAGGTGCTCAGCACCACCAGGGCCTCACTCGGGCTCTTTATCTTTCTCCTGCAGGGACAGGCTGTACGTGATGGCTGTTACTTGTTTCCGGTGCCCGCTCTGCAGAGACAGGGATGCCGTTCCCCAGAAATGCTCACTATGGGCATCCGGATCCCGTTCAGGTTGGTGTCCTTCTGCCCGGCTCACAAAACAGGAGGGTGGCAGCGCCTGTGCCGTGCCAGGGCTGCCCCAGCAGTCCTGTCTCTCCGCTGTCCCGTGAGCCTGGGCCTCCAGCTTCACAGAGGAGTTGGAACAGGGCAGGGGGGAAGAGCAGGGTTGCCCTGTATCTGCCTCATAGTCGGAGCAGCGGGAGCTCATCAATTTTCCTTATCTTCCATCAGACTGCCATCATGGGACAGCCGAGAGTACGAGGCACCTGAGTGAGAGGCAACAGCCGCTGCGAGTCAGCGAGTGCCTCTGTCCAGGAGGCAGGGGGGCAGGCGGAGGAAGGGGGTAAGTTGCCAGCGCTGCACCCCGGGGCCCTGCATGGGATCTCTGTCTTGCTCCTGGGCTCGAAGCGGAAAGACTGAGCACAAGAGCTCTGCGGCACAATCCCGTGCTGCGGTCACATTTGTCCTCACAGCCGGGAACCCGTTTGCTTCCCCAGGCCCTGGGAACAGCTCCTGTGCCGCTCCTGCGCTGCCGAGGGCACCGCACAGGCGATGCTCCTCTTTGGAGGAACAGCACAGTCAGCTGGGAGTGCGACAGCTGTGCTGGCCTGGGGCACCGGGTAGGAGGCAAAGCACCCGGTGGCCCCGGGGCTTGGGCCAGGCACGGCCTGGCAGCGGGTGCCCAGGGTGGGCTCGGCAGAGCCTCCTCTGCTCCAGGAGGGCTGGGGGGCACCGCTCTGGCCTGTCCTGCCCTGGGCCTTGCGGGGCCGTGCCCCTTGGTCCTTCCTGCTTCCCCTTACAGCCTCCAGCGCCAGCTCGGCGCTCAGCCGGCCCCCAGCACCGCAGCCAGGCAGCATCAGCGTCCTCCAGCCGTTCTCCAGCACTTGAAGGCAGCAGTGGCTCAAACCCCCCTGGGCCCGTGTGGGTGCGAGAGGGCTCCCGCTTGCGACGTCGGGACCAAAACCATTACAGCGGTCCCAGAAAACGCCGTAGGACCTGACGTGGGCCATGCCCAAGTGCTGGTTGTGATCGCCCTCCACCAGCACAATAAAGTGGGTCATTAGTCTCTGCACTCTCCCCTTCCCGCCTCCCCCAGCCCACCGGGAAAGGACCTAGTGCTTCCCACCTCACCCAACCCTCTCCTGTTCCCTCCAGGTCCTGCTGCTGGGAGCAGTGCCTGGAGCAGGCAGCGGAGGCTGCTCCGGAGGAGACCACCACCTGCCTCATCTGCCTGGACCCTGCAGGGGACAAAGTCCTACGGCACCATGGCGTGCCCAGCCTTACACAGAGGCCTTCCCCGCCTGGCAGATGTGTGGGCTGTGACCCGGCCGCAGCCACGTCCTGCGCCCTGCCGAGCGGCGTGGGGCTGAATGTGGAGGCTCTGAGGCTGACGCTGATGGGGATTGCTGTGCTCTTTCCAGCACTGCTTCGTCTGTGCTGAGAGCGGGGCCACCATCACCTGCCGGTGAGACGGGCTGCGACCCGGCAGCTTCCATCTCCCCTGTGCCACGGAGGGCGAATTGTGTTCACCCAGATACCTTTTGTGCAGTTACAGGTACCATCTTCCCCCCCTTTTGCCCTGCCACTGAGGGAAAGGACCCAGATATTCGGCAACTCTGTCACCCAACCCTCTCCAGTTGACTCCGTCCAGGTCGCTTCTGTTTGGGAGCACCGCCCAGAGCAGGCAGTGGAGGCAGCTCCAGAGGGCACCACGCACCTAGCCTCATCTGCCTGGACCCTGTGGGGCACAGAAAGTCATACGGCACCATGTGTGTGCCCAGCGTGCCAAACACGCCTGTTCCATCAGGTGGCTGCATCCAAGTAGGAACCATTCCCTTGCCCCGGGGCACGGCAGGTGTCTCCAGCATCCATCCAGGGCCTCACTCGGGCTCTTTATCTTTCTCCTGCAGGGACAGGCTGTACGTGATGGCGTTACGTGTTTCCGGTGCCCGCTCTGCAGAGACAGGGATGCCTTTCTCCCAGAAATGCTCACTATGGGCATCCGGATCCCGTTCAGGTTGGTGTCCTTCTGCCCGGCTCACAAAACAGGAGGGTGGCAGCGCTGTGCCGTGCCAGGGCCTGCCCCAGCAGTCCTGTCTCTCCGCTGTCCCGTGAGCCTGGGCCTCAGCTTCACAGAGGAGTTGGGAACAGGGCAGGGGGGAAGAGCAGGGTTGCCCTGTATCTGCCTCATGTCGGAGCAGCGGGAGCTCATCAATTTTCCTTTCTCCATCAGCCTGCCATCATGGGACAGCCGTGATCTTCCTGCTTCCCCTTACAGCCTCCAGTGCCAGCTTGGAGGTCACCTTCCCCAGGACTGCCAGACAGTCAGCAGCCACTCCCATGGCTCTCCAGCACTTAGGATCAGCAGCCCCAGCACCGCCAGCCAGGCGCCACCGGCGTCCTCCTGTGGCTCCCCAGCACTTCAGCGCAGCAGCCGCTCCATCCCCCCTGGGCCCGAGTGGGTGAGACACCACTCCTGCTCCCACCATCGGGCCCAAAATTCATACTGCTGGCCCAGAAGATGCGGTGAGAGCAGCCGTGAGCCAACACCGGAGCTCGCTGGTACCCAGGAGCAGCAGTCCCCGCACTGTTAGCCAGGCAGCATCAGGGCCTTCCCACGGCTTCCCAGCACTCGAGAGGGCACCGCTCTGGCCTGTCCTGCCCTGGGCCTGCGGGGCCGTGCCCTTGACCTTCCTGCTTCCCCTTACAGCCTCCAGCGCCAGCTCGGAGCTCACCGGCCACAGCACCGCCAGCCAGGCAGCATCAGCGTCCTCCAGCCGTTCTCCAGCACTTGAAGGCAGCAGTGGCTCAACCCCCCCTGGGCCCGTGTGGGTGCGAGAGGGCTCCCGCTTGCGACGTCGGGACCAAAACATTACAGCGGTCCCAGAAAACGCCGTAGGACCTGACGTGGGCCATAGCCCCAAGTGCTGGTTGTAGATCGCCCATCACCCAGCGACAATAAAGGTGGGTCATTATATATATATCAATATATATGATATATATATCATTGTAGGGGAAAAAAATTAGGAAGGCCAAAGCCCAGCTAGAAAGCTAGAACCTGGCTTGCGTGTTGTCAAGGAGCAACAAAAAAAAGTTTCTATAAATATATTGGCAATAAAAAGAGGACTAAGGATAATCTCTGTCCTCTAGTAGACCAGGGCTGGTAACGTATTGACTAAGGACGAGGATAAGGCTGAGGTACTTAATGCCGTCTTTTGCCTCAGTCTTCAGCAGTAGGACCAGTTGTTCCTTGAGTTCCCTAACCCCTGAGCTAGAATACAGGGATGGGGAGCGGAATGAAGCCCCATGTATCCAAAGGGAAATGGTGAGTGGACCTGCTTCAGCACCTGGAGGGTGCACAAATCTATGGGGCCGGATGGGATCCATCCAAGGGTACTGATAGGAGCTGGCGGAAGTGCTCACCAGGCCACTCTGCATCATTTATGAACAGTCCTGGATAACCGGGGAGGTCCCAGCCGACTGGAGGTTGGCAAATGTGACACCCATCCATAAGAAGGGCCGGAAGGAGGATCCGGGGAACTACAGGCCAGTCAGTCTGACATCGGTGCCTGGGAAGGTCATGGAACAGATCATCCTCAGTGCCATCACACGGCACATGCAGGAGAACAAGGTGATCAGGCCCAGTCAGCATGGGTTTGTGAAAGGAGGTCATGCCTGTCAAACCTGATCTCCTTCTATGATGAGGTGACCCGCTTAGTGGATGAAGGAAAAGCTGTGGATGTTGTCTACCTGGACTTTTGCAAGGCTTTTGACACCGTTTCCCATAGCATTCTACTGGAGAAACTGCTGCTTGTGGCCTGGACAGGTGTACCCTTCGCTGGGTAAAAAACTGGTTGGATGCCGTACCCAGAGAGTGGTGATAAATGGAGTTAAATCCAGTTGGTGTCCAGTGACAAGTGGTGTCCCCCAGGGATCGGTGCTGGGACCGGTTCTCTTTAATATCTTTATTAATGATCTGGATGAGGGGATCGAGTGCACACTCAGTAAGTTCGCAGACGACACTAAACTGGGGGGGCGTGTTGATCTGCTTGAGGGTAGATTGGCTCTGCAGAGAGATCTGGACAGGCTGGACAGATGGGCTGAGGCCAATGGTATGAGGTTCAACAAGGCCAAGTGTCGGGTCCTGCACTTGGGTCACACCAACCCCATGCAGTGCTACAGACTAGGGGCGGATTGGCTCGAAAGCTGCCTGGCAGAGAAGGATCTGGGGGTGTTGGTGGACAGCCGGCTGAGTATGAGCCAGCAGTGTGCCCAGGCAGCCAAGAGGGCCAACACCATCCTGGCCTGCATCAGGAATAGTGTAGTGAGCCGGAGTAGGGAAGTAATCATCCCCCTGTACTCGGCACTGGTGAGGCCTCACCTCGAGTACTGTGTTCAGTTTTGGGCCCCTCACTACAAGAAGGACATTGAGGTGCTGGAGCGTGTCCAGAGAAGGGCTACCAGGCTGGTGAGGGGTCTGGAGCACAAGCCTTATGAGGAACGACTGAGGGAGCTGGGGTTGTTTAGCCTGGAGAAGAGGAGGCTGAGGGGTGACCTTATCACCCTCTACAACTACCTGAAGGGAGGTTTTAGAGAGATGGGGGCTGACCTCTTCTCCCACGTGGCAAGTGATAGGACAAGAGGAAACGGGTTCAAGTTATGTCAGGGCAGGTTTAGATTGGATATTAGGAAGCATTTTTTCACTCAAAGAGTTATTAAACATTGGAATGGGCTGCCCAGAGAGGTGCTGGATTCACCATCCCTGGAGGTGTTTAAGAAAAGGGTAGATGAGGTGCTTAGGGACATGGTTTAGAAGTGGGTGTTTTTAAATCAGGGTAGGTTAACGGTTGGACTTGATGATCTTAATGGTCCCTTCCAACCTCACTTATTCTATGATTCTATGATTAGTCTCTGCACTCTCCCCTTCCCGCCTCCCCCAGCCCACCGGGAAAGGACCTAGTGCTTCCCACCTCACCCAACCCTCTCCTGTTCCCTCCAGGTCCTGCTGCTGGGAGCAGTGCCTGGAGCAGGCAGCGGAGGCTGCTCCGGAGGAGACCACCACCTGCCTCATCTGCCTGGACCCTGCAGGGACAAAGTCCTACGGCACCATGGCGTGCCCAGCCTTACACAGAGGCCTTCCCCGCCTGGCAGATGTGTGGGCTGTGACCCGGCCGCAGCCACGTCCTGCGCCCTGCCGAGCGGCGTGGGGCTGAATGTGGAGGCTCTGAGGCTGACGCTGATGGGGATTGCTGTGCTCTTTCCAGCACTGCTTCGTCTGTGGCGAGAGCGGGGCCACCATCACCTGCCGGGAGACGGGCTGCGACCGCAGCTTCCATCTCCCCTGTGCCACGGAGGGCGAATGTGTCACCCAGTACCTTTTGCAGTACAGGTACCTCTTCCCCCCCTTTGCCCTGCCACTGGGAGAGAACCCAGAAATTGGCACCTCACCCAACCCTCTCCTGTTCCCTCCAGGTCCTTCTGCTGGGAGCACCGCCCAGAGCAGGCAGTGGAGGCAGCTCCAGAGGACACCACCACCTGCCTCATCTGCCTGGACCCTGTGGGGCACAGAAAGTCCTACGGCACCATGGTGTGCCCAGCGTGCAAACACGCCTGGTTCCACAGGGGCTGCATCCAAGTAGGAACCATTCCCTTGCCCCGGGGCACGGCAGGTGCTCAGCACCACCAGGGCCTCACTCGGGCTCTTTATCTTTCTCCTGCAGGGACAGGCTGTACGTGATGGCGTTACGTGTTTCCGGTGCCCGCTCTGCAGAGACAGGGATGCCTTTCTCCCAGAAATGCTCACTATGGGCATCCGGATCCCGTTCAGGTTGGTGTCCTTCTGCCCGGCTCACAAAACAGGAGGGTGCAGCGCTGTGCCGTGCCAGGGCCTGCCCCAGCAGTCCTGTCTCTCCGCTGTCCCGTGAGCCTGGGCCTCAGCTTCACAGAGGAGTTGGGAACAGGGCAGGGGGAAGAGCAGGGTTGCCCTGTATCTGCCTCATGTCGGAGCAGCGGGAGCTCATCAATTTTCCTTTCTCCATCAGCCTGCCATCATGGGACAGCCGTGATCTTCCTGCTTCCCCTTACAGCCTCCAGTGCCAGCTTGGAGGTCACCTTCCCCAGGACTGCCAGACAGTCAGCAGCCACTCCCATGGCTCTCCAGCACTTAGGATCAGCAGCCCCAGCACCGCCAGCCAGGCGCCACCGGCGTCCTCCTGTGGCTCCCCAGCACTTCAGCGCAGCAGCCGCTCCATCCCCCCTGGGCCCGAGTGGGTGAGACACCACTCCTGCTCCCACCATCGGGCCCAAAATTCATACTGCTGGCCCAGAAGATGCGGTGAGAGCAGCCTGTGCCAACACCGGAGCTCGCTGGTACCCAGGAGCAGCAGTCCCCGCACTGTTAGCCAGGCAGCATCAGGGCCTTCCCCACGGCTTCCCAGCACTCGAGAGTAGCAGCTACCACACTGGTAGCCAGGCTGCGTTGGATTCCTCCTGTAGCTCCCCCAGCACTTCAGGGCAGCAGCGCTCCAGCCTCCTTGGGCCCGTACGGATGCAAGACCGTTCCTGCTTGCCCCGTTGGGCCCAAATTCCCTATAGCCAGCACGATCGATGATGCGGGACCATTCCCTGCGCTGTCCCTGCGTGCTGGCCTGATCCCCCTCCACCAGCACAATAAAGTTGGCTGTTTAATCTCTGCCCTGGGAGATTCCACGCTTGTTTGTTGGTTTCCTCCTCCTCCTCTCCGTTTCTGGAGGGAGGCAGCATTGCGGGCTGGCCCCAGAGGGCTGTCCTGTCCCCGCGCTTGGCAGCACCATTCCCCAGACCTCCCTCCTTGCGGGCTGGGCCTTGGCTGGCTGCCCAGCGCCATGGCCGTGCGCGTGGGGCCTCGCTGGCCCCGCCAGTCTGCTCAGTTTCCTGGGAGGAGCTTCACACCTGCCCCCAGGATCGGGGGTCTCTGCCCCTGCCCCTGGGAGGGCAAGCCTGGCCCCAGCATGGCCCAGTTGGCACTGCTGCCCGTCTCCTGGGTAATGTGGGCTGTGCCCTGCTCCCCCGGCGTGCCCTCACGGCTCGCTTCCCAGCACCATGCGCCCATGGCCCCCAGCGCCAGCCCTTGCCCTGGCGTGGGCAGGAGTCATCCGCCAGCATTTGGGCTGAAGGGTCTCTACCTGAAGGCAGGGGCTGCGCTGTGCTGGAGGCTTCAGCAGGGCCCTCCCCGAGTGACGCAGCCCCAGCAGCGAGGAGCCAGCAGGAGCCCCCAAAGCTGCCTCAGAGACACCGGAGCCCCGCCAACACTCTTGAGGGCCTACAGCCCCTGTGCCTGCAGCACCCCTGGGTCCTCAGCCGCACCCCCGTGTTCACTGGGCAGTCATCCAGAAGGAGTTCCCTGCTGCTGGGGACCAGCAAGTGCCTTTCTAGTGCAGGAAGGAGAGAAACAGTTGGTTGCAGAGTGACTGCTGAACAGCTCTGTGGAAAGTTGGTGCGAGTGCTATAAGGCAGAATTCGAAAAGTAATGGTGACGAAAGCATGAAGGAAATCCCGTGGGGGTGGCTGTCCAGATTTGAACAACCCTTCTGCTTCTTCAGGCAAACTATGGGGGATCTTACAGTGTGTGCACTGAGCGCCTTGATGCCGCATGGAAGTTGATTTCTTAAGGTAGGGAGCAGCTGTCCTGTCTGAGGAAGGCAGGGAAACTTGGGAGACCTGATGGACTTTTGTGCTAATAAAGAGGCAATGAGACGGGAAGGAAGTACAGAGGGTCTGAAAGAGGACTCGGTGGCAGCACTTTGTCCTACTATTCTTGACTGCTGTGATTGGGGAGGCATGAGGTGGTAGACATGGCCAGAACGGTCCGTGCTCTTCAGGGAATGGCTTGCGATGTGAGCTCTGACGCGATCCCGAGGTAATGGAGCCTGAGTGGAGCCGGCCAAAAGCTGTGGCCACGCACAGCCTCGCTGTGAACTGCGGTGCTCGTTATCTGGCACTGTCCGCCTCTGTCGGCATCTAGCTGACGGAGCTCTGGAACCGCCCTGGCAGCGGGAGGCTGAGTGCAATCTGCCAAAGCCTGGTGAGGAGGGAAACCCTGAGCACAGAGTTTGGCTCGGGAGGGGGCTGGTAGAAGAGGATGGCTGAGGACCCTCTCAAAGCAGGAGCTGGAGGCCTGGGAAGCCTCTAGTCCCTCTCAGCAGTGTCAGCCAGCTAGTGGTGTAGAAGGCCTTCTTGGGGTTTCAGGTTTCTGTCTCAGTCCTGAATTTGCCTTTTGGGCCTGGATTCTCCAATAGTGGATTTCGCATCCTTTCTTCCTACATCGGTTGCGCACGAGATGCTGTGGTTTTTTGTCCCGGCAGGTTCAGTAGTGGGCTCTGTGGTGCTTGGTGAGGAGATGTCCCTGCACCTGGGTGCTCACGTGAGCCCACAGCCTGGACTGCCTTCTCCTGGGACCTCCTCCTGCCCCTGGATCGAAGCTCATACTGCAGCACTGTTGCCAAAGACCCCCAGGGACTGATGAAACCGCTCCCTCAGCTGCCCTGTAGCTGCCCAGGTACGGTAAGTTGCTGAGGGTAAACGGCTTCTGCTCTACACTTCCCTCCTCTTGGGTTTCGTTTTGGTTTTTTTTTTTTCTCCACAAGACATCCTTGTAGACCTTCGAGAAGGTGGCTAGCAAGTCATCCCCACCCTACCTGTTCCTTCCTACACTTTTGCCGAATCTTTCCCTGGCGGAAGGATGGGAAGCTCAGGTGTGTTAGGAGATGACTGTGAGCACTGGTGGAGGTGAATGGTCAGCAGTCGAGAGGCTTGTGCAAGTCTCTTCCACTGAGTCCCCTGCTGTTTATTTCAGGTGAATTCTTCAGGCTGTTTGGATCCACTTGAAGAGCCAGGGCAGTTTCTCGACCACGCGTTAGGTAAGTCCGCAGTCACTGCCAGGCATTTTGTACCTGGGACAACCCTGTTTGTCCACAGCCCTTTTGTGGCGGGAAGTGGGAAATGTCCGGCTCAGGCTGTGCGATCGCTCTCTGTGTGTAGTTCCAGGCTTCACGAGTGCATTGTGAGCCAAAGAGTTGGGCAGGTCCGGACTCGTGACTGGGAGGAAGATCTCCCAAGTTCAGTAGCTTTCCCAAAGCGGATTCTGCAAAAGGCTGTTTCTTGAGCTCCACCAATGCTATAACCATGCGCGCATGTGAAATGAAGATTCTTCTCCATACTTGACCTGAAGTTGTATATGAGCTCAAGAACTGTATTAGGTAGATTGTTGTCTCATTTGCAGAGACCAGTGAACGAGGGCAGAAGTGGAGAAATCCAGTTGCTTTCCAGAAGTGAGCTGGCCAGTGAGTCTGCAGCATGTGGGACTGTGTCCCAATGTCTGGTGCTGAGATGGAAAGAGTGTCTGAGTTGCGCGGTGTTGTGATTTCCCCATGCCTTGGGAGAGGGAGAGCGAGACTGAGAAGTTACTGTTTCCCAGGTAGAAACCTTTGCATTCGCTTGGACTACTTCGCTTGGTCTAGATGGTGTCCAGAGGTGCCCTCCTGCGTGACGTACAGCGTTGTTTGCCTCTGCATATGTTTCCTGTGCGGGAAAGAGCAGTAGTGGGGTTGGTTTATAGACTTCAGTTTTGCTTCAGATTGCAGGAATATGAGATGGGAAAAGCCCCAGCTTCTGCCCAGAACAGGAGTCCAAAGGGACAGGAGGCCAAGGAAGCACAGAGGCTGGTAAGGCAGAAATAAAAGGCATTGAGGAAGGGGGAAGAGGAGGAGGGGAAAGGAACTAGTCTTTTCTGAGACAAGCGCTGGTGGGAGCTCCAGTGCTTTATGGGCCGTGCCTCGGGGGTCAGACCCTGGGGTCCGGCTGGCCTTGCGGGCAGTTCCGCCTTTTCCCTGGGGGGGCTTCCTGGGCGGCTCTGGCCCATGCCAGTGAGTGGCCACCAGCCCTGGCCTTTGCCCAGAGGAGAGTCCCCAGCCTTTTGGACCAGGCTGCAGGTGGCAAAACACTGAGCCAAGGGCAAGATTTGGAGAGCTGAGTCACAAACTCTCACCCCCACAAGCTTTCCCTCCCCGCTCCTCCAGCCTGTAAAGGCAGGGGGCCAGTGTGAGAGCTGCCCGGGAGAAGGTCTCCCCTGCTCTCTCTACTCGCTTCTGTCCCTTTCTGGTGCCCTCCGAAGCTGCCCCACCAAGGAAGGGCTCACCCTGACTCTGAAAGGTAGTGTATTGTCCTGGAAAAAAGGCCGTTTCCACCATGACTTCCCAGTTTGCGGTCCCTGCTGCTTTTTGTTCTGGAGGCACCATGTCACCAAAGAGCTGAGGAGTTCAGGAGAAAGATGTTGGGCCACCTGCGACATTGAGGTGCTGTCCTGTGGTGCTGTGCGGTGCCCCTGGCTACCCACCGCGTCTGAGCGGGTGGGCTGTGTGAGCCCAGGCTGGGCCCAAAGGTGGCTTCTGGCCCCTGTGCTGGGGGGAGCTCAGAACTGGAGGGCAGTACTGCAGGCGCAGCCGTATCGGTGCAGCGCAGGAGGAAGGATCGACTTCCCTGACCTGCTGGCAGTCTGCCGGTGCCAGGGGCAGGAGCAGAGGTGTCCCTTGGCGGGGCTGGAGCCCTGCAGTCACCCTGCCTGACCAGCACCTTTCAGACAGCAGTGCCACCCTGGAGGGCTGCCCCGGGGGACATGTGGCCGCACTGGCTGTAGGAGCAGCTGCCCTGTTTATGGGTGCCGAGGGCTTGTGCCCCCACCTCGGCACTTCACGGCCACCGCTGCGAGGCAGCGGCTGTCTCAGAGTGGGTGGCAGGTGGCTGAGGGCATCCCTCTCTGTGCTTGGGGCCCACACAGGCCAGCGGTGCTGCTGTCACGGTGACCACGGGGCCAAGGGCAGAAATGGAATGTTTGGCACCAGCCTGGTGTCAGTTGGACCCCGGTGAGGTGAGGAAGAGGGCAGGGGAGGGACGGGGCTGCCAAGGGAGGCGTGGGGGGCCCCAAACCTCGGGGCTCTGAGCCTGTGCTGCAAGACCACCCGTGTCCCGCTTCTCCCTCAGGGTCAGCAGAGGAGCGCTGGTAGGTGACAGCACGGTGCTGCTGAGATTTAGGCTCCGTACGCTCAGTGTTGACGTGTGCGATGTCTGGAAGAAAGCGGAAGGCCCCCGACTCGATGGAGCAGGGTGAGAGCAAAGTATCCCTCCCAGAGCCCGGCAGAGGGGTTGTCGGGGCGGTCAGTGTGGGGCCGGGGGAGGCAGTAGCTCCCCAAGCGCTGCCTCAGCCGGCGCGGCCCAGGCTGGGCAGTGGGCACCTGCTGGGACAGCCCTGCCTGCAATGCCCCCTTCCTCCCCGCGGCCTCCAGCCCTGCCCATCAGCCAGCTGGGCAGGGGCAGACGGGCCCCGGGGGGCAATCCCTCAGGGACGCGTCCCCCGGCCCCGCAGAGGTGCTCATTCCCGGCGCCCTTGCTCTCTCCCCTCCAGTGTGCATGCTGTGTCGCCGGGCAGAGGCTGACCCAGATACCTGTGGGCGCAAGCTGAACGATCACGGCATCTGTGCCCATGAGTTTTGCCTGGTGAGTTCCTCTGGGGCTGCCTCCAGCTTCCCGACAGGCAGTCCCTGCCACGCTGGGATGTCCTCATCAGCTCCTCGTCTTTCCTCTTCTGCAGTTTTTTGCCAACAAGCTTTGTCAGCAGCGACTCGAGGTAATAGGACTTGTGGGATTTCTCGCTGAGGATATTCAACGTACAGTGGACTGGGCAGCACAGAAGGTGAGGACCTGACAAGAACAGGGAGATTTATGCCAGGAGACGTTTCCAGGATCTTTGCCTACACCCCCAAAAAGAAATCCCAGGCCTTCTAAGCAGCTCTGGGACAAACACCTTGCTCTCAGTGGCTCCACAGAGGCCTTCCCCGCCTGGCAGATCTGTGGGCTGTGACCCAGCCGCAGCCACGTCCTGCGCCCTGCCGAGCGGCGTGGGGCTGAATGTGGAGGCTCTGAGGCTGACGCTGATGGGGATTGCTGTGCTCTTTCCAGCACTGCTTCGTCTGTGGCAAGAGCGGGGCCACCATCACCTGCCGGGAGACGGGCTGCGACCGCAGCTTCCATCTCCCCTGTGCCACGGAGGGCGAATGTGTCACCCAGTACCTTTTGCAGTACAGGTACCTCTTCCCCCCCTTTGCCCTGCCACTGGGAAAGGACCCAGAAATTGGCACCTCACCCAACCCTCTCCTGTTCCCTCCAGGTCCTTCTGCTGGGAGCACCGCCCAGAGCAGGCAGTGGAGGCAGCTCCAGAGGACACCACCACCTGCCTCATCTGCCTGGACCCTGTGGGGCACAGAAAGTCCTACGGCACCATGGTGTGCCCAGCGTGCAAACACGCCTGGTTCCACAGGGGCTGCATCCAAGTAGGAACCATTCCCTTGCCCCGGGGCACGGCAGGTGCTCAGCACCACCAGGGCCTCACTCGGGCTCTTTATCTTTCTCCTGCAGGGACAGGCTGTACGTGATGGCGTTACGTGTTTCCGGTGCCCGCTCTGCAGAGACAGGGATGCCTTTTCTCCCAGAAATGCTCACTATGGGCATCCGGATCCCGTTCAGGTTGGTGTCCTTCTGCCCGGCTCACAAAACAGGAGGGTGGCAGCGCTGTGCCGTGCCAGGGCCTGCCCCAGCAGTCCTGTCCTCTCCGCTGTCCCGTGAGCCTGGGCCTCAGCTTCACAGAGGAGTTGGGAACAGGGCATGGAGAAAGAGCAGGGTTGCCCTGTATCTGCCTCATGTCGGAGCAGCGGGAGCTCATCAATTTTCCTTCCTCCATCAGACTGCCATCATGGGACAGCCGAGAGTACGAGGCACTGAGTGAGAGGCACAGCCGCTGCGATGCCAGCGAGTGCCTCTGTCCAGGAGGCAGGGAGCAGGCGGAGGAAGGCGGGTAAGTTGCCAGCGCTGCACCCCGGGGCCCTGCATGGGATCTCTGTCTTGCCAGGGCTCGAAGCGGAAAGACTGAGCACAAGAGCTCTGCGGCACAATCCCGTGCTGCGGTCACTTTGTCCTCACAGCCGGGAACCCGTTTGCTTCCCCAGGCCCTGGGAACTGCTCCTGTGCCGCTCCTGCGCTGCCGAGGGCACGCACAGGCGATGCTCCTCTTTGGGGAACAGCACAGTCAGCTGGGAGTGCGACAGCTGTGCTGGCCTGGGCACCGGTAGGACGCAAAGCACCCGGGTGCCCCGGGGCTGGGGCCAGGCACGGCCTGGCAGCGGGTGCCCAGGGTGGGCTCGGCAGAGCCTCTCTGCTCCAGGAGGGCTGGGGGCACCGCTCTGGCCTGTCCTGCCATGGGCCTGCGGGGCCGTGCCCTTGACCTTCCTGCTTCCCCTTACAGCCTCCAGCGCCAGCTCGGCGCTCGCCGGCCCCAGCACCGCCAGCCAGGCAGCATCAGCGTCCTCCAGCCGTTCTCCAGCACTTGAAGGCAGCAGTGGCTCAACCCCCCCTGGGCCCGTGTGGGTGCGAGAGGGCTCCCGCTTGCGACGTCGGGACCAAAACCATTACAGCGGTCCCAGAAAACGCCGTAGGACCTGACGTGGGCCATGCCCAAGTGCTGGTTGTGATCGCCCTCCACCAGCACAATAAAGTGGGTCATTAGTCTCTGCACTCTCCCCTTCCCGCCTCCCCCAGCCCACCGGGAAAGGACCTAGTGCTTCCCACCTCACCCAACCCTCTCCTGTTCCCTCCAGGTCCTGCTGCTGGGAGCAGTGCCTGGAGCAGGCAGCGGAGGCTGCTCCGGAGGAGACCACCACCTGCCTCATCTGCCTGGACCCTGCAGGGGACAAAGTCCTACGGCACCATGGCGTGCCCAGCCTTACACAGAGGCCTTCCCCGCCTGGCGGATCTGTGGGCTGTGACCCGGCCGCAGCCACGTCCTGCGCCCTGCCGAGCGGCGTGGGGCTGAATGTGGAGGCTCTGAGGCTGACGCTGATGGGGATTGCTGTGCTCTTTCCAGCACTGCTTCGTCTGTGGCGAGAGCGGGGCCACCATCACCTGCCGGGAGACGGGCTGCGACCGCAGCTTCCATCTCCCCTGTGCCACGGAGGGCGAATGTGTCACCCAGTACCTTTTGCAGTACAGGTACCTCTTCCCCCCCTTTGCCCTGCCACTGGGAGAGAACCCAGAAATTGGCACCTCACCCAACCCTCTCCTGTTCCCTCCAGGTCCTTCTGCTGGGAGCACCGCCCAGAGCAGGCAGGGGAGGCAGCTCCAGAGGACACCACCACCTGCCTCGTCTGCCTGGACCCTGTGGGGCACAGAAAGTCCTACGGCACCATGGTGTGCCCAGCGTGCAAACACGCCTGGTTCCACAGGGGCTGCATCCAAGTAGGAACCATTCCCTTGCCCCAGGGCACGGCAGGTGCTCAGCACCACCAGGGCCTCACTCGGGCTCTTTATCTTTCTCCTGCAGGGACAGGCTGTACGTGATGGCGTTACGTGTTTCCGGTGCCCGCTCTGCAGAGACAGGGATGCCTTTCTCCCAGAAATGCTCACTATGGGCATCCGGATCCCGTTCAGGTTGGTGTCCTTCTGCCCGGCTCACAAAACAGGAGGGTGTCAGCGCTGTGCCGTGCCAGGGCCTGCCCCAGCAGTCCTGTCTCTCCGCTGTCCCGTGAGCCTGGGCCTCAGCTTCACAGAGGAGTTGGGAACAGGGCAGGGGGGAAGAGCAGGGTTGCCCTGTATCTGCCTCATGTCGGAGCAGCGGGAGCTCATCAATTTTCCTTTCTCCATCAGACTGCCATCATGGGACAGCCGTGATCTTCCTGCTTCCCCTTACAGCCTCCAGTGCCAGCTTGGAGGTCACCTTCCCCAGGACTGCCAGACAGTCAGCAGCCACTCCCATGGCTCTCCAGCACTTAGGATCAGCAGCCCCAGCACCGCCAGCCAGGCGCCACCGGCGTCCTCCTGTGGCTCCCCAGCACTTCAGCGCAGCAGCCGCTCCATCCCCCCTGGGCCCGAGTGGGTGAGACACCACTCCTGCTCCCACCATCGGGCCCAAAATTCATACTGCTGGCCCAGAAGATGCGGTGAGAGCAGCCCTGTGCCAACACCGGAGCTCACTGGTACCCAGGAGCAGCAGTCCCCGCACTGTTAGCCAGGCAGCATCAGGGCCTTCCCACGGCTTCCCAGCACTCGAGAGTAGCAGCTACCACACTGGTAGCCAGGCTGCGTTGGATTCCTCCTGTAGCTCCCCAGCACTTCAGGGCAGCAGCCGCTCCAGCCTCCTTGGGCCCGTACGGATGCAAGACCGTTCCTGCTTGCCCCGTTGGGCCCAAATTCCCTATAGCCAGCACGATCGATGATGCGGGACCATCCCTGCGCTGGCCCTGCGTGCTGGCCCTGATCCCCCTCCACCAGCACAATAAAGTTGGCTGTTAATCTCTGCCCTGGGAGATTCCACGCTTGTTTGTTGGTTTCCTCCTCCACCTCTCCGTTTCTGGAGGGGCAGCATTGCGGGCTGGCCCCAGAGGGCTGTCCTGTCCCCGCGCTTGGCAGCACCTTCCCCAGACCTCCCTCCTTGCGGGCTGGCCTTGGCTGGCTGCCCAGCGCCATGGCCGTGCGCGTGGGGCCTCGCTGGCCCCGCAGTCTGCTCAGTTTCCTGGGAGGAGCTTCACACCTGCCCCCAGGATCGGGGGTCTCTGCCCCTGCCCCTGGGAGGGCAGCCTGGCCCAGCATGGCCCAGTTGGCACTGCTGCCCGTCTCCTGGTAATGTGGGCTGTGCCTGCTCCCCCGACGTGGCCCTCACGGCTCGCTTCCCAGCACCATGCGCCCTGGCCCCAGCGCCAGCCCTTGCCCTGGCGTGGGCAGGAGTCATCCGCCAGCATTTGGGCTGAAGGGTCTCTACCTGAAGGCAGGGGCTGCGCTGTGCTGGAGGCTTCAGCAGGGCCTCCCCGAGTGACGCAGCCCCAGCAGCGAGGAGGCCAGCAGGAGCCCCCAAAGCTGCCTCAGAGACACCGGAGCCCGCCAACACTCCTTGAGGGCTACAGCCCCTGTGCCTGCAGCACCCCTGGGTCCTCAGCCGCCACCCCGTGTTCACTGGGCAGTCATCCAGAAGGAGTTCCCTGCTGCTGGGGACCAGCAAGTGCCTTTCTAGTGCAGGAAGGAGAGAAACAGTTGGTTGCAGAGTGACTGCTGAACAGCTCTGTGGAAGTTGGTGGAGTGCTATAAGGCAGAATTGAAAAGTAACGGTGACCAAAGCATGAAGGAAATCCCGTGGGGTGGCTGTCCAGATTTGAACAACCCTTCTGCTCTTCAGGCAAACTATGGGGGATCTTACAGTGTGTGCACTGAGCGCCTTGATGCCGCATGGAAGTTGGTTTCTTAAAGTAGGGAGCAGCTGTCCTGTCTGAGGAAGGCAGGGAAACTTGGGAGACCTGATGGACTTTTGTGCTAATAAATAGGCAATGAGACGGGAAGGAAGTACAGAGGGTCTGAAAGAGGACTCGGTGGCAGCACTTTGTCCTACTATTCTTGACTGCTGTGATTGGGAAGGCATGAGGTGTAGACATGGCCAGAACGGGTCGTGCTCTTCAGGGAATGGCTTGCGATGTGAGCTCTGACGCGATCCTGAGTAATGGAGCCTGAGTGGAGCCGGCCAAAAAGCTGTGGCCACGCACAGCCTCGCTGTGAACTGCGGTGCTCGTTATCTGGCACTGTCCGCCTCTGTCGGCATCTAGCTGACGGAGCTCTGGAACGCCCTGGCAGCGGGAGGCTGAGTGCAATCTGCCAAAGCCTGGTGAGGAGGAAACCCTGAGCACAGAGTTTGGCTCGGGAGGGGGCTGGTAGAAGAGGATGGCTGAGGACCCTCTCAAAGCAGGAGCTGAGGCCTGGGAAGCCTCTAGTCCCTCTCAGCAGTGTCAGCCAGCTAGTGGTGTAGAAGGCCTTCTTGGGGTTTCAGGTTTCTGTCTCAGTCCTGAATTGCCTTTTGGGCCTGGATTCTCCAATAGTGGATTTCGCATTCCTTTCTTCCTACATCGGTTGCGCACGAGATGCTGTGGTTTTTGTCCCGGCAGGTTCAGTAGTGGGCTCTGTGGTGCTTGGTGAGGAGATGTCCCTGCACCTGGGTGCTCACGTGAGCCCACAGCCTGGACTGCCTTCCCCTGGGACCTCCTCCTGCCCCTGGATCGAAGCTCATACTGCAGCACTGTTGCCAAAGACCCCCAGGGACTGATGAAACCGCTCCCTCAGCTGCCCTGTAGCTGCCCAGGTACGGTAAGTTGCTGAGGGTAAACGGCTTCTGCTCTACACTTCCCTCCTCTTGGGTTTCGTTTTGTTTTTTTTTTTTTTCTCCACAAGACATCCTTGTAGACCTTCAAGAAGGTGGCTAGCAAGTCATCCCCACCCTACCTGTTCCTTCCTACACTTTTGCCGAATCTTTCCCCGGCGGAAGGACGGGAAGCTCAGGTGTGTTAGGAGATGACTGTGAGCACTGGTGGAGGTGAATGGTCAGCAGTCGAGAGGCTTGTGCAAGTCTCTTCCACTGAGTCCCCTGCTGTTTATTTCAGGTGAATTCTTCAGGCTGTTTGGATCCACTTGAAGAGCCAGGGCAGTTTCTCGACCACGCGTTAGGTAAGTCCGCAGTCACTGCCAGGCATTTTGTACCTGGGACAACCCTGTTTGTCCACAGCCCTTTTGTGGCGGGAAGTGGGAAATGTCCGGCTCAGGCTGTGCGATCGCTCTCTGTGTGTAGTTCCAGGCTTCACGAGTGCATTGTGAGCCAAAGAGTTGGGCAGGTCCGGACTCGTGACTGGGAGGAAGATCTCCCAAGTTCAGTAGCTTTCCCAAAGCGGATTCTGCAAAAGGCTGTTTCTTGAGCTCCACCAATGCTATAACCATGCGCGCGTGTGAAACGAAGATTCTTCTCCATACTCGACCTGAAGTTGTATATGAGCTCAAGAACTGTATCAGGTAGATTGTTGTCTTATTTGCAGAGACCAGTGAACGAGGGCAGAAGTGGAGAAATCCAGTTGCTTTCCAGAAGTGAGCTGGCCAGTGAGTCTGCAGCATGTGGGACTGTGTCCCAATGTCTGGTGCTGAGATGGAAAGAGTGTCTGAGTTGCGCGGTGTTGTGATTTCCCCATGCCTTGGGAGAGGAGAGCGAGACTGAGAAGTTACTGTTTCCCAGGTAGAAACCTTTGCATTCGCTTGGACTACTTCGCTTGGACTAGATGGTCTCCAGAGGTGCCCTCCTGCGTGACGTACAGCGTTGTTTGCCTCTGCATGTGTTTCCTGTGCGGGAAAGAGCAGTAGTGGGGTTGGTTTATAGACTTCAGTTTTGCTTCCGTTTGCAGGAATATGAGATGGGAAAAGCCCCAGCTTCTGCCCAGAACAGGAGTCCAAAGGGACAGGAGGCCAAGGAAGCACAGAGGCTGGTAAGGCAGAAATAAAAGGCATTGAGGGAAGGGGGAAGAGGAGGAGGGGAAAGGAACTAGTCTTTTCTGAGACAGCGCTGGTGGGAGCTCCAGTGCTTTATGGGCCGTGCCTTGGGGTCAGACCCTGGGGTCCGGCTGGCCTTGCGGGCAGTTCCGCCTTTTCCCTGTGGGGGCTTCCTGGGCGGCTCTGGCCCATGCCAGTGAGTGGCCACCAGCCCTGGCCTTTGCCCAGAGGAGAGTCCCCAGCCTTTTGGACCAGGCTGCAGGTGGCAAAACACTGAGCCAAGGGCAAGGTTTGGAGAGCTGAGTCACAAACTCTCACCCCACAAGCTTTCCCTCCCCGCTCCTCCAGCCTGTAAAGGCAGGGGCCAGTGTGAGAGCTGCCCGGGAGAAGGTCTCCCCTGCTCTCTCTACTCGCTTCTGTCCCTTTCTGGTGCCTCCGAAGCTGCCCCACCAAGGAAGGGCTCACCCTGACTCTGAAAGGTAGTGTATTGTCCTGGAAAAAGGCCGTTTCCACCATGACTTCCCAGTTTGCGGTCCTGCTGCTTTTTGTTCTGGAGGCACCATGTCACCAAAGAGCTGAGGAGTTCAGGAGAAAGATGTTGGGCCACCTGCGACATTGAGGTGCTGTCCTGTGGTGCTGTGCGGTGCCCTGGCTACCCACCGCGTCTGAGCGGGTGGGCTGTGTGAGCCCAGGCTGGGCCCAAAGGTGGCTTCTGGCCCCTGTGCTGGGGAGCTCAGAACTGGAGGCAGTACTGCAGGCGCAGCCGTATCGGTGCAGCGCAGGAGGAAGGATCGACTTCCCTGACCTGCTGGCAGTCTGCCGGTGCCAGGGGCAGGAGCAGAGGTGTCCCTTGGCCGGGGCTGGAGCCCTGCAGTCACCCTGCCTGACCAGCACCTTTCAGACAGCAGTGCCACCCTGGAGGGCTGCCCCGGGGGACATGTGGCCGCACTGGCTGTAGGAGCAGCTGCCCTGTTTATGGGTGCCGAGGGCTTGTGCCCCCACCTCGGCACTTCACGGCCACCGCTGCGAGGCAGCGGCTGTCTCAGAGTGGGTGGCAGGTGGCTGAGGGCATCCCTCTCTGTGCTTGGGGCCCACACAGGCCAGCGGTGCTGCTGTCACGGTGACCACGGGGCCAAGGGCAGGAAATGGAATGTTTGGCACCAGCCTGGTGTCAGTTGGACCCGGTGAGGTGAGGAGAGGGCAGGGGAGGGACGGGGCTGCCAAGGGAGGCGTGGGGGCCCCACACCTCGGGGCTCTGAGCCTGTGCTGCAAGACCACCCGTGTCCCGCTTCTCCCTCAGGGTCAGCAGAGGAGCGCTGGTAGGTGACAGCACGGTGCTGCTGAGATTTAGGCTCCGTACGCTCAGTGTTGACGTGTGCGATGTCTGGAAGAAAGCGGAAGGCCCCCGACTCAATGGAGCAGGGTGAGAGCAAAGTATCCCTCCCAGAGCCCGGCAGAGGGGTTGTCGGGGCGGTCAGTGTGGGGCCGGGGGAGGCAGGAGCTCCCCAAGCGCTGCCTCAGCCGGCGCGGCCCAGGCTGGGCAGTGGGCACCTGCTGGGACAGCCCTGCCTGCAATGCCCCCTTCCTCCCCGCGGCCTCCAGCCCTGCCCATCAGCCAGCTGGGCAGGGGCAGACGGGCCCCGGGGGGCAATCCCTCAGGGACGCGTCCCCCGGCCCCGCAGAGGTGCTCATTCCCGGCGCCCTTTGCTCTCTCCCCTCCAGTGTGCATGCTGTGTCGCCGGGCAGAGGCTGACCCAGATACCTGTGGGCGCAAGCTGAACGATCACGGCATCTGTGCCCATGAGTTTTGCCTGGTGAGTTCCTCTGGGGCTGCCTCCAGCTTCCCGACAGGCAGTCCCTGCCACGCTGGGATGTCCTCATCAGCTCCTCGTCTTTCCTCTTCTGCAGTTTTTTGCCAACAAGCTTTGTCAGCAGCGACTCGAGGTAATAGGACTTGTGGGATTTCTCGCTGAGGATATTCAACGTACAGTGGACTGGGCAGCACAGAAGGTGAGGACCTGACAAGAACAGGGAGATTTATGCCAGGAGACGTTTCCAGGATCTTTGCCTACACCCCCAAAAAGAAATCCCAGGCCTTCTAAGCAGCTCTGGGACAAACACCTTGCTCTCAGTGGCTCCACAGAGGCCTTCCCCGCCTGGCAGATCTGTGGGCTGTGACCCAGCCGCAGCCACGTCCTGCGCCCTGCCGAGCGGCGTGGGGCTGAATGTGGAGGCTCTGAGGCTGACGCTGATGGGGATTGCTGTGCTCTTTCCAGCACTGCTTCGTCTGTGGCGAGAGCGGGGCCACCATCACCTGCCGGGAGACGGGCTGCGACCGCAGCTTCCATCTCCCCTGTGCCACGGAGGGCGAATGTGTCACCCAGTACCTTTTGCAGTACAGGTACCTCTTCCCCCCCTTTGCCCTGCCACTGGGAAAGGACCCAGAAATTGGCACCTCACCCAACCCTCTCCTGTTCCCTCCAGGTCCTTCTGCTGGGAGCACCGCCCAGAGCAGGCAGTGGAGGCAGCTCCAGAGGACACCACCACCTGCCTCATCTGCCTGGACCCTGTGGGGCACAGAAAGTCCTACGGCACCATGGTGTGCCCAGCGTGCAAACACGCCTGGTTCCACAGGGGCTGCATCCAAGTAGGAACCATTCCCTTGCCCCGGGGCACGGCAGGTGCTCAGCACCACCAGGGCCTCACTCGGGCTCTTTATCTTTCTCCTGCAGGGACAGGCTGTACGTGATGGCGTTACGTGTTTCCGGTGCCCGCTCTGCAGAGACAGGGATGCCTTTCTCCCAGAAATGCTCACTATGGGCATCCGGATCCCGTTCAGGTTGGTGTCCTTCTGCCCGGCTCACAAAACAGGAGGGTGGCAGCGCTGTGCCGTGCCAGGGCCTGCCCCAGCAGTCCTGTCTCTCCGCTGTCCCGTGAGCCTGGGCCTCAGCTTCACAGAGGAGTTGGGAACAGGGCATGGAGAAAGAGCAGGGTTGCCCTGTATCTGCCTCATGTCGGAGCAGCGGGAGCTCATCAATTTTCCTTCCTCCATCAGACTGCCATCATGGGACAGCCGAGAGTACGAGGCACTGAGTGAGAGGCACAGCCGCTGCGATGCCAGCGAGTGCCTCTGTCCAGGAGGCAGGGAGCAGGCGGAGGAAGGCGGGTAAGTTGCCAGCGCTGCACCCCGGGGCCCTGCATGGGATCTCTGTCTTGCCAGGGCTCGAAGCGGAAAGACTGAGCACAAGAGCTCTGCGGCACAATCCCGTGCTGCGGTCACTTTGTCCTCACAGCCGGGAACCCGTTTGCTTCCCCAGGCCCTGGGAACTGCTCCTGTGCCGCTCCTGCGCTGCCGAGGGCACGCACAGGCGATGCTCCTCTTTGGGGAACAGCACAGTCAGCTGGGAGTGCGACAGCTGTGCTGGCCTGGGCACCGGTAGGAGGCAAAGCACCCGGGTGCCCCGGGGCTGGGGCCAGGCACGGCCTGGCAGCGGGTGCCCAGGGTGGGCTCGGCAGAGCCTCTCTGCTCCAGGAGGGCTGGGGGCACCGCTCTGGCCTGTCCTGCCCTGGGCCTGCGGGGCCGTGCCCTTGACCTTCCTGCTTCCCCTTACAGCCTCCAGCGCCAGCTCGGAGCTCGCCGGCCCCAGCACCGCCAGCCAGGCAGCATCAGCGTCCTCCAGCCGTTCTCCAGCACTTGAAGGCAGCAGTGGCTCAACCCCCCCTGGGCCCGTGTGGGTGCGAGAGGGCTCCCGCTTGCGACGTCGGGACCAAAACCATTACAGCGGTCCCAGAAAACGCCGTAGGACCTGACGTGGGCCATGCCCAAGTGCTGGTTGTGATCGCCCTCCACCAGCACAATAAAGTGGGTCATTAGTCTCTGCACTCTCCCCTTCCCGCCTCCCCCAGCCCACCGGGAAAGGACCTAGTGCTTCCCACCTCACCCAACCCTCTCCTGTTCCCTCCAGGTCCTGCTGCTGGGAGCAGTGCCTGGAGCAGGCAGCGGAGGCTGCTCCGGAGGAGACCACCACCTGCCTCATCTGCCTGGACCCTGCAGGGGACAAAGTCCTACGGCACCATGGCGTGCCCAGCCTTACACAGAGGCCTTCCCCGCCTGGCAGATGTGTGGGCTGTGACCCGGCCGCAGCCACGTCCTGCGCCCTGCCGAGCGGCGTGGGGCTGAATGTGGAGGCTCTGAGGCTGACGCTGATGGGGATTGCTGTGCTCTTTCCAGCACTGCTTCGTCTGTGGCGAGAGCGGGGCCACCATCACCGCCATGCGCGCGTGTGAAATGAAGATTCTTCTCCATACTCGACCTGAAGTTGTATATGAGCTCAAGAACTGTATCAGGTAGATTGTTGTCTCATTTGCAGAGACCAGTGAACGAGGGCAGAAGTGGAGAAATCCAGTTGCTTTCCAGAAGTGAGCTGGCCAGTGAGTCTGCAGCATGTGGGACTGTGTCCCAATGTCTGGTGCTGAGATGGAAAGAGTGTCTGAGTTGCGCGGTGTTGTGATTTCCCCATGCCTTGGGAGAGGAGAGCGAGACTGAGAAGTTACTGTTTCCCAGGTAGAAACCTTTGCATTCGCTTGGACTACTTCGCTTGGACTAGGTGGTCTCCAGAGGTGCCCTCCTGCGTGACGTACAGCGTTGTTTGCCTCTGCATGTGTTTCCTGTGCGGGAAAGAGCAGTAGTGGGGTTGGTTTATAGACTTCAGTTTTGCTTCAGATTGCAGGAATATGAGATGGGAAAAGCCCCAGCTTCTGCCCAGAACAGGAGTCCAAAGGGACAGGAGGCCAAGGAAGCACAGAGGCTGGTAAGGCAGAAATAAAAGGCATTGAGGGAAGGGGGAAGAGGAGGAGGGGAAAGGAACTAGTCTTTTCTGAGACAGCGCTGGTGGGAGCTCCAGTGCTTTATGGGCCGTGCCTTGGGGTCAGACCCTGGGGTCCGGCTGGCCTTGCGGGCAGTTCCGCCTTTTCCCTGGGGGGGCTTCCTGGGCGGCTCTGGCCCATGCCAGTGAGTGGCCACCAGCCCTCGCCTTTGCCCAGAGAAGAGTCCCCAGCCTTTTGGACCAGGCTGCAGGTGGCAAAACACTGAGCCAAGGGCAAGATTTGGAGAGCTGAGCCACAAACTCTCACCCCACAAGCTTTCCCTCCCCGCTCCTCCAGCCTGTAAAGGCAGGGGCCAGTGTGAGAGCTGCCCGGGAGAAGGTCTCCCCTGCTCTCTCTACTCGCTTCTGTCCCTTTCTGGTGCCTCCGAAGCTGCCCCACCAAGGAAGGGCTCACCCTGACTCTGAAAGGTAGTGTATTGTCCTGGAAAAAGGCCGTTTCCACCATGACTTCCCAGTTTGCGGTCCTGCTGCTTTTTGTTCTGGAGGCACCATGTCACCAAAGAGCTGAGGAGTTCAGGAGAAAGATGTTGGGCCACCTGCGACATTGAGGTGCTGTCCTGTGGTGCTGTGCGGTGCCCTGGCTACCCACCGCGTCTGAGCGGGTGGGCTGTGTGAGCCCAGGCTGGGCCCAAAGGTGGCTTCTGGCCCCTGTGCTGGGGAGCTCAGAACTGGAGGCAGTACTGCAGGCGCAGCCGTATCGGTGCAGCGCAGGAGGAAGGATCGACTTCCCTGACCTGCTGGCAGTCTGCCGGTGCCAGGGGCAGGAGCAGAGGTGTCCCTTGGCCGGGGCTGGAGCCCTGCAGTCACCCTGCCTGACCAGCACCTTTCAGACAGCAGGGCCACCCTGGAGGGCTGCCCCGGGGGACATGTGGCCGCACTGGCTGTAGGAGCAGCTGCCCTGTTTATGGGTGCCGAGGGCTTGTGCCCCCACCTCGGCACTTCACGGCCACCGCTGCGAGGCAGCGGCTGTCTCAGAGTGGGTGGCAGGTGGCTGAGGGCATCCCTCTCTGTGCTTGGGGCCCACACAGGCCAGCGGTGCTGCTGTCACGGTGACCACGGGGCCAAGGGCAGGAAATGGAATGTTTGGCACCAGCCTGGTGTCAGTTGGACCCGGTGAGGTGAGGAGAGGGCAGGGGAGGGACGGGGCTGCCAAGGGAGGCGTGGGGGCCCCACACCTCGGGGCTCTGAGCCTGTGCTGCAAGACCACCCGTGTCCCGCTTCTCCCTCAGGGTCAGCAGAGGAGCGCTGGTAGGTGACAGCACGGTGCTGCTGAGATTTAGGCTCCGTACGCTCAGTGTTGACGTGTGCGATGTCTGGAAGAAAGCGGAAGGCCCCCGACTCGATGGAGCAGGGTGAGAGCAAAGTATCCCTCCCAGAGCCCGGCAGAGGGGTTGTCGGGGCGGTCAGTGTGGGGCTGGGGGAGGCAGGAGCTCCCCAAGCGCTGCCTCAGCCGGCGCGGGCCCAGGCTGGGCAGTGGGCACCTGCTGGGACAGCCCTGCCTGCAATGCCCCCTTCCTCCCCGCGGCCTCCAGCCCTGCCCATCAGCCAGCTGGGCAGGGGCAGACGGGCCCCGGGGGGCAATCCCTCAGGGACGCATCCCCCGGCCCCGCAGAGGTGCTCATTCCCGGCGCCCTTTGCTCTCTCCCCTCCAGTGTGCATGCTGTGTCGCCGGGCAGAGGCTGACCCAGATACCTGTGGGCGCAAGCTGAACGATCACGGCATCTGTGCCCATGAGTTTTGCCTGGTGAGTTCCTCTGGGGCTGCCTCCAGCTTCCCGACAGGCAGTCCCTGCCACGCTGGGATGTCCTCATCAGCTCCTCGTCTTTCCTCTTCTGCAGTTTTTTTGCCAACAAGCTTTGTCAGCAGCGACTCGAGGTAATAGGACTTGTGGGATTTCTCGCTGAGGATATTCAACGTACAGTGGACTGGGCAGCACAGAAGGTGAGGACCTGACAAGAACCGGGAGATTTATGCCAGGAGACGTTTCCAGGATCTTTGCCTACACCCCCAAAAAGAAATCCCAGGCCTTCTAAGCAGCTCTGGGACAAACACCTTGCTCTCAGTGGCTCCACAGAGGCCTTCCCCGCCTGGCAGATGTGTGGGCTGTGACCCGGCCGCAGCCACGTCCTGCGCCCTGCCGAGCGGCGTGGGGCTGAATGTGGAGGCTCTGAGGCTGACGCTGATGGGGATTGCTGTGCTCTTTCCAGCACTGCTTCGTCTGTGGCGAGAGCGGGGCCACCATCACCTGCCGGGAGACGGGCTGCGACCGCAGCTTCCATCTCCCCTGTGCCACGGAGGGCGAATGTGTCACCCAGTACCTTTTGCAGTACAGGTACCTCTTCCCCCCCTTTGCCCTGCCACTGGGAAAGGACCCAGAAATTGGCACCTCACCCAACCCTCTCCTGTTCCCTCCAGGTCCTTCTGCTGGGAGCACCGCCCAGAGCAGGCAGTGGAGGCAGCTCCAGAGGACACCACCACCTGCCTCATCTGCCTGGACCCTGTGGGGCACAGAAAGTCCTACGGCACCATGGTGTGCCCAGCGTGCAAACACGCCTGGTTCCACAGGGGCTGCATCCAAGTAGGAACCATTCCCTTGCCCCGGGGCACGGCAGGTGCTCAGCACCACCAGGGCCTCACTCGGGCTCTTTATCTTTCTCCTGCAGGGACAGGCTGTACGTGATGGCGTTACGTGTTTCCGGTGCCCGCTCTGCAGAGACAGGGATGCCTTTCTCCCAGAAATGCTCACTATGGGCATCCGGATCCCGTTCAGGTTGGTGTCCTTCTGCCCGGCTCACAAAACAGGAGGGTGGCAGCGCTGTGCCGTGCCAGGGCCTGCCCCAGCAGTCCTGTCTCTCCGCTGTCCCGTGAGCCTGGGCCTCAGCTTCACAGAGGAGTTGGGAACAGGGCAGGGGGGAAGAGCAGGGTTGCCCTGTATCTGCCTCATGTCGGAGCAGCGGGAGCTCATCAATTTTCCTTTCTCCATCAGCCTGCCATCATGGGACAGCCGTGATCTTCCTGCTTCCCCTTACAGCCTCCAGTGCCAGCTTGGAGGTCACCTTCCCCAGGACTGCCAGACAGTCAGCAGCCAGTCCCATGGCTCTCCAGCACTTAGGATCAGCAGCCCCAGCACCGCCAGCCAGGCGCCACCGGCGTCCTCCTGTGGCTCCCCAGCACTTCAGTGCAGCAGCCGCTCCATCCCCCCTGGGCCCGAGTGGGTGAGACACCACTCCTGCTCCCACCATCGGGCCCAAAATTCATACTGCTGGCCCAGAAGATGCGGTGAGAGCAGCCGTGAGCCAACACCGGAGCTCGCTGGTACCCAGGAGCAGCAGTCCCCGCACTGTTAGCCAGGCAGCATCAGGGCCTTCCCACGGCTTCCCAGCACTCGAGAGTAGCAGCTACCACACTGGTAGCCAGGCTGCATTGGATTCCTCCTGTAGCTCCCCAGCACTTCAGGGCAGCAGCCGCTCCAGCCTCCTTGGGCCCGTACGGATGCAAGACCGTTCCTGCTTGCCCCGTTGGGCCCAAATTCCCTATAGCCAGCACGATCGATGATGCGGGACCATCCCTGCGCTGTCCCTGCGTGCTGGCCCTGATCCCCCTCCACCAGCACAATAAAGTTGGCTGTTAATCTCTGCCCTGGGAGATTCCACGCTTGTTTGTTGGTTTCCTCCTCCACCTCTCCGTTTCTGGAGGGGCAGCATTGCGGGCTGGCCCCAGAGGGCTGTCCTGTCCCCGCGCTTGGCAGCACCTTCCCCAGACCTCCCTCCTTGCGGGCTGGCCTTGGCTGGCTGCCCAGCGCCATGGCCGTGCGCGTGGGGCCTCGCTGGCCCCGCAGTCTGCTCAGTTTCCTGGGAGGAACTTCACACCTGCCCCCAGGATCGGGGGTCTCTGCCCCTGCCCCTGGGAGGGCAGCCTGGCCCAGCATGGCCCAGTTGGCACTGCTGCCCGTCTCCTGGTAATGTGGGCTGTGCCTGCTCCCCCCGGCGTGGCCCTCACGGCTCGCTTCCCAGCACCATGCGCCCTGGCCCCAGCGCCAGCCCTTGCCCTGGCGTGGGCAGGAGTCATCCGCCAGCATTTGGGCTGAAGGGTCTCTACCTGAAGGCAGGGGCTGCGCTGTGCTGGAGGCTTCAGCAGGGCCTCCCCGAGTGACGCAGCCCCAGCAGCGAGGAGGCCAGCAGGAGCCCCCAAAGCTGCCTCAGGGACACCGGAGCCCGCCAACACTCCTTGAGGGCTACAGCCCCTGTGCCTGCAGCACCCCTGGGTCCTCAGCCGCCACCCCGTGTTCACTGGGCAGTCATCCAGAAGGAGTTCCCTGCTGCTGGGGACCAGCAAGTGCCTTTCTAGTGCAGGAAGGAGAGAAACAGTTGGTTGCAGAGTGACTGCTGAACAGCTTTGTGGAAGTTGGTGGAGTGCTATAAGGCAGAATTGAAAAGTAACGGTGACCAAAGCATGAAGGAAATCCCGTGGGGTGGCTGTCCAGATTTGAACAACCCTTCTGCTCTTCAGGCAAACTATGGGGGATCTTACAGTGTGTGCACTGAGCGCCTTGATGCCGCATGGAAGTTGGTTTCTTAAAGTAGGGAGCAGCTGTCCTGTCTGAGGAAGGCAGGGAAACTTGGGAGACCTGATGGACTTTTGTGCTAATAAATAGGCAATGAGACGGGAAGGAAGTACAGAGGGTCTGAAAGAGGACTCGGTGGCAGCACTTTGTCCTACTATTCTTGACTGCTGTGATTGGGAAGGCATGAGGTGTAGACATGGCCAGAACGGGTCGTGCTCTTCAGGGAATGGCTTGCGATGTGAGCTCTGACGCGATCCTGAGTAATGGAGCCTGAGTGGAGCCGGCCAAAAAGCTGTGGCCACGCACAGCCTCGCTGTGAACTGCGGTGCTCGTTATCTGGCACTGTCCGCCTCTGTCGGCATCTAGCTGACGGAGCTCTGGAACGCCCTGGCAGCGGGAGGCTGAGTGCAATCTGCCAAAGCCTGGTGAGGAGGAAACCCTGAGCACAGAGTTTGGCTCGGGAGGGGGCTGGTAGAAGAGGATGGCTGAGGACCCTCTCAAAGCAGGAGCTGAGGCCTGGGAAGCCTCTAGTCCCTCTCAGCAGTGTCAGCCAGCTAGTGGTGTAGAAGGCCTTCTTGGGGTTTCAGGTTTCTGTCTCAGTCCTGAATTGCCTTTTGGGCCTGGATTCTCCAATAGTGGATTTTGCATTCCTTTCTTCCTACATCGGTTGTGCACGAGATGCTGTGGTTTTTGTCCCGGCAGGTTCAGTAGTGGGCTCTGTGGTGCTTGGTGAGGAGATGTCCCTGCACCTGGGTGCTCACGTGAGCCCACAGCCTGGACTGCCTTCTCCTGGGACCTCCTCCTGCCCCTGGATCGAAGCTCATACTGCAGCACTGTTGCCAAAGACCCCCAGGGACTGATGAAAACCGCTCCCTCAGCTGCCCTGTAGCTGCCCAGGTACGGTAAGTTGCTGAGGGTAAACGGCTTCTGCTCTACACTTCCCTCCTCTTGGGTTTCGTTTTGGTTTTTTTTTTTTTTTCTCCACAAGACATCCTTGTAGACCTTCAAGAAGGTGGCTAGCAAGTCATCCCCACCCTACCTGTTCCTTCCTACACTTTTGCCGAATCTTTCCCCGGCGGAAGGACGGGAAGCTCAGGTGTGTTAGGAGATGACTGTGAGCACTGGTGGAGGTGAATGGTCAGCAGTCGAGAGGCTTGTGCAAGTCTCTTCCCCTGAGTCCCCTGCTGTTTATTTCAGGTGAATTCTTCAGGCTGTTTGGATCCACTTGAAGAGCCAGGGCAGTTTCTCGACCACGCGTTAGGTAAGTCCGCAGCCACTGCCAGGCATTTTGTACCTGGGACAACCCTGTTTGTCCACAGCCCTTTTGTGGCGGGAAGTGGGAAGTGTCCGGCTCAGGCTGTGCGATCGCTCTCTGTGTGTAGTTCCAGGCTTCACGAGTGCATTGTGAGCCAAAGAGTTGGGCAGGTCCAGACTCGTGACTGGGAGGAAGATCTCCCAAGTTCAGTAGCTTTCCCAAAGCGGATTCTGCAAAAGGCTGTTTCTTGAGCTCCACCAATGCTATAACCATGCGTGCGTGTGAAATGAAGATTCTTCTCCATACTCGACCTGAAGTTGTATATGAGCTCAAGAACTGTATCAGGTAGATTGTTGTCTTATTTGCAGAGACCAGCGAACGAGGGCAGAAGTGGAGAAATCCAGTTGCTTTCCAGAAGTGAGCTGGCCAGTGAGTCTGCAGCATGTGGGACTGTGTCCCAATGTCTGGTGCTGAGATGGAAAGAGTGTCTGAGTTGCGCGGTGTTGTGATTTCCCCATGCCTTGGGAGAGGAGAGCGAGACTGAGAAGTTACTGTTTCCCAGGTAGAAACCTTTGCATTCGCTTGGACTACTTCGCTTGGACTAGATGGTCTCCAGAGGTGCCCTCCTGCGTGACGTACAGCGTTGTTTGCCTCTGCATGTGTTTCCTGTGCGGGAAAGAGCAGTAGTGGGGTTGGTTTATAGACTTCAGTTTTGCTTCAGTTTGCAGGAATATGAGATGGGAAAAGCCCCAGCTTCTGCCCAGAACAGGAGTCCAAAGGGACAGGAGGCCAAGGAAGCACAGAGGCTGGTAAGGCAGAAATAAAAGGCATTGAGGGAAGGGGGAAGAGGAGGAGGGGAAAGGAACTAGTCTTTTCTGAGACAGCGCTGGTGGGAGCTCCAGTGCTTTATGGGCCGTGCCTTGGGGTCAGACCCTGGGGTCCGGCTGGCCTTGCGGGCAGTTCCGCCTTTTCCCTGGGGGGGGCTTCCTGGGCGGCTCTGGCCCATGCCAGTGAGTGGCCACCAGCCCTCGCCTTTGCCCAGAGAAGAGTCCCCAGCCTTTTGGACCAGGCTGCAGGTGGCAAAACACTGAGCCAAGGGCAAGATTTGGAGAGCTGAGTCACAAACTCTCACCCCACAAGCTTTCCCTCCCCGCTCCTCCAGCCTGTAAAGGCAGGGGCCAGTGTGAGAGCTGCCCCCGGAGAAGGTCTCCCCTGCTCTCTCTACTCGCTTCTGTCCCTTTCTGGTGCCTCCGAAGCTGCCCCACCAAGGAAGGGCTCACCCTGACTCTGAAAGGTAGTGTATTGTCCTGGAAAAAGGCCGTTTCCACCATGACTTCCCAGTTTGCGGTCCTGCTGCTTTTTGTTCTGGAGGCACCATGTCACCAAAGAGCTGAGGAGTTCAGGAGAAAGATGTTGGGCCACCTGCGACATTGAGGTGCTGTCCTGTGGTGCTGTGCGGTGCCCTGGCTACCCACCGCGTCTGAGCGGGTGGGCTGTGTGAGCCCAGGCTGGGCCCAAAGGTGGCTTCTGGCCCCTGTGCTGGGGAGCTCAGAACTGGAGGCAGTACTGCAGGCGCAGCCGTATCGGTGCAGCGCAGGAGGAAGGATCGACTTCCCTGACCTGCTGGCAGTCTGCCGGTGCCAGGGGCAGGAGCAGAGGTGTCCCTTGGCCGGGGCTGGAGCCCTGCAGTCACCCTGCCTGACCAGCACCTTTCAGACAGCAGGGCCACCCTGGAGGGCTGCCCCGGGGGACATGTGGCCGCACTGGCTGTAGGAGCAGCTGCCCTGTTTATGGGTGCCGAGGGCTTGTGCCGCCACCTCGGCACTTCACGGCCACCGCTGCGAGGCAGCGGCTGTCTCAGAGTGGGTGGCAGGTGGCTGAGGGCATCCCTCTCTGTGCTTGGGGCCCACACAGGCCAGCGGTGCTGCTGTCACGGTGACCACGGGGCCAAGGGCAGGAAATGGAATGTTTGGCACCAGCCTGGTGTCAGTTGGACCCGGTGAGGTGAGGAGAGGGCAGGGGAGGGACGGGGCTGCCAAGGGAGGCGTGGGGGCCCCACACCTCAGGGCTCTGAGCCTGTGCTGCAAGACCACCCGTGTCCCGCTTCTCCCTCAGGGTCAGCAGAGGAGCGCTGGTAGGTGACAGCACGGTGCTGCTGAGATTTAGGCTCCGTACGCTCAGTGTTGACGTGTGCGATGTCTGGAAGAAAGCGGAAGGCCCCCGACTCGATGGAGCAGGGTGAGAGCAAAGTATCCATCCCAGAGCCCGGCAGAGGGGTTGTCGGGGCGGTCAGTGTGGGGCCGGGGGAGGCAGGAGCTCCCCAAGCGCTGCCTCAGCCGGCGCGGCCCAGGCTGGGCAGTGGGCACCTGCTGGGACAGCCCTGCCTGCAATGCCCCCTTCCTCCCCGCGGCCTCCAGCCCTGCCCATCAGCCAGCTGGGCAGGGGCAGACGGGCCCCGGGGGGCAATCCCTCAGGGACGCGTCCCCCGGCCCCGCAGAGGTGCTCATTCCCGGCGCCCTTTGCTCTCTCCCCTCCAGTGTGCATGCTGTGTCGCCGGGCAGAGGCTGACCCAGATACCTGTGGGCGCAAGCTGAACGATCACGGCATCTGTGCCCATGAGTTTTGCCTGGTGAGTTCCTCTGGGGCTGCCTCCAGCTTCCCGACAGGCAGTCCCTGCCACGCTGGGATGTCCTCATCAGCTCCTCGTCTTTCCTCTTCTGCAGTTTTTTGCCAACAAGCTTTGTCAGCAGCGACTCGAGGTAATAGGACGTGTGGGATTTCTCGCTGAGGATATTCAACGTACAGTGGACTGGGCAGCACAGAAGGTGAGGACCTGACAAGAACCGGGAGATTTATGCCAGGAGACGTTTCCAGGATCTTTGCCTACACCCCCAAAAAGAAATCCCAGCCCTTCTAAGCAGCTCTGGGACAAACACCTTGCTCTCAGTGGCTCCACAGAGGCCTTCCCCGCCTGGCAGATGTGTGGGCTGTGACCCGGCCGCAGCCACGTCCTGCGCCCTGCCGAGCGGCGTGGGGCTGAATGTGGAGGCTCTGAGGCTGACGCTGATGGGGATTGCTGTGCTCTTTCCAGCACTGCTTCGTCTGTGGCGAGAGCGGGGCCACCATCACCTGCCGGGAGACGGGCTGCGACCGCAGCTTCCATCTCCCCTGTGCCACGGAGGGCGAATGTGTCACCCAGTACCTTTTGCAGTACAGGTACCTCTTCCCCCCCTTTGCCCTGCCACTGGGAGAGAACCCAGAAATTGGCACCTCACCCAACCCTCTCCTGTTCCCTCCAGGTCCTTCTGCTGGGAGCACCGCCCAGAGCAGGCAGTGGAGGCAGCTCCAGAGGACACCACCACCTGCCTCGTCTGCCTGGACCCTGTGGGGCACAGAAAGTCCTACGGCACCATGGTGTGCCCAGCGTGCAAACACGCCTGGTTCCACAGGGGCTGCATCCAAGTAGGAACCATTCCCTTGCCCCGGGGCACGGCAGGTGCTCAGCACCACCAGGGCCTCACTCGGGCTCTTTATCTTTCTCCTGCAGGGACAGGCTGTACGTGATGGCGTTACGTGTTTCCGGTGCCCGCTCTGCAGAGACAGGGATGCGTTTCTCCCAGAAATGCTCACTATGGGCATCCGGATCCCGTTCAGGTTGGTGTCCTTCTGCCCGGCTCACAAAACAGGAGGGTGGCAGCGCTGTGCCGTGCCAGGGCCTGCCCCAGCAGTCCTGTCTCTCCGCTGTCCCGTGAGCCTGGGCCTCAGCTTCACAGAGGAGTTGGGAACAGGGCAGGGGGGAAGAGCAGGGTTGCCCTGTATCTGCCTCATGTCGGAGCAGCGGGAGCTCATCAATTTTCCTTTCTCCATCAGACTGCCATCATGGGACAGCCGAGAGTACGAGGCACTGAGTGAGAGGCACAGCCGCTGCGATGCCAGCGAGTGCCTCTGTCCAGGAGGCAGGGAGCAGGCGGAGGAAGGCGGGTAAGTTGCCAGCGCTGCACCCCGGGGCCCTGCATGGGATCTCTGTCTTGCCAGGGCTCGAAGCGGAAAGACTGAGCACAAGAGCTCTGCGGCACAATCCCGTGCTGCGGTCACTTTGTCCTCACAGCCGGGAACCCGTTTGCTTCCCCAGGCCCTGGGAACTGCTCCTGTGCCGCTCCTGCGCTGCCGAGGGCACCCACAGGCAATGCTCCTCTTTGAGGAACAGCACAGTCAGCTGGGAGTGCGACAGCTGTGCTGGCCTGGGCACCGGTAGGAGGCAAAGCACCCGGGTGCCCCGGGGCTGGGGCCAGGCACGGCCTGGCAGCGGGTGCCCAGGGTGGGCTCGGCAGAGCCTCTCTGCTCCAGGAGGGCTGGGGGCACCGCTCTGGCCTGTCCTGCCCTGGGCCTGCGGGGCCGTGCCCTTGACCTTCCTGCTTCCCCTTACAGCCTCCAGCGCCAGCTCGGAGCTCGCCGGCCCCAGCACCGCCAGCCAGGCAGCATCAGCGTCCTCCAGCCATTCTCCAGCACTTGAAGGCAGCAGTGGCTCAACCCCCCCTGGGCCCGTGTGGGTGCGAGAGGGCTCCCGCTTGCGACGTCGGGACCAAAACCATTACAGCGGTCCCAGAAAACGCCGTAGGACCTGACGTGGGCCATCCCCAAGTGCTGGTTGTGATCGCCCTCCACCAGCACAATAAAGTGGGTCATTAGTCTCTGCACTCTCCCCTTCCCGCCTCCCCCAGCCCACCGGGAAAGGACCTAGTGCTTCCCACCTCACCCAACCCTCTCCTGTTCCCTCCAGGTCCTGCTGCTGGGAGCAGTGCCTGGAGCAGGCAGCGGAGGCTGCTCCGGAGGAGACCACCACCTGCCTCATCTGCCTGGACCCTGCAGGGGACAAAGTCCTACGGCACCATGGCGTGCCCAGCCTTACACAGAGGCCTTCCCCGCCTGGCAGACCTGTGGGCTGTGACCCGGCCGCAGCCACGTCCTGCGCCCTGCCGAGCGGCGTGGGGCTGAATGTGGAGGCTCTGAGGCTGACGCTGATGGGGATTGCTGTGCTCTTTCCAGCACTGCTTCGTCTGTGGCGAGAGCGGGGCCACCATCACCTGCCGGGAGACGGGCTGCGACCGCAGCTTCCATCTCCCCGGTGCCACGGAGGGTGAATGTGTCACCCAGTACCTTTTGCAGTACAGGTACCTCTTCCCCCCCTTTGCCCTGCCACTGGGAAAGGACCCAGAAATTGGCACCTCACCCAACCCTCTCCTGTTCCCTCCAGGTCCTTCTGCTGGGAGCACCGCCCAGAGCAGGCAGGGGAGGCAGCTCCAGAGGACACCACCACCTGCCTCATCTGCCTGGACCCTGTGGGGCACAGAAAGTCCTACGGCACCATGGTGTGCCCAGCGTGCAAACACGCCTGGTTCCACAGGGGCTGCATCCAAGTAGGAACCATTCCCTTGCCCCAGGGCACGGCAGGTGCTCAGCACCACCAGGGCCTCACTCGGGCTCTTTATCTTTCTCCTGCAGGGACAGGCTGTACGTGATGGCGTTACGTGTTTCCGGTGCCCGCTCTGCAGAGACAGGGATGCCTTTCTCCCAGAAATGCTCACTATGGGCATCCGGATCCCGTTCAGGTTGGTGTCCTTCTGCCCGGCTCACAAACAGGAGGGTGGCAGCGCTGTGCCGTGCCAGGGCCTGCCCCAGCAGTCCTGTCTCTCCGCTGTCCCGTGAGCCTGGGCCTCAGCTTCACAGAGGAGTTGGGAACAGGGCAGGGGGGAAGAGCAGGGTTGCCCTGTATCTGCCTCATGTCGGAGCAGCGGGAGCTCATCAATTTTCCTTTCTCCATCAGACTGCCATCATGGGACAGCCGTGATCTTCCTGCTTCCCCTTACAGCCTCCAGTGCCAGCTTGGAGGTCACCTTCCCCAGGACTGCCAGACAGTCAGCAGCCAGTCCCATGGCTCTCCAGCACTTAGGATCAGCAGCCCCAGCACCGCCAGCCAGGCGCCACCGGCGTCCTCCTGTGGCTCCCCAGCACTTCAGCGCAGCAGCCGCTCCATCCCCCCTGGGCCCGAGTGGGTGAGACACCACTCCTGCTCCCACCATCGGGCCCAAAATTCATACTGCTGGCCCAGAAGATGCGGTGAGAGCAGCCGTGAGCCAACACCGGAGCTCGCTGGTACCCAGGAGCAGCAGTCCCCGCACTGTTAGCCAGGCAGCATCAGGGCCTTCCCACGGCTTCCCAGCACTCGAGAGTAGCAGCTACCACACTGGTAGCCAGGCTGCGTTGGATTCCTCCTGTAGCTCCCCAGCACTTCAGGGCAGCAGCCGCTCCAGCCTCCTTGGGCCCGTACGGATGCAAGACCGTTCCTGCTTGCCCCGTTGGGCCCAAATTCCCTATAGCCAGCACGATCGATGATGCGGGACCATCCCTGCGCTGTCCCTGCGTGCTGGCCCTGATCCCCCTCCACCAGCACAATAAAGTTGGCTGTTAATCTCTGCCCTGGGAGATTCCACGCTTGTTTGTTGGTTTCCTCCTCCTCCTCTCCGTTTCTGGAGGGGCAGCATTGCGGGCTGGCCCCAGAGGGCTGTCCTGTCCCCGCGCTTGGCAGCACCTTCCCCAGACCTCCCTCCTTGCGGGCTGGCCTTGGCTGGCTGCCCAGCGCCATGGCCGTGCGCGTGGGGCCTCGCTGGCCCCGCAGTCTGCTCAGTTTCCTGGGAGGAGCTTCACACCTGCCCCCAGGATCGGGGGTCTCTGCCCCTGCCCCTGGGAGGGCAGCCTGGCCCAGCATGGCCCAGTTGGCACTGCTGCCCGTCTCCTGGTAATGTGGGCTGTGCCTGCTCCCCCGGCGTGGCCCTCACGGCTCGCTTCCCAGCACCATGCGCCCTGGCCCCAGCGCCAGCCCTTGCCCTGGCGTGGGCAGGAGTCATCCGCCAGCATTTGGGCTGAAGGGTCTCTACCTGAAGGCAGGGGCTGCGCTGTGCTGGAGGCTTCAGCAGGGCCTCCCCGAGTGACGCAGCCCCAGCAGCGAGGAGGCCAGCAGGAGCCCCCAAAGCTGCCTCAGGGACACCGGAGCCCGCCAACACTCCTTGAGGGCTACAGCCCCTGTGCCTGCAGCACCCCTGGGTCCTCAGCCGCCACCCCGTGTTCACTGGGCAGTCATCCAGAAGGAGTTCCCTGCTGCTGGGGACCAGCAAGTGCCTTTCTAGTGCAGGAAGGAGAGAAACAGTTGGTTGCAGAGTGACTGCTGAACAGCTCTGTGGAAGTTGGCGGAGTGCTATAAGGCAGAATTGAAAAGTAACGGTGACCAAAGCATGAAGGAAATCCCGTGGGGTGGCTGTCCAGATTTGAACAACCCTTCTGCTCTTCAGGCAAACTATGGGGGATCTTACAGTGTGTGCACTGAGCGCCTTGATGCTGCATGGAAGTTGATTTCTTAAGGTAGGGAGCAGCTGTCCTGTCTGAGGAAGGCAGGGAAACTTGGGAGACCTGATGGACTTTTGTGCTAATAAAGAGGCAATGAGACGGGAAGGAAGTACAGACGGTCTGAAAGAGGACTCGGTGGCAGCACTTTGTCCTACTATTCTTGACTGCTGTGATTGGGAAGGCATGAGGTGTAGACATGGCCAGAACGGGTCATGCTCTTCAGGGAATGGCTTGCGATGTGAGCTCTGACGCGATCCTGAGTAATGGAGCCTGAGTGGAGCCGGCCAAAAAGCTGTGGCCACGCACAGCCTCGCTGTGAACTGCGGTGCTCGTTATCTGGCACTGTCCGCCTCTGTCGGCATCTAGCTGACGGAGCTCTGGAACGCCCTGGCAGCGGGAGGCTGAGTGCAATCTGCCAAAGCCTGGTGAGGAGGAAACCCTGAGCACAGAGTTTGGCTCGGGAGGGGGCTGGTAGAAGAGGATGGCTGAGGACCCTCTCAAAGCAGGAGCTGAGGCCTGGGAAGCCTCTAGTCCCTCTCAGCAGTGTCAGCCAGCTAGTGGTGTAGAAGGCCTTCTTGGGGTTTCAGGTTTCTGTCTCAGTCCTGAATTGCCTTTTGGGCCTGGATTCTCCAATAGTGGATTTTGCATTCCTTTCTTCCTACATCGGTTGCGCACGAGATGCTGTGGTTTTTGTCCCGGCAGGTTCAGTAGTGGGCTCTGTGGTGCTTGGTGAGGAGATGTCCCTGCACCTGGGTGCTCACGTGAGCCCACAGCCTGGACTGCCTTCTCCTGGGACCTCCTCCTGCCCCTGGATCGAAGCTCATACTGCAGCACTGTTGCCAAAGACCCCCAGGGACTGATGAAACCGCTCCCTCAGCTGCCCTGTAGCTGCCCAGGTACGGTAAGTTTCTGAGGGTAAACGGCTTCTGCTCTACACTTCCCTCCTCTTGGGTTTCGTTTTGGTTTTTTTTTTTCTCCACAAGACATCCTTGTAGACCTTCGAGAAGGTGGCTAGCAAGTCATCCCCACCCTACCTGTTCCTTCCTACACTTTTGCCGAATCTTTCCCTGGCGGAAGGACGGGAAGCTCAGGTGTGTTAGGAGATGACTGTGAGCACTGGTGGAGGTGAATGGTCAGCAGTCGAGAGGCTTGTGCAAGTCTCTTCCCCTGAGTCCCGTGTTGTTTATTTCAGGTGAATTCTTCAGGCTGTTTGGATCCACTTGAAGAGCCAGGGCAGTTTCTCGACCACGCGTTAGGTAAGTCCGCAGCCACTGCCAGGCATTTTGTACCTGGGACAACCCTGTTTGTCCACAGCCCTTTTGTGGCGGGAAGTGGGAAATGTCCGGCTCAGGCTGTGCGATCGCTCTCTGTGTGTAGTTCCAGGCTTCACGAGTGCATTGTGAGCCAAAGAGTTGGGCAGGTCCGGACTCGTGACTGGGAGGAAGATCTCCCAAGTTCAGTAGCTTTCCCAAAGTGGATTCTGCAAAAGGCTGTTTCTTGAGCTCCACCAATGCTATAACCATGCGCGCGTGTGAAATGAAGATTCTTCTCCATACTCGACCTGAAGTTGTATATGAGCTCAAGAACTGTATCAGGTAGATTGTTGTCTTATTTGCAGAGACCAGCGAACAAGGGCAGAAGTGGAGAAATCCAGTTGCTTTCCAGAAGTGAGCTGGCCAGTGAGTCTGCAGCATGTGGGACTGTGTCCCAATGTCTGGTGCTGAGATGGAAAGAGTGTCTGAGTTGCGCGGTGTTGTGATTTCCCCATGCCTTGGGAGAGGAGAGCGAGACTGAGAAGTTACTGTTTCCCAGGTAGAAACCTTTGCATTCCTGTGAGCATGCTGTAAGAGATGTGGGTTTGCATGGCAAGTTTCAGGGGAATAAAGCCCCCTGTAGTGTCCAGAAACATCTTGCTGGAGTTTGGGTGGCTGCACAGGGTCCTAGGGCTCCCAGGCAGGGCCCCACACAGACAACCTTCAGGGCATAGAGCATTCTGCCCCCAGTGGCCCAGCGCAGCAGTCTTGTGGCCAGATCCTGCTGCCAGCCCCAGCCCCAAGAGAGATCCAGTGAGAGTTATCCCTGCTCTGAAACCAGAGCCGAAAGGCCAGTGCCCTGGGAAGCTGTCTGTTGCAGCCCTGTGAAAGGCTCCTGCCATGCAGGGGAAAGCTCCAGAGTTCTCTGAGCATCTCCGTTATTAGCAAATGCCCTCGAAGCTGTCCCAGAACAGGCGGCTGTGGGGCCAGTGAGGCCCCACGCGCACGGCCATGGCGCTGGGCAGCCGGCCAAGGCCAGCCCGCAAGGAGGGAGGTCTGGGGAAGGTGTGCCACCCCCCGGGGAGAGGACAACCCTCTGGGCCCAGCCCCTAACGCTGCCCCTCCAGAAGGGGAGAGCAGGAGGAAGCCGATAAACGAGCATGGAATCTCCCAGCGCAGAGATGAACAGCCAACTTTATTGCGGTATCTTCCCGACCGGCTGCAGGATTTGGGCGCTGGAGTTGCAACCGTGAGCGGGTTCATATCCAGTCAGCCCCAAGGGGTCTGGGGCAGCTGCTGCCCTGAAGTGCTGGGGAGCCGCAGGAGGACCCCAGTGCTGCCTGGCTGGTGGTGCTGGGGCTGCTGGTCCCGGGTGCTGGGGAGCCCTGGGAAAGCCCCGCTCCTGCCTGGCTGGCGGTGCTGGGGCCGGCGAGCACCGAGCTGGCACTGGAGGCTGTAAGGAAGCAGGAAGGCCAAGGGCATGGCGCCCCAGACCCGGCTGTGAAGCTGAAGCCCAGGCTCACAGGTGCCCCACGACTTAAAAAAAGTATTTCACTGTCATGGCATTGTGGAGTTCATCCTCGTAACCATTGTTCGCAGTGTGAAATAGTTTCTGGTATCAGTGTCTTAAGTTTGTTTCTGTTAGAAACATTTTCTAAACTCTGGTAAGTTTGACTTGGAGAATATCGCAGGAGATAATTTATATGAGAATTTGGTGATTGAAAAATTATCACAAGGAAGCCAACATGTAACAGTGGAAGAGAAGGGTGCACTTCCTTAGCTAACCATGGTGTCTCCGTTGCCTGGCTGGAAGGTGGTAGATTCTGATGCTGATTCTTCTGAAGTTGCCAGGAAAGCTATCAAAATAAAACAAACTCTACATTATTCTGTCCTGTTAAGTGAGTTTAGTACTTCTTTGCCTTTTAAATTTTTCTTTTCTGAGTTGTCTTTCAGCTTTTTCTCGTTTCTATGAGGTATGGAGTTTTTTATAAAGTACAGTGCTCATAAATCTTTTTTAATATAAAGGGTGTGTATACATTTAAAGAGAAGTTACATTTTTAAACTAATTAGTTTGATTTCATATTGGAAAGGCTTATAAATATCTCTTGCATCTCAACAAGTGAAAATGCAATTTCATATGAATCAGGAAGACATTTGAGGTGGCTTAATCATTGCTCTTTTGCAAATTAAGGATACATTCCTCTTTTAAACTTGATCTGTAAGCTGTTCAGTGATGGCTGGGTGGGGTTTTTTTGTTGTTTTTGTTTTGTTTTTTTTTTAAATATATTTCATGTGGCAGGAAACTACAAGAAGGGACAGGAAGCATAGACCTATGAAGCTGTCTCCTGGTTTCTTATTTATCTGTGTGATCCTTAATGTGAAAGCTTTTAATTGCTTTATTTCTAAAGATGTAAACTCTGTCAAACTCGGGGACAAAGTTGAGATTGAACTTGACCAAATTTTGCTTTTTCTTTACAGTTCTGTCAGTCTGTCAGAGGCACGATGGGCTTCTTTTCTATAAATTTTATGAAGCTGTTTTGCAGTGTTCTTCTGAAATCCTTTAGTTCAAGCCAAAGGAGAATTAAACTGTTTTCTTTGGAGAAAAAGTTACGATTTCATACATAGTGATGTGGGTTTTTTAAATAGTTGGATGAATGACATTCAAACAACTGTAAGATACAATTGTTATTATACAGGATAACACCGAATAAAATTTATTTCCCTTACATTTTTTTTTTGTCTTCAAGCTGAGACTTATTGGAGTGTTACTGGTATCTTTGGTACACCTGATGCTTAAATTTGGTTGGATTTTCTAGGATCTTTTATGTATAAATTCATTTGTCAATCTAGAAACTTATACACCATTTCCTAACACACACATTGAGAAAATTCACTGTAGGATTTTTGTAAGAAGTGGCATCATTATAGTCACCTTTTTACTCTTGACTTTTTTTGAAATGTATGTTTGTATGGATTGGAATGACCAGGGTTCTTTGTTTCCTTTTTAACCATGTACTGTTGCGATGAAAACCGTTGAAGTGGCTGGGAGTAAACTTGATATTTAGTGAAGTTTGTTAGCCCAATTATGCTGCAACTGGCAATACTAGTGTTTGTTAGGTACTAACCAATTGTTCAGCTGTTTGTTCTTTTCTAGTATTGTAGATACTTCACTTGTATGTAAAGATGTGGGGGTAAGGGTGCATGCGCGTGGGGTTGGTGTGTTTGGTTTTTTTTTTTTTGGTTTTTTTTTTAGGGAAAGAAATTGGGAGTTAAAGCTTTTACTTTAATGGTTAATCTGGTTTACTAGGCATGAAAATTAACAGATACAAGCTTGAACAGTGACCACAGTTTCACAGCCATAAGAAGTGTTGACTTGTTAGTTCATATGAAAGATTGTCTTGAGAGTGAGCACCTTGAGGTCAGCCAGTCCTAATTTGCTGGCTTCTGGATAGTTCTTAAATCTAAACTTTGAAATTCTTTTTGTGGGTTTTGTATTTCTTGCTGTTAGATCATCATAATTTTTTATGGTTTGATTACCCTTATTTTAAAGATAATACTGGAGAGAGAAGATCTGAGGTTTTTTGAACTATATCGTTGCATCAATAGTTCTGCTGAGATGTAATGATTTTGTTCGGCACAAAGTACATAACTCATTTGCATTCTGATAGTGCTATGTAAATGCAGTTCATTTTCATTATAAGCTTAAAATGAAGTTTGAAGCTCTCCAGATCTGATGTACAGCTGCGCCATGGAAACTAAGTGCAAGGCGTGCTCAAAAGAGTTAGCAGCTGGGGGATCTAAACAGAACAGTGATAGGAAGTGTTTCTCTTTGCATTTTGAATTACTTCCACAAAAAAGATGTTTATTCTCTTTAGTTTATGGGTCTGAACTATGGTTCATGCACTACCTTGCTGTGATCTAGACAGAGGAATGAACCCTTTTCAGTTGGGATGTCTAACTGCACACTGCTATAGTGAGCTTCATTCACGGAATCTGATGAGTGGGCGCTTTCATGTGCAGCTAAGGTAGGATAGCTGGTTTTCCTGTTGTGATTGTGGGGAAAGGTGAAACAACTCCGGTTTTTGGTTTTGTTTTGTCAGACTTCCTGTGTAGTTGTGGGAAGTGAGCATCTAATAGAACTCCGTATGCTGATTTGCTAGCTAGGTGTCGTGATTCACGAAACATGTCTGTGTTCAGCGTGACTTATTTCCAGAGTTCTGTGCCGTCTCATTGAATTGAGAAAGTGGAAAGGAACATGGCCAGGAGGACAGACGTCTTATATCTGTGACCCATTTAAGAAGACTGAAATAACTAAAGCTGTGTCAAGGGAAAAAAAAAAATTGAGAGAGAGAGAGAGCAGTCCTTAAACACAGATAAGATGTATGAGTAGTTCTAATCTGCTAGTAAACAAGAATCATGTTTTGGTTTTTGTGATACACTTTGAAGAGATAGCTTCACAAAGGGAAGAACATAAGAGCTTGGGAGAAGACTGCAGAGTTTTGCCCATAACTTTCTGGAATGCAGGAATATTTCAGACTTCTGCTCCCTTGTGGCGGCTCCTTGGGAGAGGGAGGAGTGTGAAACAGTGCACTGATGCTGTTCCAAAGAGACTTGCTTGTGTCTCAGGGAGGAACCGAGGCGTAGTTGTGCACTACCTCTGAGAAAGAGCCTTGTGATCACTTGTGAATATCTTCAATTCCTTCCTTTTTTTTTTGGTTGTTGGGCTTTTTCTTTTATTCCTGACACGGTCTCATTTACGTCGGTAAACCATTCAAAACCAGCTCCCGTATGTAGATATCTCTCTCCTTTATTTGCTGAAAAAAGTCAACCGTGATAGTCTCAATGTAAAAATGTGGTGGATGACCAGAGTCCTGCACTGGGGCAGAACGAGGAATGTGTTGGTCAGCTAGTTGAAAGTTATATTGTGGCCTGCTTGCAAGCCCCAGTAGCAAGGAGTGAGGAGGGAGCAAATTAAGGTTGCACAGAAAAAATTAATTGTGGCTTCTTTTTGGTCCTGGATGCTTGACTTGGCAGTACTAACATTTTCCTAATGGAAGGGTTTTTGGGGAATAAATTTATAAAACAAGTACCATAAAGTGCACTCATGTGCCTTCTCTTATTTGTGTAATGATTTTTAGCTGTCTCTCGGGGAGGGTTGGGAGATGTTATGGTGTGAGGAAAGGAAGAAAGGAAATGTGGCAGAGTACAGTACATGTGCAAGGTACATAGTGTCCCTCTGAGGAAAGGTCTTTAGACTCTGAGTTATTCCCATCTCTGAATGCATTTCTGTCACTGCAAATAAAACTCTTGAGTGTGTATCTGCCCAAGCGCTTCTCTGGGCAACTAGTAGAACGTGCTTGGAAGAAGCAGAGTATACCCATGAAGTAGAGTATACTTTGCTACAGACTGCTTGTCATTCTGCTATGCTGGTCAAGTAAGTTTTTATTTATGCATTGAAAATACAGGCAATAGTGTGGGATAACATTCTTTTTCTCTCTCTCTCTAACAGTCCTCCCATTTGTGGTTGACTGAATATTAGCCTGTGGAATCTGGGTTTTTCTGTGGTTCCTTCAGAATTGTACTGCTGGGTTTTAGTATTTTTTCTTTTCCCCTGGGATGACTTTGTTACGCAGCAGCTTTACACATGTTCATCTAGGAGCTCTGCTGAAGCACAGGGCTAGGATCAGGGAAGTTCTAGGGCTTTATTCAGCTGCTGCTCAGCACAGGAAGGTTAGGTGAGGGCTGGGTGGAACCTCCCCTGCTCAATTAGGGGGTAGGTGTCGTGACCCATAGCCCAGGTCTCAGTCTCATGCTGCACATCTGTGAGCACCTTGGCTCAGATTTCTAAGGAAAAGTTGAGAGAGTTGTGAAAAAGCCTGTAGTAAAGCCATGCAAGATAAGAAAAGTAGGATTGCTTTTTTGAGACAGCAGCTCAAGGATTCAGGAGGAAATCCACCTACAGGTGTAGAATCCTGAATGTAAATACAGAGTTGGAAAGCAGCAATTCAGGAGCCCAAAGGTCTGTTTCAGGGAGCTGCAGAGATTCCATGCCAAACTGTCTGCTAGTAGAGAAGCTCTGAGTTTTACTGTGTGTTGTGAATTTACTGTGCTTGGTAGCTTGTTAAAGTCCACTGGTTTTGTGCATCTAAACCAATATATGATCTATGCTTTTAAGGTCGAGTATGTCCTGCTTGTGGAGTTTATTTGCAGTTGACAAAAGTTGCCTGAATTAAATGGTTCAGAGGAGGACTGCATATTTGAGAAGAGTGCTGATGAGCTAGGTCTTTTGGAACAAAAGCCAGAGACCGAGAGCAGAAAAGCAGAGTAGCACAAACAGAAAACAAATGCACAGTATACAGGTTTGGTAACTGGGCATTCAAGGTACTTAGGATTCTATCAGTGCTAACTGCTCACCGGGTGGGGAGAAGAGGGAAAGAAAATTTAGGGATGTAACTCCCATATCAGAATATCTTTCAGATGACCAGGAAACTTTTGTGGCTGAAGATGCATTGAGGAAGGCTGGAAAAGCATTTGCAATCTGTCAGGGGAGCGTTACATGTAAGGCTACATTAAGGTTGCTGCAGTATGAGCCTTGTGGAGAGCTGCAACAAATTTGACTAGTCTATTACAGTTAGGAAAAGGAAAATTAGTCTCTGTGGGGTAAGAAAAGGTGGATTTGAAATCAGAGGTTGAATTATTGAAGGAATGGAAATGGAATCAGAGTGGAAGAACAGAAGAAAAGTAGCGCAGAGTAGTGTGCCTGGGCTGCAAAAAGCCTGTGTTCAGTGTCTGTGATGAAGTGAGTCCAGATGGCATGTGATGAAGGACATATAAAAGGCTAGACAATAAAAACTCAAGCTGAGGAGTTAGATGGGCAGTTGAAAAAAGCGTAAATAGCTTCAGGGTGGGTGGTAGTTAGAAGCAATGTTGTGGATTGGATCATTCAGCTTGCTAGAGGAGTTGCTTGGTCTTTGACAAGAGCATTGCAGCAAAAGCAAGGTGTGGTTTGATTTGTTAGTGCAGAATTTAGCCCAGAAGCCTCAACCCTTGGGTCTGAAGTTGAGATAGTTGGTACAATTTAGACCGCTTTGATGCAGATACACCAAGTTACCTGGAAAACACATTCCTTTCCTCTCCTTGTGCTTCTTTGCATCAAGACTTGACCAGTTCTCTTCTACTAAGCAGGCTAACTCTCTACTACTACTGCAGTTCTCTTCTACTAGCCCATATGGGTAGCCCTGATGCAAAAGAACGGGAGAAATTGTGAGTGGTGGCAGACAGATCAAAAACTCTGACACTCCCAGAAGCTGTCACACCACGTGAGTGAGCACATTCATCTCTAGTAAGGATCATAGGACACAGGGAGTGTGTGGCAATGAAGGGTCAAGCTGTGGGGCAGACCATGAGTTCCCCTACAACATACACACAACCTGAAGGAACTCAGAGTAGACATACAGCAAGCCCACACTTAGCACAGTGGATCCTAGGTTTAATGAATTGGGGAACAGAAGTGGAAAAATACAAGTTTTTTCACCAATAATGTATGTATTGTAAATAGAAGTGTATGAGTGTGAATGTTCACTATTAAAGTAGTAGAAAATTTGATGTATTAAGTATGGACTCAATCTTGAACGAGTGAAGAAAGGCAACTGGCAAATATTGCTTATCTGCAGATCCACTTACTTTAAACAAGGAGGTGCATATGATTTACAGCAATTTGGGTAAATGAAGAAACAGAAATGAAAGAAAGGGAGTGTCCCTTCTGCTTGAGGAGGTGAAACTTCAGCCATTAAAATAGTAATAGAGGAAGACTCAGCGAAATCATCCCTTTTAGACTTGGAATTGTCTTGACAAGCTGTTGCTATGTGGTGATCAATATGGGGAGAGAAGGGCACGGGCATAGGGAATGGTAAAACACTAACACCCTTTCAGGACATATGGCTCAGTCCCTAGGGATTATACAGGACTAAATGTGTGTGGAAAGGTACAGCCTGGCTGCAATTGTGGGAAAAGCTGCTGTGCAGCGTATCAGGAGGAAATAATAGAATGAAGCTGACTGTAAAACTAATACCTCTCCTTAGAATAAAGGAAAGAATGGTAGAGATGCCTGTAGTCTAGTGAAAACATCAGACGTCTTAACTATGAAAGAAAATTTTTCTGTGCAAACTGTAAGAGTTCAGAGCAAAGACTTCTGCAATGAGACTGTGTCAACAAAACGTGATGATTCTTGGTAGTTGTTGTTGGGTTTTGCCTGCTGTATTAGAATACTGCCATAACAACTACTTGTACTAAATACAAAGGTTATCTGCTTGTTGGAAGTGGAAAAGTAGAACCACTGGGTATCAAGCAAATGGAGAGCAGACATAAGCAGATCACAATATTATGTGAGCTTACTGGCTAGACTATTAGCAAAAAAAAAAAAAGTTAGCGTAAGAAGTTTCCTGTCTGGATACAATTAATACCTTACAAAGGTAGGAGGCTTGCTCAAGGGATAGCTTCATCAAATTAAAAAATAATACCAATAGCAATACTCTAATTTTTCTTCAGTGATAACAGTATTTCTCTGTCATTAGAAGTGACAAGAAACAGTGATAGCATATGATCTTATAGTTAAAGAATGTCACTGCCATGGAATATTAGCTGAAGACATCCCTTGGCTACAAACAAGCTTCACGAAGGAAAACAAAGTGAAATGAGCTTCACAGTCCTAGAAAGAAAACAAGCACAAATGTAAATTATAGCTGCTTACGCACAACTTGAGCAAGTCATTACGTACAATTACCTTTAATCTTTGGCGCTGCAATTAATAAATGTTTTGATGCCATATCTCAGTTATCAATAAATCACCTGGCCGCTAACAAGAATAATTGTTTCCAAATGTCAAAACCTTGATCAATTTCTATGCCATTTGTTGCCATCACAAACTACTGATGTTTGTATAGGTTATGCCAACATGCAATGACTGCCAAATACATTTCACCCAGATGAATGCAAGCGTTTATGTCAAACAAATATGTATGTGTGTTAGAACATCATAGACGAAAGGAAATGTTTCTGTTACTACCCAGCAAGCATTAAACATCAGTGAAATCCAGTTTGCACTGAGGTATTCATAAATATTTATTAAAGTAGCAGTTCTGCTAAGTGCCTTCTGGAGACCATTTCTTTTGGAAGGCCAGGGGTAGCTTGCAAATTCCTCTCTGAAATAATTTGTAAAACTGTATGGTTTATTTTTTGTTTCCTTGTTGTTTGTTCTCTGTGGCAGGCTGCACAGGATCTTTGTGACTGTGACGACTTTTACAAAGCCAGGATGAGACAAAGGGGCTGTGATAACCTTTGGCCAAAGCAGTAGTGCTCTGCTGCTCCTGATGGGCCATGGCATGCTGGTTATATGTAAAAATGTGCTGTTCTTTTGATACATTCATGGAGTGACTTAACTTTTTTCTTACTTCTTTTTAGAAGATCACTTGAGAAACTGTAGAAGGCTCTATACAGAGTGCATTTGCTAAACAGTATTGTTTTTGGCAAATCAAGACTGATGTTTAAAGATGCTTCAGGTTTCTTAGTTTCTGTATGAGTGAAATAATTCATTTCATGTCCCCTTTTTTCCCCCCTGACTGTCTCCAGAGTGGCACGCACTGGTTCTTGGATACACTAACTGCCAACCATTGCCAAGAGCATCATCTTGGCAAAAACAACAACAAAAAAAATTACCCCCCCATATATTATGTCTCATTGTTACCACTCTTTTCTCTGTCCTGATACTGTCTATTGTTTTTCTTCAAGTCCTTTTGCTGTATGGGCCATGGGACCCCAAGGAGATATGTTTTTGTGCTCTGAACTGTGAAATGTTTACGTGCATGTTCCAGTTTATCCTGCAGCTGAGTAGCGTATTATTTGAGCAAAGTCCATGTACAGCAATTCAGAACAAGGTTTAGACCCCGTCAATTGCACTTCATTACCTAATTCTGGACTTAAATGTTTGTGTTCAAGATAGGAAGGTGTTCATCTGGTCACAGCAAAATAAAAAAAAAGCAAAGACTAATTATTTTAAAAATACCTCCCTATTTTGGGCATGAATTTTGGTTCGTAAGTTTTATAAATCATCTGGTGCTGAAGTAAAGTCTGGAAAAGAAAGGATCAAAGCCAGGAGGTGTTAAGCTAATATACTTTTCTAATAACAAATGGATTCTGTCACTTGAATTGAAATATACTACCTAAAACTAGTTCCCCAGTAACTTTGAACAATTTATGAAGGTTTCTGACTGATTGATTGGATATTTTTTTTCCCCTGCAGCTGTGAATTAGGTGGAAAAATACTGCAGCTGAACATAACGTTGTTTTGTCACTAGAAAATTCACTGCTGGCATTGAATTCAGCCTGGAAAAGTAAAGAGGTCATGACACAACATCTGTTTTGCGGAGAGCATAGTTATTACTGGTGGTAATACTGCAAACACTGGAGTGGAAAAAATAGAGCAGATACGCTGTAATGATGCCTTTTTGACCATTGTTCTATGGATTGTGTTAGCTGTATTTCCCCTATATGTATATTTGCAAGGTAGGTTTGAAAAAAAATACTCGTGCTGCTCAAACATAAGGTGGAGCTGTTTCTTTGTGATAGAATTTCCACCTCGCAATCTCCACAACTCTTTCTTTTTTTCCTTACCGTGTTTTCAATGTTGCCAGTGGTTTTACAGGCAGTATTCTGGAGGCGTGTGACTAAGGTTTCTTAAACTCCTGTAATGATTTACGTTTGCTCTTAGATTTCATTTAGCTAATACAATTCATATGAGACATTAAGGGGTCTCACCTTGTACTTTGCTTTGGTTAATCCCTCTTACCCTATCACTAATCTGAACTGACTTTGATTCCTGTACCACGCTTCCTTGGGCTAGTAGTGACTGTGATGATAACTTCTTACCTCTTCCTTGGGGAGATTGCTGTTGTGTGTCAGAGACCAGGGAGTCTCTGGGGTTTTTCAATCTTTTGACTGTACCACAATTTAAATTTGGGGGTTTTGGTGGGTGATGCTTTTTTTATAGACAAAGCATTAAAATAATTAGGAAAAGCTTGTGTGTAACTTGTATGTTTAAAGCATTGACACCGCTGGACACGTGCTTTACCTGTTTGGATCCTGATCAACTTTTCATATCATCTTCTAAAGCCAGAAAAAAATAATTCCAATCTCAAATGAAGCTGTGATCCTGCAAAACAAGAAGTGCTAGTGACTACTTGGAGCTGCCAGGGATTTTTTTTATTTCTATGAGTCTTAATATGCTTGTCAGAGTTCAAGGAGTGTCTGGATGACATTCTTAGTCATATGATTTAATTTTACGTAGTCCTGCGAGGAGCAGGGAGTTGGACTCAATGACCCTTATGGGTCTGTTAAAGAATTTCACCAGACTGTGGGTACCTCTAGGTTTGCTTTATTAACAACTCAGAGTTGGGCCATCACCTCAGTGAGTGGCAAGTGGCTAACAAAGTACATCTATCTATCTATATGATTCCACACATTACATAATAGATGTGTCTGTCTGGCAAGCTCTTGGTGTTTCTTTAAAGTCTCCCAGTTCTTCATTTTTCAGTCGTTTCAAAAGTGCATTAATTTTCAGCTGATTCTTACCGTTCCGTTCCAGTTCATCTTCTGAAGTTGTAGCTCAATGGTGCAGTTTCTGGTCACCACAGCCTCTTGTCTTCTTTAAACAGTATCCATCAAAGTCCACCTATAGACTTAGAAAAACTCAAGATGTTCCATTAACTTATGCTTACTCTATGTCTCTTCTAGAAATCTAGGCTTTCTAAATTGCTTACTGTGGGTTAATCGCTTATTTCTTACCTATTATTATGTTCTACATTTGCTATTCTGTTGATTCAGCTTGACTGGGGTTCAGGACAGCCATGGTCAGGACTGTACAAGGGACAATCGAGCAACGCTTGCATAGTTCTCAGAGAATTGTCTTTAAGCACCTGCATTCTATTAATGAACCCTATACAATTACATCTATTCTTTAACCATTCTATGCTTATTCTCAAAATATATTAAAAATCTAACAAGGTCTGAGTTCCATAAATCACTTAAAAGCTTATTTCTTTTACAGGGTCACTTCCAACTTGAGATATTCTATGAACTATGCCACAATGACAGCGCGGGGAATTCGTCCTGCACTGACACCTGAGAGGCGGGTGGCCCATTTTACATAGGAATAAACTTGGCCAGGAAAACAGCGATTTGCCCTGGGCTACGGCGTAGATCAGACCCCTGACCGGCCAGCGTGGGTATCCAGACAGCTGATTGGTTTTTCATTCTTCCCAATGACACTACTTTTTGTAGCTATGCCAGCCACTCAAAACACCACCAGTTGCTAGGTTTTTCTAACAAAAATATTAGTGCCCCAGTAACAGTAAAGCACAAATATTTTTCCTGGAATGACAATTATTCTCTGCCCATCCTGGTCTCTTCAGTGGCGTTTCCACGTAGTCCAGACTCCCTAAGAAGCCTGCCGTGTACATTCTCATTTTTACTTGGGCTTCTTTAGAGCTATGGTTCTTTGGGTAAACAGGGCAAAAATTCTTTTGCCACTGGAATTCGGACACTATCATGCCTGCTGCAGAGTCAGAGTCAAATTAACTTCTTAATATGACTAGTAACTTCCATTTTAAGAAAAAAGATATTTATCTGTAGCCCTAGTACATTGGAGGACTTTTGACGATATTGAGGGTGTTTTCCTGTGGATAGTTTGCTGCTATTTTTTTCATTTAAAAATATTATAAATTGTAGTAAGTCACACATGAAATGTAACAAGTTTGTTAATCAGCTCTAAGCACTATCAGTTTCACACAAAACCACAGGTTCTGAGAGTCTGCAGGAGCAGTAGTTCCCTGTAGATTACATGCTCTGGATTGTGATTAAAATCTTCAGACTGTCTACCCAAAATTAATCCACGTTAAAAACGTTTTTGAGAGGAAACATGTAAAGAATACCTTCCCTTTAAAAATCTGTACATGATACAGTAAATAAAGAAGTTCTAGTCCTGCAAACACCGAGGAGAGTTAATGGGGGAACAAGGTATTCATTTGTTTATGCCTAGTAGTGTCTGCTGGGATTCACAGCGGTGCTGCTGTGTTTCATTTGAACAGAGATGATCTGTGTATCCCCACCTAGGGGAAGAATCCAAATGATGCTCCGCATTTGCCTGGTTTATTTTTTGCTAAAACAATCTCAGAAGTGAGACTTGCTTTTCTTTGGTTGCTCACTCCCTTGTTTGTCCCTTTCCCTCTGTAGAATGCTGCTTCTCTTATTCCTTCTTTTCTTCCTGCCTTTTTAAATAGAAGTCTAGTTATGCTTGCCAAAATACAGTCTACTGCTGTATCGCCGGGAGCTTGTGACTAAGAAAGAGAGTAGCTGAAATAAATTCTCTAAGCAGTCTGGTGCACGTTGTCCGGTCTTGGAGCAGCTGCTAAGACAGTTTGCTGTACCTGCCTGTTCTTGGGTACGGATGGGAGTAGAGGTCAGCATTTTGTAGATTCTGTTTTTTCTATTGTACTTCATGAGTTAGCGTGTGCAAGTTTAAGTCATGTGGGACTTCAGCAGATCTAATTCCTCGTAACATTGAAAAAGGATTTGATATTAAATGATAAGATCATTATCAAGGAACTTCATCTATAAAAAAATTCTCTACAATAGAATTGTAAGATACATAAATATTAAGGTGGGTGGGGTTTTTTTCTGATTTCATGATGTCTTTTTCTGTATTGTTAATAAAGATTTTAAATTGCAGTTTCTAGTGAACTGCTGAGGGCAGGAAGTGTTCTGACGTCTGTGGAGGCAAGGTTCAGAGTTAAGAGAAATGTTTTACAATGACTGTATTGACACCTGTGGATCTCTGGGCTACTGACGCCACTGAAAGTATCGCAGTATTATGTTTCTATACTTTGGAGTAATGAGTTGCAATATGGATGCAGTGCTCCCAGGGGAGAGTCAGAGACCGCAGTTGCAGTCAGCCTCCAGAAATGAGCACCTTTCTGCTGTGCCAGTAAAAACCCAGCTTGTGCCTGGTTTGCTTTAACTTTGCAGTTGCTTTCCCCAGGTCCTGACTTGCAGAGCTGCAAACTCTTACCCTTCTTGCTCAAAGCCAACTCGTCAATCTTTCCATTAGCCGGCTCACTTGAAAGTCTCATTTGTTAATGTCAAAGTTGTCCTGTAAACGGAATGTGCAGAGTGACTTAACTGGGTGATAGCCAGCAGCTCAAAATGTGAAATTCACTTTCTGTGTGTAGCTGATAGTGCTAAATGACATTTAGCCCCGAGAAAACTCATCACACACACACAAACCAAACCAAACTCTGGCAACCCCCTGTGATAATGAGGCTTTCTTTATCTTCTTTTGCAAACACTTAAGGTATTGAGTAGTCATCTTCTATCGATTCTTTTAAAAGTTCTACCCCTTAAGGTCACCTGCAACCATTGAAACAAAATCCTTTTTATGAGGTCATTCTTCTCATATTCAGTTCTGCAACGGGAAAGTTAATGCCCCAACCCCAGCCCTGTAGAGGTAGATGAGAAATCTACAGTGTGATTTCACTTTTTCAGCCCTGTTGTGCCACATATTAGTCAGAGTTCATTTATTTCATTAGTTTACTTTGTAAAGCAATTACATAACTGTTACCACAATAGGACTGGAATGGTGTATTACATTTACTAAAATAACTTGGGAATTAATTTCAAATGATCTCTGTGCAGTAATCTCCTACATATAATAGAATTATTCAAATGTCTATGAACATTTTACATGCAGTACTGGAGTGAGTTAGATCAATCAAAAATTAATTGCATCTAAGGCATCAGTATAGCCTTCTGGGATCAGCTGAATACCAGTATGTCACAATAAAGTCATAATAATTGATGTAGCATTGAATCGTGCCTTTGCTTCTCACTTATAATGGCAATTTTATTAGCCGCGCAGGCTAGGTGGAAAAATGGAAAGAAAAGAGAAATGAAAGTAAGTTAAATACCAGCTAGTGGCCATTAACTTTGATTTAATTCTGTGCTTATGTGGTTTATCATCCTGACACTTTATGTACGCTTAGAATAGCTTGTCCTTGTTTTGCACAATTGCACTTTCACTGTACTTTATATTTATATATGTAGAGAGGAAAGGAATATACGGCTCAGTATTCAATTCAAGTTGTCAACCCAAAACATTTCTTCTGAACTTTGGTTTGATGGCTTGGGCATTCAACATGAAAAGTATCTCTCCCCGTAGGTATTTGGTTTCTCTTGGGCTTTTTTAGTTTCTGAAGGTGTGACTCTTGGGTGATTTATGTTGTATAAGTAGGGTGTGGATACAAAAATATTTAATAATTTCTCTTTTCCCTGGCAGCTTTCTTCTAACTTTTAAAATTGTTTTAAAGTCATAAAGCAGGACTATTGCTGTATCACAACTACTGGAGAGCGGTTGAACTGACTTTATACTTTTGCTTTTTTGTATGTGTGTATTAGGGAACAAAGAGGAATTACTTAGCTTCAAATTCAACGACAAACTTTTTATTATTTTCATAGAATCTATGAACTAGACAAGAGTCTGTTTTCCTTAGGATATTTGTTATTTGAAGAGCCAAATTGACAGTCATCAACTATAAAAATATAGTTATAAAAGAAAGATTTTGAACCCAGGTAAAAATATTTTTTTTCTTTTTATGTGTTTGATACCCCTTTGTAACATGTCACTGCTGCTGTCTTGGGCAAGTTTGCTTTGTTTACTGGTCTTGTTTCTTCTAAAAGTCTCTGCTCTTTACCACCTTCTTTGGCTACACACCTGCACCTTCATGTTGCTTCCCCAAGTGCAGGTCTGGCTTCTTAAAGGCATAGTTTTGGACCTTGTATGTAAAGCATAGTGCCTTTCCTAAAAGTGCGTTTCTCCCTCCTACCTATTAGGTAGGTAATGCATTTTTGACTGACATAAAATGCTTTGGTCCCTGGATGAAGAGATGTGTTTCTGCTATGCTAGACCACATCCCGCATCCCTAATGACAATCACTGCTTTCCCCAAAAGAAAGATGCTGAAAGAAAGGAAGTGCTGAAGCTCAAACCAGGAGGCTGTCATGATGGTGTGCTGTATTAATAGCATCAGAAAAGCAAGTCGTCTTTCCCCAAAATGGGCAAGAAGGGAATAAGACAGGAAGAGAGCAGTTAGGAAGCTGTCACAGAAATATTCTATCAGCCAGCATTTGCTCAGTAGGTTTTGTCCTCTTGGCTTCCCTCTGCTTCTTCCAGGGTTGTGTGCTCTCGTTCACCTGTTTTTATACTCATGCCTGTGTTTGAAACCTTGCTGCCTGTATGTGCTGCACTTTGGACAGTTGTGTGTGCTTCTCTGAGTGGGTGATCCTGCACTGTATAGAAAGTATATTTCCTGTTTCTTCTGAAATACAGAAATGCAGTCCTTTTGGAGCCATCTTCTAAAGGGGAATAAGAAGGCAAGCAGGGATGGCAAGCTGCGAAAGTGAACAAGAAAACCACACTGTTGCCGTGTGTGAGGGAGAGGGAGACGATACCAGTTGTTTTGTCTTGTTTTGTGACAGAGGGATCTGAAACCAGATGTTGATAATAGTTAAACACACTCAACTTGTAGCTAGATACTCAGGTAGGAAAAACCTTCAAACACAAGATGGAAATCCAGATCTAGAAAAAAAAAAATTCTAAACTGTCAGGGCTCATGAGTAGTGGAAGAAAGTGATATAAGAGGCTAGAAGACACATTGGTGGCTGAGAGCTGGCAAATGGAGCACTGGAGATTAATGTAGAAGTAGAGGAGCTTCTTCAGTCCACGTAATGTGACTTCTTCCCCTGTGAGTTTGCCTCTGTTGCAAAATGCTGTTTTACCTTGTTCCCTTTTGTGTTTCATCTATCTAATCTTCTTTCATTGCCTCATCTTACTGCTAAATTCTTAAAAGCAGGAGCAGACTCAAATTGCAGGAAGGTAGATTGGGCTGAGACCTGTGCGGCTGCAACTATCTTGCTACTTAGCTTATTTTTGCATACGAGCTCTGGAATGTCTATCTTAATTGTAAGTGCTTAGATTGCACTGTGGATTTGCCCTGCAGTTGGTGACATGGCAACAGATGATTGTATAGACCCTTGCTAGATACATGCAAGAGCGGGAAGGGATTGTGACAGTCTACAAGAACCTGAAAGACATGAAAAAGGAGGAAGGGGTGTGATAGGTTAGCAGCGTACAGTTGGCATATGGTAAAAATCCCTGCAACGGTTGGCAGGAATTTTTCCCAAATGATAATTTTCTCATTTGTTCCCCATTTTAAAATCTATCTGGAATAAGTATCTCTGTGGAAGTGATAGCAAAGCCTTCATGTTTGAGAGGCAGTAAAATTAGCAGACATAAAGATGCAGAACATACTGTAGATTATACAGCTGGAACTACGCTGGAAAAATCTGTTCCCCTTTCCATTTACCGATTAAGGATTTTAACGTTCTATAGGCATTATCCAAAATTCTTCATAGGGATAATTAATTTATTGGCTCGATAAGGATGTGTATTGTCTTGGCAGATGCTGCCAGTCAGGGTTTCTGGTTAAACATCCCTTTTGGAGCTCCTGATTTGAAATGAAATGCAAAGTTGAGGCATGACAGAAATATTTCTCACAGTCAATAGGTGAACTTTCTGATTCTAAGCACAGTGGAGTGGGGAAGCTTTCACCAAGTTTCCTTTGAACCTCAGTAACCTGCAAAAAGGCTTTGTGAAGTACATGGCATCAACAAGTGGCACCAGATCCTGAAGAGCTAGCTCAGCCTTTTTAATGAAGAGCAATGATTCCTAAAAATAAAAACTAAACAACACTTGTGGGTGAGGGGGTGGAGGTGTATGTCTGGCTTTTCCTTAAACATCTGCATGTTTTGAAATTGTGTTGATCTTTCCCTAACTGGAGGCATTTTACTTCACGAATTGTGAATTTAAGAATATTTCCTTGTGTGTTTCTAACCGTGTAACATCTCTGCGACATTTATCACAACTGCTGTGTTTCAGCACAGTTGTGATTTTTAACGGCTTTAGCCCCATACACTTTTGTTCCCCTCTACACACTGTGTTGTCTTTGGTTATGTTTTTTTCCCCACCTTCCCTTTCCCCTCGTCTCTCCTGCCCCTCTCCCCTCCTCTCTGCCTGCATGCGCTGCCCTTTCGGTAGCTGCATTTGCTTAGCACCAAACCTGATCACCAGCCATCAGATTCACCTGTTCTCTGGTTGTTTCTCTCTCAGGTTCTGTGTTCTCTTTCACTCCTGTTGTACAAAATTTTACTGGCTGTATCCTGTAGCATAAAAATGTGAAATTCATTTTGTTAATTAATATTTGAGTTATTGTAGCAATGAAGAGTTTATTAACTTGCTTATAGTTTTCTCGTTTACTTGTCAGTATGAAGATACAATTTTTTATTTGACACAAATTTTGATCAGAGTTGAACGATTTAACTAAGCTATTGTTTGTGACCTGCATTGTAAAAGTATGCTTTGCTACTTACTGGCAATACCTGTGAGGCTGTGCATTTTTCTTTCCATTTATGTGATCTGATCTATAGCTGTGAAGTACAAAGTGTTTCTTCTCCCCCAAGCTGTTTTTGTGCAAACAGTTTTCAGTCAATTAAGAATTTCTCTATGGACTTTTTGTTTCTAAACTCACAGGTGAACCCTAGTCAAATTTTGGGCTCCCCAAGTTCTTCCTCCGTGGCAGGAGTGTGAGGTGCAGTCAGAATCAAGCTGGCACTGAAATTCTGTTGAGTGGTGTGGCTTCTGCTCCGGTCGTGGGGATTTCTGTCCCAGGTTTCTGTGTTGCAGAATTAGGGCTACCTTATTGAGAGAATCAGGAGTTCTGAGAACACATTTAACAAAAATTTGCCTTCTTACTGGAGCATTCAATTTTTGTATTTCCATAAATGGATTTGTGAATGAGACTTTCTTAATGTTTTTGTCTTACTGTAACTGAAAAAAACCCCGGGTATTATTCAAATGAAGAATACCAGGAAATAGCTCCATGTAAGTCCATTTATCTGCTTTCTGCAATCATGGGTTATATTACTGCACATAATGCTAATATGGCCTAAAGCAATACATTATAATAGCAATGTCCTGTTAACGGTTATATGAAAGTATTTCCCATAACAAGAAGTGATACTTACCTTAGATGATTTTGTTTTCTTCCGTGGTGGTTCATGGTGTAGCTTTTTGGATGTTTACAGAGCTGGGTATTGTCTTTGTTATTTAAAGCTGTTCATAAATGTGTTCAAAATGCTGTGTTAATTGTTCACTTGTTCTGTCAGCTTTCTATTTATTTTTCTATAGCTTAAAAAGAAAAAAGCACCATGTACATGTCTATTTTTAATAATTCTGCGTTTTTGTTTATTGTTTTGGTTTTGCATGGCTGCTGCTGAAGTACTTGGTAGCAAAAGATATATTCCCCTTCATTTGTGTCCGTCCCCCTGTTGTTCCCCGCCGCCCCCCACCCCCCAAAATATTATCAGTGAATAATAAATGAGTCTCCTTCCTTCATCTGTAGTAATATTTTAGTGTTTGTCAAAGTATTACTTCATTTACATTTATTTTCAAGGTGCCTTTAAGGATGTTCTGACTTTCTTATTTTTGGTATGAATCTTGTTATTCAAATGAATTAAGTCGGCAGTAACTTTTGGCAGCTTCAGTGAGGACAGAGACCTCTGGAGACCTGTTGGGCTGGAGCCTGGAAACTTGCAGTGGCTTCCAGTTCCCTGCGGCATGAAGCTCTTAGCTGAGACTTGGTGCTCTTGAGCAGCATCATTTTAGCAAGGCATCACTATTGGACATCTCATCTCGTTTTCTGAAGGTTAGGTGTTGAATGATAAGCTTTCAGCTTGTGGGACAAGCAGTGTTGTAAGGCTGCTTGTATCTATAGCGGACTGGATTTCCCACTGTTGGTAGAGTGGGGGAGGAAGAGGGAAGCCAACAACATTGCAGTCCTTTCTTCTGCCAAAAGGTGGAGTGAATGATCTACTGAACAGCCAGTGCTGCTGATTGATTTTCTAGGCAACTAGGAACTTTTCCGCAAGGAGGGAAAGGTTTTCTGTTGCCTTACAGAGTTAAAGCTTCATACTTCTTATAATTCGTGCTAAATGTAATGAGGCAATTCGTTTTAATGAATTGACCAAATTGGTTGGTAACAGATGGGTTGGTGACAAATGGGTTAATTAGAAGCCTTACATAATCAGTTTTATTTCAATTATTTTGTCTACTTATGTGTGAAAGGGTTATTTTAAAACAATCCTTTCACCTCTTGCAGAAAGAAGAAATATCTGCGCTATTGGTCAAAGCAGTCTCTTTGACAAATAAAGGGATCCTTGTCAAATCAAACTAAAAATAGTATTGGCGTGCCATAATTACAAATGAAAAAAGCTAACGTTTTCAGTAGTGCAAGAAAATTATTTTAGACAGTTGCTATGGAACACTAAATTTCTTTGGCAAATAGAACCGCGTGCTGTAAGCATAGCTGGGTATATAGTGTCTTTTTCTGCAGTTTTTCATTTCCATTGTCCATGCTAGAATTACCTGTTAGATTCTGGCGAGTGAGCTTCTCCCATCAATTACACTAGCACGAAAGCAGTAGTCTTTGTTTTTTTCCCCTCTATCTTTGTCCCTGTGTTTGCTTCACTTAGTGTCTGCCTTTGTGCCAAGGGACTCTGTCTAATTATTTCTCTCAGGTACGCACTAGGTGACTTGACACTATTACTAACCCCTTGAGTTAGGTGCTGCCAGTCTGAACCATTAAATAAGAAGTGCTGGGAAGTCTAATCAGGATTAGTTGAAGGAGGCTCAAGTCACAGGGGAGAGACTGTGTAATTTAGATTCATCAGGTAAATGAACTACAGAGGTGTATTATGGGTAAAACTGGTCCCAGAGTGGCCTTTTTTGTTTGGGAACACTATGGTGACTTTCCAAAGGTAAGGCGTGGTAAGCTTCTATTTTTACAGCAGTTGTTAGGATACATATTGCATCTAATGTCTGGTGTCTTCCATTGCCTAGATGTTTCCCCCCAACCCCAGCATTCCCATTTATTTGTAGAAATCTCGCCTGTAGAGGTAGTCTGGTTTGACTGCTTCCAGAATATCCCTTTTCAGTCCAGACTTTGTAGCTCTTCAGAGAATTGAAAGATGGAGGAGTACTTTTAGCTATGAACATTTCCAGTAATGCAGATTTTTCCCATTAAATGTCAGTAACAGCATTAGAAGAGAAGTAAAATGTCTGGTAGGTGGCATAAACGGGGCAGAGAGGTTAAATGACTTCCCCAGGTGTACTTAGGAAGTCTGAGTCAGATTGCAGTCCAGAGCTGAGTAGGGTTTGTATTTCGGTACCTTTTTCAGACTACAGATGATTCTAGTATCAACCTCCTTGTATTAAATTTTAAACATAACCCCTTGATTCCCTCCTGTCCTACAAAAAAACACAAAGCAGTTTAAGCACTTAAAAGATGTGGGGGAAAAATGCAGTGTGGGAAGGTGAAGGAACAGCGATAGCAAATTGGAAGGTTGTTTTGATGATTCAGTAAATTTTGTACATTTTGGGCACTGTGAACACTGGCAGATCTAATTGTGTGTTACAAGACTTTCTTCAGCTTTAAAGTGCATTTATGTAACATTTTTTTTACCCATTATTGTAAAAAATGCAAGATACTTTAGCTAGATCACAAGTTCACATGAAGAATGCTCATACAGAGAGGATGAGGAGGAAAAGTACTTTGATTTGACACAAGGTGATGAGTTTTTACTTAAATGAAGTCCTTTGCAGTGCTATATTTGCATATCACTTACACTGTTCTCAAAATAAAAAGTCTTTCAGGCTTGCAGCCGTTCATATTCGAAATACTCTCACTTCATTGCTTATTCTATATAAGGCATAACTATCTGGAAGAACGAACTTAAATGGTAATGAATTCAACTGCTTTATCCATTCAATGTGTATTCATTTTAGGAGAACTGGGAGGGGTGCAGGGATGGAAAAGGGATGAAAGGGAGGTAAAGGAGGAAAAGGGATGCTTTGTGTAAAACTGAGTTGCCTCTAGAAGCAGATCTTTATCTTCAGGTCTAAGTACTATTTCAGAGGCAGCCAACACATAATTCACAGGTTTACTCACTTCTCCATTGCTTAAAAAAGATGGCAGTTGTTTTGAAAATAATCTAAAATCTGATACCATTGAGCTGGGGAAGGCAAAGTATGTTTGAATTTCCAGGAAACAAAGCCAAACGTTTATGAACTGGAGCACATGGTAAGGAGTGGTTGCAAACCTCATGGTGCTGGGAGGTTGGCCTACTGGTGGCTCTACTTGCCAGTTCCTTATCTGTTTTGGATGTTGTGCTGCATGGGAAAGGTCTTCCAGTATGGAGATGACTAACAGAGTACTTGCAGCTTAAAGGTCCCAATTACTGTAAATGTTGAAAATGAAAATTTCCCTGACATACCAAATGACCTTTGGTTCCTGTGGGCCACAGAGGGTGGTGTGTTGCTGTCCGTTTAAACAGTAAGACGCAGATTTAGTATATTGAGGTAGACCAGAGTATGAGAAACGTTCTGTAAAACCCCATTGTTTTATTTCTGCTCTTTGCTCTGCTTGTTTTAGCTGTACGAGCTCTGTACATAACATTATCTATGGCAGAATGCAGGCATGCTACTGGAATGCTTGGCGTGGAAATAGGTGCTGTGTTAGAATCAAGTAGCCCATGGTGGCTACCTGCGTGGACAGGAGGACTTACTTTAAAGGTTAGCTGTGGCGGTCTTGCTGGTATAGACAAAATAGGAGTGGTCTCATTTCATTAGGTGTTTACAGCCGTAGAACGTGTATTTCCTTTGCACGTGCTGACACAAGGCACTGTGCAATAATATGACCGTGGGAACTCTGTGAGTGTTGGTATAAATACCTTTCTTTCAAAGCATTTATTGCCCTTAAGTAAATTGACTTGAGATACAGGATTAGTCTGCAGTCCGAGTGCTGAGAAATCAGTTGGGTGCTCAAGTCAAAGGCATCGCCTGATCTCTTCACAGGGGAAATTGCAAACTGAAAATTTAGGCTCTTGGGTTTAGTTTGATTTCTGGATATCCTTTTCTTAGAGCTGCTGAGAACAGGCAGGGTCATGCTGTAGTTTTGGTTCTAGAGCATGTTAATGGGGATTGTTTCTTCTGTCACTGTAACTTAAAGCTACAGCTGTAAAGAAGCACTTAGTGATGTAATCATGCACAACTTGATTATATGCCAGTTTTATCATCTGATCTGGCTCTTATTGAAGTAGTGAAACTTTGTCTGAATTAAAGTGGATTTGAATTTTAAAAAATGGTCTATCCTAAATATAGTGTGTCTATATGAATGCATTGTAGAGATCAAAAAGTTATGCTGTTGGTGTTTTGTTGTTTAAAAGGGATATTGCAATGTTGACAGTGCCATTTAAATTGTGGTATTCATTTGTAGTAAGGTCGAGTGAGCTCCCATGTCTGTCTTTTAAACCTAAAATATTGACAGTAATGTAATCAAAGTCCTTACTCTTTATAGAAGGTTTCCTGAGGCTGTCCCTCAGAAACCTATTAAATCTGAAAGAGAAACGAAAACGGAGTCTCGTAGGGCTGACTTAAAGGACACAGGAAAATCCAAATCTCCACTGAATCTCTCTGTCTCATTCTTGACACGAAACTAGCACGGACTTTGTGAGCATTTCCATGTTTCTTTCCACATGCCTGTTTTCCAGCATTTATACAGGGGAACGTAGTGGGAGACAGTAAAGCTGTTAATGGCCTTATCTCTTTTCTTCTTTTGTTTCTCGGTGTTAGTGTTTAAAACCACCCACCAGGACCCTTCCTGCCAAGGCCTCTTGTATTTAAACCTTTAGCATTCCTAATATAAAGACCCACTTCCCCTAATGAACTGACTTGTCAAACATACACATTTGTTTGAAAAAAAATTCAAAAGGAGCGATTTGACATTTTTAAAAAAATGTATTACCATATTTCATAGCTACAGTGTGTACTTACTGGTGGGACTAGTGGCGTAAGGCCTTTGGTGCAACATTTCTTCCAGTTAGCTGACTCTATGACCCTTCATGTGCTACTTCTATTCTACCCTGGAATACATCCTATGCTCCAACGTGTCAGATATGCTCATCACAGAAAACTGTCCCATTGTTTTTAGTTTCTGTCAAAATTTTTAGGGAGAACACTCCATTTCCATGAGTGTCTGTAAATAAATCAGAAGTATTTGTAAATAGTATTCTGTTTGCTCAGTTGTAACACCTGCTTTAAAAGATCCTTCTAGCTGAAAGCCATTTCAGAGTTTGTTGCTCAAATTAATTGTAGGAAGTGCTTTTTAAAAGAAATGGAAAAAGAAAGCACCAGGTGGCATGGCTCTGACTTCATATGGTTTACTTGCTACTCATGCCCTCTTCAAACACACCGAAAGGAGTGTCCCTTATTCCACAGTCACAGGCAAAAGTTCTTAAAGATGTCTTGTGTTAATTTCTGCTTAGGTTTGTGGAGATAGGGCTAGATACTGACCTCTCCTCAATACTTGAAACTCTCCATTGTGTTCTTTATATTAAAATAAAAAGTTAGCTGACCCACGAATATGCCAGCTCTGCTCCCCCTCTGCTCTCCTACCAGCCCTGCATGTCCCCTGAGCCGGGGGAACAAGTTTGCTTGCTGTACTCTCATCCTCCTTGAGAGCATCACGGATTCCCCCCGCAGCAGAGGGACATCGAGTTGCTAGTGAATTAGTGTTTTTCTTTCAGATGCAGAGTTATTTAGCCCAGGTGTTTCAGGAGGGGGAGAGAATTCAAGGAGTGTTCAGTGACCTTCACGCTCACCCTACCATGTGGTTTAGTGCTGGCAGAACAGTCTGTGCTTCCAGTGGGACCTGCCTGGAAACACTACAGTGGTTACACAACCATCCAAGTTTCCTTTATGTGGTATTTTTTGGACAGTCTTTCTCTTGCAGGTGGAATACTTTTTCTGTGTCAGGAATATTGTACATGTGTAACTGAAGAGGATTTTTTTGTTTACCTTTAATCCCTGGCCCATTTCTGTATATTCGTCCCTCTGCATACATGAAGGGATCCTCATCACGTCCTATTTGTGTTGGACAGAGGCCAAAGGTCTCTCACCACAACGGAGACCCAGCTGTGCTAAGTAGCGGTGCTGCAGAGTGTAAAACCACAAGCCTCGACCCAGAAGAGGTTACCACCAGCCTACTCAGGGCACTGTGTGGGGGCAGAGGATGGGACGTGAAGCCATGCTCAGCTAGGTGAGGTGGAGTGAGTGCTCAAGGCAATGCAGCAGGGCAGCGGTAGAACCAGAAAGAAATCACAAGTTGTCTGAATTGCAGATTATGTTACTGTGTCCTTGTCTTCTGCATAGATAATCAGGGCTTGACCAACTTAAAGGATCTAGTCCAGAAGAAAGAGGGCTGTGATGCATACTGTCTCCAGTCACGGAGGCTTTTCCCTTGGTTGGGAATTAACGTGACTGCTGTGCAGAGGGTAAGGTTTGCTATTAAATACAGGAATTCTGCCACTCTTGTTTTGAGTCACTAAACAAATATTTGCCCTGTTGCCTTAGTTTCCCTAGCTATCCAGTAGTCACACGAGGACTGCCTGGCTCTGGAGACTTTTGTTTTGCAGGCAAATTGTTACCTTGAATTGATTTGATTTCATTGAAATATAAATAACACGAACAAGCTGTTATGAGTTTATAACAATATCTCCTATACATAGCTGTACTGTCAAAGCAGATGGTGTTATCTCTGGCTCCAGAATTAAAGTAAGGCTGAGAACGTGTTTGTTGCTTCAGTGTTAATCCTGGAAACAAAGTAGTAATCTAAGAATCCAACAGCAGCATATTCCTGTACATGTTTTTAAAAAGCAACAAATAGCAATAAAACAAGGAATATTCTTAGTACTTGGTAAGAGAAAAAATCTGGTACGGAAAAATCATAAAAGCTGGAGTTGGTACTATACTGTCTCCTGTTTTAGATCTCTAATGTTTCCAGACTGGAAAAAATTTGTTTGCTCTTACCTTTATTGTTCTGTTTTAATGATAGTTAATTTCTTATTCTGCTTCGTAAAACTGTAGAGAAAACCATTACAGCCTCTACTTATGCACTGGCTTTTCTGGCAGTTTGTTTGTGGCTGTGTAATTTATAGTTGGGCAGGCTCTGTTGGCTAATTTTTTTCTTACTGTTCTTGTGGTGCAAAGGATGAAACCAACATTCTGTTATGAAGAATGAAAATGTTTCCAACATTGCGTTGAAATCAGTGTCATCTAGGCTTGTTTTTTGGTTATTTGTAAACTGCTTAGAATATACTGTAACACGTCATCTAGGTTAAATCCCTTACAGAACGCAACTCCCGTGTGTTGTGCTGTGCATTTTAGTATATTTGTTTGGCACAGTATAGCTTCATTGACAGAGTTTTCCAAACCCAGATCCTGTGTGAGGCAGCGCGCAAGCAGATGCCGGGGGAAATGCTTAAGAGCAGGGTAAGCACATAATAGTTCCCTCACTCTTCCAGTGATCCACTTCAGTTTTGAACCTTTGTAAACTTTTATATCTTAAGGCAATGAGTTCTCCAGTGTAATTACATGTTGCAATTTCATTTGACATCCTATAGCTCTTGTATTATGAGAGCTATTTGAACAATTGTTTCCTATCTAACTGTTCCATGACTTCTAGTATCTTAAAGATCTTCATCATACTCTTAGCTGTCTCTTTTCCAGACATAGTATTGATGTATTTAGTTGTTCATCTGAATGCAAACCATTTAATTTCTTTGATTGTCTTTGCTGTTTTCTGTACTTTTTTTAGTATATGACAGCTCTGTTGTGATGGAGAGATAAGGGAGCATACTTATTCCTTTGTTCGTAATTCCTAGCATTTGATTTGATTATTTTTTTTAACTGCTAATGAAGACTGAGTTGGTGTGTTTACAGAACTGTCAATTGCAACTTGAAAATCTCATTCCTGAGTGCTAATAGCAGTTTCAAAGTCAATCACTGCATGTAAAAAGTGAGGATTGTCTTTCTCTGCATGCATTACTTTACATTTATCAGTCTGGAGTTTTATATGCTCTTCTATCAGAGTCACTCAGGACTGTGAGAACCCTCTGCAATTCTCTGCAGTCAAGTTATGTTTTTATTATTATAGATGCTTTATTAACATAAGCGGACTTTGTCATCTTGGTATTCGCCCCTTTTGCAGATGATTTATGAATACGTTGAACGGTTTAGCCTTCAGCAGAAATCTGTGCTATCTATGATCTCTACATGGTTGCTGCTTGAGTAGTGGGACCACACTGGAGGCTTCCTGGATTAGACAATGCGTTTATTTTTGTATCGTTCATTTCTGAACATTTAACCAATTCAACTTGTGTATTTCTGTCCCCTGGCAGATTACTTTTATAAGAAGTTTCACTGATATATGCCTTACAGAAATCCAACAAGACTATATCAAGCATGTATTTCTTGTCCATATGCTCTGTGACTCTTTCCAAGAACTCTAGTAGCTCGTGAGCTGTGATTTTCTTCTAGAAACATGGTGTTAACCCTTCCTCCATATGTTCTGTTTCTGTGTGTGTCCTTAAATTTTCCTTATCTCTTCAGGCACTTCTCCTACAGTGGAAGCCTGAGGTTCTGGTCTGTATTTCTTTAAATTATCCCCTGAGTGATTTTAAAAATTGATGCTGCAGTTTACTACTGTCAGGTTCTCTGGGACGAAGAGGAGGTTACATCTGAGCTATTTCATTTATTTCCCATAGTACTCAGGTGTGTGATTTCTGACACTACACTACTTCTTTCTGCCTGCTTCTACAACTACAAAAGAAAGAAAATCTAACACAAGATTTCTATTTTTTTCTTGTGAATAGGATCAAGACCACAAGCCAAGTGGTCCTGGCCTGTTGTGGGAGCGCTGCGACAGTTTTCTGACCAGTAAAGCTCCACAAGAAATAACTAGTGGGTGCTGCTGGTTGGGAGGAAAAGGGTTGTTACTGGCAAATTACCCTTCCCTGCAGAGGGCGTCTTTGTATTTGTATTGTCTCAGGTCCAACAAGGGTTTTAATGGGCAGAGTGAATTCAGTGTCTTGCCACAGGCAGTGGACTTTCTGCCTGGGTTATTGGGGAGGTACGAGCTCTATTATGTGATTATATTTAGATATCATTAAGAGGGAGAAACAAAGCATTGTTTTAAATGGCTTGTTGCGTAGCATCGGATGGAGAGAGAGAGGCTACCTTCTCAGCTGCTTCTGGGACATTAGTAGATTATGTAGAGTTGCAGAGAAGTTAGTCCAGTTGGTTAATACGTGACTTCACACTTCCGCTGCGCGTGTGTTGTCAAGGTGCTTAGCCGCACAGAAGTATATTAGCTGTGTGGAATAGTTGGGGACCGTTTTGACTTCTTCAGTGTCATTTTTATGTTTGCAGCAGGTTATTCCTGATGAAGTATTTTAGCTCTTTGTCTCAATACTACTGTAACAGAGCAAAGTTTTTCTTGAGCAGCAGTTTTGCGGAGGAGAATTAATTGTTTGCTATCTCTGCAGCTACCTGTGCCGGTACAGAATTGGATTTGATGCAAGATAAATGAATACTTCTTCCAAAGTGACTTCATAATATTTTTGGCCTCATTTTCCTTTACGTTGGGAACTGCTGTAGTTCTTTTCCTATTCAAAAAAGTGGCAATGAGCAAAAATTAGGCCTTCCTGTATACCTGATTTCGTAAAACAATTGCGTCCATTACTGATTTTATTTATTCTGTTTGTGCTGCAGTTAAACTTGTAGTAGGCTGTCAGTGGTCTAGACTAAAGCCACAAAGATGTAAAGAGTGCGTTACGTGTGACACAAGATACAGGCAATTGGTTCATATCGTTTGGAGTATGACTGGCTATTTTAGAGAGATTGTGTATGTTTCTGCTTAAGCTCTCTGTCTCTCAAAGTACATAGAGTATATATGCACTTTACAGAGACAAACTCTTTTGGTATTGTTTTGTCTATAGTATACACTAGGGAGTCAAAAAACACCTGTATTCATTCTAAAAGGAGTTGGATGCTTTTGAACACAGTTGAATTGGATTTATTTTTTTTTTTTTCAGCTTGGTAAAGCTTGGAATTCTTTTTAAGCCTGTTTGCCCTTATCAGGACTTTCTTCATACAACTGCTGAAATATAATGTTAATATCTTTATAGGCTATTGACCTCATTTAAAAACTCCTTTTCAGTTGCAGAAAAGGCCAGAATTATCAGGGAAAGAATGGCACGCATTAAAAAAATACACTATAGGAAAAAACCCTGTGCTATGAACTAATTCGTTCTCGCTTGGCCTTAATATTTTAGAATATGTTAGTCTGATTCCTGTATTTTGACAGAGAATGGTTTAGGGTCTGCTTGCCCTATCTGCATGCAACTGTTTCTATTTCCTTTCATATATCTTATAGTATTTGTACTTTATGCAGTTAGTATGAAAATTTACAGTTTGCTTAAGGCAAAATTGTACAGTCAAGTTTTGAATATATTCAAGGATGGAGAGTCCACAGGGGCTGTGTATATGTGTGTGCACATGTATACAGCCTTCACAATACATACTTTTATAGCACCATCACTCCGTTGCAGTGGAAACGTGCACCAATACGATTACGATATGAGCTAGTTAGCACGATGTCATTGTACTTCAAGTTTGAAGCTGTAGTTTCAAATGTTGCCAGGTCTCTCTTTTAGTTTGAGTGCATCTGTTTCTAATGGAATACATTTTGGTATGTCAGTGCCACCACTATCTACAATACCTTTAAAATGTATTTGTTTCTAGAAAACGGGATCGTGTTGATGCATGCTACTTAGTATATGATGTTAATACTGCAGCCCCCAGCAATAAGTCATTTATTTGCCTAGTACTGTAGCTGGCTTTTCTCATCCAATTCACTGTAACATTTTGGCTATCCAATAATACAGGATGTTTATGTTCTGGTCTAAGTATATTTCATGATGCATGTTTAGTGCATAAAAAGCTTAAATCTGTACAAAGATTCTAGTAGGAAAAAACAATCTAAATATATATACTTGATACTTTCTTTTGAGCATAGACCTCTTCACAGATCACACACGCTTAAACTCGATATTACATGTGAGTGTATGCAGTGAGGCATTCATGCTTATTGGGGATTACAAACTTTGCAGAAGAATGCTAATTGCATTGTCAAATGTGCTTTTACTGTTATGTTGATTTTTAAAAAGCTGGCGGATGTGTTTTTTGTTACATAACCCCTTTTATCTAGTTTCTGTATTTAATGAATTTGAGATATACATGTGTGGAGAAGCGTTATATTTAGTTTGCAATTGGTTGCCTGACAACACAGCATCAGTCTCCTCTTTCTGCACTGGAGGTATGGTAATGTTCTTGCCAGTTTTAAGAATACTTATACAGTTAGACTGAGAAAAAGGATCTGTCAGCAGCATATTATGAGTGTCCATCTATGTTATTTTCAGGCACCTCCATAAGGTATACCAGTCACATTACTGATAGAAATAAGGTTTCAAAATGGAGCATTCAGATGTTGGGGAAACAGCAGGTTTACAGTTGTATGGTGCTTGTTGTGTACAGAATGAGGAGGGAGCCGTGTAGAAAATAGGTATGCAGTTGTGCAAGTGAAGGCTGTAAAACTTGGGAGCATACGAAGGGGCAGAACTGATCCTATTCGGATAGGTTCCAGCCTAGTGTTCCTTAACTTGAAAGCTTGATTTAGCCTGATTTTGATATTAATTCAGTTTCTCAGCAACCTACTGCTCCCCATTCTGACCAAAAAAAAGATGAAGTGAAAAATGTTTTCTTCTGTAAACTATGGGTAAACCGCTGCCCCATATTTAGATGCATATTTAGATCTTGAGCTTTCGATATGCAGTGGAGGTGTTTGCCAGACTAATTTAACTTGTTGGTGGCAACAGAAGACTTACCCTGGAGGGGAATGATCTGTTAGTGCCACATGATGAGAGCTCATGGAAGATGGGGAGTCTCTTACCCAGGACTGACTTTCACCCCTCTGGTGCTGTGGATGCAGATGTCGGTGCTTCGGCAGAGTTACAGGCCCAGCCCTGTAGTGTTCATAATGTTGGTTCTTATTTCAGCACACTCACAAAGTTCATGGGACGAACAAAAGGCAGTTCCCCTGCTTGAAGGTCTTGTCTTTGCTGCCTTGCAAAGGCTTCCTGTAAATAATGGCTTTCCATTTAACCAGACAGGATTGTTCAATAAGTGGTCGTAATGCTCAGTTTTCTTTCTTGCAAAAAACTGCTTTTGCTAAGCTTGTGGGGACCCATGGCTTCTGATGGGTGGGTGAAGTGATGAAAAGGGTGGTTTTCTACGTTTGACACATGAAAGAAGTAAAAATAATTAATGAAAAAAATGGAACTTGTTTTTAAATACACTTCTCCATTTGAAGTTCTATTTTTCTTCATTTAAAATTTCTATGCTTTTCCTCACCCTTCTGGAGTGCACAAGGGAAGGAAAGGTTTTAAAACCCTTCTGGAGAAAACAGAACTAGAACTGAACTTTCAGTTACCTGCATTTAATGTTTTTCTGCCATTGAAAAATATGACAAACATTTTTCCTGGAAAAATAAAGCTTTTTGATTAAATTCAATTCCTCAGTGGGAACATCTGTGTTGAAAAATTTACCAGGTTTATTAAGAATCCTGATTATACTGTGTTGTTAACTTCACACTCTAATATATGTAGTAGGAGGGTGTCTTCCATTGCAATGCGTGCAAATCTGCTGCTTATTCATTCCCAGAGGCCATACTGGCTTTGATGCTTCCAGGACACACATCACTAAGGATGTCCTGTCTCTCAGCAATGCAAAGTCTGAAAATTGAGAATGGGATACTGATTTATTTCAGCACATCTAGAGCTTTAGAACAGCCATTCCTGAAATCTGTTGTCTTTTTTTAAATAATAACACTGACAGCACTGTAACTATCCCTAGTTTTTGGGAAAAGTTCTTTGGCGTGTAACTGAGATTTGTTAGAGCAGCTGAAGGATAAGTACATTAGGAGAGTTTTCACTGAGTGGCTCATTCTGGAAATGAATACTTTTCTTGGGATTTGAACTCTTTGTCGGTTAAAGTTTGGATCCAGAGCTTTACCATGTGTTCCAAAGTTATTACCATTTGAATGTGCTGTGAAATCAGTTTCTAGTCACAAACGCGGAGTAGCATCAACTGTCTCTTCAAAGCTTCAGCAGAGATTCGAGGTTACATTGTGACTCCGGAGGGTTTCCACGAACACAAAGATCATCTGGCCTTTGCGTGGCTGGCAGACGCATTAATAAAATTGGCCTGTTGTGTACAGAGAGGATTTTTTCTCTTTAATAGTTAAATGCTTTTTGCCAGCACTAAATGTGATTGGAACTAATGAAAAGATGCTTAGTTATAAGTAGTAGCAATAGAAGTAAGTTGTAGATCTGATTTTAATAGCTGTTCTTTATAAGTATACCAGAGGAAATTTTTTTTTTGTGGGGGAGGATTTCTCAGGTGATTAATCTTTACAGAAATGTAAGATAAGTCTTCGTGTAATGGAAATAATGTTTCTCTTGAAAATATTATTGTTCACATGCTGCTTGAAAACTTAGTTTGCAGTAGATTTAGATGGCAACGGGTTCTGAATCATTGAAACAAAGAATATAGTCGAGGCCAGTCTGCTGTCTGCAATTTCAGGATGTAGCTTCATCATGTGCAATGTTAAATATTGAACTAATTTTATTAAATGAAAGGCAAGCTCATCTTATTTAGCCAGTGATTATACGGTAAGCGGGTAAGAAGATATGTGAGTGAATCTCAGTAACTGCAGAAATGAACTGCAGCTGAACATTTAACCTTCCAGATGGGACTTTGGACCTGTAAGACTGACTAGAAACAGACCAAATGATCTTTTTCAGGAGACTCGATTCTTCCCTTTCTGGTGCATATTTAATACACCAGAGGAACAGCTGTTCTTTAATGTGGAAAATGGTAGACCCTGAAAGGAGGAGACGGCCAGTCAAATTGCATTTTTCGTCATGACTGAGGCTGGGTGAATGGCAGCGCTGGGAGGAGAAAACCCAACTTGGCCTAAGTTTGTGTGTGTATGGGCTGTTTTGTACAGGATCATGTATTTGTGTATATACACACATATATATAGTATATGTTACAGTTGCACGTAGTTATATCTATGAAAACATACATAAATTACTGTATAGTGCGAGTTGTGGATTTTGGGGAAGGATTCAGTTAAAAATCTGAATGTTATTCCAGGACCTGAGGCTCTGGGCATAAACAATAGTACATATAACCGTCATGCTAAACTAGTCTGATTAAAATTATTCTTTACAAAGGAGACTCATCTAGTAAAGATTGGATGGACTTTTCTTCTCTGCTACATAAAGGTCCTCTGGAAAAGATTAAGTCTGAAATCTAAAAAGCAAGTCATCTTTCAGTGATAAAGCACAGAGTCTGTAAAACATATTCATTTATTGCTGGCTCTAGTACCAAACCCTATTATTATACATTGGTCTATTTTTAGGATAAAAAGGATTGATAATAAAATCCTGGTGTCAGTAGTTTTATGAAACCCAAGAGAAGACAATGTTTATTCTGCCACTTTCACTAGCAATTCCTGCAGAGATTGCAGCTAAGTGTCTCCTACTGTAAAGCTACCCTCTGAGCTCATGGGTAGTTTTCCCCCATCTCCTCTTATGAGAAAAGTCCTGTAGGGTTTAATGGAGAGGAAATAGTAATTTCAAAAGAGTACGGAACATTTAGATGCTCTACATCCTCTTTTGGACCTTCAGTGATTTGACAGATCTTAGGAATTAATTTGATCACAATATAGAATTATAGAGTGATTGAAAAACGTGATAGGAAGAATATTATTCTCCACACAATACTGAGCGTTTGCAAATAGGATGCGAGTTTATGAGTTGCAAGAAACAGAAGTATGTAGGGGTGTGTGTAAGGTTTTTCCTTGCTGCCCTGCCTTAGCCTTAACCTGAAAATGGGGAGCTTCAAGAGGGAATTGGCCTCTGTGCTAAACGACTCTACTCATCCTGTCTGAATCGTAAGTTGGGAATAGCTTGGTATTGCAGTCAGTGGCACTGAGAACACATTCATGCTCAAAGGTATCTATGAAAGATATAAGGAAAATAATAAAATCTTGGATATATGGAAATAATTTGTTGACACATTTCACTTTACTACGTTCAGCTTTCAGCAGACAATATTGCTCTTCATTCAAGGCCAGAATGAGCCTAAACCGAGCAGCAGTGCACACACAGAAAGGCAAAATGAAGACACGAGAATGGCTAGAGGAGGCAAAGCCTGGAGATGGGAAGAGTGGCATTTCTAAGAAGGATTTTAATCTACTTGTACGACTTGAGAGACTCAGTCACTAAATGTTTCTTTTGTGTAGTGTATCTGCAGTAGCTAATTGAAGATAGGTGGCCTTAGCAGAGACAGCTTTTAGGTGCCTATTGAAAGCCAGCAGCAGTGAAGGACTTTTTCAGATAAGGGAGGCAATTAATTTGACATCTCTGGTTGTGACCTTATTTTTTTCTTTAGCATGCAGTGTTCAAGGAAAAGGAGAGATTTGCTTGACTTGCTTGAGGAGGGCTCTAGGTAGGCTTCTCAAGTTTGCAGCCAAACTTCACTTTTTAAATCCGTCAGTGAGATGACTAACTGTACAGTGCAGCTGCCCCCGAACAGCAACCTTTTTTAATCTGTTTTTCTAATAAAACAGTAACTACCCAAGCAGGTCTCTCAGGTAGCTAATGCCATGTTTGCATCAGGAATCTGGTGAGCAAAGGCTGGAAGAAACACTGAGTGGATGGATACTGTGCTGTGCGGTCTGAACTCTTCAGACAAAAGTTTTTCTGTACAACATAAAGTATTAGCAAGAAATCTGCAAAATTCCCAGTATGAACATCCTCAAAAGTTTACAATTGCTGTCCAATACATTATTTAGGCAAAAGAATACCTCACCCTCCAAACTTTCGAATGCTATCCTTCACTGAAGGGGATAAACAGAATAACAAAGTCACCTTGTTGTGACACAAGAGTTGACTGATTTCATGATGTTCAGAAATCAAACAGGTCGGAAGTATCTTTGAAACATAAGCTTTAAAAATTGATCTTTAAGAGAGAGTCTGGTTTGAAACAATTGAGCTAGCTTATACTCTCGGAGTGTAGTAATGGGCATGGTTTTAGGGCAGAGTTTAAAATACATGGATATCTACTGGTTTTAGGACAGATTTGCGTGGCAGAACGAGCCAGTGCATGGTTATAATGCATTCGGTGAAAATATTTTTTTCTTAATTGAAAAAGCCACATGGTTTGCAATTCTTGGTTTAGGGTTTCTTTTTCCTCTCAGTAACACAGAACTTGGAGGCTACTTCTATAAGAATCTCAGCTTAAACTTGTTTTTGTTTTAAATAAAAATTCGTATTACTATTAATGATGACTACAAGCTCGTACACAGCTGGGGTGCACTCTAGACCTAGACTCCGATGGCAAAAGAAAAAGCCCACCTCTCCCTTGTTAGCCATTCTTTGGGCTTTTCTCTTTTCACGTCTGACAGACAGATGGGTTTCAGCTGAAACTGAATAGGTGAATTTGCTTGCAACCAAACTGGGTCAGATTTGGACTGAGAAGCCTTGTGCTGCAATCCTGCCTAACTCCCAAGGAAGCTGGGCAGCCCTCGGGGTGCTATTTAGAAGTGCTGATGTTCTCTGATTTACTGCCATTTGTTATTTCACTGTACAATCATTTATATATTTTAATTCTTTTTTAATGTTGGATTAACACTTTAAGATAAGTTGTAAGCCTGAGGGTACCGAGTATGCCATTGGGAGGTTGTTAATGATGACTCTGGGTTTATTCTTAGATAGTTGATTATGTCGAGATAGTATAGGAGCATTTTGAGAATGCTGTGCTTTAATATTTTAAACACATAAAAGATTTTTTTTATGAGCAGTAGAAATGTTAAATATGTTATGTCAATATTGGTTGCTATTAAAAGGATTGTGTATATTAAGTGAAGCAGAGGGCTTTCTAGCTGGCAAAGGTAATGAAGAAAGCTGACGACTGAAGGCAGACAAACCACATAGATGATTTTTATCTTGCTAAATAGTTGTCCGTGACCTGCATAAGTCTTCCTGCTAAAGTTACTGGACAGATTCTACTATCTGCTGTGCAAGTTGGATAGCAAGTTATAGTGCAAAACAGGAAAAAAAAAACCTAACAGACCCCAAAGACTTGGCAGTTCCTGTGTTCCCCTCTCACTCTCTCTGTCTCCTGTTTCTCCAGACACTGTGGCATACAACTTGTGGGATTTTTCCTTCCTCATACTAAAGTGAAGTGAAACTGGTGAACAAGGTCATTGCAGCACAAGCTCGTGCAGGTGGGCTAGTTCTGTAAGAGCCATGGTGACCAAGCTGGTCCTGAGACCTAAACCTGCTGGGTGCAAGTCGCTGTGATGTGGTGGTGATGTTTCTTTGTGGGGAGTGACCGGCCTGAACCGAACCTGCCTCTGGAAGCCCCAGCCTTGGGGAGAGTTGCCTGTGGCACCTAAAATCAGAAGATCAGCTTTGCAGCGTGAAGAAAGCTTTCGGTGTCCCCAGCCCCTGGGGCAGTGTACTTGCTCACAGGCAGTGGGACAGTTTGCGCAGTTGTTCTGCACCAGCTGAAATTCCAGTCCTCATCAGAATGTCTGCTTATAACAACTTCACTGACAGCTGTTACCGCAGTAGCTGAATGTATGCGTGTCTCCTTCGCTCTATCTCCCGACCACCTTGCCTTCACACCGTTCTCGTGGATCACCTTGGGTAATTCTGCTGCTTTAAACATTGCCAGGAATAGGTCAGCTGAGGGAGCCTTGAGGTCACAGGCAGTCCTGAAAGACCTTCTGTGAGAGCAAGGGAGAGGAGACATGAAGTGTCCTGTGTGATGTGTCACTGCTGCCAGAGAAATGAGCTCTGTCGGCAAACGTGTGGGTTGGTAGAATGAGATTTGATGTAGTGGGATGACTTAGTTTGTGTTAGGTGTGCTGACCTGCTGAGAGGAGCAAGGACCTCACAGCATGAGTCCGTTAAGAGCGCATCTAAGATGTTATGTGTGAGCATGGTACTCAGCTGGCTGACTTTTGAGGTAGATTAGTTTTCTAGAAACAAGAAGCCAACCAATACAAAACTCAATCTTATCAAAAGTTATTGCTCTTTGGTAAAGTGAGTAGCTACAACATCAGTTGCTCTGCCTCGTCCATGTAACCAGTTCCCCCATCATTATAAGGAAGGTGGGTTCTGGCTTTTACTTAAGTTCTGTGCAAATTAGTTTTGAAGTTAATGGTGTGGGTCCTCATACACTCAGTGCTGGCCTATTGCTTGAAGAAAGCAAGCCAGGTTGGTCCCCCATGACCCCGCGGGAACCGGGGGCAAATGACATTTGACGTAATTTCCTATTTTGTTGGGGCAAAATCGCCCTTATAAAAGCATCCTCTGAAGTTCTTTAAACTTTGAATGAACTCGTTGATGCTAGGGGTGGAAATAGACTTGAGCTGATAGTTGTGATAAATGTTATTGCCTGTAGAAAAAGTATCTTTTGCCTCAGATGCTGTTGTGTGGTTGTAACTCATTTGATCCCTCAGCCCTTGTCTTCATAAATTGTGCCTGTTCACCAGCATTTCATTCACTCGTTCTTTATAGGCAGTTTTGATTGGCAGTTTATACACCAGTGTAATTTAAAAACTCAATAAAAATGCTTTTTACACAAATAATATTCTATAAAACAGTCACATTTCTTCAGGGTAATTCCTCAGATTCTTAATGAGCCACGCAGATCCTGTATTAGATCATGGCTTCTTGTAAAGGTTTTATAACTACACTCAGATGCTTTGTTTGGTGTGTAATCAGCTTTAATAATGGGTATGCAACCATTCATGGATGAGAAGAAATCCTATGGAGGAAAAGAAGGGACTATAGGAACTTAATTAGGATGTCTAAACATTTTTTTAAGTATCTATAAACACATAAAAATCTGAATTGCTTTGTAGCTCTTCTCAGTCATAGCTGAGAAAGTAGAAGATTCATAATTTAACCTGAAGGCTTTTCCCATAAGAGACTCTGCAGTACTTGCTGCCACTGAGCTGCTGAACCATGCACAGCTGAGGATTTGTGCCTCTGTGGCCCATGACATGCTCCGTATCTCTGCGGGACATGCGATGCCAGGGATGGTGTACCCATGTAGACATCCCAGTGGCAGCTCTGCTGTCCGCGTGGTCTTCATGGGACATGGGGGTGCGTAAAGGTGATTTGAACAGAAGTCTGTCTCAGATCACTCACGGAAAATGTACTTGAAATAATACACTCATTTTAAGATTTGTTTTTTGAAAATACTATTTTTTTCTGTTTTCACTCTGCAATGATTTTATATTTCATGCGGTGTCTTATTGTTCTGTATGGTATTTTATGAATTCCTTAAGGTTATGTACTTAACATATGTGGTATAAGCAGTAGTATGGCCAGTTGAGGTTTTTGGAAATTTTACATTTAAAAAAAAATATCTTCAAATGCTTATAACTGTGTTAAATTTAAGCCACTCAGGCTTAACGAAAATGCTCGTATTTTGAGTGTGCCTAGTGTGATACATTTTTTTAAAAGATAGATTTGGAGAGCAGGAAGAAAGAAAAAATTTCATCTAAAATAGTTGGAATTTCTGGGAATGATAAAAGGCAAGAATATGTTGTTTTCTCCCTTCTTTAAAACTTCTTTGCGAGGTTTTATTTTGAGGTACAAAAGTCTGTTTGTAATCTGAAGTGGGGATACGAAATCTGTAAAAAAGGAGCTTTGTTAACTGCGGAGTTGTGTTTTTTTGTGTAATTGTGAAAATCCACCCAAATGTGACGGAAATGTAAGCCTCTGAAAACCCTGGTTTTGAGAACACGCTGTTGCCAGGATGTGATGATAAATGCTCAGAAGCTGCTGTCAGAGTGATCCTTTCCACGTGCAGCTCCTGTGGGCTCGGCAGGGTGCGGGATGCAGCCCCCAGTGACACTTACCCACCAGCTACTGCTGCAGGCAGCGCACAGGACAGCGTGTGGGCACTGAAAGGGGCCCTTGCAAACTAATCAAGTAATTGAGGCAATTAAAGGCTGTTCTGGAGAGCTGGATTTTATCCTTTCTTGATTCTACGGAATTCCTTGCCTGACACCGGGCAAGGCACAAACCGGTTGCTTTGCAGGTGGCCACGGTTCAGGTTCTGGGCACCCGGCCATGCCTGGCAGAGATGCTGAGCGCTGGCTGTAACTCAGCCGGGGCAACGAACACCCGGAGCACAAACTGAACTGCTCAGTCCGCTGACAGAATCACAGAATGGTCAGGGTCAGAAGGGACCTTTGGAGATCATCTAGTCCAACCCCCTGCCAAAGCAGGCTCACCTACAGGTGAGCAGGTTGGACAGGAACGCATCCAGGCGGGTTTGGAATATCTCCAGAGAAGGAGACTCCACACCCTTTCTGGGCAGCCTGTGCCACTGCTCCGTCATCCCCAAAGTAAAGGAGTTTTTCCTCATGTTGAGATGGAATTTCCTGTGTTCCAGCTTTTGCCCGTCGCCCCTTGTCCTGTCACTGGACACCACTGAAAAGAGTGTGGCCCCATCCTCTTGCCACCCGCCCTTTAGATATTGATAAGCGTTGATGAGATCTCCTCTCAGTCTTCCCTTCTCCAGGCTAAACAGGCCCAGGGCTCTCAGCCTTTCCTTGTAACAGAGCTGGTCCAGTCCCCTGATCATCTCCGTAGCCCTCTGCTGGACTCTCTCCAGTAGTTCCTTGTCTGTCTTGAACTGGGGAGCCCAGAACTGGACACAGTAATCCAGATGTGGCCTCACCAGGGCAGAATCACACTCCTAGTTAGGACATTGGGTCTGCCAAAACAGCTGTCAGTTACGTCTGTTTTGATTTTCGTGTGTGTGTGAAATAGAATCCCTCTCCTTCATGCCAATGTTACAAAAATGAAAGAGTTTAAAGGGACAGAAGTCTGTAAGGAAGCTAAGACTTTTCTCTCCATTGTAAGATGGAAGGTACACACTGTGTGTGACCACGCAGGACAACTAGAAAGTACTACTGTTGTCTATGCAATGTTTTGAAGTACTTGCTTGTTTAATTCTGTGTTTTGTTTTCTGATGCCTGTTATTATTTTTTTTTGTTTGATTGCTTTGAGGCAGGCTGTGAATGCACAGCAGAGACACCCTCTGCCTACCGGGGGAGCCGGGTATGAGTTGACATCAGGGGATGGAGGGAGCTGTGCTTCCTCAGGGAAGAGAAGCTCCTGCTAGATTACTTCTTCTCAAAGGGGAGGTTAAAGCGTGACCTGGTGGCAGCTTTGGAACTGCCCTCCAAGTAGTAATTGGAGGTGACACCTTCTCAGTAGTGATACAAGGGGCAGCAGCCACAACTCAAGTCTTGGGAGGTTCAGACTGTGCATTAGGAGAAACTCTTCGCTAGGACAGTGCCACACTGGGCAGGTCTCTCAGAAAAGACTCTTCAACTCAAATATCTTTTATAAGGGCTATTCTTTCCTGCCTGGTGATGGGAACTGGGGGTGCTGACTGGTAATCTCTTTCAGCAGCAGCGCTTTAGTTCCCAGTTCTCAGGGTTCTTTTGCTTCCTAGACAAGGGCGAGGAAGGAAAATGAGGCAAGAGTTTACTGAAATGGATATGGTAATGAAGGGAGGAGGGGAGTACTAGAGTTTATCATAATTTATTAATGCAATAGGCTTAACTTCTGTTAGCATTAGGGTTTAATAATGGCCCATTAGCTCTCTTTTGCATTCCTTCTATTTTCCAGGAATGAGAACACGATGTGTCTTCTCAGTGGCTGTTTCTTCAATAAAGGGCATTCCCGTTTCCAAGGCTGAAATGTCACAAAGAGCTAGGTACAAGTGAAGAGATTATTCCTCACCATTTCATTTGCTGACAAATGTAGAACAGAACACAGTTCTGTTCACAGCTACCAAGGACAGGAAACTGAATTGCCTGTAGGCATTCACTTCATTGTGAATTTATGGTGTGACTATAATATTTGCATTAATCCCATCAGCACAAAGCATACATAAATGTGTTCAGAATTATTTTGTCTTGCTCGTACGATTTGCATTAAGATCCATATGCAGAATTGTATTTTCACAGCAAGTTTTACACATAATATTCAAATCTTTTCTCCCTTTCTCCTATCAATATGTTGCATATTTTTAAGCCTAGCTGGGCTCAGTGCCAGCAAGGAACTACAAGGATCTATGGCAACTGCCACATTTGCACTTTTCATTTACAAATCAGTAACTAAATTCTCATTAAATATTCTTAACCAGCCTGTTCAACATATGTTTCCTTGGGTATTAGTACTTATAAGTTGAAACAAATTAGATCAGTAGCTAAATTTGCTTCCTAATAGCCAAAGATATTTGAGAAAGAATAGATTTTGGAATGTAGAAGTGGCAATGCCGCCTTTCTCCTTCATTCTTTTAAAAAATGGGACATTCAGCTCTGCCCAGGCAAATTAAAAAGGTGGGAATTTGAACTCCCTCCCCACATTTTACTTCTGGGGGGAGACTGGTGTGGGAAGAGCTTTGAAATGAAGCCAGTAAATATCCACTAACTGGTGTGGCTTACAAATTAGGTTTTGTTTTGAGACATCTTTTCTTCTGTTTCATTTTCTATGTTTCTCCCATTCAAACATAAAAAAAAAAAATTATTTAATGGATTTATACTAGGACTCTCGCTTGTGGAGAAGCGTTTTCATCTTTTACTTCTAACAGCACTGATGCTAATTGCAGAAAGAACCACTTAACAAAAGAAAGTGCAAAATCATGGGTGTTAGATTGTGTAGACCCTTAAAAAGGTTATTGTCTCTGCTTAAATAGTTGTTTCATGCACTTGCAAAGATTGTTAATGATCAGCTTTTAATTAGTTTCATTGTGTTATCAAAACCGTAGTGCAAATCATATCATTATGTTTTCAGGTTTGTGCTACTCCATATGAAATTCAATAGCAGCTCATCCATAATGTATCAGCGATCCCTCTGTACCGGCGTGAGTGTGCTGCTCTTCCACAAGCTGTTAGGACGGCTGCAATGCATCCAGTGGTGCTCCCACCACACCGAGTGTCCGGGCTTCTGGGTTCTGCTCGTGGTGCCTGCCTGCCTGCAACGCTGAACTCACATTGTCTTTGTTTCCACATCTCTAAAATGGGTTTAATGTTTGTATATTTTAACAATGTTCTGCACAGATTTAATTTCTGCTTGTAAAAATCTTTAATGTGTATTTCTGTAAGTGGAGATTATTAGCAAGTAGCAGCTTGGGCTTTTGGAGCAGTTTTATAGTTTTTAGTTATATCTTTGTCCAAGAAAGGAAGGTTAAACTGTGACATAGTACCTTCCAGTTTCTGGAGCTAAAGTCTTCAGGAAAACAACTTTAGTTTTTGCCACATAACCCAGGACTCTGAGAAGTCTTTCATTTTTTCAGTAGTCTTGCCCCATCCCTGATCTTGCTTTTGGTTTCCTAAGATAAGACAACCTTTTTCCCAGGAGAGACCGGGACACACAACTTCCGTGATTCAAAGCCGGAAGAATCAGTCGGGAAGCATATGTTGGTAACAGATCCAACTGCAGCAAAACAGCTCTTTGTGTTAACGAGATGACAGTGTCAGCCAGAAAGTGTAACTGAAATGTAACATACAGCATCCTCTGACACCTAAAATGAATCCAACTGCTGAGATCCATCCTTTTGAGAAAAAAACAGATGGGCTTTGTTAAATGTGGGTCCTTAAGACACTGGTCTACAAGTGTGTGTGGACCAGTGAGGGGATTTGGCCCCTAGCAAGAGACTTCTCAAAGCCACTGGAATTTAGAATGCTTTTTTTTCTTTTTTTTCGGGGCATAAACTGAGCTACGGGGAAGAGCAAATGCTTTCTTTTCGGCTTATCTTTGGAAGCAGGTTTTTCTGTCTGCTGCTCTGACCCAGGCTTGCCTGGCGTGTTCAGTGTGTGACCTGCATACTGGGTGTGCATAAAACTGTATCAGCAGCTGAGCAGGTGGTGAGGAACAAAGCGTCACAAAGGAAAATGTTGAAAGCGTGTTTGAAAACACTATAACTGCAGGAGTGGTTTGGTTTTTTTATAAGCATATTGGTGTTGAGAGGAGAAGAGAAAGGAGAAAACAAAGATCCAGAGCAGCAGTGCAGGCATTAACGTCCCTTCTCTGTGCTGAAATAGATTACTTGCAGTTTCTTCAGGTGAAATGTTGATTTCAAGATGTATTTTGCTTCTGCAGGAGCAGAGTTATAACCAATTACTTACTGCTACGTAAACTGAAATAGGTGAAGAATTAAGGCTTCTTTTTAAATGGAGAAATTTGGTTGTTTAACAATTTAGTTTTTAAAAAATACATATCCTTTACAATTCTGTGGGACCAAAGGAAATTTGGTAAAGTACTACTTGATTGTTTTAAGAATATGTTGAAAACCTTCGGAAAGCATCTCTTCAAACTCTATCTGCAGCACTCCGGTGACACTAAGCTATTTTTCACACAAAGTCTAACAGAACAGAAGTGGCTTTTATTCTGATGACAGTTTGCATATTATTTTGCTGCATTTTTCAATACCAGTTAAAGCTTGTAAGTATATCTGTGATGCAGTGCAAAAAAAAGTTCAAGGCCAACGTGGTTTGGAAGAAATAACAACTCTGGTTTTTAAAGAATCGTAACATTTCTTTTACAAATGTGTTTAAATGTTAGCTGTTGATTATCTCCAAGACATGCTGGATGATATTTGTCTGAAAATCAGAATAACACGATGCAGCAGTTGGCTTAGACCATTTCTGTTATTGCCAGAATGCATAAATATTCTAGCATAATATTCTATGCATAAATATTCTGAGATCTTCATCTAAGCTTCTTACCATGTTTATTTTATAGGTATTTATTACACAGCTGCTGACAGCTCACAAAATTGGCAATATTGTGTTTTAGCTAGTGGTTCAGGATTATCAAACTTTTTGTTTGAGAAAAATCATCCAGCTCTGTACCAGCAGTTTGTATCAAAACTGCTTTCATATATGAAGTTGGGCTGAAAATCTTGAGGAGTGGACTTTTGTGTATCTTCAGACTTTCCCCATCTCTGACCAGGTAAAAATTATTTCAAAAAGTGTTGTGTTTTGTGATTAATGAAGGTTCAGGACAGTGTTTTGTGCACACAGTTGTGTACCTCACTGTTCTCCCAGTCATGACTTTATTTTCATTGCAAATAGACTCGCTTTTCCCGGGTCTTTACAACTAATTTTATCATAGTGAAAAAATGTGCCATAGTGATGTGAGAGAGGAGCAAAAACAGCAAAACTGAACTGTTTCCTGGGTTTTCAAAAGCAGTCAAAGCAGAGATTTCCAATCATCTCCCATCACCATCGTAGTTAGAGGAGAAGAATTACTAGTCCAGGCACTGGATAAGAACCGGGGTCACCTCTCCTGTTAGTGCCCCATCCTTTTGCTAGTTAATTATAAAATAAAGTGTTATAAGGAGATTGCACTATTTCTGTTCAGTTGAATTGCTGTATAAGACGTGGATGTGATTTAAGGGATGTGGGGAGCCGGGGAGAAGGCAATCAGTGGTTAATCTGGACGTTCCTTGTTGCAGTAGATTTGATAAACATCTGTAGACTGTTACTGCCATTCTAATTGAGCTGCATGCAGAGAACTCCGTGGAAGTACCAGCTGCAGGTGCATCTGAAATAACACCTTAGAAAAGCAGGCAGTTTGTGAGCTGCACTGGTAAGTATGTACCTGCTGATGTTGCAGCATGGCTATGGAATTACCCCAAACGGGAAGTACTTGAGGTTTCTGGTGATAAAATAGTTTTGATTTGGTTTGGTTTTGTTTTTTTTTCCTGTGCACTGGAGCAGTTGCTGGAAGGAAGAATGGGGGAGTGCAACTTCTATTTATTTAAACCTTGGTGATATCCCCACTACCATCAAGGAAGACAGCTTCATCTGTAGTATATGTCTCAGCATCCCAATGACACTGCGCTGTTGCAGGGTCAACATAATAATATAATACCAAATTGCAAATGGCAAGCTTTCAGGAAAAAAATCACATGAGTTACACGTATACATACATACATACCTACATAAACACACCAGTAAATACTAGGCAGCCATTGCAGCAACTCTTGTATTTGCAGCCCCACTATCAATACTAGTTGTTGCTTATGCAAGTAATTATGCTCTTTTACTTATTTGCTCTTTAGAGCAAAACATTCAAATTCATATGGTTATATGTTACGGATGTTTATTCAGTGTTGAAAGAGACAGAGCAGCCAGTAACTTTAAAGTAACTTTTTACATAGCTGTAGAAATCGAATGGTCTGTATAGCCGAGTGTCCTGGTCTTAAGTTCATGCGTGTATACAATTCCCAGCCACACTCTGTATTCTTATAGTCAAAGACCTAGGACTCCAGCTATATTTGGAAAGTGCTTTTGTAATCTAAATTTATTAATTTATCACCTATGCCTCAACAAATTGACTGAGAGCTGTGATATATGTGTTGGAATGTGATGATTTAACTTTGTTTCTTGAGCCATCCCTCTCCCTTCATGTGAGTGTACTGCAAAATAACTAGGCATACTGGTGGCTGACTCTAAGTTTAGTTAAATCTGTCATCTTGGGAGCTATCTAACCTGCCTGCTTGCATAAAGTGTGACCTGAGCCTTTTGTTTTATTCTTGAAACGGTCTTGAACATGACCCTACTCCCAGAAAGGAATACTTTACAAAAATTCCCTGGGTGTATGCCATAAGCCATCCCACTCCACAGCAAACCATGCACTCCTGGATACTACTACTCTTCTGTCATGTGACAGAGGAGCAACTTACATCAAATACTTACCAAAACCCAAGGAAAATATACTCAAGTTTAAGATAACTGCGAGAGATGCCAGCTATTACATTTAAAATTCAGTAAGGTAGAAATGCTCCAAGTGGTCTTCAGCTAGGAAAAAAAGGACATGAGTTATTTTTCTAGATATATAAAGTTATATATATAAATTCAACACCGATTTATTTGTAAATATATATATGAGGAAAAAAAAAGGCTAAAACTGTACCTGCATAAAAAATTACCCATTGGACCACAGCCTTACTGGACATGCTGGAAATTCTGGCAAGTATCAGAGAAAACAGAAGGCTGATAAAGCTGAAAGATCAAAGATTTACTAGCACATCTGGGAAATAAATCCTTCTTACCTGGTTTGCAACTTGAATGATACTGACAGTATCCTGATCAGTGTTACGCTGTTTAGGGAAAGGGAATACAGCAGACTGTGCTGTGTTTGTTCCTCCTTTCAATGGGCAGAACAGAAAAGTTGGCATCTGTTCTTTCAGTTTGCAGTCTCAGGTTTCATAGTAACTTGGAAAAGTGGGAGAATGTAATTTTTAAAAATTTAGCTTCTGATAGAACTGATGAGTTCATTCAGTAAAACTAATTGTTTGGTGTGTAGTTCAGAGCACTGCAAAGAATTAAGGAATAAGCAAGCTGCGTGTTTATCCTTGAATGAAAATAAGGATAATACGGTCTTTTTGACTAATCTAGGCTGTATCTAGGCTGTATACTTTACTAAATAGTATGTATGACCCCAAAACTTGCAGCGAGAATCACAGGAGAATGACCTCGTTACCTCTATCACACTCTGCAAATGGGGACATAATGGAAAAGCGGAAAACCTGTGAACTGATCCTGCACTGAAAACAAGTCTGTTGTAGTTCTGAAGTTAGTCTGGATGGCCCTTCTGCTGCTCTGATTTCTGGAAAAAATGACACCTGAGAAATAGGACAACATGGAGCTCCCCCTAATCTCTTCTGTACATCTGTATGTAAATTAGTTGTGTGAAAAGCTTGAGTTTGTGAGGTGAAATCTGCCCTAGCGGTAGGTAGGTACGAGGCCATCACCTCTACTCAAATTCTGCATTTCTTTGAAATGATGGAAGATGGCTAATAAGCAACCATAAATCCTGCGTCTGATTACTCTAAGGCAGATGTCACAGTGCTGAGATGTTCTGGGCTTGATACCTGGTTGAGTTGAGGAAATATTTTGCATCCAATGCACTCATTGACTAAAGGGCAGCTGCACATATCCACGTGGTTCAGTGATGCCTGGAGTTGTTTGTATCAGAGAAAATACAGTTAGCACTCAAGCAGAAAAAGAGGTGAAAATAAACATACTTAATGGGACTTCTTTGAGATGCTTTCTGTTGCTAATTCCTCTCCTCCCAGGTTTATACGACAGCTACTCTTTAAGAAAAACCCAGCAGGAACAGTTCTGAGAGGTCTTTAGCTCTAGGCAATGTTACAAAACAAGAATAGATTGTAAACTGTGAGCATAAACCATTATTTTCCAAGCAGCTCTATGAAAGGATCATTTGTGTTCCAGTAATGTTGTTGGCTGTGATAGCTGCAGCAGTTGTCTGTTGCGTTCCATGGTGACAGCTAGGGAGCTGAATGTGACATTCCCTTTTTTTTTTATTTTACTTATGGCAACGATAAATTTAATAGTTAAATCATAACATTTTATATTGAAGCTATGTCCAACCTTCTGCATTTATTTACTTTGTGAAAACTACTAAGTGGCAAGAAATATGTTTTCAATTGAATCTGTTTTTTCACTGCTCTTTATTACGTGAAGGTCTTGTGGACGTGAAGGACTGTGAACTAACCCCAGATCCTGGAGAGGTTGCTGAGGAGGCTGCCGATAGCTGGTATTCTGAATTCCCCTTTAGGAAGTTGCCCTATGGGTGCTGTGTGGGGGTGCTGGAGCCATTGCAGCTTTTTAATTTCATTTGTCACTACATGTAAAAGGGATTTCAGACAGTTGCAGCAGTACTGAGTATGCCTACTTGCTGTCTTTTGAGTAATGGATGAATTTTATCCTTTTCTTTGGGTATTCTGGTTGTAACATTAAAAATCGTACATGTGGATGATGTAATAGTGCGTATTTTGGTGTACCTGCTCTGGTTGGTTTGGACAATTAAAACCTTTCTGATAAAGCCCAAGAGAATGTAGCACAGTGCACACTCCTTTTGGCAGCCTGTGGAGCTGGCAACAGAGAAAGACAAATAGAGGTTTTCATATTTTATCTTAGTAATTACATGCTTCAGAGGCCACAGGACCATGTTTAATGGCTTTAAGTACACTGTGGAAATAAGGAAGAGGAACGTGGTATTGGAAGAATTCCTAAATTGGAAAAGCTTTAGTCCACCTTTTAGCCTATATATCTTTTCTCTTACATTACCAAGCACTACAAGAAGGAATAGTTTATCCAAACTGATCTTTTTCAGCTTCTGACAAGATTGTTCCCGCAGTTCTGGAATAGCCCTTCTGTTTACGTACCAAAATTGAGTGTGTCTATTGTGGCAAAAGTAGTAAAATGTGAAGCTAATCTAATAATGTGTATAATGGTAACCCACATATGTTCAGCTGCCACTGTGACTGAATGTTTCCTAATTCTCCAGTCCATCAAATATTTGAGGCAACAGATGTTTTCTGTTCTTGATAGTTTGTTAAAAGTAAGGGCTTCAGCCACTTCATTTAAGGAAGATGCGGGATGACGTATGCAGTCTTATACGCATGAGAGAGTTACATTAAGTAGGTAGCTAGTGTTTTCAAAAGCGTTTTAGTTAAACTAATGCTACAACATCTTACTGTAGACAAAGATGCTTCAGTTTCCAAGACCTTCTGCAGTTTTGCTTAGCTGATTTCAGATATATTGTTTAAAGAGCAGTCATGCAGAAGGAATTTCTATACAGGTTTCTAAACAGACTGAATTCAATTGTTTTCATGTGCATAGCAGATTTGACACTTTCTGTTACTCGAGAGCAATTATTGCTTTATGAAAGAAACAGTTAACCCATTTTAGCTGGAAATGGGGATAAGTAGCTGGCAAATTACATATTAAAAACTGCAGTCTCTACCTGAGAAAAATGCATAAGAATGTGATAGTATATCTTGTGTTGGTATTAATCCCTTTTAACTCATTTTCTCAGAATCAAAACCTGGAAGGCATAAGGCACTGTTAGAAAGAGATTTGATTATAAACTCCGATTTTGAGCTGAGCGATTTAGTAACAGCTTGAGGTACTCTTTTTGCCTTAAAACCTAGATGAGAGCTTTTTTTGTAATGAAACCTGAAACTAGAAGATGATTATATAGTTTGTGTTTCATTAACCACTATAGCCTGTGGTAATTTTTGAAAAATATCTCAAACACTTTTCCAGTTTGGGTGAATTTCATTAAAGACTCTTCCTGCTGGTTTACTAATGGGGATATATAGTTTTCACTAAAGATCAGCATCCGTATTGTGTAGATTCACAACCTGGGATTTTGTCTTAAGCTGCTAATGGTAAGTCATTTACATAGTAAAGATGGTCACAATTTTATTCTGCTGTCACTCATTTACAGAAAGTGGCACAGTTTTTAGAGTGAGCTTTGTTACCTTCTCAACACGTGTATTATCCCTTAAAGAAGGTCTGAAACCTTTTAAATCCATGTAAGTGAATTTGCTTGGGAGGTGACGGTCGTGCTGCTTTGCTGTTCCTTGGAAGATAAAGCAACACAAGATGCTTACGTAGATACGGACTTCATTTTGACAGACCGTATTTGGTGAGGAATTAGTCAGCATCTCCCTCCAAGTTTGTTTGTGTTAGCTTGAATGCTGGAAGTGACCACCAAACGTTAACAGTAAAAATACAACATTTGCCAAATTACAGTCTAACCGGAGTTCGGCAGCTTCCCGCACTCCTCTGCCCTCCCTCACAACTGTAATTACAAACCCCCACTCTTTTGTTGGCCTTCTCCTAGCTCCTGTTCACCTCCTCTCACTTCATTAATGGGCTGATGTATTTTTTTGTTACTGAGCTACTGGCCTATGACTACATTCCTTTTTCTTTAGTCTGCTCCTAACCATTGCCATGGATACAAACTTAGTTGAATTAAATACTGACAACATGTTCACAAAGAATAATGACCCAGTGATGTACAAGACAAAGCATATTAGAAGTCAAAGTGATTGTCCTAATAGGTTTTATTGAATACTAAGCAGGGTATCAGAGGGTTCTTGGAGGGATGCCTTTGCTAGTACATCAGCGTAGTTATGTTGCCACGTCCAAGTTTCTCTTGCAAACTGCTGTACTCAGCACTCTCTTCTGACCTTGTCAAACCATGTTTTGTTCTTAGTTTAGTGTCAAATACAAACCGAAATTACACACATGTAGACTCCTACTTAGCATTTTCTAAAAGACTTCTGGTTGCCAGAGTGCCTTGGAGATATTAATTAATATATCTAATGAGAGAGTATTTGTGGAGTGAACAAAGCTGCTGAGAATACAGGCCCCATAATTAAGTCTTGTTTTCTTGGAAAGTAATGTTAAATCCAGCTCAGCGAAAAGAAAACCCCATTTTTAACCTGTTGGAGGCATTCCATATAGTGTTCTGCTTGGTTTGCTCCAGGTGACGTCGGCTCAGCAGGTCTGGTGACCCAGCAATGCCTTGGTGGTTCTTCCATTTCTAGAAGGGTGCACTGGATTCGGCTGCTGCAGTGTGCAGAGAGGACACTGGCCGGGTGCATCCCATCCCCCCTAGCGAGAGCTGAGGCAGCTTAGAGGACACCTCACGAGTGAGTGGAGGGAACCCAAGCTGCTTCTCACCTTGTAAATTCTCAGAATTCTCAAATTGAAATTCTCAGTTAGTGAGAAGATGATGGGATTATGGGTAGCTCTTGCAAATCAGTGTGGGGCACAGCGTAAACTACAACTGTGCAAAATGCTGCCTCCGCCAAACCTACCTGTCTTGGTCCTTCATTTCATGACATTTGTAGCTGGAGGAAACTTGGCACAGTCCTCTTCATCCCCAGAAAATGTCTTTTTGTCACCCATGAAACTTGGCTGAGTTGACAGTAATTCCTACCAAAGGAATGCAGGCTGCCAGCCCCAGACCGAAAAGCCCATTTCTCGTGATGTGCCCAGGGTGTCCCCAGCAGGCTTGTGCTCCTGCGGGCTGGAACACCCTCTATCTTCCCAGGGGCTGGTGAGATTCAGTCAGTCTTAGAGGAGCATAAACTATGGTTAAATGACAAATACCTGAGATACTGTCTGCCATGCTCAAATCATGGGGCAAATGAAGGTCTTCATCATGTTGCGATGAACCTAGTCATGGTTTTTAAATGCTCAGGACTGTCAAAACAGCCTTGTTCATCTTTGACAATGTAGTTTGTAATTATGTCAAAGATTCAGCATTCGTGAATGACCACAGCAAGATTAGAAAGAGCTGGTTATGCTGATATTCGGAATTACACCTGTCCCTAGCTGCTGCAATTGCTCTAAGTGCTGTGTCCTGGTATGTCACCCTGGTTGAACTACGTGATTATGTGTTTGGAACCTGATACAGCTCACTGGTGATATTTACTCTTTTAAGCCTCTTTAGCATCACACCCTTGAGGAATGTGGATAAGATACAGAAACAGAGTGCAGAGATAACTTAAGAAACAGAATATTAATTGTCCAATATCAGCTTTAGCTATTTATCCAAAATGCTGTTCCAAGACTAATGCATCTGTTTCCATCTTTAGCTGTGGTAAGTCAGGTTGCAACATCTAATTGCAATTAACTTTTCCTTTTCTCATAAAAATTAAATAATTTAAAAAAATAAAAAATACTTCTTACCTGTAAACATAGAATCCCACAGTACGGGAGAATAAGGGACTTTTTGTGGGGACCTGTTAGGCAGCCTGTCAAATTCTCCAAGGGTGTTGCTATAAAATGTCATCAAACATCAACCATCAAATGTCATCGAACATCAAACACCAAATTAGGAATTCTTTTGCAACATGTTGGGAAGTACCTGAATTATAGTTACCAGTTGTCTCGAGAATGAATCCAAGATTCACTGGTTTCCAGGATGAATCTCTTAAGACACGCTATGTTGTTTTACAGCCGGAAATTTCCTTACTTCTGCAAGACAGTAGAAAACCAAACACCCAACTAATAAAGGTAATCACCTGAAAATGCAGTAGGAAAGATGAACAGAAAGGAGAAAGTAGGTAGTCAGGGAGTGGGATGTGTCACAAAGTGCTGGTGTACTGCAATTACTTATCCAGAACAGCTCTTTAAGCACTGTGTTACTGTAGTAGTTTGGATTGTTAACATAGAGCCCTGCAGTGCTGCTCACACTTCAACTAAGGACTAATTTAAGGAAATTCAGCTCGTAAATTCTTTATGAGTGTGATTTATTCATATGCAAATATTTGTTCAATGTTATATAGTGATTTCGACTATTGCGATCATCTCTTTAAGGGAAAAGACAGCTTTCAAGTTTTGTGGTTAAAAAAAAAAGGCATTTGGCCTGCTTATTTTGAGTGATGCTTGGGAGCTGGGCATTTCAATGAGTCTTTATTTCCCTTGAGGCACTCGGAAGCCTGGCTAAGAATATGCAGCTAGTAATCTTTCAGTCTGTATGGGACTGATCAGTTGATTGTCTGGCTATGTAAACATTTGCATTTTGAGAATATTGAGTGGTCTTTATCAGTAACAAATCACATATTATCATCAACTAGAGATGTATCAGTGTTGTCACCCAAGCAGACCACCCACTGCCTTGGCTTTTATAATTTCTTTGTCAGGTATTTGCATAGTAGAAGCCATTATAATGAGACTCTACTTTGAAGGGAAGGAATTTCCCTATTTGTGCAATCTCTGGAGCCCTGGTATACTCTTTATTAGATGTGGAGTTTAAAACATCTGTGTTTAAACTGATCAACTGACATTACTCCGAGGGGAATAAAGCTATTTTCTTATTCCTGATTTTAACCTTTCATAAGCCAGTTGAACATACTGCTTGGAAATGGAACATGTGCAGCTTTCTCAACCCTTCTGTTCCAGATAGCCCAATTAAAGTGAAATGTGAGGGGTGATTGCTCCAGATGATATGCTGATCCAAAATTAAACAGCTAAAAATATTGAATAGCTTCATTATAGCAGGGTCCCATATGGTTTTTGCAGCTAATAAGGGATGGTTTAAATAGCAAAATTCAGGAAATAATGAACTTGGTAAACGTTTTGAGTCACCCAGTGTGAGACTTCTCATGGCCCAATAAGACTGTTGTGTGAGACGTGCCATGGCAGATCTTCACCGATGACCATGTAAAACTCAGCTGAAACAGATGGACTGACCTCCAAAACCACAGCAACTGCCTTCCCCAAACAAGGGAACTACGAGCAGATTCTTTGTTCTGGGACCGTGGGAGGACTTGGAGGAATCTCTTTAGTCATAGCTTGAAGATTTCATGTTCCCCCAAGATTTTTGTGTCTCTAGGTTTACTTTCAGCTTGTGATGTAGATGCTTGTTCAGGACATGGTGCTTCACTTCTTGCTTTTGCTCGCCTATTTCTGCAGTATGCTTAGCTACTGCTGCTCTGCAATGGGAGCGAGACTAAGAGTGTTTCATCAAGTGTCTTGGATTACCTCTGCAATAAGAAGCAAAAACTTAATCAGTTTAAGTGACTTTTCTGGTGTCATTTATGTTATAAAGGGACACAAGGCTCTACTTGAAACATGGAGCCAGCGAGGAGGGGTTTCCTGCAATGTGAAGGACTAATTGGTTAAATACAGTCTGTGTGATAAATCTGTCTTCTCTGAACACTCCAGAGTTACTTTTCCCATGGATAGTTTTCTCCTTTTAAAACTAGATTTGTTTGTTTGTAGCTCAGACTGCTTGAATTCCAAAGCAAACGGAGGCTTAGGTTATGATGTGTCTGGCATTTTCTATCTGTGGTACTGACCCCCTTTCTTGGCTACTCATGTCATTATTCCACCCACCTCCAGTTCACAGATACTTATGACTAATGAATAAACATAGGTCTTAAAAAGGAGCAGAAAATGCTGGTTTTCTATATTTTCCCCCACAGTCCCACATATTTAGTTTGTGGAGTAATGCTGAAATTTTCTAACTAAATTTTGTCCTATTAGTACAGAAGGAGGAGGTTGGAACAGGGTGTAAGGAACCCATGAAAAGGTGTAAGCAACCTTTATTTCAATTATTCCTGGCTGTGGGCTGAAAATGTCAAGTGTCTATTGCAAATTTTGGGTGTGGCCTTCAGCGCAATATACTGCTAATTATTTGTATTCCTTTTAAAACAAGGATCTCTTTACTGGCAGTCTAAACTTCATTCTCAAAAATGCTGAGCTCACGTTGGCGGCAGCAGCTCAGCTCATTTGGAAGTGGCCTACTTGAAATTAATACACATGGTTAAGTACAAGCCTGTATTTAGTATCACAGTGCATCTCTCCAGATGTTTGCCAGGGTACGTTTATGAGGCTGCAGCCTCGGGCAGGAGAGGCCGCAGCTGCACCTCTAGCTGGAGAGACTCCTGTGAGCAGCTCATGCTGAAGTTTTCTGTATTAGCAAACTCTCCTAAAATATGCCTGAAGCAGGGCCTAGCACTAATTTCAGGTAATGTTTTTAAAGATGCTTAACTGTGCAACAGCTGCAGTTCCTAAGGTGTTTGCTGATTACTTACTGATGCTCAGTCTTAATGTCTATAAACAGCTCCGCTGTTCTTTGAAGCATGTAAAGAAACAAGAGGCTTTCCAATTTGGCTCTATCAGGCAGCAGTTTTTAAGGATGGACAGGCACCAAGAGGAGACATTTACAAGGACTTAAGGAGCGTTAAGTAGACTTACCAACTTTATTAATTATAAAGATGAAGGGGCATTTATAAATTGGCCAACTGATTCAGTCAGTGAAGTTAAAAAGACGGGTAATAGGCAGTGAGAAGGAAGATGCAACTTTCTTGCAGATGCCTTTTAATAGCTCCTCAGACATGTGGCAGCATCCTAAGCCTTGCTTCAGGCACAACAACTATTTATGCAAAGTTAAACTTTGCATAGAGTTTTCCATTTTATGTGGTCTCTAGAAAAGCCAGAGGTTATTGATACTGCGTGTTCTTTAAGTGGGCGTCCAGGGAAATCATGTGCTGTGTCTCAAGACAGCCTGCTGCTTTTTCTCTTTGCCCGTTATTTTAAAAGCTCTCTGTCCCAAAAGAAGGGCAATGCTCGAAGGACAATATGAATGAGATATGAAGGAAAGATCTTAGGAATCCTTTTTGCCTTGCCCGGGTTCACTTCTAGCTGGCTGTTGTGTCCCATTGGTGAGTTATACTTGTCTGTCTCAGGCGCAAAATATCAGGGCATTTCCTTTATACTGTAGGGAGTCACACTGGGGCTCCATTGGGGCACAGGAAAAAGGCTACAGAACAGGAGAGAGAATAAAAATTGCTGTGAAAATTGTGATTCTTATCAGGGCAATAGAGTCATAACAAATGTTGAGCTGTTGATTTGCTCAGATTTTCTGCAGTGTTTCCTACTTACTGGAACATTTCATTGGGTCTAACACTAAGTCTTCAAAACTGTGTGGAGCAGTTACAAATGATCTTCCTGGCCCACTGTGCAGTTTACTTAACTGTGCTGCCTCTCCCCATGTAGACGTCTTTAGTCTTAGAAGCTGATCGTTTGCAATGCTGAAGCTTTACAAGCATGACTTTGCTTGTGGTAATGGCTGTTTATTACAACTGATGTAGAGAAGGAAATCAGAGAATGCTGTGCCACAATAAGCCAGCCAGCAGGTGATAAATCCACGCCTGCATCGTTCAGAGTACATTCAGATTGAATTTTCTCTCTTGGGAAAATTTGAAAATGTCTTGTGCTTAAACGCAAGACTTTATCATGAGTTTGCATTTTTTTTTATACTGTTCTGCTGTTTGCTCTTACAATGAATCATAATTTTTAATTTATGCATTATCATAATTTATCTACCTGAAAGTAGTGTGGCAAATGGCAATTCATACACTTTGTCAAAAAGAGCATAACCCACTGGATGGAAGAAAAATCCCTGTATCAGATCACAAGGACCACCATTAATAACAAGCATAGAAGGTTACAAGATAAGTGAATTTGGGGTTTTTTTGGGAAAATATTCCTGCTTTCTGCCTCCCAGCTATTATATACCATGGGCTTCTTTTTGTTTATGGTACTCACTAATTCTAAATTTCTCTCACCTGCTTTGGCACAGTTTTCATGAGGAGGCACTGTTAACCTGTTGCTGGCGGTATCTCTGGGGTATGAATTGCAAGCTGCTGCCCTGGGCAGAGTTGGCTGCAGAACCGCAGGCATGGCTTGTAGAGGCTGTGATGGTTTCCTTGAGTGTTGTCAATGCAAACCAAACTTTACCTTGTGACTATTCAAACTGCCGCTCAGTAAGTCTATGTGAATGCCTTTAACATTGAATCTTCTAAGGGACTCTCTGCATGGGCTTTCTCATTCCTGGTTTTGTGCTTAGGCACTGAATGTACTGCATTAGCAAAATAGTGAGAATTGTGCTTGCTGGGCACGTTATACTCTGACAGTGATTTGAAGTGTTTGGCGGAACAGCTAAACTTAACACTATTGCATTGTACGGATCACAAATACTGACAGGCTGTATTCAGGAGAGAAGCTGAGCTTATGTAATTTGCTCAGATGTCTGTATGTGTACTTCCCACTGCTGACACAAAGCGCTGTAATTAGGAAAAAGATACTAAATTTGTTCCTGTGTATTGTGGTCAGATGAGTTGCACCAGGGCTGAATTTGTCTGAGGCTTTTTATTGTCATAAGTAGCTGCTGGACATCAGAATTTGATCAGTGTCATCTTCCGTTGTCAGCAATCTACTGTTTTCAAAAATTTGTGCAAAGTTTGAGCTTGCCTTCTGACCATATTACAGCTACGGTGCACTTGCCTGCGAAGGAAGGGCAGTTTCTTCACTTGTGCCATTATTCCTGTTTTCATGCGCAGTTTTATTCCATGGTCCCTATCTACCCATCGTAAAAATGCAGTTAAATACAGTATAAAAGACAACATTTAATTTCCCTGTTCTAAAAACCACTGCAAGTCTGGAAGACTCAGAATTTTGTTAAAGTGCTTTTTTCACTCAGACCTTTCTGTTCTCTGAGTAATTTATGGGTGATACAAACTTACTGAGAAACATGTCTGTTACTACTGTAACCCTCCCTCAGGAAATGAGAGGACCTCTTGGTTATTCAGCATACCCTTTTATGTTTCTTGTGATGAAGTCTGTTGAATGACTCTTACAGCTCATGCGTGAGTATTCCATTTGGCCTGCCGTGCCGTGAAAGTCAAAAGCTATAACCTTGGTGCGGGAGAGCTATTACTCTGCATCGTGCACTCTGGCCTCTTATCCGTCGGTTCAATCTGCAACCTGTTAGCGTTGATGGATGGAAATGTTGAGGGTGAAGGCTGACCTTGGAATAAGTGCGCCAAGACCAAAGGTGTCGTGACATAAGGTTTGTGCCTTAGCTACAGTTACCGAATTTGTGCACCTTTATATGGCTGTCCCTCTGATTTTCACTGCAGACCAACCTGCTTGGGCTAATGCTACAGCCAATAGTGAAATTCTCTGGAAAATTGATATAACAAATAACCTCTGTGGCCTAAAAGGCTCTAGGTTTTTTTGATCAGCTAAGGGTAGTGTAGAAGCAATTTAAATGAAGGTGATCATCTCCGTAGCTTTCACCTTCCAAACAAAGGGAAGAAAGGAGAGAAACCTGAAGAACAGTTGAGAAACTAAAAGGGAAATACAAGTAGGTTGTAGCACAGCATCTCAAGTGCGCAATGATGAACACATAATGGAAAGGGCATGTTCCTTGCTGCACAATTAATTATGTTGCCTTCTTGACAGCAGTGAATTCCCTTGCTCACCATGTCAAAAAATGTCCCATTCAAGAAAATAATTAAATAAGATCTCTTAACGGTGGAGATTTAGTGTCTGGATTGTATCTCATAATATTTTTGACAGTATTCAGCAATCAATTCAGCGAGTCTGTGTCTCAAGGGGCTATTCTTTTGTTAATAAACTTAGGTTGCATTCCAGCTGCTATGGAACTGAGTGATATTTTATACAGATAAGAAATGGCTTTTTCATTTTTAATGTGTGTGACTTGTGTGTATCTTTGCTTCAAAATCAATTATTTGTCACGTGGGAAGTATTTCACTGCCAGCAGGGGTTGTAACTGGTTTGGCTTTGTATTCTGTGATTGGCAGCTGTGTTACTTTCTGTATGATAAGAATGAAAAAAAAATTAACTTTTTTACTTGAGGTTTCTCTTTAAGCACATATAAGAATACTTTGCTATATTTCTTCATCTGAGAAACAGTAGAACTTTGGATGGATAACTGAGAAAATATCGTAATAAAGGCCGTTCTATTGAGCTGCATGGGTTGACACTACTACTGTTTATTTGTTTTAAATATTTGCAGTAGCTCTTATTTGTTAGTTTAGGAAAGGTAAAAAGGAAGTGTTGGGAGTTGCTTAGAAATTGCTATTGGTATTTTTTCCGTTTGCAACTGGTGAGACACTGTAATAGGAAAAGAACTACTGCTTGCTTGTATGTATGATTTCATATAAGCCCTGATACAGAGGTGGGGGGGAGGGAATACCTCTGAGTCAAGGCATCATAAACTCAGTTATGCTGGCTGTCTGGAAGTGGCTTTCTCTTAAAAAAAAAAAAAGAAAAAATGGGGGTAACTTAATAGGAAAATAGGAAATTTTTACTAAATGTTGGGTAAGTCTCCAAGAAGAAGTAATGGAGTAGTTTCTTGTTTAAAATGCGGTTGTGAAAGTATCCCGTCTAGCCCTTATTCAATACCTAAGGGCAAAAGTTTGCGTTTTCCTTACAGTGGAGTTTGATAGATAAGACAGGTACATAGAAATCTAATCAAAAGGCATGCTAGAATCTTCTGTTCTTCTCCCAAAAGGCCAGATGTGGAAGTCATTTGCTTTCCTGCAATGGTGAAGAAATATTCAGTAGACATTCTTTCTGCACCTCTGGTCAATTAAATGCTTAAATTGCTGTACGTTCCTCGTATTTTGTGTTTCATAAAATCAATTGAACAGTTTACTGTTGATGTTCTTACTATGCGGGACTGCATATCTTTTTTAAAGCACAAAAGATGCTGTGGAGCAGGGAGGGAGAAGCAGGCAGGTGACTGAGGAAGCTCTCCAGGACACTGTGTAGGACGCGGAGGTGGGTTCTTTCACTGCCCTGATTTGTGTATGCTCCTGTGTTGCAGTGCAAGTGAAACTGATGAGCCGCAGGTCTTTTCTTGCAACTCATCTTGCTTTCTCTGCTCTAATGTTGTGTTTTGTGGATTCTGCAACACTTTGCTGAACTCTTTAAGCACTAGAAATAGTATCTGTCCCAGTTATGCTGTGAGCAGGAATTCATCCCAAAAAAGCACTGCTAATGGATCTGTAGACTGAAAGGTGTTCAATACCTTCTTAAGATACATTCACAGAAATTTGAAAAACTCTAAGGATTATTTTAGAGTTGGTGGAAGTATCAATTAGATTAATTCTCAGTTTAATGAGTACTAGTCGGTTGAACTAACAGAAATCTATAATTTATTACTTGAATAGGAAGAAATTCTATTAATCTGAAGTCAAAGCAATTTCTAGAGCTTTCTTAGAAAACTTTTGTAATTGAAAACTACTGGCTTGCAAAGAACAAAACTTTGGCAGCAGCATATACCCTCCTTTCAGTGCGGCTAAGATTTCTGGTCAGAACACCATTTCATGTGATTTATAGCAGCATAAAAGCTTACATGGATACTACTCCTGGTGTAGTAGGAACAGGGTCTTTGCTCCACCGAATTTGCCCCTGACTAAAATTCAATACAGTGAGCGTGTTTTTCACAGTGGTGAGGATGTGGCCCAGCTATCAGGGGAGGCCAGGCCACAAAGGTGGCCTCATGGCGGGCCCAAACGCGGCTCGGCTGGGCCCCCGCTTCAGCGAGAGGCGGCACCGTGCGCCTCGGCCGTTTCCCGCTCTTTTTATCCTCCGCTCCCCGCCCCTCCGCGGGTGTTTTCCAGGTGTACATCTTGACTGAAGGAGACATACTGAGCGAGAAGGGAAACAAAGGGAGTTATGACGGCAGAGCTTTGTTGCTTAAGTGTAGCACATCTATTAGTAAAAGTCACCCATGTGTTTAGGTCTGTAGTCATTCATATTTCATAACTGTTATATTCACGCACAAAAGCCCCAAGATATATTGCAAGAGTTATTTGTTTTGCAATAGTTTTACATTTTCCAGTGTTTAACTGCTGATCTCTTTTGTGCAAATGATTTGTAAAATATGAAAGAGGTAATTTTTCTTTTTTGATCTTTCAACTGCAAACTCAAAAACACATTCCATGTTTTAATGATTGTAAAGAGTGAGCGGCAAAGCTAGAGTCTCTGGAATTTTGAAAAATGTACAAAGTGACTAAAGGAAGGATGCAATAAAACCAGCAATAAACACTTAGGATTGTTCATGGATACGGGCATAACTGTAGAACAAGCTGGGTACATTCCCACCTTTGTAATATCCTTTCAGTATTTTAAGAACCTTCTGGTGAATGCGAAGACTATAAAATGCTTTTTTCAGTATCTTTAACCTCTTTTGTCAAGACGACAAAATGCTTTACAAACTCTGGGGCGTGCCTTAGATCTTGAGGGACCTGCCACTGAAAAGTAGCTACTCCTGTAGGGAAACGCAGTCTGATGGGTGGATGAACGCAAGGGAGAAACTGAGGCTAGCCAAAAAAACCCAAAGAAGCACCAGAATGAATCAAAACATCCAGATGAAACTTAGGAAGGCCAAATACAAATACTTAAACTGGAATATGGCCAGGAAATGAACTGTCTTATTTAATGCCTTGGAAACAAAATGCTCTTAACCAAGAGTGATCAGAATAAGGTTAATGTTGTGTTTTGTCTGAAAAATACCTTCTGCAGCTCAGTGACCCTCAAGAGTCATCAGTTTGCACTGTCTCGGAGGAGTGCTGGCTCTACTTTTCCTGGGCATTCCAGTAATGGAAGTTTCATGTCCAAATACCGTTAAAGCCTGATACATCTTAGTTGGAGAGTTGGCAAGATAAAAACTGTAGGTCACTTCTGTATTGACTGCCATGCAGATTCCTTACTGCAGATGCGACACGATTAGCCAGTGGTAAAAGAGCAGATGGTTTTGCATCTTTGCTTAGTCTGTCCAAAGTTTTGTAAATGCTATCCTTGCATAAAACTTCATAATTTATATTTATAATGTCACAAGTACCATCTTCTTATCTAGGCCCCAGCCTAAGTCTGTTTTGTTTCCTTAGTACGCCCTTTTATTTGTTTTTGACTTGAAAGCATGTTCTTTTATCAGCAGTGCTGCGGTTGAGTATTATAAGAACAGGAAAAGAAGTTACAGGAAAGACCAGTGTGTCTCAGTTTCAACATTATTTGTGCTAAACTCGTGTAATTTTCCTCGTCCTTTTAACCTGGACTTTGTATTAAATTATATACAGTTTTAAAGTGTGACTGCCTTTCAGAGCATGTCAGCTAAAGGATTTAAAGGTGAAAGGCGAGATCTATTTTATGCATTACTACATGTATCACTTTCCATAAGTATTAAGATACTATTCAGTACTTTGACTACCTTCTGTACTCTATTCACTCCACTGATACCAGAGAACTTCAGCAAGAAAAGAGAAATATGAAGGGGTAAAGTTTTGTATGAAGGAGTACATGGAAGTCCATTTCATTTATTAAAAGACTGCAGTTCAGAGATCTGCATAAAACTGATGTTTAAACAGAATAATTACACTTTTTTTTGGGGGGGGGGGGGGGGGGGGAAGTCAGAATTCTTTCTTGCTATTAAAACCTTCATCTTCCACAAAGACTTCCGTTTTATATTACTGCTCTGAAAAGGACCCCCTCAGACTTGCAAACACACCCAAACTTGTAAACAGGAAAAGTATTTGAACCTGAGAGGCAGCTTTTGGGTTGGTGAGCCTGTCTTTTGGCAGGCAGTGGCTAAAGGGTAGAGTGATTTAAAGTAGTGATAGAATAAGGGAGAGAGGAAGTATTTTGGAGCCCTGTTTTCCTTTCCTCCCCCTTGGCTCACACTCTTAACGCCTGTTTACAGCTTACTTGATGCACCTTGCACAGGTTACTTCTGCTAGATTTTCTAACCCAGTAAACCCCATAGAGGTTTGATTATCTTCATTTCAGCATGTATATTAAAGTCATGCTGATCCGAATGATTTAGCTCTCTTAAAATTCAATGTGTGTGTACCACACTGGAGTCGTAGCTTCAATCCCATTGGAAACTGGGGATAAATCATGGTTTATTAATTGTCGTGCTACAATCCAGGAATGATGGAGTAGGATGAAACTTTGCTTAGTTGTGGCAGCAATTTCCACACCTCTCAGAAGGGCTGGGAGAAGGGAAATTGCTGACTGATACTTGGTGAAAAGGGAGAGGGTGCTGGTAGGAGAAATCCTTGGTGATGAGACTTTTTTTCTTTTCTTTCTTAGCTCAATATGCTGAAGTCAACACCAGTCCCTCACCCACATGATGTGTGTTTTGTTAATAAAGATGTGTCGACAACATACAGGTATTATTCCCAGTTTAATACAAATCTAATTATTTGGTAAAATCTTTTCCAGGAAAGTGAGCACAGTGAAAAACACTGAATTTGAATGAAAGATTTCAGAATAAGGTTGATCTGTTAATGCTGTAGCTTGCTGCAAGTTTGAAGTAGTCTTCAAACAAAAGTTTGAATCCAAAAGTTGAATCAGGATCTAGATCTGACTTTTTTACCTCTGCCTCTTCTGCTGGCTGAAACAAATTGTTAACTGCAGTTTTCTTCTGAAGGAGAATATAAAAGAAAGAAAAAAGCCAAGGAAACGAGCTACCAAAGGACTCAGGATCCACAGTTTTATTTTACAACTTTGGCTCTTTGTGATGCTCTTTATATCTTCTCCTTAACTCAAGTTACACATAAAATAGTCTGATCTTTTGTACTTGGAAACAGAAACTTTGACTTGTCTTTTGTGTTGCCTGGGCTATTTCCATAGGTTTTATGAAAATCTTTCTTAAAAAAAAAAAAAAAATTGGTTGAAATTACCAACACTTTTCATGTTGAAGAGCTTGACATGTAGCAGCAGTTTCCATCTCACTCATAGTCTCTGCCTTATAATTTTGCCTTGTGTTCTTTGCAGTGTCAGATGTGGGTTTTTTTCTGTTGAAAACTGATGCCTGGAAACTTGGAGCGTGATAGAATTTATTTTTTTCTTCCAACTTTAACAGTAAACTGGGGCTTGGAACACTTTGTAATCTGGCTTCATTATAAAATCCTAAAAATTTCTTATCTTATTTTCTGTCAGTGCTTTCCTGAAATTTTTGGCCATTCTGCGGTGTATAATGCCATAAGCATGGAAACATAGTTTGTAATTCTGGATTTTGAGAAAGGTTTCTCTCAGTTCATGAACAATAACAGCTCAGCTATCCAGTAAAAAAATACTTGCACTCTGTTTTTTCAATGTATATTTTTGTATAAGAAAATTTTATCAGTTAGTAATTTAGTGGTTAATTTCTAACAGCCGTAAAATGTTCTTTGGAAACTTGTGGAATTTCACTGCTATAAAACAAAGCTCCTGAAAACCCCACTTTCCATTAGATAACAGTCTTCACTTGTTTTAGTATGTAGTCAATGTGGTTAATGACTAGTGTTTTAGAGCGTGAATGAATTTGACTGATCACTTCAAGAATAAGAAGCTTGCCTAAATTAATATGTTTCAATCAGCTTTTGCAGCAGATATGTGTGTGCCACATTGCCCTTCACGCTTCCTTCTCCTGTTTAATTGTTCTCACAATCCCCTATAAGATGAGGCAGATTTTGTAAATAATACTTAAGGTTTAAATTGTCATATGCAGTTCAATATAGGTGGGAATGATACGTGCAAGGGTAAAACTGAACAGAGTGGAGCAGTGCACGTGAAGAGGTAGATGACATTAGCTGAATTTGTAACTAACCTTGTTTCTGTGACAGAACAGAGTACCGGTATTTCTTATCTCTGTGAAGGGTTTGATTGTGACCCCATGGGCTGTACTATAAATGAGTAATAACATCTGAAGTCAGGAATGCACTGCACAGCAAGTACATGCCTGATGGCACTGAGGTCCTGCTTCAACAGGGGAATGGAGAAACTGTGATCTGGAATGGCTCAAATCCAAGCAGATAGGTGAGATCACTGTCTGGTACGTGTGTCGGTCCTCACCTCTTCAGCTGAGGAGGGATGTGAGATGAGCTCTCCCCCTTCTTGGGCAAAGTGTGCTTACCATTGTGCACTTTAATCATTACCATGATTACTGGCAAACGTTGGGCACCGTCATCCCAAGTCCCATTTCACAGGTGGTACTTGGAGATGAGTATCGGGGGACAGTGGGCCTTCCTAGGCATGCCCAGACCTTCAGACTTTTTGGGAAGGGTTCTTCCCCAGCCTAGTTGCAGCCATTTAGATGAGCTCAAAGGGTCATCCTGAAACGCCTTTGAGGAACTACTGGAGAGAGTCCAGCGTAGGGCAACAAAGATAATTGAGGGATTGGAGCATCTCCCTTCTGAGGAAAGGCTGAGAGAGCTGGGCCTCTTTAGCCTGGAGAAGAGAAGTCTGAGGGGAGATCTTATTATTGCTTATAAGTATCTAAAGGGTGGGTTGAAGGAGGATGAAGCCAGACTCTTTTCAGTGGTTCCCAGTGACAGGACGAGGGGCAGTGGGCGTAAGTTGGAACATAGGAAGTTCCATTCTAACACAAGGGAAAACTTCTTTACAGTTCGGGTGACAGAGCACTGGCACAGGCTGCTCAGGGATGTTGGGGAGTCCCCTTCTCTGGAGGTTTTCAAGACCCGCCTGGATGCAGTCCTGAGTAATGTACTCTAGGCAATCCTGCTTTAGCAGGGGAGTTGGACTAGAGCATCTCTAGAGGTCCCTTCCAACTCAGAAAATTCTGTGATTCTGTGACTTGGGTGCCTAAAGCTCGCTGAAGTGGCACATTGCTGGGACTGTGATTTAGAAATGCATAATCCTGAGATACACATAGGTTGCTGCACTTTGTTTTCAAGCAGAAGTCCTCTGTTGAGTGCGAAAGAAAACAACCCTCTGTACTTTCCTGTACATTCTCATTTCAGTTAGATAGCAATATTCACAAACAACGTACCTTTTTTTTTTTTAATGAGATGCAGGTTGATGTTAGAGACAAGGTGAAGACACAATAATCGTTATGATGAACATTTGCAGAACTGTGTAGAGAAATGTTTTTTTCAAGTCACGGGTCCTTTCCCAAAAATACTTCAACCTAAATCTTGTTTCTAAGAAACAGGAAGAAATTGGAAGGATTGTCTCTGAATGAAGGTTAAAACAGACACGAAACAAATAATTGAGATTGGTTTGGGTTTTTTTTTCTTCTGTGCTTTTCCCCACCTCTCAGACTTCTGAGCATATCTCTTTCTTTCCAATATAGATATGATTTGGAGATTCTGTCCAGGCTGAAGCCTGTAAAGGTTGAAGATTTTGAGGAACAATTGCTAGTGCTAGATGCTAGTAAGATAATATAACAGATACAGTCAATAGCTTTCTGAGACAAAAATATCTCGTACTGTGCCTGGCCCTATCTTCCTCTGGTTTCCTCAGTGACACTAGTATTTTTTGTTAGTACTGTACATTTAAGAATAAGAATCTGTTTTGTTTTGGTTTTTTTTCAGGCTTATTTACATAGTATCAACATTTTGGAGTATTGTATGGAAAGCCTGCAAGGTTTTGTTGGCAAAGTGTCGCTTATCCCCTGTGTGAGAGTATGGGAAATAAGTTAATAACTTTTCTCCCTGACATCTCTGCAGCCCCTGAAAATAGTAAGCAGTGTGCAGCTGCTTCTGTATCAGCTAACGGAATTTGTTTGGTCAAATCAACAATTTAGGTCTATTGAAGCCAATGGTATTAGATGGGACACATATTCTGTTGAGCTTTGCAAAATTTGTTTGTTTTGGCAGTTTCTCATACAACAGGGAGCAGCAAATTGGTTCGTGACTTAGCTTTCACATTGTCTGCTTTCCTTAGCTTTTCAGCCTGCTGTAATTTGAACTGTTAACTATACGCAGTGCTGCAATTGCTGTTAAGATTTAAGCACATCTCCTGATCTGGAGATCTGTGTGTCACCCTTCAGATCTCTCATTTTTAGCAAGTCTGGTAAAAGTTAAGTGCACTAACCTTTCGTGATTTCCACTATAAATATCACTCCTCTTTGAGGTTTTCCTGTTAGCTAGGTTAAGTGGCATTCCACTGTGATTACTCACTTGGCACACATTCCTGATTTGCATCCTTAATGTTGAAATGATTTATGAAGTCTTGAAATACTTTATCTTACATTAGATTATTTGTAGCTTAGGTCTCTTTATGTGGCGGTAATGTTCTTTGCATCTCCTGGCTCAGTTTTTAAAGATCTGAATGAATATATGATATAGTGACGAAAGGCAATAAAAATACAAGAAGACAAAACTGCATAATTGGGAAAAGAAAGCCATTATTAACTAGAATGCAGTCTTTGAGACTTTATTGTTATCTGCTCTTGCTGATCTTAACTTTTTCATGTGGAAGTGAAATGCACAGCACCATTGCCTTACTCAAGTTGTCATCTTTACTATAACTTTGTTGCACTCCACTGGTACTGTTGGTTTATACATTTTTAAATCTTATGATGATCTCCCCCAAAATGCTGTTATGTGCATGAGGCCGTAGGCTTCAAGGTAAAACTGCAGCATTAAAATTCCTGGAGGTTGGTGGGGGGCTTGGCTAGACTCTTTGATAATCCACATAATTTTTCAGGAACAAATTCGTAGGAAAAAGCAAGCAAACCATGCGATGGGCCATACGCAGACATGAAGGGTTGTCCCCTCTATGTCTAGAAGTTAAATCAGTGCTATCTTACGTTGATAATAGAAGGTTATCATTTTAATTAGCTTCTCACCAGTTTGAAGTAATTTGATGTGCTTGTGGTCTGTGTGGTGCTGACAAAGGGGATCCTGCTCATTTTCAGTTAAGTGTCTCTTAAAGAACTGAAAACTCTGAACTTTGGTGAGGCATGACCAGGACTAAATTAAAAAAAATTATCCTATAAATCTAGAATGATTTTCACTCTGGGTAATCCACAGAGTGAAACAGATTGCCACTGGGGGTTTGTTTGCAACTAAGAGTTGCAAAGTATTGCCAAGTATTTGACATTTACTCCGTTATAAGTGTAAATTAAATGAACACCCCCCGCCACACACACACACCTCCCAGCAGCTTTGGAAAGAACACAAGTCCTTTTAGACTCCTTTCACTCTTTTCTAAAAGTGACTTTTCATATTAGGTGATTTTTCTCCATTTTCTTCTTCCTAAGGTGCTGATTAGAGGTAGCCTTTAATATGTGTTTATTTCTTTGTTAACCAGAAGTTGGTTGCAATAAATACTACTGTTAGTATTCTGCTTCTGCTGACTTTCTCCGGCGTTTCAGTGTGAGTGTGTGAGATGGCGGGGAGGTTTGAAACAGTATGCTTGCGATAGCACTGGACATGAACTGCAAAATATGAGTCCCTGTTTAAAGTCTCTCTTCCCTGTCAGCTCCCAAATTTAATAATGATGGAATTTGGGATAGTATGAGCTGCTATCTGGTATGTATGTGCAAGAGATAAAGTGCATATTCAATAATAAAACACTCTTCAAAATCTGATCTTTGGTCTGTTAACATGCTGAACATGCCTTTTTTTACAGTGGTGATTTATAGTCCAGCATAACCATGCAGAATCACTTCATTATATTTGAATAATGAAAAGAGTGCCATCAAAATGGCATGTCTCAAGGGAGCCTTCTGAGGCAATACTTTAAACAAATGACTTCTTAGATAAATTTATTATGAAGTGTGATGAAAGCCATTTTTCTTGGCAGTCACATCCTGCGAAATCAATGAGGTTTGTTGTGCTGTACTGTTGGTTTTTTTTTTTTTTTTAATGTTTTTTCAATTCTCTTACATAAGCAAAGGCTAAGTCCATACAAACAATGGTTGATGTTTTGCTGGCACCCTGGAAAGGAGATGTAATGTTGTCATGGTCAGCTATAATCCTGTCCTGTCATGTCTGCTAAGCATTTGTGGAGCAAACTTACAACCTAGTCCCACAATTGGTGGGAAATTTATTAGTTGCTTTAAAAAACAGTCTTTACAGATATCTGCGAACACTCGTTCAAATTTGTTACGCAAAAATGTGGTTTTATGAAATTAAAAGAAAACAGCATTTGCCTGAGACCTGTTCTGTCCAGGGATTACTCAGCTTTTATACTGGCAGTTTATTAAACTGTGTTATGGAGAGTTTATAAAACCCCCAGAAATCACCAATCTTAGTATTTGTATAATATTATAAACAACATTTATAATAGAATATGCCATATTCTATTCCTCTGGCATGTTTAGCATCCTTGAACCTCTCGTTCCAATATCTAACATTTGATTATTAATAAGACATAAGCTGGTTTTTCTCAAATCTGTACATTTGTTTTGTAATCAAAGATGTTCTAAAAGCAAACATTTTATCTTCAGGACAAGTATGTATTGAATGAAGATATCTCAAGCTGTTTCTTGGAGACCTGCATTTGGAGCTGTGTGTTTTCACTTTTTGCTTTTATAATGTTATTTGAAAATGGTTGTGTCTTGTGGTGACCCCTCCTTGACCCTTTTTTAATGGAATACCAATGCGAGAATAGGACATGCTCTAAAAGAGGCTGAATTTTTTAAGAAGTGGAAATGTGTCTATACGGATGATACTTGTCTACTGCTGCATCTTAAACCAATAACAATTTATTGTTAATGAGCACATAGAAAATTCACCCTTGTTTTTTTGTGACGCAAAATACAGGTATGTGCCCATGTGTTAATGCAGTTTTTGTGCTTGAATGCAGGTACAATTGTCTGAAATGCTTTAACAAATATTATGACAGTAAAAGCATCTTGATTGCAACTCAGTAGACCTGGATTCTTTTTCTGAAATAACCACTGATTCTCCTTGAGTCACTTCTTTTCCATATCTTGAAAACAGGATAATATATTTGCAACCTTTTGTGAAGAGTGTCGAGATCTACAAATGAAAAGTGCTATATAATCATTATGTATTTCTAATGTGATGGATAATATTCTCCAGGGATATAAAAAAGGAGTTACAAAAGATGCTGGGAGAATGAACTGATTTCTAAGAGCTGTAGCTGACCTCTTCTCTTACCAGTGATAATTTGCAACTCAGGATTTGGTGGCTGTTAGCCAGAGTGTCCAGCTGAGAGCAGGAGGGTGGCAGAGCTGTTACTGGTGGTGGCAGTGAGCTCCTGCTGGTTGGGAGAAAGGAGGACACCTGTGTCTGCTCTGTTAAATGCTTCTTGATCCTCCCCACCCAGACAGATTTCACCAGTCCCGTGTGGGAATCGAGCCTGCAAACAAATACTGTGTGATCAGAGAGAAAAAGTTAGTGATCTTCTTTTCTGGGAAGAGCATTTGCAAATTGAGGAAATGCAGTTTAAAGAAGATCAAAACTGATTTTACCAATAAAGAGCGCTAAGAATTCTCTTCCTCTTTAAGGAATAAATCTTTATATAGAATTTAAACTCAGTGACAGCTTCTGTTGGGAAGTTCAGTAGCAAGATGCAGTGAGGTCTAACTTACTGAACCTTAAGTAAACGGATATTCTGTTTGTCCCTGTGTTTGAATGCTCTGTATATTGTTGCATTAACTTAAAAGATATTCAGTCATGAGGAATGAGTAAATGTAGTGGGTTTTCTTTTTTTCCAATTCCAGTTCTTCCTTTCCTACAGTAAACGCAAAGCTGGCCACACTTAATTACTCCTAATGGGCTAATTGATTCAGCAGTCACTGAGTGTGTGACCTGACTTCTGGTTCACTGAATCACTAAATGCTGCGTTGAGATGATGCTTTTATTTCGGTGTCATTTGGTGAGTGCATGTGGATGGGAGTTGTGAAAGATGTGAACTGGCGGCGGTTGCGAGGAAATGTGCCCTTCACCTTGGGCAGGTGGAGCACCAGGGTTGGTGCAGGGGGGAGACGTGCTGAGGCTGAGCAAACACAGTGTGTCCCTGTGTGCTCTGTAAGATGAATCTGCCCTTCACTTCGGTGTTGGACTTTCTATTGAACTAATTCATCATTCGATTTTTGGCATCTCGGTAATTACTGCTGGCGAAAACTAGTCATTTTAATGGTTGCGATATACTGCAAGCACATTTAACTTTGATGGAAACTTTGAATGACTTTGCTTCAACCGCTTGCCTGTTCTTTGTGGGCATTTTTACAATCAACGGAGGACTTGTAACAAAGCCTTTGGTGACAGCCATTAGCTCCCAGCAACTTGATTGTCTCTATCAGGCAAGGTGCGATTTCAAGAGGCTATTAATTCCTCTAGTAGCTGACCTTCGTCAGGCCAAACACATGCAAAGGGACATGCAAAGTCTTGATTTCTGGAGGACCTGATTTCCTCTAAATTCTGATGACCCTTCAAAAGCCGCTGTGGTGAACTGAAATGCCCTCAAATGGAAACCTTTTCTCCCCAGCCAAACCAAAACGTTCGTCAGTAACTTTTCTCCCATCTCTAAAACTGTTCTTGTTGCCCAAGTCTTTCTCCCTGTTGTGTTTGCTGCCTGCAGAAGGCCACTGGGACTGGGAGAGACAGCATGGGTGTAAATACGTGGCTCTGACGTCCATTTTCATCACCTGTCTGAAACATCTTTTGTCAGGAAAAGCAGCTGTCAGTTCTGATGGGATCTTTGTCAGCACAAGGCAGAGCTTGAGGGAACTGGCATTCTTTAGCGCCGCCTGGAGCACTCATAAGCTTTTGTTTTGCAATTTTGGTGGCAGTTTGGAGCTTTTCAGTGCTTTAATAGCCAACAATAAGAAATCTCTCCTCTTTTCTGGACTAGCAAAGTGTTTCTGAAAAGATCAGAGTTGCTGTCCATTCAGATAAAGCATATTGTGTAGAAGACTTGGGTGGGTTTTTTGTGTGGTTTTGTTTGTTTTTTTTTTTTTCAGAAAAAAGGGAAAAAAAACCCAAGATCAACTTCTGAGTTAATACAAGTTTTTCTACAGGTTTGGAGGGGAGGACCGAGTTTAAAAGAACAGCTGATCATGCTAATGAGTGCTCCTCAAAATGTCAAGAGCATACTTTATGGACAAATAATTTGGATAACCTAAATTTTCCTTTCTTTGTTTCTTCCTGCTCACAGATCTCTTTATGAACATTTAGATTGAGAGTTAATACCAGTAGCCACATTCATTGAAATAAAATAATGGTTTTCCTGAACCCATTCACGAACAGCTGTCAATACTTGAGATGAGCTGTATTCCATTTACATGGACTTCGACTCTGCTCCATAACTTAGGTTGGTTGAGAAATTGGTAAAGTTTCTGTTGTGGATACTTCTATACCTTTAGAGGTGTCTGAAATTATCCTAATTGTTAAATTTCCCTATTTCTGTTAACAGCCCTTCTAGCAAAATCACTGCTGAGCACAAAAAAATTTAAATTTGTTACACGTGTCTGAGCCAACTTTCAGAGTTGTTTCTTAGGTATTTGCTCAGCTCTGTCCTTCCTCTGCCTCTTCCTAAGCATCTCTGCCACCACAGCCCCAGGTGTGATTGACCAAGGGACTAAATACATACATGGTAACGCAGTTTAATGGGAACTTCCGGTCTTCAGTCAGTTCAGGATCAATTGTTTCTGTATCACCAGGGCAATAAAGTCTGAGAAATTCTTACAGTAACTACTGAAATTAGTTCAGAGACACTGATGCAACAGTCTCCAACAGCAATCAGCATCAAATCATTAATAATGTCTTTTGGAGTGTTCGAGGCCATATAAATCCTACTGATTTTCTGGCTTTGTGAATAGCTGGGGTCATAATTTAATAATACCTGATACGAGGAGAACCCTGACTGCAGGTTGGATGGAAATGCAGGATGGAATTTGGAGGGAGGAACCTGGGCCTTTTTATTCTGTGTAAATATTAAAATGTTTCATCCATACTTCTATGGTCTGCAGCATAAGGTAAAGGGAGACTTTTGTCTATTCCCTTTGATGTTGAGCATTTGCTTTTAGTACTTAAAGAGTTTATTCTGTGGTTTTTTGACAAGGGATGTACAGTTTTTCCCAGTGTTTGTTTATTCATGAATTTAAAGGAGTTGAGGGTTTTGTCATTCCCAAGAGTGTATTTCCTCTGTCGTACACATTTTGGGCTGGTTGTATTTTATTTATTTTATTTCATTATTTGTTGTAGAGATTCAGCTATGTTTTTAGAAAAAAACCTGCTAAATAGTCCATTAGATGAGGCCGGTGACTTGCTCGAAGTTCCCCCAGTTGGTTAGTACTGCTCGTTATGTTGCAGCATTGCTAGGTCCTTTTTATAGTGTTTGTCGTTCTGTAAAAGATGGATTTAAAGACACGACTGCAAAATCACATCCAACAATATACACAGTTCAGATTTCTGCAGAACCTTGCTTATGCATTCAGGAGGTATTTCAGCTAGAGTATGTCCAATGTGAGAGGCTGACAGCAGATTAACCCTGGCAGCTTAGATTTGTGGTGTAAAGCGTGGATTACAGCTACATGTGTTTGCTGCTCGGGTAGCTGATGCGAAGAGGTTGATGTTCTGAAACCATGGGATTATGTCTGGTTAATGTTTGATCCCATAGTAAAATGCCTACCCAGACCCCATTCTTCTTGGCTTAAAAACATCAAATATTCTTTTGCTACTGTTAAAGAACATAAAGAAAAGGTGGTGGAAAGAACTGTGCCTGTCAGGGTTTTCAGCTAAGCCACTGTTGAGCAGTGGTTCACATAAAAACTTCTGCACTGTTGGGAGAACATGTAGAAAAGGTTTTTAGTGCAGCCATGCTTTCTAAATTACACGGGACATTCAAGCCCTAAAAGGCACGTCTGTTCTTTCGTGCAGCATGAGAGTTGGGATGCGTAAGAAAGCCCAGAAAGCTGATGTTTCTGTTTGGGCTACAACAGTTTGAACAATCAGTTCAGTTGTAGCCCAGGATTGAGCCGAGTTTGCACCATCACTGTATTGCCTTGTTTCTTTAAACTGATGTGTGTTGTGTGCATGTACGTATCCCTGAGACGTTCCCACTCCCCAGTGCTCCATCCCAGGGCTCTCTGGGGACTGCAGTAGAGGATGGAGCAAGTGTCATGAGGTTCTTCCTGCCTCTGCTTTGCTTTGTGGCTTCAGCTTTCTTTTTTGGAGAAAAGATGAAAAAAGAGGGAGGAAAAAAAGAAGGGACACTATGGATATAGTAGAAAACGCAACTGCTCTGTTGTTGCAACTTGCATCACTCTGTCTTGCACAATGCAAGCCTTTTAATGGCAGCAGCAGGGCTCCGGTCTATACATTGGCAGGAGAGAGCATGGGACTGTCTCAGGATGTCTTGCCTTGTTCGCCGTTTCTCTGTGGGGGCTTCTAAGCTTGAGGTAAATAACTTACTTGTGTCCAGCTGTAGGTGTCTGGCAGCAGCCCTCAATTACCAGTGTTTCGGAGCTTTGGGAGATACCTTCCATGCGACCGGATGAGGTAATGTGGCAACCCCAATGTTGCTTAACTGGAGCAAATTGGCAGAGGAACTGTACCACATTTGGATGTCCAACAGATGAGCAGTTTCTGAACAACAGTAGCCTCCCAAGCGGGAGTGTGGTATGTTTTTAGTTATCGTGGCAACTAATGACTAACTGCGGTGTAGCCATCCATTTTCTGTGTTGGGAATATACAATTAGCTACTTGGCCACACAGAGCTGGGTTTGTTTTCTTGTTCCTAAAGGTTTGCAGGAAAGCAAAGCAAAAGAACCTGACCCCCCTCACCTCTAAAGATGATTAGGCGTTCTGATAGTTGCTAAGCAATACAAACACCTGGATTTTAGGTGAGAGGTTCTGTCAAAAACTTTATTTTTAAAAGCAGAGCCCCTAGTCAGCATTTAATCTGGCCTTATTACTGCCATGACACATGGCAAGAAGGTTACATGAGATAGTCTGGAAAATGTAATCTTTGAATATAAGTAAATAGAATGTGCTCTGAATTATAACAAGCCTAAATTCAATTTTAACCACTGGCCAATCAGCCACCCGTGACAATTACTCTGTAAATGAGCCCTGGACAGGCCTATTGATTCCCTAAGTTGTGGGGATGAACAGAACATTGCTTGTAGTATGCTTAGGAACTTCTGAACATTACTGATTTTTTAACCAGACCCATGTAGTGCATGGAGGGTTTTTTTTGGTTTTTTTTTTTTTTCAGGGAAACAACACTGAAACTTTGTGAAATGAAAGTGAATAAATTTAAGGTGAGGCTCAGGAATATATTAATTGAAGAGAAGCTGTAATTCATGGAATCCTAATATCAGACAAACTGTGTCAGGCACAGGCTGAGATAATTTGCTGCGTGGCATTTTCCTATTGCATGGATGTGACTTTAAATTCCTGGGCTGGTTTAACTCCAGAAGGTTGTTGCTATGAATTACTAAAAGTTGTAAGGATTATTAAGCATGTACAGCATCTGTATGTGGGAGTGAAAATGAGCTATTAAAAAGACTGAAAATATGAATGTCTGAAATTAGAATTAGTCACACTCTTATTGGTTAGATTTGCAAGTCTCCCACTTAGAGAACTGTTAAATACTCATAACACCTTTTCATTCTTTAGTCGTCTTCTAAATTATGTCTGCTTCAATGTAATTTTTCTAAGCCTTCATTATTCATTAATCATTATGTTGGGGATTAACATGTTTTAGGTATTGGCGTGTTTGAATTGGTTTAATGCTTGTTTCCTTTTTAGCTGTCAGGCGGTTCGGGTGACTGGCAACTCTGCAGGTTTGGTGTTTTTAACTTCTCAACCCAGCCGTTCGGTAAGTGATGTGGAGATGATGTGTACTCAGCAATTTGAAGATGGATTGCACTTTTATTGTCTGCACTTGAACAGCCAAAAAACCCAGTAACTTCGTAAATTTAGGCTCAAACGTCTTGGGGTTGATATTTGCCTTTCCTTATTTAAATTTAAAGGGATTAACACTAAGCAAACATTTCAGAAGCTTATTCTAGGAAACTCAAGGAAATGTGCCTTGTTAAATAATGCATTTTCTGGGGGTTTTTTGTTTGGTTGGGTTTTTTTTGTGGGGTTTTGTGTTTTGTTTGTTTCCTTTAGACTGTATAAGAAATGTGCATGTAAAAAGCTTAAAACCCCCATATTCACCACTCTGCAGTAGATCTAATAAGTTATGTAAAGAGATGCCATGGTAACTGAAGTCACTAAGACAGTGAGTGTCAAGCTGTTTAACGGTGACTGCTGTATTTAGGCTTCAGTTTACCACGGTATGACCAGCAAACGGGAAGTTTGTTGAGTGGTCTTCTTTCCCACCACCTACAACCCAGAAGTAATGAGGTGACACAGTATTGCACTGCCTTTGCCGCTGTTCAGACACTGAGAAGCAGTGGCTAGTAACCAGAATTGTTCTTTGGAGCACCTCTCCTCTCTTGCTAGGTCTTGTAGCATCCCTGCAGCAGCTCCACCATTTGTGCTATCCAGTTGGTAATACACTGCCTGAAATTTGGCACCCAGAGCGAATAGAGGACCCTGAGCTTTGTGACCTGCCAGCTGGGAAAATACCAGGAAAGTACCAGGAAAGTCTTTCCATAGGAAATTCTGTTATTTGAATCTGTAAGTAAAGCAGAGGTGGAGTAAAGTGGGAACACATACCATCTTTTCTCAAAAATGGGCTGAACGTACCAATCTCCCATGCTACGAAGGCCAGTGAGTGCAACACATCCTGTTATCAATAATTTCTGCAAAAACTGGTAGGTTTCTCTTTGTACCTCTACAAAAAGTTTTTAAATGCCAGAATAGGAAGTGACATCTCATTACCAAGGCTTCATTTTGCTCACTTTAATACATTTATGTGTACACTGATGTATTGCCATAAATTAAAATGCAGGTCCGTGCCAAAATGTGCAGGGGAGCGTTACAGAACAGTACTCGTTGCCTCACTCATTAAAGATTCAGCCACTAGTAGTCAGAGTTTATTGTTAACACGAGATAGTGCTGCTTTCAAATGGAAACAATCACTCTCCGAGCAGGGTTTGAAGTGCTTTATGAATGCGATGAGCACACCTGGGCTCATCAGAACTGTTTTAGACTGTTGGGAAACTTGTGAAGTTGCGAACAGGCACGGCTTGGGTAGGAATAGCTTAAGTGTGAGCTCAGCTCAGGACAGCCTTCTGTCATTCGCTCCTGCAGTTAGGAAGACCTAACGAAGCACAATGAGGAGGAACAGATAAACTGGGAGGAAAGGAAAGATTGCATCAATAATAGGGGAAAAACTTCAACAACGTGATTATTTAGATGAAAAGCTGATCTCAGAAGACCCATTGCTTGACACACAAAAAACTGACAGGAGAAGGCAGGAGCAAATAATTTTCTAGGAGCGATGTTGTATTGGCAGAAGAATGGATAAGATGTTTGCAAAGCATTTAATTAGGTTATGTCCGACAGCGTTATGAAGTAGGTGAATATGTGGTTGTTTCGCCTGGTTTTGGATCATCTGGATTTTGTAAATAAAGAAGAACAAATTCAGCTGAAACAGAACAGAGTCATTAGGTGGGAAAAATCCATATTCCGTACAAAATATTCTGGATTAGAATACTGATACTAAATCTCATTATTAATGCTTGTCTTCTACACTGCTGTTTGTAATGCTAAGATGCAACACTGCAAATTCATGTCTAGGGTAACTTTGTTCAAGTCCACAAAACAGGCGGAGACTTTTGTCACACCACTATAAACCTGGAATACCTCTAGTGAAGAGTATAGCTTGGCATTGAAAGAAACCCAAAGGATTAATTTGATCCATGTTATAGGGAAAATATGGAAAGCTAGATGAGATAAGTTTGACACCAATTCAAAATGTGTCTTCTAATATCTATTTTTCTGTGAATTTGTTGTGTCCTACATTCTAGTAAATTTGTTGACTAAATTATGTGTTTAAATTCACATCGCAAATTCAGGCTGGCGTTTGGGTTCCCCACAATTATTCATTTGTAAGGCTGTGAATGCTTATTAATGACTCTCAGCTTTAGAACGAGCATTTCTGCTTCCAAAGCACTGCACATGACTAATTTATTTTTATGCTTATTCAAAAGCAACAAATTGTCAAGAAGCCAAATCTACATTGAATTAAAACCATGTTGCTTTGCTTCCATAGAAGAGGTGACACTTGGCTGTTTTAAAAAACAGTCACATTTCAAGTGAGCATTAATTCGTCACTGAAATTGCAAAGTGGAGGAATCATGAGGTGATGGTAAATGAAATAAAAAATTTCTCCCGTGACGCGTTGGATAGAAACCTGACATTTGCATAGCATGGCTGATAACATGGCAGAATAAAAAAAGCCCTGTTTGCAGCAGAGTACCTTCTCAAAAGAACCCAAACTCTAGTTAATCTTGGAGAAATATGAAGCTGTATCTAATGGTGGCTTTGTTTTGTTTTATTTGGTTTTCTGTCTGAGTTAGCATAAACCAGAGTTGTTTATTTGGTTATATCTATGGCCTTAAATTTGTTCTTGTGTTGTACTATGTGTCCCTGCTTTAAAGGTTCAATTTAGCTTTCAGTGTTTTTCAGACTTTACAGCCTTTTGTCAATTCTTCAGCCTTCAGAGAAAGATGAAAACTTTGCTTTAATGCTTTCACATTGAATTTACAGATCCTAATAATAAATATTTGTCATCGGTGTTACCTGAAACTGCCAGTTAGATCATACCACTGGTCAACTGGTTTCTGTGCAGTGGAACTGTATGATCAGATTTCAGTGAATTTGAAGCTGCAAGGAGCAAGTAAGCGTCTGTACCACTGCAACCTGTAGTTTTCACTACAATTCTTTATAGCATAACAAGTGCATTAATCATTTTACATAGTGTGAGGAATAAAAGGTTTCTCAGATGCAGTGCAGCTGTTGAAGAAAAAGATATAAAAAGGATCATTTAACATTCATAATTTTAGTGAAACAAAACAGAACTATCCTGCTGCTGATTTTAGGGGAGTGTGTGATAGGCTACTTTATATAGCGTCTCCCGCTGCGCCAGGAATTGTGGCCATGGAAGTGATAAATTAAGCAATAGAGAACAAGTCTCTGTACACAGCATTTCATTTTTGGATAGCTGTGGAAAATAATGTAGAAGCTGTACACAAGTGCATCGATTCTGCTCGTTTGCCTGTGCAGCAACTTATTTCATAGCAACACTGGTACATAAAGTCTCCGGAACATCCTCTGTAGTTCACAAACCAAAAGGAGAGTGTTGGTTTTTTTTCTCTTAGCTAGTAGAAGAACATATATCCCTTTAGCTGATAGGAATAGCTGCTGGATTAAATGCTCTATTTCCTTAGGTAATATGTATCGGTCATTGAAATTCTGTGCAATATTTGAACATACAGAACAGACTCTTCACCCTTGGAACACTGAAGAAATTTCCAGCCTTGGGGCTGCGGCTGCCACCCTCCAAGGTGCTTGACATATTGGACTGAGTTGAGGGCGTGTGGAACCTTGCAAGCCGTGTTTGGCATCCTGGAGGAAGCATCAGTCGACGTGTTGAACCGTGTTGAAGAGGTGCAGAACCTCACAAGCCATGTTTGGCATCTTTCAGGAAGCATCAGTAGCGTCACAGGAGGCATTGCCCTGTGGAGCATTGCCTGGTTCCTGCTTCACAGGACATCAGAAATAGTTACGGGCCTGGAGGAGCTTGAAGTGGTGATGTTATAACAACACCTGAGTAACTGGAGGTGCTTGTTTTGTGATTTTTGAATGATCTGCGTGACCAGAAATTCAATGCGAGGAAAAGCTGCACACAAGGTGGCTCTTGTTTGAGTCATATAGCTTCAGATGTATAAAGCAACATCTGTTTGTGGAGACTGACTATTTACTTTGGAGGTTTCTTGGGTGTTATATAGTTTGCCACTGTAATAATTGCCACAGCACATGCTCTGCGTAGATTTTGAGTAATCTTTCCAGCAACTTGATACACAGCCAAAGCAAATAAAACCACCACCCTCCATCCCCTCCCCCCAAATAAAAGAGCTTCAAAAACACAGAGCAGAGCTCTGTTGAAATGAAAAATCAGCTGGAAAAGGAACTTTATTGTAAGAGAGTCGGTAGAGACTTGTAAAACTGTAATGTTACCGTGACACGTTCTGTGTGGAAACCACCACAATTCACACTGTCCAGACATGCTGTGATTCACATCGGTAAGTTACTGGAACATTCAGCCTTATTCTGTGAAAACAGCTTTGGGCAAGGCTTTTCTACCGGTGTCGCCTTGTATGTTGCCCCGTGGGCGTTAGTGATGGTAAGCTGGGAAGGACAGTGTTGCGTAGACCAAGGCAAAGCCACTGCAGGCAGTGGTTACCCTGGGGGTGCTGTCTACCCTTCAACTCCCACCGCCACAACTGCTTGCTGGAAATTCACAGCTAAGCACCCAGGCTCTGGGTTTATTCTCAGCCTGTTCCTAGGTGGATACCAGGCCGCTACGCACAGAGGTGCTGTTCCCAGGATGTCTGCATACAGGTGGGTTTGTCGTGCAGAACGTTGCTGTGATCCTGTCTCGTACGTAATGAAAGTAGTGGTGGGAAAATGCCACTTTCTTCAGGGGGAGTTTTGCCTCCTTTACGCTGTGAACCTTCTGTAAACACTACTATGTAGCAAAAATATCGTTATCAACTGGATAAGACAAATAATACGTGCTTCAAATTTGCAGACAGTTTTGAATGTAAATTTGACTTCTTACAAAGAAGCTTGTGGCAGATTAAATGATGCTAGTTATTGATATCTTTTTTTTCTTTTCTCCTCCCGCCCCCCCACCCCTTAGATGCATGTAAAGGCTAACATCTGTCCTGGAGACAAAATTCTAACCAGAGCTGGACAAAGTGTAAACGATGTGGAGAAGAGTCTTCAGTTACAAGACTAAGTTCATTTCAGAAAACATTTGAGCAAGAGATGTAAACCATTTTCTTACACGAGTGCACATCTGTATTTTTAGCTTCACTAAAAACTTCTACTAGGTCTCAATCCCAATGCATCGCTGGGATACTGAGTTTTGAATGTTCTTCCAGATCTGCTCAGTGGCTCTGTGGACTTTGCCAACGTGCTGTTAGCAACTGCTGGCGAATCTATGTGATTGCCAGACTTCAGAGGGCTGCAACGCTTGATGCTCCTGCTTGCTGCGTTCATCGGGATCTCTGGGTATGCGCTGTCGCTGTGCTGGGTCAGGGCTCTGTTTCTGAGTTTGAGAGATCTCTGTCTCCTACGGTACAAGGCTACAGAGTTAAGGGTGCAGAGTTGTTGCCGTGAAAGTCATGTTGCTGTGCTTTGAAGTGCTGGGATTTTGGAACCCAGGTAACAGCTTTTAATGCCTCCCGAGATGAAAAGCTCCTGTTCGTGCTATGGAAAAACCTTTTCTTGATAGCGGCCGTTAGTAATGGGCATCACTTCTCCGCAGTACCTCAAAGTACATGGTAATTAGGAAAATTGTTACAGTATTCAAGAAAAAAAACGGCTACTGGTACAGATAGGGAGAGCTGGAGATGCGATACAATATGAAGTCCCTTTCTCCACCCGCTCAAGTGTGACAAGAAAATGTATTTTAAATAACATAAACTGTGGCAGCACTGGATGTCGGAGTGTTTGAAAACATGTTAATAGTCTTTCAGACATGACCTATTTAGCAAGAGCTAATAATAAAAAAAAATAAAATTGGAGTTAACTATTTTTTTAGACTGGATCAAGTGAATGGATCAACCAAGAAAACCTCCTTGGAAGATAAGAAGGTAGGTTTTCTTTTACTTTTGAATAAACTTTTTCCTTTGTTCTCCAGTTTTACCTTTTATTATCCATTATTGCTGCCTTCCTGAACAGGTGAGGAGCAGTGAAATCTATCAGTAATATCAGAATGAAGAAAGTACACAGCGATGTGTGCACAATGCAGCTATCACCTGCCATGATATCCATCACCATTTCTCTTCAGATTATAACCAAACAAAACTCCTTCTGTTTCTCCCCAGTTCTGCTAAAAATGTTAATAGTATTTTACCTTGTAGCTAACTGATTAGGGCCCTGTATCTAGTTTAATACCATAAGCGTGTTGTACAATTACATTGCAGCAGTATTTTGCAGTATGTGGAAAATCATGAGTATTCTTTGGTATTTATACCATTAGTCGCAAGTTGATTTGATGCTAGGAGGAACGTAGTATGCGATGTTCAACAGTGACAGAAGCTAAAAGAGCCACATCTCTATGTTTTAAAATGTATTCTGTATTGTTACAAAAGCATTTTGTTTCATGAGGCTAATATTAGAAATGCTTATAATATAACAACAGTAGACAACGTATGTTAACTTCTTGTGACCTACAGCTCTTGCAGAAGGTGAGATTCGGCAGTGAAATATTTAATAGATTTCAATAGCGGTGGGTCAGAATACACAAATCAGGCAATTAATCATGTTAATCTAATTTGTTCTTAGAGCTTAGCTCTCTGTGGACGCTGGTAAGCCACTGGCTTCTGTTGCTGCCTGCCCTTGGCAGCAAGAGCACCATCTGCTTGAAAGAAAGTCTACTGCAATTCTTTCTTCATTTTCATCTCCTTACCTTGTCTTAGACGTTATTGCCATCTGTCTTGACTAGACGGATCAATCGAGTGTAGCCTTGGGTGCTATTGTTTGGTTTATGTTTCCCTTACAGAGTGCTTGTGTGGACAATCAAAGCTGTTACTGCAGTGGACTGGAGTTTTAAACCTGTTGCATATCCTTTTGAGCTCACTATAAGGTAACCTGTTTGACCGAATTCACGTTGAGCTGGCAGATGGACATATCTGTCAAAAATTCAATTACAGAACTAGATTTGGGGAAAAATAATAGGATACTAGTGAAGGTTTCCAGGAAGCTAATTCTTGAAGGAGGCACTCTAAGGTTTTCAGCACATATGCATACTTACGGCATTAAAAAAAAAAAAAAAGATCTCCCAAAGTCGGTACTTATAAACCTACTTATCTAAGTCTATATTTTGCTAAGTTCTAGGAAGTAAAAATAACTTTGGCATGTTAGGTGGAAGGGCAGCATCCCTGTCAGTACATTTTCAGTATAGCAGGAGCTTGCTGGTGTTGGTTGCTTTGGGTTGGGCAAGGAACATGAGTGGCTGCAGCTTTCCACTGTGGCGGAGGTTCCCTCTTCACTATACAAGGTCTTAAGGGAAGTAGTAAAACTACAATAAGTGAGGGAGTGATGTCCTGGGACCTCAGAGAAAGACCAATGACAGATTTGGGGAGGAGATTCAAGGCGTTCGGTCTTGGTTAATGAAAGCCAGTGTGCCCCTCTGCCCTTTGGCCAATCTGCCTGTCTTGTGTCGGTGGGTCCGTTAGGTACTTCTCGTACACTGGAGTCAGCGTCGGAGGAGAGAATACACTGCTGGAGATGGGCCAAGCTCTGGTTCCAAATGTTTATGCCTCTTCTCAGTTTTCATGGTTTCTCTGGTAATTGCTTCAGTATATACAAAATTTGACAAATAATTGCAGTTTGAAGGGCATGCTTAATGGAGGTCCATAAAAATGATTCACAGGCAACTGTAAACTGAACTATTACACTAAAGGATAAAAAGCTTCCTTAATGAGCTGTACAAGACAGTTATTGATGTATTTATGAAAACATTCCCAAGTACATGCAACCAGGGGAATTCAAAGATAAATATTTAAAGATCGGCTGACAGTTTTCACATGTAGCAAAACTCCAGTTCCTTTACAAGGCAGTAAATTTTAAAAAAGTATATATTTACGTGATTTGTAACAAAAAAGAATCGAAACTTGCATTAAAACCAGTTGTTTTCCTCTATAATTGTGTTTATTTCTATTCAAATGAAGAGATGAAGCATGGAGAAAATGGGCAGAGGAGGTTCAGAATATTAACAAGGTAAACCAACGGGGTTTTTCTGTCGAAATAATGTATTGGAGTCATGTCACAGAACTGTATTTAAGAGAATGAAATCTAACAATAGTTCAGAGTTTGATTAAGTTTCTTTTCATCCTATCATTGTTGTACACAATTAGGTTATTCAAGTGTGGTGTTTAAGTGTTCACATTATGATTCATAACCCTGTTCTTCACACCCCAGAGAGAGAAAAATTGGTCTATTGTTATGAATCTGATTAATATATGGATCAATGCATGCCCTTTTAAGGTTTATTATACACATGCACTTTTAGTTTGGATAACTGATTATCTCATTGTGTTACTCGCTCTTCGTAGACATACTGTGTTATTCTCTGAACAAAACTTGTAGCAGCATTTTAAGTATTCAGGGCTGATACTATATTTGGCATTACCTTGTCAGTTGAGATTGTTTTTATTCTTGAATGGTTTAATAATCGATAAGTTTCAAACAATATGATTTTCCTTAGGATTACAGCTGCTGTGTTGTGCAACTCCTCCTGCCATAAAGAATGAAGATCTGGCTCATGCTATTAAATCAGCTTTAGAGCTTTTATTAGGTGTACCAATTTCTTGGGTTTATTGCACCATAAGAGCTGTAGATGGAGGCTGGACTAGTGAATACGTTCCCTTGAAAAGGCGGAGAAGGGCTGAATGAGTAAAACAGGTGGCAAGTTAGCCAGTCTCTGCAAAACATTGACAACAGACTTGGATGTTGCTCACGGGTAAAGCTATTGCCAGTGCTAAAGATTAACAGCAGAAGAGTTTCAGTCACGGGGGTTTCCTCTCCGCTGTTAAGAAGGTTGAGGTGAAGCTGAATTTCAACCCAGGTGATGATGCTTGCCATGTTTTCGCTTATAAAAACCTGGAGTATATAGTTTGGCTGAAAGCATTCATTAGCTTCACAGTTGTCAAGGAAGCATTTAGTAGCCTCCACTATGACTTGTGAATCTTTAAAAGTGTAGTGTATGTATTGGATTTTAAGCTTTTTCTAGCTTTCTGCTGGGATATTAGGATTTGTTTTTTCTTTTTTCCTTGACATTATTTGAGTCCTTTAAATTTTACCTTTTTGACTGACCCTTCTATTCCACCTACTCTATTAGGGTGCAGTAGTTCTAGTCCACGAGAGTCATTGTCATACAGGCCTTAGACAGAAAGGTGGTTTATGTATTAAGGATTTTTTCAGTGGAAAACCAGTGTTGGTTGGTTTGTTTCTGTGTGGCAGCGTAAGGGAAGGAGAGTAGGATTAGGTATACTACACAAATTGACGGTTGTGGAAGCACAGGATTACACTTGTGTTCTGTATGAATTCTCAAGCCTTGGGTAAATTTTCAGTCTGGCTTTGTATATCGCACATCTGACTCTTAGTATGGAGCAGCCTGTGTTAATTATATCTTAAATCTCTCTTGCACCAAATTGTCAGTGGTTGAGAGGAAGAAACCCATTGACCAAAGCTGTATATTTTCAAGCAGATTTTGTGAAGCTAGTATAATGATTTACAAAAGCAGTATTTTTATACCAACAGTCACGTCATCTCCCTTGCAAGCAGCTTATGTTATGCAGTTTAGAGCCCAAGTAAGGCTTAATTTCAGTGGATGAACCCTTGTGGCTATTGTGAAAGCATTCATGCACTCAAGGTCTGTATTTGAGTTCTTGGTACGTACACACAATTAAAAATTTGAATATTTTGACTTAAATACAGTTTATAGATTATGTACTTCAACTTTGACAGCCTTTACTCACGCCCCTGTTTTGAAGACATGTGTGCGCTAATAAACCCCTGCTCAATCTCTTTGCTCGGCTGAGACGCCTTTTGACATAAGCTAATGGAGGTGCCTTTGTTTCCATCAGAAGAACTGGAGCGTTGTGCATGCAGGGTAGTTCACAGTGACAAGTCCATACGTAAGAAGGGAAGAAGTCCTGAATGATTCTCTGAGGTTGTCAAACTGTGTTACATCCCTTGAATTCACTGCTTTGCCTGTTGCCTTTGGAGGATTGTTACTGTCAGTGCACGAAGGACCCTGCTCCTCAGATAGCTAAATAATATCAGACCCTCTTCTGCATTGTTTTCAGAAAATGCAGTGGGTAACATAATCTTGTACCATTTTTAGCAGTTTCAGGTGCATTATAACTCAAAAATTACCGTGTCAAGAAGAACGTATGTTGCCCTGCAGCTACTCAACATGTTATAAGGACAATTGTGTTCGCTCCTCCGAGATAGTCCTTGTTTCCATTCTGCAGGGTGGAACAATGTGATGTTCACATGGGCAGAGGGAGCCCTGTTAGAGCCAAGGTTACACGATGCCGATACTCCAGAATTCCCAAATCTGTACAGAGCGGGCAGCCCTCAGACAGGTATGTTTTAGCTGAGGATACAAAAGCATTGAGATCCACTCAGATTTACGGGGTGCCTAAATTACCTAGGGTGGCTGTTCTGTTAGATGAGAGCACACACAGACCGTCGTCAGATTTCATCTTCCCTCTGGAAGAGTAGTTACCTTGGCAACTATCGTATTGCATGAGATTTTGGTTGCTAGTAACTAACACAGTAGCTAAATCTGACACATGGTATGTAATACTCAATGCATTTCCTTAGATGGCAAGCACGTGATGGTACGAGCAGTTACGCTGTTTGCGATGTGATGAGTTCATGCTGATAGCAGCACTGTACTCAAATATGAAGTTCATCAGTGTGTTGCCTAAAACAGAGGGCTGTACAGTATGACACACATTATCAGCACTTTTGCTGTAGGAGTTCAGTGAGAGGGAATGTAAGTAAAACCCTCTTGCTTACCACCCTTCACATTTTTAGTCTAAGACGCCTTATTAAACTTTATTAGTAGAATATTAAGACTGCATAGTTCCTGGAGAATCCTCTTAAAACTTGGATGGTGGGAGTTAGATTAGCTCAAGCTGCTGACTTTTCTTAAGACCTCACATAAATAGAAGATCATGTGTGCATTGTGTGAGTTCAAAACACTCTAAATAGAGTGTGCAGTAATACCTAGCACTTCTTTTGCCAACTCCTCCTCTTCAGTCTCTCACAGCTGTAACTCCCAGGAGCATGAATGGTGTTTTAAGGTAAGGTAGGACTTGGTAAGTGCTGACAGATAGCATAACTAGAGCTATCCAAATCTGACCTGCTCTGCAAGCTCTCTGTTGAATGTGCTTGCTCCTTGCCACCGCGCCTCGTTCTCTATGGCCACATCATTCAGCACAACAAAGCCCCCTTACTGAGATGTCAGGATTCATAATTCTTCTGGTTTTGTGACGATTCTAAAAAATGTCAGCAGGCCTTGTCAACAGAGCTGATCAATGAGACCTGGGTAGGAGAATCATTAAAAAGATCAATTCTGCAATGAATCTAAAGGGTCTTTTTCTGATGTAGACTTTTTTTTTTTTACAGCAGAAACTGCAAAGAATGGGTATTTACCAGGATCAATGTGTGTTGCTAGGTCATTCCTGAAGCACAAGGGTTTCGATGCAGGTATTCCCATGAGTTCCAGGTGTTCCATGGTCCCTGTTCCCAACAGTGTCCAGGTAGTGCTATTAATCATCGTATCTACCTGCTACAGAATTCAGAGGCCCATGGACAAGTCAAAGCTTTTTCTTTCTTTATACTTTTCATCCTTTTAATATTCCAATTACTTTATCAGTCTTCATAGCAGATTAGTTTATGTAATTATAATTATTCTGCACGGTTTTCTACCACATTTGACATTTGTTTTCAATTTATTATTTGGTAGTCCCATTGTTTTCAGCTAATGGAGTGCACACCTAGAAAAGACTGCAGAGAGAAGTCTCTATCTAACAGAGCCAAATTCAGACTTAGGTTAATTCTGGTATGCTCGGGAGAACTAGGCAATGATTGAGTTTTGCCAAGAAATTTGGGAAGTTGAGCAAAGAATCAGAGATGTTCATAGTAAAAAAGCTATAAAGTTAGAGCTGGGAGGGTACTGTTGACTGGCTGTTTTTGCTGAAGGTATCAGGGGTGGGTTTGCCTGTATAAGGAATGCTGAGGAGAATAGGACAAGGAATGCTGATGTTGGGTGTTTTTTATTTTTTTTTAATAGAAGTTTGAAAAAAGTTCCCCAAAGAAAAAGAAGACTCAAAAGGTAATTATTTTGCTTTGTTGCAATTTTTAATGTAATATATTTATCTTGGAGGGGAGGCTAATACAGCAAAAGAAGAAGAAACCAAGTGGTTTTGCATTTTTCATTTAATGATCACGTCCTCTGATGTCCTTTTAAAGTGTTGGTGGCTTTGTTCTCATTCAGAATCATGTCCAGAGACAATAGCAACTTGTGGCTACCTGCTCATGTGGCAGTTGTCATTTTGTCTGTCTTGTCCTGGCACAAGCTGCCCTACCCTGTCTTGATTAAGCCCTGCCAAAGAATCCTCGTGCCGCTGCTAGAATGGGAGGCGGAGGCTGTTGAGCTGGGGGGTGTTGGTGACGCTGTGACATTGTTGCCGAGCTACTATGCTCACCTCCATAATAAAACCCTGACGATAAAGTCACAAAGTACCTTTTGCATTGCAGCGTGGGCTGATATAGCCTGGGGTCTTAAGGAAATGCTGAGAGAAGCCTATAGGCAAAGTGAAGGAGAGTGAGGGTAGGTTTCTTGTTCTATCAATGCATCTGCTCTTAAACAAGGGAGACATTGATATACTTTTCAGAGCATCCATGGATGTGGATGGGGTTGCTCAAATGTGGCACATGATCAGGACTGTTGCTTCCTGCTGTAATCAGCAGACTGAAAACTTCAAAAGGAGCTTTCTAGCTGCAACTTGCTGTGTGTGTTCACAAGGCCCATCAGCCTGCCATTCTCATTTGATTTAGGATGATGAAAGCGGAAGCAAAATCAAACTCAAAGTGAAGTGAGTTTGGTTTGATGGGATGATAACTCCCAGTGCTCTGAGGAAGGAGTGGTGATGCCTGTGGCAAGTGTGATGATACACGGCTATCAGATGTCACATGGCAACGGACAGGTTCCTCAGCACTGGCTATAAATATGGGTAAAAGTGTTGCAAATTGAGCCTAATTTTCGGCTTTCTGCCTTTGTAGCTGTTCAGTGCTGGGACTTCTGGTTGGATCCACCACAGAGCTGATGTTGAGTTTGTATGTCGCTGCTTTCCCAAAGGTTAGGACATCTGCAACTCCGGGTTTTTAGCATTGTATGATTTTTCACAGGTTCAGCTCAGTCTTTGGGTAAGCAAATTGCTCCCTTTGCATACTTCTAAGATCTGTGGGGTTTGTGAGACTGACCAGCTTCACAGAACAGTTCTTGAAGGGAAACAATCACGTTTTCCCACCTTTAACACCAGATTATTGGGAGTCATCAGTAAGATATCCTGTTCTGCCCAGGTCTGTAAACAGCTGTATAAAGTTGCTAGCTTGAACAAGTTAAAATGAAGAAATTTTACCTTTTTAAAACCTAATACTTTATTCCCAGTAAAGTAGGGACTGCGTCCCAGAAACCTTAGTCAGTTTTCCAGCTGTCTTTAGAAGGTCCTCTGTGTCCCAATTTTTTTTTCCAGCTATATTAGGTTTTATTAGAGCTATTCTCTCCCCCTGAAAGCTTCTCTTATTCCTAAAATACTGGGCTACAAATGCTCCTGCTACATCATGTTGTACACAGGCATTTGAATCTGTGTTTGTGCTGGCATGCTGGAGAGAATATCCTTTGCTGTGAATCTGTGAAAATGCTGCGAATGTGTTGGGGGGGGGGATAACACGCACTCAATTATACAGAGCATCTTTCAGAATTCCTACAAAAAGAACAACAAAACTGACAGCCAGAAATACACTGACAAAATCGCACAAAGCACTTGCTCAGTAGAGTGGGATTTTATTCCTGTGCACTGAAGAACAATGACAAACAACATGCTTGCTGCTATATTAATAGGTTTTATTTCACTACAACTCTTAAATCATGTTCTTCAGCTTGTCATGCTTTTGCCATACTAAACCTCCCTGTAAGACTTTGTTCGTATCTTACTCATGCTCCATCCCCTCTGATAAATTTCCCAGGCAATGAAACAGGATAGAAGCGTTAGGGCAGTACTAACAAGAGGATATGGACTCTTTTAGTGAGGAGGAGTGACACTATGACTTTTGTGTCTTATCTGATGTCTAGCTGTTAAAATACTACCAAACAAACTTGTGAAAAACGTATAAAATTTGAAATTCTTGCATGAAATCTGTTAGGGCGTTGCCTAGGTTTTTCAGTTTAAATTTATATGTTGCATATGCTTCTGTGATCTTTATTTTTAACAAATAGTTCATACTTAACCAGTGTTTGAAAGCTAACAGTCAGACTTAGTTCTACAAATGAGTGTGAACTCTACTATGCAGACACAACCTCTTTTCCTAATGACTGTATCTAACCTCATTTTCCCTGCTGCAATACTTAAAACTAATAATTCCACTCTCATTGCCTTTACATAGGCACTGTTGACACGTGTGATGGAGTCTGGTTTTCTGTGCAAGGCTAAATGAAGTTAAACCATCTCGACTTAGATAATTTAATGATCTAAGTTTGTTATTAATGATGTGAGGCTCAGCAAAGTTTCCTAACTATGTTGTCCTCTCCTGTATGTCTTGTTTTCTAGACTAAAATCGGTATGTATAATAAACTTTCCCGAAAGGAAATTTTCCAACAGCCGCATACGCTGTTGATGCTGTAGTGCCTGGCTGTTTTACTTTTTACACACAAACAGAAATCTGGCAAGTGAAACTGAGTTTGTTACATCATCTGATATTCAAATGGAGGTTGATTGAAGCAAAACAGTTGCATAAATGTAGCTCAGTGAAACTTGCTTCTCCCAGAGCAATGATTTTTGTCTTTGCATTAGATTATAAACCAGCTGTGTTTTAGACTAGCTTGCTTTCAAAATAATGAAACAGCTACCAGTAACATCTTTTAGTTTTAAAAAGCTGCCATTATTTACTCATTATTTATATTTATTAGTTCTTTTAGTGACTTTCTTAGCCTATTCGGTATTGTAGGTATTTAGTCATAGTTCAGTTTTGCGGTTAGGTTACAGTTTTCTCTGTGCTTGCAACGGTGATCTTCAGTGTTGAGACTTTCAACCATGATATTATACTCAGGGTAGGTAATGTCACCTACTGAGGTTGCCTCTGAGTTCCCAGTAGAAATCTTATTTTCTAGTATTTATCTACAGAAGTTTGCTGTACAGGCTGCTTCTTGGCTCTCACCTGCTAATACTTCGAGTGACCCCAGTTAAGTGTCTTGGCTTAGCAAGTGAGTTGGGAGTTGAAGCTTTCCTTTTCTTGCAGACTCTCATTCTTGTCAGAAATTCCTAATTGTTTTTATTAGATTGCAACATGCAGATATGACCACGGGAATAGTTCTTCAACGCTGTTTAAACCTTTCAGATGCTACTGATGGACTTTTCACTCCTGGAGAGAAGGCATTTGAGTGATTGTTTGTAGTAGAGTCCCTTCTGCAGAGTCTGGCAGCACAGTTTTGGAAAGCAACTAGATAGCATCATGCATTAGTAACCTAATGACCCTTTAAATTCAGGGCCATTTCTTCACATCCTAAAGAGCTTGGCAATACTAAGAAAGTATCTGACAGGTCAATAAAGTTGTGTAATACAAGTTTTTCTAGTTACATTTCACCCTTTGACTGTTTTCATCACAAAAGCAATCCCAGCAGCTAGAAGTTACAGGAAGGCTCAGGAGAGAATGGAATTAATAAATGAAGGCAACTGACTCTGGAAATGAGCTTTCCTTCGAGGCAAGAGCCATTTCAGAGCAGCGTAAAGGCCCGCCGGCACAGCTGTGCAGAGGGAAGGGTACTGCCGTGGCTGGTGTACTGGGTCTGCAGGAAAACCATGCTGTGGGGACTGGATTCTCATACGGTGAGCATGCAAAGGAATGAAGAGACGTTTACAAGTCAGACTGGGAACCTTTTTATCTCTAAGCACTGTGAGGAATCCTTTATCATATATATTAATTGTCTTTACCAGTCATTGACATACAATAACGAGAGAGAAGTAAAAATGATTTCTCTCCCAGAAAAATACATTAGAACCTCAGGCAACTGGGTTAATTTTCACTTTGGCACAAGCATAATTCCTGAACAGGCACTTAAGAAATTGAGAAATACCTGAACATGCAGAATATTTGCTTCTTAGAAGTATCCTTCTGACAGGCGCTTGAATGCTCAAAAGAAAAGTGAATACAGGGCTTTAGTAAGAGCAGCCAGGTGATTCATGCCATTAAGATTTCTTTATTTTCACTTACTGTATTTATAACTGGCAGGGATTTCCTATTTTGCACTTTTGCTTTAAGAATTACTTTTAAAACAGCAAGTGTCTGTTCCATAGGGACCTTTTTCTCTGTTTGTACTTGCCCTTTAAATGTGTAAAGTAGTCTAATGTAAATGACAGCTTTTGGACTTTGCCCTAAATACACAGCACTCTAAGCTATTTTACTTTTCTTCCTGCAGTCGCCACATTTATTATAGCTCTTTATTTTCTCCACACTTGATTTCTTGGATTTCACTTTTTAAGGTAGCAGTGTAAGAACACTGATCATTTTGCCCGAATCATTAATGTTTCTTAGTGCAAGAAGGAAAAAAAATAATCTAATTTAAACAAATTGTAGTCAAAGTTTTTATAAATGACTGTTGGAAGAATGGCATGTTGAGGAGATACAGTCATTAACTGAGGTCCCGATCCTGTAAAATTATTCTGTGGGTACACTGCTTTATGCAGATACCTTACATTAATGGAACTTTTCTGGTTGTGTGAATTTAAGCACACGCAAACTTTTGGAGGATCAGGATCAATATTTTTAGGTGCTGCACTTCAATATGTTCATTAATTCATTAGGCACATTAATATAAGTGGAGGGGGCTTCCTATCCATGTTCTTAATCCTGCACTGGGCATACTGGGTGTGCACACGTACTCTTCCCTGTGGACCTGCAGAAGTTTTGGATGCTCAGAAGACATGAGCCAGAGTCCAGGTGTGCACGCAGTGTATCCCTCTCCAGAGGCCACGTAACTCAGCATGCATCTCACGTGGCATGGAGATATGAGATAGTGGGCAGATTTGAACACTCATCTGGTGTACAGCTCTTGACTCCAGTGAGATAAGCTAGTGACTTGAAAATCAGCTGAGTCTACAAAAAAATTGATCGTGGACTCGTAGGGGAAGCGGGTCCTTCAGCCGCAGCTGAATCACAGCAGCCGCAGTGCCGAAGCTGCTGACTAATACATGACACGACTGCTGCCAAGACTGTTCTGCTCATTCACAGAGGTCGGGGATGACTCAAAACAGCACATGTTCCACATTAGTGCCCAGAGGCAATTGCTGTTTACATCATGACAATGTCAATTATCACCTACAACACTCCTGCAAGGAGTAAAATGGCACTGACAAAGATGCAATTATTTTGCCATTTGCTTCCTTAGTCCACTGATAATGTCAGTGTCTGACTGCTTCTCTAGTGATGCTGTTAAAACTACCATGTCTTACAACTACTGCGTGTTTAAAGCTACAGCTTCTTCTGTCTGCATGTGCACGTGTCTGCATGGGGAAATGTGCTGTTTTAAGAAAAGCTCCTACCACTCTGTCACTTTTCAGATCAAGCAATATTGTAATTCTGCTGGAGAAGCTAAACAGATCATTGCAATGGAGTAGCCAAATCGGGGTTTGACAGAGAGAAAAGGTGAGTGCACAGGGGAGGAAGCTTTAGCACCTGTAGTTATTTCACTTTTGCAGTGTTATATTTAAATCTTAGATAAATTGTTAAATAGGCCCTGGCTGCCAGTTTCAACACTGATGCAGAGTTTGCAGATGACTGCTGCTCTGTGGCTGTAGGCCGGCACCGCTCTGATGGAAGAGGAGGGAGAAATGTCGACGTGACTCAGTGTGTTGTCAGCTGGGAGACACCCAGGGATCGTTTACTCTCCAGGGAACAATGGAGATGAGAGGTGACAACATTGAGTTCAGTCCCTGGGTCCCTAGGACAGCTTCAGTGTCAAGAACTGGGTAGCAAAGCTGTAGATGGGCTTACACGCTGCTGCCCCTGGATCTTTGTGCGGCATTACTGGCTGTGACTCTGTTTTAGGTACAAACACTTCTTCCTTTGAAGGTGGCCTTTACATCAGCCCTGTTCCTCAGAGGTGTCCCTCTGAATTTCATAACTGCTGCTAGTTGGTACCACTTTGGCACAGCTTACAGGAGCAGCAGGAAGGCAGCGGGTGCAGCCAGGCCATTCCTTTGGGCTGCACTCGAGGACCGTTGGCAGGGGCTGTGCCTGCTGTGGCTTCTTCTGCCCAGAAGGAGTTTCTTTCCAGCAGGACCGTAATCTGGCACAGATTTTTGATGAAATTTGTTTTAGGGAGACAAAAAGAAAGAAGTAAAAAAAAAAAAAAAAAAGCTAACAGCTTTATTTCTTGATTATTTTCTTATTTAGAGCATGTACTAATGATGTATTTAACAGAAAATCTGGAGCAGGACTGAGGTCATTGAATAGCTGTTTCCCTACTGCTGGAAAAGATTTCTTTTTTACCCAAGTGCATCCCATCTTGCCTCTAGGGAGAGCTAGAATAACTTTTTCTGCAATTTCCTGTTTGAAGAAAACTGTTGTTGAAGCATAACTTTTCTTCACGAACCTGTCCCTTTCAGTAGCAGATTGTCGACTTAAGAAAAATGAAAAGAATCTGATGATGAAGCTGAAACATTTTGTTTGATCATTTTCAGAATAGCAGATTTGGGGAATTTATTCCAAGACAAATTTATTGCCTACATTTATGTTGTTATACGGTCAAAGAGAGTGGAAATCAAAATGAGTTCCCTAGAAGAGTTTTTTAATGTCATAGGAAATGTTTTTATTTTTTTGAATTGTAACAAATCTGCAACATGTAAAAATCGCAGACTATCCCATAAAATTGCAAGGCTTTGTTATAGTTCTTACTAGTAACAGGGATAAATTTTACAAAGATTTTTTTTTTTCCCCCACAATTAAAATACAGATTTTAGTTCCTTTCTTCGACCTCTTTGCTTCCCTTGCCAGAATGAAGGCAGATACAAAGCAAATACAAGGAATTAATGGAGTAATTTTAAACAGGAATTGTATTCTGATCTCGGTGGGATAAGCTCTCTGTTGATGGGGCATGATCAGCCAAATTGTGCTGCTTGTTGGAAGACTGAATGTGTATGCAGTGCTCTCCAGGACAAAATTCACTACTCACTGTGACAGCCTTAAGTGAACTTATATATGGAATTCTGCTCTACAAAATAACCCCAGTGTCAATCACAGAATTGCTTATGCAACAAAATGTTTCTTGTTGTTAGTGGCATTTACAAGTTGCAAGGGAAGTTTTTATCCTTCTCGGTGATTAGGGCAGAAAACATAATTATGACATGTTGGAACATCAAGTGATGCATTCCTGTGGCTATCACTCCCTTTGGACACACGTAATTGGCTGCAGAAGCGATCACAGTTCTTGTAATAGAAAATAGCAACGCACTCCGAGAACCTTGGTGAAAGAAATTTGAGATAACATTCTGTAGCAAACCCCCTTAACTGACCTTTGGAAGGTTTTTGATGCTGAGCTAATGCAGAACCCACTTTCAGCCATTATGGTAGAAGAATTGGACATTATTGTTATTGTTTTAAGGCCAAAATGGGCAAGTGAAGCCTGCAATTGACTCCTGGCCATCAGCACATGGAATGAGATTACCTCCCCTTTCATAATAACCTTTGGAATAACCTAAAACTCAGCTCTTTTTGTTGTCTGATGAATTTACCCAGACAATGAATTTACATTTAAACCGTGGCAAAACCTGGTCTATAAGGAAGTCAGTGTTCAAAGATGATCATTACGAGCGTAAGGACATACAACGCTTAGTTTAATAATTATCGGACAGTTGTGTTAGTGCTATGGGAGGAGCCCAAGTACAAAACACAGGATTATTCTTTTAAAAGAAAGAAGCTCAACTATTTCATTCGTATTTTTAAGTGGGTCAGCCAGAGCACAGATGTTTGATGGAACAGCAATGGCTGATTAATTAAATTGCACAGGAACACATTCTCTAGCTTTGTTCTTCAAAACACTGCCAAATGCTAATCAGAGGGATTGACTCTTTAGATACTGTCACTGGAGTGCTGGGTTGCTGATTTGCCATGAAAGAAGAAGAGATTACGACAAGTGTGTGTGTAATTCTGGAAGTCTTAGAAAATTCGCTACTTTATGCCTACTCTATACAAGCTAGTGTAGTAGTTCTTTTCCCTGTGAAGTTCAGGCCACATCATGGGAAAATCTTTGGTTTCATTGGTCAGCAAAACTTCTGGGTTAGTTCCCACTTGGAAGGACTAGGGAAAAAAAACGTTTCATCCATTTAGAAGCATAACTAAGACTCCTTTTTACATTATCTGCAAAAGCCTGCCTGCTTTCTGCTGTGAGAGATGCTGCAGAAGCCAGGTTGCGGGTCAACGTTGTAGTTTTTGTTCTTACGTGTTATCTCATGTGAGTGTTAGAACATCCTGAATTAGGATGACAGACTGAATTTTCAGAAAACTTCTTTGCAAAAGAAAAACATGCTCTTGTGCCCGTGCCAGATTTATTGTTCATATATTGCGTCAGTTTATTTGAACGATGGGCTTGAATTGCTTGACCCACCTGGCCAGAATGAGCTAGTAATGGAAAAAGAGCTTTCCATGTTACACAGAAAATTCAGTTTAGTTTAGGATGAATACTGTATCACTTACTGTACATGCACAGGTGTTTGGATTAGTTAATAGACCTACATTCCTTCCTTAATTGTGTCTGCAAGGCAAGTCTGCAGATCCCACAAAAAGTCATCTCTCTGCGACTTATTTTGGTCTAGCTTTAAAAAAGAAATACGAGAAATGTTCTTAGATTACAATTTTACACAGTAGCTTTTACACCAACTCTTTAGACATAAGAGGCTCAATCAAGTCCAAGAATCTTGTTTGCTTGCTGTGTTCAGAGAGAAGATTAATTTAAACTATACAAAGATGATCATGAGCCATGCTGCATGATTATGGCGCATGACTATAAATGTGTATTTTGCTTAGAATTTTTCAGTTCTTAAGACAGGAAACTTTCTCAGTGTTTTATTTATAAATGAGATCACGGTTACAGTCTAGGATACATTTAGTGTAGTTGAATTAGTTTATCAGAACTCCAGAAAAGTTGAACTAAGGGAACATGTGTAATCTGTTATTTTTCATTTAAAAATGCTTTGTGACTTTGATTTTGTAGACAAAAATCACTGAAGCTGGATTTCAGCAATCCAGGTTGAGTAAGAGTTAAGAAAAAGATTCTGTGTAAAAGCTAAGATACCTGTGTAGGGGAATATATACTGTGTCCTTAGCCCTGTGCGCCTCAAAGTTGTTCTTATAAATATACCTAAGAGGAAAAGAATATGGACACTGTACAGAGTTTGTGGGATCTGTACCTCCAGTACAAGAATCACAGATACCCACACTGTGCCCTTATGGTCCAGGATTTCAGAGTGGAGGTTCTTTTTTTTCCCCTTGCTGCCTTCAGCACTCATTTTGTCATTCTGAACACTGTGAGCTCTTCATCCCCCAAACTTGAATAACCTTTTGAAGTGTTCACTTTCAAAGCCTTTGGACAAAGTCAGTATTTATTTTCTGTATTGTTTTGTAGGATTTTTTTCCATATTGTAATTTGGATTTTTTAAAGCTTTTTCTATTCTATTTTTTTAAATGTTGCTATTCTGGTTTTAATGTTTCTATTCTATACGGACTTGGTAGTGATAGGTTAACGGTTGCACTTAATGATCTTCAGGGTGTTTTCCAACCTAAATGATTCTATTTAAACAGGTGTATGTGACCTGTATAATTTAATTTGTGTCTTTAATATCAGTGGGGATGCGTGAGCCTGAAATACTGACAATTCCATTGAATATATGTGGATTTAGAAGAGTAAGAAGGGAAACAGCCAGTTACTGTGTGGTATGTCAGATGCTTTAGTGTCTGGGATGTGTTTTGTTAGGACCTAGAAATCACCCTGCCAATCCCACCTAAAGGAGCCAGATGTAGAACTCATACTTACCATGCCATGTGCCATAGAAATATGGGACAGCTCCTCCAGGGAGCTCCTTGTGGAGCTGGGTTAGTAACAAGCTTGATCTTAAGAGAACTGTGGCAATTTTTTCTGTAGTGTTTGTAAGCTACTTGGGTTCTCACTGACACCCGTGGGGCCCCTGGAAAGCCTCTACAAAGATGGTTTCTCTTGGCACTGTCATTATATTTGATGTTCATTAAAAACGTCAAATTCAAAAGAAATGAGATTTCATAAGAAATACTCACAGATTTTTAGTCATTGTGGTCTAGAACCAGACTGGAGTTGGGTTTTAGTGATGTAAGGCCTTATCTGCTGTGTGCAAGTGGCTTTTGGTACTTTCTAATCCTTGGAAAACTTCTAAGGATGTAGATGATCTAGTCACTTAATATGAGACCTGGTGATTTATTCATTGAGTTGCTTACCTAAGTTAGGCATTTTTTGACTGTGAATTCTGCCTGATTGATTTATGAAAATATTGAACAGTTACTTTTAGGCTTGTTTTTCTTTTTATACCACTGTCCATTTCCAGAAGCAATGGTATTAAGACAGTACTGAAAACTATTTGAGCTGCACGGTTGGAGCATCATTTTACAAAATATTGTCTTTGAACCTATAATTTCTGGATAAATTTGTAAATGTTCACATATTCACTTCAGGCTAGCTCAGTTCAACAGTGAAGTAATTTTTTTTTCTTTTTCACCATTTTTTTTTCTTCATTTAAAATTTTTATTTCAGGAGGAAAATGTACTAGGAGTTAAACTAATTTGCAGCACAAAGGAAATATTTTGAATGTGTTAAATATTTGTGAAAAATCTTAATTAGTTTTATTGGTGCTAGGCAAGACCTTGGAGATACCTTTCAAAGGATGTTCAGTTTTCCGCAAGGAATTGGGGCAGAGGCATTCTGACATTAATAAGTAAGAGGGAGTAAATAATAGGTATTATTTGCACAGGGGAAAATTATTTGAGTGTAATATAATAAGATAATACGCAGAAATTAAGTGGTAAAAAGATTTTGGTTTAACAGCAAAAACTGCATGCTGAAAATTTGCCTATTAATTTAATTTCACTGCAAGTTCCCTGTGAAACTTTAAGTCTCAGGGGGTCATTTGTCAAATCTTCAGTTAATGTTTCATTAAAAGTAATTTAAACTTGTGGAGAATGTAAGTAAAATTTGCAAGTGCACATTATCTCCCCCCAGCTGCACACTGTCTTGACCCTCCTGGCTAACTTTGGCTGTTGCTCATCAAATATTGAGCAGCTGTTAGTGTAATTGCAGTCACTCCACATCCCTATAAAACATAATCAAGTCTGGGCTAGCCAGGCACGCCAAGCAAACAAGAGGCGCTAAAGACAAAAAAAAAACCCCACAAACAAACAAACAAAGGCAGCGGCCGTTGCCAACATATTGCATCCTGAGCTGGGATTAATGAAGTTAACTGTCACTTTTCCTTGGCAACTGTCTCATTCCTCATCCATGCTGTTCAGAAGGCCACAAAGGGTGAAAGCCCAGTACCAGCTTAGGAGTTTTTTGATGCTGCTACTCCTGGAGTTTATCAAAAAGAAAGTATGAATTAGAGTGTTTAAAAAATAAAGATAAGCCTAGTTCTTAAAAATATTTAAGAATATTCAAAAGCCTTAGTTGAGGGTGGTTCAGAAAGAGAGAGACAACGTGATGGAGTTGAGAAGATCTGCAGGTGTCCTAAGAGCACACCTGTAAGAAGTGTGCATGTACAAGGCTGCTCCTGTCCTGCTCTTTTTATTGTATGCTAAGATAATGGGTGTTTAAGAGGAAGAAATTGTTTCTTAATGCTATTTCTAAATACTTGGGCTGATATTTTCTAAGACCTAGATGTAGGCATAACTTTAATTTTAAAGAGCACTGTGCACCTATTTTAATGAAGATATTTCATTTTCTGACCAGATAAGTGAATTGTAAGATCTTTCAAGATGCAAAAACCCTGTCAAAGGTCACAAATGGTCTTTGATACTTTTGTACATAAATCATAGTTTGTATATATTTATCCCATTAGAGACAAGCTTAACTGGCATGATCAGAAACTATTGTACATGAGTTTGGTGGTAATGCATTAGCTTAAATGCATTTGCCCTGATTAACACCAACTGAACTTAATTTATTACATGTGTGATTGGGACTGAAATATGGTGTTTTGTCTAGTTTCACCAGGGTGACTGGGAAGAGTCTTGCCCAGTATGGGTTAGCCTGGTGCATGGCAGAGTCATCAAGAAAACTGTCGTGCCCACTTAGCGTCCGTGAACAGGAAATCCATTTTAGCAGATCTGGAGAAGTAGCTAGCAGTAGTGCTGTGACAATTTCAATTAAAGGTCTGAGAATGGTAATTATGTTTACATACCGGCAGTCTGATTAAATGTAAACTAATTATGTGAAAAGCTTAAACTGTGACCTGAATTATTCTTACTGAATCACAGTTGAATTTCAGCAGAGTTTTTAGATAATATATTATCATTACGCAAGCTTTCCTTTTTTGTCGATGTGGGATATTACCAATATTACTGGGATAATCTAACCTTCCTTTCCCCTTTCCTTTCTTCTTCCATCCAGCTTCAAGAAGAACCTGTAGCTATTTTTGGATTCAGCTCTTCAAAACCCTGTTCATAAAGCATGAGGTATTCAGTTCCACTGGTACAGGAAACTGGGGAATATGAAATTGTTGTGATAATTCATCTTTTGAAGCAAATATGAGTTCAGAAGGATTTGTTATGCTGGCTTTAGAGGGACTACGGCAGGTGGGATGTGGGCAGTGCCTGTGCCCAGCTGTCCTCACTGAACCCTCTCAAGTGCTCTGAGAAGGAAGGATGATCCTCATGGTGCATTGTGCAAGTTGGTCAGCTGAGAAACAGTTTGTGACCCCCTCAAAGCCACGTGAAGGCAACAGCTGAGAGGCACTTTAATGCATTTTAAGGACCAAGTGCACAATTGGGTACTGAAACCCTAGAGGACATCTCCAGAAAAGAGATCAAAATCTGTTTAACATAATCTATGGTCTACCCTGTGCTGGAGTTCAACTGGTGGTCTAGAAAAAAAGCTTTGAAGACTTACCCAGTGTGTATGGCATCACGATCTGACACCAATATAAACTGCAATTCTGAACTGTTAATACACAGCAAAATCACAGAAGTGAAGAATAGTTCAGGTTGGAAAGGACTTTAGGGGATACTGATATCTGGTCACACTCTCTGTGCAGAGCAGGACTAAATTCAATGTTAGATTAGGTTGCTCAAACCCTGAAAGTCCTGCAAACCAAATCCTTGATTGCAGTTCCAATAGTTCCACTAGGGGACAAAGCCCGCTGAATTTGAACAGAAAAATATCTACATCAAAGTGTTGTCTGGTTCACATCTCCTTTTGCTACAATATGAACCAGTCTCAGAGCCCAAACCACAAGATTGAATGTAGCATCCCATGATCCTTTCACAGGATTTCAGTATCAAGATCAAAATACATAGAAAAACTGAGCTGTTTATCCAACAGTGAACATCATTCCAGAGCTTCAGATCTGCAAATTGTATGTCTTTTTTTAATACTCATAAAAATGTGAATAAACGTGGCAACAAAGGAACAATTAAATTCAATTAGAACTGACTAATGTTATGGTATTGTGAAAAGATTATATCTTCTCAACTTGAAAAAGTGATTGCTCTTATGGTTAACAGATGACAATGCCTCCAGTTCTAAAAATATAACATTCTAAATTGATCTGTGACTAGGTCTCAGAATAAGTCTGACTTTTTTTTATTCCTAGTCCAAAAGGAGCAGAGCCTTAATTACCTGCAGTGGTTTTGTTTCTGTTCTCCAAAGGACTTCTACAAGAGCTGCTCCAACTGGTTGCTTGCTTCCATGTGCTGTAGATTACAAACAATTCTCATGGCAAAAACAAATCACAGCAAATTATCTTATTTTCTATTTTGTTCTTTCTACAAGAATGTATTTCTGGCTTTATTCATTGCCCCCGTGGAAGAGAAGACTGGCAGACACATTCTGCAGAGATTAAACACAGCCGCATCTCAGTTTCTTTCCATAGCTTGTTTCCAACATTATGAGTGTTTAAACATCAGTTAAAATACCTCCATATCTTTTCAAGTGTTTTATTCATTTTTTTAAGCCCAAACCTTCTGAATTAGTTCTTTTGTTGGTACCTTTCTCTTCAGAATTACTGGGAGTTTCTGGACTGCTGGAACACGGCGGGGGGGGGGGGGGGGGCGGGGGGTGTGCAGAAAAAAAATATTTACTTGGTATTTTAATGCATGAAAGGTAGCTGGGTTTTGCAAAAAGAGAAGTAAATAAAATTTGCTTTTAAAGTAAACTGACCTTAATACTCGTGAAACAAGTTTATGTCAATATTGGGAATGTGGATTACTGCAGTGATATTTATAGGCCATAGTTCATTAATTATAGAAATTCACAGGCTTTAAAGCCATTTGGTAGCAAAGTCCTCAATTTCTAGTATTACTGGCAAGCAGTTTATATTGTTGCATGGAAGCATGTCTGTTTGTTTTTATGTACCCACTGTTTTTTCATGCGGGATAATTTAACACTGTTGGAGGTAATTGAGGTTCAAGAATAGCATATGCAGAATTTTGGTCATGCAGTGCATCTTGTGGATTCTGCTGTATTAAAGAATTGGCACACACATATACTCTTTGCAGGCTGAGCTTATTTCACGCTTATACCAAGGCCTTGCAAACCTTATGCTTAACCTTGCAAAAACAAAAACTTTTTTTTTTCTCTCCTTGTAGTTGTGTGCTGCAGCAGTTGGCCCCAGGAGCCTCTCAATGCATCTCAGCTTGCAATGCTTAGAAAAACTGGGATGCACAGGTAGCCCCCTCTTTTCCAGAAAGTACTGATGCCTTTGCCAACAGGCACTTCACAGTTTTAAAAATAATGAATAGTCTCTTTGGAAGATCCTAGAGATCAGTGAGAATTGTTACATTTTTCTTGTCTCTCTCTTCACTATTCAGGCAAATAACTACAAGGTGCTAAAGTGTTTCAGCTAGAGATGAAAAAGTGCTATTTCATCTTTAAAATCCAGAACTGATCCGTACCTTCACTGCATCTTAATTAAGTTTTCTCCATATTTTTTTTCCTGATATGATTACTTTTTTGTCCTTATAGAAGTTCAGACTTCAGATTTAGAAACTTAACTGTCATGCTGATATTTAACATCCCCAGGATTAGAAGTAATCTGTACCCTACAGTTTTAATTTTCTGATGATTTGATTAAACAGGTGTTTAACTAGGTACAGTTCCTGGGGATTTGCACAAAATGCGACTTTTCCAATTAATAAGGATTTTGCAACCCTTTAAATAATTTTAAAACAAACTTTGAAAGAGCTGAGGAGATGAATCTAAGCAGCAGTAATCCGTTCAACAATTTTCCTAACTGCATGCTGAAGAAAAATAGTCTGTTTTTTAAAAAAAAAATTGTGGACTAGATTTTAATCATTAGGTCTCAGGAAACTTCTCCATTCCACTTAATATTAATATGATAAATGTGTGCATATCACACAACAGATTTAGGCCTTGTTGTCAATCTTTAATGAATCAGAACTTTGTTTCATGTTGCCAATTATTCTGGTTTCCTTTTCATTCGTGCTTATCAGAAGATTGCTTTGGTGTATAATCGGTACTGACAATCTCAGAAGCAACCTTTTTAATTATTTATTGGTTTGGTATCCCTCTCTGTTAAACTATGACATGCCTGAAAGGATTGGAGACTGGGGAGGGGGGCAAAAAAATTTTTAGAAAAACAAGCAAACAAAAGGATTAATTCTTGTTGACACTGGAGAAATCAGCAAATCATATCACTTTAATAACTTCCTGCTTTGGCCTTGTTAGTTCAAACCTGAGGGTCGTCGTTCATCCTGTTGTTGCTTTTGTGCCAGCTGCTTTTACATCACCTCAGTGAAGAGTCAAACTTTTCTCCTTTGAGAGCCTGTTTGTCTGGCTTGGGGAATGGTCTTGTTCCTAAATCTCCTTTAGCCATGGTGCTGTTGAAGTCACAAGCAAGGAGGTTTATTGTAGTAGTGGTATTTTTATTAGGAATGAGAGTAAAAAAATCTTAGTGTTGGCATTGTCTGTTACTGTTTCCTACTTTGGATCAGGTTCTCAAGTTATCATCACTGATAATTCATTGTTGGGAAAAGAGAAGAGCCGAAACTGAGGGGGCTGGGAGTAGATCAAGCAATCTCTCCTTCCTCAGCAGGGTTGGGGACACTGAGAAACTGCCTTTTGCCAGGGACATTTCAAGCTTAGAAGTTTCTTCAATAACAAACACTTGCCAGGGGCCGCTGTGCTGGGGCCAGCGCGCTAAGCAGCTGTGTGCTTCTCCTGTGGCTGGGAGCTGTGTGCCAGCTGCGCTGGTGGAGAGGCTGCTGGAGCCATAGCTCCCTCTGGGAAAGCGAATAAAAACATTGTGATAAAGTACATGAACCCTCAATACCGCCTGGTGCTGAAGGTGCTGTGTGCTACCGCACAGCTACATTTCAGTCCAGTTTTGATTTCTGAGTAATAAAGCATAAGCTTCTCTGGGGAAATATAGAATATTAATTAACTTGCCAAATGGGTGTTGCTTTGTATTATGTTGCTTTGAGATTTTTCTGAACTGAGTTGAAGCAAATTTAACACTTTAAAACTCCCAACAGAAGAATTTAAATTATTTTTCCACTTTCAGAGTTTAGCCTGGGAGACAGCAGTTTGTTCAGAATTTCCTAGACCCATCAACAGACCTTCCCTTTTATCTGACTTCAAGTGAAAGCAGTTTTGCTTTAGTTCAATATGTTTGAAACGGTGTGACAGCATATGCAATGCTTAGCTTTGAAAAGTCACAGAGCTGGATGTCATCAACCTAGAAATGACAAATCACATCATGCGTATTAACAGCATTACCTGGAGGAAGGATAGTGACGTGACATTGCACTAGATCTGATCAAGAAATGTAAGGGATCCTATAAATAATGTCTGTATAGGGCAGAAGACAAATCTCCTTTTGATGCAGACAGACATCTGCTTGTTAAAATAAGACTTGGGTCTAGCGAAGGCAGTGGCAGTCTAGCCTGTGTTACATTGGAAAGGACACGTTAGATGATATACCCTACAATCAACACAATTAACTGCAGTGCTCTGATAACCAGTGCTAAAACTCTACCAGACTGACTACATAAATAAATCATTAAAAAGCTCTGATGAGCTGCATGTATGCTACAACATGGCTGATATCTGAAATGAATTCCCAATAGAGATGACTTGTCACTAAAGAACAGTCTGAGTAAGCCACGTTGCCTCTCCTATATCCTTAGTGGCCAATGAACAGAGCAAAGATATTTAAAGACCTGGTCTAATAATGTGGATGGCATAAGTACGCATTTGAATATGTTTATTAGATTATCTTAGGCTGATTTTGCATCTTTCTAATGTTTAATTCCAGGGAAGCACGTTTCCTGAAAACTAGGTAATCACAACAGCAAATTCTAAGGCATTATTGTGAATATTGACAGACTTAGCTTAATACGTGTCAACTTGAGAACTTTCCTACAAAGCAGCATGAGGTGATTTGAAATGGCCATAAAAAAAAAGAAAAAAGGAGGAAAAATAAGGACAATTTTAAAAAAAAAAAAAAAGAAGAAAAAAGAGGGGGGGGGGAAGAAAAAAGAGGAAAAAAAGAAAAGAAGAAAACCAAGTGAACAGAATATTTCTCGCCCACTGCTGGTGCAGTTCTGACAGATGAAAATTACCTTTGTTATCATCTCCAATACTTGCACGACTGGCCAGGTAATATCTAAAGGAAATACCAAAAGTAGGAGAATTAGTGACAAATGGTTGCAAGAGGAGTCATCTCCAGTAACTAAATGAGGAAGAATTAGGCTGAAGTTCAGTTTAGCATTTTCAGACAGAAGTAGATGTGTGTGTATATTTAATGAATTTGTTGTGATGGTATTATTTACAGCTAACCAAGTGCTACCAAATGTTTACATTTATTTGATACCTATCTTAGGTGTGGGATCTAACATTTTTATGAGCTCTCTCTGGAGCTGACCAATACAACAGAGCAGACAAGGAATAATTATTGTAGACATACTCCAAACAGTGCATTGAGCACGTTATTACTATGAGATGCCTAAAAATAGCATCCCAGGACTTGCCTGGAGAGCTCTTGTCTGTACCGAAGAAGAATGGATATGCCACTTAGAGCCTATTATTTAATGAGAAAGGCAATGTTGACACAAACTAAATTGCTTTAAAGCAAGGTCAGTCATTTTTCATACAGAGAAAGCCTTGTGTTTCTACTAGTCAACAGTTCCCACCGGTGACCTGATTAGGCTGACACAGATACAGGGATGGAAGAAATTATTCTACTATATTTAAATACAGATATGCTTCTGGTTTTCAGTTTAGCTGAGTTGAGCAAATATTAGCTTGGAATGATCTGAAACTGAAACGTTTCGATAAATCGAATATTTTTTCTGTGGGTTGAATGAAGAACTATATTCAGCCACGAGTAAATTGAAATTTCAACTGCCCTTAATAAAAGCAAATGGCTTGACTCATAAAATGGAAAAAGCTGAAGTCAAGCTCTAATTTGCAAGGCAGTTCAGCTTGAAACTATTTTTCTTTTATTTATTATGAATAATCTTTTCCTAGAGAAAAAAATCCTTCAGCCCTATATTTCAAAAATAAGTGTGTGTATTGCAGGGAGAAGAGTAGACTCTACATCTCTTATTCAGTTCTCCCCAGTCGCAAAATACTGTTCTTGGTGGAGATGAAAGCAAATTCTTTCTGTACCTGTGAGAAAAAAGTTTCTTTTTGGAACAGAATGTCTCCTCACGCAACAAATCACCTGCTCCCTCTTTATTTCAGCTTCCAGAATTCGTCAAGACCGGAGTCTAGGTGGAACTTGAAGTGGAGAAATAAATGTAGAAGTTGAGCGAGGTGATAATAAGCACTCCTCCTTCTTTGACCTCGCTGTTCGCAGGGCTGTTCCTCACCCATTTCCCCTCACCCTCGCTGCCGGGCGCCATTTTGCCTTCTGGTAAATGGCTCCCCCGGCCTCGCTGAGGCGCTGAGCCCTGCCCTGTGGCGGGACCGGCTGGAACCAGCCCTGTCCGGCTCGGGGCAGCCCCGGCCTCTCCTCACAGAGCCCCCCCCACAGCCCCTGGGCACGGGGACACGGGACCCTCTGCTGGGAAAACTCAATTTTGGAGGAAAAAGAGGTACGTCGCTTGAGCTCTGCAGAGGAGGTATTTCCAGTGGTTGTGTGAAAGAATGAACAGAATCAGGAGGAGGAAGCTAAGTAGAGCTTTGCTCTACATTTTTAATTTTAATGGGAGAGCCTGCACTAAATCAGAACAAAAAGACGTGGCCCAAAAAAGCTGCAATTAAAAAGACCGTAGCAGAGAGCCATCGCAGGAGAATATTCAGTCTGTTACAGGAATGAGGAGATGGGAGAACAGAGAGGAAGGAGGACTTGAGGACAGAGGATGTCTTCTGAATTATAAATACATTGTACGTTAGGCTTTCAACACTGTCTCCCCTCATTTTCCCCCCAGGCAAACTGATGAAGTGCACAGGGAGGGGCACAGTCTACACACTGCATTTTAGAGTAACGAGAATTACGTTCACCTAGAAAAAAAAATATTAAGTGAATAGTTGCCGAGTTTTGTGTTGATCCGTTGAGTCCCTCTTGCAGCCTACTCAAATGTCTCTTCTCTGTGGCATCATTAGTTTCTCGTGAACCCTGGCCTTGTACTTTTTTCATTTATTTCATTTTGTTCTAGCAGACTATCCTTTATGAAGGAAACCTGGCAAACATAATGTGATCCAACGCAGACTGACTTGTGCTGTTTCATCAGATCGGATAAATGATGCCCACTTCAACTTTTGTGTGTGCCAAAGCTGAAGCTCTGCAACATCACTTTATCTGTCAGTGTTAAACACTTACATTTCCAGACTTTTTTAGCAAAAGTGTCTGGCTATCTGGGGATAATGGACAAAGCATTTACAGTAATCGCCTGTTCTCGCTATCCATGGGCGCACAAGAAATCCACCAGCACAGTGCATCTTTTCAGAAGGATTTGGACCCTGACAGCACGACACCAGCGCCTTGGAGCCACGTCACGGAAAGATTTCCCTGAAGTATCCAAAAAGATTTACTGGGGAGCCCGTGGTCTGAACACTTCCACTCTGGTGAAGCAGAAGAAATTGGAAAACCGGTCAAGGTAAGAAAAATTACTTCCTGCATCTCTACTGTTGTTGCCTTAAATTTTTTTACATACATTCTTTTGTTTTCTATGGCCGAGTGCATTGAATATCAACTCTTCTACATTTTTTGGCAAGTCGCTTAATCTGTGGCAAACAATAACCCTCCCATTCTCCCTGTATCTTTAACAATTATCATTGTAAAGTCCTTTGCAATAAGGACATGAGGGAGAATTTTGGTTTTTCCACTTCTTTTTAATAGCTTGAAGAATTATCCTGGAGAAGAAATAGTTGCTGTAATTGGTGTAGAACTAATGAAAGAGGAGCTCTGATGAAACATATTGATATTTACCATAGTCTGCCTACAGAAATGATTTCTTTCATTAATTCTGTTTTGGTTTTTTTCTTTCAAATTAATCTAGGGTCGGTAAATATTAAACACTCTCCACTTAGAAGGAATGGGATTTGTCACAGAGCAGTGGCACTGTGGCATTTGTAGAGACTTTTCCATCACTAAGGGATAATCGGTTTAATGACGGTGTGAACAGATTGCTAACTGCTGTGGTGGGCTTTCTGGGCTAGAGGAAAGAGGTTAAAGTCTGGCGATGTCAGCAGGTACCTGGCAAGAAAGCACGTTTGGTTTCTATACCAAATGTCATGACATTTTTGTTTTGTCTTCATTTTTCTTGTGGGCTCTTGTTCTGAGCAGCAGTTTTATTGCAAAATGCTGCTGTATCGCATCGAAGCTGTTTATTGCATGCTATATTGCACTCTGGGCCAACTGAAAGGCTCTCTGCCCACTCAAGGCTTAAACACAGGGTGGTGTAATTGCATTCATACAGCTAAAGACAAACGCTAGAGGCTCTCAACGGCTTGCTTTATTCTGTGTCTCCTACTGTATGTGATGTATCTGTGTATGGCGAGGTGGGTACATTTTATTTTCAAGAAATCTGTGTATGAAACTAGTGTGATTAAAGTTGTTAAACATAATTGACAATTCTGTAGCATCTTTGATACTACGAAACTAACAGCTGGTCCCATTTTAGACCACTAGCTTCAATAGTCCTCAGATAAATAAATCCTTGGCTGACCTGTGAAATGGGAAAGTGTACAGACCACCTTGCTCCGCCACTTTCTAAGGTGAAGACAGACTCAAAATCAAACCAAAGTCCCCAGAGGGCTTGCTGAATGCCCTAGGTGCATTCTCAGTGGCTTGTCAGCACTGTAGAAATTAGGGACGATTTCATAGCACCAGGGATTGCTTATACCGAGTTTCCACTGGTTTAAAATGTGATAGACGAGATCAATACTTAAAAACACCTCAGTAAGAAAAATGTGTGGCTACTTAGTTCTACTCTTAAAAAAAAAAAATGCAGAAATTGCGGCTGGAAAGTGTGTTTGAGGACTTGGTGCTAAACATGGTGAATGTTGTGGCATTAAGTCATCAAAAAGTGGTATTTGAAGCAGTGATTTCCATTGTATTCTGCTAATGTTTGAATTGCCAGTATTTTTATAAGGTCTGTTAGACCTTCAAAACTAAAGCTACCTTAGCCAGTCAAAGGTTATTAAAGGGCTGTTGCATCCTGCCACACACTGGTGAGTGTGCTAGTAAACAGTAAAGTACCACCATGCAGTTTTCCAGTTTCCTAAATGAATCTCCTGCAAGAGTTACGGAGAAGGCAAGGAACCAAAAAGAGGAAAGTGCAGGTGAATTCCAAGTCATAACAGAGCAGAAAATAGAGCTCTAGCTCTGAGCATGTAGGAATTTGTTTTTAGGAGAGGTCTTACCTCATCATATTCAAGAAATGGTGTGCTTGCTTCCAAAACTTCAACTCCTCCTCCTCGCTGCTGGCCATAGAGCAAATGCGCCCTCTCTGCACACATACTTGAGCCCTAAAACTGTGTAACCATGTGGGAGCACTGACAGATGGATCCATAGACAGGTCCTGAGCTGCATGTTCACAGCTTGATGTTTTCATGCGTATGTAAGATATAATTTTTAATATTTGTCTTATTGAACGTGGATAGATATTGTACTGCTGGGATTAGGTGAAGCTCAGTGGGACTTCAGAGCTGACACTGCTTTTCTCTCTCCCTACAACAGAGGAGTTATTAGACAGTCCCAGTAGCAGAGGTTCTAAAGAGGTCTGAGCACTTCACTATGGAAACACTGAGGCATCATCAGGAGAACTGGTAGGATGGTGGGGTTTTAACTGAATGCATTTTCTTTTCTTTTAAATTTATGGTATCTAAGACACTTATTAGAATATGCAATTAACCTTGAGTTTCTAAAATTGTGATGTATTTCTTTCCTTGGAATACAGTTCCAAATGAACTGCTAACATAACTTCAGAAATGTCCTTGAGGTATTTAATACATATTAATTTAACAGGTGATTTTATGTACAGGTGGAGAGTCATATAAATACCCAGACTTGGTTATAAATATTAGATTTAATCTTGGTAAGGACACTTAAAATAAAAGTGAAATATAGGTAGGCATCAATTCCCAGGTCACCTAATTAAGTGGCATCCTTGCTTTGTAATTTTTATTGTGCTAAACAAGGAATGTGTATACTAATTAAGATGACTAATAGTTATGTTCAATCTAATTATAGCGCTGCCAGGAGGCACTATAATAGTTACGGGTCTGTCAATGTTTTTACTACAAAATCTTGGTGTTGGTGGCATACAGCTTAGCTATAATACTGTACTTGCTGCCTTACAATGTGGTAAAAGATTTCACACTGCATGTACTGTCTTGATTTGAATTATATTTGTCTACTTGAAAGGCATCTTTTTCATAGTGGTTGAGACAGAAAGTTCAAAGTAGAAATACTGTTTATTGGTTTTGAAGCACACAAGCAAACTTCAAAAGTTTACGTCGCAACTTGTTCCATTTGCATAAGTATCAATATTTGGTTGTTTATTTGGGTGGAATCTTCTGTGTTAGCAAAACTGAACGGGAGCTCTGGCAGGAGTAAGATCTGGGTGGAGCTCTGGGTTCCGTATTTTTATCTGAGATGGTTCAGACTGGCACAGAGTGGAGGATTTACTCTTCATTTTATATGCCTTTGTCTTTGCTTGGGCAGAAATGGGAGCAAGGACTGTAAAACATACCTGGGCCTCACACAGGCCCTGCTGCTCCACTGCGTGTACGTGTTAAGTACAGGATGGGATGTTTTGAAACTGAATTAATCAACAAATCAGTAGTTGTTATGTCATGTCCTGTCCTGAACGGAGAAGCTCATTGTTAGGATTAACTTTTTACCATGAACTTGTTTGTCGTCGTCCTTTGAGGACTCTAAAAATTGACAAAGATGAAATAGATTTGGTGAAAAATAGTAAATATGGATCCAGAACAATGAATTTTAAAGACAAAATTATCAATAAAATTATAAAGACTGTGATGTGTCTCATGAGAAATCTGTTTGAAACTATTATTACACAAATGCTGGAAAAATTATTTCAATTATAGATGCTGTACATCTGGAGAACAGCAGACATATACTGTCTTCTCAGAAATGAATACAAGATATGAGTTTCCTTTGGTTGGATTATGTCAATTTTGATATGGTGAAAATGGAGGACAGGTTGGACAAATCTCACTTTAAAATAATCTAAAACTATGTTACTTGGTACACCTGTGGCAGAACTGTGTTTTCTCTCTAACAAGAATGATATTTTTGACCTGAATTTTCAAGGTAGACGTTGTACAACTGTACTGGGTGACAGAAATGACAATTGTCAGGTATGCCCTGATGTGCTTCAGTACTGCTTATGCTGGAAAACTGTCCCCGAGGTAACACCACTCCAAACGAACAGTGTCTCTGTACGTACCATGGGACTCATTAAGAGCCATGTCTTGGCAATTAGCAGTTTCCAAGTGGCAATGGGGACTGAGGATGTTTCACAGGGCAAAACATCTATAGGGCATTTCATGAGCTGCCAGAGTAAGAGAGAGACAGGAGAGCTGAGGCAGTAGTGTTCTGCTCTAGGCTGAGATTCACAGCTCAGCATGGTTAGAAGATTAGCAGAAGAATTTGCTTTTTGTCACCGAAATGCTCACCTGGAGCATCACCATGGCAGAATCTGACCTGCTGTGAAGGGGACCAACTTCATTTATTTTGTGTTTCGGGCCTTGTCCAACCTTCACCTCTCAGGGCACTCTCTTAAGTGCCAGTCTTCCTTCTACCCCTTCTCTGGGAGCTTCTCTGAGAGGTCCAAACTCAGGTCTGCCTGTTGGTTTTCAGCAGACACCTAATATAACTCATCCCACCCAGTGAGCATCTCTGGCTGCTGCTCAACTCAAGGTGATTTTATAAATCATCCTCTCTCTTATAGCTTCCTTCCTCCTTCTCAAAATGGAAGCTCCCACAAACCCAGCAGAAGCAGCTCATCAGCCTTGACTGCTTCCTTGTCCCAGGTGTGGTGGTACTTAGTCATTAACTTAAGTACATGATAGCAAACATTCCCGATGCCCAGTATTTACAGTAAGGGCTTTTCATCATCATGCAAAAAGACCCTTTTCTTTCACCCTCCCAGAGATCAGAGTTAATATTTGCACCAAGCTGACAATTTGTGTTTAATGTTATCTTGCATACGCTGTTTGCTTGCTAGAATATTTGTCACCCTTGTAAGTGTTAGGTGTTTCATTCAAGAGACCATTGAGAGAGACAATGAAGAACAAAATAATGCAAGATAAGCAAAAGACTCTTAAAATGAGCTTGGAAATTTACTACCGACCTTTGTTCCCTTATAGAGTTTCTGGTGCTGCACAAAGAAAAGAAAACATATATATAGTCTTAGGAAATGGTATGCTGCCTGAAACACGAAATCTGTAGCACATTCTGAATATTTTTTTTGTGTAACAGCAAGAAATTAGGGAATTTTTTTCAGTGGTATCTAAATATGCAAATGGGATAAAGACTTCAACTCTTCATTGTCTGTAGTTTTCTTCTCTTTTAAGATGGTGTAACACAGGATGAATCTCGGTCTTCACTAACTTTCATTTTCTCACATCAGCTGTTTTTTGAACAACGGTTTATGGGAATAGACACATTTACAATATGGTTTCAGCCAATTTTATTTAGAATTATATTTAATAGTAGTTTTCAGCAGTCTTTGCTCCGGCTCCTTTTTGCATTTATATGCATTTGTTCTGAAAGTAGTCGAGAATCCACCAAATATAAGCTGTGCACAGTCAAGGAAACTTTTGAAATCCATAGCCGTAGCTGACTTTGAAGCTGAAATAAGAATAATGACTACACAAGCAACAGCTTATTTGAGATGTATATAAACTGTGTCTGCCCATATATGCATGTAAACATATTTTGTACGTATGTGTCTGAGATTTACTTCCTGGTACATTTGTTACCTGATAAATACATGGTTTATGGAAATGTTTACTCAAAGGGTTCAAATTCACCTTGATTTATGGCACTTTGTTATACTCAAAGGTTTACTCTGAATGTGATTTTGGGTAAAACACACTTGCCGGCTGTGCACCAAAACCACAGCAAAACGAGTGTGTCCAAACAATTGAGGGACTGTGCAAGAGGGTTGGGCATCGGGTCCTCCCATGCTTGGCAGGATCATGGGCCTGTGCAAACCCTTCACCGAGCTTGAGGCATGTCCTGTGTTTTAAACTGTTCCCCAAAAGTAACGTGACTTCAGGCATGATGGCCAAGGGTGATTTGTAAAACCTCCCAGCATTTTACAGCGTTTCTTTAGCAACTCAGTGTCCTGAATCAGAAAGCGACTGATACTTACCCGGTAGCCAGTAGATAAAACTCATGTGCAGAGTGCAGAAGAGCTTTTCATGGGCCTGTTTCCCATGCAGATGTGGCCAGCAGCCCTGTACGGTGCTGTACACCATCATCTGTGTTGGGGAGGATCAGTGCCTGGACAGTGAAGAAAAGTCAAGCAGCATCGGGCTCCTTACTCCAAGAGCATCTTCTAAATGCTTTTATCCCTCTTCCCCAAGAGATAGAGACCTTCAGATAGGACATTCCTTTTAGATGTGCATAAATCAAAATAACCAATACTCTCTTTAATACGGTATTATTTAATTTGTTCCCTAACAGTATTTAGCTTAGAATATGCAGGTGTGGGCATCTCCTGCTTTGGTATACACTCCTTGCTCTTATTTTGACAGACCACAGCAATCTGGTCATAACATCCCTGAATATGGAGGTGTTTTTAGGTAACATACATTCTGATTTATTGTGCCTGTGTTTGGCTCAGGTTGGTCTGCGCATTGGAGTTAAGTGGCTTTTCTATGATGTGAAAAGCCTTGCTCCGGTGTGTCTCAGAAGAAAAATTCAGTCATTGGAAATCCTGCTTGGATCTTTCAAAGAGCTTATACTAATGGTTTCAAATGAGAAGCTTAGGAGTTTGAGAGGTAGGTGTTTTTGCAGCCTGTCTCGGTGCCGATCACTTCACTCCTGAATTTCATTTGACATGCCTCACAATTAAGTACAATACAGTTGTGAGAATGTAGGTCAGCAGTCTCTTTATTCTAAGTATGATTTGTTTTCAAGGAAAAAAAAAACCCAAAAACTTTAAAGGAACTGAGAGAGAACAAAGAGCAGAAAAATTACTTCAAAACAAACTTTTAATGAAGCTTTCTACTACACACTTAAAGAACAGGTATTATGTTTCCTGGGGCACTATTAACATAGCTGAATTAGCTTTATGTGCTGCCATTTTTTTCTGAGCCTCTTCTGATTATCATAACTTTGCTGTATGCCTCTGTTCAGCATACTAAAAGTCTGCTGGGAAAATAGGTCCCAAGATTGCGAGATAGGGACCCAGGGGCTGCAGAGCTGTGCTTTCTTAAAGAAAGTGTCTCTGCAGACTTCATAGTCTGGCTTTTATAGTAATCCCACTTCATCTCTGTGCCCATCTACATGAACTGTCTTTAACGTCCCTTTAAAATCCTCACACTCTGGCACAGCTCTCCCAAGACTCATGTGTGATGTGATACAAGCAGAAGGGTTTCCCCTCTGTCTCGTGGAGCATGTGAGTGTGAGATCAGCACTGGATTCCCCAGGGCAGCTGCTTGTCACACACATGCCTGAATCAGCAGAAATTGCCTGGCTTATGAGGTGTTGAATTTAAAATTCAGTTTCTTACTTCCCTTAAGACCAGGATTACCCTGGAGGCACACAACTGATTATTTTTCCCTTACAGCAGCACGAGCCAACGCAGAATGGCCATAATGGAAGAGACGAAAATGCTAAACATTAATACTTAGCATGCAGAAGCCCATATAAAGGCCCAGTATGCAAGGCAAGACACAGAACAAAAGCACATTACTTTGAAAAATACTGTACTTTAGCAGTGAGAAACAAAAGATGAGTGTACCAAATAGATATGGGGGTTGGAGACAACAATGAAACAACAGTTAGTACAATAAACAGCAGCCACAGCACACCAGCTGCCTAACATCATAGCAGAAACAATTTTGTGTGGTTTGGGAGCAACTTCCAACCATTTGCTTCACCAAAAAGCCACATTTTTGCATCTTAATCATTACTTTGTCAGTTTTTTTCATTCAGGGTACATCAAAGTACTGATGGTAGGAATTAACCTGCATATGTATTTCCCTGATGCCTGGATTGATGGTAGAACAGAGATTAGAGATGAGTAAGCACTTTGCGAGGAAGGAAAACTAGTGTGAAATTTAATTTCACTCTTATATGGAGCTTACCTACACCTCCGCCCCCCAAAAAACTATGCTTGTATTAAAACAAAGTGAAAAATATATGTGCAACTGATATAAAGTAGCATTCAGACAGCTGATTACTAGATTGATTGGAACTGAGATGGATTGGCACTGAGATGGATTAATTGATTTTCCTGCATTTGGCAGGAGCAAGGTCTGTCATAACAATTCTTAGCACTTCACAAACATTAACTAATCATTTGCCCTCTTGCTGTCAGGTAGTAATTTTGCTTCATATACAGATGGAAAAAACCCAGCAGCCAAGGATGAGTTACTTGCCTCAGGTGAAGCATTCTGCCAAAAGTGGAAGTGGGTTACCACAGCGGCTCAGTGCCTGGATGCCATGAGGAGCCCTGTGTCTCGGTGGGCCTCAGGGTTTTGATCTCATCCTGTCTTTCTGGGATACAGAGGCCAGATTAGACTGAGGTGTCTGCAGAGCTGAGTAAATACAGTTTCTGTAAGTGCTGCCTCCTTTGCCATAGGAATGGAGCCTACAGCCACTCTCCCAATTAACAGCAATCATTGAAAAAGTATTATGAATCTGAAAATACAGTGAGATTTACCTAGCATTTTCAGTTTTGAACAAATATATAACTAGTATGGAAACTAGATGTTTCTCCCACCTGTAATACTGTCTTTCGTGTCCTTTTCTAACTGTTAAAACAAGATTAAAATAGATGGCTTTAGAAGAGCCTTACAGCACTGAAGACCAGTTGTCCTGGACAGTAGAGTTTACCTTCTTCATTGGATAGGGCCAATGCAAACTATCAGCAAGATCGAATACAATGCTAAGAGTATTGTATATGAGTATATATGAGACTAAGAGTCTCATCTCTCTGCCTTGCTTTACACTCTCTCTTCCTTTGGGGGCTGAGGTATTAATAAAAAAATGACAAGCTAGAAATCAATGTCAAATATAAAAAGTGTTTATTATCCATGTGAAACCTAATACTGCATTTCCTGCAGTGGGAGCAGTTGATTGATGAGGCTGACACGGAGGAACATTCTCTTGTTTTGACAAGTTTGATAGAGCCTTTGACTTGATTTTTTTTTCATGATGGATAAAAAGGAAACAGGTGTGGCAGGCTTAATATATAGAGAACTTTTGGTATAGTTACTGTCTGCTGAGAAATCCTGATCTTTGGGAGTAAAAATCTTTGAGATCAAGTAGAAAGATGTCTCTCCAGCTTCTCTTGGGATAGCTTTGCATACTTTCACTTCTGCAGCATCATTTCCTATCCTTCCATGCCAATGGCATGTATCCTTCTGCCAGCCAGTACATAGCAGTAAAATCAATTGTTGTTCTACTACCTTTAAAGTCCCTGAATTTTCTTACAAATATTAATTAAGGACATCTCCTCATTCATTTGTGCTCCATCACATTACCTTTTCTTTTAGCCTGTTGCTCCAAGGTAAAGTTTTAGGCCAATGTGCTGCATTCAGGATTATTAGCATTAGTAAAAATTAAATGGTGAGCACTTGGTTTCACATGGTACTGCTGTTCCTGGAGATCTCTACATTCAAAGTGCTTGGGTGCTTTTGCACGTTACAAGGAAAAGAAAAATAGACCAGTTAAATCAGACTTTGTTTAAAACAAGGGATAAAATGAGAGAGAATTACAGAACTAGTTCTTAAGTTGAAGATTTATATCTTCTTAAAATCTGGACTTCAACTATTAGAAGGACAAGGCTAAAATCCTCAATTTAGTCCTGCTAAAGCCTGACAACACACAGTGCTTAAGGTGGAAGTGTTAGTGCTACTTTCATTAAGTGTTAGATGTGCTGCCAGGCTCATGGGATTAATTCACCCCCGAAATGAAATGACAGCTCACAAACCAGAAAGTTAACATGGTCATTGAAATGCTGAGAGAAAGAGTATATCTGACATTAACTAATTTGTATTTTCTCCCCTTATCTAGAACTGATCAGAGGCAAAATTTGTAGTTGTAGTTTTGTGTCGCGTGTACGCTCATCTCCCGGTGAGGGGTAGGGGAGGATTTGGCCAGCTCTGCTGATGGTTTTGCAGATGATGGGCACAAAGACGGCAGCCTGTTTCCTCCGTGAGTTTGGAGGGAAGTAGGGGCCAGCACTATGGAAGGGATCAAGGATGTTGGCTGTGCAGGCATGGGGAAGGGCAGTCGGGAGCAGCCAAGTCTGCAGGCATGGACAGAGCTACTTCTCATTACTGTGTTGTGTTTTGATTGTTAGAAAAGCCAAACCTCTGTGAAGGAGAAGCTCAGGTTTCTTATATTTTCTGTGGTTGTGGGAATGTGTCTGCTTTGGGCTCTCATTCACTTTTTAGGCAATGAGAGAGGCACAGGAAACCAGAGTTGTCATTCAGAGGCAACTGCCTCGTGACCGGGACTTTTGCTTGCTGGGTTGAGATCTTTGGGATTTTGCTGTAAACACGTTATAAGGGACATCAAGCTGCATAGTTGGAAAGTGAAAATCACCCTTCCTAAACTGTGACAAGCTGTTTTGACATGACTGCTCCCACAAGACTTAGCGACATAAAGCATGTTGGGGTTCAACAGTGTCTTTAGAAAACATCTGTATTTCTGAAATGTCATTTTGGCAGCATTACTGTAATGGCTTGAAGGTTTTCTAGCTTTCTTTGGTGGTCAAACTGACCACAGCTACATCCTATATAAGCGGTGCCATGAAGGCATGTATTCAGGCTTGCTCTGCCTGTCTTTGGAGCTGGGTGATTTCAGGATTTATAACAGGTGCTATAAAATGAGAGGAACCCTGAAGCTGAACTAACCTAGTTGATAATAGCATAGTGAATTAGAGATTTCCGCAAAGATCTGAAACTCCATGATTTGAATTCCTGTCTGGTTTGGTTTGAACAGCTATAAATAAAACTAATTCAGAGGAAGTGTCTTTACTGATTAAAAAAAAAAAAAATCAAAATAACTTGGTAACATCAGATGTATCATTAACTTTTGTCGTTTGCTTCTAAAGGAAGCAATGCATTTTACCCTGAGATAAATCAATTATTTTATCATGTGTGTACTCTGCCAGTGATAGAGTATCTGTCATGTCTGTGAACTCATGAAGCACCTGTAGATTTTGTTTGTCGATAATAACTCTTCTGGGCTTTAAAAATATATATTCTTCAAGTCTTTGCAGCCCAGGACATCTGCCTGTATGCTTCCTGCCACAACATCAGAGTCCAGAAGTCTCAGTGCTGACGTAGTGATCACTGATACTCACTCTTAATTTTAAAAAAATGATTAAATAGTGCAAATGAAACAGGAATGATTAGTGAGATAATACCATTTCTATGTTACTTCACCAAGAGCAAAACAGAGACATCTGGTCTGTGAGCTTGAGTCAGTAGCTAGAGGTGGACACCATATACTTACAGTGGGGAAGCCATGGCAACTGCTTGAGATAACTTAGCCTGTGGAGGCAGAAACAGCTTAGCAGTGCTGGAAAGGGCTAATGAGATTTTTGGAAAATGTGTTGCAAAGATGCGTCACTTTAAGTGGTACATGTGTCCACCAGAAGCACTAGCCCCACCTCGGACTCTAATCACATCCCGGGTAATGATGTCAAATCACCTGAGTTTGAATGAGAGGCGTTGGCTTCTGTGATTTAATACGATTGTCTGGGAGCTAAAACTTGCTCACAGAATTCAAATTCAGGTGTGAATTTCTAGGAAGTCCAAAAAATAAATGGTACAGCTTGGCTCTCAGCCTGGGGAGGCAACTCCAGGTGATGAGTCATAACATGATTTTTTTTTTTTTTTTTAAATTGAAGAAATGAGTACACTTCATGTTATCAACTTGCGGTTTTCTCAAGAGTTAATTTTTCTGCCCTCATTTTCCCTTGAGTTTATTCCAAGTTATCTTAATCACATGCTATAAAGTAATTAAAAAAAATAGGTCTTTAGATCCTTCCCTCAAAATGGCTCAGAAGGGAGTATGTGGGTCAGGGGAACATTGGCACCGGAATCTCATCAGACTGTGACAAGATAAATTATTCCACTATTTGTGAGAGCAGAATATAATGAGGTTTGACATAGTGAAAACTGAAGCTCATTCTGTGACTGAAATTTTACGTATAAGAGTGGTTTTGAAACATCCCCAAGAAGTGTTTGTGCAGCTGTTTAATACTTTGAGTTTTCTTTATATATGCTTAAATAGTAAGGCTTGCAGGAGCGTCTGATACAGCTGTGGCACAATGTAGGTGTTGGGGAAGTGGATCCAAAAACTATCTTTTTGTCCTGCAAGTGTTCAGGGACTAAAAAAAAAGTGAAACAAAACAAACACCCCAGTGGTTTAGTTGGAATAAGCCAGAGCCCCTTGGCTGATTAGAGGGAATTTGGATTAATGGCCTGGCTGAGTGTTCGAGGGTGGAGGCTCTGAGCAGAAACACTGCTCTGTAACAGAAGTGCCGTTCCCAAGATGATCTGTCAAAACTGGTAAATCGGGGCGAAACCTGGCAGGTGAGCAATAATTTTGGCATGTAACAAAAGTCCAGAATCTGACTGAAAGCATTTCAGTTCACTGCTGAGAAATGTTTGCTAGAAAGAGGAGCACTAATGATTTCAACACGCGCATAAGCCGAACAGAGCGTTTCGTTATCTGTTAGTTCTGCCCATTTTTGTGATCTGTAGATTTGGCTCCTGCTGATGGGAAATATCTTTTGGTTTGGGGTTTGGTTTGTTTTTTTTTTTTTTTTTTCGGGAAAAAGGAGAGCAGATGCTAATGCGTAGTTAGTAAACCACATCAGAACCACGTCTGAATTTATAGACATCAACTGCGAGCTGGATCAGCAGCGCTGCGGCCGCCGGCGGAGGCCGGTCCGCAGCCGCAGCGGGGCCGGCAGAGGGCTGTGCCGGCAGCCCGTCACTAGAGGGCAGCCGGGGCCGCGCAGCGCGGCGGCTGCAGCCCGGGCCGGGCGCGCCGGGGGCCGGCCGGCAGCACCAGCCCCGCCGCCGCGCTGCGCTCAGCCCCGCGCCCGGCCGCTCTCACCTACGGGCATGTCCACTGGTCCTTGCTCCTGTAACGTCACCCTGAGTTGTGAAGGCAGGCAGACCTAAACGGTGCGTTTAAACTTGGTGTGGCTGTAACAGGTACCCAAGAAATGTTCCAGTGTGGACCGAGGACGTGGCATTTCTGAGGAGGTGATGCCTCCCCGGCATTCTTGGAGAGAGATTTGTGTGGGAGAAATAGCCTTTTTTTTTTATTAGGAACAGAACCAAGGTCTGTCTGCCTGGCCCGAAATTTTATATTCACACCAGGCGAAGATCTGGTTGGTGAATACGTAACTGTGTGATACGTCATCTCCCTCCCCAAGGCAAAATATCAGACTCACAAGAACCACAAGCGTCCCAAAGCCCTGGTAGCTGTGGATTTTGTGTCAGACTATGCCAGGAGGCAAGGATGACTTAAACTCCTTGAATCATGGGAAATGCCCCATGTGCAAAACTGTGTTGCTCAAACTGTACTTAACAGTGCGAAAGATCATGAACTCAATGCCCATGGAGTATCTGGGGATTTTTGAAAGGAAAAAAACAAGTCCACTGTAATACTAGTAGGGGATAATATTTTTCTGTTCTGCAGTTTTGAGTATTACCTTAATTAATTTTCCGTCGTGGTGGCAATACGATCCAGGAGCTGAGTTAAGAGATCCTCAGGAATCCCGCACTGGGTATCCTTTAACAGATGAGACAGTGGGGAGTGGTGAGACGCTGCAGTGCCAGATGCTGGGAACTGTCTCATGAAGCAAAGAACATTTTGCCCGTGTTTCTGAGACTCTTGTACCATCAGCTTGTGCCTGTCTCATCTTCTCCCAGGGCCACAGAGACAAAGCAGAGAAGGAGCCGCAGCCATCGCCCTACTGGCTTCAAACCAGGAGATGTTACTGGCACTCCTCTGCCACCCCCACATAGCAACTGAAGGATGTTTTCAGGATGCCTCAATAAAAAACCGAGGCTCAATTGCAGCTTGTCTAGAAACTACCCCCAAAACATGGTTCCTGTGTAGCATGAAGACAGATTCTCAGCGCTGCTCTCCTTACTCCATTCTCCGTGACTATTTAACCATGGTAATCTCTAAACAACTGCTCAATGCTTATGGTAAAAGTCTCTTAAGTAAGTGCTGTCTTTACATAAAGAAAAAAAATTATTTCCCCTCTGCAACCCAGGTACCCACCTGTGAGGGTATGGTTTGAGCTGGGAACCTACTGTTCTCCGTCCTACTCCTCTACTCTTCCCAGTGATGTTTACATAAAAAGTCTAAGAAATAACACCTACATGATGCTTTGAATTTGCCTGCCTGGAAAACTTCTTCCAATCATCTATGAAATGAGTAATAATATTATAATATTTCTACATCTTCAGCCGTTCCAGAAATGTTAATTCAGATTATGATACAGCTGCAGGACTCTGGATTAGCAGCTTTCCCAGGCAGTAGATTTACAATTGGACTGTAAAGCTATATCCAATATGGCTCTCATCCGAAGATTGGTCAAACAGCTGACTTACAGCACTTCCAAAAAAAAAAGAAAGGGCGGAAAAAAAGAGAAAGTTCATCCAGCCAGTATGGCTGCTTCTGTGCTGCAGATTTGTAGTTCCCTGGGAAGCAGTAGTATAGCCAGTCAAACTGTAATTAAAGCTAAAACGCAGTCTTCTGTTCAAATAAATTAAATGCTTTGGAAAAGAAACATTTGCCAAACTCTCCTGTGCAGATACTGTTTTTTTTCAAAACAGAGTTTTAGTTAATTAGCACTTTTTTCAGACAGCCAAGCTTTCTTCCTAGGTGTGATGCTGAACAAGAGTTACTGGCCTCCGAGGAGCATAGGCTGATGATTATGTTATCTGAGCCAGAATATTTCATGTGTTAAGGCTGTTGCAAATTACCATTTTCCATACAAACGAAGTGGAAGCTGTTCCTTTGCCTGAGTGACTGGCCTGTGTTATTGTATTTTTTGTCTTACGGCAGACAAGTCATTCTGTTGGTTGGCTATTGGGTAAATGCACAGTACGGTAAAGTGACTCGAGCAACACAGGTGCCAAGGGAGAACCTAAATGGCATGGTGAATAATAAAATCAGACTCTCTCCATGGTTGTTGGTCTCAGTGAAGAAGCCCCCAGCTTCTTCCGTGACATTAGACGTTATTTTAAATCTCATAGCTCAATAAGTGCCAAAACAAAGGAAAGGAAAAAAAGTCAAATTAAAAGCCCCAATAAAATAACTGGAAATGTTTAATAATACTGGTGTGCTTGTCACACTCTTCTGATTAAGACCTGTGCTAGCTGCCCCCAAATAAGCGTGTAGAAAAACTGTTTGGGATTGAAGCTGGTAGGATGAAGAAGGTCCGGACACCAAGAAGGTGGGGACAGTTCAAGAGCAAACCATGCTTGGGAGGAGAGGCAGCTCTGACAACGGGGTCTAGGAAGCCTGAGACTGGGAAGAAAGCAAGATTTTAGGGGTTCTGTTGTTAAATATGTGAGTAATATAATGGTTGCCTTCATCGTTTTTCTTGCAGAAATGAGGCATGTTGAACTGCTTCCAGGTAGCAGATGGTAAGGATCCCACTTTCACATTGGCTAGATTGCGACTGGAAAGCAGCTTTTCCTTTGTGTTGTAGGATCTGTCATGGGAATTCTCAGACAGGAAAAAAAAATCCTGAAGTTAAAAGACGAGTAAACAATTTCCATTATTCTTGGATGGGGAGGTGGATCCTGCCTCACTGAAGTGCCCTTCTCTGCTCAGAAAATCTCTCAAGTATCTACTTCCACACTTGCTGATTTGGAGCTGTAAATTCAAATGGCCTTTTCATAACTTTCTGGGTTTTTTTTTTATTTGGCTGTTGACAGAGTCTTTCATCATAGACATACTTCAAAGTAAGATAGGAATGTATCAGCATTTCCTGTCTGTTATCAAGACAGTCACTTCTAACTGATGGTCCTTCCACTGTTTATTAATGATTGACCTAAGAAACCCACCTTCTTGAGTCAGCCAAGTTTGAGCTAACAGGAGAAATAAAAATGGTAGCTCTCAAACTTTCTGCTTGTCGCTACAAAGTGTTTGAAGTCATTATCTGAGCCATGACAAAGTAAATGCTCCTGATTGTGTTGTGCTTTGCATACTCGACTTTCACCATCCAAGGCCAATGAGAGGATTTCCCAGCAAAAACTATGGTTGCCCACCAATCAGGCTTTGCTTGACAGTCAGTTTGTCTAAGAGGTGTTTGTAGTTTGGGATTTGTAGTTCTCTTAATTGTACTTCAGCCATGGTGCTGGCAAACCTGTGATACTCACTGGTAACTGATGATTTAGCAAAGGTAATAGCCAAGGCAATTGGCAGAATTCTAGGGGTGATGGCAAAGTGTTTATGATTTTAAATGGCAAAATGTGTAAAGTGCCTATGGCTCTATAAAGATGCTGAAAGAATAAATAAAATAAATTGGACCATCTGGCACTCACAACTTTCTATGTAGCCTTAGCCAGCAGTTCATAGGAAATTAAAACATGATAATATTGTCTCTCTCAATGGTTGTTAGGAGTGATCATTGTGAAACACGTGTAAACACTGATCTGGAATTTCTGGAAACAGCGGTGTATGCAAAATTGGCAGAAAATCACAGTGCTCTGAGGATCAGAATAACTGGAAGGAGAGCGCCAGTGAGCCTGGAAAGACTCTTGGATCTGCAGGACAAGTAATGGCTAATGCAGAATTGCTGGCTCCCTGTGCCAAGATGCTGACAGGCTGAAGTGCTGCTGGAGATGTGGCACTGCACTAAGCCATCTAATTTCTTGCAGTCTATGGGTTTTGATAGGGCCGAGTGACATGATGTTCTGTTTCCAAATTGCTCATTGCCATCCTTTACTTATCCTTCAGAGAGGCCAGTTGTCAGAAGGTTGTAAAGGGTGCTTTGAGTAACAGACTGTGGTGATTGTATTAGTAAACTCTTATTGTTTCATAAGTGCTAATGAGTAAATCATGGAGAGAGCTTGTACAAACAGGCATCTTATTTAACAATTTATAACCTATTGACCGCTGGGTTCAGTTGATTTGAAAATACAATGTGCTTCTCCTCCCAGTCTCATTTTTAAAATTCTTGGCCTATGCACAATAGATCTCAAATATTTTCTTCTGTATTTGAACCTTTTAATGATATCAACTTTTTTAAAAAAATCATAAATGTCCAGTTTTAGGATTGAAGAGGAAAACCTAGTAATTGGGAATCTTTATTAGGGTCTATTGCTTAACGTATTCATTTCCTTGTTCAGGTACATGGAAAAGTTACGAAAAGTTGGAAAGAAAGCTCAAAAGGATGCCGCCCAATTTGTACTGAATAGATATGTTTGTTTTGTCACCTACTTGTTAAGTTAATGAGACTTAACATAAATTGCAGAAGGGATGGACACTCCTGAGCTTCTAGTCTGTCTGTGTGTAGTAGATTATGGCAAAAAGCAAAGCTTGTTTTTATCTGAGTAGCAACTTCAGATATAACGTGTACCTCAAAATATATCAGCATATTCATGCTGGATTTACCCTTACATGGGACTATTTGACTCGGAATATAAAACAAAAGGTTCAGCTATCATTTTAAACTGGACAGCCATAAGGAGCTTAAGTAACACAATCAAAGAAAGAGGCTGCGAGACAGAACTTGAGCTCCCTTGATAGGAATTAGAGGCAAAATTCACTGCGTGCCAACACAAACCAATGGGACAGATTGGTTTTGGCCCTTGTAGTGGAGTTGTGGCACATGCTTGCACATTAGTGGCATGTCTAAAGAAAGAGTTTTTATTTGCTTCCTTTTTTTTATCTTTTTAAACATGGCAATCATGGCTGCGACTTGTAAAAGGGCCATATTCCCACTGTGGATCCTTTTTGCACTTTGTGACATGGTAAGAACCTTTCCTCCCAGGCCTTGACTGTGCAGTATCCGGAAAGGCTTCTCAGCGTTAATAAATTGTTACTGTATTTCTAAGTATTTCATGTTGCAGTTCTAAAGAAAACTCTTTAAAGTACGATGAAAGCAATAAAAGTCAAGCTGATGCTTGCAGCTGGAATCCCTGACATAAGGCCGCAAGCACATGCAGAAGCAAGGAGAGCCAAGCTTTCATCCTGCAGTTCCTTCTTTTGGGAGCACAAGTAGTTGATATCCAGTGGTTTTAATAAAATTAATCTTTGGATAGAACTCATCTCATCTAGCTTTTTCTGCCTAGAAATTAAGTTCCTGGTCTTATCTACATTCAGTAGCCAGCTGAGAGAGACAGGAATCTCTAGAGACCACTTCATTCCACCTTGTTAGACACCCGTCATTAAGTGAGCTGAAAGGAGTCCCATTCATCATCATGGTTTCTGAGGAATTAAACTGTGGATATCACAAGATTTGACTTAGTAAACAGGCTTGTTTGTAGATAACATTTGAGTGAAAACATTTCATTTAACTTGATAAAAGTAGAAGAAAATTATTTTTTGGAAGGACTTAAAACCTCAGCTCTTGTACACAAGCTTAAATGAAAGACTCATTTTGCTCTGCTCCACATAAAAATAAGGTCTCAATTGTTTCTCGTATGGCAGGCTCTGCTGAAACTGGATGGGGAAAATTCCCATCTTCAGTACCTTTTGAATTTTCAAATTAATTGGGCTTGATTGTTTTTGTGCCTTTTTCTTTTTGTTTGTTTCTACAGTCAGTCTAGTGAGAATTATTGATGGGGCAACATGCTGTGGAAAAAGTAGTCAGAGCCAAGGGATCTGAAAGAGATATGTTTTATTCAGCGTCAGGCTTCTGCCTGCTTGGTTGCATGTAACACAGGACTTTGGACAATGCTGTTGACAGTAGTCAACAAAACATTACATTTTAAGGCCAAAGTGTAGAGTGCTACACTTCAGGAAAAGGATCTTGAATACTTATTTTAATAGGCACATACCAGTTGAGGTTTTGCTTTCCAAAGCTGGTAAAGTGGCTAAATTTGGGTGGATTTTCCTGAAGATGGCAGAAAATGTTCTTTCTCTAGTGCTGCTAGTTGCCAAAGCTTTGAGTTGTGTTCTTAGTTGCAGGGTGGGTAGAGCCAAACGAGGCAAAGGTTGAAAGCTTTTTATTGTGGGCAAAGCAATGTACTGTTTCTTCATTTTAATGCAGAAACGGCTGTATTGCTTTAGCTGAAATTTAAAAAAAAAAAAAAAAGATAAAAGAAATTGCTTGAGGCATATGCCCAGCATGTAAACTTTCAGCCTAAACCTTGGCAATGGCATAAATAACTGACAAAGGGCCTTATACTGGGAAGTGTTGGGCAACTTGGATAATGACGACTCTGATCCTTCAGATATATTTAAATGGAAACATCCAATGTCCATTGTTTCACTAGGTTTCTTGCTTGCAGCTGGCATTCTTTCTTTTATATAGAAAGAAGTACTGAAGCATTTTGTTTGGTGGAAAAAATAAATTCCTCTACGCTGAGAATTGTGCAACTTGGCAAACACTGGCCAGAAATGCTAGAGCAATTAACTCTGTCAAGTACCCTTTTAAGTTAACTCCGGTTTCTGTACCTCAAATACTTTTTTTTTTTTTTTTTTTGAGCCATCATGGACTTTTTTCCTCTTCCATATGGCTCCCATAACTTGCATATGACAATACATCATTTGCGGCTACCAGAAGGTGCTGGTAGCTTTAGTGGCTGTATCAGATTTTGCTTTCAGTGACTGTAGTCCAAACCCAGTGCTAAAATTGGCCCTTTAATTTCTGTGGCAAAAATTATATGCTACGTGTGAGATCACCAGAGATATGCCCCTAGAACAGCAAAGGATTCAACCATTTTTCCCATCATCATCTAGCCATGTGGTGGTGAAAAGCCGCAGTGCTATCAGCCTGTTGGTACTGCTCTGACACAAAGCTATGGTTTCCCGTTTCACCTCTTGCTGCCTTCACACAATCTTTTGCATCTTGTGGTGCTTTTGCAATGCGTAAGGTGAGATGCTTACGCTAACAACCTTTGTCTTGAGTCCAGTGCCTGGTATTAGCCTGAACAGCAGTAATCTGACTGATTGAAGCAGAGCCATTGCCATTTTTTGTGATATAGGTGAGATCAGAATTTTAAACAGGTGGATGACTGATCAAAATGTGGCTGTTGAGGACCTTCAGCTCTGAATTGCCCTTTCCTACGTTTGACTGTGCTCCAGGTAGCCATCCTTTCAAAGCTGGCTGCTGAGAATCCTTTTTTACCCATTCTTTAGAAAAGTGTGAGGTTGATAGTATGAGGGAAGGGTTAGCTTTTATATCTGAGAGGTGAAGAAAGTAAAGAACTCGTACATCATTGGCCTGTGCATAATTGGTAATTGTCTCTAACAGCTTGTTGCTGATATTTTTTTTAAATTTTTTTTAAAAATACTGGTATGCTATTGAAAACTAGAGCTGTTTCTAATTATTAAGACTGCATGATCAAGTTACTCATATTTAGTTGTACCTTATTGCTTTTTCCTGCTTCATTTACAAAGAGAAGCTGTACACAGCAAAATGGGAGAGCAAAATACTAATTAAATGTTTGTTTGGATGAGGCAGGGTTAAAAACTCAGCTCACTGCATGAACAAAAGCAACTGGGTTTTTGATTTAGTAATGTCTGATGCAGGGGATGTTCTTACTCCAAATTCAGTCACCATGGAAACAAAACTTCTCTTTAAGCATGCTGTATCTTTGATGGAGCAAGAGGCTTCTTTTTGGCAGACATTTTTCTATCTTCTTTGTGGATGATGAATACTTCTGGAATGAGCCACTTTCTTCTATCTGCTCTGAAATGCGTTAAGTTTCTGCTGTGCAATATACAGTGTTCTCCCTTGAAACAAAGGCACCACTTTTCAATGGGGTTCTGAAAACTCAGGAAATTTAAGATGTCTCTTTTCCTCCAAAACATCTAAAAATCTGAAAGTTTGCATGGCGTGTTGGTAAGAATTTCTATAAAAAGGTGCTCTGACTCTCAGAGGTAGCACAAGTATCAAGTGATGTGGAAATTGCTATGGTAACTACTTTTATTGTATTCTTAAGTAAAAAGTCACATAAAACCTGTGCAGACATTAGTGAGTAAGTGAAAACTTGCCTATGGCAGAGCTCACAACCACTGTCCATGCTGTCTGTCTTATTCCTGGAGCGGGTGCTGTGGGTGCATAGTGCTGTATATGTTGGGTGGTGATCCAGTTGCTCTTGAGTGGCTCTTGATGGTCCTGCTGAAAGGGCTGATCGTGAGCCACAGACTAAATAATTGGTATGAAGAAAGCAAATGCATGAGGCTAAGCACTACACAGCTGATAATCATAGAATCACAGAATGGTTTAGGTTGGAAGGGACCTTAAAGATCATCAAGTTCCAACCCCCCTGCCATGGGCAGGAACACCTTCCACTAGACCAGGTTACTCAAAGCCCCATTCAGCCTGGCCTTGAACACCTCCAGGGATGGGGCATCCACAGCTTCTCTGGGCAACCTGTTCCAGTGTCTCACCACCTTCAGAGTAAAGAATTTCTTCCTGATATCTAATCTAAATCTACCCTCCTTCAATTTAAAAACCTCACCCCTCTTCCTATTGCTACACTCACTGATAAAGAGTCCCTCCCCATCTTTCCCATAGGCTCCCTTTAAGTACTGGAAGGCTGCTATAAAGTGTGATATTAAATATATCAGACCCTGCCTTTTTCCTTTCCAGAGTTATGAACTGCTGCTCTGCATCTGATGTGAAGAGAATGTGTCAATTTTTTAATTTGAAGAACCACTGATAAATACAGCCATGTCCTTCCAGCAGTAGCTGTGATGCCTGTAAGGGTGACATTGAAACGGGGACAGACAGTAATGGGCCTGTCCATCTCTGGAGTTGTTTCCACCACTTAGGGTCAACTTTGAATGTGGAGGAAAGCATCCAAAAAACCAATCAAATCCTTGAGAAGTGCCTACCTTAAAGTATTCTTTCATTACATGGAGCTCACACTGCAGTGGTTTTTGTTCAACTCAGTATCACTGCTCTGTGGAGAGGAATGTCTCTGACGTTCAAGACATCAAAAGATGGGTGTCTTGGCTAGGATCTGTTTTACTATTCCTGAGGTCTGTTAATGGTCACAGGCAGACTCATGAAGACTTTAGAGCTGACTGTAGTAAATCAGTAGTAAAAAGGATGAAGGAAGTCATGGCAGGATTTTAATTGTTTTATGGTGATCAGTAGAATCAGCATTCCTGGACCTCATTATACTAAGTACTATGTGAAAGTTAAAAGGAAAAGAACCATCTCTTGCTCCAAAGCTTTAAAAGCCAAACACAGGTAGTGCATCCCAGAGTGCACGGGAGGAGGATAGGTGCTAGTTGCTGCAACATACATTTGGCTTCTCAGATGGTTTTGTGGTGGTGGTGGTAACACAGGAAACAGAACCGGTAAATTCCAGTGGATTCTTCATAGCAGGATCTGGACAGACGTGTTGTCTTTCAAGTATGGCTTGCGTTTGAAGAATCCAGTCAGGAATTTTTCATATATGGTTAGTACACTTATTTAAAAATAGTAAAAGGCTCGCTTTGAACATACTTGTAAGCCAGCACATGTCTGCATGCTTTACCTTATCCAGAAAATTATTCATGCCTGTTACCTGCTTAAAGCTCTGTGAACAACCTCTGTTAACAAGCTACAACTACACACTTTTAATGTGTGACATTTTGGCATTTTGTACCAGATTTTTTCAGACAATTCTGTAAGCTAGAGAGGACTTGATGTTTCATAAAGGATTATAGGTTTTGGTTCACTGACCTCATCACCCACTGTGCAGGTTTGATACCAGCCTTGCAGCAAGATGCTTGAGAACTTCAGGTTTAGGCTGGAAGGTCAGTGTCTGTTAAGGTTCAAGATAATACCAGTTGTGACAGGGCTTGCGCTGAACAAAAATCTCCAGGGCTGCCCCTAGCAGAGACCATTAGAAAGAAGCAGATGTGTATCATTACTGTTTGGATTGCTGCAGGTATAAATTGTATTATGTGGCAAAAATGGTATCTCCATACCTGTTTCCAGTACAGTCACATTATGAAGCGTTAGGGTAGTTTCAGAAATTTTGTTTACAGAGAGCTCTTCTTTTGTGTCTCTAAAGTTATGTCACCTAAAGCTTTGACATCTTGCTGCTGCATTATTGTTGTAAACCATGAACTTATTGTACTTATTGTATGGTATTGTCCCATGTGTTCCCCAAGGGGGGAATTGCTCATTGTCAGCTAAAGTCTTATACTCCTATCAGAGGTTCTTCCTAGTCATGTTTTGCTCTGTGGAAGAGATATCACTGGAGAAACCTGAGAAATAGGAGAGGCTTTCAGAAGCTGAAATGTGTCAGGTAAGGGAGAATAAGGGGCTGAGTTAAAACCAAGTACACATTTTGTGCATTGGTTTGGATGTTTTACTCTCTTCTATAACTAACCAAAAGCCTGGTACTCAGTGAGCTGGTTGGTCTCATGAAGGGTGGTCTCCAGAGGCTCCCTATCAGAGTGATTGAAAGAAGCTGCAGCTGTTGCAGTGATGCCAGAGGTGTCTGGGAAGGATGAGCAGGTTGCTGAAAAACAGATACTTGAGTTTATTCAAAAGGCCTAAATCACAGGGATCCCAGGGTCCAAAACCTATCACTTAAAGGGTTCGTCTGAAAGAAACTAGGAAATAGGTGAAATGCCGCTCACCAATAACCACTGTGTATATTTAGGTGTGAACAAAGCCTTCCCTGTGTGCTTGATTTCCATCCTGACGCTCCTATTGCTGAACATTTTCAGTCACCTTCACAGTGGTGGGACTGGCAGTACTAAACACCGGGGACGCACCCAGCACTTTGCAGGATCCTTACCCTGTAAATGGCTTCAAATTGCACTGGAATTTGTGTGCAACTCGTACATTTCATTGTGCTACATTGGCTGAGGATAGCTGCACAGTCCCTTCTGTATGCTCCCTGCAAAATTTTGGTACTTATTTGTCCTGTGTTTCTTTAGGAAACTGAATTGGTTAAAAGGAGAGGCGAAAGATTAGAAATCCTGCATTTTTCTTTCAGCTCCTTCCATGAGTGGTGTTTGGGTATATTAGCAGTAGTAGTAGGTTTGGAGATTTTTCTTTCTGTAGAACTGAGCAACTTGGACTTACAGCGTTAAATCCAAAGTATAAACTGTTGTGTTTGCCAGCTTGCAGTAATGAGCAGAAACTGGAAAATGTAGAGTAACTGTGAGAGGCGTCAGAGCACATAATGCTGTGACCTTGAAAGAGAGTGGAAAGGCTCATGGCACTAAAAATTCATAGAAAGCATCACCCAGAGACAGAGTCAGGGAGTGCTGCAGTGGAAAAAACATGACATTTCTGTATTCGGCCAAGTCGTCCATGAAATACCGTAATGGCGTAGCTTGGTATCATTGACCCCTGCTTTTACAGAGTGTTTTAATTTAATTATTCCAGGTAGCTAGAGATGTCTACAAGATGTTTGACTTGATTTGTTTGAAAAATGGGTCTGTCTGAATGTCTGTCCCTTGTTACAGTAAATAATCAAATGTGTAAAGATGCTAAAATCAAATCAGAGGCAGACAGACTTCAGCTCAGCCTTCTTGGCTGCAGGCAGGAAGAACAGTCCTATATGCCTTAAATCTGAAAGCCAAAGGGGCTTCCAAGAAAGTTACTGGTAGAATAATGTAAGAAAAATGGCCTGTGCTCAGCAGCCTAGTTATTTGTGTATTGAAATGTTACAGTGGAAGATTTTGTAATACAGGACAAAACCAGGCTGTAGAGGACAGATGCCAAGGCACTGTGACTTTTCTAAATTACTGTGCAAACAGAGTAAATAAAGCGATTTTTTTATTTGCAGTGCACTCACCCCCTGAATTAATCAAGCCAGTGTGCGTCCCTGGCCATGCATGGTTCTCAGTGAGAGAGGGGGTGCCATGATGGTCAGCTCTGTCTTGCTGATCTGCCAGAGGTTTATATAGTTTGTATGCAACTATTTACTTGTATTCCTCAGTAGTCTGTGATTGTCATTTCTTCATACCAGTCAGTCGTCAGCCTTATGTTTCATGGGTGAAGGGTTATACGTGAAATAAAGTGTAAGCATTTTTTCTGATGCGCATGGCAGAGAGTTAGTGTTTGCAATATACTTGCACAACGCTACGTTTGGCAATGTGAGGTAATAAGGTACCACATGGAATTAATTTCCTGAAACAATGGAAGGCACCTACTTTCTCCAGAGTATTTTTACCACAGTGGCAATGTTAAACCACTTTGTACAACAGTTGCTGTTTGCTGTAGCTGGTAATTCTCTACTCAACAGGCATGCAGTCAGCATGGGCCTGGTACCAAGTGGGTGTGCTCAGATCTGCAGCCACAGGCTTTGGCATCAAAATAGATAAAGAAATATTCAGGAGCTGCCTGAATCAGTTAGATGGTGCTGCCTGATGTATTGTACAGGGCACAGAAAACCAGAGTTAAAAAGCAGAGGAAGCCTACAGTCTCACTTGCATCGAAGTTAGTGATTTGGGCATGTTTGTGGGAGTGGGAGCAAAGAAGGGTGGAAAGAAATGGCATGGTGGGATTTAGGATGCTGGGAGCACTTTGTGTGAATGCCAATGTGAGTCCACAAAACAGAATATGGTTCCTTGCTAAAAAAGACTAAATCACTTCAGATTGGAGTAGCAATGTGCAATCTTTTTCTAATTTGAATTGCAATATAATATTTTGAGATTAGAAAACATTAATTGGGCTTCTCAGCTCCTGAGATAAGCTCCAGAGGCTGTGGGTCTCTCCCCTTCCACATTTAAATCCTGAGGTGTAGATGAATGAGCAGCAAAGAAAATGTGTCTGTTGGTTCAGTAGCTGCTGAGTCAGCACTAAACCAACTCATCAGCGTGGCAGCAAGGAAACCTACAGGCTGAAGTTGTCATCTCTCCTGTAACCTTTTAAATCAAAGCCGTTGCCCTCTCATGAGCTTTGAGTCCATGGTGAACATAAACAGGCTTCAGTGGGCCCCTTCAGGGGCTTCCAGATTGAGAAAGAATATCAACTTTTCCCTGATTTCCAGAGGGAATTCAGAGTCTTTGCTGGCCTGAAGTGTTGCTAGAGGCTTTTGAACATGTGCTGTTTGTTACTTGAACTTGGGCACTTGTGATTTATGTGAAAAGGGTACAACCTTTTCTGGGGTGTGGGCTTTCAAAAAATGGATGGTGTGATTGGTCCCGTGATGGTCAGTGTTCAGAACGTGTCTGTTGGTGGTTGCTGAGGTCTTCTCCAGCCTCTCTGCAGGCAGAGCAACTCCAGTTCTGTCTGTCCACGAAATGTGTGTGTGGGAGTTCAGTTGATTCAGGAACTGTTTGGAGGCCCGAACTTGTTGGAATGAGGCCACTGCTGAGAAGCAGGGCTGAAACTGTGGTCTGTCAGATCCTCTGACAGGTCCTCCGACTCAGGTTTGAGTGCGTTAGACTCTCATTGCTTACTCTGCTGAAGGCCAGTCTGCCCAAGCAGGGAAGGCCACTCTTCTGAGTAAGTTAGGCCCAAAGTGTTTTTTTTACTGTCTCCAGCTTTTCTCTAATCCCCCAGCCAAGAAACTAACTGAACTTTCAGCCTCTTAATATGAGTGGAGAACATCCTGAAAATAATTGCTGCAAACAAAATTAATCTCGCACTGCCTGCAGAACACCCCTGAAGGATTGCCTTCTAAGTGCTTGGAGTTAGATAAGAAATAAGCTCTCTTTAGTGATGCGTGTGCTTTCTAAATAAACTCCTTTTAAACAGACTTGCTGCTTAAATCTGTTTATTTACTGTGGCACATTGTGCAGATTATGTTTTAAGGAGCTCAGCAACCAACATCAGAGCTTTTACATAAGTGAGATCTGAGGAAAAATAGGAGTGAGATTTCAAATATCCCATTAATCTTTTCACTTTAGGTCTGAGCCAGCTTCAAATTGCACCGAACTGCTGCCAAGTGTGAGTGAGTTTCAGTCCAAATAAAGGAGACTTGGCAGGTCTGAGCCGCGAGGCTTTGTTTCAGGAGTGTTTCAAGGAGAGGAGAGATTGCGTTTTGGTTGAGACTCTGACGAAGCAGTGCAGTGCTTCGTGACAGCCGTGTGCCAGTTGGCCCCAGCTGCGCACGCTGAAGATGCACTTCTGGTTTTTACATTTCTTTGCTTATGTTTTTAATCTGCATGTACAGAGGTAGCTGTTAAAATGTTTGTACATGGGAAGCCTGGAGTTAGATCTGACTTAATCCCCCACACGTGTGCAATTCAGCCTCTGCTGGTCACTGTGATTTAAGACTTCATGCTAAGTCTTTAACTCAGTAACAGCTGCAGGATTTTGCTCCTTTTGGATCTAGTTCTCCTGCTCCCATCCACCTACAGTGAACCTGGGTTCTTTATATTGGTCTTCTGTAACATGAAGCCAGAGAGGTTAAAAGGGAATAACTAGAAACACGTGCTGTGAGCATGCTGCTGGCAGAGCTGTGGCCATGAGGCACTTTGTGAGAAGCCAAGGAGTGGTCTCTTTGTAAGGGGAGCGATGCAGCTGGTCTGCAACCTCACAGCCTACCTGTGAATATAAAAAGGCATTTTTGGTTTTGCCTTTTGTTTCTGGGGCTTTGGATGGAGAAAGCTGTTCCTCTGAGTTTGGTTGAGAGTCAAGCCTCCTTGCTTTGCGGAGCAGCAAGCAGGAGCTGTCTGGAGGGACAAGCTCTCCAGTTTTTGCTGAGGGAAAGGGAGCTCCCTCAATGCAAGGTGTTACCAGCTCAGCATCTGTGCATGCGATAACCCTGAAAATCCCTCCTGTGATCTGTCTGCTTTGTGTCCTGCACAGTCAGCTATTTGCAAAGTCTTCCCAAACACCCGTTCCTTGAATTTTCCTTGAAATAAGGGATGTTATGACAACAGTAGTGAGGAGGCCATGGCTTCTCTTGTCTTCTGCAGGCATAAATCAGGATATCTGCTGCACAGCGTGAGCATTGGCTAATCTTGCCAGGATTTCAGGTATTAGTGTGGAAGTATTTGGCTGTGATCCGAGTGATGACATCCACCTAAGATGCTCATTTGCTGCAAAGCACTTCCTGCTTCTGTGGGATTTGGGGTGACGTGTGTCTAGAAGTCTTGCAGAACCCAAGGATGAAACATGGAAACTTTTGGAGTTTCACTAGTCCTCGTTCTTCCTCCCCTGTGTCATGCCCTTTCCACTCCAGTGACTGTTTTAACTGTGGATATGGGCACTGTTAGTAAACAAAGTGATTGAAGAATTACTTAAAAGACACTTGTATTTTTGGCAGACACAATTTTTTGTTAACATTTTGAAGCCTTCTGCTGTCTGGAAAGCAGGTTTTGGTGCCTTCACTTTGCCTTGACTCTATGACTGTAGAGTCTCTGCTGCTTTCACCCTGTCTGCTAACTTTGCTAAGCTAAAGCACTAAAAAAAGCTAAATAGTTTGGTGTCTGCAGGCCTTTTTCTCTCAGTAGTCTCTGCTTGATTTTAAGATGATTCACACTTCTTCAAAACACAGCAAGATTATGTAGCTGGATAAAACCTTTTCCAGGAAAGTTTTTGTATACTTCTCCAGCCTAATGACTTGGACCTCTTTGTGGGAATGTAGCACCAGGTTCCTACTGCTTGTACCTCTGTGCCTGGTAATGCTCCTGGATGTCTCTGGACACATTTTTCTCACCTTTTTTTCCCTAAAACTTGGTGGAAAGGAGTTGCTATATTTGGATTTTCCTGCGTCCTGAGCATGCATAAAGTGAATGTGACAACAGATTGTGGAGACAGGGTGGTAAGTTCTCCCACCCAGAGCTTTCCCACTTTTTATGGACCTCTGGGGTGCATAAGGCTTATTTCTTATATTCCTTCTTTTCCCATTCTGCTGACCTTAGCACTCCTAACACAGACTTGTTCCCTGAAGTCAAGCAAGACATCTCTGGTGCCTGTGGTACATATACAAATCTGAAGTGCAGAGCTTTTCCACACCTGCAGAATCAGGTGTTAGCCCCTTTGCATCCTGGTGAAGAGCCAACAGTCTCCTTTCAGAGGATGGAGACTTCGCCATGTTATCACCTGTCTGGCCACTTAGCTAATATCCAGTCCAAGTTTTGCCGAGGCAGAAACTTGGCCATCGCAGCAGCAGATGTCGTTCTGCTGAATTTCTGAATAAAATGTCATTGTGTGTTGGCACAGCAAAAGGCATGTTGTGTCTTGTAGACCAGCCAGCAAGGACAACATTTCTGGCTGGGTACTGTGCAATTGAAAAGCAAGCCCATGTTTTATGTTTGTGGTACCTGGGTCACTTGTCTGCCTCCTCTCAAGCCAATCTGTCGGTCTGGCAGGGCTGCCTCCGAGGTTAATCTGCTCTCAGAGAGATTCAGAGCCAAGCAGCGACTTAAATGGACAGCCCACAGAGGGCTTTTTCCACAAGATTGTCTTCTGTTGATGCTACATGATAACATCTGCCGAGGCTTGTATTCTTGAGCTGCCATCTCCTCCTTTCCAGTGTTTCTCCATATTTAACATGACAGAACGGACACTCATTTTGTCATCTGAGGGGGTTTTGTGGGGATCTGTACCTTCTGTGGTGCCAGTACAGACAGGTCCCCCCAGGTAAGAGACTCTGCTTCCCAGAGCATCCCTGTTGGGTAGTGGACTCTCCTGTAGAGGAATTTTACCTCAGGTGAAATGCAGAGCAAGCCACAGGCATCTCTCCCGTCACTCAACTCTCTCTTGCAGTAAAGGTTTTTTCTACTAAATTCTTTTTTTGTTCTCCGAACAACCTTGGATATGATAGATTTAAAAAAAAAAAAAAAAGATTAATTTTCTGTGACTTTTCCAAAGTGCAAAGGTTTCTGCAGTGCACACCTGGTAATCTCTGGAAATCCAGCTCTCTTGTGCTGAGCAGCATTGTAGCAGCAAAATACAGGCGAGTCAGGAGGTCTGGTCTCTCTCTAGCTTTTAGTGTTGTTCCAGTGCCACTCATAGCAGCTGCCCTTCACTTCCCTGGCCATCTCCAGCCCTCCAGGATGGCAATCTGCACCCATGAGTGTGTGTGTACCTCATTGCTATATTAGATCCTGAAAAGAAACCCAAAAGTAGAGTGTAAAGTTGCTGGGGAAAGGAGTGAAAATTGCACACATTTTCAGGGCAAAAGAATTGCAATAATTCCTTCCTGAGCAGCTAGTGTCTGATGAAGGCTGAACTGGTCCTCTCATTCTTTCTTTTTATCTTTTTGATGCTTAAGCATATACTGATAAGCCCTGTTTCTTTCTTCCCCCTTGGAAAAAAAAAACAACAAAACAGTCTCTACTGAATGCCTGTTGGGAACTTGTCCCTAAGCAGTGTCTTTTGGTTCAGACTTGTTTTTTTGGCGTTTTTGGATGGCCACGTGCAATCCTATCCTCTCTGGTTGCTGCACTTGGAGTTATCATTGCTTGTGGGCCAGTGAAAGGTGAGATTCAGCAAAGCAAAAAATGCACTGCAGCCAGTGAGGAGCATTACAAGAAGTCATCTTCTGTATGTTGATTTATTTTTTCCCTCTCACAGTCCAACTTGTACACTTCCTCTCTGCTGCTTCCTAAAGAAGACAGATGCATCTTTTTTTTCTTTTTTAAAGTCAGAAACTTTAGGAAATGTGTTTTTGTTTTGCTTAGAGGTAACTAAAAATTGCTACATTAATTTTAAGTCCATTGTTGAATAATAACTGCCTGGAGGTTTGTTACTTGTGTAGCAGATTGGTGCCTGATGTGATTTTAAAAATGACCAAGACATAAAACCCTGAGAGCAAGAATTTATAGAGAAGAGATAAGAAAATTTTTATTAAGAAGAGAATGAGCTTGCCTTTCAATTTATTTTTTTTTCTCCTTAATATTATCTGAGGCCAAAAATGTCACAGCATTTGGATTGTCCTGAATATTGGCATTCTCTCAACAGCACTTTCAAGGGAAAATATTTCCCAAAGTGCTGAATAACAGATCTTGTCCCCTTCCTTCAGAGGAAATCCTGTGAAGTGCCCTGAAATGCTCTCTTGTTCCACCATCTACTAACCTGGAATATGATTTTCCAAATGAAGTATCATGGAGTCTACACTCAGGGCACAAACCACTACAAAACGTGCATCCCTCATGGTGGGGTTTGGACCCTTTTCTTCAGTGGGGGCTCAGTGGACTTTTGAGGGACATTTGCTTGGCCAGGCATACCTTAGTGCTAGTTAGTACCTTAGGTACTGAGAGTGCCAAAACCAATCTCCTGACCAAGCCTATATGAAATTGTGCCGTGTTGTTCTTGAAACCACTGAGCTTTGGGGGGGTGCCCAAAGAGCTTTTCCATAGCAACTTTCATGTTTCTGTAATGTTACCTATTATGAAATGATTTCTCTGGATGATGCATGAGGCTGAAGTTCAGAAAGAAATATATAGGAGTAGCTGCTGGGAAGTTTCAAGCTTAGAATAGTGTTCCTTGAGATAAAAAAAAAAGCACTTTTAAAAATTTTATTTTATGTTAGTTGTTCTAAAGTGGATCTGATCTTATGAGATAAGGAAGAGTTGCTTTTGAAGCAGAAAGGGAAAGATATGCAAATAACTAATGAATGGAGAAGCACACACTTAAAAACCCCGCAACTTCAGCAGTACGTTCATCAGAACATTGTGCTTATTCATATAAACACTGTTAAAACTAATGGTTTGTTCTGGGGGGAAAACACAAGTCAACTGAAGTGCTATGAGACAGGAGCCTCAAATAGTTGCTATATTTTGAAACCTAGGCCTGTGGCTCTTTTGGTTATCGATACACGTGTATCCCATACATACTGGGGTTTAGTGGGAAGGCTCTGCTGAGCAACATGTTCTCTCCTGCTTCATGTCTGCAGCGCTTGTTAGCTGGGGCTGTGGACCCTAGGTGGTCTCTGGGGACTCTGACAAACATTCTGCAATTGTTCCCAGTTTAGTGGGCTGATACTTACTTAAGACTCTTTGATCGTTTAAAAAAATATCAACAGCATTTTAAATGTTTATGGCACATTTAATACATTTAAGCTGTTATACTGCTTCTATATTGTGTCTGGAAATAACATGCACTGTATTGTAAACAGCAAATGTGGTATTGGCATTTCGTTTTAACTCTTGTGACAGTCTCTTGCAAGTCTGACAGTAATGAATGGCTCCATGGTATCCTTGCTACTTACAATGAAGTCCTATAAGTGTAACTGAAAGCCATATCCTTTCTGAATAAAACTTGGGGGAATAATGTGTAATAAGAGCATGAGAAGCAAAAATAAACACCGTATTTGGGGAGCAGCACAATGTACACTCTGTGTGATCGAAAGGATCCCTGCAGCTGTCATAGATCTGATGAAATGGGATTTGGCTTTTTAAGGTTTGGGGGAGAGAATTTTTGTTTGCTTGTTTTCTGCTGTGGTGCTCTTGTTGGTCCCCAAAGGAGACAATGGCTGTACATCATTCAGAGAGGGCTGCACAAGGGCATTTGCAAACAGGGGAATTTGTTGGAATACCACCGGCATAGATTACTGCCCCGCACCCTCTGCAGTGCTGCTTGCAGAGCTTTGACTGCTGAGGCAGTGCTCATGAGCCCTTTTGCAGTTGCTCGCAGGAAGCCTTGCTTGAGGGGACGGTTGCCAAGGGCTGTACAGCTCCAGGGATGTGACATCTCCCCAGGGACTCACTCTCCAAGGCGTTGCTAGTTTTCAGATGAGAAAAACCACCAAAAGAAGTTGGCAGTAAAGGATAGGGAGCAAGGGTATAGGTGACTTCTGTCCTTCAGCCCAGATGAAAGCAGGGCCTTGGACTACTGCCTTGCCCTGCTGCCAAATGTAACTTGGATAAGAATTAGAACAAGGTTCTTGATGGTTTGTAATCACATAAGATCTCACGACAGTTTCTGAAAGTGCGTAGCTGCTAACCCCAGTGTCCTGGCCACTTTCCAGCTCATATAATTACCGTCTGTCTTTCTTGCCCCCTTCCCTCTACGCCCCCATAGTTTCAATTAGATAAGTCATTCTTTACTTCTCTCCAGAATAATGCATGTGCCTGTGTTCTCCCCACAGAGAAAGCCTCCAACACCCACTATATTCTTTTTTTATCTAGACATCATTTGTTTTACATTGTAGTTTTATTATCTAATTAGTATTATCATGTCAGTGTACCTGATGCAACCTGTCTAGTTCTGGGGCCTGAAGGTTTGTAAGTAGTGCAGCATACAGTTAATTTATTAACTATCTAAACTCTGGAGCCGATCAATTATTTAGATTTGTACCAGGCTTCTCAGTAGTCATTTTTGTCAGGAGGATGTTGGTTAGCTCATTTGTACATGGTAATACAAACATCAGAAATTAGAGTCCTTAATGACTCATTTCTGGCCACTGTGTGGTTTTTGTGCAGCATTTTAAAGAGCGTTGTGGGGATGCTGAAACAGCATTTTCTTAACTTAAGCTAATGACAAGCAAAAGTGAGTGGCATGGGCTGAACCAGTTTTTTTCAAGGCAGTTTGGGAGATGGTGAATATTTCAGAGTGGCTGCAGCAGTGCCTGGCACAGTGACAGGAGACTAAAAGAAGCTGGCCTTCATTTGGCTCCAGCTGTGAACGTGGCAGCCTCAGCCAGGGCTCTGGAGTGGGAGATTTTGAAGTCTTTAAATGGTTTTGCTAATTTTTCCTGATATGCTGTGTCAATATCCCTGTAAAACAGTCTGAGATCAGCGGCTCTCTGGGTGTGACTGGCTGGGTGTGATAGCAGAGGCATTTCTAGTGCTTTTTAAACTCAGATGACTTTTTTCACCTCAGCAACGAAAGCAAGTCTTTTACCCTCAAATGTGAGCTGGGAGCAGATGGACAATGATTTTTCATGAGCCAGTCTGTTGTCGGAGCAGCAATTCTCATTGACAGAGAAGTTAATAAACATTAGGAGGATATTCCACAATTGACATCTCCAGTCCACTGCCTTAATACTGGTTGTAATTCAGCTCAGGACATTATAGAATCTTGTGTTTCCTGACCCATCATTTGAATGTGTTGAATGGAATTAAATCCAGTCTAAATCAGATGTGGCAAAATTTATCTTTACTTTCTGTACTTAGCTGGGATTAGTCTGGGACTGTAAATTTTTGGAAGAAGCCTGTGCACCTAGAGTATGCTAATGGAGTGTTACTTAGATTTGCTGTATGGAATACACACAAGGTGTGATATAAATAAGAGATGACTACATACAATAATGGAAGAAAAGAAAAGGAGAAGAATAATTTGTCCTCATAATCTCTTAAGAATTTACTGTTTACTTAAGGAAGAGAGTTTAATTAAACTCCAGGGGTGAAATACATCCCTGGGGAGAGGGCCAGCACATGGCTTTTGAATCAGAGTTGCACATGAACCCGTTTCTTCTAGTTGATACGCAGATGTATGGGATGAGTGTTTGCTTCTCAGGTCATTGGGGAACCAAGTCATCACAAATCTGTGGGGAGGGGGAAGATGGTCTTTGGGATTTTGGGTGGTTTTCTCCCCTTTACCCACTCTGATCTGCTCCTTTTCATAACCCAAACCCCATAAGATCAGTCATTACCCCCTTGCTGCTGATGATCTTTCTCCTTTCAGTTGTTCAGGAGTGCTGGTGAGCTCTACTCCTGCCTTCTGGAAGTTTGTGGGTTGCTGTGCTTACAGCCCTGTGGGACAGGGGACACTGAGCACCATGTGGTTGGAAGGAGAAGATGGGAGAGGCAACACCCAGAAATGTTTGAGCTCCACAGAGGATTGGAGCAAGGGACTTACCTGTCCCAAGAGAGCTATACAGAGCATGTGTCAGTCTGGGGATCAATCTCCACCTCGAAAGAAGGTAGGAGAAAACACAGTATTTACCATGTAGAGAGCAGCATCTGCTGTGTGTTGCAAAGTACTCTTCATTCTGATGAGAGCCTGTGGAAACACTGGAATAAAACCATTAGGAGATTGTGTCTGCTTCCTGCCTCGCTTTCTGCACAGTCTGTTGCAAGGGTAATGAAAGCAAATGTGGCCCATTGGGCATCCTTCTGGTCCTGGGGGTACTGTGCAGGCTGTGATACCCATTAATTTGATAAAAATTAGTAGGGGCAAATCTTGATCTATTCCAAAACCAGCTATGGAAAAATACAGATCTCAGTGAAATCTGGTTCCTGTGGTTTCTCAGAGAAATGTCTTACCAAGCCTGATGATCACAACTATTGTATGTTTAGGGTAGGTGGAAGGACACTATTCTGCTTCAGGAGTGGTTAAATAAGTAAAGTCCTTAGGAAAATTCAGTTTTTTATTAGCTCTGAGCAGTCGTGCTGGTAAGGTAGACAGTACCAGTAGAACTGTGTTGGCAAAAAAATTCACACTTACAGACTGAAGCAATATCTTTGAGAACTTTATTTGAGGGTGGAGAGAACAGGCATGTGCCGGAGAACAAAATCTTTCTGACTAGCCAGTACTTCAGTGTAAAGACCAAAACCAGACCTTGAAATCCTACTAATCAGCTGCAGCATTAGTTACAATAAGCTTTGTGCAGTGTTAAAGTAGCTTGAAAGCACCCTTAAAATGAGTGGTAAGTTTTTTGTGGCAACTGAGTGTTTTCCTGACTCCTGTTACCCTGTGCTTTTGCAGGAAAAGTGATTTTTATGTAAGTTCAAATGAACACTGTGTGTATGTATGTGAGTACAGTGACTGTACACTGCAGATCTGGGAACAACAGATTCGCTTCTTCCTGTACATCCTGTATGGGTAGACTCTGCAGGTAAAGGGAGAGCTCTGGAGCCCTGGACAGACAAACTGGTCAATAAACCACATGGATTCCAACATTCTTAAGACAGGTCTGAACGAGTTTATTAAGCCTGTGCTAGTCTGAGCTGAAAAATCTCTGCATTGTACAAATCCACATTTGAGTAAAACCCCACTATAAACATGAGCAAAAATCCATGTGTATTACTTACAGCTGATTTAATTTTTCATACAAAATGTTTCAGTAAAAAGGAAACAATTGGACAGGGCATTTTCTATGCGCGGGGGCTTTGCAGTGCAGCATGTGTGTAAACAAGTGCAGAGTTTGGCATTTCAGAGAATCAATAAGGCACATTATAGAAACTCAGAGCCGGCAGTGTTTCTTATCCTTTGTGTACTGGTAAGTCTGGGAACAGATCAATGAGTTTATATCAGCATTCCACAATACCACTACATCTTTCTGAAGTAATTGGGCAATTCACAGAATGAAAGATGCCATCCAAGGGTGCTAATGTTCATTTCTGTTAAGAGGAACATTTATCAGGTACCGAGGTGTTCTATGGAGAGCAGGCAGTCATCCTTTTTTTTTTTTTTTTTTTTTTTTGAGGTAATTCACTGCCTTTTAAGGTTGCAAGTAAACAGACTTCAAAATGGCAAGAGAAGGGAAAATGTTGTCTTTTCGTTGCTTCATCACTGTTGAATAGAGCAGTTTTGGGCTGGGTCACTTCTTTTTACTAGAGAACTTTTTCAAAGGAGGCCTGAAGCTTTCATACTCCAGTGCTTGCAATACAGATGTAACAGGGTATGTCTTTATGTTTATTATTCATGTCTTTCAGTGCTTGGACTGGCAAGTACTGGCAACTTGTGCTTATTGTATAATAAACCCTACACCAACCTCCTTTTCCCCTGCCTTTGCTGCTGAACTGTGAATAACTGTACTCGTAAGGGGAGAAAGAAGAATGGCAAGTGTTTGGGCTCAAGGGTTCCCAAAAGGTTACACAGAAGCCCCATCTCTGTGCTGTATTAGTCAAAACACAGTGCTGCACCTCTGAGCATGACGTGAGGAGCAGAGCATCCCTGTGTGAATGAAAGCTGCTGGGCTATGCCAAGCTTGTGATGAGAGGAGGGTCTACATTATGTTCCTGTCTTGTTGGAAGTTAGGTGTGACTGGGACGTGTCAGAGCTGCTTTTGGCTGAGAATTGCCATGGACGTCTGGAGAGAAGAGTGTGGAATAGCAAGCACGAAGGGTTCTGAGACTTGTCACTGCCTCACCTGGTCTGGGGCTTCGGGGGGGTGGGTAGAGATGTTAGGTGTGGCCAACAAAGAATTAAAAAAAAATTTTGTGCAGAATCTCCATGTTGCTTCAGTCATGCTCAATATTGTAATGGGACAGGAATAATCTCAGGACAATTGTGGGCATCACTGTAGTATTCAGTGACTCTTGATTGCGCTGTCACCCTGTATAAACTGGATGTGAAGTCTGGGACTGAGGAACATTATTGTGCCAAAGGCCAAATGTTGGAGGCCTGCTTAAAAAAAGGTGTAATTATTGTAGTGAGTGTGAAGGGTAAAGCCCTGGAAGAATCGTTTCCTATCTTTTGCAAAATAGTCAGTCCCCATGCAAGTCCAAAAGATAGATGTGAGTTTGTGAAATGGTGTTGGAAGGGCAGCAAGGCTCATGCTGTCTCTAGCACAGCCACCTCTGGTCCTACACAGAACAAGAGTGTATGGAAATGCCTCTTTCAGCCTGAATTCCTGTCTGGGAGGTGGATTAAAGCATATCACACTGGGAGCAAGCTTGAAGTCTTAAAAGCAAAACCAAATTTGAAACTCCACAGACCTGAATAATTAGGTATGCTTAAGGTTTGGGGAGTCAGTGTATAAAAACCAAAGCAAAACCGAGTGCAAGCAGTGGTGAATGCATACAGTGGCATTTGCTAAATGTTGTCTCTGGGGAAGGGGTACCCAGAGGGTGGATGAAGGGTGTTTGTGGTGCTGTGTGAAAATTAAAACCAGAAACTGAGTTAATCTCTGGAATAAATTCCTGTTGTGGAGCTGTTGCAGGAACTCCACTGGCCTGGTGTGTTTAATCCCTTCGGTGGGTCTAGTGGTCCTTTCCTTCCTCACTGGATGGAAACTGCTGGTTTAGTCCCTTTTTTGTTACTTCCACTTGCAAAGGAACGTGTGCCCACCATTGCTTTTTAGTGTGCTTAGGCATTGCTTTTAAGAAGTATATGGCACAGAAAGGGGATTACCTTCTCTCTCCTTCCTTGTCGAACCCTTGAGCCATCCTTCCTCTCTTATCTTTATCTTCATACATATGCTGTATCAAATGATATTTCCCACAGTTCAGTGCTTGGATAGGCAAGTCTGGGAAGTACAATAGCAGTATGGTGACATCTTCAATTCCTCTAAGCTCTTCTGTTATAGCATCTTATGCAAAATGTCTGCAACATGAGTGTGTCAAGCACAGCAATAGCACAGTCATTGTCAGTGGAAACACAGATCCAGAAAGAATATTATTCATTGCACCATTGGGGAAATTAAATCAAATTAAACCCCGTTTCATTTGTTAGGGTAGGAGATTATTCCTCATTGTGCCAGCAAATTCTTTATTTGCTTCAATAAGGAATTCATCCAAAGTCTAAATTCTGAATGGCTCCAAAATAAAATTCATTTAAGCTGTGCCAAATACTTTCTGTCATTTCTTCCTTATCATTCAGAAGTGAATGCCTTTATTTTTCTCATAACTTAGTTACAACTCTTGCAGTTCATAAATTGGGGGGGGGGGTTGCTGCTTTCTTATAACATGAATTTTACCTTGTATTTAAGGTGTTTGTTTGTTTTGACATCTGCTCAAAAAAAGTTAGTCATGAGCTCAGGAGAATGAAGTGTTATTTCTTTAAACGTGATTTACTCCAAGTGGAAGAAATTGCCTCTCTTATGCTACATGCAATGTAGAACCAGAGAGCACACTGGGTCTTGGATAATTTCGCTGAGGTTCCAACAGGGTCTTGCTTATAGTGCAGAGCAGATATTTATTGTTCAGCACTTCCCAAAGTGCTTAATGCATTGGTACATATTAAAATAGAGATAAAGGAGGATACTGCCTGTGCCATGTAAGTTAGATCTGACAGAGAAAATCCCTTATCTTGGCCATAGGTAAAGCAACACTGGTGGAAATGGTGCAAACCTGTCTGATATACATCAGCCCCAGGTGACAGAAGGGAAGACGAATTTGCCAACCGTATCCCGGGCTGCATCAAAAGATGTGTGGCCAGCAGGTCAAAGGAGGTGATTCTGCCCCTCTACTCCGCTCTCGTGAGACCCCACCTGGAGTACTGCATCCAGCTGTGGAGTCCCCAACATAAGAAAAACATGGACCTGCTGGAGCATGTCCAGAGGAGAGCCACGAGGATGATCCGAGGGCTGGAGCACCTCTGCTATAAGGAGAGGCTGAGACAGTTGGGGCTGTTCAGCCTGGAGAAGACAAGGCTCTGGGGAGATCTTATTGCGGCCTTCCAGTACCTAAAGGGGGCCTACAGGAGAGCTGGGGAAGGACTTTTTACCAGGGCATGTAGTGATAGGACAAGGGGGAACGGCTTTAAGCTGGAAGAGGGCAGGTTTAGATTAAACATTAGGAAGAAGTTTTTCACTTTAAGGGTGGTGAGGCACTGGAACAGGTTGCCCAGAGAAGTTGTTGAAGCCCCGTCCCTGGAGGTGTTCAAGGCCAGGCTGGACGTGGCCTTGGGCAACCTGGTCTAGTGGGAGGTGTCCCTGCCTATGGCAGGGGGGTTGGAACTCGATGATCTTTAAGGTCCCTTCCAACCTAAAGCATTCTATGATTCTATGAATGTGCCAGGTGGTATCTACCCATGTTTCATAGGGGTGACATCGCGGTGGGAAACTCAGGGTAGACAGTGATAAGTGATGCACAGTTGGGGAGGATGTGATGCAAACTCTCCCAAGATGGCCTGGGCCTTTGTATTTCGGCTCAGGGGTTGTGGATACTTGTATTAACTGTCAAGTGTGATGATTAACTGTCAAGGAGTGATGAGAGCTGGTATCCCTGTGCAACATGACACTTGGCATGACAGGAAGCACTGTGTTCCCCTGTTCGCTGACTTGCCCAGAACTTGCCTGGCAGCAGGACACAAACTTGCATGTGAAATCTCACCCTGTGATACCAACACACCCTTTCCAGTCCTTTAACACAGCAATACAATACCATGTGGGGGGTGCACGTAGGGCAACTCAGGCTATGCTTGCCTTGTGGATGCTCCCACACACACAGCAGGCAATATTCAAGAAAATATTTTTGAAGAGTCTATGGGCTGGTTTTGTCTAGTGGATACCAGCCTGCACACACAGGTTTGGTGTAAAAGGATGTTCAGGTAGTCATTTCTGAAGTTATATTCCCTCCAGTGCAGAGCAGGAAAGCTGGAAGAGAATCGTCATGGGGCTGTGGTCCTGCTCCAGCCTCCAGCATCTTCTCACAGCAAAGGAAAAGCAGTGTAACTGGTAAAACCATATTGTGGTTTGATTTTCTATCTAATCATTTATCTTCAGGCACAGGGGCAAAAGAGTAGACCGTGGAGAGAAGGCATCATTTAGCAGTCACTTTTTTTAAATTATTATTATTTTTATTTTATCTTCTTTAGCTAAAATTAGCTTTCTGCTTCCTTGCTTCCAGTTTCCCCACTCCCTGGCTATCAGGCCGTTGTGGGTTGGTTGGTTTTTTTTAACCTTCCTCACTAACTGGGACATGAATTGTTTGAGGGAGAAAGAATTAGAGTGGGACAGATGGCACCACCTGCTGCTAGTACTTTGCTTCTTGCAAGGCTTCCCAGCCACGGAGTCTGTTTTGGGCAAGATGAGGAGGAGACTGTTGGGTTTATCTACTTTCCTGAAGTCCATAGAGAGTAACTGTATTATTCTGGTTCTCCTTTCTACTCTCCCCTGGAAGCACCACCTCATCCCATCCACCACTGGCAGGCATGATAAGATGCGTTTTTCTTTAAGGCTTCATGATCTTCAGTTTCTTCTGCCATTTCTACTTCTGCTTTATAGCTCATGCTGCCAGGTCTCTGCCTTTTTGTCTATCCCTTCCCCTCCTTGTGAGAGGAAGGCTCAGTACTGGGCTATACTGGCCAGTTATGGGAGGATGCCAGCCTAGGGAGGAAAAGAAGGAGGAAAGAGAATACTAAAGGAAGGGGTCAGAAATCCCTGTGGCCCTCAGTCCTGTGAGTGTGACCTATGTCTGGCAGAGCTGCTGGTCCTAGAGAGGAGGTCAGGCTCTCAATGTGATGTTCACAGGGCTCCTTCCCACAGCTTACAAGTATTTCTTAAGAAAAACTACACGCACAAATTAAATACAAAGAGTAGAGCATACCAAAATTTTTCCAAACCAGTCCATGTATCTAAAGTCTTAGTGAACCTGATTATGATCAAACCGCAATTAAAAAAAAAACCGAAATCACCAAAACAATTGCTCTTCAGTCAAATTAATTCAAATGGAATCGAATGAAAATGGGAAAGTCTTACACGGGGAACTCAGGAGATCCTCAGCAGGTGGCAGTTTGCTTAGCTGAGTTGTACTCAGCAGAGTGATTCTGGCTTAAATCTAAGTGAGGATGTAGCTATTGCATCCAGTTACATGCAAAATATTCAACCAATTGTGTGCGTATCTCATCAAGAGCCCTGTCAAAGACTCCAGGAAGACTAGAAGTCCAGAAGCAACTATGGTTAATCAGGAAATGAATGGCAATATCTCTCAAATTTACATGGGAGCAATAAGCAGTCAGAAACAAACGAATTTTTAATAATTACAAGTGGTGGCTGACTTTTTTTTTTTCTTACTTAAAAATGGCATCTGAAGCTTCTAAAATGTAGAGGCATCTGTTGTTGGGGGAAATGTGTTTAAAAATATGGTGTTTTCTTTGCAACGAGTCAGAGTAATGGGTCTTAATGTAGCAGAGCTGAGTCTTTGTTTCTTGCTTATGGAGCATTGAAGAAGAGAGTAATTTATCAGGATTATTATGTTAAGGGAGCAGCAGCAGCACTTTGAAGGGAGGGCTTACTCAAATAAATAACCGTGTAAAGAAATATTAATTCTAATGGGTTTCCTGTACGTGCCATATGGGTGCAGGAATATTCATGAAGTGACTCACCTGATCATCCTTATCCCAAGTGCTTGCAGAAGAAGAACAAGTTATTGGAGAAACATAACTTTGTTTTTAAAACAAAGTAAAAAAAAAAACAACAAAGAAACAACAACATCTGAGGCTATGGTAGGCAATTTAAATATTTTTTTTAATCTTAAAAGCATATACCCATCTTATTCCTGGTGGACTTTGCTTTAGATGTTTTCCCTACAACTTTTCCTAATTAGCATAATGACTGCCATTTCCCACTCTTTAAATTGCAGAAATCACCCACCTTGTGATTTCTGTCGATAACTTAGTGGAGAGATGTTCCTGGCAATTCAATCTTCTTGTCACTAGAACTGCTTTAAAAACATTATATATGTTATTAAAAAAATACACACACACACACACACACACATATATATATCTCCTGCAGCCTTTGTGAGCTAACTCCTCACTTTCTTCTATGCTAATGTCTCAAATGGAGAGCCAGGGACCTGAAAGGGCAGGCTGATGATGTCTGAAGTTGTCCATTATTGTCACTAATCTGTCCCCCAGCTACAGGTCCTTTGATTCAAGTCTGGTGTCATAAAAACAAGTAACACTGAAAGCTCTTTGTTTTTGATAAGTTCAAGTTTTCACTGTGTTTTTTGTTATAGCTGCAGGGTGATTTACTTTCCCTCATGGCTCATAGACCTGGGACCCTTTTTCTGTCTAGTAAATTAACATGAGATTTGGAAAAATCCTAAGTGCAAACAAGCCTCTGCTATGTACAGCACCAGTTACCTGTTTGGGCTGTGTTATGTCAGTCTTATTAAACTCCTCTGTAAGCTCTTGTTCTGACACAGCATTCACTTAATATTTCCCCTATTGATTTAATCTAAAAATACATGTAGGTTCTTATCTGTGTAAACCTGTGAAGAAATTGATGCAAAAAGACCTATTTCTGAAGACTGCAGAAGAAATGCTGTTTAAGTTGAATCCAAAACACAAAGTCCAATTTTAGTGAAACTGTAAATTGAAAAGCTGGGCAGTCCATCTGGAGGAGGCTGCTTGATGCATTCATTTCCCATTTCAACAGCTTTCTCCACCTGCTAATGATGCATTTGACTGTTGGAGGCTGCCCTGCTGATTGCACGGCTCCCAGGAGAGGGCAGTTCAGCTCTTTTTGATTGTGAGCTGCGTCGAGCTGCCGCGCAGTAATTGTCAGCAAGTTTCAGGGTAATTATGACCAAGTCAGTATGCGAATCATGGGTTTGCATCCAGATGGCTGTTCAGAAGTGAGGGGTAGACAGAAAGGGGCTGTTACTTTGGAGGGGAAGAAGATATGTTCCCAACTGGAGTACAGCATTCATGATTTCTGGCAGGTTGTTAGTTTTGTGATCTTTTGTACTGTAGCTAAACCGCAGGACTTCTGTCTCCCCTTTGTCTTAAAAAAATTTTAAGATCTCAGGCTCTTTCATAGTTCTTTGTGATGTCCATCCCGCCAGGACCAAGGAAACAATTCATTGCACTAAAGCAGTTACTTAAGGAAGAACATCTGGATGAGTAATGGTCTCATGGTCTGTGGGAGGTGGTGAACACCATTGTTGGAGGCAACTGTTGAGGTGGATGTGATTATTGCAGCTGCTGCAGAGATCACAGGGAAAAGATGCTACCTGTGATTTTTTTCCCCATTCGAAATATTTCTTAAAATGTGAAAATTGGAGCCTTGGCAACATCAGGGCCCAATCTTTCAATAGACCATCTGACCTCAATTTTTAGATTACTAGAGGAACAGTAAGTGCTATTAGAAAATGCTGAATGCTAAAATAGCCCAGAACAGGCAAATGTTTGGCAAGATCTTGCTGCAGTTCTTGAAAACTCTTCATTTTCCACTTGGTATTTCATTGAATGCAAGCTGGAGTTTTCTTTAGACTAAAACTGTGATTTAACACATGGTTCTAAGGAAAATTTACTTTGTCATAGAAAAAAACAGGGTTTTTCACTCTCTGAACTGTGAACAGAGTGATGATAGTATCTTATGAAATGTATTTTGTGCTTCAGCTCATATTTGACTGCAAAAAAATCCTTGAGCATTGACAAATGGCATGAAGGGCAGCAAGATCTACAGTGTTTGACTCATGGTTGTCTTCTGCTGTGGTCTTCAGTTTGAGTTAGTGAATGTTGCACCAGTTTCACTCTCTGAGACAAAATATGAGTAACACTGAGACACAAAAGTTGTTTTAAACTGTAAATGCTATTAAAGCATTTTTCTTTTTCTCCTTGTTCTCCATAGTCTCAGGAAGTCTGAGTTATTGCTGTGTGAACCTTATTGCTGGAAAGAAAAAGTCAGTTTTGTCTGAATTTTAACTAATACTTTTTTTCATTAAGATAAAAAACAAAGCAGAAATTAATTTGGATCAAATTTGTGGCTTAGTCTGGAATGAGTTAGTCATTCCCATTTTTAAACATATCTTTAACATCAGAGGAGCAAAGGAAATGAAGAGCTGGATTTATACAGAGCTGTGAGGGAGTGAGGTAGGACACAGTGCAGATACCCCTCTTTGTCAAACACAGTGCTTCAGGGTGATGGCCTTTGCTGAAGATGTGACAAACTCCCGCCTAAAAGGACCTCAGCAGCCAATGTTCAAGCCACCATGGCAAAGGCTGTAGGGTTGTTCTCAGTCTTTCATTAGAACTCTTCCAGTTTATCTAAAGAACTTAAATATTTATGAGAGCAGAAGTGATACCTTGGTGTCCTGCCTGTTAAGTAGATGCTCTAATCAGGCCAGGGAGACTTTCTTTCCATTGCCAGCTCAGCAGCTATTAGTCTCTCTTACAAACTGGATGAGCTCCAGCCAGAGAGGCTGAGTCTTTCATGCCACCTTGGAAGAGAGACCCTGAAGCTTTGTTTTCCTGCTTCCCTGGGCTGTGGAGTGGCAGCCCAAAAAGATTCACTTGGGACTTCTCTAGAGACATTTCATGCTCACCATGAGGACCATGAGTGGCTTGCACAGCCTCAGGACACACTCTTGTTCCATAGCGAAAGCCCTTTCTGCAAAAGGGGAAGTCTTGTTTCAAATCTCTGTTGTGAATCGAGCAGAGAATGAATGTCTGGGTTTTCCGTATTCTTTGCAAGTGTCCTTATTATGTTGGGTAGAAGGGGTTTATTGTCCTCTTCCATTTTGTGAGTCTACGCTGAAAAGAAAATCATTCAGCTGAAAACTATGGGAGAACTTGGGCCACTTATAAACAGTGTGTAACCTCTTTCCCTAGGATGGATTTTTCTCAGCGTTAGGAGAAATGTCTTTCCCTGGCTTGACTAGCTTACATTTTGGATTAGAATTGAGTCATTGTATTCCCAAACTTCTGCTTCTGCCTTTCCTACTTCTAGTTAATCATCTAAAACCACATTAGCAGGACTGAACATTTAGCTTTTCCATGCATTGCCATCAAATGTTGTCAGTATGTGATACTGGGCTAACTTCCTAACTGGTTGTTATCAGTAATGATATTTGCATCTCTCGTACATTATTTTTTTCTTCCCAAACATTAATTTAGCAGCAGAAAATAGACGAAGTCCTGGATAACCTTAGATAGCTGAGCTCTTTTAGAAACTGATATAAGATAAGCTGGTTTTTATTATGTTGCAGAATGAGAGCAGTGGACCACACATGTTCATCTGGCATGCCTGATGTAAGGAGCAATAATCTGGGTAGCACATGGAGAATTAACAAAGTTCAAGGCATCTGAGCACAACAGTGATTCTTGCTTTCCATTTGAGATTTGAAAAAGCAATGATATACTGTTTAAGGTAATGAACTTAGCTATTGCTTCAGCAAGCTCTTATCCTGGGTATTACAGTAAAGTGTATTTCAATCAAGTTGTAGTCTTATATTGTAGCAAAATGGTAATGGGAAGGGCCAATGTGTAAGAAAACTAGGAAGCAAACTGTTGATCATTTGGGTAATAATATTTTCTGATCTGTCCAGATCTTAACTATTGGAGAAGACAGGCAGAAATCTGGTTGCATGTGTTTCCTCACGCACCTAGAATTATTTGTGAGTAGAAGGAAAGGGGGAGAAAAGAGGAAGGCTATGTCTTGGGAAAGGTTTGTAGTAAGGGAATTTTATTTTTATTAAAAACCAGAGACGTTTAGAAAAAACATGTTAACAAAAATGAATGAATAAAATAAACAATTGAGGTGACCCAAGCACTCATCTCAGCCTTACAAGTTTGTAGATGCTACTGTTCTGGTTCACTGCAACGTGGGTAATTCACCATCTCTGTTGAGTATATCACCTCCACAGGATGAATCAGGATCTCAGGAGCCCTCAGGCAGGTAGGAGACCTCCACCATGCTAATGCTTGTGCTGGGGACTGGCAGCACTTTTCTATGGTGACTGCAAAACCCAACACGTTCAGGTGCTGCCATGGACAGGGAACTCCTTGGAAAGCTGTGGGATTGTGAGATATGGGCACAATAAGCTGCTGCGGAGGGACCGCTTGGGGTAATATGTACCCTATTAAGGATGCCTCTTTGGATTATGTGAGTTGTTATGAGTGTGACACTCCTGTGAGTTATTTACCTTTGCATTGCATGTCACTGTCTTCATATGGATGATTTTTATGGAGAAGTAGGTAAATGTAGCATTTGGCAACATCCATTTTGGTTCTAGGAGCATCTACTTGAGGAGCACTTGCCACTGGCAGCATGATGTGGTCAGAAGTGTTTGTGGCATACACTTCCCTGCAAAGGCAACTTTGTGCCAGGGTCCTTGGGGCTTTGACTAGGGGGGAGTGGGGGATGCACAGGGCACAGTGTGCGCTTGGAGCATGCTCTCAGCTCTGCTTGAGCTGCCTTATCCTGACCTGGAAGCTGATCTTGAAACTTGCTTTTGCTGTCGCTTACGGACTGCATGTGCAAGTGGGACATGCAGGTGGCAGGAGACCATCGTAAGAACTTCTGGTTTTTGAAACAAGTCTTAGATTATGAGGGGTAAGTGAGGAATCTATAAAATATTTCTATCTGATGTACTTCAGCCAGCCATCTGGGGCCCTGAGTTCTTCATGAACCTTAATGGCTGCTGCTGTGCAGCCCCAACATAAACTCAATTACAGTTATACCCATGGAGATTATAGTGGAGTGCAAGTACTGTCTCTGTGATCACAAACATGATGTGCATTAGAGCTGACAACATAACCCTGGCAGCCTGGTGCAGTGTTGTGGTATAGGTATCAAGTGACAGATGAAGTGGGCAATAAACTTTATTAAGAGATTTAAAATGTTCCAGTCCCATCCAGGTAAAACCCCTGAAATTTATGATGATAATTTCGCTCTTAAAATAGTAAACTCCACTAAAGGCTGAAACATCTTCAGCAACTAAGACTTCAGATTCTTCCCTAAGGCCATGTAATTCTTTGTTACTTTACACTTGACTTAAAGTACTCCAGTTAATATATCTTTGTCCTCTAACCTTTGCCAGAAAGGTCAAAATCATTTGCTATCAAATGATAAACTCGTTTCCTACCCAAGGACTCTCCAGAGTATAATGATTTCTTCAACTTACAAGTATATTTCTGCCCAGCATGGGCAAACCTTGTAAAGGATTTTACTTTCTACCACCTGCTGTGCCTCATGTACTAATCCTCTTCTGCAGGGACTGCTTACAAGCTGAAGAGAGTAACTTCTGCCACTATTTAAAAATAAATAAGTAAATGCATTTCCATCTCCTTCCCCTTAGATGTGCTATGGGCCCTGTCAAATTACACCATGTGAAAGGCCAAGATAAGCAGGTTTCAGTCCTGCACCAGTGACAGGTTTTCCATGCATAAACCCCGCAGCTTTGAAGTCCATTATCTTGCAGTTCTGGGTTAGAAACTTCTTTTCTTTTGGAGAGAGGACTCCCTGCATACCACATCAACTGGGCTTTCACTCTCAGCCATAGGAAATCTAATCGGCACCAAACCCAACATAGTTTTCAGATCATTTGTGAGTGTTTTGTAAGTTGGATCACTAAAGTTATCTGGCTTCATTTATGAAAAATTATGAAGTAGCAATGACAAAACAGAGTAGCGCTGCTGGAGCGCTTTGAGGCAACACTGGTGTGAACAACAGGGTGAGGATGTGAGAGGTGGGAATATTTCCCTGGTGCTGGTCTGGTGGATGCCGCACAACACTGGAAGTTGTGCTCCTTTCAGTCCCTCCTCTTCTAGCCCACAGAGCCTGTCTGTGATTTCAGAGCTTGGGGTTAGGGTTTTGGACACGTGGCTTATCTTTGGGTGTTAAGACTTGCAGTTTCCCAGGGCAGGTTTTCTGTGTAAGGAGGAGATTCAGCACTTGCTGACAATCTGGACTTTAAGATGCCATGTTTGCTGGTTTCTGTTGGAAATCATTCTCATTTGTGGAAATCTTGCTATGCCCTTAGGTGTGAGAAGTGTATGATTCTCACTGTAGGACTGCTGTGAACTCACTGCTAAATGCACAACTTCAAGTTGCTTTTCCCTGTGCAGGACACATTTATTTTATTTTATTTGTTTTTCAGCTTTTGCTGCAGTGACTTTCTGAAGTCAGGCACATTCTCTACACAAAGCAAGGAAGAAAACATTCGTTTTCCTTTAGAAGTTACACCCCTTTGGCATGGCTTTCATTTACAACTGCAGTGATAACGAAGTAATTCATTTTCAGTGCAAATCAATAAGAGAATCTTACTTCATCTCCGTTTCTTTTCAGTTTGTTTTTCTTTGCTGCACCACTTTTCTCCTGACTGTCTAATCCCTCTCTTTGATTGGTGGCTCAACCCTGCCAAGTTCTGCCTTTGGGTAACTGAGTCACTCACTGCTTTTCCTGCAACCTCTGTCCTATTTGAGAAAGGTTGGAGCACTCAACTGTTGTTCATATGTGCTTAAGTTTAGCTGAATGTAGTTGTGTGTATGAACAGTTATGTGAATAACTATGTCTTTTTATTTCCTAAGTTGTGCATTCCTCCCTGAACTGGCACATGGTGATTATCCTCCGATTGCCTTGTTCTAGAATCACTGCTGTTTCCTCCATGGGATCTCTGCTCCTGTGCTGCATCTGTAGGATGAATCAGGGAACAAATCCTGGTTGGGCAGTGAGTGGAGCTTGTCTCTGTGAGATCTCTGCCTCCGCTTTCAGAGCCTGGGGCTTTTGCAGCAAATGGGAAACACGTAGGAAGAGATGCCGAATTTATGGTTAGTGATCACCCTAGTGTGGTAAATACGTGGCCACGCTGAATTGTGGTCTTAGGCATTGCCTATCAACATAAACTCTATTTAGATATGAAGATGAATGAGAAGGATTTTTTCTTTTTTCTAATTTACAGCAGAACACCTAGTAGCTTTTAGGGTTTTTCTGGGTAGGTGGAGGGAGCTAGAGCATCACATTTTGCACAAAGGTACTGTGTAAGTGGCTTTCTTTTTTGATAGGATATAACACAGACAGTATTATGGGTGGAAAAGTTGTTTACCTCTCTTTTGCCTGTCCAGAAAAGAGAGGAAAGAATAGATTCTCAAATTGGTGGTTTGCGACATCATATTAAATACATAACTTGGTAGATACCATTGTTCCAAAATCTTCTGGTCAAAAAAATGTCCTTTGCAGCATGTTTTTGGTAGTCTTAACTAGCTTCAAAAGGATTTCATTAGGGTTTTTTTCCCCTTCCTTTTTTTAAGTATGTTATTTTCATAAAAAACTTGAAAACTTTCTATTTCGATGTGCCACCAAAGCAGAAGCAGAGTATCTCTGAGACATCAGTGGGTTGTCTCTGCCTTCTTTCTCTTCTCTGAGCAACTGTCCATGCCCGAATTGTACATCCTGCAGTAAACTGTTATGAGCAGCTCTGTAAATACCCTGCAATGCCAACAGAGGGGAACTATTACCTGCTTTATTACATAAAATATCTAGCTTGGTCATAAAGGAGAATAGTGATGTGAAGGACAGAATCACATCTCTTGTAGAGCACTAGGATGGCATAGTGAGCTAGAAGAGTTGTGAACAAGATTTCAAGTGATTTGTCCAAGATGTTCTCTTTTTTGCTTAAAATTTTCTTCGGAGTTTAAAATATTCTTGTCAGTTTTTTCCTAATGGAATCCAGTTGTGGTACCAGCTATAAACAGGATCTCCTTTGCATTTCCTTGTGTTAATTTTCTCCTGTGCATCATTCAAACGATCTTTTGAGCTGATGAGCAGAACTGCTGCTATTCCCTTTTTGTGGGGAGCGCTTCTAATGGGCAGCCAAAAGAATGCGTTCTCCTTCCAGTTTAAATTAACAGCTATTTTAATGAAGTAACTGAGTTACAATTAAAGCAGCCACTTCTTAGTCCCACGTCATTTCAGTTGCTGCTGACATGAAGCAGAGGTATAAATTTTTTTACTGTGAGCTTCCAGCTGGAGAAACTGTCCTGTTTAGAGAACATCTCTACATGTCAGTCACATCAGCACTGAGCATTAATTGTTTGTTATCTGTAAAGACTTCATTAAAGTTTCCAGAGACAAACTTTCAGACCTAAAAAGGCATCTTATAGTACGTCAAAGCTTTCCATAATCTCAGTGCAGGCAACGCTGTAAGTATTGAATAAGCCTTTTATCCATGGTTTTGGGGGCTGCTGTACTAAATACAGAGAAGAGCCACCTGTGTAGCAAAACATGGGCATGTTTTAGTATGTTTTTTTCTCTTTTGTTGCAAACAAAAATAAAGTGGGCAAAATTAGCGATACTCCAGCAGAGGATAGGGTGTAGACTTGGCGTATCACTGCATATGATTCAAATGTTCAGTATGCGCAGTTTTCTCTGGGAAACACTGCTGATGAATGCACAATCAGTTTGCTATTTTTAACTCATGGATGTATGTCAAATTGTTAAGGAAACAATAAAAAACCTATTCTGAACCAAAGAGCATAACCAGGCGGGGATAAACAACTTCAAACTTTTGAAGTTACTGGATGCTGTGACTAGCAAAAATCTAAAGGTATTAGGCTGCTTCTAGTAAGAGCTGTTTCAGCTTATCCAGCCTCTAGGTAATTTACAGGGACCGTTCGGGGGGGGGGGGGGAGTTATTAGAAATCTCCTTAGCTTACTTTATGGACATCTAGGCAAAGATACTCATCTTTAAACACTTCTAAAACAATATCTGTGAGAAAAGGAAGGTGGCACTGAATGGGACGCACAGGTATATCTGAAAGTGAGTTCTGTATGAGGAGAAAATCTGCCTGCCAGTGCCCACCAGCTGAAGACTGTCTAGCATCACTCCATATTTTGCAATAGTTGCTGGAATACCCATACTGCTCCTTTTGGTATGGGAGTGCCATGGTTTGCCTGACCCAGTTTTGAATTTTCAAAGAGACTTTATTTAGCTTCAGAATGGCAGTTTCTTCTTAGCATTGGAATGCTTTGCAGCCAGACTCTTGGAATAGCAGCATCATGGATACTTGATGCTGATGCTGTAGGCGACGGATACGGCACACGAATCGCAGCATTGCTCTTCCAGGTCCTCTCCCCTTTCAGTGCTAACTTCAGACTGAATGCCAAAACGCAGAGCAGGACAACTGTGCTCATGACTGAGGCACCTTGCACGTAGGGCATTCATCTGCAGCAAGAAGGTGATGGAGCCTTTTAATTAGCCTTTGGGCTTTGAGCATTGGCAATGCAGTTTTTATTCTGTGTTACCCTTTACAGCTTTCCACCACAACTCTGAGCCTTAATAATAGTTTTAAAACACTCTCCTGGTGATTCTTACATAAATGCAGGGCTTCTAGAAAAAAATCCAAGTGTGAAACTTGAGATAAAATGTTGACTATGGGCATTGCTGTTCTTCATGAGAATATTTATCACCCGGTGTGGAGGTCTTGCATTGTCACTGTTCCCTGTTTCAAACCAATTATTGCTGTGCAGGGAACAAAGAATATGCAAGAATTCTATGAAATAACCACTTTTAAGATGCTTCTGTAATGATTTTTTCTAACTAGAAGTCTACTAAACTGTTTACCTTCTAGAGACCGTTGCAGATGAAAGGCCCAAGACAGTTTTAGCTGTAGCTTTTCGCAAAAGGGTCCCTCAAAAAGACCATCCTCCTCTTCTTGTTGTCACCCCTTTTGTTACCTATTTCTCACTCATTTTTACGGACATAACCTGAATTTTTGTTGGAGCAAGTGAGGTCAAATTCAACCTTACCATATCTGCTGTGATTTGGAAACTGCTTTCATGTTCAGGGAGCCATTGTTCTCCAACCTTAGCTTGGAGAACTCTCATAAGGATAACGCTATCTCATAAAATTAAAATCCATGCAGTCAATTACTGGGATTTTTTGGTTAGTAATTAACTATTTTGATTGACATTCTGTCTGGGTTTTTGGGGAGGGATTTTGCTCTGAGGAAATCAGTCTACACATTTAATAGCCTGACACTGAGAAAACCTTGAACTATTAAAAAGATATTTTAATATAGGCTCTAGCATGGCTTGAGGCATCAGAGCTTTTAAGAAAGTTTAGTGTTTGGTTTTGTGGTCAAAAACTCAGAAGTACTCAGCCAATATACATGGAGCTCTTTTAAAAATCTGTTCACAATTATGAATACCAGCTCTTTTGCAATTTGACCTTCAGTCCTTTGTTTTAGACTTAAAATGTAATTTTACTTAGGCTGTGAGGGCCATGATAGAAATCTCTTTTGCTGTCAAGCACATCCTTTGCTGGACTTGATTGCCAGCAGCAGCAAGAGGAACTCTTGTTCACCCTGTGCCTCTGTACAGGAAGCCTATCCTTGGGAAAAATCCTATAAAACCTGGGATTTTTCGAGCATGCCAAATGCCATGTAGTGCAGGCTATTTTGGATTAAAGTAAAGATCAAGTACAGGCTGGAAGACCTCTCAGAGGGCTCTCTGCTTGTCTTGCTCACCATCTGTAAAGAAGTATATCTCCTGGTAGTCTGGCCGCAGTGCTCGTCTTCGCTCGTTTCTGTGTAGGTGAAAGACAGTACAGCGGGTTACTGCTATTGGATTTGACTTTTTTGCTGTTTGCCTGACTGTTGCCATTTCCTCTCTCTTGGCAACCTGTAGCTACAGACATCAATCATGTCATTTGGAAACTGCAAATGAGGAGTTATGCAATGCTCACACACTCACATATGCAAAATTCAAACTGTCCAGTATAGCGTTCTCTTTCTTAAAAATTCCAAAAGGTCTGTACCAGGGAAATTGGCCTCATTTTTTTTTTCTTCTAACCAAGTACTTTTTAAGTCCTAAGTGATTGCAGAACATTAAAAAAAAACAAAACCAAAAAAAACCCAGAACATTAAGAGAACGTCTTGGACATTCATACATATCTTCCAATAAGCAGCCTAATATTTTGACAGTGGTTTCATATAGAAATGTTGAAAAGTGCTGGTGTGGGGACAAGTCATTTTTTAATGATGGTATGTTTTGTAACTCAACCCTCAATAAGGTGCTTTCCAGATCTGACAGTTACCTTAACGATTGTTTCTAATCATACTGAGTATTCGTTCACTGTAACACTGTCCAGCATAACTGTATTGTTTTATCTTTCACTAATTCAAAGAGGATGTGTAGGAGTTATCACTGGGATGTGATTAAGTGCTCCTTAAGGAGCAGAGAGTGATCAGAAGTTACCTAGAGCACACATTATGAGATTATGAGAAACAGTTCAACTTACTTACTCCCTTGAGAAAGATTTCTGAATGTTATAGAAATTTTAGAAAATGGAATATAAAGGAATTAACAATCTTAAACTGACTCAATGTTTGTCCCTAGAAAATGAGGCTTTTTAAGGTGTGTCAAGAAGGGCATTGGGAGTGGAAGCACCTGCTCCTTCTTTAAAATGGTTGATTTCTTGTTGTTTTTTTTTAAAGACAGCATGTTGGTGTTGGTGCTTTCCCAGTCAAGGATGATTGAACTCAGCAGCCAAGCTGAATCTGATCTTCAGATGCGCGTGCCCTTTATTGTGTATAAAGAGTCAGGTTAGCTTTAACCATTCAGAGAATGATTGGGCTGGGATAACGGGAGTGTAGAAAGAAAGACCATCTCAAAAGCTTTACTTAGATACAAAGCTCAAGGAAGGAACGTCAGTCGCTAACAGAGAACCCATCATCCAAAAGTCTGGGTGTAATGTTCTAACATATCAGACCAACTTTACAATGCAGAAAACAGTCAACTCTGGCAACAAAATGTCAGTGATTTATACATTCCCAGTTTTCTGCAAAGAATTGAAACATCAAATCAAACAAATACCCTATGTTCAGTCTATGAATGCTGATTTTCTTTTAAGATGCAATTACCTGCAGGTGACTTGCAGTGCATCCTGGTTTGCCTGCTTGAATCCCAGCAAAAATACACGCCTTCAGCTTGATGGGCTGTTTAGCTGAGGAAGGAAAGCATATCTCTCCAGCTAGGTCTGCTAGTGAATTTTGGGGACATCAAGGGTGAAGGCGGGCACTTACCTTACTGGGACTTTGGCCAGCAGTTGAGTGCAGACTTCTGACAGGTGCTCAGGGATCCATAGTGACTGCATGTGGTCACTGAAGATTTTGGCTTTCTGTATATAAAAGGCATAAAATACAGATATATATAATATAAGAGTATACAATATATTTGTTTGCAATAAACAATATAATATAAAAAACAGCATGATGTCATCCTCCAAGGGGAAGTGATTACCTTAAACAATGAAGAAATATTTTAGATTATTTTTAAACTAAAGAAAGAAAGTTTTCCTGAACAATTTCAGCATGCCAAACCCATAGCAATGTACATTTAGTGCTAAGGAAGGTGTGTACTGAAAAGACTGAGTGACTGAATGTCAGCATCAAATGGAAAACAGCGGCTGACAGTGAGTGAGTGGGAGATTGGGCTGTCACATCAAGGGGGAAATCAATGCATGGAAACAAAAATGAAGTAACATTTTATCAGCTAGTTGGATAACTTATAATGATGTTCAGCTTTTGGACACAATGCCTCAGGCAGACTGCTGATGTGTGAGGAGCCCCAGCGTAGATCTGCCAAGTCATACATATTTTTAGGTGTTCACACAGATTTCAGTGGGTGCAGAGAGAAAGAAGAGGTGAAAAAAAAAGAGATTCCAGTAAAAAGTGCTAGTGCTCTGACACCGTGATCTCTGGGAAACGATGCCCATTAGAGAGGAATAGAACCCAAGAAATACGGATGGTTGCTTGACAGGACAACCGCAATTGCATCTGTACTCAGTCACTGCTCTTATATAAAACGATTGCTGGCAAAAAAAATGAGTGGCTTGAAACAAAATCTGAATTTTAGAGATTTTCGTTGTCTTTTTAGTTTGCTTCCCAAGGACCCAATTATCTGGTGCACGAAAACAGATGTTTATATATTCACCATGATCCGTCCGTATTTTGCAGGTGCTAAGCCCCCTTCTCTTGGCATGATTTTCACCTGCTGGAGAGTGGTTTGTGACCTCTCCAAAGGAGAGCTGTGCCAGCATGTTGCTCTTATTTTCTTTTTTTAATAGTTACATGTGTGCCTGCATGAACATTGGCTCATGACTTGAGCCACAGAAGTGGTTTCTCTGTACACCCCAACACTGCTTCAGTCCAGTCATTCTTTTGGATTGTGCGGGAAGATTGAGGAGGCTGCTGGAAGGGCAGGGGCAGCCCAAGCCGGACACCTTCACTTACAAGCATTTGAGTTGTATAAGACAACTCCATGTCTTAGGTTGGGCTCTAACATAGACATGGGTCAGCCATCAAACGGAGGTCTGTATTTAGGTTTGAAAAGTGCAAACAGCTGCTTAGGCTGATATCTTCATACTGTTGTCCTTGGATGTTAGAAATAAATACACGTGAGCATCAAGCTGTATAAAATTGAGCTATATTTTATCATTTGAGTCCATATTTCACTTCCAATTAGTTTCCTGTGGGTGTTTATTTTGACTGACCTCTTCTTATTTGCATTAAAAGCTCATGGAGTAATTTCCATTTCTGAGGACCTTTGCTCATATGACTTTTGCTGTGATCTTGCCAGGGCTAATGCACTAACCAGGCTCAAGGCAGGAGCGGTACCTCAATCAGGAACTTCCAAATGAAACAGAGGAACTGCTGATGAAATAATGGTGTTACTCAGCAGATAATACTCATTTTCTTCAGTGCTGACTGAAGTGGAAGTTGCATTTGGGATTAAAGATTACCATCCTGATGATAGATAAAATAGGGGAGGAATAAGAAGTGTTGTTTCTTCTAATCTTTCCCTTTGAAGTATCTGCATGAATAAAAATGATCATTTTGGAAAAACGCATGTTTGAAAGCCAGAATGTACTAATGTGGTGCTTTTCAAACCAAATGACTTTGTGTGCTTTTACAAAACATTGACGAAATGTCTCTGACATGAGCGAGAATGCAATGGTTTTAAAAAAGAGACTGTTTCCATTTTATCCTACAGAAATATTCTGGTTTTCTTTGCTGTTGGCTACTTGTGAAGTGGCAGCTCAGGCTGAGAGGATGTTTATTCCCGTGCTGCTGGAGTCTTTGGTCAGTGCAGGTGGGAAACGACTGTCTGTCCAAATAAGCTCCTTCAGCAACTGGGTATCATCCTGGGTGTGCCCTCAGCTGACAGACACGGCCAGTTTAGTTTAGCTTGTGAAACCTAACTGCTTTCCCTGATTTCAGGTTGCAGGTCTCTGTAGCTCCTTGTATGCTTTATACCCAGACCCATGAAGCAAAAGACTTTTGTATCATGTTTAGAGAGTTTGGATCATTTCCACAGAAAACACTTCAAGAGCCTATGAAGCAAAAATTCTGTGTATGTGTTCTTTGCAGGATGACATATTGTCTCAACAGCACAAAGAGAAAGACCTCAAAAGAAGTTCATTTTATGATAAATTCTGTCCATCTCAAAAGCTAGCATTAGGGAGTAGGACTGTAACTCCATAAGACCTCCATGGGGATGTTATAACCCAGATCTTGTCTAAAAGTCTCAGCTGGGAGAAAGTACTTGAGAGCCTGTGAAATTTAAGTTCCTTCTAATGAATATTCAGTGGAAGGAAAGCATTTTCAGCTGTAGTGATTTCAGTGTATTGTTGATCATTAAGTGCATTGTTTTCATTTGGGGCAGTTTCCATCATTGTTTGTTTTCCTCATTCCTTGGCTCCCATGTTGTGGGGCCAACAGGCACTCATATATAAGTGAAGGATGATACAGTGATATGATTTAATTCTTGGACAGCACAAACTGTGAAAGGAGTCAGAGACTGATTGTCCATCTTCACTTGCTAAACATCTGGGTAGGGAACAGGCAAAGGTGGAGCAACCCCAGGACCTGTTCTGCTACGTGCCATGCACAGTAGGCTCTCCAGAGAGACAGAAGTAACCCGTTCAGTCCAAGGGCCTGGATCCACCCGGCCTGTAGTGTGCACCCGGTCTGGGCCTCTCCTCATCTACAGAGCGTCATGTCCATCAGTGGTCCTGGTTTCCTTACCCTCAGCGTCTGAGCTGCCCCCCAGGAGGATTTCTGACTGACTGATGGGGCTGTAGGACAATGTCACCAGTTTGGTCCCAGCGTGGGCATGTGATGGAACTAAACTGTGGCTGGAGTCGCTGTGAAACTTCACTGGTTGAGCTGTCTGATAGAGGCTGAATAGCAGCTGACCCAGGCGGAAGCTGAAGAAGGCAGCAGAGTTAGGGATCAGCTAACTGCCAGTTAGATTTTGGTTCAGTTAGGTTTGGTCTGCAAAGGGTTTCATTACTTTACTGACTAATTACTGCAGTTTGTGAAAAGGCTTCTCCTTAACAACCCTAAAAGTGGTGTGGACAAAATGCAGAACAGAAAGTTTCTTTTTGAGAAAAGATCAAAAAGTGCATTTTTCTTAGGAAACTCATTATTTTTTCTTCTGTTTTATTATTTTTATATGATTTCATGGCCTCCTAATACCAGCAAAGTGGGCTGTTACATGTCAAATCACGCCAGCATTTTCAATCATCTCATACGGTGTAATCCCAACAGAGTATTTCATTTTTTGTTTACTTTAAATATTATAAGCAGATGAACATTACATTTTATTTTCAGCTCAGAAAAACTGTTATGCCTTACCAAGAAATATTTTTATACTGTGATTAGATGCTGTGATTAGAAAGTAACACTGTTACTGGTATAGCCTACAGTCAGGTCAAATAAGAAACATAAACAATTAAATAAAAAACAGCATTTCAAGTTACCTCAGTATTAATATGGAGGGGAAGAATTTTTTACCATTTTTATTTCAGTGTCTTCTCCTTTACAAGGAATTTTGAAAATGAACTGGTTTTTAATTCCAACTCGCAATGCCCACTTTGGACTGAAATCAAATTTGGAAATAGTGATGTGTCAGGAGAAGCTGAAACCTCACACTCTGGATGCTATCATAAAACTCTCTGCTGCAGCTTCTAATCAGGTGAGAACTCCAACTAAAATTGATAGAAACCCTGCCTAAAAAAAAACAATATCAGGAAATCAATGCCAGAAAAATCATGATGGTCCAAAGAACTGTTTCTGAAGAAAAAGCTGCAGTACAAGCGATGTCTCAAAAGAGGTAATACAATATTGCATGAAAGAAAAATTTAGATAGCATAATTTTACAGAAATAGATGAAAGGAAAGAATGCGAGTGTTGAAATTCTGTTAAGTTTAAGGACATCAAGAAACAGTAACACCATGGCACTTTAGAATCCAACCTGTAAGGGCAAGTCTTGTTCAAGGGTAAATTGCTGAGTTTCAAGGAAGTAGAGGTCTTGTTCCCCTCTGGTGGGGACCCCGATATGAACAAGGGTCATTACCAGATGAATCGGCTCTGGGCTGACCCTTTCTTTTATTATCTGATCCATGCATTACTGAAAATACGTTAAGGGAAGGCACTTAACTGAGCAATGTCCTTCTAGGAAGACTAGATGTAACCTTTAGCCTTGGTTGCGTAGTCAGTGGTTGCCTTAACCACACTGGTGGTGTTCTGCAGTCAACTGGAGCTGTGCAAGTGAAAAGTTCCTTCTCTTCTTCCTGCTCTCTCCTCTATAACCATTTCTTTTGGGTCCTCCTTCCCATCACCTAGCTAGGGTTGTAAGCCTATGAAGCAATCCACACTAAGTTGTACACAAGTCTGTTGACATTAGGACATCCCCTTTAGCATTTCTGTGATGCCCAGTCCCTACTTGCCCACAGTATTAGTCTCTAGTCAGGTTATACAGTTATTAGTCTCTAGTCAGGTTATACAGCCCCAGTCTAGTAGAGTTTATCTGTGGCTTGGGGTCTGTGTGCCACTAAGTCTGCAGGATTAGTGTCCAATCCATGTTATTGTGTATGTTTACACTGTCCTCAGGTGGCAATCTCATTCTCAGTAGAAGCTTAACTTTCTGGTGTCCTTTTAGGAAGAATTGCATGATCAGGTGGAAATGTTTTGGAAACTGATGTTAGCTGAGCTGAATTCCAGTATAAATTACAATCAGCAGTAATTATATGCTTATGAAATACTATCTAATATTACATCCTGCAATCTGCTATTCTCTTCTGTGCTAAAAAACACTACGAATCTGATCAAGGAGATCTTTGTCTCTCTTGAATCTTCTGAAGAAAGTTGGAAGTCTGGAATGTTTTGAAATTTAACTGTCATACAGAGATGAGCTGCATGTCCAACCACTTGGTTTCAACTACAGCTAACAAAAAAGGGTTAAAAACCCCTTCCCTGCTCTAGGACAGAAATGCTCTTCTACAGTAGTTAATTCAATCAATTGTCAACAGACAAATGACCTCATAAATCAAAGGAACCTATGGAGAGATCAGTGTGAAAATTGCAAGAAGATATATCTGTGATAAAAGTCTTCTTACTGTGAGATTCAGTGTTCCCTCTGGCTGTTTGGGCGGAGTTAATGATGTGTGGAGCTAAACTCTCTGCTCTTTTCCCCTCTGTGACTGGCAACAAGACCCAGATTTCTCTCTCAAATGTAGGACTGGCCCAAAACTCCTGCACCACGAGATGACTTGGGATGAGAGTCCAATGAACTCAAGTTTTTCACAGCAACTGGCAGAAATTGGTCAGTGCAGTCTGTGTGAAAAATGATTGTTTGTGTAATTCAAGTCCGAATTAAGAAAATGATAAGTAAAGGTAAGTTATTAAAACATAAGGAGGATAAAACAAGAGGCAAAATATTGCATCCGCAAAAGCTATTCCACTTGTGCGTATAAATCAGGAGACTCTGTGCTCAAGTAGAGAATTAGGCTGAGTTGCCTGCTGTTATGCATTTAAATTAAGCAGGAGCCTAATAGCTTTTTAAAAATCCAGCCCTAAGTGGTGGTTTGTTTTTTTTTTTTTCTCAGGGAAGAGATCATCTAATCAAAATAGTGCTTTAGAAGAAAGAACACTTTAATACCAAACATGAACGAGGAGTTCTAACTACTGATAAAAACTCCACTGCTCGGGTGAGATTTGTTACTGTTGGTAAAAGGCTGAAGTGGCTTTTTGCAGCCGAGTTGCTGGTGCAGATGGGAGTGGGGAGAAGCAATGCCATACTGTTAACAAAATTAATCGTGTTTCTGTCCTTGGGGTGGGCGCTGATGGAAGAGTTGTTTTAAGTTTACTCGCTTTCTTTGCCTCACATTCTGCTGCTGCAGAGCTGTACTGAGGTTTTTTAAAAAGGTAAGCCCCTGGATGTCAGCTCAGCAGTATTGTCACAAGATTTCTTCCTGTTAATGTTTCATTTCCACATGAGATTGCATACGGGTTTCTATAGAATTTCTCTCCTTTGATCTTTTGAACTGTGTTCTAAAATAGGCGGCAGAAATTTCCTAGAAAGTTTTGACCTAATTTCTTGTCCATATGAAAAGATACAGGGATGTTCAAATCAGCTGCTTCGAGGTGGTGTAAGGAAAGCAACCATTCCCCGATCCGTTTAGCAAAGAGGTCGTGCTTCAAGCACAGCACTGTGGCTCGGGAGACTCGACTCTGTCATCTCCCTGGGTTTTTAGCAGTTTGTTTCTCTACCTGCAACAGATCATTTTGCCTCTTTGTGAAAAGATCTTTATCTAAACATGGAATTTCTGTGTGAGCTGAACACAATAGCACATGTGCAAAGTATTTTTGGTACAAAGCACCTATGTCTCTCTCCTCCTATTGTTGTACTCTACAAATACCTGAAAATGAGAGTGAAGTATAAGTATTTTTCCTGCAGAGACCAGTTGCTAGCAGCGACTTGAAAAGTGAGTTCAGTTTAATGGCTGCATTTTGGAGCTTTACAGAGTAGCTAATTTCACTTTGGCTATTGGGAGGTGAGATTTAGGGTTTTTAGGTCTGCAATTAGAAGACCTGAAGGTGTCTGCACTGTCTACTGGAAGAACATGGCTAAAAAGCCAGTCCAAAATTCAAACTGCATTCACATTGTGTGCCCCTTTTAGGTGTAGCATTTACTGTCTGTGTCTGCTGCAGCTGGAAATCCCCTGACAAGTGGAGAGGCAAAGGATAAAGGGGAAGCAGAGGTGCTGAGCCCCTGCTGGCTGCAGCGAAGGTCCCCCATTTCCACTTCTATGTGCACTTAAGAGAGAAGCAGGAAGCTAAAAGGGACAGCTTTCATGCCAGTCCTTATACACAGACGCTTCTGATGCCAACTGGGAATGCTGGGCCATGCAGGAAAGAAGGTGGTTGCAACAGACAGTGGATGGGAGGCAGTCCTGGGAGGCAGAACATGTTCGGGAGGAAGGACGGAGCCTCCCAACTGGCAGGTGTGCGTCTAGATCTGGAAGGAGGTACTGAGTTTGTTCTTGCAGCACTCTGGACACATTTTCATTTTTGTTGTTTTACTTCTTGGTTTGTTTTTGTAAAATGCACCAACTGATTGAAGTTAAAACTTCCCGTGTAAATGTCTATATCAGCTTCAGCATAGACAGGATTTCTGCTGTGCTGCATGCTTTGCATGCATGCTGTCTGGGAGCTCACTGGGAAAAGGCAAGAGAGACTGAATCTGTTTGAATTATTACTGGGCTAGTGCTAACTTTCCAACTCTCCTAGAGGCCATTAGTATTTAAAAAAGGGGTGCAACATGTCCAGATATTCCTGGCTTCTTGCTGGATACTTGAAACCAATCAGCTTCTAAACAGTCTTCTGTGACTTCCACTGCATTTTATGTGCTAGGCTAAACTAATCTACAGCACAACTGTATTGTCTACGGCACAGAATGCCACCTGGTAAATCAAACCACTGTTTCAATTTTCCCTTTATTCTTTTTCCTCTTTTTCCCATTGTCCTTTTTTCTCCTGTATATTTATCTACTGCTTTGTGTTTTCTTAGAATTTTTAAGGCTCTTCCCCACTACCCAGCTTCTCTCTCATCATTTATTAACCTTTGTGGTGCTCTCCTCTTGTCTTCCCATGCTGTCTCCTCTGGCAATTCTCTTGTCTCTTCCATGACATCCTCTGCTGATACCGTTGGCCTGTTTGATATGTCAGCAGGCAGAAAGACAACTTCAACAAAAGATAAACCTTTAGAATGGCAGTCCAGCTTGGCCTTCACGCTGATTAAATTGTTTCCATTAATTTAGTTAAAACTAAAGCTAAGTTTTTCTGTAGACAACCACAGAAGCTTCACATCTTTTCCTACAAGTAACTTGCAGCTATTTTGGGAAGAAACTGAATGTGCTATTCATTCTCATTCTTCAATGACTTCAACACACCTGGCTTCCCCGAAACCTGAATACCCAGCACTGTGGTGCGCTGGGGGCAGGCAGAGACCATTGGGTTTATGTCCTTCTGAAATAGAACACAGAGCTATTTAGGACCTTCCAGTTTCTTCTGCGTTAAGGAACTATATCATGCTTACAGCAACAGCTTTACAATTGCCCTCTGCTCATCTTGTTCTGAGCCTACAACATGCTACAGAGACGTGTGTGTTTGGAATGGATGATGATACAACAGAGTAAGGACTCAAAGAATTTTGTAACAGTTTAAATTTTAATGAGAACTTTATTGAATAAGGGTTAAGATGTGCAAAGCCTTGCTCTCCAGGAAGAAGATTAACAGCAGCAGATTTATGTTTTTTTAAAGGTAGGAGTAATATTTGGGTTTTATACTTAAGTCCAAATCAGTTTCTGATCATTTTAGTTTGCAACATCTGCTCCAGCCGTAGGAACTGCTGGAAGGTCAGCAGAGGACTAGGGTGTGGGAATGAAGGGTCTGGTGAGTCCTCAGACAGGGAGGTGTTTAAATCTGCATGAATAACATTTCCTGATGTTATTAACTCCTAAGCATCTTTCAGGGTGTTCTATTGGTGAACTGTGGTGGCTTTTAATAACCAGAATAGATTTTAGTCTCTAAAGAGTGAAGATGTCTGTGGGTAGGGCTCTGTGAGCTGTGCCCCTGCTACTCTGCACTGGCACAGGCAGCACCGCCATGAGCCCCAGTCCCATGCTGCAGCCTTGGCCTTACCGCCTGCCATGGGGAAGAGTTTTATTTCACCTCCTGGCACAGTGCCGTGCTCCCATTGTGGAGCTGGGAACCTCTGGCCAGGTAAGGGGAGCCCTCTGCACCCTGCTGCCATGGCAGGATGACTGCTGCAGCCTGGATGGGTGCTGCTACTCCTTGTTCAGTATCTTCAGCCTTTCTTAGCCTCCTGTGTCGCTACACCTGTTTATACCATGTTAACAGCTTACCCTTTTTACAATGCGTTAGAAGCCTGCAAATCTTGCGTCATTTGTAGTCCTGTCTAATTTCTGATCTTTACAACCATTGCTCTAGAAATAAAAAATAATAAAATTAATCAAATACCAGAAGATTACTAGAGCTTCAGGCTGGTCAAAATCTGACTGGGAAAACATGTTAATCACTTCTCACTTAACCTGAGCACAGAACTGCACTCTGTTTCTCCTCCTGCTCTTGTCACTGGTGTCTTGTGTAATGCGGAGCTCTAGTTTTGACAGGTGCAGAAGAAATTATAGTGCTTTTTGCCATCTTTTTAAACAGATATGTCTGTGTTGGGGCTCTAGATGTTCTTTAGACATCCTGCTCAAGCCTATATACAGAAAAGACAAGATCGGCACACCAAAATTTGCATGTGGAAGTATGATTGTGGAGAGTTACAGAATTGTTTGTAAGGTTTACTAAGTACTGCAGAAAAGTAGTAAGTAAGTCAAAGCAGAAGGATAAGTTTACACATCCAACAACCCATTTCTCGTATTTTACTAATTTGAACATAAAGCTATTTCAGCAGTAAGCAGAATTTGTTTCAAGTCTTTTAGCATAAATGCGTTCACTTTAACAGAACAAAATAAAAATCCTGGATCTTTATTGCTATTTTGAGGATGTGAATAAAAAGAAAAAAAAGAACCACCACTTTCCAAACACTTTAGCTTTTCATCAGCACCCTGTGAATTAGCCTTGCTGATATAACTGCCATGGACAGGATCGCTGCAATACTTCCCCAGCATTGAGCTTAACTTGGAGGACATCCTGATATACACTTTTGGCAGCATTGCCACACCAGGGAAGAAAATAAAGAAACAGAAGGTGGGTTTTGGTTCTTTAGGAACCTGAATATGTCCCACAGCACCATGGAGCAGTCCATGCATGCTACCTGACAATCATATCAGTATCCCAAAGTATATACAGTGTACAGATAGATCCTGTCTTTTGAATGTCCACTACTTAAAGACATAAGTGGCAGGAGAGAAAAGAAGAAAAGATACTAATTTATTTTGCTGTTGTTTCCATCAATTTAGCTACTGATACCTTCTACGTTGTTTTTTATCTTGTCAGATTTTTAATTTACAGAATGACTCTGCTCCCCAGAACACTCGTCGATTTGTTTTAGAAAGAGAGAAGTTCCCTTCACTCAGCTGGCACACAGCTCAGGTAAGTTTCATGGGCTTAATTTTCTTCTTAATTTTTTGAGTGATTTTATAGTGGGAGATGTTCCCTGGTGTGGTCCTCTAAAACTACTGATATTTAACTTTGGTGGACCAGAGGAGGATATGACCATCTGGCTGCAGCTCCTGTGTACTGGTTTATACTATATGGTGATTAGATGGTGGAAAATCCTTGTTTTGTCATGAGCATGTGTCTAACACCTCTGGTCCTAGGCCAGGACCACATCCCAGATACAATGGTACTGCTAAAAACTCTCAAAAATACTTTGAATAATCATTTTTATAAATGCTATAGTAGGGATTTGTGTGATGTTCATATAAATAACTCCAAGGAGAAGACATTAGTAGGTAGAAGACAAAAAACTGACAAACAAAAAGCCATATAACAAATATGGTTTCTCATGCTCCTTCTGTCTGCTGCAAGAAAGGCAGCATGGCTGTACATGTATTAATCACAGCCTCATAAGTATAAAGAAAGAGTGTGAAGAAAGCCTAAGCAGATCCAGACTTTCTCCACATGGAAAAGAGTCTGTAGGATGGGGAAAATATTCATTGACTTGCAGGAAACAATAAAATATCCCAGAGAAAATATAGAAGCCAATTGATTTAATGTGTCACCATTTGCAATCTATAAATATCCCTGTGGCAAACTCAAAAGATCTCAGTTTATTTGTGACTAGGAAATGGAAACCAAAAGCAGCCTCATATATAAATACAATGGATTTCACAGCCTCACGATTTATTGTCTCTCCTTCAGCAATGCGCGTTACACCGCTGAAACAATACTGCAGCCGTAATAGGAAAACCGTCCTACTCGGGATTTATGAATTTATAAAGGATATAGTCAGTTTTGTTTTGTGATTCAACAGTAAATCACTACTTACAGATGCCAGAGCATGCATCAGGTGGGAAGGTGCTCACGGAAGGATGCGACGCATTTTCCAATGCAGCCATTAGGCACCGAATGATAATAAAAGAAACAACGGCTGAGCACACGAGCTGCCCTAAACCCAGGCAAAGTGCTTATTCAAGCACGCCAGTAGCCAGCACTAGAAACATAAAGCTCCAGGGCAAATATTTGGAGGATTTTTTAATTAGGAATATATTCTGTAAGGCTTGGATTTGACTTTATGATTGCCTCACCCTTTCCTCACCTCTTGGTTTACCTTCTGCCTATAAGTAGATTAGGACAGATCACAGTTATATGCACATCACAGCTTTTATTTTTGTGTAAATTCAAGTTTGTATTACTTTATCTCTGCACTATATAACGTGCAGTGTTTGATAATGTGCTGCAGCATCTATAAAAGGCTTTTTCCTCTTCCATAATTGAAGCTAGTATATGCAATTTTATAAGGGGAGGGGGGAATAGAGGTTTCTGTCCCCTGTCTGATTGTTGCGGGGAGAGTTCTTTCATCCTCACAGAGGATGTGCATGTTGTGAGACATGTTTCTGAACAGCAGGCACATTGCTGTGTATCAAGGCTCAGACTTCAAATGGGGCATAATCAGGCGTTTCAGGCCCCTACTTATGCTCCTGAAGAGTTGGCTTGATTTTCAAAAGTACTGAGCAATCGACATCTCCTATTGATTTCACTGGGAACTAGTCAGCCCTCAGAAAAACCAGGCTGGTTACTTAGAAAGCTGCATATGGTTTTCAAATCTACACTTGGGCTGATTTTTTTTCACTGCTAGAACTAGCCTCAGTTTTCCTCTGCTGCATATGCTCTTCATATGCTAAGAAGCGCTTTTGCTTACTCTGCAAACAGTGGCTTTCCTGGTACACTTGGCCCTTGAAATCCTGTTTTGTGTTCTCTAGATCTGCTTTGGGGAAGAGGAGTTGAGGAGTTTGGTTTTGGTAATCAAAAAGCCATTTGCCCTCTCCTGCATTTCTCAGAAGTTCTCCAATTACTTTTGCTGAGCTGGAAGTACTTTTGGTCTCAGCTGACAGACTCCTTCTGCCATTGACATAGTTTATAATCACTGATGTCTACAGGTGACAATTCCCTTTCCCCTTTGTACAGTAGGTCCTCTGCATGTTGTCTGTCATCCAACAATCAGCCAAATGCCTGCTCTCCCAGGCCAGATAACCCGGGTGCACGTTAGCCACAGCACCCACCACAGAGAGGAGTGTGTGGGTCGCTGGTCTGCTGCTGTGGGGATGCTGATGGGATGTGAATGGGGTATAGGAACCTTGATCTGGGTTGTATCTTGGAGCTTGGCTGCCTCGTTGGCATCCCTTTTCTCATGGTAGGGTGCACCAATGCTGTCCATGGGGTGCTGAGCTTGACTGTCTGGAGAGATAAAAGTGGTATATCAGCACCCAAGCGCAAAATGGAGAAATGCTGCTAGATACAAAAATGACAGAAGACCTGTAGTTCAAGTTGACAAACTAAATATAAACCAACAACGTGGTGCTTTGTGGCATGTGTCATCCTGGGATGTGCTATCGGATGTATCCTATCTATATCACAGAATGTTTTTATTTTGTTTCAGTTACAACTGGTAAGGTCTATGTCTGACTTTGCCTCCAGTTCTGAGCAACGTGGGATAAGAAGGATATGGACAAGTCTGAGATATTCTGGAAGACAGCAGTAATAAAGAGGAGAGGTCAGAAAAAAATGATCTGTAAGCAAAAGCAGAGTTTCAGCACAGGAAAGAAAAGTCTCAACTATGGCAGTAGCCAACCCATAGGTGAAGGTACTATTTCCCTGTTGTCTCCTGTCTCTCTCCATAAGAGCAAGACAAAAGGATGTAAATTTTGCAGCAAACAAAATGCTAGGGGCATATTAGGAGGTGTTTCTTGACTGCTGGTGTTGAGAGAGTGCAATGTGCTGCGTGTTGTGATTATTTTGGAGAACCAGTCAAACAAACAGTTTTGGGGATCGTGGGGCACTGTTTGAGTCCTTACAGACCAGGAGAAGTGGCTGTCTCCATCTGGGGAATTGCAGATGCTGGAGAGCCACAGTGGGCTGCAGCTCCAGTGCGTGGACACGTGGATTGTCCTGAGCAGAAAAGAGCGCGAGGAATGCAGCTCTGGAAGAAGGTCAGTAGAGGAAGAAGGGCAACAGGGGATGACCCTTCACTTACTGGTGTGACTGGATTTGTTGATGGCTGTTATAGCCGGGTGCTGGTTTCCTTCCATATGACGGCTGGGAATGTCCTGCTCTTTTGACTTATACGTGTGAAATAATTCACAGGCTGGAAGAAAGAGCGAGCATCCAGGGATGCTTGTCTTGCCTCCGCACCGAGGGGGTTCTTAGATGACCTTGCAAGGCCTTCTCCAGCTCTCCATTTTTATTTACTCAGCATAGGAGCACTGTCCATCAAGGCAGTAGAGTGCCACTGAAACTAAACTTCGAAAAGGCAGCCAAAGCCCTGTAGAAAGCTGTGCAGGTATTCTTTCAAACCAAAGAGCCAAGCAGTGCCTTTATTCCCATATAAACTTGGTACATGTTTTTGTAAGCGTAACAGTGGAACAAGCTCACAAGCAGCCTTCCTAGGGGCTTGGTGGGGTTAAAGGTCCTGTCCCTCTGGCTTTGGTCTTACAGCTTCCTGCACCTTTCGTCAGAGACTGCAGGGAAAGCGTATCTTTTTGGATAATGCTCTTTATTTCTTTAGCAGCTTCCCGTGCTGCCAGGCAGCAGCATGGGGCATGCCCAGGAGCAGAGCAGGAAGGGAAGCATTACCATGTCGTGATTTCTCCAAGGCACCTCAGCTGCTTACAATCCTCTATGCAAAGCACTAAGCAAAGGTTTTGTGTAGCCATCATGAGACTAACTTTATGAAAGATGCTATTGATATCGTTCTAACACAGGAAGCATGTAAAGAATTAGAAACAGACTCCCTGAAAGAAGCAAGACAACCGGATATATTACAGTATCAAAATGTACTTGACAGGTGGAATGTATATATCACATACAGAAAGAAACTGTTTGGTGAGTGATACATTTTATATTAAAATATATAAATCATCTACTTGGAGAAGAATTGGACTCTCTGGGCAAGTAGCTCAGCTACTACATCTGACATACTGCCTGTTAAAACAGATACATTCATTTCTGAACTTGATAATCATTGCCTTTTTTTTTTTTTTTATTCCAGGGTAAAATTCAGAGTTAGATATATCGTTCACAGCATCTGATAATACTCTGTGTCTGTTACTGGCTTGATTGTGTTATTCCAGTGTGACAGTGTAGTGAATAGTTTCTAGTTAATCAGTGTATCTATTGATTAATATATATTCCCATTACAGTAAATATATATCATAATAAGTTAGGTAATATAACTGTAATAAACCTGCTATATCCAGTATGTAACATACTAAATCAAAATTAGCAATTACTAATTGAAATTATATCCCCTAGTATAGCATTATATAAATCAAAGGCATTTTCTCTAAAATCCATGCATCATTCAGAAGATTAATCCTCCAGCAACTGTAAATGTTTTTCTACTACATTCATTTGGCTAAGCTGGATAATGGTAATAGCCTTGAGGTTAAATACACAATACAGTATGTTAGAGCTGATATAGTAGTTATTGCCACACAATATCGTCACTGCTGATCACACTGGACTAGTCACCAAGCTGTGGGGATGGTGAGTGCACTGCACCCGCCGTGTCCTGTGATTTGGGCTTCCGCAGCTCTCAGGGTTGAGGAGAGGTTGTCTGCACAACATACTTGGAAGTCTTTTACCCTGTGCACTCAGACACAAAAAACTGGGATGCAAAAAAAACATGCTAATTTGAAAGTAACATTGGTGACTTGGATGCTCCCAAACCCACTGGTGCTTTTCGCTTCCTTGCTTCCCACTTGAAATTTGGAAAACTTGAGAGAGGCATTTTGTTTCAACTCTCCAGCATCCCAGAGCGCAGATGGGAACACCAATGGGAGCTGCTCCCATGAGAGGGCAGGACAGCAACTGAACAACACTTCATTGACCCAACAACCTTGCATGGATGACATCAGGCTGAGTGAAGGGATCCTGCCAGGGACACTGATGGAGTGTATCTTGAGACAAATGCCCTTTATGAATGATTTTAGGGTGTGTTTCTGGAGGGATCATCACTGGCTCATCAACAAGTGTCTTGGAGGAGCTCCACTCTGCAGAGCATGCGACGGGGAGAAATACTGATTGCTCTGGGGTGAGGAAAGGAGGAGAAGAAGCAGGTGAGACAGTCTGAGCTAACTTCACTTGCAGCAGCCTCACAAAATGTCCTAACCATGCATAGAAAACCAATCAGAGATTATACAAACCTCTCGTGCTTACTTTGCATTTTCGAAATAGAAGACTGGGCATTGGTCCAAACCCATAATCTGTGCGAGGGCATGTCACAACAAATAGGAAAGGGATAATTAGAATTTTATGAAGAGTGTCTCTCTATAATGCTACCTACTGTTTACTTACCAACAATTTTAAATTTAGCAACTGATGCATTTTAAGTAATACAAATTTAAAAAAAAAATTCTAAGCAGCTCATATTTGCTCTTAGTTAGGTGGGGTTTTTTTAAATAACTCTGTTTCCCCAGTGGGACCAATGTGTGTGCACGTGTGTGTGCCTGCTCATAAAATGGTGCTGAAATGTATGAGAGCATAGGAATGCAGCTTTAGCAGATAATAACTCTCTATTTCATTGTTTTAAGTGTTGGTTTTTTTCCTAAAAGTCAAGGAAAGTCCAGTTCACTCAAGACAATAGCAGTCTGAGAACCTTTCCTGTGCTTTCTAGCAGTGTGTGAGAAGATACAAGTAAGAGGTAAGTCTAAAAGCAACATAAGATCTACTATTTTCTTCATTGTCTTTCATTACAGTTCTATAACTTAGCTAGCTAGAGTGGCTTTTGGCTTTTGCCCCGGATAGGACTCTATATCAGTGGTATCTAACACCTCTACATTGTGTCCAGCAAGATAGTAATTTGACATTATCTTTTGGGGAAAAAAAAGGTGCTTGAGCAAGATAGTACATTTTACATTATTGACTTGTTGTAACTAATATAGATATTCTTATCCATGGGCAAATCTGAGAGTATTAATCTACCCACAGCCTAAATTACACCCACACAAAGATTTATTTTAAAAGTGAACACACAGAATGTAGCTCAGCATTAAGTATTTTTATCATCTTAATAAACCCCCTGAAATCAGCAAAAGAAAAACAACATGTACAAGCAAATAGTCATCTGATAATTTTTCTCCATAAAATAAGAAATGCAAGAATTTTCAAATTCTTTATTGTTTAGTTACTTTTAACCCAATTGACATAATTCAAGCATCTTCTTTTCTGCGTAAGTAGTCAAAGACAACCATATGGCTAATTGCTTGCCCAAGCTGTGGTCCTTTTTGAGCAATTGTACCACTGGCTGTGTCTCCATCACCAAGCGCTGTGGTGCCATGGATGTGGAGGTGGGACCACAGGTGCTGGGGACCGGCATCCACACCATGCACGTTCCTACGGTGTAGCTTCCCACGAGCTCTGGTAAGGAGTCAGGTGCAAGTGTATGAGGTGCAGTGCTCACGTGCATTTTCTGGCTCAGTTTAGCCCCAAGAGATGAAGCTGTCACGCTCCAACACTGCTCTGCAGTGTGAACTGAAGCACAGTAGTTGGAGGGCGATGGGGAGGTTTGCTCCCTCCTGATAAAAACCAACAGGCTGGCATAGATGCACCCCCTTATGGGGTGCTTTCAAGCATCACAGCTTGAAAGGATATCTAAGAAACATAATTTCTGATTGATTTTTGCTATCTGATCAGCATTGAGGCTGTAAGTATGTAAACAGAGAACCACAAGGCAGGTGCAGGTCAGTCTGTGCTGGGTCCTGCAAGGAAATCACCCCCCTCCTCCTGCATTAATGCAGCGGGACCTGGGCATGGCTCTCTACTTCTTATAACATTTGCAGGGCCATGGTTTGAGGGGGAAGGCAGGAAAACCCTGTGTCACAGATGAAGGTACTGTAAATCATGGGGTAAATTATCCTTGAGCACAACCTGACAGGTATATGAGACAACTCAGCCTCACTCCCTACCCGATTTAGCTTCAGGTATTTAAATCCAAGTCTCCCACCTATGAGGACACCGCTCTGAAAAATGTTTGCCGTGCTCTCAGAAAGACTTTCCCTGTGCTTTCTCCCTGCTATGGTAGTGTTATGCAGTCCAGCTCTGGATCATCTGTGTGTGCAGGCATCTCTCAGCTACTTTGTCGTGCCAGCATTAAGGCTGGGTGGTTTAAGGAGATGACTTATGCATGTAAAATGGTAATCCCACTAGACATCGTCAAGGTCCAGTCTGTGCATGTAAAAAAACCACATGATGAAATGCTGAGCTACAAGATGCTGCAAAATCTGAAAGTATTGCTTTGTGGTGCTAATGATTAATATTAATATGTGTAATAGGTTTTCATGATGTGGACAGGGTGAATGGTGAAATGGATTCAGGTCTTTTTATTTTATTTTCAGCTTGTTATTATCTAGAGAAAAAACACTAATTACCAGAAGCTAATAGCTAGTGTGTTACTTACCCTCTTAATTAGTACCCTAATTATTAAGTGCAGTGATAACCACTAGTTAGAACATATTTGCTTTTTAAGACTTTCTTGTTTATCTGTCTTCCCACCCCCTCCTTTTAATGACACTGACACCAGCGGAGTTGCAGGAGAGAGAATACCAATAATTTCCCCTTGGGAAATGAGTCATTTTGAGCCTCCTGAACACTGTTATGATTTTCATTCTGTTGTAAAATGCTTTTCACCTTTGAACTGTTGGCTTGTGTTAGATTCTGACATTAAAGCGCTAACATTTAAAATTGGGAGGATGAACTCAGGGGACCAGAACAGGTCATCTCAGCAGCACAAGATCTTTCTCATTGTCTGCCCTCTGGGAGGCAGGAAGGCGTCTGAACAACACGGTTTTTGGCTGCCCGTCTCTAAATCCTGAAGCGTTCGGTGAAGTATTCCTCATCATGTCTTTCTAAAGTCATGATGTCATTTTGGGATGTACTTTGTGTAGACCCACTGGTAACCTCCTGCTCTCCATCCTTTGGAGGAGGCGGCTGTTGTGTCTGGGTGCTGGATGCTGCCGTCTTGTGTATCTGCACTGAGTCCCGGAGTGCAGCACCCACTGCAAGGGGAGGTGGTGTCTGCTTGGAGTTCATCCACACTAAAGTGAAATGTCAAGCAACTACATGCAGTTTCTTAATAAAATAGCCATTTACACAGAAAATTAAGCATAAATACTTGCCAAAAATCCTGTATTGAGGTGATTGGTATATATGAGCCACTGCCAGAAGTTGTAATAATACAGCCTTTTTATGGAGTCTTATTAACTCTTTGCAGGGAGCAGCACATTTTTAGTGACTGAAGCCCGTGATTTAAGATGTATGGCAGAGGGGAAGAAAGATCTCTTGATTACAGAGCACAGTGTACGGCCATGCTTGAGTTGGATATGCTGTAGCACACCAGAAAAAAGTACTTTGTTAGCTGAAAAAGCTAATGGAAGGAGCAAGACATCCCTGCTCTTTCTGCCCTTGATTCTTGGCAGTGTGTATTACAAAATGCTTAAAGGATGTGGATTAGAAAAGATGTGTTAACTATACGTACAGTTACTGTTTCTATAGTGTCATTAGTATGCACGATGGCTCACACTGATTTGACATTGTCTCTGCCCTGAGGAGCTTGAAATCTAAAGGCAAAACCCTGTGACCATCTGAAATCTGAACATTTCAAGGAAGGCTCTGAAAAAAGGATTCATGAGACTGTGAACAAATACGTTTTAGTTGACATGTCAAAAGCAGGGAGCAGGCAGGGAGGCAGAGGTAAACAACTGAAGCGGGGGAGAAAAATAGCAAAAGAGTCCTAATTGTTGTCAGCTTGATTCCAGCCTTGTTCACCCGGACAGACTTCGCTGCCTCTTTGTCAGTGGAGGTATTTCTGATTTACGCTGATCTAAGTAAGAACATCTTCCACGCTTTTATCCAACACAGCTGCTGCTGGAGTGGTTTTAATGCCTTGGTCCTTTCGCTTTGTTCAATATTTATGGGCGAGCAGGGTCCCTGAAGGAGCAGGCAACGGTGGAACCAGAGGCAGGATAAGCAGGCAGCTGGTAGTGCTTCTCCATGCAGGGACCCACTTGGAAGGACCGCAGAGGGTGATCTGTACTCCTGCACCTGAAGCTAGTCTCAGTTTTCCCCTCAAAGTGGTGACCTTCCATAGGCATTTTTTCCATTGTGCCTTTCTGGTTGTAGTCCCTTTGATCCATCAGATACAAAGAGCTGCAGCCCCAGTATGGTCATTTTACAAGAAGCTGCTGCCCACAGTGCCCGTCTCTCCTCTGATCTGTTTAAGTGCTCCAAACTGCTTTTCTTTCCTTCTTCTTATAATTGTGCCTTTCCCCAGCGGGAAATGCTGGCACCCAACACTGCCCATGCCACCCCTGGCTTAGTGACCCGCTGACACTGGTGCCTGTTTGTGATACATGCTGAATCCCTCCAGTGCTGCAAGTTGGAGAGGCCTCAACAGCAGTTTGCAGGGCATTAAGAGCCACTTCAGTTTTCCTTACATGAATAATCTGGAGTTGCAAAACAAGAGTTTTGCAAACCAGGATGCTCGCCAGTCGCAGGGTGTGTGCATGCAGGTAAAAACAGTGTGCTTGCACTATTGCTTCAGCCTGCCAGCCCGAGCAGCAGCTGTGTGCGGACCCTACCCTCAGCACAAGCGGTAGTGTTCCTGCAGGCCCCTGTGTGTGTCCTGCCTCCGTGCGCAGGCCACGTCGCACAGGCTGCTTGGGCATTTGTGCCGCACATCGCACATTCACGCGTAGTGTAGACATACCCTCCACTCAGCCAGAGAAAACAGCTACCTCAGGGTAAAGCCAGTATGCACTGGGGGATAAATAAAGCTTTGAGGATGATTATAACATGCCCGATGCTTTCCTGAGAATAGCAGTGATCACAGATATCGAGTCAGGCTGACAAGCAAAGGAGGCTTTTTTGGTCTGTGACTTGGTGGTCTGGAAAACAAAGAAACCCCCCACCTAGTTTGTTAATTGGGCAGAAAATTCTCCAAGGCAGCAAATAAATGCCCAGGCTGGGACAGAGGAACCCTGTCGAGCCAGCACACGCTTCTCCGGCTCTGAGCTCAGCTGCCCACCCTCTGCAGCGCTCTGTGCCCGGCTGAGCCGGCAGCCCTGTCCCTCTGCCCTGCCCCAGCGCAGCTCTGTGTGTGTGGCTGCTGCATGTTTGCGGAATGTTTCTGAGCTACGAAGGCCACTCGGTTTGGGCTGTGACAGGAGTGCAGGCTATCTGTCACATAACTGAAAAGCCTTTTCTCTTGTTCCCTTCTGATTAGACATAAGCTTCGTTACTGGCAGTAGAAAATGTTTGGTTTCCTTGAAAGTCACTCAGTCCAGGTGGGCGGGGGTTCTTTGTGGAAGACCAAATATGATCAGTCCTTTCTGATTGCCCACTCTTGGCAGTACTGCAAGAGATGACAAGCTTCAAAAGAAGCTCCCCTTTCCATGCTGGGTTTATAAATGTCTCTATAGCTACACTAATAGCATATCTTTATCTTTCTCTTCTTTTTTTTTTTTTTTCCAGATCTGTTCTGCCAGAGGAGTGCTGCCGCAAGAGATGGAGAGGAAAGAAGACTCTTTTTGTTGAGGCTTTGGAATGTGCTGTCGAGGCCCCATCCATTAGATGGGACCCAGCTCCCTGAGCTCTGGTCACTTGAAGCTCACAAGGACGCAGCAGAGTGTTTTGTAAGGTCGCTAAGTGTCCCACTGCCAGGTAAATGCCACTTGCCCATCTTGCCTGGGGGTCTTGGGGTATCACGATGTCTCCCACATTTTTTTGGTACATCTTTATATTAGGTACTCTTACAGGCTTTTTCAGTCCTGCCTATGGCAGTTAAGCTTCAGCTTTCAAGTCTGTCTTGTATCCATGCAAGTGTTTCTGTGTAGTGATCAGAGGAGCTTTCAGCACAATTTATTTATTACCATGCTCTAATACAAAACTTTCTTAAAACATTATTTATGTTGGTATGAAAATCTGTGATCACTTAAAATTGAAAAATGTCTGTTGGTGTTAGAAGCTCATGATTACTGGAATGGGGACTAATAGCACGGTGTTTTCTAGATTTGTGTTAATTTTATGCTTTCTAGCACTAAAATTGTACACAATTGTAAGATATTTGCACGCACAGAAGTTGATGTGCTGAAGCTGCCACTCTACATTTCCTTGTGGCCTCTGTGTGACATCTGTTTCTAGGAACATTTTTAGTTACTGAACTGATAAATGGTGTGCATGAACATTGGTGATAAAGAGTTCTTCCAGGCCTGATCTTCTCAGAGTGGCCTGAAATTTCATAATTATTCACAGTAACTGCCCATCGAGGGGAGATAGTTTCTGTATGGGAAGTGCCAGGAAAGTAATTTCTGAAAGTTGTGCTGCTCTGTGCACGCAGTGTTGCTGGGAAGGAGCCTGTATTGGTGTGATTTCCCTGCACAGGTCTCTTGTCCTTACTGCTGACTGGCAGAACTGAGTTCATAGGTGTTCCGCACATTGCAGTGGGTTTCTTTCTCTTCGTGCCTTAGAAGTGCAAGAAAATAAAATAATAAAATTGTTACAGCAGCAGCATTGTCCCACAATGTAAAGGTATTTGAAAAGGTGGAGGGGAAAATAATCTAAATGTCCTCCTTTTTTCTGGGAAAATGTGTTATTATTTATGAATAATTTTCGTTGTTGAAGGAACGTGTAAGATACAATCAGAGAGACCATAAAAAATGAAATGTATAAAGTGTTATTTACATCATATTAGAGAAGAGGCAATTGCTGGCGGGGAGAATGCTAGTTTATTTAAATACAAAATGAAGTTATTCGGAATTGCATACTTAGATTGACTTCTATATAAAAAGTAGTCCATAATTCTGCCCGCAATAGAAATGTGAATTCTGGTGAGTGCTGCTAATCGCTCTGTCCCAGCTGGTATCTGTATCCCTGGACCACGCAGGAGTCTGGGGTTGGGACAATATTCTGTTGCAGTAGGAGCTGAGCAAACCTAAAGCTGAATGAAAGGCAGTTTTCTAAAGGGTTTCCTGTCTCTATAACGAGTGAGAGAAACAATGAGACAATACCACCCAGTATCGGATACCAGCGTTGCTGGTGTGGGAGCATTAACAGACTGACAGTCTCCTGTGACTGATGCCTTAACTAAATTACCAACATGTGTGCTTGAGCTCTGAAGCTGAAAGCATTGGGTTTAAGAGGTGTGTGTATATGTGTATGTATAAATACACACTGTTAATAGATGGTGAATAATTTTTACTACCTCTTGCCACTAAGGATTGTGAATTCTAGTTAGTGGATGTGTTTATCCTCAGAAAGCCCCTGGCTCTTCTAGGCTGCTAGCCTCACACAGTGCTGCTCTGTTGGAATAACCCTTCCCCTTCCTTTCTCCCAGCCCTTTGCAATGCCCCACAGTTTCAAGTCACCAACTTTGTAGCCAAGGACTGCTTTATCGATACAGAAATATGCTCCCACTGTACAAACAAAACACTTTTAGTGCTATAGATGCTGCTATAGAGACAAAGTGGAGCCGGGTGCCTCTGTCCTGAAGCCATCCCCGCAGCTGAATAAAGCTGCTTGCATTCGCACTGGCGGGGGAAGGAGTCCCAGAGCCCCACTGGATTGTCATACGGATTAGTCCAGAGGCAGAAGCTGTCACTGTCCTTCTTTCTGTTCTTAAAGAATGACCAAATTTTAATGAGAATTGCTAGTCATTGTCAACATTCAAAGGTTTGTCACTAGATCAAGATATGAAATTATTCCTGTAGATCCTCTTTGGACTGTTACAGTTACAAGCCTGTGTAACTGGGGTTACATTTAGGGTACTTTCTGCTCTCTTTATCCGTTGCTCTCGCTACAGTGTTAGAAGCATGAACTAGAAAATTCTTTTGGGTGTTCCCAGGAGACAAAGTTAGCACAGAAAGGAGAAAAAGACTATGCTTACTTAATTCTTAAGATGCATTTGGAGACCGATGCTGCTGGACTGTGTAGGTAGATGTTGCACCTGATTTGTAGGACTGGTGATCAGCAAGGAAAGTTTTTTGCTTTTACTGTTTCAGTCTGCCAGTAATGGAGCGTGAACAGGCATGAAATGTCATAATCTCAGATTTTTACACTCCTATATTTTACCATAAAATTGATTGCTTTCTCAGATTTGAGAAATTGGACTGTGCTGAACAGATTAGGGTCTGTTAGTACTGGGCAGCGCTGCACATCCTTTAAACAGATAAGCGCTCAAAAGGGGTTTGTACTGTTGGAAATTCTACCCAGAAAAAGATGACCATGTCCACAAAGAACATTTTTTCATCTCTTCCTGTTGACAGAAAAATAGCTCAAGTAATGTGGGTTTATAGCATATCAGATGACTGCCAGGGGAAAAGCGTTGCTTAAATTCAGCTTGAACCTCCTCTTTCCACTGGGAAAAGGAGTTCTCACTGAAATGCAAACTTTGGTGGGTGCTTTCTGCTTTTCACGAGAAATGACAGTTCCTGAGAAAAGGAAAAAGCCTTTGACTTGGGGGTTTGGATTTTAGTAAAGACTTAAATGTTTTGTTGAGAGCTGAAGGAAGCTTTATGTTCTGACCCAACAGGGCAGAAGTCCAAGGAGTAAACGAGGACTACGCCTCATGAAATACTGCTTTAGAAACTTCCTAAAGATTTGTTTCCCCTGACAGTATGTTCCATTTGCTGTCATGATTAGCTACTTCCTCAATCACCGCTTTTATGCGTTCAAGGGGAAATTCCGACTGCTCTTCTTTGTTACCTACAACACTCTGTGTGTGCGTAACCATGCTTCGTAAAAGATACTTGGAAGAGAACATCAGAAGAAAAAGCACTTTTTACTATTTTAAGAAAAGTTCCTCCATCTGAATGCTGAAATAAAGCTCAGCATAACATACAGATGAAAGACAATTTCATGTCACAACCCTCCTGAACCAAATGGCTGGTGGTTCTTGATGCACAGACCCCCTGGATGCCTGATTGCTACATCTGGACATGAGGCTGTGTAACGTGCTCCGAACGCCACAGTCTGAGCTCAGCTTAAAGGAAGGTCTGGAAAGATGAGTAATTGCACAGAATTACCTGCAGGAAATGCCACTGCTTCCCTCCGATTGATGAAAACTATTTGGAAGGTGTTTGCTGCGCAGGGATGCAGCTGGACTGGACTGACAGTGGTGTTGGGGCTTGGGGCCAAGCTGCAAACGCCTGAACTGGTGCAGCGGGATGGGGCTGTGATGAGCTGAGCTGGCTCAACCCCGCAAAGGAAAAAGCCCGAAACAGGTTGCACCTACAGCAGGGCAGTAAGCGCTACAGTGCATCTCCCTGCTGCAGGCTGTGGAAAGCCTGTATTTCATTCACACAAGAAACTAGGCTCTAAGTGGTCCGTGTATAAGGCTGTGTACAGATTAAATGTCTGCACAAGGCATATATGATAGTACAAGCTACTATTTTTTTTTTACCATTACAACACCCTATGTATAATGCATAGCTCATGAATAATTTGTGCAACAATCTATTCCCAAACTTACTGTATTACACATTTTTTTTCACTCTGAAAATAAACAAAGGGGAAGTGTTATCCATCAGGAATAAGAGGGGACAGGCAGGCTCAGCAGCCTCTGGGCAGCCACGGGAGCTGGAGAGCTGAAACTGTCCCTTGAGGAAGCGGCTCTCACGGACTCGTGAGCAACGTCCGCTATTGCTCCGCTAGCAGTCCAGGAAGAAAATGAAAGTCTGCCAAACGTTTAAAAATCATTCATTTTATTACAGCATTACTCAGTGCCTGTAACTTTGTGAAATATTGTTTGGAAAGCTGATTGTTTAAATGGGTGTGGATATAAAATCAAAGAAAATGCTGCCCTTGGAGGCAAGGCCGTAGTCCTTAATTTCAGTCAGAATCGAATGAATAGTAACTATTACTTTTCAGCCTTTTGAGTGCTTTTTGTGCTCTTAAATCCATGAATGATTGTATAGAGGAAGAAGCAAGGAAAAATCAACCTGCTTAAGATAAAAATAGATTCTATGCCTTTTCTCTGTTAATTTTAGCCCAAGACTCCTGCTGAGCTCTGTGATACTGGAAGAGGCTAAATAGTTTCTTTTTACACACGTTAGTTTTATTTTTCCTTCTGGATTTTCCTGGGAGCACTTCTTAGTCCCTGCCTACATGACCTGTGAGCTAGGGGATTTCTCTTCCTTTTTTAAAGCTCATTCCTTCCAGATTTAAAAGATTCTTGTTACTTTGGAGACACAAGTCAGACTTTGCCACGCATTGTTCACAGAATGCAGCCAGAACTCCTTAGGCTCAAAAGAAGTTTTACAAAGCCTGAAATTAATAAAATTCTTTGGGTGATCTAAATAAAAATAGGAGTTGGAAAGCTCAGTAGCTGTGGGGTTTCATGCGGGTGTTAGATGGGCTGTGCTGGTGCAGAAGAAGCAGAAAGTCAGAAGGAAGAAATGGTTTGTTAGCTAAGCCAATAAATTCCAACCAAGCCATCCACATCAAAGAGGTTTGAAAGGAGGAAATTCGGTCATTGCTTTTTTTTTTTATTTTTAGGTATTATTTCATTTCCATCAACTCATTTTTTTGTAGACTAACATCTGCCCTCTTTCAAGGTTAGGCTTTCACAGAAGTGTAACTGCCATCTACTGACTGCAGCACCAATGGTCTCATCAGCTCCCTTAAATTCCACACTTCAATGGCTCTTCAAGGAAGGAGTAGCTCGTGTGGGAACGCCTGTACGCGCACTGCCTCGGGGGAGAAGGACGAGGTTATTCAGCAGATTGTGCCTGTGATTTACACGGATTTAACTCAGCAGATCTGCAACTGTGTAAAACAAGCCTGAACCGCTGCATTTAGTTTCCCACTGTTTTGTCTTTCTCAGAATACAGGGGTTTTGTGAACTGAATTCCCAGCAACACTGGAAAAAAGCAAGGAGGGCCTTGTAGTGCTTTACAAGTTGTTGCTCAGCCTTTTGAAAAACTGTGAAGAGAAGAGTAGTTGAATTGAAAGGGGGACAAAATGGTCTCTTTTTTTGAGGCTACCCCATGGAGGAGACCTATTCACAAGGTGCCCTTGTGTGGCAATGCTCTCTGCAGTCGGCATAGTTCGCTGTCAGGGCCAGAGGGCTCTAATAGGCATTAGTGGCCCTTACCAGCATGACCCGAGGTCTTCCCTGAGCTACATCCTAGGAGTGTTGGTCCCAGACCACCTCAGCTGTGCCCCTGCCTGGCCTTTGGTCCCTGCTGATCCACCTGACTCCACCTCAGACCTGCCTTGTCCCCAGGGATTGCTAGGCTTGATCCAGCTCTGGTGTCACCATCACTGGACCTGTCCCCAAACTGCAGTTTGACTTTTCGGCTATACTTTGGACCTTTCTTTATCATCATGAACATTCCTGGTGGTCGGACTCTTGACTCCCAGCCCCCAGCCTAGCTCAGGTGTGCTGAGCCATCCTGACCCTGTAAACTGGAAATGATCAGTTATATTGGTTGGTTTGGTGAACCTACACAAAGTATTGCTTCTTCCCAAGCATTACAATTTAACTGAGCAATGACTGCTCACATCACTCCTCCCTTGTGAGAGCAACAGCCCACACAAACTCATACTAAAATACCCAAATGGATTCAAATTATTTTGGTGCCAACTTTCACATGGCACTTTCTTATTTCATATTAACTGCCCACTTTTCTTCCTCCCTTTGATGCCATTTTTTTCATGTTAGCTGTAACAAGCAAAATCAGAACAGGACACTCTATAAACTTCCTTAGAGGAGGTCACTGTGATGGTAGGTTGCACAGGAATTACAGGAGAAAAGGTGTGACTGATCTGTGTGGTTTAAAAAATGGTGTTGGTTTACAACCTTTGGACTTAGTCCTGAAAAAAGTCCTTTGAAAATCGAAACAGAACTCAGGGATTTCAATTTAAATTAACCTGAGAAATCACGAATTCAGTCATCACTACTGAAATGTGACTTGCTTGTTTGCCAAAGCATGCAAAAATGTCTGTTCTGTGCAGAACCATAAACTAACCAACATTAGCTTTGAAAAACTGGCAGGTCTCATTAAGCCTTCCAGATAGCACAAGGGGAGATTCAGTTGTAACGAAAGCTGAAAGGAGCAAGTTGAGTCTGCTCTCCATTTTTCCCAATGGACCATTGCTTCACTTGCTCACAAGTACAACACTTTTCAGCATAATCAAGCTGTTTTTCAAGTTTTCATTTTTAACATTCAATCCACTTTGAAAATTTTCAAGATGTTTTTCAAATTCAGTTTGGTTTTGGTGTTCTGAGCACAGCATGAAGATAGTTTGTATAATAATACTACTATTTAATATGATTGCCAACTTTTTTACTTTGGAGGCTTTTATGAAAATTCCAAATCGCTAAAAATACGTATGTAAAAATATATATGTAAGAGTATTTACATATATAGATGAAAATCTGGCTATAATTTTTGTTTTGCAGACTACATTTCAGAACCAAGATGTGATGGTAATATCTGTAAGAGGCATATTCCTGGGTTGCAGAGTCAGGTTGGTGTATTTCTTCCTAATAAATTTCTAACTGTGTACATATTTACTGAGATCTTCAAAAATACCTGGCTTTTGGAAGGTTTTGAACATCAGTTGTCAGGCTGTATTTTAGAAATGCAGTTCTGTATTACATTCACCCTCAGCCAAAACAGATGCTGTAATTTGAGTTCACAAAATAACGAATCTTAATCTACATGAATCTGGGGGGGAGGCATATAGTTAGTTTTTTGTTATTCCTGTCCAGTTAAGGACAAACTTACATATGAAGAATGGAATCGTAGGCAGGTTCCTTTGTTTTTATTTTTCGGTACCAATGGGGGGGGTGGTGTGGGGTGGTGTGTGTGTGTATACATACAATTGAGACAGCAAATCTGTCTGTCCTCTTCCATTTTATAGAACTTCCGCCCATCTGGATGTTTTTATCTTGGAGAAAATAGGAAGAAATATAAACTTTCCCCACTGAGCTTTAAAGACTGCTAGTGAAATAAACAGTCCAGCTCACCGGAAAGTTAGCCTAAGTGAATGGGTACATTCGAAAGGTTATGAACTGAAAAAAAATGCGAAGTCCTAAATTGGATTGCTGGCAGCAGCTCCTCATGTTTCACTTAAGCCAGTTTAGTTTAAATGATTTTCCTTTTTGTTTGCCAGGAAAAACGAGATGCTTTGTTTAAGTTCATTACCTCTAATAGTTTATAAGTAGGTGGGTACCAAGCTATGTTCTGTTTTCTATGTACTGAACGCTCAGATGAAAGCATCTTTGTCTGAGAAGTTGCCATTTTGCTCCTATTTGGATGCAGAGCATCCGCCATTGTGCACAGGCTCTCACGGAGATTGCATTTGTAGCCTCTCGTTAAGCTCTGTGCTTGGGTTTGCAGCCTCAGCAGCTGTGCTGCTTAAGTACAGGGGAAACGCTTTTTTCTCCCACTCGCTTTTATTCTTTGCTTTTCAAAGTTAGGCACAACTGAGATGTTTCTCTCTTAGGTCATGAATAAGGGCAAACTTAAAGCACAAACTTGATGTCTGTGCTTACCGGTCCATATTCCCTGATGCCCATAGAGATGCAGGAGGTGGCATTAGGTGTGAGCCACCTTTCCTGTTGGCTACGATGGACAAAATGCCCAGTGTTGCTCGCCTGCATGGACTAATGCGTCCACACAAATATGTCCACAACACATAAATATTCTCCATCAGGCTCTGCCCTATTTGTCTTCTGCCTGAGGCTGGCTGGCTGCTCAGTGCCGTGGTGGGCAATGTGCACTTTGGGATGCTCTTCCACAAGGATTTGTTTCACACAAGAACAAGGTGCTTTCCTGTAGGCAAGTTGAACTCAGATGTTACTGATCTGTAACTTGTCCCAAATCATCACTAGATCACAACTCTTCTGAGGAATTTTTAACTCTGCTCGTGGTTTCTTCAGCCACGTCTGATTTAGCGTGGGTGCAGCCACGCTGAAGGCTTTGCTGCGGGTTCCTGCAGCGCTGTTCCTGGGTGAAGCAGTGCCAGATGCACCTCACCGGTGTATGCTGAGGAACATTTAAGACACAAAGGGGCCTTGCTATTGTGGACTAATCTCATTTTAAAGCAGAAGAGAATTGATGGAGGGTTAAAGAACAACCTCAGTTAAAAGACTATGAATAACTTGAGGAAGGCACTTCAAAGTGCTCTCTTGGGCTGAGAAGCAGTCCAGCCTCAGCCAGGGTCTGTAAATAAGATTGCCCCTGGGGTTATGCTGCTCATGGAACAGTACAACTAAATTCTTTCTGCAAACCACGGGCTGAATTTGGATGCTGATATTATTACTATTTCCAAAAGTCTTTGTAAGTACTGTAAAGACGATGGAAACCCAGCAGCGTGGCTTCTTCCTGGTGCCTGCCCCAAGCCCCACGCAAACGCAGTAATTGCTGCTGCACAGTACTGCAACTGTAGGCCCAAACAGCCATAAGTCCTCCCCACTTTACATAAGGGCATTTTTCTTTATTTAAAAAAAAACCAAACCAAAATGAAAAATAAATTTAAATCTGCTGCTTTAAGGGCTCTTTCTTCAGTTTTAGCACCCTCTAAAATACTCAAACGGACTTCTAAAACAGATGCTTGTAGCGCACTGTGGGTGAGGATTAAGCAAGCCCAGATTAATCGTACAAGGAGTAATCAAATGTGGAAACACTCTGCCTTTTCCCCTTGGGGGACATCAAATGAGCGGCAATGTTCAGAGCAAGCTTTGTAGTTGGTTAGAGCCACCTCCTAGCTGGTTTCCTAATAGCTGTGCAATAGTTGACGCAATCCTGCCTATTAACCTTTTATTTTATGTTGTGTATATTTTTATTATGGAAGACAATAGGGAGACCAGTGTGCTCGGCTAATCAAGTTTATTTATATCCAGCCATCATGACTGGAACACACACAGTAGCAAACTGGGATCTTTTGCTTTTTTAGAGAGAATATCCCAGGTGTTTTAGGCAGGCTGCTAGGGGACATGGTGAGCAAGTTTGATTTTAGCAATGGTCACTCCATGCTGCCTGGGAATTGAAAACATCCCTTCCAGGTATCTGTTTCAGCATTTGGAAACTGGTGGTCACCTGAAAGCTCAAGTTTCACACAGAAGGCAAAATGGGTAACAGTAACTAAGTGGAGGCACGAAAAATGAATTGTCTTTTTCTCCCTGGAGAAGAGATCCATTCTGCTGGAGCTGGATAACACTTGGAAGCTCATAAAGCTCCTTTTCATTAGAGAAATGAAAGCCTCGTCATCCCCAGAGCTCTTAATTAGGCACCTTTTGCCATTCACACAAATCTGTGTCTCTGCTGTCAAGTCCTATTTGTTTTAAAAATTGATTCATTCATTTCAGCTCTTTTGTTGGGCAGCAAAAATGGATAGACCAAATGAATCCAAACACTTTGTAAATTGCGAGGGGTTTAATATAATCAGTGTGGCCACGCCAAGCTCAGAGAACAAGTGTATGCCAATGCTTTGGTACAAAACGCTCACAGAGCAATAATAAAAACCATGTTCAAAGCAGAGAGGGCTACAGAAGAGAGGATAAAAGCACATATGGAGTATTAGCTAGCTGCAGACCTATATGGTACTCTTGCATTTATGGTGGATATTAATCTGCAGGCATTACTTAATCAGTTATATGGGAAGGGTAAACATGAAAGTGCTAGGTTTTAACAATACTGAGGTTGAATGTTTTTTAGTGCAGGTTTACTGATGAGGAATGATTTAAATGTTTTATTTAAAGGAGTTGCTATTTCTTTTTCACCACCTCCTGAAAAAATAACGTCTTTTAGGTATTGAATATAAATTTATACTGAGCTCAACTGTGTTTGTAAACCTTCCTTTGAAGCATTTCTCCATTACAATAATGTCTGTTTACAAGCAGGTTTTTAATTCATGCAGGAAAGAACTCCTCTTGTACAAATGTGTAAATGTATATATGAATGCAAGTATTTGCATATAAATGTTTTCTCTTCATTATTTTCTTGTTTTAAAAATCTCAACCAACCTTGGAACAGGAACAAAACAGTAACCGTCACTAGTGAGACCTGCGTGAAGTGTCGAGGATGGAGCTCATCAGTGAAGCCAAGCAAAGATGATGTGAGTCTCACCATCCAGGAAGCTGAGCCTTCCATGTGTGTGGCTGCTGCTTTCCAGGCAGAGAAGAGTCTTCAGTTATTTGCATTTTCAGGTTTGGCTGATCTTTTCAAGAGGTGGCACTAAATATATGGAAGTTCTTTCTCACAGATTTTTTTTTTTTTTGCAAACTCTCTAGGTTTTTCTAAAACTTGTATTTTAGGTTTAGAGCTACTATAAAGTTGTTCTTTACATGGATAGGGGACTGTACAGCCCATTATTAATCAGTGTGCTGCGTTTTGGAAGGGATGTACAGGCAAAGGTAGGTATTTAGCTTATGTGGACACTGCATGTTCTGGGGAGAAAGGGTTTTAAATGAAGGCCAATACGACTAGAGGAAAAGAGTAAAGATCATTGATTGGAAGTCTTATAGAATTCATGTTCACATTGATTATCTAATTGTCTTTTCAGTATATGCATCTTTTTTTAAAAAAGTGGTATCAGTTTGGGTCATTGATCACTGTGTTTGGTTGCTGCACAGATGAGCTGTGCTGTGAGAAAGCCTTTCCTCACATGCACATGGAGGAAAATAGACCATGCATTAGATGCACGATATATCTTTGTAAACTCCCATCAGTCAAATTGTACTAACACTGGTGTCTCAGCTGTCAATGTTGAGTTTTAATCATCTTTTTTTCTCAGCCTGGTAAAGAAGTTGCCAGCAAAAGTATCAGCGCAGTAGAAATAGCTTAAGAAATTATAAAAATCCTCACCTCTTGTATTTCTCTGCCCATTTGTTGTTGCTGATGGTATTACATGAGATCTAACACAAACACCTTTATTTAGTTGAATACAGTATGATTTGCTTTTGAGTTCCTTCTTTTTCAAAGATAAGCAAGTCTTACTCTTACTTTATTGATTGAAAGCTGACGTTTCCATAACCCCACTGAGAGTCTTGCTGACAAAGCAGTGTAAGCAAATTGTCTTAGAGGTACTCACTTCCTAGAGGACTGAATCAGAAAGGATTTATTAAAGAGGTTCACACAAGAAGGAGCTTTGCCCTTTCTCGAGAGTAGACAGTGTTTGCAATGCCCAGCTCGGATTGCTGGTTTGGATATGAGGCAGATCAGATCATGGACATTGCCAATGAGGCCTCTTCAATGGCGGGTGCTCTTTGCTGTAGCATTTCCTGTGTGCTTTTTTTCCCAAGGTTATAAAAGTCCCTGCAGTACATATTTTGCTTATAAAGGTGAGAGATGGTCCATACATATACTCTGTGTTTGCATTGGATTACTGGAATTTGCAGCACAAGTTCCATTGAATGTCAGTGAAAGCATTAGACATCAAGGCACACTAGAGCTCTGTAAAACCCAGCAGACTCACCCTTAAGACTCTAACTTATTTAGTTTCCACTGTGTAAAAATATACTTGGGTCTCCACCTGCAAAAATTCAGAGTGAAACTCTACTCAGAAAAGCGGTTTCATCTTGTAGTGTATCAGGGCACAGCATCTGGTGGTGTCAAAATGAAAATGTGACACATTGTGTTTAGCTAGACCTGAGATGAATTTTGAAAATTGCTCAAGCTTGGAAAGTTTTACATGGTTTGGGAGGAGGATGAGCTGCTGAAAGGCTCAGCTTAGCTATAGCAGCAGCTGCAGATCTCACATATGTGTCGAGCAACACAAAATTAACAAATCTCAGGCCCGAGAGATAAATGCCATTGGGGGACAATATGGTGAACCCTGCAAAGCCTGGACTGTTTTCTGTCTTGTTTCTATCTGAGCACTGGACTACTCCGGTAAACCACTGAGTAGCTGGCAAAATGGTATGCAAATCTGCAGCAATTTGCTTTGCTGGCAGGTTTGTTTAACCACTAACAGAATCACTCCATTAAAGGGGACTTAAAAGGCATAGAGTATGGCCAGGGCTTCACTTCCTAAACTTTAATCAAATTTTGAGTATTGAACTCTGTGGTTCAGATCTCAGTAAATCACAATCTGGACCTGTGTTTGCACCCCTCCATCTGAAACTAGGATGTTCAGGTTGAGCCTCCTGGGAACTTCCCTCTCCATGCTGGGAGAACACACATGAAGAGTCTGAATTCTGGTTTTCCATTTTCCATTGTTTCACTCTGACTCAAGACATGCCCTCAAAATCTAGAGCTATCAGGCTTTGTCCTGTTCATCTAAGTTTTAGATGTACAGCGGAGCAGCTTAACCCCTGAAAGCAGTGCAGCCATACACAACCTCTTTACCCATCATCATCATCTCCAGCCTCCCAGCAGGTTTGGGACAATGACACTGGTCAGCTGGTGTCGTACACACACCACAGTGCAGTTTGTTGTGCTCAGCTGCCCCATCCCACAGCTGTACGGAAGCTCCCATGCCCCTGATTCCCACCTGTGTGCAGGCAGTTTTATAGCTCTGATATTTGCAAACAGCTGTGTTACAGCTGGTGTCACTGCTCCCTTGAGGATTCATCATGTTGGGGAGTCCTCCAAAGCTGTGAAGCTACAGCAGTGCCTCCTCAGTGTGCTAGTCCATCCTTGCAGGCTTTTTTTTTTTTTTTTAAATATTGTAGCATCCCCATGATTATAATTAGAAGGCTGTGGGTCTCGGGCACTGCAGGGGTGCTGCGAACACTGCACGGCACAGCTGTAGGAGCAGACCCTGCAGGTCAGCCAGGCACTGAACCAAGAAAACAGCTAATTCTTGACAGGAAAGTACTGCCACTCACGTGCCTCTGTGGAGCCGGTATAGCTACATGCTACTTTGCTGTGACAAATACAGGAGGCATTTACAAGCTTCTATTTACATCTTCCCAGTTCACTCAGCTCCAGTAATTATTGACAGGTCTAATCACCACCAGATGGCTGTATTTTAGTGTGGGACAATATCAAAGACCCCCAAAGATCCTGTAAATGTGTAGCTTTTACCTGGAATCTTAGCAAGTCAGAGAAGTTGAAGGTGTCACTGATAGTATCTCACAGAAATAGTGATTTGTGAGAACAGCAAGAGTTTTGCTGACAGATATCAGATATTCTGTTGACATTCTAAACACAGCCACAAATAAAATTGGTAACTTTCAATTAACCACATTGGAGCAGGAAAGAAAATGTGTTAAGGAAGGGAAAAAAAAATGCTTCCTTTGCATAATAATAAAACTTTATAGAAAAAAAGCAACCTGACACTATCAAATATCTTTCAATATTGTCTGCTCAGGACAGCATAATAATGCAAGACCAAGTAATCCCAGGAGAATGCTGTTGCACAAACTTGCAAAGCTCCTACAGCATTTCAGTTAAACTGAAAGTCTGACATAATTTTTAGTCCAGGCTATAATGTGGGGTCTGGAAATAATACTTCAGGTATGTGCCTTCATATTCAGTGCCTTCTTCATTGATGTGAATTATTTTGTTTTCAGTAGTACTAACAGTCCTATAACGGCTCTGGCAACCCCTTCATGTTATAACGTAGCTAACTGCATACATTCAAGACACTCTCAGGCTGAAGATGTCAAAAGAAAGAATGGTGGAAGGTGCCGTATGGCCAAGGGAGGATGGACAGACAGACCATTGCATCCTGTCAACTTTTCTGTCCTCTATTGCATGGGCTGACTTATGTGGGACACCATGGGAATGCCTCCTCTGCTTCAGGCAAGTAGAGGTGAAAAGCTAAGAGAAGGAATTTTTCTGCTGCTTTCAATTTGCTAACAGTAAAATAAAAAACAGCAAGTGCATATCTGGGGTAGCACTTCCAGAGATAGTCCATTCTGTCATGTTTGTGTAGGCTGAAACCTGCTTGGTATGTGAAATCAAACGCTGTTGAACAAAGGCATCAGCAGTGGCCTCAGCTCAAGCCTGGTGGGTGTGAGAAGGGAGCTGACAGCTTGTCCATGGAAAACTCTTCATCTTAGACCAGAGCAAGTTCTGTAACTGCAGGCAGCGATGGACAGGAGTCCTTAGATACTTGGTCTCTTGGCTGATAAAGAACTGGTTTTCTCATATTTTTCAGTGGCTGCTGCCTTAAGGTTTTGGGAGAACTAAGTGATTAGGCAGAGAGATGTGATGTGGTGGAAGACTCAAAGGATGCATTAGTCACTGTGTTCTTTGCTAAGTGAGCAAAATAGGAGACAATGTAAGAACCATAGTCAGAGGAAGTTAGTTATTTGTCAGTCCTGGGTACTGAAACTGAGTGGGTTTACACTTTTTAAAGTTTCACACATTACAGCCTTCTGAAAGATTCATTGATTCAGGGGTCCTTAAACAACAGACAAATAACCCAGTGTTAAAGCACAGCCTTGGTGAGGGACAGGTACCGCCTGAGATGCTGCAGCTGTGGGAATGTGGCCACAAGATGTTGAGGGGATAGGGCGGGATGGGGATATGTCCTGAAATTATTTGGACCCACTACTATCTACCCAGCATTGCTGCTTTAAAACAGATTCTCTGAAAATGCCTGTGTTTGGAGGAAGCAATTCTGTGCTTTGAGAGCTGAATTTCCCTGGCAAAACCTATCACTGGCTCTAAGAGAGGAGAAGTTGCTGAACTTGCACGTGAAGGGAAAGACAGTGAATTACAGAGGTTTGCAGCCTCACGTGGAAAGAAAATTGCAGGATTCATAAAGCAGTAGCTGGAGGATGTGCGTACAGATACTTCAGAGACCTCATGCAAACAGACAACACCTTAACTCATAGACTTAGAAGCAGAATTTGTCCTTCAGCACTGGTTCACTTAACTACTTCACTGCTATCTTGAATGCTACTGAAACACCCTCTGGGATGACCTTTTGGTAGAATTAAGCCTATGTTATCTAGTACCTCCCCCCAAACTAATTGTCTCTTTCAGCATCTCTCACTGGGTATAGTGGCTGGGCGCTGTGACTGTTCATCTTTTAACTTCCAATATCTGGCAGTTTATTGTATTCTTAATGTTGCACCCTAGACATATTGGGTAGTACCTAATAGACTCGACTGCATGCACTTGATTTTACCCCTTTGTTTTTCAATTTAGGAACAGCTGACTCTAGATGGGATTTATTGCAGCATGAAATACCTGATTCAGCAGGTGCAGCTTCACATAGTGCCTTCCTCAATAGCTGATGCTTCCCGAGTTCATTTTGAAGTTTATAAAATGCACTAAGCAAATTAAGAGTCGTGATCGACCACAGGCTTATCCATCCTAAAGCATCACAGCACTAGCTCAATGTGAAAACGTGAGTCAGAATTTGTGATCACCATGACATCAAATATCAATATGGTCCGTTTTACAAACCATGAAGCGTTCAGGTTCACTCAGGGAGCCTGTAACATGTTTGCTTTTCATTTAGTTCATGCAGAATTCATTGCATTTCATATGAGTATTTGATTTTATACTAGTTAAATAAATATATTTGACTCTACAAATGATAACTCCTGTATCTTTTTTTTATCTTTCACATATCTACCACAGCCTTGCTAAACTGTCACAATCTTATTTCCCTGTCACCTGGGTGTTGTTGGATATTAATGTATAAATATATTATTTCTTTTATTTTTGTAATCATGTGATCATTTGTCCTGGAGGCAAAGGCATGCCTCTGTTCTTCCCTTGCAGAAAATGAACTTCATTAAGCATGCGCTGCGTATACCTATTGAAGCCCCTGGAACAGAGCACCCTTATAGGGCAATCTCTTGTCAAGAAGGTGCTGTCAGCAGGATCTCCAGATCAGATTAGAGAAACTCCATGGAGTAGGGAATTTAAATAGCCAGCTCTGTTGGTCCCTTAGGATGTGCCTGTCTGTGAAAACTTTCGGAATGGCACAGTCCTTTGAAAGCGTTTCTCCGCTCTGCACAGAAAGCTGCTCTAACTAGGACTATGTTATAAATGTCCTGTGTGAGCTTGGAAGAAGGGGGTTTTCAGGAGAATGGTTTCTAAACTGCTGGTTTTTGAAGTCTGCTGAGAGACCTACTTGAGCTGCATTGCCTTGGTACACTCGTGAAGCTACTGCACTGCAAATGCAAGGAATGACTGGACGAAGCCCCTGAGGCTGCTGATCACCCCAGATCCATACCTTGTGTGCAAGCTGGGCTTGTTCACCAGGGTTTCTCATGCCATACCTCAGCCGTGGAGGATCTTGGGGCTGCCTCCGCTGTGGTTCTGACTCACCCACCACCTCCTCCAAGTCCTGTATGAGTATGTCCTCACACAAAGAGCTGCCCTGAAGTAGGGCCTTCTAACGCTTAGGAATCACAACAGAGTACCCGACTTCTTCCAAGGAGAACAATGGATGATGAGAGCACACAAAATAGAGGCTGCTACAAGCAAGTATCTGAAGAACAGGATGAGGAGGTAGAAGAGATGAGTCAGATGTGCAGCAGGCTGAGTACACGCTTTGCTTTTGTTAGTAAGAAAACCTGTGGCACTCTGAATGCATCTTCTAGTTTTCTGGAGCCAGACAACATGCTTTTGATTTGTCCAAACTAAATCAAGGAGCTGGGCGAGCTGGGCTAGGTGGTTGTTCTCGGAAAGAAGAGGCAGTTGTGTTCAAGCTCTTCCCCCTGACCTGAATTCCTGGTAAAAAAGCAAAACAGTTTCTTAGCTGAAAAGTAAATGTCAAAAGATACTAGAATTCAATTATTTCTTATTTCCACCTATCAAAGAGAATTAAGTGAGAGGGATTAAGTGGATAAATGTATCAAGTAAACCAGCAGTGAAAACAATATACTCCCTTTCTACAACTGTAAACAATTACTACCGTGCGATTTGGAAACTGTCAATTAGCCCTAACCACAGTGAATCAGAGCTTCTTTCTGGTGTAATGAAAACAGAGCATCTTACCGTCACATCGGTATAGATTGCATTAACCTTAATGACTCCTGTAAGGCTAAACCTTGCCTTGGCAGGCAGATTGAACGCTGTGAGTTGTAAGCTTTGCCTTTAACTTATCTTTGTAAAACTTCCATTGATTCTACTCTAATTTAAACTAGAAATACAGAAATTGACAGGTTTGAACAGACCACTGGTCCAACTAATTTGATTTTTTGTTGCTAACTGTAACCAGTGATGGATGGACTCAGGGGAAAAAAAGAGTAATTCATTCCCCATCCCCTCCCCCTTTCTCTTTCCCCTTGTATCCTTCCCCTAATTTGTTTAATTAAGTGTGATGCAATGCCATGGAGGAACAGATTTCTTTACCCCCAGCTGATGACAAGTTTATGTACTGAAATGGAAGTATTAACAGCTCTTGTATCTTCAAACTCCCTGGTATTACTAGAGATATTATTCTTGCTGGTGTAAATGTCAAATCCCAGTTTGGAAATAATTCTTCTGTATCTCCTGTATTAAATAGATTATTCTAAGAAGTTTCCAAATTCATTGCCAGGAGCCTTTTTTTTTATTGTTGAATGCTTCCTTTCAGTGGAGAAAATGTAAATAAGACCATGTTACTCCATGAGCACCACCATCTGCCACATCTCCTCTTTCATTATTAATCCCTGGCTAAAGTTTATTTGGTGAATTCGATAGGAGTTCCTCTTAGACTTATCCCAGTGTAACAAAATCTAAACCCCCCTTTCTTTCAGTTGCAGGGAATCTGTCTCGTCACATTGCACTTAGATAAAATTGCTAACTCTTCATGGGAAGAAAGATATAAGTTGATCTCTCAGCTAGAATAATTTCTTCTTGGTCTAAAGGTTGGTATAGCTTTATTGATTAGCTTCTCCAAAATATCTGTTGACTTATGTTCCCAACCTATGACATATTGAAGTGATTTTGCTATGGGCAGTTGCTCTGCACTTTAAAATTGAGCCCATTGGGGTTTCAAACTTGGGATTTGAAAATGAAGGTACCAGAAGTTAATTACTTTTTGTATAAAAATATGATATGGTTTCAATTTCTGAGATATATTAGTTTTACTAAGCTCATACCACATCATGCCTTGTTTAAACTGAATCTCTACCACACTTCAGAACAGTTCAGCTATTAATACAGCAGTTCTTGTCAACCTTATTGGTGCACAGATTTTTTCCAAAGTTCTGTTGCTGGTATTCAGAGAATAGATATTATCATCTTATTTGTTCTGAACATTAGCAAAAAAACCTGTTTATGAATTAGGGAAAAAAGCTCCAAAATATTTTATTCCTGATGACTGCAACTACCACAACCTGCTACAGTGCAGATTAGGAGGTTGCAGCTGTACTTGAATTGAAGGGGGAACAGAGTCCTTCAAGCTGTGAAGTTAACTGGGAATCTCCAAGTAAAGCATTTTCCTACTCACGTGTGAAGGTGGAGCATGCTGCTGGCATCTTGCCGTGCAGCTTCACAAACCTCGCTGTTTGAAAAGTAGCTCCACTGCAGGCAGAGTACAACAATATTTTTTTAAATTCAAGTTTAACTACTTTTCCTATCTTTGTTCCTTGCATTGGTGCATGCAAAAGCTTCTCATTCAAGTGAGAAATGAAAAGATAAGTGAGTAAGAATGAAGCAGTCAGGAGGTTAACGTGACAATTCCCAGATCAAATGGGGAAAATGTTTAAGAGTTGAGCATCTTTAATATTGGGATAGAGGAGAGAAAAACATCACAAAGACCACATTTGTGGGAACCTGTGCAAGATTTTATGGATTTTCAGAGTGTGTAGTAACTGCAGGGCTGAGTGAATCTGAAAAACAAGCGGATTTAGGGAAAACTGATAAAAGACTAAGGGTGCAAATTGTCGCTAAAGCTTCCCTCACTGAGAACTATTAAAAATAATTATAATAAATCAGAAGGTAAGGGCAGAGGTAAGGACAGAAGATTTCACTAACTATAGAACCTTTTATTTGAAACTCAACCTGTATTTACAGCACGGATGTGTGTGTGCACACGCACAGGATTGTATGGTCTAGTGTTTCCTAATCTAGTCCTCAAACAGTGCCAGAATGCGTTTTTCTGCAGAAATCTCCTTTGCGGCTCTGTTTGCTGTCAGGAGTGCCTGCCCTCCAGATCACGGGTAGCGAGCACTTCTGAGCTGGTGTCTCATTCATAATGGAGCAGCCAGTCCCATAAACATGTTTTGCTTAATCACTAAAGAGCCCAGGATTCAGAAATTTGGATGTAGCCTTGAATGCACATGGATGATTTTGTACTGTAAAGAAACTGCTTAGTTTTTGCATATAGATGAGGGTGTGGTGAGCAGTTATGTCCTATGTAGTTTGGAGAAACAGAGATAGGAGATGCTAATGGATACAGAAATTATATTAATCTCATTTATCACAAAGCCAATGCAACATTAATACTGCTGAGACACGGTGTTAATAGCAGGGGTTTTGTGTTTCTCAAGTTTGAACCATGTATTTGTTTCCAATCTCTCATATTGTTTCAGTCCCGTTCCTCTTCCCCTCATACAGTAAATCAAATAGGACATATCTAAACTTCTAAAGGTTTCCAGATGTTTCTTTTATTAGGTTATTGGGAGGCAATAACTTTCAAAGGGCAGAAGAGTTTTGGCTATCTGGTGAATTTAATTAGAACAGATGCGAGTGAAATTGTGGGGTTTGTGTGAGGACAGGCTGACATCAGCTGCGCACTGGGAAGCAGGAGGAGAGCAGCACATCAGAACTGAATCAGGATTCCCCTTCTGCAGGGACTGTCCTGGGCTTGGACATGTGCACTACCTAAATGAGGCCAAAAAAACATGACAGGGAAGCTGCGATATACATCTGACTGAAAGATGCTGCCAAGAGATCTTTTGGCAGGCTAAAGGACATGGACTTTGGGAAGAAATAAAGTTGAGAATAAGAAAGTAAGAAATAAGAAATAAGTGGCTTGCTTTTTTTTTCATGTTACTTCTCTGCAGAGACAGGTTTTCTTCTGAGGGAATTCAGAAGACCATAACACTTACGCTTACCTCCTTGGAAGTGTTTTAAAGGGAGAGCTTGGAGCCTGCCAGAGCCTGAGATGCTCCTGAGTTTAATAAAAGCAGCAAGGGTTGAAATGGAAGCACAGGGGCTCCAGGTTTGCTCCCAGGTTTGTATCCTCGTGGCAGGGGGTAATACTGAGATTACTGAGACAGTCCTACCTAAGAGAGTCCTGCCCGAACCTGTTTATAACTCAAACTATGAAGGAAATGCCAGGAAGTCTGCTCATTGCGGTGTTTTAAAGGACTGGTGACCTTGGTGGGCACAAACGCTGAATGCCACAAAGATTGTGTGACAATATTGGTGGAAACTTTAAAGTCAGGGAGTGTGGAAGGAAGCATGAGGCTATGTTGCAGTGTGTCTGGATTAGCTCCTGCATTGATGTGTGTAACAAGTGACTATCTTTTAATTGTATTTTCAACTCTGTTGCCTTTACATAACTTAAACAAGAAATTTCTGGAAAAGGGAAGAAAGACAAACCAAATGCATTTCTACATAAAGCAGAAAGAACTTTTGTGCCAGGGATTCATGTGGTCTCAGAGCAGTGCAAATAAAGTTGCTGTGATTTTTGTGCCTCATATGATGTCTGCGCCCTGGGTATGGCAGACGCAGACATTAGTAGTTCCCAGCTCAGGTGGATTAGAGGAATAGTGTTGTGGGTTTACCTGGATTCTGTTTATTTCTTTCTTTCACAGCTTTTTACACTGGCCTCTGTATTTCAGACTGGGGGATAGGAAGAGTTTACTAGTTCATTAGCTGTTTTGATAATCATAGATTAAGCCAGCTAGCTGTAGAGTTTGGTTAGTACAGCCATATCGTGTATCTTGTGTGCATCACTGAGATTCTTTCTTGCTTTGTCTTCCTGGTAAGTCATGTCTCATTGCTCTTAAATTTCACTGTTGTCAAAACCAAGCGTATGATGCCACTTGAACAAGCAAAAAATCCTATTGCTTAAAGAGATTTTTTTTTTCCTAAAGTACCTCCAGACCTGTTTGTATCTTTCATTTACCTTTTAGCGAAGGATTCTAAATAAAGAATTAAAATACAAGCAGTTCACACTCTTCCAACTCTATTTCTTTGTCCAAAGCTTGGTGTTTCTCCTTCTCAAAATCCCATTTTTAAGCTTAGAAACAGTCTGCATTAAGTAGCCTTTCTGTATGGCAAATTTCTGAGGCCACTGGAAAGCCAAGAAGGACAGAAACAGCTGCACTGAGTAACTCTTAATTCTGAATAAATGAGGTGGCATTTACAAAGACTGAAGTTGTTTAGACAAAAGGTTTCAAAATTAGGAAGCTTAGATTGAAGAAAAGGTTAGCCAAAACTTACTAAAGCTGAAATTAAGCACTGCCTTTACCATATCAGCCAGCTGAAGTGAATCTGTTTGGAGTTGGAGTCTAGTGGCACAGGGAGTGGCAGTAGTCTAAACATGGTTTCTCTCAGGGCAGTGGAAGTATAGGGTATAACAAAGAAAACATGCCAAGGGTCTATACCTTATATTCCCATTGTACATAATACCCTTTGCAGAATTTGGCTCCAAACACAGACATTTCCAGCCTCAGAAACACTACAGCCATGGTAAAACAGGAATGACAGCACAGGACGCTGTGGTGCCTGTAGCTCCTGGCTGCACCTGCATCTGTACCCTGAAATAGCGTGCCTGGTCCCTGGAGGGGGACCCTCCTTCCAGAAAACCCAGGAGGGACGCTGCAGGCCTCCTGTCTTCAATGGAGAGAGCGTGTCCAAGAGATATAACGAGAGCTGTGTCTTCGTCTCTGCAAGCAATAAATCACTGCTGTGCTGCTCACCTGAACTTGTACCACCTCCATGCTTTGCCAAGATGCTGCTTGTCCAACCCGCTGGCTACAAGCCTGTGACATCTTCTAATGCTGCAACCAGGTACCGCTTATACCACATGTGCTGTTTTCCTATTTTCATTAGTTAATCTGCTTCTCATTTTTGTAGCCTCACTAGAGGAGTACTCAATATCACAAACACTCAGTTTGGTCAGCTGCAGTTCATCTGAGCTCATATTTTCTATTTAAAGTGCCTAATTGTTACGTGAAATAACTAAATACTGTTCTTATTTCTGAGGGCTGAGGCTGCTTAAGCAGAGGCTTGAATTACTATTGAACACTGCATAACAGACTTTTGTGCAGAGAGTTTGTATCATGTGCTGTAATTTATTAGTCTCCCGAGGTATGCAAAATCTTTCTGTGACTATTCAGTAGCCATAAAAATATGTGAAGAAATGCAACTACCCCAAATGCAACTTCTTTTGGGTACGAACATATTTCCATTTCTGAAATGCTTATGCAGCTCGAATACATTTATTTGCAAGATACAGACTGTTTCAGCAGTACCTAGAATACCTTAACCTTGGCTGGACTTGACTCTAGGTGCTTGTGTAATACAAAAATAAAATCAAATTAAGCTCTAACTTAAGTAATTGAATTTTAGTAGCCAAAATTTATGAAGGAAACAAATTTCAGTTACACCTGTGTATTTGTAGGAGATGAATTTTCAGTTGTTAAGTGTTCATAGACAAGCTTGTGCACTCAACCAGGGAGAGCAGAGAATCAATATCACCCCTGAGCAGCAGCTCAAATTTCAAATATTCACAGCTTGTAAAGTCGAACTTGTGAAGTTTAATTGACCAGGAATAATTTGAGGACAGAGTGATCTGTATGTGTTTCACAGGCAGAATGCAACTGAGTTATTCACTGGAAATTATTTATTCCACTTTAGAAATTATGGGACACTTGCGATGGGGCTGTGCATTTGCTAAAAACTTTAATTTGCTCACGAACAGTGCATGATCCTCAAACAGAAAAGCAACAGCAATTAGGAACTTGTTTTCTTGTAATTCCCTCCCACTGCTGCTCTTCCAAGTAGTTCTTAAAATGTCTAACCTGGATATCAATAAGCACATACCTCCTGCTACAGCCACACAGCATTTTAGCTGTAAAGGAGAAGATTAACAAGGGATCCATGATCCCTTTTGCTTCTGTGACTTTCAAGTTCAGAGCAGAATTAACCTGTGATTCTTGCCTCTGCTTCTCTCCTTAGACCAGTGAACTAAATGCCCATTTTTCTTCCTCAACTGCCAGTGAATATTTACTGTAGTTTTTCCTGTAGAGCCTCATCCCTTTGGCAGAGAGTTTGGCTCATCCAATTTCAGTGTCACATTTTTGTAACCTATTGCAAAGCCTTGCTCCTCTGTGCAGTTTAATATTACGTGTCTCTGGAAATGCCAGGCAGGAAACAGGATCTGGTGGAGAAAGTGCTTCTGGGGAAATGGGACAATGTTCAACCCCCCAAATATTGCGAGTATTGTACTCGAGGATGCAAAAGCTCACCAAAATGACTGTCGAGAGGAAGAAAGGCAAAAGTAAAGTGAACAAAATTTAGAAGTTAAGTGACATTTCAGTTCTGTTTATAAACTTAAACCTTGACTTCATTCTCAAATTGCTTATTGTTTATGAATATTACTGTTGGCAGAAATAAAGTCATTTGGAGGAGTGTGGTGACTTAGAGATCCCATATGAAATACTTTGTTGTTGTGCATGTAATCTATCATACTCTTTTGGTGTCCAGATTTAACACTTCTGTAAACCTGTTAAATTAATCCCCAGTCGGGGTCCTTTCACTACCAACACGGCCGGCTACCTCTGGCTAGGTTTGTTAAGGTGGTGGAGTTGGAGAGGCCATCCAGTCATAGAGCTGTCATGTTTGCAAATTTGACATCCTAAATTGGACAGTATCTTTACTCTTAAGCTTCAGATACCAGGCATCTGGTGAGACAGATATCCTGTAAGGTATCTGTGAACTAGCTAGTGAACCCACAGTACAAAAAAGCATGAAACGGAACCAATTCTGATAGGTCTTCACCTCATACCCAGGTATAGGTACAGTTAATACATAAATACGTATTGGCTGGAGAACAGATACAGAGTGCAGTGACACTGCTTGAGAAAATGTCACATCCAGACTCCAGGATTTAGATTTTACAGGACGGCATCAGTGGCAGAGATCTTTCCTTTTAAAAGATAAAAACGAAAACTGAGGACACAGCAGTTTTTTTCTACAGGTCTACATTAGTGCTAAGTTTTGATCTTTAGGATTTAAGTAGGTAACAACCCTTGTGCCCATTAAAAATGTGAACTCAGGAGTCCCTAATTAGGAGACACAGTTATGATGCATTGATTCCACTGTCAAGGACCTGGCATCCCTGCCACAGCATTCAGCTCTTACTTCAATCTGATGAATGTTAAGAACCTCTTAATATTAGAAATCTTAATTGTTCTGTTTCAGAGAAGGTGCTACAAGGCTGTGGACTGTGGGGCTGGGAGTGCTGAGCGCAGCTGTCTGCTCTTGGCTGGTCTGACCCTCGAGCTGGCTCACTGTTGGTGCCTGCTCACCTCCCTTCTCAAACAGTCCGGTCTCAGCATTTTAGACCGCATCACCTCTCTGTTAGACACCTTTTTATGTCAGCTTTCATATAGGTGCAAGCCAAGTGACTGCTGCAAATTGTAAGGAATCTTTTGTGCTCTGCCCTATTTCAAAGCCCCTTTGTGACTTAACTGTACACGGTCTCTTTCAGTATTAAAGCAATACAGTTTGGGAGTTTGTTTGCCTTAATGCAACTTGTTTGCAGGTTATCAGTGTTTGTTCTCTATTGAAATTCTTATCCAGCTTTTATAGCTCAAGTTTCTTGGTGTAAACCATCCTGAGAAGGTAAAGTCTCCATTTTCAGGTCTGCCTCAAATCCTAAGGGAGGGCATCCTTTGGCCAGACCCTGAACTGATTTATGCAACTTTAAAATCTCATGCAGCACAGCCCTCTCAAAAACCAACACACCTGATGTGTCTGGGCACTAGCATGGCACTGTCTTGAATAGCAGTGGTTAGACAAAAGCTAGCAATCTACAGAGAAATGAGGGAAATAATGGTTTTTTTTTTAATATTTTACAGGTTGAGCCTCCTAGTTTGCAGTTCTTTACAGCTTTATGCTGTACATTGAATGAAAATCCTTCATCATCTGCTAGACATTTCTTTCACAGGAAAACTGACTAGCAGGAGCATATTTTTTGCCTGTCACTCCAGGTGAGATGACTCCATTGACTTCTGTAGTTCACTGACTGAAAAATCATCAGAAAGCAAACTTTTATGGGCATCAAGATTACGAGTGATCTGAAGGGAGACAAAATGAGGCAGATTTCTATTTTTTTCATACAGCTTACCAGAGAACATTTCTTCCCATCCATTCCTTGTTTTTATTTCTGGAGTAGACACGGTTGTCTTCCTTGACACTGGCCTTGCATCCCAGCAAGCATCCTACTCCCCGGTCAGAGCAGAAGAGCTGCTATGCTCTGATACCTGTTCAGCCTGATCTAGACTTCAGTGGCCACAACCAAACTGTGATTACACAGATATCCTTCTTTTTGCCCTTGCTGTCGAGAAATGCTGAGTGATGTATGCTCAGTGGTGGCAATGGCATTCATACATGTGTTTCATTGTACTCCAGTACCTTAGTTTCCATGGCTACCACAGAAATTGCAGGTTTGCTATACAAATTGGTAGGAGAGATTCAGAACACCAGCCCATATGCTACAGCCTCCTGAACCTCATTCTCTTCTCCTGGGCTCAAATGTGCTTCTCTCTGTCAGGGGCTATAATGTTGGTCTCCATCAGGTACAGCAGTTCTTTGCCACTGCCAGGATGCTTCTGGGGAAACTCAGTGCACACACCAGCTTGCCCCCTTGCCCTACTCTCGGTTGTCAAGCTTTTGAGCTGGGAAGATGATCTGCATTTTGATGTACAGCTGAAGTGCCTGGGGGGAAGTTTCCTCCCTAGTGGTTGGTTATTCTGCCACTCCCAAGGTGTAAAGCAAGTGAGAAAAGGCATATTTTAGCATGCAATGACGATGCTTTACGCAGAAAGGCTGAAGGTAGAATGTAAAACCAGCCAGAATAGGTAAAACAAAGCCCATCCAGGCTAGGACCTGTTGTGACTGGAGACTGACAGCCGGGTCTGTAGGGAAGATTACAGGAAGGCAGAAGCATCGAAAATACTCTCCCTGTGACCAAGCAGCTGCAGCTCTGCTTTCCTGAGTCAAAGATGGTATCTTTGTGTTTATTTGCTTAGTGATTTTTTTTTCTATTAATTTGTCTAGTTGTGTTTGAACTCATATCCAATTTAGCCTCTGCAACAGTCCAGCAATAGGCATCACAGTGTAACTATGTGAAGATATCCCCTTCAGTCATATCTTTCTCAGCATTAGCCGTCCTAGTTCATTTGGTCATTCAACAACCAGAAGCCATTCCATAACTGTGATTATTGCCCATCTTCATGTCCTTTCCACTTCTAGTAAATCCTTTCTGAGAGGGATGGCGACCAGAACAGCTCATGGTTGTCAAGATGCAGAGGCATTGTGGCTGTCCCTGTTTCTTTCCTAGTAAATCCCAATATCAGGATTGTTCCTGACACTGTGCTGGCTCTATCTGTTGGAATACCAAGGGTTCTTTCTTCACTGTTAGTTACAAAGGCAAAGCCCATCACTCTGTGCTGACACAGCTGTCTGAGAACTCTGCCAAACTCCTTCCTTGGGACCAGCCCATCCCCTGGCATGCCTTGTTCAATGGGGTTAAGAATATGGCTGGTTTTGGAGACTAGGCCATCCTTTGGACTTGTGAGGCAGAAGTTTTTCTTCACACCCAGTTTGAGATTCTTTCCCGTGAAGTCACTTGTATCAACATGATCTTTCTTGAAGGCCTTGCATTTCACCAACTGTCTGGGGAGAGGGCAGGACTCTGTGCTCCTATTCTGGAGCAGTAATGAGTTAATTCCCTGTCAAGGTATGTTTGGGCACTTCTGCACTGTGGACTCTGTGGTGGTCCTCCAGCTCTGCCATCCCACAAGATTTTGCCTGCTCTACTACTGCATGTCTTCTGCCCATAATCCTAATCCAAAAGTGAGGACAGGAGAACCTCAAACCCAAAATGCCATCCTCTGCCCTGATTTAGCCCATCTTGAATCTGTTGACCACCATTTATTTGAAGCAAAAGATTCACTGAAGTAGGAAGTTCTGGTGCTCTTATAAAATTGTCCTGTTGTAGGTAGTCATAATACATAATGATGGGAATCTACTAGATGACCTTTTAAGGTCCCTTCCAACCCAAACTATTCTACGATTCTATAAAAAATTGCAGAGAGTGGTAATTACAGAAGTAGACTTGTCTCATTACAGCCTCTGAAGTAATGTGGTCACAAAGCGTACTCAGACAGCATACCCTGAAATCACCAAGTTTCTTGCAGTGCGTGCATTATGCCTGGCACATTCAGCCAACCAAGTGTGTTTATCTGGTGATAATCAAATCAATAGAGTGTGTTATTGCATTTGAGTGTGTTATTGCAGTTATTAAATAGCTTTCCCAAGGTTTATAAAATAGCTATTTTTCAATAATATTTTGCATCATACCACCATGAAAAAGAGTTCATGAGGATTTTTAAAAGGTCTGTTAGCAACGTACCAATTTAGTTAAGCATTGTAATTTTGTAAATGAACTCAAAAGATCATGAATAAAACATGAAATAGATTAAGCAAGATGAATGGAGTGTTGAGAGAAGATCCAAAATCTGTTTTGGCTAATGCTTATAGCATTAATTCTGTAGAACTGCCTTCTTCACACACTACTAACTGAAACTGCTTCATCCATTCAAATATCTACACTGCCACGGAAAAGTTTATTCTACATTTTCATCTTTTACCAACTTGAAGTTGAAAGGGAGTGACCATATAGGATGGTTTCTAAGATTCATAATTCTAGTATCTAAAGAAATTTAACCCCGCCATATAAAGTCACACAGCATGTGTTTAAGATGGTTAAAGATTTTTGTTGCCACATTAGAATAAATTACATTAGGGATGTCAGAGTTTTAATGCTTTCCTCCTTTCATGGTAGATCTAAGTGTAAGTTTCTTTGCAATATTTAATACTTAAACATTTCTTTTAAGAGAAGTTTTAATTCTTACTTGGATCACTTGCATTATCCTGTAAGTAACATTATTTTAGTTTCAGTTGTCTAGAATATTTTCTTGTGGCCCTTATGATGTTTTTCTTGAGGTTTTTCTTAATTTTGTGTATTCTGCCTAAATCTGTTTAAACAGAACAATACCATGGACTATTTCTAGCAGTTTGACAATACATAGCATTGACCTTGCTAAGAAGCAAGGATACCCGTTCTCTCTTTCACAAGATTGAGGGCATCACCAGATTTACTTACTGGCATTACTGCTCCCTCCTCTAATAATGTATTTTGTGAATTTGCCCTCCAAGTTTAATGGAGGACAGTGCTAGCAATCTGGAAAATTTGGCAACATTACTCATTGTAAAAAGCCTATTTACATATATTAAATATGCTTTACTTAATTCTAATAACTAGACATCCCTGAACATCCCAGCAGCATTGAACCTCTCAGGTACCCACGCAGCACTCAGCATGCCTTTGCTGTTTGGCTAGGTTAATTTATGCAGCTGAGTCAGCTAATAATCACTGCAAAGGAAACGGATCCAGATGTTTACTGTAAAGCACCGAGTTCTTTTGACAGGGACATTTACCATCACTGCAGAAAATAATAAAGCAACGTCAGGCAAAAGACCCATCTACTATAACAATCTAGCTCTGGCCTGTAGCAAATGTTGGGTGAACAGCATAAAAACAGGGCAAGCTTATGGTGATACTACTCAAAATACTCTCCCAGTCTTCGGTCATCTGCAGCATAAATACTCCTAAACCAGTGATGGTGGCTGTTTTGAAGAGCCTTGACTGAGTTTTCTTCCATTAATCCATCCAGTAAGATTTGAATCCCTATAAACACTTGCATTTACAACCTCTTGTGGCAAGGAGGTCCAATGATGTGGCAAGGATCTTCTTCCAGTTTATCTTGGTTGTCTGCCTGAAGCATTAGTTCTAGGAGAAGGATTCCATGGTGGAAGGTGTAGAGCAACTCTTATTGGACTCTTCAGGCTGCTTTCAGAGGCACATAAAGGAGATGTTGTCGTGGTTTAGGCCAAACCGGCTACTGGGGATGTGGGGGACCCCAGATGGGACCAACAGATGCTCCCCTCTACCCCTCTTCAAAGAGAGAGGCCGAGGAGGGAAAAAGAGACTTATGAGTTTAGAAGGAACTAAACTACTTTAATGAAATATTAATAATAAAATAAAAGGAAATAATGAAATATATACAAAACCATATCAAGCTCCCAGGATGACAATCACGACACCGGCTGGCGCTGGGGCAGTCCCAGGCTGGACTCAGTGACAGACAGGAACCGGATTCTGGATCTGCATTCAGGATCGGGACCAAAGGCAGACGAACAGAGAGAGTGCTCCTCAGACGCTGGCCACTGAAGAAAGAGAGCGAGAGCTGACCCTTTGATCCCTCAGCTTTTATCCTGAGCATGAGGCAGATAGGATGGAATACCCCATTGGTCTGTTTTGAGTCACCTGTCCTGTCCGCTCCTCCCCGCAGGTGGGACCCCACTGTGCTTTTCCGCTTCCAACCCTCCAACAGACCAAGTAACAAAGTTAGTTACCCTTGGGTGTTACAGCAGTAAGTATAAGCAAGAGCCTCTCCGCATACCGTGCCTGGGCATCAGCTCTAAACATTGGTCTGATCACTCTGAGAGAGCGAACATTGTCTGCACAATATGCTGTTGATTTCAGTAGTTAGAAGAGGCCCAGCTAAGAAGCAAAGTTACTGAACAAAATTAGTCCTGTTTTACCTCAAACCAGGACAGATGTCCACACGGCAAGCTTTGAAAGCAGGAGTAACTCATGTTCAGTGAGCGAACTGTAACTGGGAAGCAAAAACCAAGGTTTTGGATGAGCTCTGGCCTCCTCACTATGTTTTCTCTCTTCCATGTGTTTGCAGCTTAGTCCGCTTTAAAAATAAGCACAACTTATTTAAAAATAAGTTAAACAACTCAGCCTCCTTGGAAAAATGATGTGAATGTTCAGATAGGGCTGGACAGAGTACAAGGCATAAGAAAATTCAGAGCCGTTTTAAAATCCAGGTGTGCTTCAATTTGTTATGCCGTGGGACTGACCCACTGCTGGGTGTCAGTGCTGATACTTGTAGTTTCTCCTGCAGTTGTCACTCTCCAAGGCAACTCCTACCTGCACTACTCTTGCATGTTGATCCCTGTTATAATTTATCAATGTTATATCTGCCCCATTCTGTACTCTGATTAAATTAGAATCCCATTAACCACAGTTGGCTGTCAGACAAAGGAAATGTCTGATCTTATTTTCAATATAAGACATGCCCTCTGCTCTGCTGCACGTCAGAAAATTTCCAAGGAGTGATAAGGCTGCAGTTTTGATAGGATTCCTACATTTCTCTAAGGATTTGTTGAAAATGTGGCAGCTTGGTAGTTGAATATTAGATTCTTAAATTGCACAGTGCAGTGTCGATGTATTGTCTATGACATACAAAGTACTTCCTGAAGAGCTGTCCACTCCCTGGCACTACTTGAGAGCAATCCTTTCGCAGCAGCAGGCAGCAGCCACCCTCCAGCGATGCCACAGCAGCAGGAGGACCTGAAGAAAGCCCCCCCCCTTCAATGCATTAGAACAATCATGCCAATGGAAACTGTGTCCTGTTTCAGGATAAATGGCAAACCAAGTTTGATGGTCCTTTGAGAAGTACTGACAAAACCTGAATTTAATGTGCTCTGTGTTTTTTTTCCTTTTTGTTGAAAGAGCAGGATATCAGTAGAGCATTTGTCTCAAGGACCATATGCTGAATATTCCCTTTGGCACTTCTAAGAAAGCCCACAGGCCTTGCCACAGCATTCAAAGGATTCCTTACACATGTCAACCTTACCTATATTATCTGGTCGTGTTCCTATAGGGATTACAAGTCCTTACTCGTCAGATGATATTTTAAATGCAACATGATTTGCTGTTTCATGTTGAGGATATTTGGCGAATCATCAAAATCTCTGCTTGCTTGCTATTGTGTTAATATTTGCTATTTTCCTTTAAAAGGCAGTCTGTCTTCTGCGATCCTTGAAATCAGGTTGCTGAACAGCTTAAAGTCTTTAAAACAGCGTGCACCTGTTTTGTTCTTTTGGACCATTTTATGCTTTCTACTAAGCACTAATAAAACAAAACTGAAATACAAGATTTATTTTTTTAATGTTCACTCCTTAACTGTGCATCCTTCAGGTTGAGCTCAGCTAATCTCTGGATTTCGACATCAAATTTTATGGTATTTATCTGTAAAACTAATTTTTACCACACAATACTCTCACTTGAGAAAATCCCCAAATCAAAAATTTTTGTACGAGGTACATTTGTTTTATGCTATTAAAGGAAAAAAAAATACCTTCAGACAACTAAGCAGCTGCAATCTTTTCTATAGACCTTATTTATCTGATATTAGCTGAATGTGGATTGCACTTCATAGAAACAGAAAGAAATCCCTGCTCTAAAGCAAGTGTCTGCAATGCCTGTAAATGTCAGTCAACCCTCTCCAGATCAAAAATTAATTGTGCACCCACCATGAGAAAGGGAGCAGGTTGAAGCACTTACAATATTGTGCTCTGTCAGGTTATTAGGTTTTCACCTCAGGAAATTCAGCTTCAAATGCTATGTAACCTACCTTAGCTGGTCACTCTGGAGCATGTATGCAATACACACAAAAAGTTAATAAAAATACATCAGGCACCCCCCGCTGACAGCTATTTAATTACCAGTCATTTGCTGCTCACACAGAGGAACAGCATGTTGTCCTCTCGGGTGCTTCATTAGTACCATCCAATTTTGGCTATGTCAAGGTTTATTTTGTGGTCAGTCCTTTGAAAACAGAAAAATCAAATATAATAAAAATATAACCTGTAGTGTTATAACTGTCAGGGTAGCAAATATTGCCCTACTGAAATCAGACCTTCCAGCTTGGTTTTTCACAGGCTTATCATTTCTTTTTTGTTATTATTGTTTCCAACTATTTTGAGGATAAGAAGGAAATTTCAAAAAAAATTTCAGGTTGTATTGTTCTTCAACAGAGTGTTATGCCCAGGGCTTTGAGCTGCTCCATCACAACAGACCTGCAGGGGATTCTAGGTGTGCTCAAAGGATTAATCCTTCTCCTTTCATCCACAGCACAGCTCACCAATTTATTTGGTCCCTCAGTCAACCCAAAGGTTAGTAAGCACCAATAAGCATTACAGAAATGCAGTGTTTGCAGCTGATTAAAGATGGGAAAGCACCAGCTGTGATGCAGTGCTTCCTTCTCCTCCCTTAATTTAGAGCTCCATTCTGGCTAGGGGTGTTTAAATAACCAGATCCCATCCTATGTTCAGAAAGAATGAGATTAAAGTGAAAGACTCTTTAAAAACATCTCGTTGGAACATCTAGGAGATTCTTGGGCCTCTTCTGCCATCACATTTTTTGGTTTTCCTTGCTCGGCACGACAATCACAACAGCTCCTGGATTTATATACTGGAAGGGGATTAACACATCCACAACGCTATTTTTCAGAAGGTGCAATTTATGTTTATCTTCCTCCTGCTGCTAGTCCCATCTATTGATTTCCAGCTGCTGACTTTTTACCTAAGCCTTGCTGCAGAGGGAGATTTAGTCAAATGAAAGGTCCACACCTGTTCTTTATGAAAGGTTCAAGGTTCTTTAAATCTTTTTCTGGAAAAGGACTGTGGCTCTGCGCTGGAGCTATGATCATCTCATCATTTATTCCACCTGGTCAGCCTTGTTTTTCATGTCATGGTCACTTAATAAGGATGGCAGCCCTAAGCAAATTGGGTGCTTTGTCTCTGGGGTTGGATCTGTTCTGAGCTGCCTGTTTGGACTAAGTTTTGCTGGGAAGGAACTGGGTGGAGAGTGCTGTATTTGTTTTCCAGGACATGTCTGTATGCCACTGCAATACCTGCTAGCTACTGTGAGCTCCAGCTCCGGATTTCTTCTGCTTTTATTGAATAATTGACCCTTCATCTCTGTTGCATGAAATTGTTTACAAGGTAGGTGGTATGTGCTGTCAGCCAGTTCAGGTTACCAAGAGCTTCAGTTGGTTTTACTAACTCTTTTAACTTGCTGTATTTCCAGCCAAGCCCAATGAACAATCATGGCACTTTGTTGTGGTCAAAGCACGGTAAGTTCAGGCTTTGCAACTATATGCAGGGGCTTTGCTGTCAGTGACTAATTCTTTTAGGACTTTCTTTCCAGAGGCTCTATGACAAGTTTAAGTTCTCTCCTGAAAGCTGCAGCCATCCAAGCTGGAGAAGGCTCAGGCTGGTATTCCTTTCCGCAGCTGTGTCTCCTTCCCAAGCTTGGTGAAGGACTGGTTCCAACACCGATGCTCAAACTGCGAAGAAGCTATCTGCTGAGCTAGCTCCAGCTCACGGAAAATGTCCTTTGGAAAATAATCACGCTTGGGATCGCTGCTGTTCTGCATGGATGATGCTGTGCACTAGCAGTAACTTTTTGTGTATTGCTGAGCTATTTCACAGTTCAGAAGCACACAGATCAGATGATCCTGTAGCACTGTTGGTTCCATGCTTTTCTATTTCTTGGTTAACCTCAAGATGTCTTAACAGAAGTGATTTTTTTGGCTGGCTTATTCCCTCAGCTAGTTTAGATTCTGGACATGCCAAATCCTAAATATTCAAGTGTGGGGTTTTTTAAATTCTGTTTGGTGAGGTTTTTGGAGCCAGTGCTGATATGCATAAATAGCAGTAATTAAGTAGGGATCATGAAGTAAATTTATTTGTATAATCCAGAGAAAAGTTTTTAAGAGGTATTTTTATACCCTGCTTTTTCATTAAGAATGTGGACTCATCAAAGCAATGTGTTTGTGGGAAGGTACAGATTTTTGAGAATAATTTCTTGGATACAATTCTGACTAAACCTAGAGAGCTGGACCAACCTCCTGAGTAACCAGCTACTGGTATTTAAGGTAAAAGTGTTGGATCCAATTTCCTCTTTAAGATTGGCAGACCAGGAACTTGAATTCAGATTCTTTGCACACAAAATATGTTCTAATCATGTTGTGGCTGCTGGGGAGACACCAGCCTTTTATGATCTTATTTTCCATAGACTGTTTTGGAAGAATTTGTGCTATTCCTAACACAGATTGGGGAAAAAAAACCATTCTCAAATATTCGTGCAGAGGGAAGCATTTTCCTGCCTTGCTGTAGTGCAGACTTTACAGTGGATAAATGTACAGATATTGCAATGGTATTTGCAAACTCTAAAATACAAATCCTTATCTTTCCTTATTTCACACTTTCACAATCCAAACCTTGTCTCTTCCACAGCTTTTAAAGAAAAGCTTTGCTTGTTACTGCAGCAGGAACAACCTAATCTTGTAATATGGCCTAAAAATCACCCACACAGAGCTCCAGGAACCAGGTTGAAAAGTTAATTGCACCTTCTATGCTCAAATGTAGCATTATTGATTAGGAACACTTCTTTAAAAAGAAGATTATTTTTTTCCATGCTTCCAAGCTTTGTTGCCCAGATAGTCAGATCTACTTTCAAAAATCAGTGGCTTTGAACTCCACTCATCAGTATAAGTTCGCTAGCTGAGTTAATCTTGGTTTGTAGGAAATAAGAAAGGTATATCCAGTATTATGTTCCTGGAAGTATTTCCAATCTTTGGCAAAACACTGTATTTTTAATGACTTGAAATCTTGTTTTTATCTTGTTGAAGTTGAGATGAGAAAAATACAATCTATAATACTTTTCTTTTGCTATATCTACTAAAGTGCCAACACTGTACTTTAAAAATATTCCTATAACTGAGGTTATTACTGGCTTCTATATACTAAAGGAATAGGATATGTATACTTTATAGATGTAATTAGTCACCTACCTTTTTTTTTTCCATCTTTCATGATGAAAGAAAATTCTAACTTTTTCTGCTTCTTTTCCCAAATTCAGCCTGGCAGGCAAAGATTCACCACAGGCAATAATGCCAAGTGCTTTCTCTGGGGATCCCTTTACCTTGGCTGTTGACTTACAATTTTTTTTTTTCCTAGTTTAAGGTCTGATTGAAAAAAAAACCATTCATTTTTAGTTTGCTAAATTTAAGAAGTAGAAAAATGCAAGATGAGGAGGAAAAGCACTGCCCAAATAAAGCCATTAAATTTCACTGATTTAAAAAGTCACTGCATCTTTTCGAGATGTTTGTTGTGTTATAGTCCTCTCGGAGGAGACAAACACTTTACTTAAGCCGGCTGTCAGGTTTAGTGGAGCCGAGCAGTTACCCTCCCTGCCCAGCGGCACGCTAGTAACTTCAGAGCTCTGCCACAGATCATGTGTAAATGGTACCTTGTTAAAGTGTTACCTTCACATCTAGAGGTGTTAGCATCTCTCAGTGCCTGGTGTATTTCCTAAAAGTTTACAACAGCCAGTTCAACTACTAGAATAAAAATTAGCATGAGGATGTTGGCACAGCTGCTAACATAGTGAGTTTGAAACTCAAAGAAACAGTCAGACATAGTTACACTCTGCATCCTAGTAACTCTTCTTCATTCCCACTAATTGTTATAACTATAGAGACAAAAACCTTCATTTGAGCATTTTAGTCGGGGAGGTCATGAAAGCAGCCACAATGACACATTCTTGATTGTGAAGGGGAACAAACACGCATGCTTTCCAGACGTCCAACTATTTGGTGACTGTGACAGAGCCTTCAAAGACGAACAGCATCATGTTCACCACAGCCTTTTTCCATGAGAATTACAGCAACCCTTGAAGGACCCTTCTTAAGCAAGCACAGGACAGTGAACCCTGTAGCACAAGTCAAAATTGCCATCTTGTAGGATAGTCATGAATATTAAATGGAACTCTAAAATGATTATATGGAAGTTGCCCCGCCTTGCTAAGTAAATGAGCTTTTCCTCTGTATTCAGTCTTTTTGGGTGAAATAGATTTGTAGCGGTGTTTTGGTTTTGTTAGTATTGAAGAGTCAACACAGGTCAGTGAGCAAACTGAATTGTCGTCTGTCTGCGTGAAACAGAATTGCTGGCTATGTCTTAATCGGCAGCGAGCCTGGGGAGTCAGAAAAACCTCTCAGCCCAGCCTGCCTTCCCTGCTGCATGGGCAAAGGGACTTTCTGGGTGCTGGTGTGAAGCATGGTCACAGCAAACAGCTCCTCGGGAATAGCCACTGCTGCTAGGCTTGGCCAGTCCTCATAGAATCACTTTGCACAGTGAAAGAAAATTTTTTTTCACATTTATGTTTTCTAACAGGCATCAAAAGTGATTTCCTGAGATTAGTGCAGTATAAAATTTTAACTTGCTTTGTATAGCTTCACTCTTTTTAAAAGTTTTCTCCTCTAAAGTATGATGTGCTTCGTCAAAGGCAATTTTATTCTTTTATCAGCAGCAGCTTGGGATGGGCATAATATTTACAAACGATGCCATGAACGAGTTATGCAAATCACCCAAATGAGAACCAGTAAGCTTTTATATCCTGCCAAACAATCGTGTATTGTAGAAATGCCACATTTTACAGTCAATTTGAGAAATGTTTTAGAGACTTTAAAACATTAGTGCCCTATTTTTCATATTGCTCAACATATACAACAGGATTTGTTAGTACCATGAGTCCAACAATGCAACCTTTGGAATACAAAGGAAAAAATAACCGTAATAGATTTTAGAAACCTAAGTGACTTTGAAAAGCTTCTTGGAACTTTATAATACTGTCAATTTTTTAAAGATCTTGTCTAAAATTGAAAACCTGTATGACTGCAAAGAGGCAATCTGTGCCTTTCTACTAGTATAAAAATACTGTTTCTTAGTGCATGTAAGTGAGCCATTATAAAATAAATCAGCAAAAAGTAATGGATTCTCTTAACATATTAAGCTCTCCAAAGGGCTCATCTACACTGCAGGATTTACTAGTGTCTGAGCTGAGCTGAGGATCAGTGACTGCGTGGCCACATTAATTGTGATTTATTTTTTTTTAATGTTGTTTTATGTTCCCTTTGGCAGGGTCCTGAAGAGCATCAGTTTTAGGAGGTTCTGGCTTCCCAAAGTGGGGTTCCTTGGAGCCACACACCTAAGGGACATTTGCAAGACCCCTTGTTTCCTAATTCACTGTGGGGCTACTAGTGAAAGACCAGCGGAGCTGATTGTGTGTCAGCTTCTTAGCTATCGCTAGCTCATTTTTGAGTGACTTATCTAAATTTGAAGACACTATTGAATTATTTGTAAGCATTTCTTTTTCCAGCTCACAAGGGGCATGTGGATTCTTGGATTAAAAAACAGCACAAGTTTTCCCTTGGAAAGAAAATGCTAACCACAGTAGTAATCCATGCAACTATCCTCCCCAAAGTCACAGGAAGAAATTGAGGATCGTCCTTGGGGGGGAAAATACACAGCAGCAAATATTTAACTGATAGGTAATAGCAAATTTGTGGCAACTACAAAATAATAACTTTTTTAAATGTGTTTCTATGTTTTTTTCCAGCAAAAATGTTTTCATGCCATAGTACATCTGAAATTCTTACAACAGCTTTCCACCTTCTCTGTAAAGAGCTAGTAGAGGGGGCTTATTTTTTTTAAAGCTCTTCTAAGTCTTCATCTTACTGCCAGACTTTATTAAAAGGTTACAGAGTGACGATACTTCTTTTCTGGTGTTTTACCCAAGTTTGTGTACTGAGCCCAAAGCCCTTGTTTTGCATCAGGCGGACAGTGTGCGTCTTTTTTTTTTTTTTAAGCAGTTAACTATTTACTGCTGGATAAGGGCAGACCTGGTGATTTTCCATCATTTGGGTTTCCAGTAAGTCTTTTCTGTTAAGGCGCACAGTAATTTGGTTTTGATTGAAACCATGACAGAAGCACCTGCACTGAGTTTCTGGGCTAGACGAAGCCCTGGCCAGGCCCTGCCAGCAGTGGGGACAAGGGGAGTGCAAGGGAGGGTAAAAGTAAATGCATAGGGTTAAGTATGAAGTAGAGAAGAGGGGGCGAGGAACGCCCGCCCATGCAGTAAAACCTGTATGAGGAAAAAATGTGGGGGGATCAGCACAACTGGCGGGTGAGGAGACAGGAGGCGGCCATCTTGGCTGTGGAGGCCTGTGCTGTGCCCGTTGGCACCTGCTGGAAGCAGAGCCCGTCCCTTTCCGGAACCTTCTCCACAGCACGGCCTCTGGCGGGGTGGCACCAACTGCGGCTCCTCCACACCACCTGCCCATCGCTGGCAGCTCCTCTGCTGGGCAGAGCCACAGGGGGTAACTGAGTCCCCTGAGAGGCTGCCGGACACCCAGAGGAGATGTCCTGCAGGGAGAAGCCACTGCTGTGAGCCATGTAGTTGGGGTGAGCTTCCACGTTTCGGTCGGAGCGCTTCCCTTCAGTTTAGTGCACCCCATAGGATTAGTGAGGGTGAGATGGTGCTAGTGTTTCTGTTTTCTTCATTTGATTGAGATGTAAAAGTTACCAAGTTTTGCTCCTCCTGAGGGGAGTACAGCCCCGAGTGCTGCTGGCTACAGGCCGAGGGGCATCACACTACCCTGTACAGCAAGGAATTACAGCTCATTTCTGTGAAAACATGCCTTTGGAATGATTACTTTCCACACAAATTTAGTTCAGTATCAATGTGCTACTACACAAAGATATTAAAAATTGTGCCTCTCTGTACCCCTGAAGGACCGTGGGGCTTCTCTAGCTGCATCTTCTTCCCTGCACTTTTCCCCGTTCAGAAAATGTCCTCCCCCATTCCTGCAGAGGGGTGTCAGGTGCTCCTGCTTCCAGCCTGAAAACCACTTGCACCAACTCCTGTCCCTAAACTGCCAGCAACCAGTGACATATTTACAATAACTTAGTTCGTTAGGCTAAGTGTTCGGACTGAATGATAACGTTACCACTGCTATGAAGCGCCCTACAAGTTTTTGGCATTGAGATAAGTAACTATTATACTTAGTTCTGCTGGCAAGTTATATTATGAGCTATCTCACCAGTGCTATGGCATGTGCAATATATATTGCACGTGTTCCAGGGACAGGAAGGGATGATGAATGGGTAATATGTGGCCTGCTTTCTGCTTCTGTTGATAAGTGACTGATAAAGTTGACCAAATAGCTAGATTAAGTAAACAGAGCCTACATAACTCATTCCAGGTGAATAACTGTTTACAAATTATCAATTGTTATCTGCAAAATTTTCAATTAGGAATGATGGATCCCATTCCTGTGTAGAAGTAATGGGCCAGTGATTACATGTATCAGGTATGTGGACAATAAAATTGGGCATCTGACGATGCTCATCCTCAGGACAGGAACTGGCAAGAAATAGAAGAGAAACAAATGCTCTTTGGACCAAGTGCAACAATTTTGACTTCAGCAAAGAACAGGAATCTGATACAATAGAGGCTTAGGGATTTGGCTCCTAAATGCAATCAGAATAATTTGTATGCTCTTTTAGAAGCTATTGTAACTAGTTACTACTCAAGGACCAATTTCCATCTCATTCCCATGAGTAGTGTTGCAGAAAATGTAGAATGTGTATCTTTTTATTAGAACAGGAAGAAATGCCCTGCTAATATAATACCGCTTCATTTCATAATTCACTGTAGGAATGAGAATGGTATTTCAGAGCTGTTGATGTTTCAAGCTCATGTTTCTTTGTCCAAAGTAAAATGCTGAGTACAAATGATGTTGAGTTAAACAGATTTAGTTCATCAACGGCTGTGTCGTATTCCTACCACATGTTAAAGGTGGGGGATGGTTTATGTTGGGCTCTGTATGATCAAGTGCTTGCTTTTAATTTAGTGAGTCGTCTCTGCACATCCTGATAACAAAACATGGCTTCAGATTCCTGAGATAAATTGAGTGCCAATTGCACATCAGAGAGAAAATAACTTGGCTTGCATAGCCTAGATTGATCCACAAAGTAAGAGGTTATAAACTGTAATGGAAGTGCTGACACAACCAAACGAGATAATACACTCCAGTACAGCTATCAGCGCAGATGGAACATGCGGCTCTGAAGTGTCTCGATGTGGTCCTGACCACTCCTGCTGGAGTAGAGCTGATCAACGCGGGGGAATTAAGGTGATGCATGAGAGCTCAGTGGTCCCTGGGGTGCTCTCCCTCTTGGGGGTTTTGGCACCCTCTGCTGTCCAGTCTTTGAACCAAAAAAAAGTAGAAAATTGGACTATACAGGGGACATAAAGAGCCAGAGGGAACTCTTAAATCAGCAATTTTGGTAATCAAACCCCCACACTCTTTCTTGCTGCAGCAAGCTGTGAAGGTTTAAAAGAATTCTTTTTCTTGCTTCATAATAGAAATTCCATAATTACATTGACTCTGTTTCTCATAAACAAGGTGACCAAGTCTTGACTCCTAGTCCCTCCATAAGGCTTCCTGACTATTCATGTTGTTACAAAGGACAAAGGCTCTGGTCCTGGAAGGGTCTTAGGTATGCTAGGGCACAGGGAGGCTTTTACTGCCTCAGCAAGGCCTCTGCATGCTTGTCACAGAGTTAAAACAACTGTGCCACAGTGGAAACACGTGGGTTCATACCTAACATCTGGCATGACTGTTCTTGCTACATGAGCATCTTGTGCTGCAGCTGATAGCGCTGAAAATTGTATAGGGCACCTTATGCATGTTGTAGCTATTTAGCTAACTGCTTATTCACTCTAGGTTTTTTTGGAAACAATTAACAAATGCTCGCCTTGACAGTGAGAACACAGAGCTTTACTTTTGCTAACAGGAACACGAAGGGGCACCAGGCTCTGCAGTAAGGGGAATTTAAAACCAGAGAACTCTGGAAACAGGATGCCCTTTTCTACTGTGTAACTACCTCATTGAATACCATCCTCACATTGATTGACAAGGTGAAAAATGTTCCCTAGAGTAGCATAGCAGCCTGTAAGTAACAGTCTTTGTTCTGTTCCTTACGTATTTTGCTTTTTGGATATGCACTTGCACACTCTATTCAAGATAAAAACAGAAACTTATCAGCCCAGATCATGCAACACCTGCAGTGCAAGTCTTCCCTTTATAGGATACAGGAAACCAAGGCTGTGCTTCCCAGTAGAGGTTCTTCCAATGACTTTGATTATTAAATGGTTTTCAGTCATAGCTTTATCACTTTTGAGTTTTCAGAGGCTTCAAGTATGATAAATCAATGTTGGTTTAACAAGAGTAGGACAAAGCACCCCTTCTTCTGAGGGCACAGAGATGCTCGATCCTGGCAGACATTGCCTTCATTCCTCTTCTCGGGTTAGCTCAAGTTGTGAGTAATGTTCCTCTGGCAGTTAGTCTAGAGTCCCAGAACATACACGTAATCCAAGGCAATATATACATATATCTGTGTAAGGCATGTTGCATGGTTTTCATATGTGGTGGGGAATGCCTCCTCCCATACAAGTCGGGGACCATAACAACTTGCCCTAGCGTGCCCTGGAGCTGTGTGGTTTCAGGGTACCAAGTTCAACTAGAAGCTCTTCTCTGCAGGAGCTGGCTGACTCCTGCCTGTGCCTGCTTGTGTCCACTGTGTGCCCTAGGGAAAAAAAATTTGGGGAATGCAGCTATAGGGTAAATTGCCACTTGTTTCTCTTATTGTTTCACTTCACTACAGCAGTCTCCCCCACTCTGCTTCCTTAACAGAGCATAAATAACTGGACTTTACTAGCTCAACCACTTTTCTTTCCATACCCACTATGCTTCTCTTCGCATCTTCTCAGACCTGGAGGATAACTAAAGATTCAGAATGCTCATACTCATTTCTACTATAAGCAGAAGAAATACACTGATTCTAAGAAATTTCACATTTGGAACTAGCTCCGGTTTTCTGCCTATAACAAGCCATGATTTTCTAAGTAGACTGCAGCTCTTCACATTCAGTCTCAATGAAAATAAATGGAGGAAGTGCAGAAGACAGCACTGGCACAATTTGCATACAGTCTTTGAAAACAAACATCGGACAGTGGCAACCTGAAAACCAGCTTTATATTAGCTCTTGCTGCAAATGTTGTGTTCAAGTCAAAGAAAGAAAACATGACCTTGTGGAAAAAAATAACCCTCACTCTAGCATTTATCTGCAAAAAAAAAAAAAAAAAAAGATAAGAAACCGTTTATTTTAAAAGGACACAGAATAGATAGAAACCTGAGTGGTAGGAAAAAGCTAAATAAACCCAGAATCCTTATTTGAGATCTCCAGTGAGTGGAAGCCATGGTACCTAGCACTGTCTGCACACGGGACACTCTGTTGCTGAGCTATATATTCAACCACAGATTGGTTTCCCCAAGCATCAACCAAGACATTGTTTTTATTGATTTATTTTGCTATCTTCCCACTGCAGTGATAGGATGACAAAAGAACCACCTGTGGGTATCCTAATATATCTAATGCCAGCGGATTTTCAGGTTGAATAAAAACAATAAATCTTTCTAGGTACAAAGGGGAAACCATGAAGTAAGTTAATTTGGGAAACTAAAGAGCATGATTTAGGAATATTGGATCTGTTAGAATGGATCAGACTGGTCCTCCTGGTTTACTGTCCTCTCTCCAGAGCTATTTCCTAATGGATGACACACAAGAAGATGAAATAAGCCCCAAAATAGTTAACTGTTCAGTGACACTTCAAGGGACTGGCCTGCTTTCTGACAGTGTAGCAATAGTAGCAGTAACCATGAGATCTGATTCTCACTGTATTATGCACAAGTGCTCCAAAAATTAGGTGACATTTCTTAAAGAACCCAGATATAATGCAGATGCTCGTGGCTGTGCTGATCCTTGCATTTATAGTAGGACGCAGCCTGTATTTTTCCCTACGGCAGAAACAGTTAGATTTGTTGTACAACTGCCTGTTAAATTAAGGGAGAAAAATGAATAAAACATGGTAACCTGTTCAAATTGCACTAATATATTCACAAATCAAGGCTAAAACAGTAGCTAATCAAAAGATAGGTGTAGATTCTAGCACAGTAGAAAACAAAGTTCTCTTTCTCCACAGTTCCCTCAATGGCGTTTTCCTGTCTCCTCACTTCCATTGAACAAGCTGAACTTGTCCTTGCGAGGCTGCTCCCTAAAAACGCGCATTAAGCCGTCATGCTAACATAAGGCTCCTCAGTTCTAATCTACTTCAAACCAGTAATTTTACACTCTTGAGCTTTCTACTAGTAAAAGCGTCCAGAGTAACACACCTCAGAGATGTAGTATTACTCTGCTTTCCCCTAAACAGGTACGGCATGGGCTGCAATGGATGAAGTTCCCTACTGCTGCTTTGCGAATGTATCTCAGCCCTGACTCATTCTGAGATGCATCTGGAAAGGTTAGTTTTTGCTTCATAGGAATTTCAACTCCTGGTTTCTGCATTGTATTTCTTTGTCTAAATTTTGATTCCGACCTCAGGAATCTAGGCATTTTTCTTACCCCTCATCTTAGTTTTTTGATAATGAGGCTACAAGATGATATATACATGAGCACTGCTATTTATGTAGCTCAAGAGTGCAGTTTTGCATGACCTGGCAAATTTTCTAATATACTTAACACTTCTTTAGATTGCTTAAAGGAACATAAATAAGGACTCCGTGTATCTGCTTTAATCTATGCCCCTGAGACCCCAAATAATATTGGTACTGGTTGCCTCTGTAGAGTCAAGGCTGTAATACACACATGCCAACTTCAGATCTGCACCCTTCTCAGACACAAGAAGAAAAATCAAATTGAAGTGAAGATATAAGAGCTCGGGAGATATTTCAAAGGAAGCCAATAAAAGAGAAAAGCTAGAAACTGACACTCACCAATAACAGGATTCTTAAAGCCTCAAATTCGATAAACCCACAAACCAAAAGAAATTAAGCAGGCTTTGCTGCTCCAGGATGGCATGCTATGGGATTTTAACAAGATTCATAGGTATTAAAAAAGTAACAGCATAAATTGGTTATTTAAAGTCAATATTGATTTGTTGCCAGATTCTGCATATCAACAATTGCACTTGAGTGTCCATTTACTTTGCTCAGAAATAAATATTCCTGCCCAGCTGCATGTGTTAGTTGAAAAGAATCAGTTTTCACACAGTGGCAAAGGGACAGGTTGTTATCTCAAGCCACATGGTTCATTGATTTATCAGTGGTGGTGTAAATACAGAAATTTATAGGGATGCTGTCAAGATCATTTATTTAAAAGCTTTTTTTTTTGGAAGAAGAATGATAGCATGTTCCCAGGTAAGAATGTGAGAAGCTTTCTGAGTATTTGGATGTACTAGTTGGTTGAGGTAAATTATCTCCATTTGGTGTTTCTCGCTGACAGAGTTAATTTATTTGTACAAAAGTATTTAATGATGCAGGGAGATTGTTATTGGTGGTTTAATTATTGTTTTGATCAGAGCTTCTGTATGGGTGGTAGTACTCTTAATAAGATAATCATACTTTTTCATCTGTTAATGAGTCTTTGGAGTATTCCCAACACAGTTTTAAGTCTTAGTTGTTTTCCCGCTCTTAGTTTAATTTCTGTGTTTCATTTGGCTTGCATAATAAAATGAGATGGGCTGCTTTACTGCTGTTTATGATCTGTCTTCCTAATCTGTTTTTCTTTGCTTGGACTGATCAGGATTTTCCAAAACTGCATAAATATTCTAACCGGGGGGGGGGGGGGGGGGGTGGCGGGGAATCACTTTGCCTGTAAATCGAAACAAATAAGTTGGGTATTTGTTCTTAGGTAAATTACACTCTTTTTATTTTTTATTTTTTTTTGCGCAATCTCATGGTGGTATCTAAACTTTATCATTAAAAAGCATGTTGTCTGCCTCTCTTTTCCATCTGTATCTCTTAAAAAAACCCAAAACATTTCCTGTATCTCTTCCTGCCAACACTTGCTAATCAGTATTGGCAAGATCACAGTCAAATACAGCAAAATACTGACAATACGGGCAGTATTTGAACGTTAATCTTAGCAAGAGTATGCCTTTACTGGAGTCAAAGGTACTTCAGTATTGGGTGTTGATGGTAACTGTCTTGTACAGGTGTTAAATTGAATTGTACAAGAAGCTGGAAAGCAGATAGAAATGTTAAGAGGAGAACCATAAAAGAGCAAAGTTAATATCACATAAATAGAGGGGCTTTGCTTTTCTGTAGAGATGCTTATTCTAGTTCTTATGGTATCTTGTATATAAAGTATTTATATGCTCAACTTTTCACTGTTTTGTGACCGTACTTGCTTTCCCTCTAATTGATTTTTTATTCTGAGTTTATTTGGCCTGAACCTTATTTGCTTTGAAGTCAGTAATGGTTGTGCTACAGTAGTGTGCATACAGAGATGGCCCACACTGCAGAAACGTAAGAGCCATGGGGGACATGAAGAAGCAAGTGGTGTCCAAATGTTCACGTGTGCTGCCTGCCACAAGCACAAATAGTATCTCGCTCTAGAGGACTGAAATTCATATAGATGCCTACTACAAAAATTGTACTGGGAGAAGGTGATAGTTAGGAAATTCCTCCTTCTCCTCTGGAATGTTCTCATCCTCTTGATGCCATGGGAAAAGAAATGTAAACATGGACACATATACTAGAATACATTTCTTCCTCTTTATTTGCCTGTTGTGCTAACGTCGCTTGTTGACTGAACATCTCACAGAAACTGGAGGAATTATAAACCTTGCAGCAGTCCAAAGTGAACATCACTTAGTGAAATCTGACCCTGTTTAATCAGTCTATAATTAAAACTAAATCAAGAAAGCAAACTCAAGGAGTTAATGAGAAGTGCAATCTGATTGTAATATTAGAATCCAAATCTATCCAGCCACTCCAGGAAGCCTGACCTTAAGGTGAAATGAAAGAAATCTTTTCTATAGCATACTATTCTTACAGCAAAAAAACAATTTATTATTTTCTTCATTAACTAATGAATTTCAGTTTCATGTGAGTAGGTTTTTTCTAATGTGAGAACAACACAGCCTTAACCATACCTTTTGAATAGCTGCTGGAGGGGTTGAATAAAACTTCTTGATACCAATGGCTATTCCTGGGCAGTTTTTAATGCTTTGGATTAGCTTACTCTACAGCACAGCCACCAACCCTGCTCTGCACATGGAGTTTGTGCTGTGGTGACCAGGAGCATCTTTATGTCTCTTGCTGTAGTCAGTAAGCATTTTGTAGCAGTTCACACATTTGTTAGATAACTAGCAGCACTCTCATAGCTGTTAAACACGTAGTGATACTTGTGCCATACTTGGGTGACTGTCTTCTTACCTGCACAACTTCAGAAGCATCAGCTCGAATTGCTAAAGAATATTTTGCCTTTGACCAGAAACAAATCCTACTGCATGACAGCATGCAGTCAACGTGTGAAGCCAGCAGCTTCGGTTTGTGCTGTAATGTGCTGAAAACATTACACGGGCTCGGGGTTTAGAACAACCTGTGCTAGCAGAGTACTTCAGTACTAAAGGAAGTGCTCCCAATCCAGCTTTACCTTCAGAGCTGGGCGATGGCTTTTTGTTAGGTCATTGTTAGGATCTCTTTGAGACTGCTTCACTGTTTCTTATGTGATGAAGCGTTTCACTTGCGCCATCTCAGAGAGCTTCCAGAAGCAGCAGGAGACAGAAGGAGGCCTGGTAACATCCTGGAGACTGGTTACAAGAAAAAGAAAAAGAAAAAAAGGAAAAGGAAAAGGAAAAATAAAAATAAAAGAAAAAGAAAAGAAAAAGAAAAAGAAAAAAAGAAAAGAGAAAAAAAAAAAAAAAAGAAAAAAAGAAAAAGAAAAAGAAAAAAAAAAGAAAAAGAAAAAGAAAAAGAAAAAAAAGAAAAAGAAAAAAAAAAAAAAAAAAAAAAAAAGAAAAAAGAAAAAGAAAAAGAAAAAGAAAAGGAAAAAAGAAAAAGAAAAAGAAAAAGAAAAAGAAAAAGAAAAAGAAAAAGAAAAAGAAAAAGAAAAAGAAAAAGAAAAAGAAAAAGAAAAAGAAAAAGAAAAAGAAAAAAAGAAAGGACTGGAAGGAACTAGAGTGGAGGAACACGGCTTGCCGTATCTTATTTTATCAGATCAGGTATCACAGATCTGCAGAGTTAGCAATAATTTCCTATTTGGTACACATAGTGAACTGGAGAAAGGGCATCAACCACATCTGTAAGTAACTTAGGAAAACTGCAAGGTAACTTACAGTTTCTTCCCCCAGCTCTCCCAGGCTTTAGCCTGAGTTTTTCCCTCTCTGTTGTGACCTGTATAATGTGCCTTACATGTGCAAAGTCTTTAACTGTTTAACTATGAAAAAAAATATGAGAAGCTGGCAAGTATCCTAACAGCCAGTCACAGGAAGAACAAGGAGGGACCATGCCCTGGGGAAGGTGTAGGATGGCATGGCACTGCAATATCTCTGAATAGGGGCAACATTATAATAAAGCTTCCAAAGATATCTTCAAAGTGTCCCCTTCTGCTGGTAGCCTGGAGGGAGAAAATATTTATACATGCCCCTTTGCAGAATAGCATTTAAGCTATGTGAAAGATTGTGTGCTTTTATCTCCACCTGTGCACAGAGGGGCTTAGAATAAGGAGCAGGATTCCAGATCTGAAATACTGGACTCTCGTAAGGCTCATCTTGAGGCTTGTATCACTTCATCAGTGACTCGTTTCCTTTATGGGTGAAGGATTCAACTTTCTGCCATTATTCTAGAAAAGTTGTGAAGGAGTCTACTTTGTGTCAGTTATCTCCATTAATTATTACCGTATGAACCTGGGGAACCCCGCTAACACTGGACCTCATATATGGGGAGCTGTTGCACAAGAACAGATTAAAGCAAAACCTCTCTGAAAAGCTAAGTCTAAATAGACTAAACAAAGGGTAGGGGAAAATTTCACATATGTAAAGTGAACAGCATCATGGATGGTAAAAGCCAGGTTCTTTCATGAACTTGTTTTCCTTACAATGTTGGGAATTAATCTGTAGTGTAAAATAAACCAAACAACCCAAGTGAGTTACAATAAATATTAATAGGAAATAATAAAAACTGGGTGTACAGCAGTCAGGTGAAATGACATAGAAGCAAAAATGCAGGTGGAAAAAGCAGTCGAGCATAAAAGCTGAACTGGAGAGAAGGTGGAAAGTGGGTGTCCCATGCTTACAGACGCTTTCTTCTGCTCCTGCCAGCTGAGCAACTAACTAAAGGCCCTGTAGCCTTTTTTTGCCACTTACTTAAAATGACTGATAAGGGAGCTACATGGGCCCTGAAGCCTTCTTGTGCCAAGTCTGGAGTCTCAAAACCAGCAAGCAGGAGGGTGGGGAAGGGAAGGTACAGAGCAGACCGCTTGGATCTCAGTTTCTTCCTTCTACCCTACAGCTGAACTTGATCAAGCAGATCTGCACACCAATGAAATGCCTTTTAAAGAGAACTGTCTTGAATATTTGAAAGAAAGGAAAGTGTTGCCTCAATAACTATTAACATCCCCAATGTCCACACCATAAGCTACCAGCACATCTGGCACCTGCTGCTAACGGTGGGAGCATCCTTAACAAGGCCACTGAAGGAGATGGATGGTCTGAATTGCACTTACCTTGTGTGCCATCAGCATGCTTCTGCACCAGCAAAGGGAGGAGTCTGAGTGGCTCGTTCCTTGCGTCTCTATTTCTTTGGGGATGAACAGATTGTCTTTCACAGGGCTGTCAGCTGAGCCTTCCACCAACTTTAAAAATGACATGATTTTCAGAGTAAACAAAGTCTGAAAACAGGAAGAGCAAAGCAGAAGTCCAGGGATGTCACTCAGTCACCCACAGGAGGTTATCTTCTGGGTTAGAGTTAGTCTGATTCATTGACCACAGCAATGCCGACTGCAAATACTTCAACAGATGTCTCTGGTTATTATCCCAAAAGTACGAGCTGTACATTGATGCCCAGGGGAACAGTGGGGAGCATTGGATCTTAAAAAGTCTTTGGCAATTTTTGTTCTTCAGCACTGTAGTAAAATACTGTATATTTTGGGATAAGACATGCAGTTCTCGGCTAACATCTAAACATCAACCACATGTGCTGAGAAAGTCTCTGTAGCTAGGGAACACTTCATGAGTTCAAACCACTGTGTTGAGCTCCCTATAGAGCAGAGGGACTAACTCGGTTTGGTCTCAGCTCCCCTTTGGGCATCCTGGGCCATGTTGGTTTGCCCTGCAGCTCTTGCAATGCCCCTGTTTCCTTCACAAACACCAACTTTTGCCCCATTAAGGGGTTGGGTTGCAGAGGAGAGTTGCAAGGGGTCCCAGGATTTCAGAAGCACTCTTGGATACAAACAGTAATTCCAGTAAAACCAGTACATGGTACTCGTATGTCTACGTTAGGTCCAATCTCATAATCTTTACGCAAGCAAATCTACTACCCTAGAAGTAGGGAAAGTTTTAACCAACTTGTACCTAGTTTTAATTAATATATCTGTAATATAATCAATCACCTCTGCGTTTTGCTCCTGCAGACACAGGTGATGTTCCTGTAACTGAATTATGCCCACTTCACTGAAGGGGATTGCTCTGCTCCCTGAGTTATGGTGGAGTACAAGCGCAGGATTGCAAACCTGCACCAGTCATGTTCTCAGCACAAGGACGTACAGCTTGAGCCTGCTGCCTCTGCACTCAAAAGTTCAGTGCAGTCCCAGGAACTTCTTGGCACTTGCAGTCTATAGGAGCGTGGTCCTAATTAATATAGCAAAACAAAGCCAAGCAGAATGTTTGACTGAAAGGAGCAGAAAATCCTGCTTAGGGAGCTACTGGCTGACACGCCTGGGTACTGATTATCTAGTGCTGTTCATACGGCTTGAAAACTTAGCTTCAAAAAAGGTGTTCCTTAACATGAGGGAACGTCAGAAGGAAAAGGCGGTGTAATACTAACAATATATGTGACTTCCTGATTCAAGTACTGAGTATTTAGAGAAAATTTAGAATCCCTCTTTAATCACTTGATGTAAACAAGAGAAATAAGGTTTTAATGATGATCCTAAAAGACACGTGGCTTATTTTGCGTGAAGCATTCAGGTTTAATTTTGTAGAAGAAATGGCCTACCACAGTCTGCATCAAATCAAAAACAAGTGCCAAAACCTAGCAGGAGGTTGTAGAGAAACAGGTGAACCATTGTGCTTCTTGGAGATTAGCGTGTTGCCAACAGTAGCTTTGGTTGAAGAAATGGAACACACTGAGAAATGTGTGGGTAGCCTCGAGCCGGGGAGTTTCACAGAGGCTCAGGAGCAGAGTGCTTTACAGGAACAGTGTGTTTGCCACCTTTCCAACATGGCCAAAGGGGTGGACAAAGCGTGAGCTGCTGTGGAAGAGGGGAGACCGGATGGTAAATAATCTAAAAATAGGACAAGATGCACTTTTTAAGGCATAGCGTCTCCTTAAACTGCACTAGCACAATTGCTGAAGGTGATCTATTGCCTGGAGTACCAGAAATGGGATGGGATATAATAGCAAGAAGTCACACACTTAAAGATTAATTAGAATAACTGCGAGTAAGCTTGGAGGTTCATCAAATGTGAGATTATGAAGAGAGGAATCCGGGTACTTTATTGGTTGTAGGATAACTATGATGCCACTGTAATGTGGTCTTAAAAATGCTAATGTATTCTGGGATGCATCGAGTGAGGTATTTTCAGTAGATGGCAAGGTATTAATATCATTGTACAAGGCAGTCAAGACCTTGTGTAGAACGGTGCACACAGGGTAGAAGGTATAGAGGACGCTGGAAGAATGGAAAACCTACTTAGAAGATTAAAAACACAGCAGAAAGACTGAGAGATGGTGATCTATTTGCTATTTATAGGGACAATTTAGGTAAATATCAGAGAGGCAAAATTATTTAATTTGAAGGGTAATAACGGTAAAGAACAAATGCAATGAATTGGTAGTGAATGCTTTTAGTCTGGAAATTCAAAAGTTTCTGGTTTCAGAAGAGAGGATGCTAGAAAAGCCTTGAAGATAGAAGCAAGGTGCCCGGGCTGTCTGAAGGCAGGGTGCCCACACGGCAGCGTAGTCACCCAGTTCGTCCTCCAAACTGGGTAATAAAATTGGGTTGGGTGTCTTGTGTATTGGTACTCCTGCAAAAGGGACATAAAGAAATTTAATCCCCATACGATGAAGTGTGCGTTTGCAGTGCGTTAGCCCGTGTTTCAGAAGGTTTGCTAACACCCCAGAAGGTCCAGAAAGGAAGATTCAACTTCCTTTTGGTGCCTTTTTAACCTCCTCCAAATCCCCGCAGCTGACACAAAGCTAATGTATCATGAAGCTGGCAGTCGAAGATTTTGTAAAGAGCTACCCTTCCGGGACTGAGAGTTAATAGGACACAGAAGTCAGTGTGCAGTGACAAAACAGACCTTTTAGGTGTGTCAGGGATCGGACTGGTGCAGATCACGTTTCTTTTTCTACGCTATTTGTCTTCCCCTGTTGTACGTACCCAAAGGCTAATTTCCGGGCTCGGAGCATTTTGAGAGGGCACGTTTCTTGCTCTTGCCGCTCTGAGAACTTTGCGATACTTCTGACTTTTGCGGTTTTCTTCCTGTTGCACACTGCAGTTTGGGGCTTTTGCAGAAAAAGTCCTCGTTTTGTTCGAGGCTGTGCGTTGGGAAGGGGGTGGCTTCTGCCACTGGCGGTGGATGCGGAGATGCTCTTCGGGACCCTTGGAGATGGGATGTCTGGCCGGGGTGGTCCGGGGCTGCCAGGAGCCGCACTCGATTATCCAGCTGGTGTCTGCTGGGACGCAATTAGGCGGTGCAGAGGCAGTTTAATTTGAATAGTTAATTCCACGCTGCCAGCCCGACTCCGGGGCTCGGCCCGCTGCGCGGCGGGCCGGCAGCCGCGGCGCTCGGCGGGGCTCTCCGCTCGGCATGGCGAGACCCCCCTCTAGCGGGGGGAAGGGGAGCGGGCGGGCCGTCGCCGGGCCTCGCTCGCCTCACCGGCAAACCGAATCGCGGGGAAGAAGCCTTCCAGCCCCGGGGAAGGAGGGGGGCCCTCCTCGGGCAGCGCGGCCGCGGCTGCCGAACCCCGGGACGGCCGCCTGCCCCGGTGTGGGCCCCGCTGTCCCGGGCGGCGCGGGGCGGGCTGGAGCGCCGTGCTCCCTCCCGAGCGCGGGGGGAAACGGCCCCGCTTTTTTACTTCAAACCAGTGAGAAACGGAGGTTTCTCAGTCTCCCCTGCGAGGGTGCGCGGCTGGGTACGTCCTGCTTGGTACCGCACTGCATCGCCCGGGCGTAACGTGGGCTCGGCGTGTCTGCCTGATGCCACCGCGCACAGAGCAGCGTCTGTAATTTGCCCGCTGGATGCGTAATTAGCAAGTTCATGGTTACATTTGTTCTTCCTGCTCGCTGTTCCGGCACTGTTAGGTCTATTTATTTCTTGGCACTTCTCTACTTCGGAGACAAATGATTACAGCTCATTCTATTCCGCCCGCTCTTCCCCTCTGAACACTTATTTCTAGTCGCTAGCAACTAGTGTCCACCACCACGCGAGGGGCACGTACGCATCAGTTATCCCCGCCGTGACCGTCAGACAACGGCAAGGCGGGTGCCTGCCCCGCTGCCAGCGGCCCGCCCGAGCGCCCGCGGCCCGGCAGCGCGTCCCTCCCGCCGGCGAGCGGAGCGGAGCGCGGCCGCAGCGCTCCCGCCGCCGTCTCGGCCCGGCGTCGCCGCAGCGGGCGGGCGGGCGGATGCGCTGCCGGGGAGCGCAAGGACTTTCCGCGCTTAGCTCCCGCTGTCCCCCCGCCGCCCTTCGCCACGGCCGACCGGCGGGCTCGTCGCCGGCCACCGCCTTGGTCTGGACCGCCTGCGCGGATCGGGGCGGGGGGGCGCTCCCTTCCCACCCCTCCGTCTCCGTCTCGCACGGGCAGGAGGAGCGCGGTGTTGCACAACCCGCTTCCTTTTTCTTTCGCTTCGCTGCGCCGCGGGCAGCGGCGGCGAGTGCGCGGGTCGCCGCTCTCCACCGGGGGAGGATGTGTGTGCGGGGGGGGAAGGACCGGTGCCGCCCGCCCGCTCCCCGCAAACTGCGGCGCCGCCGCGGCCCGCCGGCTGCGCGGCCCCGCGGGGAGGGTCGCGGCCGCGCGCGGAGGGCACCGCCGGGCCCCGCGCCCCGACCGACGGGGCCGACTCATCTCCGAGCGGGGAAGGGGGCCGAATCCTCGCCGGGGCACGGGGGGATGGAGACGGGACCGCGCATCCCGCGGGAGGCACCGGCCGCCTGCCGGGCTGCGCCCCTGCCCGCGGCGGCGGAGCGAAGGCGGCCCGGGCAGGGCGGGGACCGTCCGCCCCGCCCCGCCTCGGCCCGGCGGAGTCGCGGCGGCGGCGCGTCCCGTTACCGGCGGCCGAGCCCGCGCTGCCCCCGGCGCGGCGGGAGCAGGTGTCCGGGGGCAGGAGCCCGGGGCAGCGCGGCGGGGGCGGGGCCGCCGGCGGGCCCCGCGGGGCCGAGCGGGCGGGCGGGCGGCGGCGCGGCGGCGGACTCGGCGCGCCCGCGCCAGGAGGGAGCCGGAGCGCCCGAAAAGCCGTGAGGGGAGGGGAGGGCGGAGGGGCGGGGGGGGGGGGGGGGGGGGGGGGAGGCGGGCGGGCGGCGGGCGCATGCGCTCTGGCGGGCCGTGCCATATTGGAATGAGGCAGTGAGCGGAGCGCCGGGGAGCCCGAGCCCCGGCAGCGGCGCAGGGCTGGAAAAACTCCCCGCAGGTGAGGCGGGCGGCGGCGGCGCCCGGGCGGGCGGAGCGGTCTCGGGCGCAGCTGTTGGGGGCGTTTTGCCGGCGGGGCGCGGGGCCCGGAGGGTTTTTCCGGGCTCCCGAAGTTTGGATGCGGGAAAAAGGCGGCGAGGGAGGAGAGGAGGAGGAGGAGGAGGAGGAGGAGGAGGAGGAGGGGGGAGGGGAAGAGGCAGGCGGAGCGCGGCGGGGAGGCGGCGGCGGCGGCAGCGCGGGGGGAGCGCGCCTTCGCCCGCGCTGAGGAGCGATGCGCGGGGCTGGCCGGCCGCCGCCGCCGCGCAACTGCCCGCGCGCAACTCGGCGCGCTCCCGCTAGGGGCCCGCGGCGCCCCGACCCGCGGCGTCCCGCGGCGCGCTCGGGCCGAAGTTGCCCTCCCGGCCGGCCCCGCGCCCGCCGGCGGGGCGCCCGCCTCGGGACGCGCCCGGCCCGCGCCGCCCGCCCGGCCCCCGCGGGAACTTTGTGCGCGCCGCGCCCCCGCCCCGGCGCGGCCGGTCCTTGCCCACGCCCGCGGGGGGCCGAGCCCACCGAGCGCCTCTCGCTCGCCCCCCTCCCCTCAAAATGGCGGTGGAAGGGGACCTTTAAACCCCGCTCCGCACCCCCGCCGGGCGCGGCCGGGCTCCGCTCCGCTCGGCGCGCGTCCCACCCGGGGCAGCGGCTGGCGTCGCTCCCCGTCAAGTGGCCCGTCAGCGGGCGACTCTTCGCCTCCCGCTCTGGGTGGGTGTGGGGGGAGAGGGGCGGGCGCCGCCTCCGCGGCCGCGCCGCCGGCTCTCCCGCAGCGCCGCCGCCCGCGCTGCGGGGCCTGCGCTGCCGCGGGGCCGGGCATTGTGTGCGCGCCGCGCCCGCCGCCGCCGCCGCCGCTCCGCACCTCCGGCGTCTCCGCGCCCGGCGGCGCTCCGGCGAGCGAGAGCCTTTGTCTCTTGGGGAGTCGGTCTGCGCTGCCCGCCGCTTCTGCACCTGAAGTCGTAAATCCGCCACTGGTGACACCGCTGGGGCGGCCGCCGGGGATGCCCCGGGACGCCAACTTCGGGCTGGGGAGGAATCGGCGCTGGGGCAGCGGCTGCGGGAGGGCTCCCGCCCGGGCAGCGGCGGGTGGAAACGGGAGGACGGAATGCCCGCACGGGAAGGACTGTGCAAGTTTTCCGTCTGTGGCTTTTGCAAACTTGTTACCAGGGCTCCCTCCTCCCTCCCCACCCCCCCCCCCACCCCCCCCCCTCCACAGTGGAAATAATGAAAGGAGAAGAAAAACAGCGCGGGCAGTTAATTGTGAATTTTTAACTACATTCGCTGTTGCGGTTCCACAAGGCCCTTATTTATTCAGAAATAGGCCAGCGATGTCCATTTCATAGTCACATGTGTGCTTTAGCGGAACAATTATAGCTACTTTGGAGAAACTTGTTGCCATTATAAAATGGTTTTACATGGTAACCTTTATGTCTGACAGTTTTACCCGCTCTGATAGCACAATTCTGGTGGGAGAGGTTTTGCAGCAAAAGAAAAGGCCTACCTTGCTGTTTCTTCGCTGTTCCTTCTGTCATGGGAGCTGGCTGCTCTCAGTAGCCCAGGAGGTTACCATAGCGAACGTTTCCGTAAGGCACAATATAAGGCGCACCGTACAAAAGTTGTGCTGGAGAAAATGATAACCTATCTTGTAACTTCAGAAATACCATTGTTTTGCAACTTGCTTAAGGTTTACGATGTATTTGAACTGGCCAGAAACATCTGATTTGTAAGAGAAAAAGTTGTTAATGGGAAATTAGTCTTTTTCTTACTGGAGCAGGAGCTGTTACTTGTAGCATCCACAGCACCCAGCAGGATGGATTCCTGTTCTGGCTAAGGTCTGTTTCAAAATAGCCAGCTTTTTGGGCAAAGTAAATCAATGTCAAGATGAAAATACATCAATTAACTGTAAACATAGGTTTCCTGTGTGGTAGGTACTACTGACATGGATTTTATGATTAAAAAAGAGTAAAAAAGTATCTGTCTATCTAAAAGATCATCTGTAGGAAGAAGACTTAGTGGGCTTCCTGCCTTCAGTGCGGCCATTTCCTCTTTTACTTTTGGTTTGTGAATTGTTGCTGTGATTGAAAGATGAGAATGAAATCTGGTTCTTCCCAGAACTTATGTTAGTGGAAAAAAGTGGGAAGATGCTTCTGGACAAGGCAGGCAACAAAGCAAAACTGATTGATAGATCTCACTCTACCTTTTTTTTTGTGACTCATACCTAAGACTTAGCGTGGAAGTGGCTTCGCTCATGTTTGGTGTATGCTGGGCAGTTACACTGGAAGACTTAAGTATCCTGTTACGTTAAAGCTGGCATGCACGTCCTCCACAGGAGACAGCACTGCAAGATAGATAGCAGAGAAACACTGGCAGATCTTAGTAATTATTGATCTCTATGGTTTTTCCTTTGCAGTTTTTCCCCCTCTACTATTAATATGCTGGTATTGAATTATCTTATCTGATTGTTAAACCTGGCAACTCTTCTAAGCAATTGCTGTGTGGAAAAGAAAGGTGGGCTAAGTGTAAGATGACGTATTAATGACTGATATAGTTTGCATGTTGTAATCTTTATGTTCTGGGAACCTTTTCACTGTCTTGTGCGGAAGATGTTAAAGAGTATTGCAAAAACATGTTTGTCATAGTATGTTTTGGTAACACGTTCCAGGTTTTTTTTTGTTGTGGTTTCACGGCAGACCAGTGTCAGCTCTGGACCTTAGCCTTTCTGTCATGCTTACTTTTTGAATCTGCTCTATGTGCTGTTGGAAATCACTTTAACATCATTACTATGCCTCCACTTGTGAAGTTTGGCCATGGCATGATCATCGCGCAGTGATGCAGACATCAATACAGTCACTTTGTGCTGGCTTGGCTTAAGTAATTGTTCTACAAGTGCTGCACTTTAGACGCATGGCAACTTAATTACATGAACAGGTTGACAGTGAAATGACTCATGTTAAATTCACTAACGAGTCCTCCTTTAAGTGCAGGAGAAATTGAAACCTGGGACGTGTTTAGTAAGGGGCGTTTTGGGGAGAGAGGTTTTGATACCTAAAAACACAGAGCTTGCATTACATCCATTGTTCCTATATTAACATGGCAGTCATAGTGTTACAGAATAGTCTTCGGATTTGGTTTCTTGGCCTTTTAAGAGTGTGTTTCTGTATCTTGTAGATTGATCGTTGACTTAAAACTGTGTGGCCTGTGTAAGTTGCAAATGTTTTCTAGAACTATAATGGCTTTCTTTTGTGCTGTCCATCTGACTCATCTTGCTTGATGATTAGCAGATTTTATGTGTCGTCTTTGTTTTGGTAGCTTTGAGCATCAGAGTTTCTGCTGGTAGTGGACTTGACTTTGTGCCCATTTCCTTCTGTTTTTGGGAAATGGCTGTCAGTTTTTAGATCATAGGTTTAAACTTGAGGTAGGTGTTGTTTAAAGCTCGTAAAAATTTTTTTTTCTTCCCCCTCTCAAGATTATTTTCTTACTTGAAAAGTCAGGGGATAAAGTAAGGGGGTAAGAGTTGGGTTTTTTTGCTTGTTTGTTTTTTGTTTTGATTCAAACGCTTGCTGAAATTGTCCTGAAGGTAAATGTTGTGTTAGTATGCGAGATCCTGAAGGGGGGATTTAGCAGTTTACGCTGTCCAAGTTTAGCAAAAGTTGAAAATGAGAGTAAATTTTAATGTTAATTATGCATTAATATCTTATTATTTTAAAAGCCATGTCATCTGTGTAATGGTATTTCTTATGTAATTATATTTTTTTTCTAATTTTAATCCATAATTCTTTCCGCTGCGCAGTTTTCTTTATATATTGATAAAGCCTATGAAAGAAGCATTGAGATGTTACTTAGTGCTCATATGATTTTAAAATGGTTTTGGTTCTAAGGGTACAGAATATATATTTTTTAAAAACTAAGACTTGTTGCATGTAAAACACATACACGTTTTGTATTCACTCTGTGTCCATGTTGATTTTTCCTCCTTTTTCCTGGACTTTGCTGACAACCTTTGTGGATTGGTGGTGATCATGGAAGAATTATTATTGTTATTATTATTATTATCCTATCTTATGGGTGAGATGATTGTATCTTTGAAGTGTTCTTAGCAAAGGCTAGTCTGTAGAATCGAAGTATTACAACATGAATTCTACTCTGAGTTCTTAGTAGGACATCTCTTAGGGGAATCACTTGTTTGAGTATTTTAAATGTTCCCCTATGAGAAAGGAGGGTGTGAGCTTAGGCTGGAACAAGATACTCTGCATATTATTTGGGACTCTGCAGGTAACTGTCCACGCCTCTGGGTAATTAGTGTATTTTAACTAATGCAAAGCTGCACAGTAGTTACAGAGTCCTAGACAAATACTTTAAAAACACTTTGAAGATGGAAAGCGGTAAGTCTTAGGGGTAGCTTTCTGGTTTGTTTGTTCTAGTAGTATTGGATTATCACCCACAGACACCACTGAGGAGCGTTTCGCCAGGAACTGTGCAAATAAACAAGGCTTGGAAGCCACAGGACTAAGGAAGCCCTAGTTCCAAGGTCTCTTTCTTCCTCTGTCTCCTCCTCTTCTTCCTTTCTTACCTCTTCTGGATGCTCTGCGATATCTGCAGTAGTGTTTCTTTCAATGGAGACAGTGATGTTTAGATTTCTTTTCCTTGTGAAAATAAGCATCCTAGTACAACACTTGTAGGATCTTAATATCATTGAGACCCCTGCCCCTCTGTCATGTTTTGTTGACTGGATTTGATGAAGAGTCATGAGAGGATAGGCAGAAAACCGTGTACATGCATACATTTCAAATGAATCGCATGAGCCTTGGTTCCTAAGAAAATCAGGTAAGCAATAACGTTAAAACCGGAAGTAGGACTTCATCAAGGTTTGTAGTAGAATAGCCATCTCTTCTCTAGATGCCTGACTCTAATACTAGATTTCTGCTCTTTCAAGCTGTCTTTTTTTAGTAAGATAGAGCAGCCTTAAATGACACTAGCTTTTTGCTGCACAGATTACTTCTTGTAAACAATGCTCAAATAGGAGTTTTTCCTTCACTTAAAGTAGGTGGGAGCCATGCATGTTTTATTTTGGCTTTTTTTACCCATTTGGATTTGGCAGGTGGACTGATTGCAGATGCTTACCTACAGTTCAGGTGAGTTGCTAGTTACACGGGTAGTCTTAACAATTTGTTCAGATTATGTGGACATTTAGAATGTTATTATTGTCCCTGGAGTCACCCTGAGCAGCAGCTTGCTGATTTTCAAGGTCATTGTTTATATTGCTGTGGCACTTCATTTATACTGGTTTATTTGCTGTTGCACTTGAGGACGCTCTTGTTCACTACAGAAATGATCTTTTTCTTCAAACAGATGAGTTGGGAAGGAGGCTAGTGGAATTTGATGTTATCTAAAAATGATGCAGCTATTAAACCAGCTTTGAGATTCTCTGAGAGTGCTGATGAGAGAGAGGAGAGATGCATCTTAGATTTTTTCTTTTCTTTAAGAGTAGACTATGCAGGCCTGAGCGACCTCCTCTCCCATTTTGGCTGATTGGAGTCGAGGGCCCTCGGCATATCTCAAGAGGTGCTCTGTCTTGCAGAACTGGGTCATTGGTTGAAAGTAATGGTGGTGGTGGGGAACCCTGCAAGGTTTTGCTGTTTGTCACTTAATCTTTTTCAAGGATGTGAGGGACTGGAGCAGCGATACTGAAGTAGACATCAAGTGGATTGGAGAAGATGAACTCCGTCTTGATGTATTTAGAGGCTGTAGCCTCTATTTCTTCTGGGGATGGGTGAGAGAAAGCCATAAATAGCACCTTCAGATTTGTCATTGTTTCCAGAAGAAACCGATCAAGTCAGGAAGTGAAGGCACTTCCCCTCTGATGCTGGGTGCACATTTATTACAAATGGCTCTGTAAGTTCTGTGGGTGTCTTGCCTCTCTGTACTGGAGTTAGTGATGCTTTGACATTTCATATCTTTTTCTTGATCTCTTGACCTGTGAAAATAAATATAAATGTAAGATTTTCCTTTTTATTTGGGATTTTTTTTTTTTTCTTTTTGTAGCTTGACTGAAGTAAATACATTTAGGAATATCTAGCTCCTTGGGAATTGTGGCAATGTGCGCGGTTGCTGCTCGAGTGTGCTCTTTGCTCTGTGCATGGGGAGCCATGGCCTCTGGTTTAAAAAAAGAAAGTTAATTTGTCTTGAAATCATAAAACTTAAATAGTATTTTAAATCTAAGGACTGTGAAGCTCCATTGTGCTGTAAAGCCTTGTCTGAAACTAGGGTGGGTTTTTTTGTAAGTACCTTTCTCTCTTGTCAAAGCATCTCCTCTTGAAAGGAGGCCACCGTTGGCCTCAGTGCCCGTTAACTTTGCTTTGAGAATGGGGAAGTGGTGCTGAAAAAGCTGTGGTGTTTCTAAGCAGTACTGAGAAACGCTATTGAAGCCTGACAGGTGTACATATTATATACACAGGCTTTCTCTCTCATACATATATGAGTATTTATTTTTTCCTAATATTGAGTTCCAAATATGCCCCCAGTCATATATAACTATAAACTGTTCAAGTGATGTTTTAATACAAATGACAAGATCTGTACAGCAAAATTCTTAAAGAAGTGACCGGGTAGGAAATGCGTAGCAGATAGGCAGGGTGAAAACGCAGGATGCTTTCTTGCAGTTGGGCCAGCAGAACTCACATAGCGCACATCTTAAAAGTGAAATTATTGAAGAAGACAACGGTTCCTTCCAGGATTGACTCTGCTCATTGCTCTTTAAAGTGTTACCATGAGGGTTAAACGAATGGCCCTAAGAAATAATGAAAGTGCAGGATCAGTCAGAAATGTTACATATATAGCACTAATTGGCCAATTGAACTGAACTAATCAACTTCTTTTAAATGAATGTGACCATGGGCACAGTCATATGAAAGTCTTCCCCTCTTTAAGGGAAGTTTTTTCTCCTTTATTTGCAAAACAAGACTTAATCAAGTTAGCAGCAAGGCTTTTTAGTCCAGCGGCCAAGAGTAAAAGTCTGCTTTTTAAGGTGATTATTTTATGTCTTAAGTTATTTTTTAAATTTGGGTGAGGGAGGAGGAACTGAATTTTGAATTCCCATCGCTGTTGTGGCTAAATCTTGCTTTTTGAAGTTACTCTCTAGCAAATTTAAGTGGATATTTTGTCACTCCTCTTAATGAAAACCAGTGTATTTGGGGAAGCGGCTTGGCTAAGTAATCCAGAGTTTATTGTGATAATAAGCTGGTTCTAGATAATTCTAGCCTTGCTGCAAGTGTAGAGGGAGTGTGTCCAACAGTTGGTTCATCTGGTTTTGTTTTCTCAACCAATTCAGCTTATTTAAGTAAGACTATGGCTGAAAACTGAAAAATCAGGGAAGATTGTGTCTTATTCTTTCAATCTGGGTACAAAAATAAGACAGCAGCATAACAGCTGGAAGGAGAAGAGAGAAGAGGAAAATCAGCTTTCTTAATTGCAGTTAATGTTGCTTTGTTTAACTCTTCGTACTTATTAAATTGAAAACCAAAATATTGTTTTCTTTGTATCTGATTTCTCTGCATATGCTTTTAAGGTAAGAATATTACATAGCTAAGTAAAATGAAAGTCCAGTTTTTATTTCTACCTGGAGTCCAATTTCCATCTAAACGTAACTTGACATAAATTACAATTCTTACAATTATCCAGTAAGAAATACAGAAATTATCTTTTTATAGTAAAGCTAAGATTGTTATTTAAATATTCAGTTTAATCTTTTGCATTTATACTTTGTTTCCAGACAGTGTTGAGTCTTACTGGGAACTATTTTATGTTATTGAGGAATTGCAGTATTATGTAGTTTAATATGCTTTTATTTAAAGCAATTTATATAAATGCCCTTCTTTGCTGCTGTTACATAGATAGTGACATCAAAATGTGCTTTGTCAGTCTTCATCATTCTTATATGCAAATATGAATTATATATAACATAAAGAAACAATATAACAATCACCTATCAACTAGTGGAGGCACCTTCATAGAAAAATAACAACATTGATGTTTCTAAATGGGTATCTTTTCAGAAAGCTGGGTTATGGTGGCTACAATGGTCAGGCTGGGAGAGTCTCTGAAACAAGCAGTGTATTTTGGATTTCAAAGACTAATAGTGTATGAATTCTCTATTATCTACTCAAAAGGGAGAAATCTGTCTTACTGCAATACAAAAACTTGGTTTCTGACAAACAGCATGGCAAAGTCCACTTTAATGTATAAAGTTAACTCTTCTGAGATCCTACCTTAGCAGTGGGATTTGAAAGAAAAACACCAGTGTGATAGCTGTTGGAGGTGGCTGAGAAGTTTCTCTGTGTTGCTGGAAGAGGAGCGGCTTCAAGTCTAGCTTAAGTTGTGATGAGCATAAAAATTGCTGTAATGTGTCAGACCAGTAGGACACCTAGTCCTGTGTCTCACCTGAAAAACCTTTTGAAATGAGGATAAGAAACAGTGAAGCAGAGCACGATCCTTCTTGCAGTCAGTGACGCAGCTGTGTAGGCTGTTCTCTGTCAGTTTGTCTAATCCTTTCTGAGTCCACAACTTCCCGTGGTTATGAGTCTGCAGTTTAATTATGTGCAACATGAAAATGTGCTTCGGTTTGTGTTTTCTGGTTCTTGTGGTAGGAGAAATAGTGAGTAACCTTTCCTTATTCTTCTTTTTCATACTAGTTTTGATTTTACACATCTCTATTGTACTCTTCCATAGTCGCACTCTTCAGCTCGAAGAAGGAACCAGTTCTATTGTACAGAAGATGCTGAAGCCTGTCCACAGCTTGCATGTATGTGTGCAGTGGTGGACTGGGCAGGACTGCTCTTTCTGGCTTTGGATATTTCCTAACTTTTCTATAAAACTGAATTATACATGTCTCCTGTTAGTATAGAAGTATTTCAAGTCTCTGTTCTTCTTTGATACCTTTTTTTGCGTCTTCTAGTCTCGCCATGGCTGTTTGGCACCAGCACTACATGCTGTCTCAAGGTGCTCTGGATTTGTAGAATTGTAGCACAGTGTTTTCTGTTTCCTTCTCCATTCCTTGGGGCTCTTAATGAGCATGGATTTGATGCTCCAAGAGAGTTAGTCATAACAATTTCAAAATCCTGAGTTGCAGTAGCTAATTTAGATCTCATTGTATAGGTGAGGTTATTTCTTTCTCTATGTCTTATTATCCTGCCTTTAATTTCATCTTCTATTATCCTTCTGCAATTCTTAGCAAACAACATTTATTTTTCATCTCTTAAATAGTTCTATATTGTCTCAAAACTTCGCACTTATTTCATGTTTGTGTGCTCTTCTTGAAAAGCAGGACTCAGTACAGCCGCATCAATCCTCCTTGTATTGTGAAAAGTTACTTTTTATTTCTATCGTTACTTCCTGTCTTTATAATCAGCCTTTAAAGTATGACACGGTCTTCCAGAAAATCCTCCAAAAGGATTCGAGTCTCTGTGGACAATAGTAGGTCCTGGAAAGACAGTCCTGTGTCTGCGGACACCTAGCTTGCAAGATGTTTGCTTTCCTTAACTTGTGTTGAAGACGCTGAATGGGAATTAATCTGTTCAGAGCCTCCCACAGTTGAAACCTGAACAGTGTGCACCAGTCTGATGGGTTTTCTTTTTTCTGTTTCAGGTAGGTATTTCTGTACTGAGCTTATGGGCGGAGGGATGGGAAGCAGCATGCCGGGAGCTCAGAGGAGATGTGCTGGCCTTTGGGTGTATGTGGCCACAGCTTCTGTCGTTGTTGGCCTTTGACATTCTTGTAGGTATTTTGCAGGGGAGGGGGAGAAGGAATTAAATTAGATAAAAATAAATTGCATCCTTATAGCAACATTAATACTGAAAAAATATTTCCATATGTAAAAGAATCTTAAACTGGCACTTCTTAGCATTTACAATGCACAATTATTTTTTAATTTAAGGAAGTTTTCGTAGTGATGGTGGAGGATGTGTAAACCAGAAACGCTGATACCACTTCTTATGTACTCCTGTTAGTTTTTGACCACCCTCTCACCTGAGGTGACCATTAAACTTGATTTTGGCCTAATGCCCAGGTTGTGTCATATTGTTAGTAAAACTCTTACTTCTTGATAAGTTATTTGATGAATTCACTTCTTTAATGATGAAACTTCGTTAATGTATAGGTTATCTTGACTGGCTGGTCTGCTGTGCAGCACGTGGTATGGAATTTAACATTGGTATTTTCAACAGTTAAAAATAAAATCTTATTCTGAACTTCCCAAGTTGTGAAGTTTTTAAAATGCAGTTAGTTCAGTTATGTATACCAGGCTTCCATGCAGCCACCAAGCCTACGTGCTGCGGTGTGGATAGAGCACCAGTTACTTCAGTTTGGAAAATGGCAAAATGAACATCCCTAGTCCAGGACGAAAGAGATCAGATCAGTCTCCTTGTACAGTGCCTTGTGGAGTTCCCTGTGTCTGAACACCTGTGTGATGTGCACAGCAGAACATGGATTTTGCATTTCATCCGCTATTATATGGAGATATACCACATCCAAACGATTTATATTCCACATGAATTACTTCTGTATAAGGTAGTAAGTACGTTGAAGAGTTGTTGAATCAAGAAGCCAGAAAGTGATTTCATTTTGCTGTTAATGAGTGTTTTTCTGGTCAGCCCTTTTGAAAAATCCATTCAGTATTTCTCTGTACCTGGAGCAGTTTTTCTGTTCATTTTGTGGCCATTCCACTTCTGGGTGTGCCCAGCCCCTGGTATAGAAGGAACAGAGCTTTTAATCTTGTGTGTTAGAAGGCTATTTTTCGTAACTATAAGGGCTAACAAAGTACCTTCACAAGAATTAAAGTTAAGACACTGCAGAGGGTGTTGACCTCAGTTTGGAAAGCTTTTAGGGAGTATTTTTTTCTAGGTCAGTTCTTTCACTCAGTTTATGTGCTTGCTTTGCATAGAGATCTGGATAATTCATTTTTTTACATTCTTGTTACTTCCTGGGAAGTGATCATGGCAGTGCTTGTCTGTGCAATTTCCAGTTGCAGCTGAGGGCAGCACTTAAGTGTGAGATGGGATAATTTACATTCCAAACGCTGCACTTTCCGCTTAATATTTTGCTAGCAACTCCATATCTGTACAGCAAATCAAAACAGACTCGGCTGTCAGCAGAGATGTTCTTAAACACAACCAAGCAAATGGTTTTCTTTTCCATTTAATCAAGAGTATATTTAAAATGAATCTCACAGCGGAAGCACGTGATTATAGTACAGACAGGTATTTTCTAGTGGTTTTAGCTCTTAACAGCTTCCATGGGGCCGATAATTAGGTGCAGAATATTGACACAGAGGAAAAAAATCTAGGAGACTTCATAAAAAACTTTTTAAGGTAGTGTTTTCAGAATGAGGGTATCCTTTAATTTTTCTGAGGCACTGTTTTTATTATGTCCTGTGTAAAATTAAAAATTCTGATTTGTAATAATCGCAACCACTGATTCAAAAGTTGAAGCGGAACTTGAATAGAAGGAGTATTGTCTCTCTTTTGGTATTTATATGTTAACAACAGAAATAAGGTTGCATGTGCCCGCAGAGTGATGCCTGAAAAAATATTGCACTGAACTTTGCAGGGATGGGGGCTGTAAAAATAATTCGATGAAAAAAAAAGTATGAAATTTGAAACACTTTTTACAACAGTAAATATTCAGCATTGTCAGGATCAAGCTTTGAAATTGTACTCCTAAAAACAGAGGAATCTTTTTCAGTTGCACCTCTGTCTTTTTGAGCCCTTAGGCTCAAGTCTTGTTTCCCTCTGTATGAGCAGAAGTGCAAAAAAAAAATCTTAAAATGAGAACAGATTTTCATGTAATTTTACCACTCCTGATGCTGGGTAATAAGAACATCATCGCTTACTGTGAGCTCTTCACTAAAAACCCTGTGCTGTCACCATTTCTTATGCCTTTAGGCCTGTTAATGTTCTTGCGATTTGAAATTTCTATCATTGAAAGCTGTTGTCTTTTTTTTATTCTTTTTTTTCCCTCTTTTTTAAGCTTGCGGTACTTTTTAAAGGAGGAATGAGAAGGAAGCATGTCAGTTAATGTGCAATAACAAAAGGCAAGACCATATTTTTGTGGCATTGCCTGGAGAGAGAGAATTCCATGATTTAGCACCGCTCATATACTGTATTTCCATTTGGAGGAGAAGGTACAGGGGAAAGCTGTGTTTTGCCATCACAGTTTGTACGTGCAAAGAGTGGTAGAGTCTTAGTAGTGACTCAAATGGAGCTTAGCGAGTTAAAACAGCATTTCACTGGATAATGCAGAAACAGTTCACGAGGCTACAGTGAAAATAGCTGCCGTTTGCTCCCCATCAAGAAGGTTTGAAGGTCATGGTTGGTTTGAAGATGTTCCAAGATCAAATGTGGGGACTTTTGAATATTATTTATGTTGATGCCTGAAGGTCTATCAGAATTAATCAATCCACTAAGGACCTATACTGGCTTTATAGCCAGGCCAGCGTGTATGTTTTTTCTCAGTTTTCTAGACTTAAAATGCCACATTTAAAGCCGTGTTGCTCTGAAATGTTTTCTCAGCCTGTTACAAAACTTAACGCACTTCACAGAAAAGGCAGGGTGCTGCCTTGACACCTGAAGTGTATTAAGTAGTCAGTCTGTAAGGTGAGGAAGTAACCATATTTCTGTGCTGTTAGCCTCTTATTATTGCTGCTTGGACATAAGTATTAAGAGATGTGCTGGCAGTGGAACTGAATAGTGGCCAAGTTCTGTGCTGTAAATATGATAGCAGGAAAATGGTTTTCTTTTCATGTATGAAAATTGAAGTGTCAGGGCATCAGACAGTCAGAGTGTATTAGTGACACAACAGCAGTGTATTGAAGCCAGCTTGTCTTTGTGATATTGTTGGATCTTGCAGGTAGAGTGAAGAACATGTTTATGGTACCGAATCTGTAGTTTCAAACAGACTGTAAATAAGTGCGTCCTGTAAATATATACTGGTTGAATAGAATTTTGCTAAGCCCTCGTGATGGAGCTTGGGATATTGATAGTTCTGGGATCTCTTCAGATACAAAAGGAATTTATTTTTTTGTTATCATTATAATGTCCCTCCTTTAGGTATTCATTTATTTCCATTAAAAACATATTTGCTAATCTGAGCTGGAACCCTTTTAAAACAAAACGTGAATGAAATCTTGGAGAGCAGTGGGAGAGACCTCAGGACTCTGCAGTGAAAGGATTGAACTCTGCCATCCCACAGCCTCTTACGCATAAAGTTAGCCTTCTGAGGATAAAAGAAAATTCAATTACAAAGCAAGAAGGAGGGTGAAGGGGTGTATGTAATTTACAACACATATCCTAAAAACAACATGAACAGTGCTTTTTTCATGTTATACTTAAAGCAGTCTGCTTTGTGTATGCAGTTGCTGTTGCTTAAGATTATTGATTTAGTTTCCTAGGGAAAACACTTTTTGAGAGGATGTGGAAAAAGATGACGTCTGTTTGTGTGTAACTGGCAGCATGTTTTCACGCAAACATTGTACTTACGAGCAGTCTCAGTGGACAGTTTTTCTTACAGTATGCTAATCTTTCTTAAAGAAAAAAAAAGGGAGGGGGGGCCAGAAACAAAGTACCCGCTTCTGCTTTTTTCTCACGCTAAAGGCAGTTGTCCTATCACACAGAGGATGAGTGCTTCAGAGGAGGGCAGGAGAAACCAAAGGCAGCACAGGGTACAGCTTGGTCTCTCCTAGTTAACATCTACACAGCAGTTCGTTCCTAAAAGTTTAGTAGTTTGGACCCCGATTCTCAAAGCGTTTGGAGTCCAACTCCCATTGAAGCGATCAACGTTGGAGTCTAAAACCTTAGATCGGATATATGGCCTGAGGTCCACGCTAATGGGGGAGCCTGAAAAAGCTCTTCTAGAGTTTTGTGGTAAGTGCTAATGCTGTGTTGTTACTAAATACACTTCTGCTCTACTTCACTGTTTCTCTGCTAATTAGCTGCTTAGGTCTTATGCTAATGGCGGGAGTTGGGTTAGAGCACCTATCTTGTTGGTAGTGAAGCATTCCCTGGCTGGAGCTAGAAGCATTTCATTGTCAGGACTGGCTTTTATGATAAAAATATTCTGATTCCACCTAGCGGGGTGAAGTGGTATGTACACACACTGACCTACTCGCTGCAGCTCTGTGTCAGAAATGAGCACCTGTAGGCATATGCGAGTAATTGAAGATGACGGGCTGTCCCTCTTTTGGACCTCATTCCTTGAGGAACTGCAGCTGGTTTGATTTCACAAACATGAGTGATGTCTGATTTGATGGAGAGAAAGAAGCTGTGGGGAAGAAAAGGTGGGAGGGAACTGGCAAAAGAAAAATGAAGATGACTATAGAGATCAGGATTGAACATGAACTTCACAGTCAAGAGGTTTCAGAATGTCTTTTGAATGTTCTTCTCTTTTGCTCTTAATACCATTCAAAAACCCATCTCTTGCCCAGTACTCTGGAGTTAAGTATTGCAATTTCCTTGGGTTATTTAATACTTTAGACTGATAGCTTGATAAAATATTAGTACCATTATTCATGAGTTGGTTGTGTGCAAAAAATGTTCTCTGGAAGGAAATATTTTGAATTATTGTAAAGAAAGAGTGGCAATTTCTTGTAGTAGTTGATGTGCATATCTTGTTCTCTGCTCAAATACTGTGTGCAAGTTTAGAGAAAAATTGCCGCTTGTTTTGAGTGAACTTAGTGTAAAAAAGAAAAAAAGGCAATGCAAGTTTTGTAGTGGGTTTTATTAGTCAAAAAACGTTCTTCCCTCTTTTAATATCTTACCTAGTATACCTGATGCCCTGTTTGTCTGCTCTTGTAAAAATAGCTTATGCCATCAGTTTAGTTCCCTTGATAAAGCTAATAATTTAAAAATACACAGTTAGAAACTAAAAGCAGCTATGCTTTTCAGCTGGAGAAAGCAAATGTGTAATCCCACTGCTCAGATGATTCCTGGAATCAAGTTGCAACCAGTGTATTTGCATTTTGAATCTATAAAAAGTGCGCAATCCTTTCAGAAAAAGTCACTGAAAAACCCTGTTTCTGCAAGAGATGGGAATGCTTGTTTTCTCTTGATCTGGTAGGAAATAGAAGTGGAGGAACCTAAATGTGTTACTAGTATTTTTCATGAATTGAAATGTGTGTGACTCAGATCCTTCCCTGAGGACGTTCCCTGGCAGTGTGTGTCGGACAGAGAAGTCCCAGGCTTCAGTTTGAAACTGGCATTCCCCAAACATGTGTCTTACATCAAAAGTTTCACAGTAGCTTTTAAATGACTTTAAGTGACAGTAGTCCTTTGAGGAACTTCTTCTATGATTAATTTGATAATTAGGTTTTGGCAGTGTGATGGTGTTGCTGGGGAATGGAGCTAGGGTTAGGGGGAAGGTCTTTATGGTGGCTAAACCAACTTTTGGGGTGGATTGAATTAATGGTGGAGCTGCAGTGCGAATATTTGGGTCTTGAAGACTAAGTGTGACTTTCATCTATTTCATTAAATATCATAGGGGGGGGGAATTTGAGTATTGGCAGAGGACCACAGCAAGGGGAGAGGTAGAGACTTCCTAAAAAGATAAAACATAGGAACAAATTGAGGTTTTTAGCAAGTCTCATGTAATGCTGAATGTTGACAATCTTTGTGAATTGTCGTAATAGCTTGGACCGTTGCTGTAGCATACTATCATATTGTACAAACGTATTCTAAGATGTTCTGATGCTTCCTCATACAAAAAGTTACAGAGCTCAACAGTTTCCATGTGCTGTAGGTGCTGGAGAAGTGTAGAGAATGACCTACAGAACAGATTAAATACAGGGCAGTTGTACATGCTCACAGGTGACTCTCAGTTCCCCCACAACAGAAATTTTGCCGTTTTTACTAATGCCACTTTTATAAGAGGTATTTTAAAAAAAAACCCAAAACGCAAACAAACAAAGAAAAAAAACTAAGGCACCAGCACTCTGTCTCTTTCGTGCATGTTTGTAGCTTCCCACTTTTGACAGTGAGTTGTTAACTCTGAAGCCTATGGTTATTGCCACTGCAAATTCTGGGGATATACTTCTGCCAACACTGGCTTTCAGCAGTTGTTTTGGTTTTGTTTTCATAGTTATTAAGGGTTGTTCTGTAAGTAGGCATGCATGTATGTGTTTGCAGGCTGTAGATGGATATTTGAGGTGACTCCATTAATTGACTTGGTCAGAAAATATCTGCTCTGTCAACAGGCTGAATTATTTCATACACTACTAATATGAAGTTACACATGGTCCCCAAATGTGCATGATATTTCTCTGTTGTCTAAAGTTTGCTTCAGAGAAGCAAGTGGAAGTTTTTTAATGTAAAGCGAGCCTAGTTTTAGTTCATCCACCTGAAAAACTTGAGGAAGGGTGGCCTGTGATTTGGAAAATTCTTTAAAAAATTATAAACTGCAAAGCTATTGCTTTAACTCTGCTGCAGATATGCTAATATGGAGTTGATCGTTATCACTTTTTATCCTGTTCCCTTCAATAACCAATCAACTGTAAACCAGTTACTTTAGCAAGATTATTTTAACTTGAACTTTGTTTAAACTTCTCTGTATTGTAATTCCCTTATATCAGTTGGTAAGGCTTCATGTGCAGCTGTTCTTTAACCTGATTTTATCAAAATAATATAGTTTTATAAATTGTTTTAAGCCTAAAAAGATAATTCTGACAGTCCTCTATAGAAAGTTCCAGTGATAACTAGCATTCTCTAATTTTTCATTATATATTTGTTAACTTTTATTTAAAAAGGAGAGTGAGCTTAAGCTAAAACTCTTCCTTTGAAGGTAGACACTAGGATCTTGCTAGATAGATACAATTTAACATTGGAAAACCAAGCCTTTGCTGGTTTAACTCTATCTTGTTACCACCCTCTCCCCTGCAAAATGACGAAGCCTTTGCAGACTATGTAAATAAAAAAAAAGGCTGAAACCATTTGTCCTGTCATGAAAATAATACAAAGTTTGCTGTAACATTAGTTCAGCGTTGCAGCAGCTAAGAGGTGTAATGTGCCTTCTGGGTTTTTGTGGGTTGCCTGTCAGGTTTTAAAAACTCAAATGGAATATTGTATTAGAGTAGAAACAAGATTGTATCTACCCAAATACAAGAACCCCTTAAAAATTATACAGAGCAACATGAGGAAAATTAACAGAGTTCAAGTTTGCTTGTTCATGCTGTCAGTATGCTTTTGGGCAAAAGGAGAAGAGTGTTACAGTGAATCCAGTGGCTGGAAGAAAGATTTTAAATCGGGGTGGAGGTGGGGGGCATGGAAGGACCCCAGCTGTGTCTCCGCATGTCAAGGTTGCGCTGGGAAGCTGTGTGTCCCAGGAATAACAGTATGCCACAGTGAGAAGACCTGGAATGGAGCAGCTGCGGTTTAATGTGCGCGTAATGCACAAAATGTAATGATCCATTTTCATTACCTGCCAGTTCTTTGTCGCTTGAAGACCTTCCATGACAGTCTTTTCCTAGTGAGGGCAAAGAAGGAAAAAGGTTAAGAAAAAATCTTGTTTTCAGTTGTTGCAGCTTTTCTGTCACTGTTATATGTATGTAATTGCAGCAAACATATTTGCCTCTTTTAGTTAAAGCAGAAAGGGTGCTTATCTAATTTTTATCCATGCCAGTTAAGCCTGGTTTCTGGCCGATATGCAGAATGCAATGAGCACACGCAGGCTGCTGTTACTGCCTCATGCTACCTGCCTTACTTCATATTAGGCCATTTTACAGACATCACATCAATGGCTTTTGACCTTCCAGCTTGAGCTGCCGTCATGCTGGTAGCCGGGAGCTTCTTCGCATGCAATGATTTCTCTATCAAAATTGGTTTAGTAACAGGTTTCCTCTTACACCTTATCTCTGCTCGCCCTTGCTTACAGCGCAGTTCAGCTGCAACAGCAGGGGGTATTCTTAACCTGCATTAAGTGTACATGCAAGATACTTATGCTGATCAAACTGTGAACCGGTTCCTAGGTGAGCTTTAAAGTCTTGCAAATCCGTTGAGCCATCCAGCTTTCTCCACATAAACGTGTCAGGTGGCCTTTTTGGCTACTTGACCGTGACTGATTATTAGTGTGCAGAAACTTCTATGCTGTGCAAAATTTCTGTCTTCCCTTTACTTGATTACAGTCTCTCCCTAACCATGAGGTTTTCTCTTCTTCTGGTGGTGTCTGATTCTCGTCCTAAATTTATACAATCTATTTCTCTGATGATGTTGTTATATATATGTATACAAAGCTGAAAGATATTTCACTTAGCAGGTAAAAAGCTAGATATTAGGTCTTGTTTAATTTGATATCTAAGGCAAACCTGTTGACAAATATGTTTTAATAATTTAATAAACATTTTAACTTAATACATTTTAATAACTGAGATGGCAGTCAGAACTCGCTGTTGGGGTAAGTGCTCCCTGGAGGTCATGTAGAAAAGTTGGGTAGAAATTTTGAATAAGGAAGGTGTGGTATGAATAACTGTAGTGGGCTTTCTAAGAAGTGCTGACATGTTCCACATGCTTTACGCTGCTCTGAAATCTGATTGTTTTGACCAACCCGAGATCTGTGATTCCTCCAAGTTTTGATTAAATTTTGATTTCCTGTGTGACATTGCATCATCATGATGTCATGCTGCTGGGCTTCTCTTGCAAGGTCTCATTCACTCTGTGGCAGAAGTGGCCTGTATGGGTTAGCTTTGGTCATGGGAGACTGCACTATAGGTGGAGGTGCTTTTAAAATGAATTTAATCTCTTTTAGCTTTCCCTTTTAAAAAATGACCCTTTTTATTGTCTTTCTGGAAGAATGCCCTTTTTGGTAAAAGGTTGGTACTGCAAATTACAATAGTGTTATACAGCAGCATCACTTCAGGTATTATCACAGAAGTCCCATGTGACCTTGGGCGCCTGAACTGACTTCTCGGTTTTCTGTTTGTGTTAGAAGGAGAGGGCTGTTGTGAAGTGCGAGTACAATACAAACCTGCGGTAGGCTGGTCCTCTCTTGGGAGATCCGATACAGATGTTCAGCAATTTAAAATAATAGTCTGAGTCTCTAGTAAGTAGAAATTTGATGTGAAGATTCCGATTGTACCTGGGGCATTACCCAGCTCTGCCACCAGATGATTTGACTTCTTGCGCAGCTTGCCAGCACGCGGTGTAAAGAGTCACTTCAAATGGGATGCTCGGAAAGCTGCCAGATGTTGTTTTGCTGTCTGCAGACAGCACTCCCATATTAAGTCTTTAGCTTGGTGCATCAGAGAAGAAAAAGTACATGCTGTTAAAGTAGGAGGTTATTTTCAGCTTTACTGTTTAAAGCAGAAGATCTGGAGTGGGAGCCTGGAATCCCATACTGCTAAAACAGTGAAGTGGCAGTGAAGAGTAAACCCAGTTTCTCATTTCCTCGTAACAACTCCCCAAGAGCATTTGATTTCAGTAGTTTTTCTTTAGATACTGATGGTGGATTAATTTAGTTGTATTATAAATTAATAAGCCCTCATGGCATTTAACTTAACTTCTACTTTATTTATTCCTATTGCATTTATTGTCTTTAATGTCAGTGCTGCTATAAATTGTGGAAACTCATTTTGTGCGTCCTCTGCCCACAGTCTCTTGATAGCAAAGTCCTATAGGCTGTGCTATAGCGATGACTAAAAATCACTATAACAGAATTGGGATTTTATTTTTTTTTTGGTGCGCATGTGTTTGAGATCAAGAGGATGTTTCTAAAAGACACTGTCATTTATGTGCCTTTTGTGTAGTTATGAATTGTTGGTAATAGATGTTTATGATGTGATCTCTCTGTCTTAACTGACTGTACATGCACCAGCTATGAAAAAATTAACTTGGAGTTTTGCATTGTAAGAAAATGTACTGAGGACAGAGGCAGTCCACCAGTGTGTGGCTTACCCAAATTGAGAGTGTGCCCGGTATCATGCAGTATTGCTGAGCTGATCTAAGTTGTCTGTGTTCAGTGACAACTAAAACCAGAACTCATTACACTTTTAGTAATTTGGATTAAAAGAATGAGAAGATTTTGTGTCTTCTGAGCAGTACTGTGGCAGTGCTGGATGTTACCACCTGACTGCTCTTCATCATGCTCTGACTTGCTGATCAGTGAAATGAAAGCCGGTCATACACACGCTGCACAGGCGTCAAAGGTGTTAGACTCATGACATTGCCACTACTTGCTCGGTTTTATTTGTGTTTGTGGTAACAATCATGTTCCCTCTGGAGCAGGGAGATCAGGCAACTTAAGAGTGGCTTTGAATTTTAACTTGAAGTCCAGAGCAGCATTTGACTCGAACTTCTTTAATCCCCAGCTGCCTCCTAGGGAGGGGGGGATTCCCTAGCCTTTTGGGAAAGCTTTTCTGATCAGCCTCTGATCAACCTACATATCTGGGGGCAGTGGAACTACCAGGAAACAGCCAGCCTGAGAAAAAAGACAGCAGTAATTTGCAAATTCCCTCATTTTTCTCACTGTATTGTAGCTTGGGAGGGAGGTTTGCATCCGTCTCTCTGTATTTAGATGCACTTTCTCTCAGAGAGTTCTAATTTGTATTATTTTTGTCTTTTCTCTTGGGTAAAAAGGAAGCCAAGACAAAGTAGACAAACTGGCTGTGTGCAGTTTCATTTCCTTGCTTTTAGAGGAGAACAGTGCTAGGAAAGCAGCACACTGCAGGAAAGATGGACTATCGCACTCCCGTCTCTAGAGCTTGGCTGCGGCTAGCAGGCAGCCATGGTCTGCCTCGGCACTCTAGAGGCAGCAGTCTGTCTTGATGTGCTGGGCAATGGGGGATCTTTGAACTCGTAATCTACTGCTCTTTAGATCTGTTCTACCTGTGTTACTCTGAGGTCAGGAGAAATTGTCTGTGTTCACCACTCCAAACCATATCTAGCATCGTAAACCAAAGGCAAATGGAGTAAGCCTCAGTTAAAATAAAAGAACAGTTGCCCAAGGAGAAATACTATGTAAAACCCACGAAACAACTTTATCTTGTATCCTGAGCAATGAGTGAAATGGCCAGGCTGAAACATGGTTGACTTTCTCAGGCTGACCAACTGGTGCTGTTTGTGCCAGGAGCCGGGAGGCAGCCTGGCTGCGGCTGCTGCGTGGCTTCACAAATCGAGAGCACTGAGCATGGCGTCCGTGCCAGTGCTATGGTTTACCAAATGGTTTTTCTGCTTAGCCAGAGCAGAAGGCTCACAAATGATGCTTAAAGGTTGATGGCATTCCCTGGTTGGTGTCCTCTTGTGATGGGTCTGGCGTTTTCAACATAACGTATACTGTGGTTTTCAGGTAAAAGCAAGTAGATTTTTCCTTTTCTGAGTAATCAGCTCCACGGATCTGGTCCAGCTGACTGCATTGTGCAGAATAGGTGTTCGAAGCTTTTGATAGTTTGAGATAAAGTGTTATTTCCCATTCTGTTCAGTGAGTGCTAAAAGGAGAAAGGAAGATATCCACTGAGCCTAAATCAATAAAAAGTAACACTGAATTATCTTGACAATGGACTTTTTTTTTTTTTTCATCTGAAGAAACTTTAGAGGACATGCACTCTGTTCTTGACGGTGACTGATGGATGCAGCTCAGAGTCAAGATGTAAACTGGCTCTTGTATTGATTAAAATGTATTTGTGTGCTTTGCTGGGGAAGAAGGGGAAAGTTTGATCTAGTGAGCACAGATGAATTTTCATATGATGCTACTGTATGTTTTCAATATATTTTGGTTTCAGTTTGTAGTCCTGGTCCATGGTAAATGAAGTTGTGGTACCTTTAAAAGCAGCTGAAGTAAAGATTTTCATTTAACACAAGAAGCTGAAGTATGTTTCTCCTCTTAACAGGTTTTTTTTTTTTCCCTTGGAACCAGCATAGTTACTGTCGGATATAAGTTCACTTGAGTTTCGGAGGTACCAGACTGTGCTATAGTGTAAACACAGCTGCTATCCAGTAAAATAGCTTCAGTCTTCTCTAAAGTATACAAGTTCAGTGTTAGTGCAATAATAGATGCTTATTTTATTAACTGTTAGTCTGCCTGTCGGCGTTCTTGGCAAACTAAAACGATGAAGTACACCACATGCCTGGCCTGTCATTAATTGATAAAGGATGCACATGGAGACTACTGCTGTAGCTCTGTTGAGAAAACCTGCATCTTCTGGTCACCCAAAGGAATCAGGAGAGAGGTTCCTTCTTCTGGTTGTAATATGGAAAGAGTACATGTAATGATGTGCAAGCCACGTTATTTATGCTGGTTAAGTTAGTTTATATGACATTCCTGAATGTTGGGTGCAGTTGCATGTACTTTAAATAGCAGCATTGATAAGGTCATCTTGTGTTCAAGACTGGATGGGAAACTGGTCAGGAGCAATTAACGAAGTATAGTGAACGCTGATAGACATAACCACTCCAAGTGCTTGTCAGTACTGCTGTCATTAGGGAAGCAGAGGTGAGCATCATCTATGCAGAATTTCTAATTCTTTTTTGTTGTTGTTGCTGTGTAAATCTCCTAAAGCTGTCTGTAACAGCACTGGTGTTCTCTTCAGTCCCAGCAAATGATATGCATATGCAGAGCTAGTGGGTGGGAGGGGAGAGGGAAGCCGGCTGCTAGGTGGCAGCGAGAAGTTGCTCAGCGCACGCTCTGACAGGTGGGAAGCATTGCTGCGGAGAGCAAACAATTAGAAGGGGAAACAAAAGGCTTCCTGAACATTATTTGGGACTGGTGCTTAAAAAAAAATTGGGTACGGCTGAAAGTGCAGTTACCCTGAAAATATCATTCAAGATACTGCTTTGCACTTTGAAACTTACTAAAAGCAGGTGTGTAGCTCATAAGTCGGATTGCATTGATCGGCAAAGTCATAGTCTGACAAAGCGCATGCTGTCCTCCCGTGGCTTCTCTTGCCATGATGCGGGGGGGGGATTTACAAAATGTGGGTGCTACAGAACACTGCCAGTCTGCTGTAATGCTCAGTGGCAACCGCCTGAAACTCTGCTCGCTGGCTGCAGAACAGGTCATCTTTAAGCCTCTGCTGTCTGTCCCTTTTCGGCAAAAACAAGGTCACTGAGCTGTGTGCCATGCTGGTGTGGCAAGTTAATTCCTGCTTGAGAAGTTTTGGGAGTTCATGTAAATAACGAAAGCAAAAAAAATTGCTACTCTGTAGTTTCTGGTCTATGCTTAAATATTTCTTATGACTCCATCAGAGTAGAGCCGTTGCCCCATGGTACCGTACCGTGCAAAACGGGCATTATCGCCCCAACAGATCTCAGAGTCAGTGCACATTGTGTGATAGCCAGGATGGTGTGACACTAACAGGTTCATAAATAACTGGAGTTGTGAAATCTCCTTTATCATTGCTGCTAGAATTGAGTGCTGTACCTGACTGGGAAGATGAAGGGGGTAGTAGTTTCTTCTAAATCTTGTAAATAGGGGGAGTTTTAGCCTGAACACAGTCTCCTGTTTGGTTCTGCTGCGTGAGTTTGCTCCAGTGGAATGTTTAATGTGGGGTAGGGATGAATGAGTGGGTGTGGAGCTGCCTTTCTGGGAGTAGGGCAGCCTTATTCTGGTTTAGTGGTACTATAGCCAAGTTGTAAAGAATGCTCACAAGTATTTTAAAAACAGGTAAGGGGTACAGTCTAGAAGCAAACATCTTTTTGAGATACGCTTCCTTGGTCCATATTGAGGCTGAGCCCTGAGGAGCTGTCATTCTCAAGGAAAGATTGACCTTTTTTTCCAGTTTCCTCCTCTTTCTGTAACATCAGAGGTTCTCATAGCACATGTTGAGGCAAGAACTTATTTGGACATTAACTGTTAGCGCTTTGATTTTTGCTCTCTTCATTGTTGCTTGCTTGTTTGTGGAGGCATGGTGCAGGTGGAAGATTTTTTGTGGTGCAGACCCAGGGTCAGCATGATGTCCACTGTTTCTTCACTGAATCCAGGTACGGATGCGATCCAAGCAATTACACATCTCCCTGTTTGTGTCGGCGTGGTTTGAATTGGAAGCGTGAGACAGCTCTGCGTTTTTGCTTCCCTTCACACACCAAAAATCTAAGCTCTCTGTTTCATCTTCATCGGAAAGCGAGTGCTGGTCTGAAATAAAATTTAGGAGGGCAAAAGGATAGCTCTGAAAAATTTACACTTATTCCAGTTTTCTCCCTCATGCTGATTTCTAAGAGGCAAATTCCTTTTCCTGCTTTTGTCCTCTTTTCTCCTCTTCAGAAGCCGTCCTTTGCGAGTGTTGGTGCTCAAGAGCTGAAAGCATGAATTGCACTGAGCACGTCCCCAGCCTCGTGGGTTGCCCTAAGCCAGCATAAAGCCACGATGCGTACAACCAATTTGGGCCAGAAACATCCAGTAGATTTTTCTTTGTTTCTTCTCAGTAGCTGAATTTTATCACAGTAACTGACATACTAATGAACCAACTTGTAATTAACATCAATGAAAATTTCACTTGGTTGTTATTTAAATAATGCAATAATCGTGGTAGCAGCATGTGTGAGGTTTTGTACCATTACAAAGTGAAGACGGAGTGTGGAAAGTTAAAACAGTAAAAATCATTGAAAGCGAACAATTTAGGAGGCTGTGAGAAATACTTAGTGTTTATTGTAGTAGCGAATGCTGTAGAGTTCATGGATGCAGGAAATGAATAAGCTCTTTGGGATGTTGGTCTTGGAGCCTTTTCTCACATCACAGAGGTACGGTGCGATCAGTTTGTTTGGCTGAAGTGAAGAAAAGCTTCTAGTCCTGCAAGAAACTGGGTATGTGCACCTGGGGTGGCTGTTGTGTGGAGAAGAGCAAGTTTTTGTTTGCTCTTTGTTTTTGCAAAGAGTTTCACTGAATATTTTCTGGGTGTTTATTCTGCCTTTCACCTTTTGTTTCTGTGATGGTTAGGACACCATTGCAGCGATTGCTTTTACTGACCCCCTGTTTTCCCTCTCCCTTCTCTGGCTCCCACTCTCCTCAGTTTTGTGTGTACCATGGGAAAGACCCTAACACCCTTCCCTTCTTGAGGCTTTTATTATCAAATTTAAGCTTTTCAGGCATGATACTTTAAATATATATGATATGATGCTTCTGTGCTCAGGGAATTGAGTAGTACTAAAAATGATCTTTTTCTTGTTGTCTGAGGAATATTCTGGCGTTCCCACTTTTGAATGCAAGCAGCACTAAGGATGAAACAGTGCTATTTCCAAAACAATAGGCTATCTCCACAATCAAAATTGTTGAAAAAGTAACTAGTACCACTAAATGAGCACGTGCAGAAGATAACATTTAAAATCCCGTGGGCTGGAAAGAAAGACTGCTCAGAATCTGCCTTGCTCAAGATTTCAGGGTAAGGTTTGAACAAGAAAAGCTCCTGATTTCCCTTACCTGTTGTGCTTGCAGCGTATGAAGTACGAATGTATGGTTTTGTACATTCTGGCCTTCAGCACTGCATTGCTCAGCAAGGCTTGCAAGAGCATTGGGGTTTTTCAACTTAACTGCTTTCTTAGTAATACCAGGTCAAAAGCTGCCATGTGGGCAGGCTTTAGCCTTCCAGTTTGTGAATATGTCTTTTTGACCTGCTTGGTACAAGCCTGTTGTTTGTGGGGTCCTCCACAAGTTGGTCCACTTTCTCCTTTGGAAATCCTTGCTCCAGTATAAAGGCTGGTTTGCTGTGATGTCTGGTCTCCCCTGCCTCCACACCGCTGTTTTCCTCTCCTTCCCATTTTGATAGCTTGTATTTTAGAGAGCTACAAGTCGTAATCTTGTTTTGCTTGGCAGGTGAGGAGCCTTGATACAGTTCACTGCCACCATCACCTTACTGTGGCTCATCAGTGTCTTCACCTTTGCCTTCTTGCCTTGAGCACTTAGACTTTGAAGAGAGTAACCTGTCCTCCTACGGCAAAGCCTCCTTTACCTTCAGTCCAAGAATTAAAGTTAATATGACTCTGGGAACTGGTGGACACTTCTTAAAGTGCAAGATGCCATTTTTCTGTGGAAAAGAAATAGCTTGCACAGATAATCTACAGCATAAAATAAGTTCCACAAAATTAAAATTCAGGTGGGGGTTATGCAGATTGCCTTATTTGAATATTTAAATCTTCTGTAGCTTTTTGATGACTGCTTTATCATTGTTTTCCATATATATGCAATGATGCTCATTTACAGCCTTCCCCAATCAGTTATACAGCAAATACCACTGCTATAAATAAAATGTCATTTGCAGGAGACAGAGTTTTGTAAGTTAAATGAGGAAGAAATGTTTCCTTTGAAGAAATGTTAGCCGTGATCAGTTGGTCAGGATTTTCTCTACAGGGTTATTAAAGGAGTGGTTGAAATGTGCATTTTCCATTCCACCTCTTCCCTGATACTGGCCAAGGAGTACTTTGTTTTTTTGGGTAGTGTTTCAGAAATACTGTCCAAAGCAAGGAAAAAAAAAAAAAGTCTCTGGACGTTGTCTCATGGTGCAGCTCAGTCACCATCGTGGTTGGCTCTCAAAAATCAGCAGGACTGCTTGTCACCGTCCTTTGCTGTGCAGTCGCACCCTCCTTTCTGCCCTGGCTGCTGTCTTAACCCTGCGGTCAGCTGTTTCTTCTCTTCAATGGAAAACTAATAGCTGTTGGGCTTTTTTTCCCCTCACTCTTTTCTTGGTCAGATCATGCTTTGGCTTATTTGGTGCTTCTACACTGTCTACTAAATAATTCAGATATTTCTGTCTAGTTATTCAGTGTCAGTGGCTTCGCTGTTAGCATTTGAGCAGTGTCAGTAAGCTCATGTTTGTCACCATTGGGGAAAATACACTTATTTGTGCTGTTACAATCTGAACCCCCAGTAGTATCTGACAGATATGCCACTTTAGCAGCTCATATGGCCATACATTGGACTGCTGAGCTGCCTCTGATCCTGGTTCCACCATGGGCTTTCCTCCACCTGCAGGGAAATCATGTAACCTCGTCTATGGTTTTATTATTTCTCATGGGAGTGATAGATCCTTCACTGGTGAATCTTGTTGAATCAGTTTTAAAGTAATTTAGATTAGATTAGATAAGATAAGATAAGATAAGATTAGATTGAGGTGATTATACTCAAGACTTCCTACTTCTACAGGGACCGTGACATTTCATCAGCGACGCTATCTTTGGAAGATTCAGAGCAGCTCAACTCAGAATGCATCTCACAGTAACAGCACTGTAGTTGTTTAAAAGTGCACAGGAAACCTATGAAACAGGTTGGGGATCAAAGTTAAGATCTGACTGCTAAACTCAAACTGCAGAGTGCTTTTTTGGAACAGTTGGTGGAGGTTAGGATGTAGGATAACCTGCCCCCAACACTTTTTGTAAAGGGATCTTTAAATATGCATCGTAGGAAGTTGAATTTTGCCTCATCTGGGACTCCTGACTGGAGGTAGCAATTTTTACTCAAATAGTTGAGACAGAAGGTGAGTATATTTAATAAAAATTGAATTAGAAGTTCTTATATTCACATTTGGAGATTTGAGCAAAGGGACATAGCCTTTGAGATACATTCCCCGTTGGCTCCCGTGCATGGCAGAATGGTGGTTTTGGTTTTGGCTTGTCACCTGTTTTAAGGTGGTAATTCACAGTCATGTTTTTGCTTTTAAATTAGGAAATGCCTGTGAGTAGGAAATGACTGTAATCCTGTCAAGGTCTTAACATTTGCATGGTGTATACAAGTAGCATGCTTTGAACTGATGCCCGAGCTGGTCTGCAAGGGGAACGAGGACAGAACGTGTCCTTACGGAAGAAGTGAAACCTGCTCCTGTTTAATTGTCTCTGCTACTGGTGTTTCTGGGCTGTGCTAGTAGTGGACTTTGTGAAGAGTGGGTCAGTCACAGGTTGCAGGAGCTGCAAGGAGGAGGAAGGGGGTGTCCTTGCTGCTCCTTGGCCCCAAGGTGACTTAGTGCAGGGCACTGGGAGCTCTCCTTGTGGTGAGCTGTTAACAGGGGAAGGTGACACCTTCGTGTTCAACTGCTACAAACATCTGCTCCATCCTGAGGTGTTGATCCTCTTGCTCCTTGTGTAGTGCCATCATGAAATCAGTGACGCGGCACGTGAGGCAGCACATGCTTCGCTGGGCCCTGGGGAGGAACCGTGGCTGGAAGGAGGAGTGGAGGTGCAGTCCCTGCTCAGAGCCTGTCCCACTCTGCAGAGGTGGAGGGGTACGGGCACGCTGCTGGCTCCAAGGGGAGTGTGGAGTGGGGCTGTTGCAGATGCTGTGATGGTGCTGGCACCTGCCGTCTGCAGTGCTATTTGGTAGCATTCCAATACTTCTGTGGTAATGAGACATTGCCTTTCACAGTAATGAAGCGCTGAGATTAAGCTATGAAAATAACAACCGGAGGCATTGAAGTCCTGAAGTGATGCTGTACTAGGAAACGTGGTTTTGTGAAGAAAATGACACAACAGGCCTGGAGTCCTGACTCTTGGAAGTTTGTAGTCTCATGTACGCTTGGGTTTCATCTGAAATTAAAAATTGCTTGTTAGCATTTCTGAAAGCAAGGCCTGAGTGCTGATGGTCTTGATGAAGAAGTGACTTTGTGGAGTGTGTTAAATGTGTTGGGTGTGGTTGTCACTTTCTAAAATACTCCCTCTGTTTATCACTTCCCAAATGTATCAGCTCCCACATGTGAATTCACTTGGCAGGTTGAGGCTTACATCTTGATAATAGCACAATAGTAGATAGGTAGCACAGAGTCCCTGCTAGGAAAAACGGTACTCGGTTTCACTTGCCACAGGCTTTCCCCATTTTATTTCCCTGTTCTGTGACCTGCTGTGGCTACCCAGGAGTAAGTTAATTTCTTCATAAGGAAAATTACGAATTCAGAGACTGTTTTGATCCAGCTCCATGTGTTATGATGAGTGCTTTTGATAAAACTGTGTCCTGTTTACTTCTGCAGCTTTTATTTGCAATCTTTTTTTAATTATTATTTTTGTGCTGCTGCTTGTTAAAATAGGTTTTCTGTCTGTTGGACAGCAGTTTGATTCGCAGTTGCATCTGTCTATGTAGACTATATGTTCAGGTATCATCAGTGTACATAAAAACAAATGCAGATTCTTCATTAAGGTTTTTTTTTAATTGAAATTATTTAAACTTTAATTATTTAAATTGAAATTATATGGTACCAAAGCTACAAACTTTGAAACTGGCTATTTTCCTTCTTAATTTTCCCCCTAGCCTGACATTGACAACTTGACTAACAGGGATTAGTTATTTGCTTAGGGAAGACACTCTGTGTCTGTAAAGTACGAATGGGATTTACTCCTTTTGTTGTCCCCTAATATCAGTGCCAATATTTTAAAAATAAGAACATAAGGTTAGACCAGCAAGTCTATTTTTAAACCCAAATCTGGGAGATTGGCTGTAAGTTCACAAGTGATATGCATTCAAGAGCACCGGTTGAGTTGGAGATGTGTTGGAGTTCCTGCTTGCTCTAGGAAAATGGGATCTGTAACTACACATCAGCGTGTTCATAAATAGGTTTAGCTCCTAAGCTTTACACTTCTGTATTGGTGGGGTGGAGAGTGTCCTTGTTGGGAATAAATGTCCTTGGTGTTAAGGTGGGCTTTATTGTGGGTCTCAAAAGTCTGGAGATGGTGTGAGCCCTCACTGGCTGATGGGGTCTGAGTTTGTCCTGTGGTTGTATTGGCATTTGAGGGAGAGTTGCCCTTTCTGTGTGTAGCTTGTGGTTTAGGAGAAACGGGTGTAATATATTACCTTTTTCTGTATCGTGTACTATTTCAATGACGTGACAAAGGAAGGAAACAAGTAGGAGTATGCTTTTACCTATTAAAAGCATTTTATAGGATTGACTTCTTTTAAAATGTCATATTTGCAAAGCACCTTCTTTCCCCCTCTGCATCTTCCCGTTTAATTGTTGTATTGTTGGCAGTGGTGACGTCCATTAGGTGGTTCTCTGGAATGGGAGTTCAGTTTCAGAAAGGGATTTGGAAGATAGTGCAGGTTTTTTTTCCCTTTACATGACTTGAGTGCTGAGCCAAGTTGAGTGTCCGCTCAGATTTTATTCAGAGACTTTCCTGTAACGTATGCACAGAATACAAGTTGGCAAAGAGGACTTGTTTGAATAAATCAAGCCTCATAGCAGTATTATGGAGCTATTTATCATAACTTCGTTAAGACTGCATTGACTTTTATACTTTATCTGCAGGACTGACATCCTTCCTGCATTGAAATTAGTTTCCAAATCTGTTGTTGACAGATGAATTTTTTCCAGATTTCTCCAGTAATGTTCATGTTTCAGGCCCTTACAGATGAATTTGTATCTTTGTTAATTGCCTAAAATATACGTGCAATGAATGTACTTTTTGGTTTAAAACACTTTTCTCTCAGTGGATAGCTGAGTAATTCGTCCTTAATTATGTTAATCCATTGGTGCTTTGTCTTCTACCACTTAGCAATGGGAGTGCTCTTCCTTGAGACCAAGATTTTCTTTTTTCTTTTGGTGCTGATAGTTGTTAAGTGCTTACGCCATCCGCTTTGCCACCTGTAGCTCTCCACAGGTTGCTCTCTAGGGCTCTGTACTGCACATCTCAAATCTTGGCATTGGCTCAGAGTTGTCTCTTGAACAGCATCCGAGCGAGTTCTGTGCATTTTTGTTTCAAGCCAGAACAAGACTGGTGGTAACTGACAAAAAGTTTAGTCATTTCACTTAAAAGGTCTAAACCAGGATACTGCATCCATTTCTGTAGTGTAGTTACCGTGGGGAAGCTGAGAAACCAGATATTTCAAAGTGCTGGCTGTGGTGGTGTACATTTCGCTTCAAGGCTACTCAAAATATGTTTAAAGGGTCCCTTAATCTGGTGGCTGTTACACTGCTGCGGGCAGTTTAACTCTTGTGTATCACTTTCTGTTGGGCAGCCATCCGTATCACATCGTTATGTCCTGTGGGATTCAAGATTTAAATGCGCTAGGGATTCAGAAGTGGAGGTAGGAGTCATTTTCTTTCCATTTGAGCGCTCTATTTTGTCTCACCATGAATTATACTACATGCTACTGGCAGAATATTTACTTGTTCGTGCTGCCTGTCTTTGTTACAGAGAATAAGAAGTTGCCGAGCTGTTGTCTGGGACTTGGGGGCAGCAGGAACTTCACGTTCTTCCCTCAGCTTCTTAGCCGACTTGTAACTTTAGGCAATTGTATTTGTGCTATTGGATACGTAATAAAAAATCGACAGTGAAAACAGAGCAGTCTGTTCTGTTTCTTTATTTGGCAGTCTGGTTTCTTTATTTGGCCGATAACCCCCAATGTTCTTGTAGTCTGTATGCTGTAGGAAGTAGATGGAGAAAGCAGAATAATACTGGAGATCTTGCGTTTAAAAAACAAAACCAAACCTGAATGACTTGGCAAAAGCCTTCACTATCTTGAATGTTAAAGAATCAAACTAAGCAATTCTTAACAGCTTCTATTTGTAACCTATTATAAACACAAATGAACTTTTTGGGACACCCTGTTGTGAGTTGTTCCCCCGTCCAGTGAATGCTCCGGCTGTCCAGTGGCTTCTGAAATAGCTGGGAACGGAGCCGTGACTTTTACATTCTCACCTGGACTTAAGGTGTAGTTTCATGGAAATTGCTTTACCAGCTGGTAGTGCAGCACAGGTTGTGAAGACAGATGTCGTAATTTGTTGAGCTAGACTTGAGGGTTTCAACATTTATTAACCAGGCTTTCCAGTTTTAGGTGCGTTAACGTGTATAGTCAGGCATATCCAGGCGGTAAGTCAAATCCTGGAAGCAGCTGGACTTCAGGCAGAGGTTGGGATTGGAAAAATTGCATAAATTGACATAACCTAAATGAAAGAAAAAAAACGCTGCATACTGTATCAGCATAATTGTGTTAAATAGATTGTTGCTTGTTTTTTCTTTGTTGTACAAATAGCTCTGATAAAAGGTTGAGTTAAATGGATGAGCATCGGTCCCTTTTTGTGACGAAAAGGACTCTCCTTTTCTCTGGTAAATATTTTTGTGCTAATAAAAATGCACGTTCACAGACAACATTTATACGTTTTCAAGGCAGGAAGGATTGTCAGGCTGTAACCCTTTAATGTGCTGCGAGGTTTTTATTTGTCAGCGTAATGCCAGCAACCTGCTGTATTTAACCTGACGTGAGGGGCTCTGACACAAGTTTGCTCGCGAAGCAAGCCGTGCCGGCGTCGGCTGTGTGCTGGGCAGGCGGGAGCCGAGCCGGCGCATGTCCTGCGGCTGGTGGCGGTGGCCCACCGCCTCCCTCCCTCCATGGGGCAGGCTGGAGGGCTGCAGGTGCGTTTCCTTCGCTGCAAGCATAAGGGCTCTGCTAGAGGGACACGGGTGCAGCTGGGGTGCTGCTATGTAAGTGTGTTACTCAAATACCTCTCTGAGTCCTGAAGGTGTCTGTGCATGAAGGAGGAATGATTTAGAAGTCTGTAAATAACTTTGGGGTTTACTGATTCAGTGCGAAGAGAGCAGTGAGTGCTGGTGTTCTGCCCGCTTTGTTTGTGGGCAAACCCTGGGAAGCTGTCATAAACAGAGGCTTTTTTTAAGAAACCCTTGGAATAAAAGAAAACACGTTTATTATTGCAATGGACGCAGTGGTGCAGGCTGGCTAACCTCTCCTGCAGAGGTGCTTGCAGTCCTGTAGTTACTTTCATTTGGAAGGTGTGAAGCATGCTCCCAAGCCACGCAGCTTACTGTAAGCCTGCGTTGCTATTGATGTTTACATTCTGGATTCTCCACAGCAGATCCTTTGCACCTTTCATATTTCCTGGGAATTTCTTCCGAAGTGTAAGAACATAAGGTGTGTTCTTTAAATGCAATGCTCTTGAGTCAGTGTTGCTGTTGCAATGGGAGGGATGAACAACTTGGGAGTTCTCTTCTGCTAAAACAGATTTAATGGGGGTAGCAGGGAAATGGAAGGGTGAACTGTTACGAGTACTGGTTGGTGAGTGGAGATTGCAGTGCAGGTGTGATAGAGGAATACAGTAAATTTTAATAATTAATCTAACTCTGTTGATAGTAATTCCTATTTGCATATATATATATATATAATCTTCATGTTCAATGGGTTTTGTTCTCAAAGGCCATACAGAAGCAGTTCAGATAAGAACACTCAAAGCACACTCTTGGCAGGCAAAAAGATGAAAGGGATTGCAGAAGTCCTGTGCCGTGTCTCCAGAAAAGCTTCCTTTGCACAGAGCGGGAGTCGAGTGTTAAGACGAACACAATTTTTGTCCTTGGAAGGAAAAAGTCCAAGTAAGTTGACAAGAGTAGAGACTTGGTAGAGAGGGATTACAGCGGTTGAAACTTCAGAAATTTTCTCTTCACAATTTCTCATGAAGGATAGTTGGCTGTTGGTTCCTACTGTGGTCCTTGGACAGAGTGTAACTACGTAAGATGAAGTCTGCAGCCAGAGCTGCTGAAGAAGGACTGGTCACCAGGACGGTGCGCCTGTGGTCTGTTACAAAAGAATAAAATTGTATGATTTGACTGTAAGAGGCAGGTTAGAGGGGTGATAGCAGAAGGTGGGAAACTGAGATGAGGTTTGGTTACAGTTGGTCTAGTAACTGCAAAAAACTGGAAACATTGCTGCCCCTGTTGTTTCTTTTTTAAATACGGGAATAATATAAGAAGGTTTTGCTTTTCTTTTGGAGCACACAGTATGCTATCAAGATGGCCTAAGGAAAATGTTGGTGATTATACCTACGATAAAGGGCGATTCAATGATCTGTTTATCTTTGATAAATCCATACAGAAGCAAGCAAATAAGCTCCTGTTTACAGATCCACTGTTCCATACGCGTGTGTAAAAAATAATGCTTTAAAGAACTGCAAGTCAGCCAGAGGTTTCTGTTCTCTCTGTTGGACAGGATAATTCCTTCGGCAGCTGTAACTTTAATGAAATTGGTAGTATTTTTATTACTTTGTTATAGAAGCATCACACTTTATTTTGCTTATCTGTAGTCTGCTTTCTTGGCCTTTGCAGGGCTGTCTTGGAGTGCACTAAAAGTGCTGAGCCAGTCCAGCCCAAACCACAACATCCAGCGTAAATTGGAGATGGTGAGAAATCTTCCACGTTGCCTTTTGTTTGTGGAGGGTCAGATATTAGGAAGGCATATAATACTTTGTTTATACAGTTGAAAGCTAGAAAATATCTCAAGTGTTATCAAGGCTTCCAGCTGTTAGCGACTAAATAAGAGAAGACAAAATTACAAGAAAGGTCTTAAACCCTGTTTTGACTCTAAAAGGCTTAGAGAACTAGGAGCTTACATGAAGTATGGGGCTCTGGAGACCCTTTTTTGGAGAAGTTGGTCCCCTGCCAAGGGCTCCAGCAGGGAGAATGACAGGGGGATGGGGCAAGGGGTCATAGAAGTAGGTATGTATAATACTTTTCTTCCCGAAAAAATAATTTGGATATCCTGTCTCCCAGCTGTGTACTGTCCTCCTGGTGCTGTGGTGTTGAATCACAAAACACGTGAAGCGAGATTCGTATTCCACGTGGCAGGTTAGGCAGGGGCTGGTTTTGTTCCTGCCCTGCTCTTGCACGGTGTGAATGGAGTTAAAAATCCTCAAGTGGGGGAGAGGAGAGCGAGCAAAGCATTGCCGGCTTGCACGCTCCTGCGGCAGTGCGGCTTTGTGGGGTTTTGGTGAGTTGCTTATCCAAGTGTAGCAGAAGTGATCATGCAGACATTTGCTGATCTGTGAATTTTAAGCAGTTCCTTACCATCACAGATATTAAAGATTTCTTACACTGAATGCTGTTCTGAATATTTGTTTGCTTTTGCCTCTCTCAGCCCTGATTTCAAGGGTGAGATTTTTTCAAAGGAGGCAAATATCTGCTGTTGCGCCCTGATGGAGTTGGTTGCTGATTTGCCATGGCAGGTAATCAGCTGTATCCTTCCACTGAGTTGGCAGCAGTGTCTAGCCAGCGTCTCTGACGGTTTCCCCCAAAAGGATATGGCTGTATTAAGGAAATGTACTGACCCTAGTATGGGGGGGTTGGGTGTTTCTGTACTGCGAGTGCATTGCTACTGAACAAAACTCAGTAGCTTAAAAGTTAGTTTTTTCCAGCGCTGTTGGTTTTGGTTCCAATTGAGAAATTTGCTTATTAGGTATCTTACAGTTTTTGTGCTGAAAATACTAAGTAATGGCACTCCAAATTACTGTGATACGAAACTCACCAGTATGTCTGTAAGGGATTTCATAAAAATATTTGAGGAATCAAGTACTACACATTGTAAGTGGACCTAAAATAAAGTTGGCTCCTACCTGAATAGTTTATTATGTTGTGCTATTTATTTATTTATTTTAATAAATTCTACTGGAATTTAAAACACTTGAACTTAAGTAGTCGTCCTAGCTGGTCCTGTCCATTTTTTTACTTTCTCCTATCAGTGACTGGTTGGCAAAGGCTCAGTCAGGCCGGGTGGAGTCTCTTTGTCCTTGGAGAAGGTGCAGATGCATTTTCCAAAGGCCTGATGTTCTCTGCCTGGCTTATCTCCTAGAGTAAAGGACCCCATGCGACTGCATTTTGGCTAGCTTGGATCTGCTTATATGTTGGTAAGGTGTGTGGCCTGCAAGAACCCAGTCGCATACAAATCTTGATTTGAACGTGCTCCCCTGGAGCCACTGTCTCATCTCATCTCACCATCACATCTCATCACTGTAGCAAAAGGGGCAGCTCGTGCCTATGTTCATGGTTGACTGTAGTGGTGTTAGATTAGGAAAAAGGTTATAAAAAATCTTGAAGAGGCCTTTTGCAGGCTGTGGAAATTGCTTATTTCTGCAGTAATAACAAAAGCAGAGAGCCAGTGAGCATGTGGAGCTGGCCGCGGGTTGTAACTGCAATTGCGCGCGGTAGGGTCTGTGCCCTTGCGTTTCAGAGCTCTGTCCGCCGCAGCGGCAGGATTGGGCCCCCCGGTGTGTAGTGTTGGTGCAGTCTTCTCTCTGTGAAGGAAAAGTCTCTCCTTCCAGTTAATTTTGTCATAAGAGTTCTAGATCTTAGCTACAGAAGAGCTTTTATGATGAGCTTGTGCATTAGTAAGATGAATTGGGAATATTCACTGAAAGGGTCACTGAGTTAAAATGCATGAGGAGGCACAGAACAACTGCTTGTTTCGTATTGATAACTGTACGCTGGCAGAGGCTCGCTGCTGCGCACTCCTCTGTACCTGTTTTATACTTCGCATTGTGCTTTCTGAATGTTTTTCAGACAGAAGTTTGTAGTAGAGAGGTGCTTTTGTCCTGAATAATTTTTCTTTCTGAAATGCAAACAAGAATCTCCACTGCAAACACTGGACCTAATTAGCAGATGTGCTGAACAGGGCACTGTTTATGCCATAGCTGTGAGTCCTACAATAAAGAATTTGTTACAAAAAGGTCTTTAGGTGAAGTGCATGTGCCATCTCCCCTCATAGGGAACACATAATTAGTATTTCCTTGAAGTGAAAAATCACAGATACATGTGTGAATGGGCATAGGAACCAGGAGGACATCTAACCCCTCTCCTCCCGCCTCCAGGGTATGGCCCAAGAATAACAAAAAGGACCTTTACCTTTCCTTCTTGGTGTTAGCAGTAGAATTATCTCAGTATTCAGTGGCAGAGTTGTAGGTTTCAGGGACCGAAGAACCTCTTCCCTGCTCTGAGACCTCTGCAACAGGTTTTCTGCCTGCCTGTGCAGAGGGAAGGTCTATATGGTAGACGCAGGGTTTTGAAATAGGTTTTACTGGATGCCTTTGCATGAAGGAATTTGCTGAAACCTGATCCTTTCTGTAGCTTCTTCCCCAGTCCGTAAGGGTGTCTCATGTCCCCATTGTCTCATGCGCCTTTGTTTTAAAATAATATTGAGCCTCAGACACCAGCTGATTTACTTTAATTCAACATCCAACTTATGTTTGATTTCTTTTCATATTCAAGTGAGCCATCTGGCTTTAATGAACTGTAACTGTTTTTAATGCTGCCTCCAGTTGCTAACATCTGAATATTTCATGTGCTGAAAGGAGGTTTGAAATGCAGAAGTGAGACTGAAGAGTCCAAAGTATTTCCAAATGAGCTCTGTTCCAGCAGCACTTGTGCTCCCCTCCCCTCGAGATTTACCAAAAGATAATCTTTGGGGTGCCAGACTGTAAGCATCAGCCGTGGCGGGTGCTAATTATGAGTACTCTCAATTTTGTGTACATAAAACACCAGAGCTGCTTATGAAATACTGAATAACTACCCAACTTGACTTGGGCAGAATATCAATCAACTTCAACAGGAGCTGCCAGTATTTGGCATCTTTTAAATAAACAGCCTCTTTGGTGTTTAATTTTGGGTTTGGTTTTTTAAGGGGGGGTTGTGTCTTAAATATTTCTGTGTTGCAAAAAAAGATGAGGTTAGTTTTACATCACCTAGTTTAGGTATAGAAGTTAATTGAGAGCTGAATCCCATAAACTGAAAATACCCTAATTGCAATTAAATTCTGAGGGTACTTTGCCAGGGCTACACTATTAGAAACCAGTGGCACATCCCCAGATTTGTTGGACTGCATGCTTTGCTCGGCATTTTTCACAGCATTGCCTTTGTTTTGGCTTAGCAGTGTGACAGCTAATAGACTTGCGGTAGGCCATTATCAAGAAATATTTTGATTAATGATTAAAAAGTATTTTGTTGGTTAGTTATTCACTGTGTGCCAAGCATCGTGCAGGTTGGCAGTGATATCATCTTCCAACATTCCGTCGTAAAGGTTAGAATAAATGAAATCTTAAGCTGTCCGTCTGTCTGCAGGAGGAAAGCCTTTAGAAAGGGTGGGCTGGGAGCATGCGGTTGCGTTGGCTCACCCTGCACTGTCTTGTCCTGAGAGCAGGGAAGAAATACATAAGGAACCAGGGGAGACTGATAGAGATTGTACCTGTGCTTAACTTCTCAGTAACTTTCTCATAGAGACAAACCTGAATTGGGGGTTAACTTGTGACATTGTAGGTATATGCTGAGCACAGTCTTTTTGAGCTGGAGAGGAGTAGGTTAGAAGCAGTATAGCAGAAATTGGCAGCTGAGTTCCCTTCCAGATGCATTCCTGAAGCTATAATGAATAAAATCTTATTAATATCTTCTACACAGTAGATTTTTGTGTTATTAAGCTACCACTCAATAGGAGCTCTTAATGATAACTCTTGCTACTCTTAAAAAATTTTATTCTCACATGTAATGAAAATTTTTAATGTTGGCTGTATTTTTGACTGTGCTTGAGAACTTCCTACACCACTGTTGGTGGATATTTCTTTAACTCTAATTTGTTTGTCGTTTCATTTGTGTGTGAATGGAGCTACCAGTGTTGTGTACAGAAGATTTCAGCCAGGCTTTTCAGTGCTTTGCGCTGCAGTTCCCTAAAATTCTTGCCAAAGAATGTAGCTCAATCTACACTACAACTTTGGCATCTCACTTTCAGCTGAAGTGTAACTGGAGTTTGGTTTGACCTGTGTCATGTTGCCAGCTAGCAAGCCTGGATGCTCCACAGACACGCTCGGGACACTTGCAGCCTGCTACACAGCTTTTTACACTTAAGCCATGGAAATCCTCCACAAAACAGAATTATGGTACTTTGGGAAGGTTTGGGGTTTTCTTTCCCCCTTTTTTTTCTTTCCAAGTTCTCCATGTCTAAATGGTGGAAGGAAGTCTTGATTAATTTGCTCTGCATGGGCACCATGGGAGCCTAAAGATTTTGCTATCAGCAGGGACGGTGACACTGCCCTTTCCGATCCCAGCCACGGGTGGCCCCCGAGTCCTCATGCCCAGGACTACAGGAGCTGCCTTCTCTGTTCGTTCTGGGTGGCAGCTGAGGAACTGGGCAGGCAAGCTGGCAGAGGCAGTTGCTCTCCCACCTAAACTTCCCTGTAATAGAACTGTGTCTTCAAAATACTTCAGTTTTTACCGTATAGACAGATTTTCACAGGAAAAAAACCATTTTGTTAGAATTTTTCAGACAAGCTGTAGTTCACAAGCTGCTTATTTGAATGAGAATGCAAATGCAACTGCAGCCTGCATAAAGCTGCTCAAGGTCTGCTTCCAGTTGTGGTGGGATGAAAGATGCTCTTTCAGAGAGAGAAGGGCTGGATAGTGTCTTAGTCATTTATAGTCACCGTGTGTCCAGATCAGTTATACCTTCAGAAGTGGAGTCATGGTTGCACCTTTAAAAGCAGTATTGTATTGGAAAAATCTCTAATTTGTGATAACCGTTTTGAAGAAAGATTTTTATATTGCCATCTGTTGGGCAACTTGCATTTCTTATGGATTTGCCCATGCTGTAGTAGGAAAAAAAACCCACTTAAAATAGGTTGGTTCCTTTAACCTTAAAAGAAGAAAAAAGGATCCTCCCACAAAACCTGTCTAGGGATTATTAGGTGGTCTCCGTAGACACTAGAGGTATACAAAATTTAAGACTTTTCGAATGTGTAGGGAAGACTTCTCTTTAAATCATAGTTATTCAAAATGTGTTTAGGTGAGAAGTGCAACTAATGTGTTTTAAAACCTGATTTTTAGTCCTCAACGTTATTTCTGGTGTCTTGCTTAAAAAGAAAAAACAGGTGCTTCCCAGACATTCAGGAAGAATACAAAGGGTATTTGAAGATTAACTTTTTTTAAAAAAGAATTTTAAAGCCAATAGTCTTGTTTTCGTGGCCCCCTCATGCCCCATCTCATTGATTTATATAAAGCTGTCAGTCAAAGTGTGATATTAATAAAGAAACATGTAACCTAGGCTTTTATTTACCATACAACTTTGCTTTAGTGGAGAATTTTATAAGGGAAAAATACTCACAGTGCATTGCCAGTGCAGTGAAGTAGTAGGCTTGCTTTAGACCTGTCCTTCCTGCATTCCTACCATTAATAATGGAATAATGATTTAATTGCTCATAGGAATAGGTTTGAAAGTTACGGCTTCTCATAGAAAAATGTTTAGGAGTGTATTTCTGCTCCCTTCTTTTTCTTTTTTTCTTTTTTTAACCTGGTAGGTTTTTGGGCTTTTGGTGGGGCTTTTGGGGTTTGTTTTTGTTTGTTGAGTTTTTTTAAGCCTAGTAGGTTAAAAAAAAGATTCTTTTCCCCTGACGCACATTGGGCAGGAGTGCCTTCAGCTTGCACAACTATAAAACACTCTGTGTACACACATGCCTGTGCAAAATGAAGGTGTGAAAACCAGCCAGTTTCAGGGCATTTTTTTACATATGCCATTGTCAGGTGTTCTTCAGGGCAATAGTTTCTGGTTTAGGGGTAACAGAGTAAGACGTTAAACGGTTCAGTCAACAACATTTGTACAGCCTCTGTCTTTGTAGGGTGGGTTTGTCAGAACAGACTGCAAAATTTTCTTGTCCTGTTGTCTCCATAACAATTTGGGGCTCTACCGGCAGAGAGGAGTATTGAGAGAGCAGAGAGGGGCTCTGTCTCTTAGAGATGAACGTGATGCTTAAGAAATTTGGTGAGTGGAAGGACTCTGTGTTATGGGTAGGCTGGAGTTTTATCACTTGCTTGTTTTTCTCATACCACAGAATCATAATTTTGATGTAATGTAGTTAGGAGCAGTCCTCTGCTGATGTACAGGACTGCTTCTCCTTGAAGAACCATTGGCATGGGTGAAGTCAGCACAGACATCTTTTCAGTATACAGAATTACAGGTGACTGTACCTGTATTGAATGTCTTAAAATATGTTTTAACAGCTAATATACAGTAAAATGAACTGCCATAAAAACCAGAGAAAACTTTTAGTCTGGTAAAATATTATAAAATGAAATTAAAATAAAGTGCATATCTTGATTGTATCTTGGTACACAGAGTATTAATTGTTTTTTCCACTTACATGAGACAACATTTTGATAATAAATGAGCTACTGTGTCTTAGCAAAACAGTTTCACTGGTGTCTTCAAGTCCTATTAAAGTGATGAAGTGATGGCTCCTTGGTTGAACTGTTAAGAATCTAGTAAGTTTAAAATGTATACATGTATTTAAATTTGTCTTGTAGCCATTCGAGACTAGAGTTGCAAATCTCCTGAAGGCTTGTGGAAAACAAGCAGCTAAACTACGAGAAACCCACAGCCTGAGCAGTCATTTTGTAAGCTTTATTGTGCTCTCGCTTTGGCAGTATCAGTTTGGCTTTTTTGAGTTTAAGATATTTTCATTGGTCCAGGTAACAAAGGAGCTGGATTCTTGTTTTGTCTTCTTCCTAAGCCATGACTTGGTTAGTCCCCTGTTTCCTTAGCCTTGTAAAGGGTTGAAGGAGCATTTGAGAGGGGTGGATTTGTTGGGGGGCTGAAGAGGTGTTGAAAGTCAGCTTTGTAATTGTCTGATTTAGGAAATTTTATTTTTTTCTTGAATCAGTTTGGTCTGCAGATGGGGGGTGTGAAATAGCTAAACATACATAAATGCAGTGAGATGCTCTTGTTTGCTTTAAGGTTTTTGGCTTATCGCTGGAGTAATGTTTTCAATGTATATTAAAGTAGTTAAAATCCCATAAAGATTTTCTTATCAGTTGTTCCTTTCAGGTTTTTTTTCAGGATCCCTTCTTGAATGTCCTGGCTGCCAGTAGAATTGAAGGCAGGAGGCAACTCATGACCACCAAACCGTGACAGCCTTGGATTCCCCTGCTTCTGGCTGCTCAAAATAACCACTGGGCTACTGTGGAGATGAATGGAGAACAGCAGTATGATGCAGGTAATAGTCTGGCTGAACTCCCTGGCTAACAATTCTCAAAAAACTTGGCAAGCAAGATGGAACAAAAATGAGCACAGTGAATGTTTCATAGTGCATGTGTCTGCTGCTGTGTACAGGGAGAGACTCAAATGTCAGTGACTGTGGGTTAGTGTCTGGCTATGTGGCTTATGTTTGTTACTGCTGTATTTCAAAAGCAAGGTGTATCATTGGCTTAAAGGAGAACAAAATCTCACCCACCTTAGTAATTTTGTTTTTCAGAACCTGTGTCTTTCCTCTTCATGGTATCACTGTGCGATGGCCTTATGAAAAGCTCAGTGGCTTTAACACTGCTATTTTAAGGCATTTGTCTGTCAAACTGGTTAATATTATCTTTTCTTTTCCTGTGTTCATCTCGTTCTTAGTATTTCAACGACGTTGTGCTGCTGGTTTAAAAAGTTGGATAACTGAAGCTGTTTGCTGCTATTGTAATCTGTCCTGTTTTTCTGATGTGCCTTGGTGTGCCTGCTTTGATGGGTTTGGGATATCAACTCCAAACTGCTGCAGAGTGATATTTTATGATAAATTAGCTTAGGTTTTGGTTCACCTTGAAACACCAGGCTGAGAAAGTGGTTGGTCTGGGATGGCTGAGGATAATAACAGCTTTCTGAAACAGTTCTGGAATTGTAAGTTCTTAGCAGGTAGAGGCCATCCATTTTTCTGACTTGCCTGCCGTGTTTTGTTCCTTTTCCTTGAGGAGGTCCTATAGTGTTGGTACAGTTAATATAAAGTAAATTTTAATGTGTAGTTTCCAGTGTAGACAGTTGGATTAGGATTTTATTTGAGCATTACTTTCCTTTGGTACTTGTCCAACATGCAGCTCTTGTCATAAGACAATTCACTATTGGTAGTTTTTGTACCTTTACTTTGTGGAAGTCTAATTGCTGTCAGTATTACCAAAGAAGTGTTGAACATGATTGGGATCTACAGTGTTTTTAGCAGAACGCTATCATCTGCTTTATGATGCTGAAATATGCTTTTTGATTATTAATTATAGCCAATCGCTCAAGTTGTTGTCAACGTTATATCCTCAAATAAGCAAGAAAAAGCAGCATGCACAAGTATGCAGAATGTCTCCAGGCACATGTAAATACAGCTTCCTCTGCTACTAGAGACTGCTAACTTCTGTCATGTAGTGTAAGAAAGAGAAAAGGCGCTGAGCAGCTGAGAAGAACAGTAACGAGATGTATCCATGGTCAGCAATGGGGTGGTCAGAGTCTAATAGCACATCCTTCTGTACTGAAATCTTTACTGAAATTTTTCCATCTTCCTCAAAAAGTATCAGAGGTCACACAGTCCTCTCTATGTGCTTTAGGAATAGCTAGGAAGGGTTTGATGTTGTCTTGAAATTACTCAACAGCTATTTTCCTGAGAATCCTTTTTGTGCCTGCTTTGAGTACAGGTGGCTGTGAAAAGCCAACAACTGAAGAGAGCTTTGCTTGCTGAGTTCAAAGATAGTTTCCAGGAAATGCTATCCATGTAAACATAAGCACATTCGTTTTGTTGTGCCCTCTAATATTGTTTCCTGATGTGCTTTGAGTTAGACCAGTCCCAACCACTACTGGAACATTCCCGTCATATTCTTTGACTGGTCTCATGTTTTCCATTTGATGATTTTTAGCAGTTTTTGGAGATTTCCCTTTGTCTTTTTGTTTTTTATATACTGGCACTCTGCCTGCAAGAAGCCAGACAGTGGTCAGGGCTGTTGGTTGTGATACTTTCCTGCACTATGAGGGGAAAAGACAACCTTCATTCTTGTCACAGTCTTTCTTAGCTGCTGAAATTCCAACCTGTCTTTATTTATTCATGGCCTTGCAGCTGGTGTAGATGGAAAAGATTAACTGATATTAAAATCAGATTGAAGCGTATCTAAGTTTCAGGGTGAGAAACCTTTAGGTTAGCTGTAATTGAAGGTCTTGCAGACTTCAGTGTGATGTACTTAAATGTCCAATGTGACAGTCTTCAACTAAATCACATTAAAGATGCATGAAAACTATTTGCAGTGAGAATTTAACTCAAATCCAAAGATCAAAACAGTTTGGTGACTACCTCCAGAGTGGGTAAGCGTTCTCCACACAACCTCTGTAGGACGCTTCTCGGCTTTTACTTGAGAAAATTTCTGTTAGCTTGATTTGAAAGCAAAACCTAGTTGTATGGCGAGGCCACAGAGATGAGAAACGCATCTGGTTTCTTTCCCCGCCTTTGCCAAAGTTGTGCTTTGCTACTGAGCTAATGTGTGGCTCAACCTGCCTGCTATAGAAAAATATGTCTCCATGTAGTAAAAAGTTGAATTCAGGTAGGACTTGGAGCAACTCTATTCAATTAAGGATATGGGGAGAAAGAAGAAACATGAGTGTATGTATACCCACGCAGTACGTTAATAAATTGTGCTTTAGGGTTAAATGGATTAAATATGATTGTTGTCATCTGTCATACTAATTTGCAAGTTTTCTTACAGTAGAAGTGAATTTCTAGTATAAATATCTGAGGTTTTATTGGGTAGTTTGAACTCAGACTGATCAGGACGTTTAATACAGACATATGGCCCCTCAGGAATGCAGCTTCATTAAACTGGTCCCCTGTGTGTCCGGGGATCTGTTAACCCACGAGGATGGTGCTGTGCAATAGGGTCTTGCAGAAAATGCCAGCAGACTAGATCAAAGGCTTGACTTAAACAGGGCCTGCTCTGCTCCAGCTATCCTGCCAATAAAACCAGAAAAGCAACTGGATTCTGGCTCTCAAAGATTTCCAGCTAGTGCAAGCCTTACCAGAGACATGGTCCTTCACCGCGCTCTTGGAGTGTTTCTGCATTTGGATATTGAAAAACAGATACTTGATTTCTGAGATTTTTTCATGGTTTATGTAGTCCTATCACATGCCAGAATTAAAAAACTAATTTACTCCTCTCGCTATGAAACCTCGTACAGCACTTTTGCATGGAGCTTTATTCAGTGTGCTTTTCATGTTCCTCACTGATTGAGGAAGTGCTGCCCTAAATACCCTGGAATGCTGCGGCAGGGCCGCGCGTGAGAAGCAGCGGGCAGATTCGTTGAACCCTGTAGCTTAGTGCGGCCCTCGGCCCTGTCAGCCTCCGAAAGGAGGGAGAGCACCGGAACGCCCCGGCTCTGCATGCTCAGTGCAAGGCTGATCACCTAATCGCATTTAATTGTGAAACCTTCGTAAAATGTAAATGCAAGCTGAGTTGAACTCTTACGAATGAACACAACAGCAAGTGTTGCTCTGGGTGCTTGTTAAAATAAGTTTTAAAGTAATCCCTTTGACTCAATGAAACTCCCTAAAATAAAGCAGGAATAGTATTAAATTTGCAGTGAGTGTTGCAGAGGAATTTGTGATTTATTTTTTTTTTTATTATTATTTTTCCTATGAAAAATGAGTTGCAGGAGAGCTTCTGGGTGTGCTGGTGAGATTTCCAAGCCCTTCTTACTGCAGCGCAGACCTGGAAGGAAACAGCTCTTTTAGATATGAAAACATACAGGCTGCAGAGACCATGGATTAGTGGAGTGACAAAGGACCTGTGGTAACTCCGATCCAGTTCGGAACTGGTTTTAACCGTAGTTAGAGGCAAAAGGGTAGCTGGAGCAGCATGCAGACTGGCTTTCTCGGGAGCTCCTTGTAGCAATTAAGTGGCAACATAAGTTACTAATTGACCCTTTCAGTGTGTTAAGTGACCTGTGCCTCATTTAAGGAGCTTAACTGCCCCTTAGACAGTTATCTGATGATAACACGTTATTGAAGACTCGGTGCTGCAAGCGGCTTGGTAAAGAGCACGGCTGGAAAGCCTCAAGGTCCGGGTAGTATTCCCAGGTCGAGCTGCTTGGCTTTCAAACTTGTTAAAAAGCACAGAGCAGTCACGTTGCTTTACGTTTCCCTTCAAGCAGGAATGCATTAGACATCGCAAGCAGTGCTTTTTTCATACAAAGTGCTTTTTGGAGTCGGATGAAAGTGGGGTTGTTGCTGCTGTTGAGCAGCTGGGTGCTGTGCGGTGGGAAAGGGCGAGCTGGCTTTCTCTGAGAGCGAGAAAAATTAGTCAAAGTTCACTCTTGGTTTCGACTGACCGTAGATGTTGTTTTTGACCTGATGTTTCTTCCCACTTTGATTCTGCCCCTGTGAACTTGAGCATTTTTATGGTTAAAGTGAAATGCTGTTTTAGTGACTTAAGAAATCTTATTCTGTTTTAACAACACTTTGCAATGAAATTAAATTTTTCTTAGAATGACTTGCAGCCAAAGCTTTGATCAGCTCCACCCTAATTTGCAAACAGCTGTGCTCTGTGCCTCTTTACTCTGCACCTCTCTTTACTCCCTCAAATTTTTTTTAAATAAAATTACTTACTTCTGTGCTTTTCCAGGTCTATTTCTTCACTAAGTTAAAAATTGTCCCCTAAAAGTGATGGTGATAATCAAGCTGTGATTTTTTTGAGCTCTGAGGCTTAGGAAAGGCCAATATAACCAACTGTGGTTGTTTAAAAATAGCAAAATGAAATTGGGTTTGGGAGAGATAAGAGCTGCCTTTAAAACAGATACTGTCATCAGCAAACAAAAGCTAACTGAATATGCATTTCTAGATTTGGGGGAAATGATAATTCCTAGAATTACAATGAAAAGTCGAAGATGAGTTTCACAATCAGTTTGAAGAGGAAATGGACCTACTTTACGCTCAGGACTTGTAGGTTTTTTTAGACGATTTAAAGTAGCTCAGCTTTCTGGGCAAATATTTGCCCCTCTCTGTTTGAGGACTAAGAACAGTTGTGGAGCGTACTTAGCGTGTTGTCAGCATGTCCAGGGGTCTGATAAGAGTGTGTAATAGTATTTCATTCTCTTTTTTTTTGACATTTAAAGTTTCCTACTCGAACTACTACTCCTTGAAAGAACAGTTACCACCTGTCCTAAGAAAGGCTGAGTGTGTAGGAAGTGTTGGTGTCCTGTAACCTTCACTGAGCTCTCCCCAGGCTTTGATACACAGAGATTTCGCTGTTTGCAAATGTAAACAAGGTATCAGGTTTCCTGGTACTGAGAGATGAAAATCTCGTGTGTTCATTCAGAAAGACAGCTAAGGTGTAGATGGTAGAATTGGTCTAAAAGTGAAAATGAAAAGCTTTACTTCTATGTCGTATCATTGCTATCCCTTTTGCTGCTGAACCTGAAGTTGTAGTTTTTGTGCTGAGGTTCAAAATTACGTGAGACCCTCCCTGGTCATCCCGGCTGTGCCTGTGGGAAAAATATAACGTGGCTGTACGCTGAACTAAATAGGGGACCCGAAATCCAACCTGTGTCAGTTGTGGAGTCTTTTCAGCAGAGCAGGTTACTCGTTGGAGGAGACGGGAAGAGGAGGGGAGCGGGGAAGTGAGCCAAGAACTGAAGGGGAGACGGAGGCTGGGGGACAGGCTTGACAATAATCACAGAAAATCTGACTAATTTGTAGTGTGGCTCATGACAGCTAATTGCTTCCCTAACAGCCTGAGTGAGTTTTGAACTGTGGCTTGAGTGGTTTTAGTGCATTTTTGCTTTAAATGCATCCAGAAATGAGGTTTTCTTTGTCTAAAGAAGCTGTTACACCTTATGAGCTGGGTTTTTTTAAGTGATTAATTTGAGTGTTCTTGATTTCAGTTGTGTCTCGAGCTGTTTTCCTTAGAGCTACCCTGAATCCTTCTCTGTGCTTTTGGTGTTTTATAACATCTAAATAAATGCCATCTAATTTAAAGAAGAGGGGAGTCATGTTTCAAATGTTTTTAGTCTTTCTTTTCAAACCTCTTACTATTGGTATTGCTGTTTCCTGGGTGGTTTTTAATTTAATACACTGACGATCCAGGGTGCCTAGAGTTTTGAGTCTCTAATATTTGTTGTTACGAATACAGAGCTCTTCTGCCTATGTTCCTCTCACAACAATTTGTGCTTATACAATATCCTCAGGATCACACTATTTTTCAGACCAAATCCAACTTGAAGTGCCCTTCACATACAAAGAAAGGCTATGTAGTGTTGTCTGTGTGTTGAAATGTGTAACTCAAGTTCATTGCAGACTTGTGTAGCCAGTCATTTGGAATTTAAGTGGATCTTGCTGTAGTTCTTAGTAGCCTAAAACTTAAGCCAAGAGATTGCTAAATAGAAGGTGTTTGGATTCTTTTCCAGATGCTGGTTCCAGTGTGGAAGAAATGGAATTCAATTGGGACGAGTATCTAGAAGACACAGGAGCAACTGCAGCCCCCCATGGATCTTTTAAACATGTGAGTAAGGGAGTGTGTGTTTTCTTACCATCTCCTACATTGTTTTTTTGATACACTGAATGTTTAGTGTTCCTTTGAGTTCATGCTCTCAAATCTAGAAGGCTAACTGGAATCACGTTGCTTAGAGTAATGAGAAATGAAGAATATCACCTCGTTGTTATTGTTGCTTGTCTTCCTCTCTCTACGTAGCACAGGGTAATCCCATCCCCAAGTGCTGGAAGTTACGGGGCTCCTAGTCTTTTCTGCACCAGAAGATAAGCTTGATTTTTCTCATAAAGCCCAAACTGGCCAGTCTCTATTCTTTTGGTGATTGCTATGGGACAACTGCTATGGAGGAGCTAGCTTTAGAAAGTTGGTGGCATAGTTCTTGAACAGCAGAATTCAAATGTGCTCTCAAGGAATGTTTTAATGGTGGCTCTCAAGGAGGCCAAGGAGAAAATAATAGCTCTGCCAAACACTTGACTGTAGTAGGTAGAAAACTGATTAGGATAATTGTTGAGCACGGGCTTAATGGATAGGAAGAAGTCTTGATAAACTCTTATCTTTGCCCTTGGATACCTTTAATCAAATGTTCGTTGGTAAAATCAGGGAGTGCACTGTCCCATTGGGTGAGGTCTGAGTGTGAAGTCTGGCTTCTTGTACTGGGTCATCACTGGAGGTGAGCTGTATGGAGCTGGTTTCCGAAACTCTTGGGTCGCTTCCAACAGTTGAAACACCTTCCAGGCTGCGAGCCTGTTTCTTTATCCAACTCTTTATATTAAAGTTACCATTTAATAGTCTTTCAAAGACCAGCTGTGGGGCTTTTACGATGGCAGCAAAGGTAGTGACTTGTATGCGACATTGCTTGGAAAGCACTTTGTGCTGCTCAGGCTTTTGGGTCCAGTGTCACCACTTTCAGTACAGGAGACTTAAATCAGCAGGAAAACAAACTGAAGTCTGTTCACAAAAGGATCACAAAGCATTTTGCAGAAGTGCAAAACCTTAAAGAATCTATTAAAATATGGCAGTTGTGTTAGCAGTAAACATGCACAGTAAATGTAGACTTCGCAGAGGCTCTTCCCTACACTGGGATGTAATTGTAAGCTTTTTGTTAAAAATAAACATTCAGGTATCTCATTTCTGAAGGGGAGAGGCCTATGCTCGCTTTGTTTTTCCTTAGCGTACTAAGGCTGTAGCAGGAGCAAGCTTACTCAGAGTGGTGGTGTCCATCCAGCCCACGTTGAGGGAGCAGTGTGGAATCAGCAGTGGTATTTTGTAGTAGGATGAGGAGTGGTCTGTCTGCTCCTCTGCTGTGGCTTACCTTACATGATCTCTGTTAAAGAAACTTGCTATCATAGCTTGGACATTATAGAAATTAATCATAATGCCAGCTTTACAGTGGTGGCCAACTGAGTTAATATTGCAGCTATATTTTGTTAATCGATAGGAGATATGCTTTGAATGACTTCGTTACCCCTGTGCTGCACTCTTTCCCAACTCAGCTGTGTCAAACAAGAGGTCTGATTGCTGTGGCCGTTGTCAGTAAAAATACAATTAAGTTTAAAAAAGAAAAAAATCCACATTTTTTTATTGTCATTTTCCCTTACGTGTGAAAAACATGGTACAGTTTTGCCGGTGCAAGTAACATTGTTGTGGAGAGTGCATTGGTGAGCAGGTGCGGGCAGAGCCCAGCCATGTCGCCCGGTCCTTGTTGACGGCACTGGGTTCCCTCTCGTGGGCAGCAGGGCGGAGGAGCTATGCCTGGGGAGCTCGGCTGGCCACGCTCCGCACCCCGGCACGCCACGGGGAGCTAGCCTGGGGACTCGGGGTCATGAATGGGCCTGATAATAGATGTTTGCGTCTTCAGGAGGGGAACCGCCAGGCGTTTCCTAGAAGAGTTCCCTTGGAATTTGTCTGGAGGCCAATTTTGACGTTCTGTGTAATGAACTTGGCATAAAATTTTGGAAAGATAATGCTAACACTGAGTTGACAAGCAGAGAGAGGAGCATATTTACAGCAGCGTCACATCACCTAGATCTTGCTGTTAATAGAAATTCAACAGTGCAAGGTCCCATGCTCAGGATTTCTGCTGTCCATTAGAAGGCAATGGTTTGGAAAAGTCAGAGGAGAACTTCAGTGCCTATCAGTGGATAGTGACAGCCTGTCTGTGTGATGAAGCCCTAAAAATTGTTAAGTGTGATTCCAGGATACATCAGGTGAGATATTTTCCGCTGAAAGCATACAGGCACTGATGTCTCTGTGCTAGCAACTGGTGGTCCCTCCAGCTGGAATCTGTGCAGTGCTTAGTTGTTTGACTTGAAGAATGACATTTTTTTATAATCTACCATCAGGAGAGCTAAGAGGGAACTACTTTTGTACTCTTGAAAAAACAGACTGGAAAAATAAGATGAAGAATAATACTGGCACAAGAGCAAATGGGCATGTATAAATAAATCAATTAATTAGTATAAATATGTTTTAGATGGAAGCTTAAGGTTTTTGTTTGATTGTTTCTAAATATTGGAGTAGTGAGACTGTGACCTGCCTCCCATTACAAGTGGTGGGTGAGAAATACCTAACCCACGTTGTAGGAGAGTACGTGATCAGGTTGAGAAAATGTAATCCATGATTGTACAGCCTGTGTTAGCAAAGAACCAGACTCGCTGATGGGAGAGGGGAGTTTTTTGTATTTGTATCCTTATATTAATTCCGAAAGTTTTGTTCTTGCTATGAGGAAGGCACACTGGAAAATGTAAGCTACTTCCTCAAATTAAGGGTGTTCTAATGTTTAATTTGATTGCATTTTAAAAATTAGACAATATCGAGATCAGAGTGACTGTTTTACCTACAATCTAGCGGGAAAAAGAGCTTACCAAAAACCTGGAGTTGCACTGGATGTCAGTGTTGCCACCCCCCCCCAAGTCAAAATACACTTTCTCTAGAATTGTTGAATGCTCTTTTCTACTTACTTTCTGCAACTTATATGTGTGTGTGTGTGTACACATATATTAAAAATAAGTTAGTGTTCAGCATCATCTGAACACATGTATTTTCTGTGTGTTCTTGCATGCTCCTAATGCTTTTTGTCTCTTCTTTGTCACTGTCTCCATCTGAGCTGATTCGGATCCCCAGGTGTGACCTGTGACATGGCCCAAAGCGGGAGGACAGTGCTGGATGGGACGGAGGGGCCAGGGCTCGGAGCTGCCCAAGCGCTGCTGTCCCTACCCGCTCTGGGCCATCTCCGCTGGCTGTATGTGCAGCAGGAACCTGCCGCACTCAGACCCACTGGTCCCAAGAAAATACTCTTGGAGCTTCCACAGCATCGCATGCTAACGGCTCTGCTCAGTGAGCCAGCCTAAAGAAACAAAGTTTTGTGCTTTAAACCACTTAGTGGTGTCGTCTTGCCCAGCTGCCAGGAGAGGGTGCTAACTTCTTGGTCTCTGCTGTATCCACCGGGGATCATAGTGTTTGAAAAATGCACCTGACTTCAGGGAAAGCTCCATCTGTTGCTCTTGGTTTCATTGAATGCAACTCTCTCCGCTGTGAGGCTTTGCTGAAAGTTCGGGTATAGAGAGCAGCACAGATTTCCCAATTCCTCAGACTTTGTGTCGAGCTCACGGCTTTTCTCTCAGGAATCAGAATATGAAGTCTTCAGTAATATCTCTTCAGCAAGATTATGATCTTTTTGAAAAGATGATCTCTGTAATATCACTTCAAAATGCCTGCAGGTATTGGGTCCTGCTAATTTTTTTTTTTTTTAAGAAGGGGTTTCTCTAAGCGAAGGATATTAACCTAAAGATTGTGAACAGTTAACAGAAGCATATGCTTTTCTTTCTGATGTGGTTCCCTTAGTTTTATTTTTAGCAAACCAGTGTGTGCTGGCTGATGAGACTATAATAGCTATGGCAGTTACTGAACTGTCAGTGCAGAACTGGTAATAAATAACCCAGAGAATATCTACTGCATCTGCATCATACTGAAAGCCTTTCTTGCAGTTGATTCAAAGAGGAAATGGAACTTGGGACCACTTAAGAAAGAAAACACCAGTTATATTCAGCTGAGAACAGGGGAATGACATGTTAGGCTTTTAATTAAGACTGAGGCCATGGAATTAAGCGTAGCTCAGAAATATACTGTAGCGAGAGCAGAACAGAGTCCTTCTGCTCTTTCAGGAATGTTTGAGCTGAGGGAAGTTCGGGATATGAGAAAATTAATGTTTTGCCTTTGCTTTTTAAGTTCACATTTTGGTATCCAAGTACTGTGCAGTCAGATTTCTTACTTGCACACAACGCACACACACGTACACACAGAGCACACACACTATTTGGCACTTTCTTGTTGTCAAAGCCTGAGTTCACTGAAGAACACGTACTGTTTTTGTTCTATGCAATTTATGTAACAATGCTACATTCAGAATTATTTGGGTTCTTACGTAGAGACATTAAAAATCCATATTCTGCAATTTGTGAAGATTCGTGCGTTCTTAAATGAGCACAGTGGAAGAGACGGTGGTATTGTTATCTAAAGCACGCGTATGTACTTTAAACGGGCTCTTTTTCCAATGAGGTTGAAAGACATAGTTTGACACAGAAAGTCAAAGTTGTGTTGCTGACTTTGACCTTTAGTTTTGCCTAGCTTGGCAGCCCAGCGGTGAGTTGGAAAGCTTTTCAGTGACGGGTGAGGTATTGTCCGGGGCAGGAAGATGAATTGCAAGATATTCATTTAAGGTTGCAAAGATACTGTGAAATGCAAAGGAGATTTCATTAATGATGATTCTGTGTACATTCCAGTATCAGTCACAGAATATGATGAAGTTGTTTCTCTGAAGAGACTGGATAGCATTTGGCTTGAGGTTTTTTGCTAATGAGCATGTCTAAATGGTTCCCCCGTTGTTCCATGAAGTTTCTGGGAGGTGCTCAAGTGTGATCATCTTCTTCCTCTTCAGGTGGATACAAGTTTGCAGAATGGTTTTGCCCCTGGTATGAAGCTAGAAGTTGCTGTCAAGTCTGACCAAAACACCTACTGGGTGGCTACCATCATTACTACCTGTGGGCAGCTGCTTCTGTTGCGCTACGATGGTTACGGGGAAGACCGCAAGGCTGACTTTTGGTGTGATATTATGACAGCTGATTTACACCCCATCGGCTGGTGTGAGCAGAACAAGAAGATTCTCAAAGTGCCTGAAGGTATTGGCTCCATATGCAGAAGTGAGGAGTACATATAAAAGTATGCTTTTGTCCTTTGGAAGCCTGGCAGGTAGTCTTCATAATTAAGGTTATGCACAGGTGGGGTTGCTGTGATGACAAGTTGAGGTTGTCTGCCATGATTTTCTGAAATCCCATGACTTACAGTAGGAGATTGCTCTTTCAACAGAGAGGAGTTAGCTTAATTTCAGAACTGGACTTATTTTTACAGAGGCTTGTGGTTGTCTTAATCATCATGCATGAAATTCTAGTGCTTTGTCATTTCCTTGAAAGATTTTTGTTGTTGTTTTGTTTCTTTTTTTAAGGTTACTGGTGAATGTGTGGCAGATTCTTGTGAATTAGGCAGCACAAGAGTGTGGTAACATCTTGTTGTCTGAATAATCTTTAACTGGCAGGAAGAATCACAGTCTTTCTTCTTCACTTTTCACTTAGGTATCAAGGACAAGATACCTGACCAGGAGGAATTCCTTCAGCGGGTGCTGAAAGGAGCATGCAGTGCTCCTGCTAACCTGCTGGAGGGGGTAAGTGCTGCAATGTGCTGCATGTCGACTTCTGTCTTGATTTTCCCCTTTGTCATTAAGTGAACCCCTATTCAGAGTGTCAGTTCATTTCCTTTTTTAAGTTTAGGGAGCATTGTAGTGTGCTGCTGACCTTAAAGTTCCACTCTCTGGTGTTTCGTATTTACAGTATTTAATTCTGATAGTGTTGTCCTGAAACTTACCTGTCACCGCGGGTTTGGGCCATTCATTGATCCCAGCAAAAGACAGACCTTTTTTCAAACACCCTTAGTTTCCAGTCTTCCTGCTATTCTGCTCCTCTTTCATACAGCTCTAAGGAAATAATCCTTTATTTACCTAGCTTTCATGTTGTCCCCTTTCTCAGTTGACTCCTTTCACTTATTTATTTATTACTAATGGACAGGTTATTGTTTCACTTAAATCTTGCATCTTTGCCAGTGAAGAACCAAATTTTTATCCCCTCCTCTGCACTTAAGATGGTATTTGCACCTTGTGTCAGCATCTGGTTGTAAAGTACAGAACATAAATTTTTTTTTGAAAATGCTTCTTTACAATTAACATTTTTATCTTTGTATGTTTTCTGTCTAGTCATCTTTGTATGCTAGATGACTCAGTTTTAGAAAGAGGTTATTCATGTTTCCTTCAAACCTTGAATATGTAAGTGATGATGCTCCTGAAAATGATGATGAGGACTTAGGTGAAATGTGTGACTATCTACAGGCAGTGCAGAAGCTCTGATGCAAGCACCAGTGATTCTAAACATTGTCATTTCTGTTGTCTTGTCTTAGTAAGGGACCTGTATTTCTTTACTTCTGTATTCATACTTTATTTATGCAAAAAGAATGTGTATAAAGAAGTGGAAGTACAGGGTTTGGTTTGTTCTGTTGTACAGAATAATTTGTGTTCTTTTTGTAGCTTCACAGAGGGAAAAATCCATTGGATCTCATTGCACCAGGCTCCCGACTAGAACTGCAAAACATTCGGGATTCCCTGGAAGCCTGGATAGTCAACGTGATAGAAAATGTTGGTGGGAGACTTAAATTGCGATACGAAGGGCTGGACGATTCTGACAAATTTGACCAGTGGCTATTCTACTTGGACCCTTTCCTTCATCAAGTGGGGTGGGCAGCTCAGCATGGATATAGCCTGCAACCACCTTTAGGTACTTCAAAACACATATCTTTTATATGGTGATCAGAGGGTAGAGAATACCTCTGCTGCTTTGGTGCTCTAAATCTGCCTTCTGGATGCATATGGTGGTCACATAATCAGTGTGTGATCTGACAAATACTGTACCGAATAATATGTAAGTGAAAAGACCAGTAAATAGTCCTACAGGACTTTTTACCCACACATTCAAAAGTTGATAAATGGTTTTGCCTGTCAAAACTTTCCACCTGGTTGTGGAAAAGGAGGAACTGAGGAAGTTCACGGTTATTTTTGGTAGGTTTGTATTCCTGGGGGAAAAGTTAATCTGTTTTTGAAGTACTGCTCAATACAAGCTTTTGCAGTTGTGACTCCAAATCCACTGGGCTAATTAAGGCACTGCCTAAAGAGGTATTATGTCATATGAAAATGTCCTTAAAAATGGGTGCCCAGGGAGTGAGCGTGTGGGAGTGGAGGCAGAAGGTGGGACAGATGACCATGTTTTCCAGGCATGTGCATGTCAGGGTGGGTCATCAAAGAAGTGGGGCATAAGATGGTTGAAACACAAATGGATTGCTTATGAGCTGAGCAGTGATGTAACATGTTTCTGAATGAGGGGAAACCTTGCGAGAAAACTGGAGAATGTTGAGCATTTACGCTGAAGCCTTTCTGCAAAGGCAGGTGTACATCTAAGTTCTGACACACTCTGTGCTATTAGTTGGGGAAGTTCAGGTTGTTTAGAACAGTTGTTTTTGTTGTGGGTTTTTTTAATGTTTTCCCCTTAAGGCAAGGAGAAATTGTGCTGAGGCAACCAAACCAATTTCTGTTGAAATGACTGAGCATATTGCCTTTGCTAGTGCTTGAGCGATCTCTGCTGAAATCAGGAATGGGAACAGGGAGACGCCAAATAGCTGATAGAAACTAGATGGCTGGATTCCACAGCACTATTTAAGTGAATAATGTCTTTGAAAAATATTAGTTAGGTACTGGATTTGTTTCCTTTTTATGTCTATGTCAGAGTTTTGATATACTCACAGGCGTCCTTTGTGCATGATGGCACTGGTACAAGTAGTTCCTCTTCTATCAGAGAGGTGTGTGGTCTGCAATTATAGATGCTAAAAGAGTCACTTATGCAGCTGGGACACAGTTGTGGAACATTTCTTGAACTTTCTGCTTGCTTAAGCGTAAATCAAGCTAGCATTATCCAGCTGGGGATTTGTGTTCTGGTCATACCTTTCTCCAGAAGTTTTCCTCGGTGTTGATGTGATCTCTGTTTTCTCAGAAAAACTAGCAGCATACGGGTGAGACAGCGTTGTTTGACTTCAGTCCCTTTTTGTAACCCATTCAAACGTCAAAGAAAACAGTAAGCTTCTAAGAAGGAAGGTTTTTGAACAGATATATATTAGACAGTTGGAAGAGCACAAAGCAAGCTTTTGGCTTTATTGCTATGTGTTCTGAAGGAAAAGAAGGAAGATGACTTCATTCACTGTTTCCCTTTCTTTTTACTCAAGCCATTAGGTCCTTGAAGAGCGAAGCAGATTGGCAAGAGATTCTGAAGAAGGTGAAAGAAGAGGAAGAGGATTCATCAGTTCCTACAGATCTCTTTAAGGTAAAGACACAATATGTGTAGTTTAATGCTGTGGGTGATACCATGAAAATCCTATATTACTAAGAAATTATTCAGGCAAGTCAGTCACTATTACTCAAAATGCTTTCCCTGGGTTTTTTTAATTATTTTTTTCCCTTTCTCCCCCTAGTTTAAAAAAGTAAGAATAATACAAAATAATCATACTATTGTACAAGTCTTGTTAAGTTAGACAATGCACCCATCACAAATATATGAGCCATTAGTTGTCATACTGGGAAAAAAAAACCTGGTTCTGATCCTTTATAATGTCATCTGTGGTTGTTCACCAGCTGGTCTTGTGCATTACTGTCCTTCTAGAGGAGTGCAGGGTTACTACAATCTTGCTAATTCTGTGAGTACATTGAAAAGTGTAACAGGTGTAACATCTAATCTGTAATCTGCTACACATGGTGTATAAGGTGTCCTGTTATATTCTAAGTGTTAGCAAATGTACTAATGAGTCTGAATTTACATATGTATAAATTGAAATATAAAAAAATTAATCTTGGCATGTTTTGAGAAGTAGGAATGTAAATTTAGTCCTTCAAGTGCTTAGTTCCTTTTTCTCAGCTTAGTTTAGACCCATAAGCAGACTAGAAGAGGAGGTGCTGTTGCTCTTAAATGTGTTGGTCATGAACAGAGCAGAATATAGATAATTCTGGAACAGGAGCCCTGTTTTGCAGGTTTTTGTTAGGCTGAAAACGGAGACTTTTATAGTTCCCTTTTAGTGTATCTTGTGATGAGTGCTAAAGGTTAGGGGGGAAAAAAAGATTTCTATTGACTTACCAGACCACTCCGTATTGTGAAATCTTGTGTCTGTGTGGAGAACGTCAGAGGAGGAAAACTTAAGGACTCAATTTCCTAAAACTCATAGAAAACTGTCAGTCTCAGAGAGCATAGTTGGCCTTTTCTCTTCATTATAGAGAGGTTGCTGGTACTCTGACATGTTGATTTCTTAGAATAAACTAATAAAAACTCAAGTTACCCTCTTCAGTGGAATTATGTAAGGTACTTTTTTTTTTTGATGGAGAAAGGCAAGTAATCACCCTGATACTTCATGTTTCAGGATAAACCTGTGATTGGAGTGCATTCGTTCTCCGAAGGCATGAAGTTAGAAGCTGTGGACCCAATGGCTCCTTTTGTAATCTCTCCTGCTACAGTTCTCAAGGTACCAGGGTTCTTTAACTTGTCCTGCTAAGATTCAGTTCTATTGCTACTTCTGTTCTTAAATGCTCAGGAAAGTCTCATTGACTGATTACCTTAATTTGAAAACTAGTTCAAGATTTTAAGTGTTTTGTATGTCTTCCTTAGGGGACAGGTTGCCATGGAAAAAAAAGATAACTGCTGACGGTGAAGACATTGGATTTGAAAGGAGGGAAAATGTTCCATAAAGATACAAGCTCAAAAGATCAAATGGCTAAAATTGTCAAACCCGAGTTTTTAAAGATAGATACAACCCTCATAATCTGAGTATCCAGTCGAAAACAGATTTTGGGGTTTTGTTTTTGCAAAAGTTAATGTCATTACTGTGTACAAGCTCTGATGTTTAGGTGGCCCGATCTTCAAAGAAGGACCCGCACATGGCTTTAAAGCTGAAAACTCCCCAACGTAATCAGGTTTTGAGCAACTTCTGTCTTCCTGTGTTAGTAAGCAGGTGAATGGTTCTAAAGAGACCTGCTTTAATGTAGTAAAACAAAATGTTGCTGTGCAAATGAAACCAGGACATATTTTAAAATCTTTTTTTTGGTGTATTTTCCAGGAAACGTTGCTTTTTCTTTAGGACAGATAGTCTCTCAATATAACCATCACGCAGTGTTGCTGTTTAATGAATTTATCAATATGGGGGAGAGGGAGCAAGAGATTGGGATCTGCTACTTACAAGTCCACATGGTTCTCTTTTGGCTAAATACAGGTATACAATGAAAAATACTTCATGATAGAGATTGATGACTTGAGACCAGAGCGTACAACCAGTCAGTCTTACATTTGTCATGTCAACAGTGCTGGTATTTTCCCTGTGCAATGGAGTCTGAAGAACGGCTTGCATCTCAGTCCCCCACCAGGTATGTTTGTGCAAGCTTGTCATGCTCGCTCCTCTTTGAAGGAAACAGATTACCAATCCCCAGAGTGCCATGCTTAGGACAACACTTTCGCAAAAGAATTACGTGTAGTAGCACAAGCAAAGAACAAGAAAGATCAAATTCTGAGAAACAGGAGCCTTGAGTTAGTGAAACTGAAGTTTCCTGGGTACGTGCCTGGATTTGAGAAGATGACAGTGGCTGGGGGATGCTGGTCATGCATAAAATCCTGAACACTTGAACGAATGGAGTATGTGTTCCAGGGCTGAAGGCAATGTTGATTTCAGCATTAATTAACATGATATCAGAAGCCTATAGTCTTTGCATTGGATTTTTGCTTCTGGTTAAAGTGGAAGGTTGTTATCTAATGTCTTATAATATTTTTAGAATGTCTTATCACTCAGAAGTTAATGAAGTATTTTTTTTCCAAGGACCTATCAGGCAAGGTAGCAGATTGCTGAAACATTGCTTCAGGACATAAGGGAATTGGGGAGTGATCCTCAGCTACTGAAATATTTATGCATTTTCTCAAAATGGAAATGTCAATGGTATTGTAAAACCAGGGACTGAGTACTCTTATTCACCGCCACTGAATTCGGAATGTTTTATTTTAGCTGCTCGTGACATCAGGGGAGGAAAGAGCACAGGATGTTTGCCCCTTGCCTTTCCTTGGGTAAGGGTTTTTTAAACCCTTGTCACAGCCGTCCCTTGTAGGGGAGTGCTTCCAAGGTACTACTGAAAGGAAGGAACTACTACTGCAGTTGTCTGCTTGCTAATATACTCCCGGCCTCCAACTATCACAGCAGCCGACTTCTGCAACCAGTTCCCTTCAGTTCCTTGCTGTTTATTAGATCACAGGGAAGTGAAGTATTTCCTCCAAGCAGAATTTAATTTGTCTTTTTCTTGGAGAGATGCTCTGCCTCCTGATGGATTCCATGTTAAAACTCTTCCCTTCAAACATGTATGCAGATTTACAGCTGTTAGCAAACTTGATGAGCCTCTTAGGACGACTAACTGCTAACTTTAATGACTTGGTATTTAACATGTGTTTGAGAGAGTAATATGTTGGTATTGAGCATGTTTTGGGTGATCTATTTTTAAAAATAAAATTTAAAAAGTTTCAGAGCTGACATGACATTAATGAAGTAATCTTGTGGAAACTTTGCCAGAATTTCATCTATACCCTGTGAAAAGGGTGCAAACGCTTCCCCGTGTGTTGATTGCTGTCCTTGTCTGCTTAGCAGATGTGCTTTATTCGCACTTCAGGTCGCTCTCTGTGAAGTCACATTTAGTTTCATGCCATTTCAAGTCAAAAATGGCAATTAAGGTTGGGCAGTGCCCAAAAGCCCCCCTGCAATGCAAATGAAGAGGATATCTCAAATATGCGCGAACCATGCTATGGGCTGACCTCAGGTGGCTCAGTGAAGCCCTAGTCAGCTGACAAACTTGAGTGAGCCAAACAGATTTTAGTAATCCGTACTTCGCATCAGTTTGAAATGAGTCATTTGTTCTCATGCTGTTAAACTAACCCCTTTGCCTTTTCTTCACCTAGGTTATCCTGGGCAGGACTTCGACTGGGCAGACTACCTCAAACAATGTGGTGCTGAGGCAGCTCCCCAGAGCTGCTTCCCTTCGGTAAGGTTCTCTTGCAGACAAATGTCTCTTCTGCTATGTGAATGACACTCTTGATTCCAGGGGAAATAACCTTTTGCATGTCTTTGACTTAAATTATCTGTGATAACTGAGGAAATCGAAGAGTTAAGAAAGTGTAAATATATGTGAACAGTAGTAGGTACATGCCAACTTCCTACATAAGGAAGTGGTGGATCAAATGCTGCAGTTGTGATAAAGCAGATCGAAAAGAAATGAGTGGTTTGTAAAATTGAGATGTGTAAGAGTCCATGGAATAGTCATAAACCAGCATCAATCCTTGGCACTCCTGTAACTGTGGAAACGAGGCCTTTTAATAGACCTTGTTTTCATTTACTTAGTGTACTCTTTCAATCTTCTGTCCTTTCAGCTTGAAAAATTCATTCCATTGTATTAATCAATACCAAGTCATCTTAAATTAGTACCAAATAATCATTTTGCATTAATCAGTGCCTGAAGCACTTGCTAGATTTTGGGCTTTTGTTGATTCAGTGACAGTATTGCCGTCTCCCAGAGCAGAATACCTTGTCAAGCAGAAAAGGTTACTATTAACACCTGCCTTCCACTTCCATTTACTCTACTTGGGCTATTGCGGTGCTTAGGGGGAGAAATTAAAATGAATAATTACCATTTTTTGAAGAGGGTGTTGCTGGCTATGAATTCTTGTTGCCCTTGTTCTGTCTTGCAAGCTGTGGCATCTTAGAACAGGTCATTGAATTTATTATCCCTTTTCTGAGAAGAGTTGATCACTGCAGGCTAGTTCCAGAATTTGTAATGTATCGATCCTGTAATTAGGTTGCAGAGTGGCTCTGGGAGGAAGACTCCTCTGTCTGGCTGTTACTTCTTATCTTTAATTCAGGCACTTCAGAGCTGGATAAATATCCATTCTTACATTTTAGGAATTTTTCAATAAATGGGGACGAAGGTGGTGAATAAAGTAAAATCCTACGTATCGAAAAAATGTAAAATCACAGATCTTACATGTAAAATGGAAAGAAAGCTTCCTTTGCTGACTGCCAGAACTCATTTGGATGAGGCAGGAGTGTTATTTACATACATAAAATGGATTTCCAGGCTAACATAATAGAATAGAAAGCCTGGTCAGACTATTTGTCAGACTTACCACTTAGGTAGCAAGCAGCAGAGAATTCCTGGTTGCTTAGAATGCACTCAGTCCTCTCAGTATCAGCATCCTTATTTTTGAGTACAAACATGTTTTCCAGGTCTGTCTATAGAGCCTATTTTTAAACTTAAGTTCTTCGTAGTTCGTAATATATCTTACTTGTTGTATTCGATGTGCTAATTATCCAAAATCTCCTCTGGTTGCGTGAGTATCTTTCTGTGTTGCTCAAACACGGAGGCTTTTATGTGTTGCTCCTGTTCATGGCTACTCATATCGTATACTGGATATACAGATGGTATTTTAGTGAAATATTTGGTCTTTGTCCTAGTTAACTTCTTCTGACCATGGATTTAAAGAGAATATGAAACTTGAGGCTGTGAACCCAGTTGATCCTGAAGAAGTTTGCATTGCTACAGTCACCAAGTTGAAAGATTCCTACCTCTGGCTTCAGCTGGAAGGTAAGCCTGATGTGGGAGAGGAGAGTAGCGCTTGCATTGATTCTTCTGTAGTACTGTCATCAAAACTGAAGACTATCTGGAACAAACTCACAGCCTGCTGAATGTGGGCAGCGAATCACCGTTTCCTTAATGAAAACACAGCAAAAACCCATTTGCATTGTCTGTTTCCCAGTTAACCTTGGATGATGGTGCTTATCTAAGCCAGGCAAAAATGGCATTTGTGCATTGCGGTGTGTCAGTGCTAGGCTAGTGTGCTGTGCGAAGTGCTGATCAGCGTCTTTTAGAAAGCATTTTTACAAAAGAGTGACTTGCATTCTGAGCAAGCTTCGACCAGACCTAGGAAGAAAACTTTTAGAGAGGTTCTTCATTAAGATAGAATAGGCCTATGTCAGACGTTCTCCATTATAATCCCATTTCCCGATTGGAAGTACATCAGCATGGACTCACTATGCCCTGTGCATCTCTGCTAAACTGTGGATGGCAAACTCCCATCTCCAGCCTTTAGGAGTAAGCAAATGAGGTCAGGAAAGAATCTGGTCAATAAAAAGGGATGAATTAACAATTCATAGTGTGTTCCAGATATGCCATAAATAAAAGCAGCTTCACTGGCAAACAAATAGCAAGCTTTAATGAAATAAGGTTTTTTATTTTTATGAGTTGTTTCAATTTTTGTTTCTCTAAACTAAACAGGCTCCAAGAAGCCCGTCCCTGACTGTATAGTGAGCGTGGAATCAATGAATATATTTCCAGTGGGTTGGTGTGAGACGAATGGATATCAGCTCAGACCTCCTCGCAAAGCAATAGGTATCAGTTCTGTTCTATTTGCAGTGGTTAGATGGGTTGGTAGAGATGGTGAGACCTTCAAAAGCAGGCTACTGCAGAATTAGTGCTAGCATCACTGAATTTGGAAACATTCACCATGTACAGAGAATCCATGCCTTGTGCAACTGTTCCCCTGGCTGTTAGGTCCAGCTGGAATCCATACAACTCCAAAACGGGCAGCGTTGGCTTGAGACCCTTGCATGCTGTACGAGCGCGTGGAAACTGTCCATTAGTCACAATAAAGAAATCCTATTTGAGTGTATGCACGCGCCCCCATGCAATGCACATACTTTGGTCTGAGCTGTTCATGCCATGTGCCTGACTCTGATACTGATTTTACACTTGTGCTTGTGCAAGTGAAATTACTGCCATAACAGAACAGCGTTGAGTGTTTATACGTTTTGGAGTTGAAATAAAGGGGACTAGCTTTCTAAATGGGCCACGTGGTTATGATCCCTTGATGACAAAATGTTAAAAAAGTAAATCCTACCTGTTTTAACTACACTAGTAAGTAGCGTAAGATAGTGTCTTCTTTCAACTGGTTAGTGAGCTCTGTTTATTAAAGTTTAATGGGAGCTGGAGAAACTGAAGAACTTTCTGAATGTTTATTAAGCAAGATAATAAAATGGGAAGATTGGAACAAGCTGTCATTTACTGGAAGCCAAAGCAAGAGAAACTTGTCTGAGAAGTGTCCACACTGCAAAGGACAGAGGAGGAAGCAGGGAGAACCTAAGAACTTCATTAGAGAAAAGGTGCTTAAAAAAAATAATCCAGAAGTTTGTTGGGGACAAAGCCTGAAATTGTGGAAGAGGCACATGTTGCATTATCTCGTTTAATATTATTACCTGATTATGAAAGCCAGAATTAGCAAGTGCACCCGTCACCTAGTTGGCTTTCTTAGTTGCAACAGTGTTTTCCTCCATAGCAATTGGCTTAAGTTGTAATATGTTTCTAACCAGCTAATTTCATTCCGTTTCAAAGTTAAAAAGCGTTGAAGTTCCCTGTGCCAGTAAAGTGGTGAGTTAGGTCTCTGAGCCTAGCCTTTGGTTAGGTTTCAGCACCTTTGGATGCTGAAAAGGAAAGCACGTCATTCCTTTTGGGCTGGTATTACAGATAGTTGAGGGACTATGATGCAAAGAAAGATGGACAAAAGGTGAGATTTCCTAGAACACTGGGGATATGCATGCCTGATTTTATGAAAGTTGAAGTCAACCTTTTGGATTACTTCAAATTACATGGGCCAGCATGTCCCTAGTGCAGATGGGCCGGCTATCTTCACGTTGTGGTGACTTTGAACACAGATTCTTTTTGGCATATAGCTTAGAGGAAATGAGTCTAGTATATATATTGTACTAGAAGTTTCATTTGTTTGCTTCCTGTACTTTGCTGTTTATATTTTCTTCTTCTTCCTTTCAGTAAATAAGCAGAAAAAAATTGCAGTAGTTCAGCCAGAGAAACAGTAAGTAACAGGTTTTTTGCTTTTCTTTTTTGTTGAGGTTTAGGGTTGTTTTTTTCTTTTTCTAACTGGTGGTGTCTTAGGGGAGATTTAGCTTTACAGAAGTGCTATACTGAGGGTTGAGAGATGCCACAATCCATTTATCTTAATGCTGATAGTTCCTGTTGATGTTGAAAAAGACCTCTTGCACTGCTTTAGATAGATAGAAAACATTGAATTTGTTTTTTAACAATCCTCGTGCATCTCAGCTAAATTATTGAATAGGTCAAGTCATTGAAGTTCTGGAATTGAAAGTCTTGATCTTTCACTTTTAAAAGATTGCATTATCTGTGAGTATTGGAGTGCATTTAAGGAAAACTAACCTGATCTTAAGACTGTGTTTATAAGTTTGTACTTGAGCCTTTTTTTTAATGGTGATTAATAGGGAAAATTATTAGATTCCCTTTTGGTTGTATTCCCTTCTCCAACAATATAGTTTCATGTAAATACGTTTAGGAAATGTGTCTGCCTTAACACGTAGCTGTGACTTTGCACAGCTGATCAGAAAATTTGGCTTTAATGTGAGTCATTTAGTAGATTAACTTCTAGTAGTTCCTTCCCAGATTAAATTTGGCCCAGATTAGCCAAAAAGGAGAGTTCTACTAAATCTACAATTCGTCTGTAAACTCTGTCACGCGTATGAAACTCGTTTGTGTAAGGCTGCTCAAAAATGCTCAGTAGAATGCCTGACAGTTGGTTCTATTGACTCTTAACAGCTTTACAAACACCAGTTGTGTCACTAGTCCCGCCAATGTTTTCATTGCTCCTAAAATACTGAGCAGGCTGTTCTTCCATGTTTTGTAATTGGAATTCTTACCAGAGTACTTGAGTCATTTTGGTTGTATCTTATTTCAAATCCATCTTTTTCAAAATGCCTAAGGTAAGACTGTACGCTGCCTTGTACCATGAAATGTGAAACAAAGTTAAAAGGAGGCAGAAAACGTAAACTGTTGTCCGTAGCTTGGTGCGGTGTGTTCGTTGGCGTGGTAGCCCATACACGTCAAGCAAGAAAGGATTGCTGCTAGCTGTAGGAGTACATTAGTCCTTTCCAAATTGAATTTGATAGTCCTTGCATGTTATTATTGTGAAACAGGGGAGGTATAAAAAGCAGATTAATAAGGCTGGACCTGGAGGAAAAAAAAAGTAATGGTTGGGTTTTAGTAACTGAGAGGTGACTGTCCTTACAATCTGTCCCTTTTCTTAATCTTTTCATTTCAGAATTTTGTCTTCGAGGACAGTTCATGATGGACTGAAGAACCAGGAACTGAACTCTTCTGACTCAGGTATTGATCAGAGAGGGCAGGCTAACAAAGACAAAATCCTGTAACCATTCAGCTGCTCAACACTTCTGTTAGGAGAGGGGAGAGGAGGAAAGGGTTTGAAAATTTTCATCCCTTGATGATTTGTTGAACTTCAAAAAGGAATGAAGCAAACAAGAACATACAATTACTTGTGTCCTGCAATTGATATGTGCATTAAACCTGGAAATTAGATTTTTACACCAGAACACGCACCCCCAGCAGAGGATGTGTGAAGCCAAATGTGTACTGTGACCTACGCAGATGATTTTTTATTGTCAGCGGTTATGTTTAATAATGTTGGGAGAAACATAACAAGCGCGCTGCATCTGTGCTCTTGAGTTGTTAGATTCTAGCTTTGGGAAGCAGGTTTGTCTGTTTTTTATGATAACTTCATCATTATGATAAACAAAAGCAATTCAAACAGTAAACTGCTTTGTGTGCCAGATGGCGAAATCTAATAATTTTCTAAACTGTTGCAAGAATGGATATGATGAATAAGTACATCTGCTGGTGAAACAGTCATACAGATCTATCTGGCAACAAAATGCCTCTTCTGCTGTTTTCTGTACAGTGAAATGCACATCTGAAGCTGCACCAAATGCAAGCTTTGTAGAAATGATACGTGCTTGCTTAGCATTTTAATTGGTTTTTAATAGACTCATAATGTAAATTTGACTTCATTTATTTATATGCCAGTTATTAACTACTGAATTTAAGATCTTTAAGTGATAGTGTTGCTCAATCAAGAGAAGCTACAACACTGCTAGGGTAAAACAATTTTGTATTTATCTTGCAATACATATTATACATAACTTTATAGATACATAATACATACTTTATATATACATAATCTTGAGCAGCGTTGAACTGTTTTATAGGTTTAGAAAACTTGATGTCACTTCATCAAAAGTCACTTCATCAATTGCTGCATCTTTTGTTTGCTGATTGACGGGAAAAGAGTCTAAAAATACAAAGCAATGTGATATTGCAGATTAGTATAAACAGTGGAGAATAATTTTGCCAGCTTCTTGGTGGCAGAAGTTTGGGGGAGAGGTAGTTACTTGACTGGAAAATTTATCTGTAATTGCTGTAAGAAGTGCTCCTGCTACCAAAAGTTGGGATTGTTGTCATCTTGCCTGTTCTCACTGGTGTAATACCATGAAGCATCAGACTAGCTAGGAAGAAATGCTTCTTTTTCTGATAAATGAGCAACTTTATTTCCTATAGTGTGACAATTTGCAAGCATGCCTGTAAAGTATGAAAAATATTTTGACAACATTGAATAACTAGTGCTGTCATTGCAAATGTGACACTGAAACTACCCCAAATTCATGTCATTCAAGACTTTTTCCCCTCCTTTTTTGCAGCAGGCAAAAATATTACGTATTGCAAGAAGTTGTTCTTTCGGGAGGTTGTGGCGTGCCATTTAAATCTTTGTTTTCTCATTTCTCAGTGGTAATTAACGGAAAGTACTGCTGCCCAAAGATCTACTTCAATCACCGGTGCTTCTCAGGGCCTTACCTAAACAAAGGCAGGATTGCAGAGCTTCCTCAGTCTGTGGGACCTGGGAACTGTGTTCTTGTTCTGAAAGAGGTGAGCTGGTTGTACATAGTGCACCTGCATATGGCAGTGTATCATAAATGTTAGAGTGTCTCTCTAATTATAGATAAATAGTTAATAAATTTAAGCTGATAATGAGTAAAGAGTGGTTTTTGTATAAAATCAAGTATAAATCGTGGACAGTTTTATGAATGGCTGGAAGGAGTAAAAGCCTCTCATTTATCTGAGTTACAGTCAGCCTTCTACTGCTAAATTTTATTTTAGGTTAAACAGAGTAACCTGTAATTACCACAATCAACGGAGTTAGTATCTTTTTATAGCTGTAATAAATGCTTCAATTTTAATTAACAGAATTTAGCTTCAGTTAATCCCAAAATTCCTTTACAGTTCGCACTGTTGATGTTAAAACAGAGGAAATACAGATTTTATTAGTAGAGGTGGCAAACTATTTTTGGTAATTGGAAAATTAAAAGAATTCTCTGTGGTTTATAAATTGGATATGATTTGCAAAGATCAGATTAAATTGTGATTTTGCCTTCTAACGTAACCGAGAGAGGGGAAGAGGGAGGAAAAGGCCATTCTTTAATGCCAAAGAGCCTCTTCTCCAGAAGGTGTTTCACAGCAAATTTACAGATACTTTAACGCAATAATTATTTTTCTGAAATCTCCAAAAAGGTCATGGCGTGGTTATTACCTGACCTGAGAGGCTGAAAGTTTCCCAAGGCATAACTATACGTGCATACTTGAGCTCTAATGAAACGATCACTTTAAATGCAGGAATTGGCGCAACATCTCTGGAATTTTTACCTTCCCTACCACGTATCATAACTGGGAGAGACCTTAGGAAAGGCTTTCTGGCAGACATGCTGTAAAACAAGAGTCAAGCTGATAATTGAAAAAGCTCCATTTTTGCATACAGAAAAGTACCCCATCCTTTCTGCAAGTTTCAGTACTCTCATGTAAGCACTTCAAAAGAGCAAGTGTGTAATTCTGTGGCAGCTTCATTTAACCTTGAAGGTTTAACCTGCTTCACTGCCTGAAAGCTTAAAGTATGCACAATTCCTGCTGATGTAAAGATGCTGAGTGTTGCTAAAAGTTCAACCAATATGCTCAGTTGTATTCAGTTCATTTATGACTCTTGCTTAATGTATGAATCCTAGAGTAAGTTTGGTACTTGCATTATATTTAACACTCTTCTTTTGAACTATAGACCTCTGGACTGCTGCATTAGTAGGACTGAAGCTGCAAGTTTGTTATGTCAAGGTTCTGATGCACCCATTTTGGGAATGATTTGGAATAAGCACGTACTGAAAATACGAAATAAAATTTGAATGCGTGTTTTATACTATCCCTCACTAACTTCAGGTTATTCACAACTTTAAGTTACTTTACAGCACCAGAGAAGTTCTCATTTTATTATAGTACAGGCCTGATCGTGGTTCATGAAATCAAGGCAGAGGAGAGCTTAAGATTGTGCACTATGGTTTTGTAGCAAGTAGTGGGTTGGCAGGCAGCAAAATCCTGCAGCATTTTTTGGCACACCTTCACATGTCAAACAACTTCTAAGATAATCACTCAGATATACCTAAGGTTATACAAGTTTTGTGATATTCAGCCACGGGGCTTAATTTAGTGACGTGTAATTCAAGGGCAATGTCTTGGAAATTGCTTGATACTCGTGACTCTGTAGACAAATTGTGAAGCTTTGGCAAGGCCCAAAGTGTCGACTGCTCTCAGTTTTCATTTTGGCAGTATCTGGAGGTGTCTGTCATCCTGCTGTGAATGAGTGCTTTGACGCTAGATAATTTGGATGAATAGAAGTAATTTCCTATTTTACCCTGGCACTTGAAAACAGATTTATTGTAAAAATAACTTAAACGTATTTTCTCCTCTTCCCTCCCTCACTGTAGGTTCTCACTTTATTGATCAATGCAGCTTACAAACCTAGCCGTGTCCTGCGAGAACTGCAGTTGGATGAAGAGGCTGCGTGGCATGGGCATGGAGAGACCCTAAAAGCCAAGTAAATTCTTGTCCTGTTCCCCGCTTAGTTGATCCCAATAGCAAAGTTCTCTGCAGTCTATGCTTTGGCTTCTCACATTTCAGAGAAGGAAAGATTGCTTATAGCATATAAAGATGCTGACAGCCATTAAACTGCCAATTCTTTATAAACTTCTTTATGAAAGTCTGGTGAAGTACATCTGATTTTACTGCTCCTTAATATGCCAGGTGTGCTCTGCTACTGACATATAAGCAGCTAATGGTGAAGTAAGAATGGTGTGGTACTGGTACAACATAGCATATACACTGGCAGACCTGCAGGTGAGGTTTATGATAATTTAATTCACCTGAAGATACTTGTCAGTATTTTAAAGCAGAAGCACATACTGTGTAGGAAGCTTCTTGGACTTCCATGGCACTTCCACACAAATTTCTCAGTGGAAGAAGATTCCTCTGAAATGAAGTTGTAGCAGCGCTCTGAAATGGCCTGGCGTCGAAGCCTTTCTACAACAGCGTACCCTAAAGCACTCCCTAGTTTTCCTGCTGAGCTTTTTGGGTTGGAGCTTCTTTGCAAGATTATTTTGTGGCTAGGAAAAAAGCAGTGATCATATTTACAGGTATTTGATAAATCCAGATATTCCTTTATAGTCTAGTGATGGTCTTGTAATTAGGTCACTGTGTTTGTGTACTAGAGATTAGATTTTCCCAGTGTGCCATAGCACACTTTCCTGTGTAGTTTGGAACATGTGAGTAATTTTTCTGTTGGATCAATTTCATGTGTAAAAAGATACCTTTCCATGTATTGAATGATTGCTCTGGATTTGGACAATAGGAAGATCGTATGAAAGGTTAATGTAAATAGAAGCTGTAGCTGAAGAATAGAGAAAAAAATTGTTTGGTTTCACTGAAGTTGCTGTGTGCCTTCTTTTGTCACAGTAGTGACACCAGGGATGTCTGGACTATGATGATATAGCTCTTTTTTTTGGTGCATTAACTGGATACTTGCAGGCCTGAGACATCCCTAATAGATATGAGCACGTGCCACTAGCTGTGCTGGGAGAACAAAGCAGAAATGATGAATGACTCTGGCAGATATTTCACAGCGTGGCTCTGTCAGTGTCGTGGCAAGGCTGCTGAACAAAAAGATATCTTTTCTTAATTTAAATCAAACAGGAGCAATATGTGGAGTCATGGCAAGTGACGGTCCTGACGCATTGTTCAGCAGTTAGATGAAAGTTGATTGGAAGTGTGACAGTACTTCATTTCTTTGCCATAATACGTGCATAGAATGGCTCACTAGAAGCTGTCTGCTGTTACCTTTATTAGCTGAATTGGTGCATTTCGTCTTGGTTTTGGGCACCAGCTGTCTGCATCACAGCAGACACTTCTGCAGTACCACGAAAACAAAGAACCAACAAACCATCTGTGAACAAAGAAAACAAAACATCTAAACTTTGGGATAGTCCTCTCAGACGGTGTTCTATTGTTGCTGGCAGGGCGGTGTTACTGTGTTTGTTACTGTGTTTGGTACTGCAGGCATCTCTCTGGTGCTGGCTTTGTTTCTTTGCTTGAGGATCTGTCGTAAGAGACAGGACTACCTGTTTCTGGGACTTGTCAGTCCATAAAGTTCCTCATTGCTCAGGTTTTCCTTGAGTTTGATCTCAAAGCAATATTATTGTACACCTCTCAGTGAAGTACTTTTATCCTGGTAATTAGAGGATTACTGAATTATGATGATATTTTCAATGCTAGATACAAAGGGAAGAGCTACCGTGCAACTGTGGAAGTTGTGAGGACGGCAGACCGGGTGGCAGATTTCTGTAGAAAAACATGCATTAAGCTGGAATGTTGTCCAAACCTCTTTGGCCCTCAGATGGTGCTGGATAAGTGTTCAGAGAACTGCTCTGTCCTGACAAAGACTAAATACAGTGAGTAGGCCATTGATCTCAAACTGAGGTGGGGGTTGGGGTGTTATATTTTGGGTTCCTTCTGGCTTTGGCTCTAGAAGGAATCCAAAATCCATTGCTTTGCTTGCACAAGGAGCAGCTCAAGCACTACATACTCAGGCCTAAAAACTATCCATGTGCCAGTGTGTAGAGGAGAAAAAATGAATTCTATATTAAGTGGCAGAACCATGGCTTAACTTTTTGTTGTGTGCTTAAAGCTTTATCTTCTTAAGACAATTTTTGGGACAAGAACTAACTCTGATATTGTAATTTAAGTGGCATTGTAATTGCTTTTACCAATTTGTTGTGGAACAAAATAAAACACCTTCAAGCCTCTTTTCTTAGCTTTTAGGTTTTTTAGTTTTTTAGGGGTTTTTTTTTAAACTTTAACCATTTGGCACTGTGAGAACCAACAGTATATTGAGGCCGTGTTTAAAAACTACAAAACATCACAAAAAGCGCCATTAAATTGGACCAAGTCTGTGGCTGATGATAAAATCAAATCCTTTGGGGCTTCTCAGAGACCGGAAGTAAATCCTCTATATTATAAATAAAATTGGTTAGTAACTCTTCTTCCTTAAACCAAATTGAAGAGGAAAATATAGACATACACATTTTGAAGTTTTGCAGAATTAGGATTTCTATTGGGAAATATCCTTCTACTGATTTTCCAGTCCTGATGATTGACAAGCATAACTAGTGACATTGAAGGCGCATTTCAACATGGCGCTCCTTTCTTCTGTCCTGGTAGCACACTATTATGGAAAGCGGAAAAACAAGCGGATAGGCAGGCCTCCGGGTGGCCACAGTAACCTGGAAGTAGCTATGAAGAAACCAAATAAAAGACGGAAGAGACGAAAACATTTTTTTGTTCACAAGAAAAAACGTTCTTCTACTTCAGTGGATAACACTCCAGCTGGATCTCCCCAGGTATGAGACTACCAACAACTTTAATAGGTAGGGTATGTGATCTCCAACCAGCTACATTCGAAACAACAAACTGTTAGTTCCTTGTAACCTCAGGTTACAGCTGACAAATGGGTGGCAATTGTAGCTTTTGTCCTAAACTTCCCTGATTTTTTTTCATCGCTTTTTTTTCCTGCCTCTTCAGGGCAGTGGAGGAGAAGAGGAGGATGACCAGGATGAGGTAGATGAAGAATCTCTCACTGAGGATAGTACCTCAGAGCACCAAGACGAATTGCTTGAGGAATCGGAGGTATCAGAGAAGAAATCACTGTCATCCTCTCCTACACAGAGTGAACTGTCTCATTCCCTGGCTCAGGACCGAGACAAGCGGAAGAGGAAGCTCAGGACCTTTTCCTTTTCTGATGATGAAAATAAACCTCCTTCGCCAAAGGTAATTTTGAGTGCAGATTTGTGTTCTAGTCTGCTTACTGTTGGGCAAGCACGAATATATTGGGAGTATTAACCATCGTACACACGTTCTCATAAAATACTTTTACCCCATAAAGGACATTGTGAAGACACTACAGAATTACTAAAAATCATTATGTTTATTACAGTCATATTACAGGACTGTAATAAAGACTAAACAGAAAGCTGCAGACAGAAGGATGAAGTTTCCATTTCCCAGCTGTTAGCACTCCTTGGTTCAACCTCAGCAGTGATGTGGTGTCGACCAAATCCTGGTTTTAGATCCCTGCTTGCTGGCTATAGCAATGTTATAGCCTCCACCCTCAGCACAATGCTGTTCTGCACATCTCTGCTAACTACGATTTGAGGTCTCATTAGAGCTTTATTTGGCAGCTGAATGTTTGGTTGTGTGGGAGTAGAGGGGAGTATTGGTCCATTGCATAAGTAATATTTTGGGAATTCTTTTTGTGCTGGGTGGCTTGTCTAGGATATGAAGATGGACGTTGCTGAAAAGCTGCAGCTGGACAGTAACCCTCTGGAATGGAGCGTGGCTGACGTTGTACGATTCCTCAAATCCACTGACTGTGCACCACTGGCAAGAATTTTCCTTGATCAGGTACGGTTTTCTGACTGCTAAAATGTTGAATCTGTTACTTTGCTTCTTATCCTCTAATGAATCACAAAAAGAAGCTACTTTGAATTTTACAATAGGGTTTTGAGGGAACAAATACATGCACAACTTTTGTATGCACAACAACAGTTGGGAGAGGAGGGTTAAGGGAAAGGCCAGAATTTTTCAGGTTTCTTAGTACTCATTAGAGGATGTTTTGGTCTGTGGGGCATCTGAATCCCAAAACTACAGATAATGCCTGCAACCAAGCAGCATGAAGGCAGGAGCCTGTTTTCTACGAGATACAGTTTTGCCACTTGTGTTGACTTTTCCAGATGATAAATGTTTTCCGTTCTGCAGACTAACTGCAGGTATCAGTGTTGTACAGCTACACAACAAGTGAACATTTTTGTGCTGAAGAATGACAACTAGAGTACAAACATGAGTCAAGTTAATATTGTTCTTGCATCTTGGTTAAAATTTGCCATAAAAAAAACGTCATCTAGGACTGGAGCTGGTGATGAATATAGTTTATGATAGATGTTCCAGAAGGTGTACTTTTTCTTGTAGAACCTCTGTTTCTAGAGAAAGATGCAAAGGTTAGGTAAAGAGACTTCTTGCATTAAATTGTCTTGGTTTCTGTTACTAGGTTTATTTTTTAAAAATAACATCTCATGAGGTTCTGTCCCTTAGCCAGTGAATTTGAGCTGACATTTTGAAAAAAAGAAGTGAATTTGTTGTGAGAAAGAAAGATTTTTTTTTTTTTTTTTTTTTTTTTAAGCTGCCTGGAGTAGCATGAAAGAAACATCTGATTCAGAAACGGTCATGAATCTGAAATTACAGCAAGTCAAAGCTGAAGGAGCAGGGCAAGTAAAAATGCAAAGTCACTATAGAGTTTTTGTCTTCTGACAGGAAATCGATGGCCAGGCACTGCTGCTGCTGACCCTGCCCACCGTTCAGGAGTGTATGGACTTGAAGCTTGGGCCAGCTATTAAACTTTGCCATCACATTGAAAGGGTCAAACTTGCCTTTTACCAGCAGTTTGCTAACTGAGGAGCAGCCAAGTTGAAGTGGACCTTTGAAGCACAACTACAAAAACACGCTCCTTTCTCTCTAGCAAGGAAAGCCAAATGAAGTTAAACTGGAGCCCTGGTGACCTAAGAGCATCTGTCAGCCTCCGTTTTTCACTTTGACAAAAGGAAGACAACATCTGGAGCAAAATGCCAATGCAAACACAGGGGCTACTCTACCAGCTGCCAGCTCGGGAACACGATAGTCTCTTGCTCTATGGTTCCCTTTTTTTAATGTATTTTTTAATGATTACAGAAAAGTCTCCTCTGGTGGGAAATGACATTTCAATAGTTCTGTTGGCACGGAACTTTAAAAGGAGAAACGGATCCTGTTTACGTTAGCATGTAGGCTGCCAGAAATAACCTTTCTCTGTTCCTGATGATTCACAGAATCCCCTTCCCTCCCTGTGGACAAACACTTGCTTTATCACAGCACTGGCTTTGGAATGTGCCCTTTGCACATTCGTGTGTTAATGTTGAGTTTTTTAATGAATTTGTTCATTGTTAGGACAACAACGTGGCCACAGGGTTCTGAATGTACAGTATAGCAAGAGTGTGGTTTATTTGTTTTGTTCTTTTCTTTATTATTTTGGGTCTTTTTGTTTTGTTGTTGGGTTTTTGTTTTGTTTTTACTACCTCTGTAGCCTGAACATTAGAAGTGATGAACTAAAAAGGGAGGGAACTACTACTTCTGGACAAATCGTCTGTAGCTGCACAGCAGTGTCTCTTGTGTAGGCATGTCAGGAGTACAAACCAGTATCAGCATAGAGAGCTTCTGTTCCAGAGCTTTAGCTGAAACCTGTGTAGGCTTAACCTGGATGTTACCTTTTTCTCAGATGTCAGAAAACTTAATTATTTTGCACTTCTCTTACAGATAGGCTGTAGGAAAAAAGGAAGGAAAGAGAAAGTGCCTCTGCATTTTCTATATTTTGATTGTCAGTTAAAATGTCTCTTTTTTTTAAATTGTGTGAAGTTATTTCCTTTTTATTATAGCAAACAATTGGGCCATGTACACAGAGCCTGTCAGCAGACTTTTGCTTTGCTACTTGAACATCTTTTTAGAGCATAAACTAAGAAAACAGCAATCAATAGAGGACTGCAGCTTAGCTCTGCCACTGTTTGCATACTGGAAACTATCTTATGAGCATGACTTTGTATTTTTAACTATTTACAGCTCCTCAGGATCAGACTTGATGAAAATGTGGGGGGTTGGGAAGGGGGTTTTGTGATTTTTTTAGAGAAAAGGAAAAGGACCAGAGGGACATCTAGTTCCATCAGTAGACCCACAGTAGGATGAACTGCTGATTTTAATTTTCCAGGCTAATAAAACCCAGTCAGCCACTTGCTGTAGACCTGTGCTTTACAATTTAAGTAACAGGGCTTACCTTATTTTCCATTAAAGATGTGGGAAACTTGCATCAGGCTCAAGATCTGCATCAGATAAGCATTAGGTTTCAGATGGCTTGCATTCATTCACTCTGCCTATTCTCAGAGTATTTGGAGGAGCACAGGCAGGACCTTTATGTGTGCAGCCCTGGTCCTTTATCTCCCATTCAGATACATTTTTGCAGAAAGCCCCTGGCATTTGAGGTAGGAAGGTGCTCAGGAATTTGTTTTGGAAAGATGCCTTTGTTGGTTTCTGATAAGCACTGGTTACTCTGGTCAAATGGATTGATTCAAAGCTCTCGTAGGCCTAATGTGATCAGTTACTCTGATGCTGTCAGCTGTAGGATTCAGCGAGGAGGTCATCTGTAAACTAAGAGCTGAGTTGGCATAATCTATGTGTCTGTACCTGCCACATAGGTGTTGAGGGGGAGCTGCCTGCAATGAAAACCATTTAGAGTAAGCAAAGCTAAATAACTGGGGTTTCTTTCTTTTGCCCCTTAGAATAACTGTCTAGTCAAGGCAGAACTAGTTACAGAAGTGCTGAAATCAGATAATTTTTTTTTCCATTCCTGAATCAAAATGTGAATGTCAGACAGACTGTTTACTAGCTGAGTATTCTTGAGGGAGGGATGGCAGCGTGTAGCTAGGACAATATTTTTCTCCCAAGTTGTAAGCAGAGTCTGAAAATACAATTAAATAGAAATCCAAGTGCCCCTCTTCTTCCTCACACCAGATATGTAGCCAATAAATGGACGTTTTGGCTCTTCATGTTGTGCTTAGGTCATCCGCCTGTACTCCGTTCCCTTAGGACAAGCTCAGTGATAAGCCATTAGGCCTGAAAAAATTTTTGAAAGGAACACTGCTGCCGTGGTGTCAGTGTCTTGTCTTGAGAAATTTGACCATCAGAGAGCTTCTGGGCTGGAAGATGATGCTTTTGGATGATATTTGTCATTCTTCAGGGTTTCCAGAATTCTATTGCACTGATGCCCAGCAGAATTGACGGGCATAGCCAAGAGATGTTGCTTCCGCCTTTCCCTGTGGACAGATAGATGTCTTTTTAAGTAGTTGTCAGGAGAGAACAAAGCTTAAAGGGTAATTTAGTGAAGCTGTTAACACGGCGCCTAGGGTTTTAAATACAAATGTCATACTTCTTTTTCTCACTAAATGAAGCAGTCAGCAGTTTCAGAGGTTAGTGGGATACTTACTGGTCACCTTTGGCATGTTTTATAGGCTGGATTTTTCTGCCTTGTTTTGGGAGGCACTGACGGTCTGGTCCCAATGGGATCTATTTTTGTTGAGATTTTCAAAAGGGATGTTTTCATTATTTGTGAAATGTTTTTATGCTGCACACGGGTACTGTACACTCTGTTTCCGGGAAAAAAATGCACTCTGTTTTATTGCTGGATTTAAAAGGGATAATTGGGGCTTTATCTTGATGGATGGTGTTTCTACTTTACTCTGCTTCAAGTTCCTCTTTCTCTATGCGTGGCAGATGACACAACTGCACTTATATTTGTTCATCTTATTCCAACATGACTTGAAATCAGCTCACGGGCTGCTTTAGTTGCTCTGTTTCTTCAAAACTGGATTTTGGGTAGCCAATGGCTTTGGGTGGTAGCAATGTTTCGCCAGCAGGAGTTGCTGGGACTGCAGTAATTTAGGCTTCAGGGATTTGTGCTGTCCTCTACCACATCCATTCACCATAAGATATGACAAAGCTGGAGTCCAGGAGAAAGGCAGTGGTGTCTTGCACAAATGTCTTCAGTACAAGAAAACGAGCCCTCCATTGGGCCTCTTGTACTGTTTGTGTGGATGGTAAAAGGAGATTGCCCTTGGCTGACCTATTGAGGGTTTCTATTCTTGCTTGTTTTACCTTCATATGTGTTGTACAGTCTTGGTTTTGCACATCATAGCATTAGAAACTTGGTGGTGCCTCCATATGGCACTTGTACTGTGCTAAGCTTAGCCTTGTTAGGCAGAAATATTTTTTTCTTTTTTTTTTTTTTTAGTTGCTATAGCGTGTTTTCTGCACCGCACAAGGAGTCCGTAACAGAGAAGTACTTGACCTCCAAAAATGTCATGGAAGGTTAACGTGGTAGACTTATCCCCCAAAGCACGAGCAGCTTGCAGTCCGTCCTAAACTGAAAGCAATCCTTCCAGAACAGGAGAGGGACAGCACTGATCTTGGTGAATGAAGACTACTTTTTTCTAACGCTAAACGTTTCTGCAGGTTGCTCTTTGAGGAATGAAATAAAAGACAGATTCGTGTGTTGTATAGAACTCCAGGAGTGTTTGCAGTCTCTCTTGGGATTACTGGAAACAGTACATGCAGAGTTCGGGAGTGGTTGTTAAGATTACTTTCTCTTGTCACAATTTTCAGCAGTATTTTGTTGTTGTTTTAGGATTTGCTAGTGTTTATTCTTGATTCAGCGATGCTTTAAAGGAGGGAAGGAGTATTTAGCTGCTAGGTCCACAGAAGTGTAAATATATTTACAGCTGATTGGACTGAGCACTCCATTCTTCTGTATAAAGTACAAAGACTTGGTACGTTGTTAGCAAAAGGCAAAGTGGCTTGCAAGATTTTTGAATGTAATGGAATAGGCTTCAAAACTATCAAATTGGAGACTGGATACCTTTGGACCAAATCTGTTGTTAGAGGAGAAGTTACTAGATGAAGTAGCCTTACCAGAAAGCCAAAAATACGATGATGCTATACAAAGCTACTCCTTAACCAGTCCTGTCACATAGTGGCAGGCTGGTTACCGCCTACTGTAAGCTCAAATGACCTAAAAATAACTAAGCACAAAGACATAGGCTCTGTCAGGAGACTTCAAATGTTGGCTGAAGGCTCCATTTGAAAGGGATTGTGTGCTGAACCCACATTTCAGAGTGCTGCCAGCCTTCCCCAAATATGCATGTAGCCTTGTTTTCAAAGGCAGCCTTTTCGGTGAAGGATTAGAATGGGACTTGGGAATACCAGATACGAGCCTCTTTTACTGTCCTGTGTTTTCTAAAAAAAAAAAAAAAAAAATAAAAAATGTTATCTGTATGAAATATAACAAAAATGAGTTAAGGTTTTTGACACTTTGTCTCCATGGTCATTTCTAGCTTCCTCAACATCGCATCTGTTCTGAAATGCACCAGACATATCAATGGACTTTCTGATGAGAAGATTATTCTGTTAGGTGCAAAGCCAGCAGTGTTTGGCTCAGCTTTAAGCCATGGAAGCGAGCAGGTCTTGCGCTGACAAAATTCAGAGGCAGTAGCTCTAACTGACTTAGCACAAACATGGGCACAGAGCTTGTGGAAGTCCTCTAGCCTTGCACAGTTCAAGAGGAAGAGGCCTTCTGCCTGACACACGGGGACGGCTCACTCAAGTTGCGTGAATGAACGATGAAGTCCGGGCGCAAATGAATTCTTGCCCACTCTGGAAGTTGTTGAGCACCAGTTTCCAAGAAACCTCGTGGAAAAAAAAAATTCTGGAGGTGTCATGTTTCTCCTCTCCTCTTTCATGTCTTTTTTTTAATTTCTTCTTAAAATAAATTTTAAATAATCTTTGTAGACAATCAGAGGTCTTCTAGGAGACTCTACCCTAAAGGGTACCTGCTCTCCACCTGTGGGCCTCTTTCTTATACTAACTCATTGGAACTGATGCACTTTTCTTGTATTTTGCCTTTTTTAATTAGCTGCTTGTTCTTAAACAAAGATTTAAATGCATATTGTGTTGTGTCCCTTCTGCTTGTTGTTTTATCTTTCTTTAACTTTTACAAATATATATATATATATGCAGTGAGACTGAAGTACTACATGGAAGAGAAACATGCACAAGAAAATATGCCTATTAAGTCCCACCATTGTTTGAGCAGGTGTAACAATTTAATCAGAGGATTTTTTAAAAAATATTTTGGATGGATATTTTGGTTGTTTTGTCTGTAAATAGTGTACATAAGTTTGTGGTATATGACAGTTTTAAGTGGTTGTAAGAAAATTAAAAAAAAAGATACTTAAACTGTTACTGATGGCTTTGGTGTTAATATAAGGATAAATACTGCTGCTTACCAGGAGCAATTTTCCACCTTACAAAAGTGTGGGGAAAACCGAAGAGCATGTTCCATTACTTGTGTAAAAGGTAAATGCAGACCACGTAAATAACACTTGCACGGGCTTCATATTAAGAGCTTCACTGCATTGTATACAGTTCCCTCAAATGCAGGAATCTTATTTCTCTAAGCCGCCTTCCAAGGTAACAGATTTTGTGTTTCACAGGATGCTGAAGCTAATATACAAGAGCTGAGGACAGAACCTGTGGATCGGGCTAATTGTCTTCTATGGCTTTCTTTGAACGTAAGGAGCTGCTTGGTACGATCCAAAGCATGCCTTGCAGATGCTGCTGCTGCTTCTGGATGGTTTTGTAAAGGTTTACACTATCCCGTCAAGCTGAAATTTTAAAAATTCTGAATAACATGAAGGTCCACAGGAGGTTTCAGAAACAGGTCAGCCTTGCAAAGTTCTTGTTTCCTCACTTGGCGTTCCAGCAGGTTGTATTTGTGTGCTCCTTGGCACTTGTTTCTTGGCTGCGCGTCAGTTGTCTTGGGCAGATTTTACACTGGGTGCAGAAAACACATAGGAATGGGATGAAACTGATTTCCTTAACCCTGTCTTTAAACATCTATAGATATATAGATTTAAGGTAAATCTTTTCCTTGCCTTCACAGAGCACTGTCTGCTTGAGAGCAATCTGAAGGCTTGTGAATAGCACGTGTCAGGAGGCAATGTCTGCTTGTCTGCCACAGCTTTCAGAAGGGCTTAGAGGAGTCATAAGGAGCTGAAAACCCTTGAAGAGGTATTTTTGGGGAATGATCTATTTTGAAGCATGGAATATGGAGTAACACGAGGTATAAGCCTTTCAAGTTGTATTTCCAGATTCATGTCAGAAACAAATTGTGTGCATAAAAAGCATTAGGTAGCTCTTTAACCAGTATAAGCGTCCGGGTCAGGTATGCGCGTGGAGCGTCTAATGTCCAGCAGCAGCTGTGAAAGCTTAAAAACCGCTCCCAGGCCACAAGTAAATAGGTCAGGCCCACGTCTGAGGTGTGGTGCTTGATGGCTGTGATCCCTGCGTGCAGGGGGAAGAACAAGTTACCTGCTTTGGTCCTTGCCCTTTCTTTTAGATAACTCTGCGTTCCTGAGCTCTTGCTTTTGATGCAGCTCAGAGCAGAGGAGCGTTGGTTTGGGGTGCAGAGGCACTGGATAGTGTGTTTTGGCCGTGCGCTCTGTCAGTCAGAGAACTGAGAGCATTTCTTTTTCTAGTTGCAACTTCCAGATGTTTATGGCACAGCCTAAATATCAGAGAGATCGCTGCTGTGTGCCAGTAGTGTTCGGCAGGGCCTGCCTGGAGGGACAGTCACGGAGGTGGCTTTGTAAGGCAGTTACAACAGATGTCATTATTTGAACAGCTCTTGCTTCGTGTGCTCTGCTTGGTTTTCTGGCAGACTGATACACGGTGGGCTGTGCTTATACGGCGACCCCTTATAAGGGAACTCATATTTAGACTGGTTTAATTATTTAAAGAAATTCACAAAACCGTGTAAGAAAAAGCTACGATGCAACGTGACCTGGGCTCCTCCTGCGCTAAAAACAAGAACCTCAACTTTGGTGCCGTCCTGCCTAGTGACGACGAGGGTACGGTGTGCTGGGGTCACCCTGCGCAGCTACATTTTTCTAGATGAAAACGCTGGCATGGCGTGTTCGGCCCCCCGTGCCGTGGGCCGCCCTTTCAAAGGAACAAACGTTTTCGCTGAAGAACACAGGTCGTAAGGTTTTTTTTTTCTTTCTCGTTTGATGTCGAGCTTGCCTGAGCCGTGGGTCTGCGCTGCGGCTCCTGGGGAAGGAAAACCCCCGACGGGTGCGGTCCGACGTGGAGATGCAATGTGGACATCCGTGCGGGTGCCGGAGCCGGACGGGGTGCCAGACACCGGGAGCCGCTCCCGCCGAGCGCCAGCGGGCGGCTCGGGGCGCTGCGGCCGCTGTGCGGGCCCCCCTGCCCCGCCATGGAGGCGCGGAGCCCTCCTCTGGCGGCACTGCCGGCCGCAGCACGCGGTTTGCGTCGGTTTTCCCTTGAGGGGGCCCGGGGCCGCCCGCCCCCCGGTGCGGGCCGACCCGCGGCGGCCGCCACCCCTCTCCCCCGGCGGCGGCACAACCGGCGGCACCGAGGGGCGGGGCGCGGCCGGCGGCTCGGCCAATGGGAGAGCGGCGCGGCCGGTGACGCGGCGGGGCGGGCGGCTGGGCGCAGGAAGCGCGGCGGGGGGCGCGGCCTCGCCCGCCGGTCGCGACGTCGCCGCCGCCGCCATGCGCCGCTGAGGCGGGCGCTGGCCGGGCCTCGCCTCGCCATGGGGGCGCCGCCGCCGCCCAACGGCAGCCTCGGCCTCACCGACAGCCCCCCGCGGCCGGGCGGAGGGGCGGCGGCGGGGCCGGGAGACCGCGGCTGCGAGAACGGAGCCCTCATGGACAGCTTCGGCATCTTCCTGCAGGGCCTCCTGGGCGTCGTGGCCTTCAGCACCCTCATGCGTGAGTGGCGGCGGGGGCGGGCCGCGGCCTCCGGGCCTCGCCGGCTCGGCAGCGGGGGTGGGCCGCCGCCGGACGGGCCCCTTCCTCCTGGGGTGGTGGGGGGGTTCGGGCTTGGTTAACGGTGCCGCCGCCTCGCTGCCCTGTCCCCAGGAGGAGCGCCGCGCCGTGCCGCGCTCGCGGCCGTGAAGGGCCGAGGCGGCCTCAGGGCAGCGCGGCCGCGGCTTTGTTGGGGGGCGGTGGCGGGGAGCGGCGGGGCCCGGCCCGGCAGCCCGGGGAGGCCTCTGCGCTGCTCCCGCGTCCCCCCGGGGGTCGGGGGGAACGGCCGGGCTGCCCGGGGGAACGGCTGGGGGGCTCCGCAGGGCGGCGTTGGAGGTGGACGGCGCTGTGCCTGAGAGACTGTGCTTCACGTACTTCAGCTGAGGCACTTTCTGCAGTTCCCGTCCCTCATACCGGCACCCGCGCCGGTGTCCTTCACCGCTCCGGGAGCGGGCGGGTGTTCTGCTTTGGGTACAACCGGCGAGGTGCGGCGGCGGGTGCCGGCTCGGTCGGGTTTAGAGCGTACGAAAGAAAAGGGTTAGGCTGTGTCGGGTTTGCCGCAGGTGTACTGTGTCCTGTCATCAACAGCAAAGCGAGACGCGCCGGTTTAAATCGCAGCGCACTTAAGAGTATGTGCGACACCTCAGAGCTGGAGCGGGCGGTGAGCTCGCGTGGTGTTCGCAGCCGCTCGGCTGATGCGCAGTAACTCGTTACACTGCTCATTTGAGTTTAGTGGAAAGGTAAGAAAGGCTGGAGGCCGTAGCGACTCCAACCCTGCCTGCTCTGAGGGAATCGCAGCAACTGGAACGGCTCTGGGAGATCTTTCTCTCTGTCCCGTACTGTAGTTAGCATCCTTTTGGCTGAGGAGTGCGAAAGAAGCCCAGTGCCATTGCTCGGCTGACCATGAAGTCGCTGTTAACAAAACGTGGGGGAGGGACGAGGGAGGAAGTGTTTCACAGTTTGACTGATCTAAAGACCAAGATCCTGTTTACGTTGGAATGGAAATGGTACCCTTCCATGCTAGCGTCACACAATTATGGTTAAGTCAAAAGTTTGCTACCCCACTATATTTGCATACTTTAGTGTTTCAGTCATGGTTAACAATTGCATTGCTCTTATAAAAGCTATGCATGTAGCAGTGATCATTGTTGCTGTATGACAACAGTAGTCACTGGTGTAACATTTGGTGGTCAGAGCATCTCATAATTAGGAGTTTTAGCAGTTTCCAAACAATAGTGCCTCTGTTTAAGAAGAAGGTGCGTACATGTTGTTGGTTTTGGAATTAAGAGGTGCAAATAGATAATTCTCATGGATTGTGCATCAATAGATGAAGAACTTCAGATGTTATTTGTAAGGATAGTATCTTTTTTTTCTGGAAATAGTATCACTTATCTTTGTGCTTTGCGCACTGAATACTCAGTGAAGACAAGAAGTGGATACAAAAAAGTATGGACTCAGAAAAGGAAAGGCTAGTTGTTAGCTGCGCTTCCTAACTTTGGTTAGGTATTTTTTTAAACCACGAACTGTTAGGAGACTGTCAATAAAGTGCTTGCAATTGTGGAAGAAGGGAATGAAAGGAAGGTAGCCAGTCCTCGCAGTGGTACTGGTGAGAAAAGGAATCTGTTTCCAAAGGAGATTAGAGAAAAAAAAAAAAAGTTGCAACTTGTGGTGCTTACAGGGGGTTACATTTAAAAAACAGAAGGATAGGTATGTGTGTTTGTCCCAGTTCTGACAGCCACGCTCTCTTCCACTTTGTTTTGGGCTTTTTTCCTAGCAGGAGAAGGCACTGGCCCTACCACTTGGACCCGTTACGCTGGTAAAAGAGCAGTTGTCTCTCAATGAAGTGCTGTGCTGCTCTGTCTGCTAGTTTTGTCTGAATGTTTCTATCCTTTTTATATCATATGCAAAACATCTAGTATGTTGTTCTAAAACCTTCAAAAGTTGCCTCAACAAGTAGAACTTTCTATGATCCATGTGACAGGTCTCACGTGACAGAGAAGCAGGAACCCGTGGCTGAGAACAGGAGGGAGAGCGTGACCTCTCCTCAGCAGTCGCCTCAGCACCTACACAGTTGTTGCTGTCCCTGAGCCGCTGTGGCAGAAGGGATGACAACTTCTGGCAGATCACAGAAGCAATTCAGCAAGAAAAATAAACAGGGAGACGTGGTTACTTTTAAGCTGGAGTATTTCCGTGCCCTGGTTCTCTAGCTGGCCAGCACAATGGAGCGGGTAGCGCTGAGGGAGAAACAAGTGGCTGTAGGCAGGGACTGCTTGAGAAGTGGCACTGCGCTTGGGTCAGAGGTGGTCCTCCCTTCTGAACAGCGTGAACTCTCTGTATGCAGCTGTGTTGCTTCTCCAGATCTCCTCTGTAAAAAGTCAGAGAACTGAAGACACGTAGCTGGCTGGTATTTAAATTTAACTTACAAAGGGCAAGTAGCTTGTCTTTTTTCTTTTTCTTTTTTTGAAAGGGAGCCCTAGAAAGAGATACTCTAATACTTTGGTTGCAATTAATGGTGCAGAACCCTCTGTAGAAAAAGAAATTAAAGTAATGGCAACAGAGATACATTGTACAATTGCTCTTTATGCGCAGAGGCTGTTTTCCTTTGAAAACTATTTGATTTGACATGTAAAGAATAAGAATTTTTGTTAAGTGGCTAAATCAAAAGCTGACCCAGACTTGCCCTTTTCTAGATAAATCTTACTATGCTTGCATTCAGTGGAACAGAGACATTTTTTTTTTCTAATCATAATAACTAGCCGTAAGAGGAGGAGGAGGACCTTTTCTGTGCCTCCTTGGCAGATGTTCGTCTACAAATGACTGAAGGATTGTCCTTCAAGTGAAATTGTTTAAAATCTGAGACTCCAGTTTGACACCTTCTTGTGCGTGCACCTATCCGATTGCTGTAAAGTTACGCTGTCAACACGGAAACTGCTTTGCTGCAACTGTCTTTTAATACTCCAAAAAAAGGTTTTTACCCCAATCGCATTGTCAGCCTGCCTTGTGTGTGCCCTCACTACTGAACTGGGCCAACCGTGAAGTGACAGGAACAGAGAATTTCTTGCTTTGAGCTGACCAAATGATCATTTGAAATTAAATCTGAAGTTTCCTTTTCTTTGTAGCTCTTGCCTCCTTGTTCTGTCCCACAGGCAATGAAGAACAGTTTAATCTACTCTGTTGCCTCACAGTAGCCTTTTAAATGAGTGACTTTCTTCTATTATTTTCAGATTCAAATGTACAACCTGTCATAACCCCCTAATCATTTTCTGGTAGAAGATGCTTTAGCTGGTTACCGTCTATCCTGACTTCATACAAGAGCCACCCTAACCCCCTTAACCAAAGAGTAGAAGTTTGCATTTGTTTTTATTGCTATAAGTTGTTTAAGGCCTCCCAAATCCACTACTTAGTCGCTCTGATTTCAGATCTTACCCTCCTGCTCTCTGTGTAAAGCATTGTGCAGCAGAGAAGTGAGGTCCTTTTCTGATGTCTGAATCAGTAGGGGATGTCATTAATACTATCGGAGCCCCCCAGTGTGTTGTCTTTAATCACTGTGAATTAGTCTTTACTGCTCAGAGTTCACTGCTCTGCTGTGAAGCTAAAGGCGCGTTGGAACAGTTTCACCCGGACACTACAGATGTTCCAGTACGTTGAAAGTCATACTGAAGTCGGGCGAGACAACTTCTGTTGCTCCTCTCCTAACCATAGGCTCTAACTCCCTATCAAAGGGAACTAACTGATTAAAAACTACATCTTTTGGCAAATCTGCTTGGGCTGGCAGCCCTTTTCAATTCTGGCCACTAATTCTAAAGTCTGTTAGCCTGCCTTTTTGAAGTCTGTTGGTTAATTTTGCTCTTGTCCCTTCTGCCTAAGTATGCGTTATTTTCCACGCTAGTTTATTTAAGACAATCCACTTCATAACAGGAAGTCTTAAGGGGTTTCCCTTGATGGATGAGATGTATGTTTATGCTTCAGGTCAGTAAGCCCAAGATAACATTTTTTCAAAGTTTGCCATTATAATGCTTGTATCTTATTTCATGGGATCTTGATTTAAAATGATGGCTTTGCTTCTTAGGCATGTTTTTTTTCTTTTTTGATGCAATAGTTATGTTTTTTTTTTATTACTGATGCCACAAAGCTGGTTTAAAATATTTTTGTATAATATGATACGTTTTGTCAGAAATCCCAAGCACCTTCTGAGCACTCCCTGGTTAGGCTTTTATTGGCAATGAATGATTAGAGAGTGGTGTTAGCACAGTATTCCCACACGTGTACCATGTAGGTGTAAATAATACAGTTATTAGCCAAACCTGCAGAAAGGTATGGGGGGAAAAAAACCCCTTGCCCATCCCTTTACCCTGTCTGACACAAACTGTTTCAAGTACTGAATCTTGAATATGTAGTTTATTTACTAAGCTTATTTGTCAGAAGGTTGGTAACTTATCAGAGCGTGGTTATGTTTGTTTTGGGATACTTAGGAACGGCTGACAAATTGGATGTGTCGTTATAATGCATTATTGAAATAGAAGAGTCGTTTGGTCCTCTGAAGGTAAAAGGTTCACATCCATCTGTGAGGAAAATGTAAGTATGCTGTAAAGGAGACCAGAGTGTGTGGGTCTGTTACCTTTTATAGCTTTATTGCAGTTTGTGTCTGTACTCACACCGAGAAGGCTAAAAGCTTCTGTGTTAACAAAAGTGAAATGATTGGGTACCAATGTGTACCAATAAGTGAGTAGGTGGGTTTGGTGTTGAGGGTCACAGCTGAAAAAAAAAATTAATGTATCTTTTATAAGAATTGTTTCTGGTTTTAAGGTCCTCTTTTTGCTTGCAGGGTCGTAAAGGAAGTACCTTAAAAATTGCATCCTTAAAGTCCATTTACTTTACAGCAAGACTTTCTCACCTGATAAGCCACGCAAGGAAAATGACTGTTTCCTCATATAATAAACTAACTTAGTAGGTAGTTTAGTAGAATTCAAAATGCTTTAGCAAAAATGTGCTTTTCAGAGGGATGATTTCATATTTTCATCAAGGTATAATGTTCTGGGGAGCAGGGACTTGAGAAGGAATTAAGTCATTTCAGTGGTTTTTGAAACAGACAAACAAAAAAGCTTAAAGAACATTGTTAAATACAAAAGTACTAAAGCATATGATTTCCAGTTGTTTCCCATAGCAAGTTTCTGTTTGAGCAGGTTTTAAAAATGTGAAAGTGGCAGGGAGTTGCCGGTAACATCAGCAGTGAATACGGACTTCTGAGTAAACAGTAACAAGTTTACTCTACATGGCAATTTCCTAAGGCGTAGGGCAGTGGCCTGCGAGCAAGGTGGGGTTTTATTAATCAAGGCATTATTTAAAAAGACTTGATATTATCCTGACTTGACAATATGTATCATTACTTGTATATACATAAATACCATTGTAATACCATGTAAATACCATCACCGTCTGAATTTGCTCTAAGTGACGTGGTATGTGTTCACGTGAATTGCTGAGGACCGCCTTGGAAATGTTCTTTGTGTGACTGATTTCAAAGCTTGTCTCATACAGTAGTTTCAAATCACAAATAGGATATTTCATAGTTATGAAAATATGAACAGTGTTGTACTTACACAGTGGATCACGCTTTGCCAAATGTACTTTACTCTTTTTACTCTTCATGAGTGCAGGTTCCTGGTGAGTTGCAGAACTTGCATTTGGGGTTGCCCTAGTGTTAGGCAGTCTGAAATGGCTTTAGGGACCGCTTTTGGGTGTTGCAATGATGGGAGTGAATCCCTCGTAGGGTCAAGGAAGGCTGAACTTCCTTGCCATTGAACTAGGTTAAAAGGCAAGATCTGGGGAGGCAGCGGAGGGAGAGTAAACTTTTTAAAAGGAGGAGGTGAAGAAAAATGCGGAGGATGGAAGCAGCGGGACGTTTTCCTGGGCAGGCGAGCGGCTGGCGGGGCTGGGGGCAGCTCCCGGGGCCCCCCAGCGGGGCCGCGGGGGGCTCGCGCTGCTGCAGGGTGCCCCCCCGGGGGTGGCTGAGGGGGTGTGGGTGATGGTTAACACCTTCTCTTCTACTGCCTCCCGCTCCTTCAGGCCCAATCCATGGCAATTAGTTGGCTTGGTGGGGTATGCGAGAGACCAGCTGTTATTCTGTAGGTTAAGTGTCTGCTTGTGGCTGCGGGGTTCGGAAAAGGCCGGTGAGGTCACTGCGGTCACAGCCAAGTAAATTATGCTTTACAATGATCAAGTGTTTTGTTATCCCCAGATGGTGAGGTATCGCTTGCGTCTATGTTACATGGCTGTTTCTTGTTCGTTGTAAATAAATCATCAGTCCTTTCAGTATGTGTGTCATCCTTATCTGCGTTTCACACAAAAATGAGTGATGCACTAGGACCCATAGCGGGGGGGGGGGGAAAGGCAGCCACGTGGGTAAATTAGCTAAGTAAATTGCTTTATTTTACCATATTTGGGATAAATTCTGTCCATTGTGAGTTCTGTAGAAAAAGACAAATCTTGCTGACAAACTTCATGTTGTATAAAAGCAAGTAATAACAGTGTTGGGAACAGCTTGGCTGATCCTTTAAGTGAAGTAAATGACCTGAAATGAATTTAGGAATAACAATTTTGGAATTGTTTCCTATTTTGAAAACAGACCAATCTGGTTTTATAGCATAGTTAGGTATGTATCTGTTTATTTACTGACCATAGGAGAAACATGTTTTCATAATGTCTGGTCCTGCTTAAACTACATTTGCTTGGTTTTTTGATTAAAACTGCTTGCAAGATGTCTGATTGTTTGTTGGATGTCGATTGTAGTAGAACTTTATTGGGTGCCTTAATATCCTGATCATGTCAGGTCACTAATATTTTAGTGTCGCTAAATGCAGCAACTTTTCTTGAAATGCCATGCCAATAGAAGTTAAGAAAAAGAAAATAAGGTATCAGTTTATACAAATAATCTGTAATCTGCAAGTAAATTGCACTTTTCATTAACAGTTGTGTAAAGCCCTTCTTTGTCTTGTTGGCTCAGAACATACTACATTTTCTTATTACTCAGCTGATTGCTGGATATAATTGTCCTCCAGATAAGATTGTTCTAAGTATAATTACGCATGTCGTTCACATTATGAAATGTTTAGGAAAAAGGATAAGTTATGTTGACATTTGGAAACTATTAAAATGATAAATTATCCAGAAACTCTGAAGCTGTGTTTAATTAGAACTAACTTCTGGACTGTTAGCTAGACTGTTGTTTAACTGTGCACTGCATAATGAATGTGTTCTTGACTAGTGTTTTATAATTAAATTTGTAAGGAGCTGATTTGTACAAATACACAGTGCACGTTTTTGCGTTCTGCAATGATATTAATTTCATGGTTAATGAAGTTTGCATTCTTAAATTGGTATTTAACAAGGTCTTATCTGTGTGGATTTTGTTGATGAAATGAAAAATCAGGTCTGCTTTCTCATGCCTGCTGGTAGCAAATGCTTCGCGTTCTCAAAGATCTCTTGATCACAGCAAAATGTGTTCCCTACAGAACTGAGCATGTTAAATCTCACTGATGGACTGAATGTAAGCTTGGGGCTTGCATGAGACTGCCTTTGCAGGTGGTGTGGTAGAGGGATGAGGTTTTAGGTTTAATCAGGAATAATTAAACTTGTTTGCACTGTTGCTCAGGATACTGAATACCTGTTTTTCTACCACTGACTCTGAATCACACATTTTATAGGTATTTGTTGTTATAACCTCATACATATGTTGTCATATGTAATGAATGTTGAGGATGAAAATGCACTAAAATGGATTCACAGTTGAAATTCCTTATAGCTTGCACTCGTGGTTCAGGTTCATGGTTCCCGGTGTAGGTTAGTTCCCAGGAATGCTGAGCTAGAGTAGGGAAAGGTCATCCCAAGGAAGGTACTAAGCCTTTCTATTGTTCATGATGATTTTTTTCTCTAGAGGTTGCCTTTTTTTTTTTAATAATCACATGTTCTTTTAATTTGAAATGTTTTGACTTTGGTCTTAACTTTTGTCACACTTCTGGCTACTCGAGATTCTAAAACCAGCCATTCCTCATGTAGCGATTAATGTGTGTTGGCTCACCTGACAGAAGAGGAACACAGTACTATGTTTCCTTGTTTTATCTGGTCGCCAGGCGTTAAATAGAGCTTGGGAGGACTTGGGAAGCAGCTGGCCTGTAGGTGGCAAGGTGCTCAGGACATGAAAACTTGTGACAAGAAGTTTATTTGTATGCTTCTCCTGTTTGAGAGGTCTCTCCATTGCTGTACTCCACTGACACTGGTGAAGTAGATGAACCAACGGAAGTAGCTAGAGAGAGGAGTTCCTGAGTTTTTAAGCATTTCAAATTTAACAGTAAGTTTTATAGGACTGACATCAGTTTGGTAGCTGGTGAAACTTAAGAAATCATTGTCCTGGGCTTGAATGCTTAGAACTTGGCCAGATATTGTTTTATAGGGGTTGCGTTATCAATTTTGGACAGGCTAGCCAGTCACCTCCAATCAATACTTACAGAAACATCCTTTACTTTTTGTTGTTCCACTCTAGGTTGGGTTTTTTTCTGTTTGTCAAAAATACAGATTTTATTTAAAATGACTTTAAAATTACAAACAACTATTCACAACTAACAACATATATCCCCTGTCTCTAAACATTTTTTGAAGGTGTTATGCTGTAAAATTTTAATTCCTTTCTAGAATAATCATTCTTAATTTCTTACTTGTGCATTGGGTTTTAATGCTGTCATTGCAAGGTAGTTGTCATGTTAGAAGATGAAATAGTCTAAGGAGCTTTACAATTAAACTGAGCGCGGGGGGAGAAACTGCCCTCCTCCATCTGATCTTAAATACCTGAGCTTTCTTATGGCGCTACGTTTTTAGTGCTGGCAGTAGGTTTTGGTGTTGTGAAGCTTTTATGAAACTTAGACAAACGTTAAGAGGTATGAAGCTTTATCATTGAGAAGAATGCTCATGCACGTGGAAATTATTACATGTTTTCGTCTTGATTTCAGAAATTTAATTTATGCAGTAAATACCTAGTTGTTATAGATACGTTATATCAAAGAAGTCTACGTAATTGGCTGCTGACTCTCATGATATTTGATCGTGTGTAAAGAGAATGAATGAAAGTAGGTTGTGTGTCTTTTGTTCTTTTTAAAGCAGTTGGTGTTATGTGAAATGTGTCTTGCTGGCAATTCAGTGCTTCGATAGTTTCAGCAGCCTAGGAAGAATGGATCTAGTAAGCAAAGCTATGCAGAATTTAATTGGACTTTAACCGTATAGTGTATGTCTGCCTTTGGCCTCCTTGATTTAATATATTTGCTGTTTATCGTTTTCTACAAATGGAAATTTTTTTTCCTTTTACGTTTTTTGGGGGTTTATCTGAACTTACATTTTGGGTTTGCTTTCTGCTTTTAAAACTGCTACAGTTACTGGCTTAATTAATATTTTAATGAATGATGAGTGAATTCGTAGCTGCGCTTTGGCAGTTCTGTCAGTTCTCAAGAGCTGGTTTAAAACAACCGGCTTGAATGACTTAAAGTTCATTGATATCTGTTGTCAAACTAATAACATTAGGAAAGCATTATGTATTATTGAGTGATCTTGTGACTGCTGTACGCGAAAATGGTGTTGTGAATCGTAAATTGCTGCTTAGTGCACATTAATATGGATTGATTCTGCTTGTTTTGTACTAAATAATTCATGTTTCCCAAATGGTTCTTATTTTTACTAGAAAAAAAAAAATCCACTTGAACACAGGAGACTATTTTTCAGCTCTCACTGGGTGTATGTATCGTATGGTAGGAACGGGCTGGCTGTTTCGCTAGCAACCTACCTTTTTTTTTTTTGGCAGTTGTTTAATAACACCTGGTTCAGAGTATAAAAGCATTTGAAAGAGGGCTGTGTATTAAACTTCTAAAGCCAATCTTATAGCACTTTTAGTACTGGAGGCTTAGATTTGCTTTACTTCGGCACTGTCATACCTGTTGAGGAAACAATAGCATGTGCTTCAGTCTCTGAAAGTGCTGGGAAACTGTGATTTATTGTGACCTTGACTGAACAGTGCTACATATGCTAAATGCAAAGATTACAGATGCCTGTCTCTAAGACCAAATCTTGTCATACAACTTCAATATTTGGATGAATATTTCCTAAGCTGCTTTCCCTGTTTACCTTGGAGATCTTAAAGCAGTTACTTGCAACCCTTTATTTTTAGTATTGCTGTGGCGTTGGCACATCTTTCAGGAAGTAAAGGGCTGAATACTTTTGTTTACATAGTGCATATTAGATGCATTTTCTGACTTCTAAAGTGCTGCTCTCTCTGGGGAGATAGCAAATAGGTTAGCAATTGAGAGTGAGAACTTGTGTCTAATTCTTTGTCCACTAAGTTAGTTTAGCTAATTTAAAAGTAAGCTTTACCTTAAGAAAAAAAAAAAAAAGGAAAAAAAGCTTGATTACAGTGGCTATTGATGTGGTGTGTCTGGACTGCACACTCTGCTAGGACACATTTGTTTCCTTTATTGACAGCCGAGTTAATGCTTCTGTCAGAACCACACTATCGTGTGCTCACAGGATGCGTGAGATCAGCCTTGGTGAAATTGTCTTAGACACAGCTGTGTGCGATAGCTAATATAACTTATTTGCATGTCCCCTGGCCGATCTTTACAAGCTAAGCATTTGGAAATTTTTTTTTGAGCTTAAAATATCTATGTGTTAGAGATAAAAAGCTCACCGACCCCAGGTAACGCATTTGGCCACCCTTCCTGAAGAAGAAACATAGTCTGTATATTCCAAAGCTTGGGTAGCAGGTTTTTGGGGGTGGGTTGGTGTGGGGTTTTTTTTCTGATAACGATTTGTCCTCTTCTCCCCTGCACTGTGAAGGGGAGCTTCACCTTGTCATAGCTGTTCCCTTAGCTATCACAGAACCTTTGTAGGGACAAAATTTACAGGTAGGCTTTTAGCTGGATGCAGAAGCAGGTGGGAAGTAAATGTTTTTACAGAGGTAACTTCCAGTAACTGGAATTCTCCAGTGTTTATCCAACAAGTACTGCTGCCCATTTGATAAATTATGTGAAATCCAGTGTCGGCGCATCATTTTCCATCATCTTATGTCATCTGTGCTGAGACAAAAGAGTTGTGAGATAGCTGGACGTGGCTGATGCTTGGCACTAGCGTATTTAACTTTGCAGTAAAACAAAGTCCTTTTGTTCTCTGCTCTAACAAGAGTGCCAGTCAGACCCGTTTAACTATGGCAAAGTTTTTGCTGCCTAAAAACTGTAGCCACAACATTATTGTAACTGCTGCCTTTGGAACAAAGAGGCTGGGATAAGACCTGCAGTGGTGCAGGTACCACATGGCTGTTCAGACACTGAATCATTAGTCTTATGATGTCCCTGAATAACTAACTAGCTGGGTCATTAAACTTTATTGTGTCCAGTGTTTCTATAAGTTTCTCTCTGGGTGACCATCTTTAATGGACAAGTTCTTAATTACACACATATCTCTACAAAACCACTGAGGCCAAGGACACAACTGAATTCAGAAAAGAGGTTGGGTACTCACGTGGCTAATACTGTGTTCTGTCTTACAGAAGTTTTAAACATCCTTTTTGCAGGAGAGGAAAGCCGGTGAGCTCATGCACTTCATATAGTATATCAGTCTTTAACATGGACTAGAACAAAATTTTCCTTTCAGTGAGTTATTCCATAACTTTTTTTTTGTGATGAAGAAACCATGGTTCCCGGTCTCTTTCTCCAGTGCAGCTCTATCACTGGATGTAGCCGGAAATCAGTTGCTCTAGTCGGGTTCATTTCTGCTGTAGAGTAATCGGTGTCCAAGAGTGCTGACAAGTCTAGGTCATTAAGCAAAAACATAATGAAAAATTTTGTGGTTCTTGTGTAGGGAAATAAGCAGTGGGCTTTCAGGGTATCCTGTAATCAAGCATCTTGGTTGTAGTTAGTGGGGCATAGGAAAAGTGGGAAGAGTCGCAGTAGTGCAAAAATTGAATTTCCAAGAACATAGTGAATTTCCTTTTTTTTTTTTTTTGGCTGTAGAAAGGAGCAGCAAGCCAAAACCACTGGTTGTTTTGGTCTTTTTTGCAATCCCGTTTATTATATCTTTTTAAAACAAACACACCTCGCACCCTGCCATGTTCCTATTTTTTTAAACTATGAATATGGAGAGATGTTGAGCTCATAAGTGTCACAAAAGCTTTTGGCAATCGATTGATATGTGGCTTATACACTTGTATACCTTTTTCTAAGGCATCATTTTAGCCCATTCTCATTAGGCGTGTTTCTTGTAAAGCTATTTCAAGAAAGAAAAATTCTATTTTTGGGAAGATCTGTAGTTTCTTATTCCCTCTTTGCTGATACCAAGAAAATAAAGGGGGCAATAAAGTGAAACTGCAAGACAACCCTCTTAAAAGCTTTGCTTAGTGGGAAAGGGAGGTGAGATCAAAAGTATGATAAACACAGGTAACGTAAAATTCACCAACAGCTGTCACTCCGGTGGTGTGAATTTTCAGGAATTATTTGCATGCATGTACGTATAGACATGGGTTTCACTGTTGTGGGAAAGCAAGCAGATATTAGCAAGCAGAACAGCATTTTTGACAATCTTCCCAAGTAAAATTTAAAAAAATTGGCATCTGGCTTGCATATGTAGTTGATTTTGCAAGGTTTTTTGCAGGGTTAGAAATTGCGGGATCACGTTTATGATGCATATGTTCTCCTGATAACCAAATGTTCTGAAAATAGTTGTCTGAGAGTAGATGTGTGAAATTCCGCATCAGATTCTGAGTGTGTTTACTAATGCTCGGTTTAACTCTTCGGCTGTTACTCCATACATAGTTAGTAAAACAGCGTTTTACTGGAAACTTTAATATTGGTCTTGAGTGTTGGAAACAATGTGAATTAATGTCAAAGTAACCCTTCAAATCACAACAGTCTTGCACTATGAGGGCTGTGTTGGAGGATCTGTCCGGTTGCAACGTGTTACTCAGGAAGCCCAGCAAAGCCAACCTGCTGGGGGAGATTCAACACTCTCCTGGTGTGACCCTGTATGGAAGCTCAAACTGCAGCAGACTTCTCACTGTTAAATTCTGTGCATACATATATACGTGTGTGTATGGTTCTGGGAGCTTTTAAGCATCATATCACAGAAAGATGATTTTTAGACTTACCAATTTTTGTTGGAAGGGACCCCAAATAACGCCTGCTCCCATCTCTTGCTCAGAGCAGTGCCAGCCCACATCCCTTTACTCAAAGCATTGTCCAGATGCGTTTTCAGGGTCTATGAGACTGAAGTCGCTGCACCCTCTCTGGGTGACTTCTTGCAGAGTTTAATTGCTCTCATGGGGAAATTTTTTACATCTGTCATGCTGAAGCTTCCCTGGCTGCAGCTTGTGGCTGGTTCCCCGTGCCCATTGCCTGTGCACCTGCGAGAAGGGTCTGATTCTGTCCTCGCAGAAACTGCCCGTGCACGTGAGCAGGTTTGCACGTGCGATGTGCAAATGCGATCTTATCCTCGCTAGCCTTTCCTCCTTTTGGTTTTCTTCTTCTGTTTGGCTAGCTCAGCTGTTGCTTTGCTGAGGTCTGATGACAGAAATGTGTAGGAGGTTTATGAAACAAAAGATTTTGTCACGTGTTTTGTCTTTGAGCTGTTTTTGAGAAAGTTTTGAGAAGCACTGGAAATACATGTGAAAGTCCCAATTCTCTTCTCAGAAGAGCAGTGTTATGATAGTACAGCTGTGGAGGACATCAAACACATTGAATATTCTTTAGCTTATTTTCCTTGCTTTGAATTTCAAATTAATGAGCTAGATAAACCTTTCAGATCCAAATAAAGATCTAAGAAGATTCTTATTGTGAACTGCCAGAACATGTGTCTAAGAAATGCAATAATATATGATACGTAGAAACATTTCAAATGTTTGAGTTGGGCCAGTTTTTAGCTGCTAGAAGAGCAGTCATCCAGAAACGCGGAGTTCTTCAATGCATGTTGAAGTTAACTTCACATCAGCAAAATATTTCCCGCACAACTCTCTGTGGGAGGGTGAAGGAGGGAGAGGAGCAAAGGCTGAATTCCAAGTACAGGTTCAAGTGTTGCTTTTCATATTGATGCTTCGGAGAAGTTTTACTTTATTTCTTGTCTCTGTTCTTATATTTTATATTATATATTCTTATATATATATGCCTTTATTCTTCCCTATGAGTCTTCAGTTTTCTGCAATACTGATTGCAAAACTCCTGTGTTAAAGTAACTGTTCGAAACCCTTCCACAGTACTCTGGCATTAATTATTCCTAGAATTTCAATGAAATGGGAAGACAATTTAATGAACTTGAATTTTGCATTAGCAATACTCTGCCTGATATGCTTATCTATTATCTGTCCATCTGGCAGCTCGCATGCTTGTTGGCAGAAGTGCTTTTATTTCCTTTCCTGAAAAAAATTCTGGCATTGAATGTATAAACAAGCAGCACTTCTTTCTTCATTTATAATTCAGCACGAAATTCTGAACATTATTAGTTAATTAATATTAAATATGGAGAATTCTTGCTAGCGTGAGTATAACGCTCTGAATTGAAGCATATGGAGCGGTCCCCCCTCCTCGCAGTGAGAAGCCGGCAGATTGAGACCCATCTGTCAGCTGACACACGCACCAGCGCATGTCCCTGAGTTTACGCTGAGGCTGTGCAGGCTGCCAAGAGAAACTGTGAGTGGGGCTGAGCGTGGCCGCAATCATGACACGTTTTGGGGGAGGGCAAGTGGAAGAATTGCTTTCGCCCTCCCCGATTTGATAGATGCTTTAAAAATTTACAGAATCTTTATTTGAAAAAATGTGCTGGTTTTTGGTTGCGAAATTAATTTATTAATAGTAAACATGCTATGGACCCTGAGCTTACCGGTGTGGTTATCTACAGCCTGTTGGGTTTTTGCTCGATTTACTTACTGGGGAAGCCCCAGCTGTCTGCAGCCATACAGCAAAGCTGCTCCCTTGCTGGGGAAGAAGTTAAATTGCTCTCAACTTGAACGACTCTGATGTGTCTGATAGTATATTGTGGTGGGTAGGCAGCGTAGCCCAGATACTGCATCAGGGGTATGTAGGAAAGTGCCCGGCAATATCTGTCTGTGTCAGAAAAGCCTGATGTTCACAGACATAGAGCTGCAAGAAACTAGGCTGAGAAAACAACCCTGTTTCATGTGGACCTAGTGGGCTTTCAAGTGTACAGGTCCATATTTTCAGGTAGCAACTCCTAAAGCATTTATTTAAACAGATTGTCTCATTTCATGTGGGAGGGTAGAGGTTTGTGGTGTGATCAGCCATTTAATACCTTCCCAAAAGACATCTGTAGAGGCTTTCAAAGTTAACTCTCCTGTTTAATGTTATCTCAAATGAAATGTTACGTTTTCAGAATGGGCCGGTGGAAACACGGACCTTCTGAAGTCTTTTTCTCAGTATGGATAAAATTTGAAATGGTGTTAGTTGAATTGGTTTTGAATATCCTCTTCAATAAATAAATGAGTCCACAGGCTTAAACAACTTCTTCATAGTAATAGTAGACAAAAGCCTAAGCTTGGAGTCCGTGTCTGTGTGTCCACCCCCCCGCCTAACTACGCAAATCTTACGAGTTTAATTTCTATTTTGTCTGCAGAAAAACATCTTGCACAAACTCCACGGTAATTTGAAACTTCTGTTTCTTGCATTTATTTTGTGATGCTTTGTGGCTTCCTGGTGTTGTGCAAAAGTGACAGTAATTAAAATAATCCATAGTGTGACTGGGGACGACTTGTCATAAACAGCAAACTGGTTAACTTAGCTGGGTGTTGCTCATTGTTAACAGAAGTTTTATATTTATGGCATGCTGTTCACAGAGAAAACTGCTGGCAAATGTTGCCATTACAACTTTATCTTTGCTGTAAATGTACGGTCTTTTCCTTTTGTCAGTTTTTAATTTCTAATCGCCATATTATATGGGGGTGAAACACGGTTTCCCCCTCTGCTGTCAGAAGCAGTAAACAGACAGTAAAATGGCAAGTTGTTAGCTTGGGTGCTCCCTGCAAATGCTGCCCCTCCACCTCGGAGGTGAATTTGTAGTTGTTTGTTTATTTTAAGGCATTTGTGGAGTTATATTAATGCCATATTGTATAAGGACGGTTGGCTTTGGGGAAATTGCACTCCTTGTGAAAAAGTTGTGATTGGTTCTTAAAGCAAAATGTGTTTTAAAGGCTTGTAAGCTAGGGAAGCATAACTTACATACAGCATCCTATTTGAAACTGAAAGTCATCATTAGTACCTGGACAAGCAGGTTAAAATACTTATTGATGTTTTGCCTGACCTATACCTGCTATGGTTTGTGCCTTTGAAGACAGAATCTCTGCAAGTTGAAGGGGAGAAAGGGAATCAGGGCTTAATTATTTTTTTTAAATTTTTTTTTAAGAGATAATTTCTGAATTAAGAGCCTAAATAATTATTTTTCAAGACTTATGTTGAAGGAGCTGGTGAGCGACACTGAACTTTGGACAGAAGGAAGTAAAACCCGTGTATAAACCACATCCTTAGTAGAAAGGTTTTCCATTACCCTGTTATCTTTGGTCTGTCTTTGGGATATATAAGAAATTAGTATCTTGCAGCTGTAACAGAAGGTAAATCTGTGTTATGGCATTAGGCCAGGTCCGGCAGAGGCGAGGCTGCCATGGTTCCCTGCCCCAGGTCCCACCCGTGGCAGGGCTGAACATGTGTTCCCAGTAGGGAAAAAGGTTTTCTCGCTCAGAAAGAGATAGAAATGGAATTTCCTAAGACAACGGGACAAACTGCAGTTCAGACAGTACAAGTGTGTGCACCAGCCACTGTTTATGTATGAACGACTGGATTTTGTCCCCTTATCCCTCTATTTTCCCACATGTGTTTGTCCATGAGCCATTGAGATCCTTTACTTTCCCTGCCTTTGGTTCCTCCCCTAAACAACCCAGAGTAAGTCTTGTGCAATCCCAAAACGCTCTCCCCCTGCATCCCAGACTTGTCCCGCACCCTGACGCACTGACCACCTCGCTCCCAAAGGTGCTCCAGAGCTGGCTCCCTGGGCTGGATGTCACCCCTGGCCGGTGGGGCTGAGGTTGTCCTGGGACAGCCATCCCTTCCTCCGAGTCCCTGATTTGTGTCTCCCCATCTGCCTTTGGGCTTCTGCTGCTCTGGGCTTGTGGGGATGGACCTGGGATGGGCGGATGGCTCCTGGGATGGACCTGGGCAGGGTGTGATTCGGGCTCCCTCTACCATTGCCTTTGTGCTCCTTTGTGGGTGTGCAGAGGAGCTTTCTGTCAGGTACCTAAACAATTTGTTTTATAAGCTGCATCAAGATTAAAACTGTCAAACTGATCTATATTTTTGCCTTTGTATAGTTGGCGTTAATCTGAATACTGTATTTGGGGTTTTTTTAATATGTTCACAAGTGTCAGCCTTTTTTTGAAGGGATTATCTGACTAACAAGATCTGTCCTGCTTTCTTTTTGCAATTCAGTTTGCCTGCAAAAGTCTACATTGTCATCCATAAAATACATATACTTTGTCAGAGAATATATTTGTCCTGTTACTAATTCACTTGATTTATTTCTGATATTATAGATTGCCCCTATATTGCGAGACTACTTTCCAATTTGACTTTTGGTCTCCAGTGAGCAAAAGAAACATCTTTTTCTAATACCTGCTTTACTATTGGAAATTAAATTTTCTGGATGGGCAGCCATAAAAGCTAAGCCCAATGAAATGGTGGTTGGTAATAGATTATTTTTTGTGTGAGGTATATTGGCAGTCAGACGATGGATCTGTTGGAACTTGAAGGTGATGGAAGGGAGACAGTTTCTTTAAAAATGTATCCTTAGAGATTGATAAAGTGAAATGCAGTTGTGTAAGATCTAATTTATGCAAGAGTGTAACGTTTCTGCGAGATGATTTGCTTTCACTTTTCTGTATTTTTCTTGGTTTGGGAGTTACTGATGGTCTGTCTGTTTTTTTCTCGTCCTTAGTAAAACGCTTCAGAGAACCAAAGCATGAAAGACGTCCCTGGAGGATATGGTATGTTTCTCCATGCTTCGTTCTTAAATATTTTTTTCTTGCATGTTTTAGAAATTGAAGGAATGATTGTTTGCATATGATGATAAAAAAAGTGGTAACAAGAAATCAGTGACTGAAAGTGAGAAACAAAAGGTTACCAAAATATGCAAGTCAGTGAAAAGTTACCTTCTGTGCTAGTTCTTTCTTACTAAACACTTCCAGGAATCCCTACAAAGATGTGCCGTTAGACATAAAGCTTCAAGTTGTGTTTCCTCCTGAAGATGGAAACTTACAGTTGCCCTAAGATGCATCTGAACATCTGCAAACTTACAGAAGCTTACAAGAAGTTCTCAGCTGGGCTTAAACAAAATTCCATGTTCTGTAGCTATCCTACTACATATAAGATAGAAAACAGTATGGTAAAAGACATAAATACATAAGCCATAAAAGAACACAAGTTATAAAAAGTATATTTGTTTTTATTACTTTTTAAAAGTTGTTGGATTGCAGCAATGCCAACCTAACCAGTACTAATTTTGAGACTGGTGTAATGTTAAGCTGTCATACCAGTTGTTGAAGACTTCAGTGATTTAAAATCATCTCATGCAATGCTGCTTTTCATAACTAATCCTGACCTTTATTTTATTGAAAAACTAAATACAAAATCTATTGTGTACTGCAGTCTACCTCAGCCTGAAATTCTGAGTAGTGTGGTGATAGCCTTGAATTTTTAAGCAAAGAATCTTGTTCTGGGACTTGAGTATTGTTATTTATAGCATAGTGTACTGATTAGATAAGAAACTCACTGGCTTCCTGCCTCATCTCCAACACTCTGCGTTCTATGTCGTGCAATGAATGCAAGAGAATAAAGTTTAAGACAAAATTATGAGGGAGGGGAGATGAATTCAGGCATAAAATGTTGTTTGGATCTTTTTAGACATGGAAGCAACAGGCAAAATGGGTGTTGGTCTGTATGAAGAACACACTCTTCCCTACTTTTGACACGATTCCTATATTTAACGTTTAATAAAACATCCACTCAAAGCTTTTGTTTTGTGCAAAGGATGATGATAAAAGAATGGTAAGGGCTGGAGTCAATATTGAATCAGTACCTGACTGGGTTTTTTATATTTTCCCTGTAAGTAGCAAACTAGTTTCTCTCTAACTGTGTCATCTGCTTTGGAGATAATGCTTTCAAGGTTGTGGTTCTTTTGCAGTGTGGTCTAAGCTGTTGTATTTTACATAAAATTCAGCGAGACCACTTCATGCTTTCAGGTGAAAAATATGTTGGCTTTTCAGCAAAGTACTATAGATAAAGGAATTATTAGCCGGCTATTAAATTGTTCACCGACAAGCACAAGATGAGGATTTTATTTTTGTCTGTGCCATAAACTTGCTAAAAAGGCATAAACATAAAAGGACTGAAATATCTAGCAAGGCTGGGGGGATACTCATTGTTTACAGGAGGTTATTAGGGACTTAGCAAGGTTTAGTGAGGATTAGCTCTTGGATAATGCTTATGATACCAAGAGGATATCCCTAGACTTTAAATTTACAGTGGTAAGGTTTCAAGTTAGTATGATTTGGTTTATTGTTAGCAATATTCAAGGAAAAAAAGGGGCAGAATTTAAAATGGAACATTGTTAAATAAGCAAAATGCCATAACACTTTATCATTCTGGTGTTCTCATTTGAAGAAGAAATTAATACTTGAGATGGAATTTTAATTAAAATAAATTTGCAGTGTCTGACTGTGTTGTAAACAGTTTTGTGAGTCTTAAAAACTGTTTTTACTCTCTACAGGTTTTTAGATACTTCCAAGCAAGCCATAGGGATGTTGTTCATCCACTTTGCAAATGTCTATTTATCAGACCTTACAGAAGAAGACCCCTGTTCACTGTGAGTGTTACATTTCAGAATAAGCGATCTTTATGGTAGTTCTGCACTTGAGTTTGGTGGTGTATGTGGACGATAATACAAGATAAAACCGAGAAACCAACTGTTGTGGTAAAAATCTATCACTTTCAAAAACCTGTGGTTTAAGCTTAGTTAATCAAGGATCAGAGTTCTGCTCTTTTAGTTCATGCCTGGCAGGACCTGGGAAAGGTTTTTCTGGGCTTTATATAGATGTTTTAGACCAAAGGTAAACTCTTGCTACTTCTTCCTCTCCCGTTAATGAATGAGGACTCAGGATGTACATTGTAATGTGAGGCTGTTTACTGCAGGAGGAGCTAGGGACCAAAGGAAGTGAATATAAAGTTGTGTACACTGACCTCAAACTGCACTGTTCACTGCAGCAAGGATTTAATATAAAGTCAGGTTGCTTTCAGGGATGTTTAGCAAAAATCATTCATGCTTGTATTTTCTTTTAAAACCTACATTAGCTACTGCAGTGTTATTTTCATTTCGTTAAAAGCAGGAAATCTTGCTATAGGTACCCAGGCAGTTAGTACAAAAATTAATTTTGCAATGTCACGCTCGCAGCAGTGTGACTAAGTAGATAAGCGTTTCACTGTAGTATATGAAACCTGAAGATTTTATGAGTAAGACCCTGTCAGGCTCTTTACAGGAGCTCCTGAAGCAAACAGTAATTGTTTGGGTTTGTTCTTGATAGAGCTCACGCTCAAAGAAGCTTACACATTCACGGTAATAGAAGCTGTGAAATTACTTTTAAAAGCCTGGTAATTTGCCTTTTAAAACCAATCTACTTCCTTCAATGGCATCTACTCACTGTTGTCCTTTGGTAAACAAAGGAGCTATGCAGCTCAAGGAATATGATTGCGTTGCTTCACAAACCTGTTTTATTTCCCTTATTCTTCCTCGCTTTCTTTTGTGTTCCTACATGCAATGTGCAAATAAAACTGCGTGTCTCTTCCCACCACAAAGCATTTTGGTAGGGAAAACGCATTTATTTTAACACACTAACTGTAAAGTTTAGGTTGTAATTATGACAGTTTCAATAATACCAGGCATCATTGTAGGATTTTCCTTGCTTACTGATTTAAGAATTTCCTAATAGATTTAAAAATTGGCAGGTGCAAATTGCTTTCATTCCATTTTCATATATTAAAGTGTATGTTCATATAAGCTAACCAAAGCATGTGTAAAATTGTCAGTGTCTAAAGCTAAAACTCAATAGTTTGTTACAATACTTTAAAATTAAAAGTAACTTTGTGCTGTGTACTGAGTTTTCAACATAAAAGGTTTGCTAACATGTGTGTCCTCTTCTACGTGTTTTAATATAGTCTACATTACTATTTTTAAATATGACTATTCATGTAAGTGTAACGTGACACAAAACAAGTAAGAGGGTGAGGTAGAGAACTGTTATTCGCTGTTCTCAGGATAACAAAAATTACAATGTGGAGCTGTATAATTTCTCAGATAAGGGTGCAGGTCCTCCTTGTTAGCAGAAAAAAATAGCACGTTGTATCAACCAAAGCCACTTATCCTTTCTTGGGAGAAAGATATCTTAAGCGTGCAAGTGGGTCAAAATTAGTGAGCAAAAGCAACTTTGCTGTCTGTGACTCAAAATAATAATAATTTTGCTTGGCAAATTCAAACATGGATAGTTTTCTGTTCTTTCCTGTTTTGTAGTTTGTGGGTTATTTTCAGAACAAAACCAGAAAATGTAGCTTTAGAAGACAATGTGGTTCAAAGCTTGGGAAGAACTACAATTGGAAGTTGCCGTTTGCTAGTTTGGGACTGTAGTGCTATAATTTAGGCAGGTATGTGATAATATCAAAGCTGATAAAACATCTGTCAAAACACCTTGACAGACGGGTGGTTGGTTGAAGAACTTTAAACAGAAAAAGCAAACAGCTTTCTCTTTTCTGTAGTGCAGGGTACTCAGCTGTCTGTATGGGGTACACGGGGAAGTTTGAGTGAAGCCCGGCCTTTTCCTCGCGGAACTCAGTCAAATGCATTGATCTGATAGTGGCAGCAACGTGTTTTGTCGTTTGTGCGGGTGCAGTGGCTACGTGTGAGCAGGGTTACTGCAGCGCAGCGCAGAGCAAGCCTCCTGCCTACATGGAGTGAGCCTCAGGTGCTTGGGAATATGAGGCATACTTGGCCTGCGCTGTGAGCTGTAATTTGATGTGAAATAGGTGTTGGCACATCTCTTCTCCCTGCTCCTGATGGCTGCCTTCCTCCTATAGACCTACAGCAGCCCCTTGTGGCCTTAAAATGACTTGTGTAGAGTTGCAACTGCGGAGTTTCCTCTGCCAAACACCAAACCGTGATTTTAATGTTTGTCTTGCACAAAGTTCATTAAAACTCTGATTTCGCACACAACTATTAGAAAATAACTATTTTTTTTAGAAAGCTTATGAGTAAATCTTGCCTGAAGCAAGGCGTGTCTGCTGCATTTTCATTTTTGAGCTGCTCTTGAATGGGATTTTGAGGGTCAGAACAGCTCCTCCTTTACTGTTTTGAATGCACCTATTCCGTCTTTGCTTTCCTCTTTCTGATACTATTTTGTCCACATGAGTTTGTCTCCGCAGCCAGCAGACACCCTGACATCCCTGTCTCTGATTTGCTATTTTTATCCCTGTAGGTAAGTTCCTACAGACTGTAGAGTTTACCTTAAGTATTTGGAATTATCAAATAAGAATCTCATGAACAGGGATGTTACTACGTGTCTTCTAGCTGGCTCTTTCTCACGTGCTGTTTTGTTCAGCTAAAATCGGTGATAGTAAATGAACCAAACTGACTTACAAAATGCTCTGAATTTCAGCTGCCATTTAACGAACCTAAGAATTCATTTGAAACCCATAGTAATCTCTAGTTTCTTGAAGCATAGGTAAGACTCCAGAAGCTCTTTTTGAAACAATAAAATGAGTAGGGCAGCAGTTGTATGTCCACTGCGGGGTGGTTTGCTTTGGTGTTTTTTTTCTGAGAAGGCTTGTTTCTGATTATTTCAAATGTTTATTGGACAAGAACTGAAGTACAAGAAAGTAAATCACATTTTCTTCCTCACACTAAGTAAGTTGAAATTTGGCCTAGTTAGTGACTATACTCTCGGCATGGTATTCCACTGCTCCTTGCTCCTTGTTGAGGCTAGGAGGGGGCTCCCTGGAGCAGGAAAAACTGTCTAGTTGTGATGTCTTTCCCCCTTGGAATGAGTGGCTTGGGTTGGGTTTTTTACCTTCACGTTCCTTGATGTGTCTTTAAGATAACATCTTTTTATTCCTTTTCCTTTTATTCCTTTGGTTTTATTCAAATACACTTTCTCCATGCAGAATGAACTGAGCAATGGGAAAAAGGAAATCTGGTTTTAATGTAAAGGAGTAAAATGAATATTGGAGTTTATCTAGAGTGTGCACATGTGCAGACCAGAGTTCATGAAAATAGAAGTTGGAGCTTAACTTTAAGGACAGAAACAAAATACTAGGACTCTTCTATAACTATGTAAATTTTAGGGTAACTGTGTAATTACAGAAGTGAGTAAATAATTATTCTCAATACTCTGGCTGCTCAACATATATACAGATCTTTTATCAATCATGGTGTTAAAATACACTGAACTTGTAGAAAATGGACCCTTGCTCCTTGCTTTCTTTTACGTTTTTCCTTTCAGGTACCTTATCAACTTCTTGTTAGATGCCACATTAGGAATGCTGTTAATCTACATTGGTATACGTGCAGTCAGCAGCATTGTGGAATGGCAGCAGTGGGAGTCCCTTCGCTTTGGTGAATATGGTAAATGTTTCTGTTCTTGCACTGAAATGGTTTTCAGGATAGAATCTCACAATATTTCAGTTAGTGGTTAACTCAAAACATTATACGGTTATTATAGTGGTCATTTTAATAATTCAGTTGTCATGAGGCTTCTTTTAAGTTATGTATCTTGACACACACCTTTTGTGTTAGAAAGCTCAACAAGTCTCTAAGCATTTAGTGAGTTTGGAACAACTGATTTAGTATTTATTTTTTTAGGAGTGATTGAACAAATTATGATATTGGCTAATCTCATGGAAAAAATAACAGCATGATAAATTTACTCTGAAACGCTTTTAAATAAATGATAGTTGGAAGGTCATTTCCTATTAAAGCTTTCACTGAACCACATGCCATTGTCTGAAGATACAGGCTAAGAGTTCTGCCAGCCCTCTTTAAAGTAAATAACCACGTACCTTCAGTGAAGAGAATGGCAAGAAAGGCCTGTGCCTGTCCTCAAGTAATGATCAGCTGAACTCCTGCATGTGGGGCTTGTATCACTGATGAAAAATGCATGTGTTTTTCGTGCAGGCTAAGGGATAGACTAGTGAAATCACTTTCACATGAAGTTGTGGGTTTTATCTTCCATTACGTTGGCCACAGAAGTCCACTGATCTGCAGAACTTGTGGATTTGCAGATGCAGTTTAGTATTATGCATGCTCAACATCTAATTCTGTTCAATCTGTTATTTTCAGATTGCTTAGTCTGGCTGGTTGGGGATGGAAGTTCTGTATAGATGCTAAAAATTGCATTTGAAGCTCCTTGAGATAGGAATGGGGGGAGAGGTTGCCTTAAAAGAGAACTATGGCTCTTCATCAGAGAGAAAAACAAATGAAACCTATGGTTTGGGGGGGAAAAAAAAAGTTAATGTTTGCCTAACAAAGTAAAAGCTTTCATAGCAGTTGCATAATTATTATTGGTAGGGTTTTTTGGTTTTGTAGGTTTCTTTGTTTGTAACGACCCTAAGTGGCTGACAGAATTAAGAGTGAGTAAATAAAGGCCTTGCCAAGTTGAAATACTTTAAAAGCTTGGGAAATGTACAATTAAATCAAATAGCATTAATTGCTATTTGCTTTAATGTCAGAGGTTTAAAATAGAGATGATGACAAGCATCTGCCTTAGGAGAAATAACTGCCTATACCGTTAGTGCATTTTTTGTTAGATTTATGTAGATTTAATATGTATCTTTTATGGAACAGTTCATGACCGTTTAAGTCAGCACTGCCACAACCCTGTTTATCTGCTTTTTTTCCCACATGCCACGGTCCAATATTTCCACTCTTTTCCTTGGACTGGTGCACATCTGACTCTTCAGGGAACTGATTCAGAGCGCTAAACCATCAGAAAATTCACCATATGTAGCAAAGTAAATAGTTCCTCCAGATCAGTCCCCAGACTTGGGTCTCTAAGGGATTAGGTAAGCACCAATGCCCAGGGAAGGGAAAAGGGCAAGGAAAAAGCTGAGACATTGCTGAGCTGCACCTTCTGACTGAGCTTTGAGACCGATTGCCCAAAGTCCCTTTTTCTGATTGTTGATTTGGCTTGAAGCCATTTAAAGCTGTTTGCACAGCTTTCAGCCCACATAAAATTGGCTTTCCACTCAGAGCAAAAAAAACCCTTAGTGTATCTATTACAATTATAGGTAGGTACTTGTAATCATGTCAAATACTAGACTTGATTTCTTCCTGATAGCATTCTGTTTTTTCGTGTGTAATCTGTTCTTTCTGTTTTAATGTCCTTTAACCAGGGGTCTGTATAGGTGGGGAGTATATTCACTCTCCTGAAATTTTTCTCTATCTCTTACTGACTTCCAAAATGAACCTGTTTTTATTTTAGTTAGTTGTAAGGCATCTGTGACTGCGGTAATTAAGCTCTTAAAATCAACAAATTAACTTGTTACTTGTGTTATGCTGCGGAGGTGGTCTGCGACTGATCCATTATTGTCATTTTTAGTTAGGAGATCTGAAATGCCTAAACTTGTTTATCAAGTATTTCTTCTCTCTGTGTGTTTATAAACAATGTAGGAAACTATATAAGTCCTCTTTACTTAGTTGTTCTTTTCAATATCAAATCATTTTATTAGTGGCTAACTTTCTTTTCTGTGTCTTCATAGATGTGCTGTCTTGACCTTAGTGTGTTGTTTGTTTAATCAAGCTATGGGAAGGACTATTGAAAAGCATATAGTAAATCTGTTTCCATTAATCATGTGGGAGAGGCTTCGGGTGTAGAGAGAACTATATAGCAGATGGAACATTATTAGTAATGGCTGTGCAGTAAGGTTAGACTCTATGGAAGAGACCTATCTGAAAAGGACAAGTTGCACTGGATTGTTTGCTGCCCTCTTCTTTTTAAGTACTACTGTTGTTTCTCAAGTGAAAACCCTCATATTACCATTTTATTTAAAATTTTTCACTTTGGCCCCAAGAAAATTCGTCTTATTTTTCCCAAGATTCTTTAAAAATAATTAAATTAAGTAGGGTAGAAGAGGAGACTAAAGTGCGGTCCTGTGGGGTCACAAGTGTGCTCAGACTTAGTATTTTGAAGTTAAATATGGATGTTTAGCATACATGGGTGGTGAGGTGCCTGCTCATTGAAAGGTATCAGAGACTTGTGGCATTTTATCTGAAGTAGTAAAGTCAAGTTCTCAGCGTGGAGATCAGTGTGACTTCAGTTTGTTTGCGAGTGTGGGAAAACAAACAAGAGCCCCCCCCTTCCCTAAAAAAAAAAAAGTCTCTTGTGATTGAGCGATGTTGTTTGTGTTTCTAGAGCCTAAATAATCGTTTGTCTCAAGTTAATTCTCACTGTGAGCTCATTTCCCTTCTTAGCTCTATTACTTGATCCCTGGTGATTCATTACTTGAAGCTGTCACAAAAATAGTAGTGTCCTGCTGGTTTTCAAAGCCTCTTCTTTATATGGAGGATAGTTTTTAAGCATAAATGCCTCAAGGAAAGAATGGATACCAAAATACCAGCGTTTATAAATGAATGCTGTTTGTACAGCAAAAACAGCACTGCACGCTGATTTACGAACAAAGTAGCATGACGCTCCCTCAAGGGCTTTTTTTATGTCAGAATTTTTAAGTTTATTAGATTTGTCTTCGTATTTCCAGGTTTGTATTTTCAGAGTCATTACATCAGCAGCTGGGTTTTAATAGAAGTGCCGAATCAGTTAATATATTTGAGTATGTAAAGAGGAGAAAAGCAGTCATGATCTGTACTGAAAAGAATGTTCCCTGCGTTCTCCTTCCCTTCTTGTCTTAGGCTACTTTAGCTGCTGCGAGTAGAAAACAGGTGATTAAATCCCTCTCAGGGACAATGAACTCTATTGGCAACTAAGTCGTGCTGTGGTCTCTTTGCTTGTCTTTGCTTCTCGGATGGCAAAGCTTAGAAATTGTATTTGATGCATCCTTTCCCTCTAGCTCTTTGTTTGAAACTTGCAGAGCGACTTACTTGTAGCCATATAGGGTAGATAGTGCTTACTTTAAAACTTTTTAAAATTTATTTTGGAGTAGTTCTGTGAGTTGGCATTTTCTTAAGAAAATTTCTCAGGATTTGAAAAACGGAGAGAAGTTGCAGGATAGAGGAATCACGGGTATTTTGTTCAAGAGCTGTCTGTAAAAGTGCTTCTACAAAGTGGCTGATGAAAGTAGCATCCGCTAGTATAGACTACTTTTTCATTGCCCAGCATTTTCAGAAAATGCTGCTACAGTTGTCGCTGCTGAGGATTCAGAATTTTTCAGTTTCAGTCTTAGTGCACTTTTCTTGCAGTAACAAGATTCCTACTGATTTGCTAGTTTATTCTAGACATGTAATTTATACACGACGGGTATAAAATCAGAATTCAAGAGAGACTGTCAGAGACGTTAGAAACTAGATTAGAGCTTTATGGCTTCAACATTAACTTAAAAGTTCTAATTTGAGCTTGTATACTGAATCTTTGAACTTACAAATGTCCCAGATATTCTTGGGCACACCTCCTGCATGCAGTGATGTTATTAACTTCTACTTTTTCCCTTGAATTGCAGAGGTTATAAAATTGTAGGGAAAAAAAGTTGGAAAGGATCTCCAGAGGTCATATAAGCAGTGTTAACTCCAAAGCTGAACTGGGTTGTTCAGGGCATAGTCAAGTCCAGTTTTTAATTTATCCATGGTTTGAGATTTAAGAACCCCTTTGAACAACCTACTCCAGTGTTTAACCACTCTTTGTGAAAGCTTTTTTTCCTTTGTCAGAATGGTATGTCCACCCATCCAGTCTATATCTCCCCAACTTTTCTACAAGGATGTGGTTGGGAGACTGTCAGAAGACTTGGTAAATTCAAAGTAGACAGCATCCCTCTTCTCCCCATTTTTAATTAGAGCTGAGAGATAATTTTGTAGATGCAGTGGGGCATACAGAAATCCTCAAGTAGAAGTTAATATACACAATTTCTAATTTCAGTCATGTACCAAAAAAAAACAACGCCCCTCCCCATGAAAACATCATGGAACAAAACGTTTATTGGTGATAGTGCACAACACTCCTAATACACAGTTTCACAATTTTTGGACATGCAGAATCTCATGTGACAGAGTTGGAATAGATGCAAAATTGCTATAGCTGTCTTTGCTTTTAGGAATTAAATGCAGATTTGGAAACAGCTTAGAATAAACTGGTAAAGTTTCAATGGTAAGTCTGTTGCTAATGCTAGCTGTATTTCTTTTTTCATATTTGCTAGTTAATGAAGTAAACTAGAGAATGCTAATAAATGTGGAGTATAGAAATTAATTGCTAGCATCTAATTCTCAAATTTAATTCAGGCCTTGTATCTTCAGAAGAATCATCGTTGCTCAACTTTGAATTACTGGTGTTTTCCCCTTTTTTTTTTTTTTTTTACAACAGAAGCTATAAACTGTGGTATATAATTGTAAAAGTTGAGCATTTTCACCATTTTGCTCTTGGACTATTGGGTGTTGATCACTAGCTCTTACTGTAAAACTAGTTTAGGAACTTTTCTTTTTTTTGGACTCCAGTCTGATTTATCAGTTTCTCTTTGTAGCACTTGAGCAGCAAACAGTAAGTCTCGAGACTATTACCAAGTATTAATACTGAAAGCCTTTCAGAAATGTTCCAGAAAAGGAAGTAGCAACTATCCATTATGCATTACAAATACATAAAGGCATCTGAATTTCCATTGCCCATTATTCATCTCCAGGCTAAAAGTTTTAAGCTGGGTTTGAAGATGCTGCAGGAGATGATAATGAAGACTAAAGAGCCAACACCCTGTTCCAAAGCTTCCTTTTGGTTTAAGCTCACCTGCAAAGCTTGTTAGGTGTACTAGTCCTCTTTTTCTTTTTTTTTTTTTCCTCCCCCCCCTTGCTTTCATAGACTCTAGTAGTCTACATAAGTTTTTGTGTTCAAATATTTGTGGTCTTCATTCTGTCCTGGCAGATAACTTAATGCACTCAGGTTTTCACTCTGCCACAATGGGGTGCAGCAGAATTTCAGACCCTTTCAGATTGAAACTAAAATATGATCTTAATTTTTTGTTCAATTAAATTTTTCATAGCAGCTCTTGTATCTGTTGCTTCAATTATGATTGGTTAGTTATGGTAAGTAAGTTTGTAGAGGGGATAAATATGTTTAAGGTAGCCTAGGGAGACTGGCAGAAATCATCACATTTCTACGTAGACTGAAGGGAAAGATGTTTGGTTTTTTTTTCCCCAGCTATGCTTCCCTTAAGTTTTCCCTTATAAGAAATGTAATACTTCACGATATAGGGTTAAAAATAACAATTTGATGAGAAACAAATGTAATGCAACTGTATCTGTCTTGCTTGCATCAGATTATGTAAAACGGTGAGTGTGTATAACCAGGTACTGCTGAATCAGATAAAGTCCTGTTATTTTCAGTTTCGAACTGATACTTTTTGAAACTTGGGTGAGGCTGAGGGAAGGGGAAGGAGCAGCACAAAGGAAACTGGAGAAGGCACTTTAAGAGGATATAGTTGCCCTGCCTCTTCTAATACTGCTTTCCTCAAATGTTTACTGTGAAGTAAAATTAACCCTATGCATATATTGAACCTTTCTTTTTTCTTGCAGGGGATCCAGTGCAGTGCAGTGCTTGGGTGGGCCAGTGTGCTCTCTACATAATGATTATGACATTTGAGAAAACCATCATCATCATAGTGCTTCTTATACCTCAATGGAAAGAGGTTTGTATTTCTACAGCATTTTACAGACAAATGAATTTCAGGTGGAAGCTGTAAAGCAATACACTTCTAATAGTGCTTATTGGTTTGGCTCAAGCATCATAACTATCTATGGTCAATGCCATTTCACTCTCTGGTAGTGGCATGTTCTTCTAGCTTGGTTAGGGTATGGCTAATCAGGCTTGCTGGCATCCATTGTCAGGAACATCCTATCATATTTTGAGGGGTTTTATATACTGCAGTATATAAATTTTTTTTCTATCTCCGTCTGAGTGCTCTTGAAGCTACCAAGTGGTTCTTTCTTTTCTTAAGTCTTTAACCGTTACTTAAAGCTATTTTATGTTGCTTCTTGTATTTCAAAGAATTTTCTTTGCGTGACCTTATTTATAGATCTAAACTGTAGAATTTTAATAATTTGCAATGGATTAGTGAAGCCATTGCTGATGACTGGATAAATATTTATTTTTACAGAATCTGCAGCGTAATTAGTTACTCCCTGTTGTATGCTCTGGACTACTTTGGGAACTCTGTCTTCTCCTTACTGTGTATTTTGTCAAATGCTGGTCTGTTTAAATTTCCTAAAGATGGAACTTAAAACATGTTCCTGGGGAGCACGCAGCTCTAAAACATTCAAGATGATTCTAACACAGCTCCTCAGACTTCTGTAAACAAAAAAGACAGAGATAAGTTTCTTGCCAGCCCCACTTACTTATCTGTGGTAATTTATAAGGTGTCCTAAGTACTCTCCTTTTCTACAAAGCTGTCCTTTTTTGGTTCGTATGAATTATTTCTGTAGTGTTAGCTACCACATGAAAAACTGCACTTACTAATCCAGTTATGTGCACATGCTTCCGTGATCTGAACTTTATCCTTTTCTTTTCACAGGTAGTTTTATTGAATCCTATAGAGAACCCCCAGTTGGAGCTGGCTATCGTCATGCTGATAGTTCCCTTCTTTGTTAATGTGAGTACAACTTTCACACTTCGGGGAGATGTTTACTTGGATATCTTTCTGCTATGTGTTAATTAATTAACGTTAGTCCTTAAAGCACACTATACCTTGATGCTTAAGTTACTTTTTAAAGAGGAAGGATGTTAAAGAATGGATGAAATATCTGGATATATAGATTTTACAAAGCTGAAATATGATTTGAACTAAGTAACCAGGCTCAGGAGAGGTGCAGAAATGCTTCATAGACCTCTTTGGCCTGATGACTTCAGTAGGCTGAATGAAATACTGACATAGAGATCGCAAAATTACAATGAAATTTGCTTTAGGAAACAGTTGGCCTAAGGATAGCTGTACTGTGAGTATCCTGTGGCTGACCACAGCTAATAGTGGCTGACCTATGAGGGAGCAGAGGAAAAGGGCAAGTGCACAATCATCCTTCCCAAAGTGTACTCTTCTGGCAGTCTGGGGTTTAGGGACTAGAGCCAGAGATGGTGGGTGTCCTTGCATTTAATAACTGCTGGTGGGGTTTTTTTCCTGTCATTAACTTGTTCAAGCATGGAATTTATCCTTTGAGAACCAAAAGTCTGTTACACTGAGATGTCTCCCTAAACCGTTCACATTTGCACATGAAGAGTTAATATATGATCACTCTGAATAGCAGTTACTCTTCTTATTTTCCTCTCTTCTACAAAGGAATAAAGTAGCTATGTTCTCAAGCATTCATACAGTGTGTAATAAGGCATGTGACTGTATGCCTATACAGGGCTTTACCTGCTTGGCCAATTCAGATTTATTGTCAAGTTTTCCTAATTCTGTTTAAATACTGACCAGATGAACGTGTGCTAGTCTGAAGAATACTGAACTGTCACTTCCCCCTTCTCTTTAACAGGCATTAATGTTCTGGGTAGTAGATAATTTTCTTATGAAGAAAGGGAAGACAAAAGCTAAACTTGAAGAAAAGGAAGCAGGACAAGATTCAAGAAACGGGAGTAAAGTCCGATACAGGAGAGCAGCATCACATGAAGAGTCAGAGTCAGAAGTATGTAGAGTTAATTGCTGCCATTGATGCAATATCAATCCAGTTCATCCCTTGTGTCATTGATTTCATTGTAACACTGTCAACTTAGTTTTGATTTTCTTTGCATGTACCTCTAACAGTAGTGCCTAGCATTTGCAGTTGAAAACCAGTTAAGAAAAATGGCATCGTTGCACCGCTCATGGTAGTTAATTTCCTTCCAGATGGGCAGGAAGACAGAATAATATATTTACATGTCACAGGTCAACTGTGTTACAAATGCTTCTAAAAAAACCCATGCGGAATACAAAACTAAGAGACAATTCTAATTGCGAGAGCAAGCTGGTGGAGGCAACTGGCCTGATTTTGGAGAAGTATTTACATCCTTGCCTTAGCATAATTTTATTCTAAATTATATTAAGTGGGCAGTTTTCAGTTCGGTTGAAGGATGGGTGGTGTCTTTGAAGGTAAGTTGTTTTAGCTTTAGTTGATTAATGTAACTTTTCTGCGTTGTAGACAGTACTATTTATACGGGGTTTTCTTTAATAAAATGACTGCTGTATTACCAGTGTGAATAGAGAGCTTATGTGTTCTCTCTCATTTTAGCAGCAACCGCCCCCACTGATCTGGAGGTTCTGGAATCACTCCTTTGGGTTTAGAGTCAGTGATTGTAGTAGAGATTAATACGCATGCATCCTTCTTTGAAATTTACTGGAAGTTCCAGATAGGATGTGTGATGTTGTTTGATAGTACTGGCAGTAAATCCAAATTGTGCTCTGTAAGCTCTTTCTTGAGCAAGTAATAAGGTGCTTTGTGAGCATAAAAAAAAAAGTAAAAGGTTAAAAGTAGAATAAGGAAAGAGTGTGACTTTGATCCATGTTACTCAGAAGCCGTAATTTGTTTTTAGATCCTTATTTCAGCAGATGATGAGATGGAGGAATCAGACGCTGAAGAGGACCTGCATAGACTGACCAACTTAAAGCCCATTAAGAAAAAGAAGCATCGTTTTGGTCTGCCTGTATGACACATTCCCTGACCTGTGTATTTGCAGGTTTCACGGCAAAAACTTCAGTCAGTGGGTTTTAATGTTGCAATTGCATCTCCCTTTTTGAACAAACTGACTTAAAGGCAAAGTCTACCAACAGAATGCAAGCGGTTGGAAGACTTCCAGTTCAGTTGCACTACAGACACACTGACCAATTATGCAAGAATGTCTTTTCATCATGTGGGGAAAACACAGCGGTGGTGAGGACGAGTCGCTGGGGGGATTTGTATCTGACATTTCAGAGAAGATCATAGGAAACAGATACAGTAATCTTTCCTTTATGGTTACTGATGATACAGTTTAAGATGTTCTCAAAAAGGCATCCGAATCAACTAAGTTAAAGGAGTGTGTTTTATTACTAAAACTGGCTTTTGCAGCATAATTCCTAGAGCAGAATAGTTTATGGTTACAAGCTGTAACTTAACGTTATTTTTTTAAGTACAAATGTTTACTTGCTACCGGGTACCTATGGAACTAATAGGTGGAACAAAGATTTTTTTTCCAAGTCTCCTCAAATCTATTTGACTATTTTATATTTAAGTTATATTTTCATACAGTCGTATTTAAAGATTCTCTTTGTCAGAGAAAAGGGTGCAGTTCCCTTTTTTGTGCAGAACAGGTCAAAAGATTTGTAGTGAAAATCTTATTTATCCTTCTGTCCTGGTTTAAGACAAAGGGATTGCAAAGGGAAAAACTCTGTCACTGCTGAAGTCACCAAATATCACTAAAAATGCAGTCCTAAGTGTGCTTTTGACCACATAATTTGAAAATACCTTTTCTAATAGGAGGTGGTGTTTGCATATTTGACAAACGTGCACTTTAGTGTATAACAGAAGTCTGTTGTGATAGGTTATTTGTGAAATGCATAACTATGGATGACTCTAATTGTTTCTGTTTGTGCGAGTCTCTTGTGCATACCTCTCAAATCACCCAAAAGAGATGGAACATTTCTTGTACTTTTCCTTATATAGGGCCTGCGGTACTGGACTGTGATCTGATTGAAACAGTCGTGCTACAGTATTGCAAATAATTCGTCCCTTCCTTGGTTTTTGTTGGAAAAGCAATCTTCTATTTAATGTGCTTAAAAAAAAAAAAAAATTCCCTGTTTAATTTCCATAAAGTGTGATTATCCTTTAGTAGTGAAAAAAAAAAAAAAAACCCGAGAGGTATAATACAGTTGTTACTACAGAATTTTTGTGATTTTCAGTGTCTGTCTTCTGATAACACATGCTGATCTGAAACTTAGCAGACATGTTTTCAGTGACATCCTTTTGCTTTGCATACTTTCTTAAATTATTGTTTCTGACAGCTTTCCTTGCTTAGTTACACTTTGTGCAGGACAAGGCAATGTGTCAAACAGGTGACAACAGACCTTAATTGCAAATCTGTTGTAGTATCTGGACATCAAAAGTGTTCCAAGCCTTAAACCAAACAGTTTCATCGGAAAACTGCTCAGAACTTTTTAAGATTTTTTTACATTTTTTATAGATTTACTAGGTCTTAATGTGATTTGTTATCCAGGCCGCTTAAATGGGGTTCTTGGGCCTTAGTAAATACTGAACTGTGCGCTCCCGTACTTATTTTCACTATTCCAGCATTCCTTTTCACTGCTTGGCTGCCGAGGTGAACACAATGTTCCGAGACTTCAGGTACACCTCAGCATGTCCAGCTGGCTAGAAGGGACATTTTACCAAACCTAATGTTTGTGAGTTTAGTTGAGCCACTGACCTCTGTTACTGTGCACTGAAATGTAATAACTGCAATAAGTACTAGTGTTTCTTAGAATCACAGAACGGTTAGAGTTGGAAGAGACCTTAAAGATTGTCTAGTTCCAGCCCCCCTGCCCTGGGCAGGGACACCTCCCACTAGACCAGGGTTGCTCTTTTAGACTAAACCTAGAGATTGAATGACAACGGAATCTTGAGTTATTCTAAAGGGGGGGGGAATGTCCCTAATCAGTGTTGCCTCTGTTCTAGGTTTTTGGGGTTTTTTTCATTGATTGTATGACTTCTCTCGACTATTTACCACTAGGCGGGCGCATATCTCCAAAAGCACAGTGCTTCAAGGAATTCATTTTCATCAACAGAATAGTCTCATACAGCTCACTTTTCCAAAGGGATTTAAGAGCTAGGACTGGCTCTTGTCGCAGATGTCAGCATTTATTTTTTTAGCATAGGATTTGTTCTATTTCAGATAGTGAAATAAAGCTATTCAACATGTGCTACATACCACTGCACAGCCATCGCTGTCCTCATCAACCATCAGAGATAACTGAGCAGCGCACACAAATTTAACTGTACGAGCTTTCCTTTTCTTCCTTTTCTTCTCCAGTTACTTAAATTATCAAAATTATTTCTAGTTCTAGTCTCATGTTTAATCTGTGAAGTGTCAGTATAAAACTATGGCCTTAATCATGTAAAAATATTTGTTTTGAGCAGACCTCAAACTTACTGACCAAGTACAAAACAGTGTAAAGCACTACAGAGCAGCGTCTTGAAGGTGGTCATAGCAAAGGTATATGAATGCCTAATTTTTCATGTCTTAAGTGCTTAAATGTCACTTGGTTTGAGATTTTGATATGCCTAGCGAGATGATGTAGTAAAGCACTATGAGCCAAAGAGACAGAAGTATTTTAAATACCGCAGTAGTAATGGGAGCAGCATATCTTCAGAGGGGGTAAAAAACACCTCCAACTTTCTCTACTAAGATAAAAAATTTTATTCACAACCTTAGCCAAATAACAAAAATGGGTTTTTTCTATTCATTCTTTGCTGTCATGTGAAAGAGATGGAAAATGTAAAATTGGCAGTTTTCCACTTTGTAAGATTAAAAATTGGAATTCTTGCAGAAGGTACAATTAGGACGGGTGCTCTTGTCGGAAGAGCTTGGATGTGTGAGAAGGAAGTATGTGCCTAGTGCTTCACTATGTCTTACTGTTCGTTGAAATGTACTGGCAGTACAGTCTGAAGTAAATTTTTCATAAAGAGTTGATCCAGTAATAATATTACAACATGACAATATTTGCATTATCCTCCAATTGGCACACTTAATTCATGGCTGAGGAACATACTTCAGGACAACTCATAGCGAAGGTTTAATTCAGGCTGTGCTGAAAAAAATGTGATTCTGTTTAATGAAAATAAGCTACGTAGTATATGCCAAAGTAAGAGAAAGGGATTGTAACTTAGCGAAGAGACACAGAAGTATTGGTGGAGATCAAATTTACCACGAATGGTCAACCTAAATGTATTAACTGTTTCTAGTATCTGACCTGTGACACATCTGCATAAACTTTAAACACTGGTGGTGTCTAATTCGTGGTTTTCAAGTTCTGGCTTTAATATGTTCAGGTCCCCTTGTCTTACTTTAAGTAGGTAAATGCTGTATGTTAATGTTGCTAATAAAATGTACTATAGCTTTTCTTCAGGGATAACTCAGAAATTGAGTTGCAAATTAAAGCAATGCAAAGTGATCCCCTCCAGCAGGCGTCTGCTCCGATTCCAGCTGCGCCTGGGGAGGGAGATGTGGGCTCTCGCGCTCTGCTGAGAGCTGAGCATCACGAGGAATTTCTGCCACTGTGCTTGACTAACCCATGTTTGCAACTTTGCTGTGCTTTTTACAGGAGAAACCAGTAATGAAAGCGAGTAAGTTCAGCCACATCAAGTCAGAGTAGATCTACAGCATAGGCGTGCAAACTTTTTTAGGTAAAGTTTCCAGTTCAATTACTGAAAATGACTACTATGGTTTTACAAAGTAAAACTGCAGTATCTTTAAAAAAGGGACTCTTTTGTAGGTGTTTTCGTCTTGCGTGGGTTATCTGTCTCAAACTGAATGTTGGGTTTGTTTGTAAGTAATTTCAGAGTGTAGCCTATGTGAGCAAAACCAACAGCTGTATTCTGCTGCCCTCTGTTTGGACCATATTGTTTAATCAGTGGTGTTACCTTAAACTTTTAAGGGTATCTGATGTAATTACATTGTATAATGGTTTACAATAAAGTTTGACTTATTACAGATTTGTACACTTGTTTTATACTCGTTCTGTTTAAAAGTGCCTGTGTTTCAATGTTTATAATGTGCTGTTGTGGGAAGCAGGTTTTGCTACTGGAGTTTAACTTCAAAACAGCAGATCTAAATTTTTGCACTCACACGTTGGTATTAATTTCAATATATTCGTTTACCTTAATAGCCCATCCCATTTCAGTTGGAGGGACCGCTAGTCTTAAGTAGCAAATTTTGTTTACAACTGTAGGAATCCTTGAAGATTCTTCTCGGATATGTTCCCTGGGGAGGGTTTTTGGCCTCTGTGTGTGCACACATGCAGGATAACCATCCGTATTTTCATATTGAAAATAAAACCTTCGATATGCAACCTGAGAACTCCTGAGATCGCAGAACATTGACCTGAGACCTTCTGGAGTGTAGGATGATATTAAAATGCTTTAACCACTCAGCTGATTGTCGCAGCCTGCTTTTGGCCTTTCAAGCAAAGCCAGACCTTTTGGTCATTGGCAGCAAGAACTTGGAAACTTGGAAACTTCTGAATTTACCTCCAATGTCCTGCCCCTCAGCAGAGCCGTGGCCTGAGTCAATAACTTGTTAACCTGTTTTATCTTCTGTTCCCCTTCTGATTTGTTTGCAGCAGGTAGCAGAAATGCAAGCTGAGGGAAGATGTCTGAGGATCCTGTTGAGAAGTTTGCTGGTGCAGTGCCACAGAACTCCTGCAGTACCTCCTTGGAGACAGAAAAGGGCCGCGTGGGTGGGGGTCTAGTTCTAGGACCAAGTAGCCTCTCTGTCCCCTGTCTCCAGAGGGCAACATGCTGGAGATGACCAATGTCTTCCTTGCTTATTTTAGTCTCTGCTACTTCCCAAAACCATGCAAAGGGGAAGGGGAAAGCAGTGCTGATTCTTGTCTGTCTGACAAAGACATCACTCCTACATGCTATCTGTGTAGTGCAGAGTTGTATCTTAAGCTACAGGGAAGCGGCTGCTTTGATTACCAAAGAGCCTGCAGCAAGCACTTGGCCTTCCCTTGTCATACCCAACAAAGTGAGTGTAGCCTAGCTTGGGTTTTTTTGCTTTGTTGGGTGGAAAGATGCTGTCTTACTCTGCAGGTTCCCTGGAGGTATGGCAAGGTATCTACCATCAGTTTTCCAGAGTGCTGGAGGAATGAGGCAAGACCATGTAGGACGGGAGCTGGCTCACTGTGAAGCTGTAACATGACCATGTGCAGGTGATTCTATTTTTATTTATTTATTTATTTATCTGACTGCAAATGGCAAGGGGTTGATACCTTTATGCCTGAATACAGCAGAAATCCTGTTCTTAGTGAGCTGCTGTTGCCATCACCCCTTCCGGTCTTGGTGAGGGAGCGGTTTAGTGTGTTCTGCTGGGCTGGACCTGCACAGTGTCAATCCACTGTTACCTATGTAACTCCTCCACGGTGTTTGCCCATCACTTCCCACCTACTGCACACAAGCAGCCCCATACTCACTGCATCCTTAACAGAATTCAGGGAATAATCTTCAACCTATCAAGCCTGGCAGTCCACTGAGGGACGTTAGCACAAATCTTCTGCCAGATCTGTGTCTTCTGGAGATCATGGTGCCCAGACCTGTGGACATTCACTAAATTCTCTGTGGTCATCATCACATTTTAGCTGCAGCCATTCCTCAGCAAAGGAGTTTTCCATACTTCATGTTGCAGTGGAAGATGAATAGAGGGTTAACTTCCGTTTTTAATACCAACTATTAAATAAATGAGCCTATCTTGTTTCATTGTCGTTCATGTCCCATTTAACAGATCTCAGGACCTCAACCAGGTGAACAGAATTTCTACTCTGAGATGTAAGTAATTGTAGATATAGGCTGTTTTTTTGTAAGGAAAAATTAGCCCATGATCTGCAAGAGGAAATGGTTGTGCTTGTTGTTTAGCCTTGGTTTAGGAAATGTATAATCAAAGAGAACAGAGTTGTCCAGGCTACGGGGGATGTCTTAGAAACATCAGAATATGCTGCTTACCTCTGTAGGCACCTCATCTTCTACCCCCAAATGGCATGCAAGCTGAAGATGCTGTAATTTTGTTTGTATAATGATTTCATTTATATAAATGAAATTGCAATGAAAGCATAACTGTTGCTTTTGAGTGAGGAATATGTAGCACCACTTAAATGAAGCATAGGGAAAAGCACTGAAAGCTGAAGGGAAAAAATAGTTCAGTGTCTTGAATTCTAAATATTTGCTTTAAACATGCAGAATGTTATTTTCCTGTTGCAATAGGTAACGTCACAATAGGGACACTTATGGGACTGTATAGAAACATGTTAGTAGAGAAGGAGAGGTGTTACTTTGTACAATAGAAAAAAAACTGCTGTTTTTCCTAAAGTCGATAGGTTGGTTTTTTTCTTTTGCTTTGTTAGCCTACTAAACAGTACTGCTGTTCTGCAGAAATGTTTCCTCTAGTTTATGAAGCTATGGGTTTAAAATAGAAATTCAACATAAGGAATGGCTAAGCACGTAACATCCAAACTGCTTCTTAACCTACGAATAATTCCCCCAATAGTCACGTAAAGGAAGGCATCTTCTCAGGCCTGGAAAGAGTTCGGCTCAAAGGCAAAACAGGCACCTGGAGGATAGTTCACAACTGACAAATCCCATCGTCCTGATCGTACGGCGCTAGTGCTGTGCTATTGATGTAATGATTTCATAATGAAAAATACCTGCTTTATTTTACCTCCCGTGCTTCTCTCTGTAGCCTAAGCAAAACACAGGCAGAGCTTAAGAAAATTCCAGAGCAAATTTCTACCACTACAATGGTTGATCTTTCCGGTAAAAGATGTTTGGAGCTCTGCCACGTCTGTCTTTCTCATATTAACGTACCTGGCTGGAGTCTTGGTTCTTTATGGGTGTTGAGTGCAGTCACAGAAACTGATTTTTATTTTTTTTTTCATGATGGAAAGAATTAATGTAAAAGAATATAAAAGGGAAACAACCCCCCACCCAATCCTCTCCCAGTAATAGAAAGTAGAATTCATGCTTAGAGGTGTTTTGGTTTTTTTTCTATTTAATTAAAAATTTGCTTAGAGAACAACTGTAAAAGTTCTGGAAAAGGTTTTACTACTGTCAGCATGTGCAGTGCAGTGGGGAACACTGGATTTATTCATGTCTGAGTAAGCTATTCCTATACAGATGACAGGTGAAATAATTAAACTTGCCAATACTGCTGGAAGTAGAAAGTGATTTTACTCTCTGTTGTGTAAGAACCGGCATCGGAGCAAGCTCAGCCATAGAACTGTGGGGGTAAAAAACATAGCCTATTTTATTAACTCTCCAAAATGCACAAAATACTCCTCTGTTAAAGATGGCTGTGCAGAAGCGATTTAGGGCACAATGTTATGCTTCGGACGTTAGGTTTGTATAATCTTTAGATAATGTATATTTTGTTACACTGGGAAAGGAACACACTTTTCCCCTCCCCCCCCCTTCCCCATCAATAGGATTCAGAGTTAATTTTGTGTCCCTAACAATGTTTTGCCTTTTAAAGTTATAAATAGAGCCCCAGCGGACTCCCCGGGAAGTCGTTTTGTAGTGGATCGGGCTTCCCCACTGTCCCGCTGCCACAGCTGTCTGCTCTCGTCTGTCCCCAACTCCGTCCGTCCCCAGGCACAGGGCGCAGTACATACTGCAAACCCTAGTCATCGCTAAGAATAAACCTTTCGACAACAACAGCCTCTGTCAACCTGAATCATCCTGCGTTCTGGTTTGGGAAAATGACCCGGCTAATGACTTCATGTTAGATGCTCTATATAAGTCGAGGAAAAAAACAGGCGTTCGCAGAGCTCACGGGCTGGATTTAATCAAGGCCGGGAAACAACCTCGAAAGGGATTACGGTCAAGTGAGCACCGCAGTTATGTCACAGGTACGGGGAGATCTGCGTGCAGCTGGCTCTCGTTAAAGCAGGGTGCCCGACAAATACGTTTTAGACAGTTTGCTTGGAATAGCTTATTAGCAAGTTACTCTTGTTAACCAATGAATTCGGCTTTTCTGCTCTATGTGACTTGTTTGATTATGTTGAAGTATTTAAACGCTCTGTTTATATAATTTAACAAGTAAGTTGTTAGGAGGGATTATTTGATGAAGAAAGAAAGCAGCTGCCCTCTATGTGGTTAATTTTTTTTAAAATGTTCTCTTTTATCATAAATATTTTTATTTCTGTAGGAAGGGAAAACCCATTTCCACTGCTGTGGTTTGGGATGTTTCGCAGGAGTGATTTCTGCTTTTCCAACACGTTTTATCAGACAATGATTTGAAATTTTGGCAGTAGTTTTGAGAAGACGTGACTATACTGAAGTGTGCTGCTGTGTAAAGCTTAATGTAGTAACGTGCAGGAAAAGAGAGAGCGTGACTGAAAAATTATAACCATTCGGATACAGTATTTGAGACTGAAATTTTGTATTACACACTTTTACACTCATTTTGTAACTAATGGTTTGTCTTTAGTTTATTTCCCAATAATCACTGTTTCAAAACGATCTTAAAATTAGCTCAGAAATGTTGAGATTTTCACGTAAGTGTTATGTTTTCAATGCAAGCTCTGTGCACCTGGCAGAGTTCTCCCCAGCGTGAGAGTTTTACGTGGTGGGTGGGATGGAGAGTAAGAACATTGGGAGGGCACAGTCCTTTGACTACATAGAATAACTCAGTTCGGCTTACTTTCCTTACCCCAAAGAAAAAGAGACTTAAAAAAACCAGTCGTACGTCCTGTAAACCAACACTTTTTGACTTGTGACAGGAGGAGATAAAGCGCAGGCTGCACTGCTGTGCCAGCTGGGAATGGCTCCTGGCGAACCCTGCTTACAAATACACTTGCATTGGGCGCAATTAGCCATCGTGCGGCTGCGACGCTGGCAGCTGCTGGTGCTGGCAGGTCCAGGGCTCACCTCTGTGGCTCGCAGTAACATTTCTGTCTAGTTTTTTAGCTGGGGGCCAGCTAATCCACAGCAGCTGTCCTGCTGGAAAATCCACCTGTGATCAAAGCATGAGAGGTTTTATTTTAAAATAACTGGGTGAAATTCCCAACAGTTCTGCTCAGTCTGGCTGTGTCTTCGTGCGTTGCAAGTGCCTCCTTTCCTCACCCTGTCCCCAAGAAGTCCCCTATCCCCGTGGAAAGAAGCCTCACAGTTACTGTCTCTTGACAATAATTGGTGAAGGACCCGAGCGGGTTTTGTGTTGCTGTTGACAAAACAAGGGGTTTTTCCCTTTTCGTGTTGGACCCAACGAAGGTCTGTACTGGCTGCCTGTGCACCACGCCATGGGCATGGGGGACCGTTCCCATCCCATGCCAGTTCTCTTTACAGACAGACAGGTGAATCCCTGGCTGTAGGGATGTTTGGTTAACCAGCTAACCGACCTAAAGCTGTTGTGAATTTTGAAAGGTTTGCTGCCACTGTTTCCCGTTACTTGCTTTGCCTACTCGTAGAGTGTTTTCCCCAGAGGTCTTGTGAATGTTTTGTTTCCCACAACACATGCAAAAGGGATTGACAACGAGCTATTCTGAGCGTTCCCGGGAATTTACAGCCTGCAGGAAACATGCCGAAGGCTCCAGTGCAGCCAGCCCACCCCTGCTAAGAGCCAGGCATGCATACGCTGTCTCTGCAAGCTCCCTGAGACTCATGGCTCCAACCATTCGCAGGCCTTGGGGGATTTGTTTGCCTCCACAACTGCTTTTAGCTTTACAGGCGGTGCCTAGAAATGTATAAGTGGGCTCCACTGCTGCCAGAACCCAAATATCAGCAGCCCTACATAGGTAGGGATGGTCAGAGAAGTTTCTTGTTGATGTTTCGGTGTGTGAATCTGTTAGTTGGAGTGTGGGGGTCTTTCATTCTTTTTAATTGCATCTCCTGTGCTCCTGCTCCGGGCTGCAAGGTCTGCCTGGTGGGACCTTGGCAACCTCCCCTTGAAATAGTAAACTGAAGAGGGAATGTTAATGGTTAATGGACTGCTGCTGATTGACTGACTTTGAAGTGCTAATTTAAAGGTAGGGATAGGCTGATACAAACCAATGTTATCTTGATTTTCTTCTAACAAGATAAACTGTAAACAGATTAGTACTTGGACGTCCCAGTGCACCACCTGATGATGCATCTGTTTCTGTATTAGATTTCCTTCTCCTTCTTTGGGTTCTGAGTCCAGTGTTTCAGATGTGCTCAGTACACGCTTGTAGACAACCTTGTTGAGTGCTCACATAGTTTTGTCCCCTAAATTTAAGATCAATGAGTCAAGTGTTAAGTTTATTCCAACTAAATGAAGTCAGACCTTCAAATCTCTGACCGATTTCCCAAAGAAGTAGTGAGTAGAATGAGGCACAAGCGCCATTTAGGAATGAAGGTTTTTTCTTTCCCAAATATTGGACAGACTCTTGAACTACCTATTTGTACTTGCAGAATGACCAGGCAGGGCTGGACAGAGAAAATTTAAAAACAAATTAAAAAAAAAAAAAAAAGCAATCCACTGTCTTTTCAAAGGCTGTACAATCAGAAGACAATTTCAGAATAGTAATAGTGGCAACAGATTTTGGGAAGGGCAGTGAAATCATGGTTGTGCAAAGATCTGGAGTGGCTCAGTGTACAGTCTCAGAATTGAAATAGGTGGGATACTGTATTGACAACTCTGTTATGTTGTAGCCTTTGAGTTAAGGCAGCTTTGTTTCCTATGCTTCTGAACATGAAATACTGATGCGTGGGCAATATGTCTGTTTCTTAGCCAGCTCCTGTGAAAAAGAAGCGTCCTCCAGTGAAGGAAGAAGACCTCAAAGGAGCCAGAGGAAACCTTTCCAAAAACCAGGAAATTAAATCCAAAACCTACCAAGTGATGAAGCAGTGTGGTAAGTCTCCTTGATGGAAACAATTATGCAGTCTTCCAAAGCGAAACATTGACTTAATTGCTTTTTTCAAGTGAAAGGGTGTGCCTCTGAAACAGCAGCCAGCTGTGCTCACCGACCCTGGCCCAGCTGTGCAGGGACTTTGCATCCATCATCCTGACGGCACCAAGAGGTGTCAACAGGGCTCTGCTTGGAGTGATGGTTCTCTCTGTCTGGACAAAGCGGGAGGGAGAGCCCTGACTTTGCCTTCTGAACCCAGGGTTCAAACCAAGCCCTGGGACCATAGTCAACATCAATGACTGCCCAAGCTGAAAATTGGAGGCTTGGTCATAGATTAGGGGATTTCTGTCCTCTCAATTGGATGAATTTGCTGTGTTTGAGATGAAGCAGAAATTGGAGGGATGAAAGACAGAAGGTGAGAGAAGAAGCAAGTGGCTGCTTGCACTGAACACCCCTGGTGCTCTGGTTTTGTGTTGCTTTTCCACCCACTACCAGTGGGAGAGTTATAAGGAAAAATTAATTTTAACCCCTTTTCGGCATAATAGCCTGGACCTCAGTAGTTTCCAGGTTTCCAAAGCACCGGCAGGGATTTGGGGCCAGTCAATGGTAGTGACCGCCTACAGGTGCCCTCGGCTGTCCTGTGCTTGGGATGGGAGCGCTGCGCTTTAAGGTTTGGGAAGTAGACCTGGAAACATTGAAGGTTGGGTTGGACGGGGCTTTGAGCAACCTGATCTGGTTGAAGATGTCCCTGTTCATTGCAGGGGTGTTGGACTAGATGGCCTTCAAAGCTTCCGTCCAACCCAAACCAATACATGATTCTAAGTTGATGCACGGATTAAATATTTATGAAATGTATGTCTATGTATTTCAGCAGCATTCTTTTACTCCCCAAATTTGGTGCGCCGCTTCACTGATTGTCTCTCTTGGTTTTCTCTTCCAAGAACAAATGGGCTCTGCAGCACCCTCCATATTCAGCCGGGATCGGACAGGGGGTGAAACAGTCTTTGAGAAACCCAAAGAGGAGCCGGCCAAGAGCGTCTTTGGGTGACGGCGGGGCTGGATGGTGCTCAGCCCGATGATTGTTGTAACATTTTCCCAAATTACTGCCCCTTACGCTAACATCACTGTAGACCTAAGTAGCTAATTTCTACTGTAAGTCATTAAGTAGGGAATAGACTCATGTCAAAGGGTACAACTTCCATGTTGATTTTTGTTGTGTGTTGAACGGTGTTTGCTATAATGGTTTAATAAAAAAATACTGTTGGACACAGCTTGGCACACTGTGGTGACTCATTTCAGTTTAGGCTTCGATTAATTCTGTGGACACTCGGGTGTTACAGGCTATGATCTGGCCTGCCAAACGCAAAGAATAAACATCCAGATGATGCAGTTCTGGTGTCGCTGCCGTTTCCTCACGCTGTGCCCTGGCCAAGAGGGAGCTGAGCAGGAGCTGCTCGAAGGGCCGTCACAGAATCCTGGAGACTTCACCCAAATCCGCGCTGACGGCAGCGGCCCCTCAAGGCTGGGGCCTGGGCAGGGCGGCGCCCTTCCCCTCATGGCCGCCCCCTCGCGGCCCTCCCCACACGGCTGCTCCCTCATGGCGCCTCAGGGCGGCAGCGCCACGGTTTGCCCACAGGCGGCTCTGCCAGGAGGCAAGATGCCGGGCTGTCAGTGTGCCCCGGCGCCGAGGGAGGGCTTTCAGCCCTTTCCACAGTGGCTTTTCCTCATGTCGCGTGGGATCCAGTGAGACGCGGGCTGACAGAGCGGCAGCACAGGCACCATGTCCCTCCCCATATGTCCTCCTGCGGAACGACCTGCTATCTCTGTACGACAGCAAACCCGGTCTGAGCAGAAGCTGGGTTTGTGCAACTCTGTTTACATCTTGATAGGCCGCATTAAACACCAAACCTGTTTTCCCCTGAGGTCATAAATTGGAGTATTTTCCCCTCAGCTGGATCTCTGTGCTCAAACACAGGTGATCCTCTGCTTTGTTGGCAGCTGCTGTGCTTCTCTCACACCCTGAGTCCCCCTGCCAGCACATTGAGATGGTAAGGTAGGTGCCACCTTTATTTAAAGAATTACTTTAATTTTGCACAGGCTAGACCTGATTAAGAGGCAAAGTGGTCTCTGCGCACAGTGAAGAACATCATCTTTGCCTTTTGTGTCCCAAACACTTGATGGATAAAATACGTGCCAATGTCCACAAAGCTGCCAGAGAGGCTGCGGAGTGGGATGTGCATAAGTCAGGACCAAATCCTTTGGGTTTAAGGGTTTCCTTAAAAAATTAAAGATATTGCTGGTGTGTTGCCCTGGCCCATTTTTTTAGCCAAGACCCTGTCTGCTCTCTCTGCTGGACATTATTTCTCCATGGGGCCCGGGGTCCTCACAGGTAATTCAGCACAGCCTTTTCCTCTGGGAAAGACCCCTTCTGGAGCTTTGATGATAAAAAAACCAAAACACTGTGGGGACAAAAGGTTCCTGCCCTGGTAACACTGGAGCTGTCCCTGCATCAGGTGTAACAAACCCTCCTTAATTAATCTGTGATGAGAAGTTGGCAGGAGGTTCTTTAATAATTAGAAAAATGATGGAGAGGGCCAAGTGTTGTTACCACTTTTCTTTTGTATGATACATGTGGCTGAATAATGCAAATTTGCTAGACTGGGTAGCAGGAGAGAGGGGGGTGCTGTCTTTCAGACCCAGCTTTGGGTGTGTTGGTGCCGATTTAGCAAAGCACAGAAACCTCTGTGTCCCACAGACTTGCAGCACAGATGTGGCAGGGAAGCAAAGCTAGTTGTGTACCAGAAACCTGTGATTCTGCTAGCAGCTTTATTTCCAAGGTGTCCTCACGTTTAATTACTTGTGGTGCTTCCCACTGTGACAGTAAGTCCTCAGGACCAGGGATCGTTTTTTCTTTTTCTGTCTTTTAAGATGGACCTCATCTAAAAAATATGCATTGGAGGTAAAAGCGTATCCCCGGGATGAAGTCGCTCCCCATTTGTGACAGCAGGGTCTGAAGTCTCCTGTATGAATTGCAGGAATCCTCCCCTGTCCCCAGCTTCGCTGCTGTGCTGGAAAAGTGACTGGCTGCTGCTGCAGGGACAGGAGATACTTGTAGGTGAGAGGAATAAATATAAAGCTTCCTGGAGAATTTTTTGTCATCTTTTTCTTCATCCTTGTGAATCTGTTAAGTCCAATCATGGAAAATGCGTTTTCTTCCCTTTTTTTTTTTTTTCCCCCTCATTTTCATAATGAGAAATAGTGACAGAGAAGTGTCTAAACAAAGTCCCGGGGTTTGAGTTTTTTGGTCATTTTGCACTCAAAAGTATCTCCTGTTGTGATGGTGGTTTTAGATCCTTCCTGCAAGGTGATGTGAAGTCATTTCACAGCACGTTCAGTCCTCAGAGTAAGAAGCGCTGGGTGCCGCAGGACTGGTGCCCAGTGCACCAGCAGCAATGGGCACTGAACATCAGCAGGGATGGCTGTCATTGGATGTTTGTACAGAAACAGGGCAAGGAGATCAAGTTTGGGGACAAGGCTGAGCATGAGATTCTCCTGTAGCTGCTTTGGCAAACTACAAAAGGATGCGGGAGGGATTTCACAGCTTCCCTGGGTGCTGGCTGGCTCTCTGCACCCAGGAGTGGGGCAGAACTGACCATGCAGCCTGAATCTGTGCAGTTAAAGCATCTCTTTAACATCCATGTGATTTTACATGTGGATATTAAAAACCAGATGACAGATACACTTAACTAAAGCTAAAGCTTTGACTCTTGGGGATCTTAGGCCACTAAGTGTATAATCCTGTGGATTAGGGGATTAAAGCATTACACGAGTTGTAGAAGTTAATCAAATGTAAAGCAGTTTTAATTTTTCTCTGTTAAAATATACATATTTTCATGTCCTGCTATAAACAATACGGTATTTGCAAGTAGTATTAACAGTCTGTCTGGAAGAAATTAAGTCTGATTTTAAAAACTTACTTAAAGCACAAGCCTTGTAAGACTAGGCTGTGCTCAGTAGACTCTTTATGGTGAAGTTGTAAATGTCTGTCGAAACTATTGAGCCCTGCATTAGCATCTTGCAAATCCGAGGCCACTGGAAGCATGCTCTCCAACTGGATGTTTTGTCTGTAAAACATCAATGAAGCGAACACAGATGCATGTATTTCCACTGGATCTTTGTGTTAATTTAGGACATGGCATCAGCTACTATGGAGTTATTAGGGGGAAAATGCTGTCAAAAAGCAGTATGAAAAAGTGGGTTTTTGTAGGCAGACTGCAGGTTTAGTCTGCTACCCTGGAGCTGCCAGCACAGGTGGGAGGTGGTGGGAGGGCAAGATTCAGCCTTCATCTGCTCAGGGGTGAGGGGAGAGGGAGCTTGCATCTTTCCACAGGGCTGGCTGGTTGCGCATTAACGTACCTATATATATGTGTTCATATGAATACATACAGCAACCAGGGCTGATGCAGCAGCTGCATATGCCTAAGAGATCCTCTGGACTACAGCCCTGGGGGATGTTATTTTTCCTCTCCTGTTGATATTTTCAAGATTTCAAACATTTTTTTTTTCTCACGCTGGGAATGAATGAACAAATGAAGCCTGCTGAAACCTTTCCAGTAAAACAAGCAAACCCCAGACATGTGGCATAGGAAAGGCTCATGACAGTTTGCTCCCTGACCCCCATTTCTCACCTTGGTTTCCCCAGTCATAGAGCTGAGGGAGCTGAACTTTTCAGACACTTGCCCACGGTCTGTTTACCCCACTGCCTAAAAAACCCAATTATTTCCCATTGTAGAAGAGGCAGACATTACAACTACTTAAATGGAGAAATATCTTTTAAATAGTCATGTGAGCTGTCTTGCATTAGGAGACTACCTAAACACCACATAAATGAGCATGTATTTTAGGAATTATGTTAGTATAACACTATCCATAATTATTTGTGTATAAAATTGGACTTTTAAGATAATTTCTTTTTCCAGGGCTACAAGTCAACCCATTTGTGTCTTTGTACACTTACATACATGTATGTACAGGCATTGACTTAGGGCCTCTCTCCCTAGGGCATCCAGGCAAGGTCTGATTACTTTGTTTTTGTTGTTTAGCTAAAGACAAGCCACAACTGACTTTGCTATTTGACAAACAAGGATTATGGCTTGTCAGAGGAAGCAAAAAGGGATGTTTCAAGAGGGCTACTCCATACCTTTCATGGGCCGGCTGGGCAGGGAGGCACAAGGTTTGAAGAAGTCACCAGCTGTAAAATCTCATGTGAATGTTGTGTGTCTTGGCCATCTTCAAATTTCTGAAGTGCTTGAGATAACATTATGGCATTAAGGATGTTCCCTCTCAAATTATTAATTAGATATGCTAGAGATTCATGCATCCAAAAACGCAGCTTGTTGCACAGACCGGTTCATCTGCCTGTAGGATTTCACGTGCGGCAGTGAGATCTAAGTTTAAAAAGAAAACATAAGGATTTCGTAACTTTATGCATTATGAAACATTAAAATTCTAATGTTTAACAGCAAAGATCTGTTGGAAAAATAAACGTTAACTGAGTCCAAGTTTTACTTATGTTTAACATGTAAATATTAAGTTTCTGGGTCTCTTCAAAGTCTGCATAATATTGCCAAGTACAAGTTACTCATTAACTGATTAAGATAAACCAAGTTTTCATTTGAAAATTTGGTATTTCCAAAATGGAGGAGAGAACGTTGTTCGCATTGATGGTCTTTTCCTCATTCGTAGTATTAGCAGAAACTGTTGCTCAAAAGGTATTTGCTCTATTTTTTTATTTAACAATATCTTTATATTTTTTATTTAACAATATCTAGCTGGCCAGGTAATGCAGGTAGCTCCTCTGGTAACCACCACTTATGGAGCCTCGGGTGTAGTGTGTCATAATTTCAGAGCTTTTGGTCCTTTTAAGGCCTCTTCGGTTGTTTGTTTGGGCTGCTATACTATAAATGTGGCAGGAGAGCATTTGCAGGTGTGTCTGATCACACTCTTCCCCAGGGATGTAGAATATCAAATTTAAGGGATCAATGGGTCTCCCTTCCTCAGCCACCAGATGAGGTTTGGATCCTGACCCAGTGCTGTTACAGCAGGACCAAATGAGGACTGTTGCAGTGCCAGAAGGTTTCTGACTGTTTGGTATCATCTCAGGGTGCATGCAACTGGTCTTATTTTAAACATATCATTAGAGAAATAGAGGAAACCTTATGTTGGGAGGGTTGTATTTCGATCGTGACTATTCAGAAAAGTGTGAAATGCAACCAAAACGCAGGCAGGTTTCTGGGAAGCAGGGGTAGGTCCTGTGTCTGTTGCAGGGGCGGCCAAGGGCTCTGCAAGCAGCTGTGGATGTGGTGTATGGGCCTGCGGTGCCTCGTAGAGCGGCCACAAGTCACTCCCCACTGCTTTCAGGTACACACCTGAGGCTGGTCCTCTCCTGCCTCCTTCAGTGAGGGCACAGCAATGCCCTTCACCACGCTGCATTCCACTGTGTGCTCATTTGTGCTGCTCACAGCCTAAAATGCTGCTGGGGCTGGGCAAGCACAGGGGGTGCAGGTCCCCATCTCCTTGTCCTCACAGTGTCCCTTCGGCATGTGGTGGCAGGGTGGATTTTGCACGGGACAAGCTCCTCCTGTGCCAGAAGGATGCTCCGTGGGCAGCGATGGCCACCACGTGCCTGCGCTGCCCCAATGAACTACGACTTGAGGCTCCTCAGTCATGGCAAAACCTCCCATCCGAACGCGCCATGGGCAGGTTTGAGCATGGCAGGGCAGCAAATGTGAGCAGAGGTTCTTGGGGATACTCAGAAAGCCTTTGGGAAGAGGCACTCCTGGGAGAGACAACCCCAGCCTGGGCAGGGAGGGCTCCAGCTGGGGGTGGGCAGCAGAAAGGCACGGGCAGGGAGAGGGACACAAGCTGCCAGGATCAGGAAATTGTTCTCTCAATTAATATTTTCAGGTTTTATCCTATTTTCCTGATTGTGAGTAGGCATTTGGAGATGAAACACGCTCCGGCAACATATAATGAAAAAAAGAAACAGCCGTCCATTACTCGCATCACATTGGCTGTGGCACCTCCTGCCCTGATGTCCAAGCAGAAGCTGTGGTCACAGCTTTGTATTGAATCACCATGTTTAGCTTGATTAAACTTTTTAATTTTGGCCAGTGCCCAAACTAAGAGGAGGCCAGTGGATGCTCTTGATTGGTGAGCAAAGTACAGGAGATGAATTATCAAAATAACTAAAGATCAATTGGCCATTCAAAAGATTTGTGAGGCTGGAAAAATAAAAATAAAAGTGTGATGATCTGCTTTGATGCTGAGCTTTTTTAGTTTAATAAACTATTGGACTGTTGTGAGGCTGGTGATATCCAGATCAACCCTTCTTAGTGTCACTGAAATACCGGTAGGGCCTTTAAAACAGACATCCCAAAGGCAAAAGGCGGGTGTTTACGGAGGCAGGTGCTCCAGGCATTTCCCAGTCCAGACACCCCGTGGGGTGTTCCCGGGCAGTTCCAGGATGGTGCCTTACTCCCTCAGGTGTTGGGGGCCCTGAAAGCACCAGATCAGGAGAAACACAAGCGCTCAAAGGGCAACTGGCGAGAGGTTGGAGGTCCATGTGGGGTTTCAAACTTGCTAAACATTGTATGTGACACAAGGTACCAAGCTAAAAAACATGCAGCAAAGTCAACAGCTAGGAGAGCAAATAAATAGTCATGCAAAAAGCTAGCACGTCTCTTTCCATGGGTTGAGCGCTTAAAGAGGCATCTGGTTTTTCTGAGGTTAATCTTAGGGGTGACACAGCAGTTGCTTCAGAGTACGCTGAGGAGAGAAGACCACAGAAAAAGGCTCACCTGAAGCCTTCTGTGGAACAACGTGCAGATTTTGCATGGGGCTGTGGTTGCAGTTGCAGGGATGCGAGTAAGCAGATGGCCAGCCTGCTTGTGAACAAATCCCCCTCCCCAGTTCCAGCTGGACCTTCTAACAGTTCATTCCTTCATCAAACTTTTTCAGTAACATCACCCAGCTAAGGCCTGCTCAGGAGCAAAAGCTGTTTCTGTTTCAACCTGTTTGGGTTTTTTTTCCAGCATGACATTAAAATCTACAGCCTCCGCATGGACTGCAAGGTCACATCGCGATTTGCTCACACTGTCATCACCAGCAAAATTGTCAACCGAGCTAATGAGTCCAGAGAGGCAACCTTTGAAGTGGAGTTACCCAAGACAGCCTTCATCACGAACTTCTCCATGTAAGACCAGTCCTTACCTGTGGTGTGCAGGAGGCAACTCTGGGGGCTGGGGGGAGGGTTCATCTTTCTTCTCAGGAGGTGCTGAGCAGAAAGCACAAAGAGTTTGTGCTCTGGAGGGTCCTACTCAAAATGCTCTGTGGGGCAAAGTAGTATGCAGCCAAATAGAAAGAAGGTGGCCAGGGCGAGGCCTCCTGCTGCACAGTGTGGGTGACAAACGTGCTTGGTGGTGGTGTTTCTCCTGCTCCAGCCTCCCCAAGACCCTGCAAGGAGGAGGGCTGTGTTGTGGTGGTGGATCCTGGCATCATCCTGGGCGGGGAGGGATTTTGCCCCCTGCTTATGCACCAGGGGCCATGAAGTGGAATGTTCCTCTTGTTTCTTTCCCCAGTGCTTTCCTTCCAATATTAATTAATTTTTATGGAAACCAAACAGGTCCATCGATGGTAAAGTATACCCAGGAATAATAAAGGAGAAAGCTTCTGCTCAAAAGGAATATGACAGTGCAGTCTCACACGGGCAGAGCGCCGGCCTCGTCAAGTACGTTGCTGTCCTGAGTAAGGCTGCTCCAATGCTGTTCCTCAGCTTCTCGTTTGGCTGAGGGTGGATTAAACCCTGGAGCCAGCTACCTCTCGGCAAGGATAAATGTGAAAAGCAGCCTTGGGTTCTTGTTGGGAGGGACAGTGTGTGTGTGTGTGTGCATATACATATTCACATATATATGATTTATATCTGGTCCTGCAATGGGTTTCAGTGGGAGTGTTTCAGTGTCACCGCTTAGTGTTGCACTGGGACTTGCTGTCATGTGGGAGCTCCTTGCTGGGTTGGGATGATGCTCAGTCGTTGAGTCTGCTTCACCACAAGCGCAGAGGACCATGGCACTTGAGCAGACATCTCATTTTCAGGGTATATTTAATCTGTGTTTCCCATGTATTCAGTCCCAGTTCTGTTTGATCCCAGTCTGAGGCATGCAGAGATTTCTGCTCCATTTCTCAGCTTGCATATGCAGTACCCATGGCATGCTAATGTAATATATGTACTGTATATAATATTGCCTGCAATGTAAAAAATCTTCTCTATGAACAGAAAAGACCCTCCCATTTTTTTGTTTTTTGGTTGTTTTTTTTTTATTCCTTGGAGCCCCTTGGCCATTATTTAGCACAATTCATAAACTTCGGCCACCACAAACAAGCTTTTCCCACAAGATGTACGCAGGATGTAAATCTCCGTTCTCTGCCCCCCACAGAATCACAGGCAGAAAACTGGAGCAGTTTCACGTGTCCGTCAGCATTGCAGCTGCCAGCAAAGTCACTTTTGAGCTAACGTACGAGGAGCTGTTGAAGCGGCAGCTGGGGAAGTTCGAGCTGCTGATCAAGGTCCGACCGAAGCAGCTTGTTAAGCACTTCCAGGTGAGCTGTCCCAGCCAGGACTGAGCAGGGAGCAGTGTGGTGTTTTTCGGGCATGATCATGCTCCCTCTGAGATGCTGATGCTGTCTTCTTCTGCACCGTCAGATTGATGTGCACATCTTTGAGCCCCAAGGCATACGCTTCTTGGAAACAGACAGCACATTCATGACAAATGAGTTAACTGAAGCGCTCACGAAGGTGCAGAACGAAACCAAGGTAAAGCAGCAGCTGCCAGATGTCACTGCCAGTGGCAGCTTTAAATTATGTTGCTTTTAATCTTTTGATTGCGTTGCAGGCTCATATTTTATTTAAGCCAACTGTAGATCAACAGAAGATAAATCCTGAGCTCGCTGAAACCCTCCTCAACGGTGACTTTGTTGTGCGTTATGATGTTAAGAGAGGTGCCACTGCAGGTGATATACAGGTAAAAAAAAAAGAAATAAAAATGTTTTCAGATCATAGATATGTCTGAATGTGAAGTGCAATCAGCAAAACAGAAACATTTACTTTGAAACACCAAGAGTGACAGGAAAAGCTATTTCCGTTAATCCAGGGTCAGCAGAAACCCATGACGATGTTCAGTAAATCCCCAGAGACACCAGACACTTTGCAAGAATGGATCATCCATGAAAAAAAAATAAAATCAATCTTTCAACTTTTGTTTCAATACCAAATCTATATTTCTACATTATAGATATCTCTTTACATTCTTTTGTTATTATTATTTTGGCTGATCTAAGGTGTTATCCTCCCCCTCTACTCTGCCCTAGTGAGGCCACACTAGTCCAGTTCTGGGCTCCCCAGTTCAAGAAAGGCAAGGAACTTGGAGAGAGTCCAGCAGAGGGCTACAGAGATGATCAGGGGACTGGAGCATCTCTCTTACGAGGAAAGGCTGAGAGCCCTGGGCCTGTTTAACCTGGAGAAGAGAAGATTGAGAGGGGACCTTACCAATGCTTAGAAATATCTAAAGGGCGGGTGGCAAGAGGATGGGGTTAGACTCTTTTCAGTGGTGTCCAGTGACAGGACAAGGGACAGTGGGCACAAACTGGAACACAGGAAATTCCATCTGAACATAACGAAAAACTTCTTTCCTTTGAGGGTGCCAGAGCAGTGGCACAGCTGCCCAGAGAGGCTGTAGAGTCTCCTTCTCTGGAGATATTCAAAACCCGCCTGCATGGGATCCTGTCCAACCTGCTCTAGGGGAACCTGCTTTGGCAGGGGGGAGTTGTACTAGACAACCTTCAAAGGTCCCTTCCAACCCCTGCTATTCTGTGATTCTGTGTATTTGTGGCCTCTTGTAAATGACGTTTAGGGGAATGGGATTTATATAACTATTAAAATGACTGCTTGGTTTTCTTTTATTTTTTGTGACAACTGAGGCATAACTAAACAGAGCAGGAACTTAAAAATATTTATGGACCAATCCTAGGGAATTTACCCTAAGGAATAAAGTACATTATTTTCCATACCATTTCACTAATGAAGTATGCATCAATGTGGTAAAAGATGGCAGTCACAGTCAGTGAACAGAGATGTGCTCATAGGTGATAATAAAGAGGTAACGTAATATACAGTGATAATACAGATATATCATGCATATGGCACTGAGGTATATAATATATATATGCTGTTCTCTTGTAATTTGTTCTCTACATGTAGTCTCGCTTCCAGCTAGGAAATACATTTTAATAGTTCTTTGATTTGGGCTTATCTAGAACAGAATGCTGAGCATGCACCCCCCCTTCTTGCTATGCCAAAATATTAAGATGCAATATTTATTTATTTGATATAATTTTATACATGATTTCATTCTGTATTTCAGATTGTCAATGGGTATTTTGTGCATTACTTTGCACCCCATGAAATGCCAGTGTTTCCCAAAAATGTCATCTTCGTTATAGATCGAAGTGGCTCCATGGCAGGCAGAAAAATTGAACAGGTAACTTACTTCAAAATACCAACCTCTGCATGCATCAGTCACACACCCCAGCCTTTTGAGGAAGTGACTATGAGTTTCACTTTCAAAACACATGCTGGTTTTGTACACAGCAAAATTTGCAGACATACAGAAATGCTTGAAAATACATATGTGCAGGTTTAACAAAGAGCAATTTTTTTCTGGTATGGCTATTCTCATGAGTATCAAACTTAGAGACAGAAAAGTGCTCTCTGCCTTAAACTTTGCAGAATATTTTGCTTATGATTTTTTTCTTGAATGAAGTTTAAAGAATTAATTTGTCCGTTTTACCTTCATTGCTGACTGTGTATGTAGCTTTGCTAGAGAGCAGACAAGCCCGCTACAGCCCTCATAGGTGTTTTTTTGTATCTGTAAGTTAAGTGAATCAGCCATTTCTGATGCTCTCAACCTGAAAAATGCCATTAAGACTAAATAAGGGCATTGGGCTGCATCTTGAATAGTGCTGTAGAGAAACCCCCTGTTACACTGCAATTCCAATCCCAGTTCTGTCAGAGAAGTAGAAGCATTCAAAGTGATTGTTTTTTCCTTGGAACAGACGAGAGATGCCCTGTTGAAGATTTTGCAAGACCTCCGCCCAGAAGATCATTTCAGCTTTATCACCTTTAACAGCAAAGTAGTGCAGTGGAAGAGCTCTTTGCTGCAAGCCACTGCAGAGAACGTGGCCAGTGCTGCAGGATTCGTGCAAACTCTTTCTGCTAGTGGAGGTACAAGGCACCAACTAGAGGCCTGTAACCACACACATGACCCAATATATGATATTGCTTAAAAAAAAATTATTTTTGTTAGTCATGTACTGCCACAGAACTACCGTCCGTGCTCACAAAGCAAGTAAGTTTTTAATACTTATGAGCGATGAGTGGGATAGAAAGGCTGGTTATGGGAGTGGATGGACTGGTGACTACATTTTGATATGGGTATACAGAGAGATGGTCATATCACATCTATGAACTATACAAGCCACAAAGTTTTGACCCAGATTTTTATAACAGAGATGGCTGGAAGATTTCCAGCTAGTACATTTTTTTTCTACAGAAAAATGGCAATTCACTCAAGATTAGACAGAAATTTGCTGATTTTTTTTTTAATATCAAGGGTTCCCTTAAAATAAAATGCATCCAAAGTTATACTCACGTGTAAGCCACACTACAGAAACAAAATAATCAAAACAGCCATGAAGTATTTAAATTGCTGCATCACTCAGTGCATTTTGTTTTATTATTTAGTTTTAAAGCCATCTAAAAGGCTAAATCTCCCATTAATGTTATGCTGTTAGTATTAACATAGGTTTTCTTATCCCAGGTGCTAAGACCAATAAAGCCCACCTGTGCCCAGCTCTTTTCTTTGACTTCTCAAATAAGGCTAGGAGACATTTCTTATTGTAGGTTAACAGATGACAGTGTGTTTATTTAAGCACTCTTTAATGGCTCTAGACATGTTTGTATTTCCCATGATATATGGGTGGAAAACCTCCCAAAAGAATACTCCAGCATTGCCACTGCAATATAATACACCATAATTAAGCCCAGTAGGCTAAACCCCTAAATCCTCATCTCTCTGAAGGATTACTTCCCGCAGAAAACTTTAAAGAACTCTGCGGGGCCTCTGCAGATGAAGTGCGCTGATTTCTTCAGATGATTACCCTTTTTAGGTGAGTGATGCCTGCTTTCTCATTATAGGCACAGATATCAATCGTGCCCTGCTGACTGCTGTGAGCGTGCTGGATAAAGCTGAGAGGCTGCCAGAACGGAGTGTCTCCATGATTATTTTGCTGACAGACGGCCAGCCCACTTCTGGTGAGTAAATACTGGCCTCAGTCCTCTCTCTCCTTGATTATTTTTTGTTTTTATCTTTTACACTTGCATCCCTGATGTTGATAGACATAGTCTGTGTTTCAAAAAGAGCTCTGGTATAAGCAGGCTGGGCTGTCGCTGGATCTGTGTCGGGGAGAGGATGATTATGAGAGGGCACTAGCAAGGGCTGTAAGAATTGATGGCAGAGCCTGCCTGCCCATGACTACACATCCTTTAGCTGGGAACTGTATTCCTAAATACCATTGGCCTCACAGTTCACAAAATCGAGGGAATTTTTGGAGATACTCCGGGAACAGCTGAAATGTAAAAGTAAAATACTTAGAGCAGAAACATGGACATTTTGCGTATATTAGGTACAGTCCGATTTGAGAGGTATCACTTGTATTTCTTCACCATCCTTGCCCCAGACTTGAGGCATTTTCAAGGTGCCTCTTGTTTTGTATTCTTTTCCATGTCTAGCTCCTCATCTAGTGATCAGCTGTGATAGCACAAACCAGAGGGTTGAGATAAAAATATTGTGTTAAATAAACAGTAACTGCCACTGCAATGGCACAAACGTCACTTGTTCTGAACAAGAGTTTGTGTAAGTTTTGAGTGGCACCAGCGTCTCTCTGAGGCCAGCAATATTAATTCAGCTGTAAGCCCTCTAATAAGATCAGTCTGCCTTTCAGATTGTGTGATCCGTACTGCTTTGGGGTTGGTTTATTTGTTTGGGTTTTTTTAATAAAATTCAGCTCATGGTGCTGCCTGCTCAGCACAACCACAGTGAGTCTCAAATATCCCTGAGCACACTGCACATCCACAAGTTGGCTAGAAATCAGGCCGGAGTGGAGTGCCAGGTGAATACATGCAGTGTTATTGCATACACTGCCTTCCTTGGCAAAGTAGGCTGAAAGGGAAAAATCTGAGCTGCTTCCATGACATTGCTACAGGCAGTGACAGTTCTTGCCTGGAAATGCTGATAGAGAAGCTCTCCATACAGGGCCATCGGCAGCTCTTCTAGTGGGATGAGATGATGGTGTGAAAATCTTTTCCCTTTGTCACGCAAAGGGGCTGGGAGAGGAGCATGGCTGAGTTAATTTGCAGTTTGTCTGAATTACACCATTAACCAATACATTCTTCTCTGAATTCACGCTTATAATTTTTACAGGTGGTACTTGTCTTCCCAATGCTTGATCAAGTGTTTCCATCCCATGTGCTGTTAACTTGTAGTGTGTCCCCCTTCTGTCCTAAAAACCTCCTCTGGCCCCCATAATCTTGTAAAATATTTTGCACTTAGCCATGACGACATGAGTAGAAGATAGTAAAAGTCATTGAGGGGGAGAATCAGGTTTTGGCAGTCCAAATGCAGAGTGATGCTTTCATCTCCAATGCAATTAACTGAATTCTGTCCCATATATTTTTAATATTTTATTCTGAATTATTTTTAAGATATTTTAAGCAGAACTTGATATTGTCTTTTTGTGCTTTAAAAAAACAAACAAACAAACAAGGGTATGGTTTTTTTTTCAATTACAGGTGAGAGTAATGTGGAAGTAATTCAAGAAAACATTCAGAAAGCAGTCAATGGGAAATATGCTCTTTTCTGCCTTGGCTTTGGGTTTGATGTCAGTTATAAGTTCCTGGAGAAAATGTCCCTAAGCAATGGGGGAATAGCACGTCGTATATACGAAAACGCTGATGCAGCCTTGCAGCTCCAGGTCAGGACTAAGGAATATGGCAGAAAAAACATTTATCAGCTACGGGTTATATATAGTCTTAGCAGTAAAACCACAGATTTTCGGAGATGAAGAGTTGGGTTTGAGTTTATCTGTTAATTTTGGGGAGGGAGGAAGGCAGGCAACTTGGGGTGTCTGAGGGTTTGTATTCTTACCATGCCTCAAAGTTGAAGTCCTCCTTAAATCAGCTGTATTTGGACAAACCTGGATACTCACACATTTCTGTACCTCTGCAAAAAGACAAATTGTCAGGGGGAGGTGGTGGTGCAAAAACTTCTGTTCATGGGTCTGACTTCAAACCACTTGAAGCAGTATCATTGAAAGCTGTTTGTTATGGTTTCCCTAAAAATCAGTGGGTAGTTTGAGGCAGCTACAGGCAAACTGGCTTTGCAGTACCACCAGCCTCAGTCTTTTCTGTCCATCTGGAGAGGGGTTATAACTTTCAGGACATTCTCTTTTTTGGGAGCCACTTCTACCTGTTTTGGCTGGATATGCAGAGACTGGGTTTGTTTAATGCCAGCCCCAGTCCAGAAGGAGAAAGATTAACCCTCAGGATTGGTCAAGTTTAAAAAATCAGATGGGAAAAGTGGCTAAAGCGAAACACCTAACTGGGTGGGATGGTGATAATGGGGATGCTGCTTGGGTACTTGAATTACCATGGGAAATACAGTTTATATGGCATCGCCAGCCCGGCTAGAGAAGGTGTGCTGAACCTTGGGAAGAAACACTTTCTTTTTTTCTAGGTTTGCAGCAGTCTTACACTGCTGAAGAAAAAGCTTTGCTCCTTTCTTTTTAAGGGTGTTTTAGACATTCATCATGTTGCTTTGCATAATTTTGCAGTCGTTTGTCCATGCTCTCTCTCTCTGCTTATCTTCAGGGCTTTTATCAGGAGGTGGCTACCCCAATATTAATGCAAATTGAAATGCAGTATCCAGAAAATGCTATTGAGGGATTAACAAAGAACAATTTCAAGCTGTTTTTTGAAGGATCCGAAATTATAGTGTCTGGAAAAATTAACAATGAGCTTGATCTTTTGCCAGTGGAAATTAAAGCTCAGTCGGTAAGTGTTTAGTTTACTAACTGTGAAAAACACGTCTCCCTTCTGTCTTTTGTGGTGCAATAGGAGACTCAAGAAGTCTTTTGTGTCCAATATATGTTCTCTATTTGAGAACTCAAACAATTTTCCCCTCCTGAATTTGCTACAAAAGAAAAACCTTGAAATATATCCACAAGTAAGTGAATAGCAATTTTAATCCTTTCAATTTCAACATTGTTTCGACTCAAGAAATATATATCCAAAACACATGCTTCTTTGGTAGTTTGGAGTTGCATTTTCCAATGGGAACAGACAAAACTGAAGGACAAAAAGGGCACTTTGTTACTGAAAGATGTTCTTTTAAGTCTAATAATGTGACAATAAAAGAAGTCTGGAACTGTTCTTTTGATGGTCAGTTTTCCCCCTCTTCAGCATGCTAGTGACTTGACTCTTAAAGAAGAAGCAAATGTCAAAGAAAAGGAGCAAGTATTTCAAAACCAAAGTTATATCTTTGGAAATTTCATAGAGAGACTGTGGGCTTACTTAACCATTCAACAGCTTCTGGAAAAATCGTAAGCTATTTTAATGTTTCGTATTACAAATTTCTAACTACTTAAAACAAAAATTCCCTATTTACAAATTATATAATTGGAAAACACAAAGAAACAGAAGTATTTCTGCAGGTAGTGTTAAAAACATAGTATACTGGAAGAATACTGCATTACTGGATGAGGAACATGAAGTGCCTTTCAGTTTGTGATAGCGCTGTATCATTAAATGTGTAGATATATGTATATACACATATGAAAACATAATATAAAATGCTTTTCATGACATTACTATGAAATAGATTTTAATTGCATGGGTTGTGTTAAGCTGTTGTTACACATTGTCTCTGTATATTTCTGTATTTGTCTGTTGTCTATAGATGTAAATGTAGGATGGCAATAGCTGGTAAAAGAACAATATGTCCATAAGACACTTCATAGTTCATGTATGTATTATATTTATGTATTTGAACCATGCATGGGCTCCAGTGTTGCAAACAATTAAGCATCTTGTGGTGGTTTGGGCCTCAAACCAGGACACATCTCCATAATTTCAAGCACATGAACAGCTGAGTTATCCCAGACTACTTACCCTTCAATAATAAAAAATATCTGTTAAGACAGAGCTAATATGAAAAATAATCTGAAGATGACCTGCTCATAGTCTCTATACGTTATTTCTTCATCATTAACACAGACTTTAGTATTTCAGCACAAGAAGAGGACCAGAAAACCCTGGAGATGCAAGCCTTAGAACTGTCTCTGCGGTACAGCTTTGTTACGCCCCTCACTTCCATGGTGGTCACCAAACCCGCTGGCCAGCAGCAGACGGAGCTGGCGAACAAACCCACTGAAGCTGGTAAATGGGGCATCAACCGGCCCCCCTGAAATATGTTATTATTGATTTGTTGTTGATCTCCAGTGTAGGTTCATTTTATGGTGAAGTGACATGGTAATAAACCCCGTCGGAGGCAGGAGTTCAGGGATTAGCTTCCTTTCAAAATAAAACAGACAGGATTTTTTTTAAAAGGTGAAGTGGTGAAATGGGAACTACTATTGAAAGGGAAAATAATTTGTTTAAATATTAACTAAAAGTAATTTAATGGTTGTTACTCAGTATTCCTGCCACTCCAGAGGGATTCTATACTTTTCTCTGTAGTGTTAAAGTGGAAAAATGAATGCAGAGGAGGAAAGCGTGCCATTGCTGGGAGTCTTGCATGTGCTCTATTTATCCTTTAACACAAAAAAACCTCAGCACCTGAAGCCCAGCACCCATTTGTCCCAGTGTTCTGGTTTGTGCATGGGTAAAGTCATTGAGTGTTGACTGCATGACACTAATCTGTCCCTCTTCCTTGTGTTAGATAATGAGAAGCCCAGCAGTTTTCCAGTAGGAGGTGAGTGTTTTCTTCTTTTCCAGTAGCACATTTCCATAATAGTATCTAATGAAAAAAAACCAAAAGAGCTCATGGTGGTGGTTCTATAGAGGGAAGTATCTGAGATTTGGAAAAATATGTGAAGCAAAACGTAAGCAATGACTGCCAAGGTCTGTGCAAGGTTTGGGTGGATAACATGGTCAAAGAGAGAAAATCTTCCATTCTTCCATTCCAAGTCTCGAAGGTCAAATTTTCTTTACTCATGAGGAAAAGTAGTTCTTCAAGTGAATGGTGCTAATGAGGATTTCTGCTTCTTCTTACCATGTGTGAAGCATCTGTCAAAAAATTAAGGTCAAAACATTTTGGACTGATTTCTGAGGATGATTTAGGTATTTTTTTTCTCTCTTTCTGGAAATAGATCTGTTTGAATACTAATTTTAAACTTCCAGCATTATTAATCTGATAATCCCAGCTATACATCATAATAGCAATGCTTTTATAGGTGAAGCGCCCTGGTTTTGCTCTACTTCTTTCACAGAAATGTGTTGAGGGAATTACAATGCTGCCCCATTCTCTGAAGGTTACCTGTTTCAAAGTGGTGCTGGGAAGTTTAATTGCAGAAAACTCCCTGACCCGAAGCACGGCGCAGCGACCATTCTGCCCTGCTCAGGGGCTGTGCAGGGCTTGGCGCTGCCCTTCCCTCAAAGCTTCCTTTGTCTACAAGAGGAGAAGCGTTTGGAGCCGCCTCTGCAGCACATACTCTGTTTCCATAGTGGGTGCCAAGCCCTACGTCGGTGTGATGGTCAGGCATGGCTGCTCGAAGGCATAGGGCTGTCCCCACGGGATTTGGGGCTGGTGGCTGCCTGAGCATTGCTGAGCACTGCTGCTCTCCGTTGTGACAGACTAGCATGGCTGGAGTGGCCAGGGAGAAGAAGGGGCAAACAGGATGCTGGGTTGCTGGGACCAAGGGAGGGTTTGATGCGCTCTTTTGGGTGTTGCAATTTCTCATGTTGAGCTCATCTGATTTTTAACTGCCAGTAACAGCTCTTGTCTGCGGCCACAGTGCTCTGGAGCTGTATGTGCTGGTGCTGTAGCTCTGCATGGAGCTGGTCCCTTCGCAGAGCCTCCCATGCTGGGTGTCTCCTTCCGCTAGAAGCACCCACCCTCACACTGGGGACCAGCAACTCTGCTGCACCAGCAGCACCACTCCCCGCCTCCCCATCCCCGTGCGCAAAGCGGGTGAGGCCCCAGGCATCCAGCAGACAATCAAATCCCTGTTTGCAAATCCCTTCCTCACAAAGTTCTTAGTAGGTTCTGTCCATTTCCTTCCTTTGGCTGAAAATATTTTCCAGGTATCAGTGCTCATGCTCTGTGGACTTCATTACTGCGGATAGTTTACTTTGGGAAAGGATGACAGATGCAGCTGGAGAATTACAGATTTGATTTTGATGTGCTCCTGCAAGGTATGTAACACAATCATGAATAAAATACGAACACTCTCTTTTCTTTCTCCAGATGCTTATAGACTGAGGAGTGGATCACCTCCTAGTAAGTGGTCCTACTTTGTTTTTATTCAGAATCATTTTATAAAGTTCATTTCATATGTAGGTTCATAGCAACATTACTTTAAGAAATCCGTTTTGATTGTGGATGCCCAATTGATAGAATTCAGTTTTTATTATATGTATTTCAGACCACAGATATTTTCTGTACTGTACCTCCTAAAAATAAATGTTAAAGATCTGGAAAAGCATATATTAGTAAGCTGAAGGAAATGGGTGTAAAAAAAAAAAAAAAAAAAAAAAAGAATTACCAGTCCTGGGGTTTGCTGAGTGAAGGCAATGTGGGGCACAGCCGTCTGCACAATGACAATGCCTGTCCTGCAAGGAGGAAATTCCCGGGCACAGCAGCAACAGAGCTCGGCATCACTACAAGCTCCCATAGCGTCAAGCAGAGAGGGCACCAGCTGCTGCCTGCCTCAGATCTGCACACGTGTGCTTGTGGCTGTAGCCAAAAAAGTCAGCAGGCAACGAGCAGGAGGGATTCCCTGTTCTAAAGGGTGGGAGGCAGATGAAAGGCATGACCCCAAACTAATGAAACATTGGAAAAACCTTTTATTTCAGGTCGATGGCGCTCTGAGCCCCAGTCTGGCAGCAACAAGAAGCTGTCGTCAGTAGGTAGTTATTCACAGTGGCGTGAGGGGAGCTGGGGTGGGCACGCTGGGTTCAATGCTGCGTAGCAGGTGCTGAACGTGCAGCTCTAAACACTCCCGCGGCTCGGGCTGAGCATGTCCCAGTGGCACGGTCGATCCTAAGAGAAATAGGCACTGGACATTGCGCTTTTTTTTCCCCATCGTTTCAAGCAAAGCTCTCCATAGAAGTAAGTGAAGAGCTCTGCTAAAAATGCTTCTGTCACAGTATTCTTCCTGGTTAATTAGCTGACTTAGAGAAAAATGTTTCATTAAACTCTTCTTACTAATTTTAAGTATTTCAGTTGTCAGGCTAAGAGAAAAAATGAAAGCACAACCTCCTGGTAAGTAATACATACACCAGTCTCATTTTAATAATTAGTATATATGTAATTGTATATAATAATGTATAATGTGTATAATAATTGTAATGTACAGTTTTTCATACAATAATGTTTTTTTCTGACTGCATCAACTCTATGAAAACCCTTTACCCGTTCTTGCAAACCTTGGCTGGTTCTTTCCACACAAGTGAAAAATATCCCCATATCCCATGAGAAAGCCTCTCTGGCTCAAGGTGTAATCACCAATGGAAATGTAGTACACCAGATCTTCAGCCTCAGCTTTTTTTAAGGGTTTACTGTCCTTAAACTCTAAGTTTAAAAACCTGTTGGTGTTATTCTTATCAAGATGCTGTGTCTGGGTGTGCTTTTCAATAATTATTACTGTGTTGATTTTAATAATTCTATTCTATAAAAGCTATAACTAATATTTTAGGTATAAATTGATTAATTATTTTGCTGTGCCTATCCAAAGGGCACAGGCTTGATTTTTTTATTGCATGCTAACATTGTTCTTCTGGCTTTTCAGCCAACGAATATCCGCAGCTCCTCTTGCAATTACCCAAACAAAATGAAATAATCTGTTTAAATACTGATGGAAAAGCACAGCCGTCTGTCCACCTGCTGTCCGATCCGGAGCAAGGTGAGTGAGCCAGATTACCCCTGCTACCAAGGACAAGGAGGGTCACTTTGGTCTATGAGAGCAGTTGGTGTCTTTGGGAATAACCCCCTTTCGTGCAAGGCCATATCACACCTGCTGCCTTGCAGTGACCTGAAAGCCTGTGGTTAATTTTTCCTTTATATTAGGCAGTATTAACTTTGCCTGTGCAACAGCTGAGGGCACTCCTCACAGGTCTGGTTGTGGGTCACCTCCTTCTCCTGGTGTCACATCCATGGCCTTTAGGCTTTTCCCCTGCCCAGCCCTTAGTGGCTTCTAAGGATGCAGAGACCTTGAACCTCATGATCCCTACAGGCTACCAGAAAGAAGCACGCTCTTTAACACACTGCAGTTTTTCTGTGGTCCTGTACTCAGAGGAGCCATGGCCCCAGGCATCGGTTGTCAGCTGCTCTGATTATGGAGCAGAGCCACCTCTGGGAGAGAGGGTGGCATCATGGGGGTAAATAGGCTCTGGTGACCCCACCACAGCCTTGGGGCACATGGAGCTGAAATCCAGCGGTGCTGTGCTTCCCAAAACTAGATTTGAGACCCTGAAGTTGTTTCAGCCATGAAGCTGAAGCAGTTTTATTAAGATGACTTGTACCTTAAAAGCACAGTCACTTGACAGATTTGTGTCAATGTTATTAAAGGACTCACTGTGACGGGGAAACTTGGAGATGGAATAAATCACTTTGTGCAGTTTGAAATTAACTATGTGAATCCCCCCGCACGAATCCATGTCTCCACGGATGAGATCATCCTAAGCCACAATAACGAGAGCACTCGGCTGCCATGGACAGAGTCAGCCACCTCCACCATCCAGGGGTAAGAAACGTCACCCTGTCCTTTCCCAAACTTGAAAATGTGTCAGGTCTTTTTTCATCCAGGCCTCCACTTTCACATTTACTTCAAGTAAATGCTTCCAAATGTCCTTATCCGGTGAGTAACTCAGCGTGAGCGGAAGCAGGGTACCTTCAAAATTCCCCGTTTCAAATACAGAGAGCAAAAAAGGTTTGACTTTAATTCTCCATGCCTGTGTAAGAGAATCAAAACAACTGCACCATCAGCCTGCCTTCCTGCTTCCACACCAGAGGCAGAACGTTTATCTTCCAAAGAAAAGGACCCACTGTAGTGCGTAGCAGCCCCCGTGCCACCGCCGTGCTGGTTGCCACCAGGCACTTTGTGTTCCTCCAGCCGCAGAGCAAGTACTGCGGAGCGATGGCTTTGACATTTACTGTCTCCTTTATACATCAGTTGGCTCCACGCGGGCTGAAGTTTTCTTTCTCCTCAGCTTCAGCAATAACTCACATCTGGGTAGCTGACATGTTTTATGGGAATGCATAAAGTGTTTGAATAGCTGTCTGTAACTAAGTGCCCACTGTTGGAGAAAGGGTACTTTAACTGTAGACTTCATTTGTCGGACTAATTAGAGAAGGATCCTTCACAACCACAAGAGCGAGCTGAATGTGGCTACTTCCACCAGCTTTTTTGCATTGCTGGAGTAAATCTCCGGGAGGATCTGCTGTTGGTCTGGGCCGGACAAGACACACAGCACTCCCTCCTTTACAGGCAGTTCTAGACAATAACAGAAGTCCCAAAACAACTGCTTTAAATTATTTTTGTAACCCAAATGGAGCCAAGAATGTGCTGGATTTATGGCCCTCTATAATTTGTCATCTGCCAAGCAGAATGATTCTCCTGCTTCAAAGCAGCACCCGAGCCCTTGCACCCGCAGCGCTGCGTACACCAGCGCATGTCGGAGTGGTTCTGTCTGACCCGATCTGCAAGGGAGGAAGACGACAGTGGATGTTGGTGTTCTGCAAGCCCACCTGGGGTGAAAATAAAGTTAATTGGGTTACAAGAAAGGCAGGGTCTGCAAAAACTTGTGAAATATCCTTATTGACTTGAAATATTGACTTGTTCATAAAATAGATTGAATTATTTTATCTAGTCTACCTTTTTTCTCATTAAAATGACAAAAAAAATATTCTTTTTTTTTTTCATCCAAACCTTTCTTGTAATTATGGATAATAAGGTCTTTTCATCAGCAAAAAGTTCTTCTCTGTTGGTGTGTTTGCGTGTAACCTGATATGGGAAAGAGAGGTTGTGCAGCATAGAGAAAAAAATATGCTACTTAATATTTTCTAGTTTAAAAATAAGCACTAACAGATCATGAAAAACACGAAGAGACAAAAGTAAAAAATTATTTTAATAAATTAATGTCAGCTACTTAAATACATGTTCTTTCTTCATCTTCTTCTTGGAAATGATGTCATAACTTACTTCCTAGGCTGAGTGTCTCAGTGGAAAAGGAAAGGAGCGTTACAGCATCATTGTCTGATACGGTCACAGTAAAAATTTCCTTTGTAAAGTTTCCAGATTATTTCCTCGGGCTGTATTTCTTGAACACCGACCGTTTTTCTGACAAAGTCAGTGGAGTTGTGGGTACGTATCATTACGGATGTATGCAGCAAAGAACAATGATCTGCTAACTAAGCTCCTGCAATGAGAACTTTTTTTTTTTTTTTTTGAGTCACATCATAAGCCTTTATTCAGATTTTACTTCCCTGGGTCCTAACGAGCTCTCATGAAAAGCAGTGAGCAGGCAAGGCAGCAGGAATGCTGGAATTCAGGGGGTTCCTAGAGAAACTTTACATTTAATGTGTTCTTTTCAGACATCTAACATCACCTTCTCAGGCACAGCAACCCAGACCCTACTCTGCGAAGAGGGGAGGTTCTCCCCTTGAAACGCAATGTAGTGTTTTTCTGCTCACCAGTGGTACGAGCCTAAATAGCCTATTGTGGGTTTAGAAAGCATTAAAATAAGACTAAAATAATAGTAGGGCTTAACCCCAACAGTGCTGTGGAATGACATAATTTATGCAGCAAATTAATTTGATGTCAAATAATGGACTATAAATAATGGACCTAAAATTGTAAACAATCAGGGTTAGAAAATGAAAGCCAGCTGGTCCTGAACTGATGGGACTAAAGTTGAAGTTGTTTCAAAAACTTGGCAAACAGGGAGGCTGCGTATTCTAAAACCACCAAAAAAATGTGAAAACCCATCAGAGCAAGGCTGAATCTCTTCGGAGTGTTGGGGATAACAGCTGAAACATGGGAATTTTCTTAACTTACTAAGGGAGCTTGCAAATGTGGTCTTCTGGTTTTTTGTTTTCTGAGGCAGATAGCCACTTTCCTGGTGTTCTAGCTGCCGTTTGGGTTAAATGAACAGCGACACTCAGGAGTTTTCTATTTTTAAATAATTTGTGTGTCTGTTACTTTAGGTCAATTTTATTCAAAAGCACAATTTGAGAATAATTCCAACATCAATCAGAGAGCTGATGGAAGACTCCTAAATGTGTCCGGATCTGAGCACAAAGTTACCAGGTAAAAGATACGGGATAAGGGTGAGTGATGTACATGCTTCGAGATGTATTTTATCAGCAAATACCTCAGATTAAAATGAAAGGAAACTAAGGGAGTGTTGGTTTGTAAGAATACGCCTCTCTCCTGTAAATAATGGGAACTTGCACTTGAATTTTCCCCTAACAGCGGGAATTTGTTGCTTGTTAAGTGATGCTACGGGGCCCAAAGCTCCTATTCCGTGGGGGGAGGGAGCACACCCCAGGGCTACTGTTTGCCTAAAAAATGCCAAATAAAGTAAGGTTCTGCTGCCTTGTTTACATGGATAGGGGAAGGGTGTTTCTCAGCCGGATTTACCATGAGAAAAAAATGTGTACATTTCGATTGCTTTTAGCAAGTGTCTGTGATGTGGAAGAAACGTTGTGAGCGTGCAGTTTCTGCTCGCTGTCCCTGTGTGTCCCCATCAGCAGCTCGGGGAGCAGAGAGGTGCCAGCTCCGGCCCACACAGTCCCTCTGACTCTTGGTACATCTGCAAACACAAGGTCGGTTTTGGGCCTGCCCTTTGGTTATTTTATCACAATTTTTTCTTGTTTTGATTTTGTTTCAGGCAATACAAGAAGGATTACAGGCTTGAGTCAACCAGTGATCCTGTTCCCTGCTGGTCAATAGATATAACTCCCTAGAAAATAGAATTCTGGGAAAGAAAACTATGCAAACGATGCTCTTCCAAGTATTTTTGATACTGTCTCTCATCAAGAAAACCACAGTTAAAGCCTTACCTGTTACTATAGATAAATGTCACAAATATTTTACCTCAAAATAATGACACTTTCAAGATGAGAATATGCTTGCTTCTTTGTTATTTTAAAATGGTTTATAATATTCACTCTGGTTATGTTGTTGAAGACTAATGTTGTGAATGAACTAAATAAAATTGACATCATCAGCTCATAGTTTGATATGGACACAGACTTAGGTGTCCAAATAAAATAAGTAGTGGCATCACCCAATCCAACAAATCTGTCATGCAAACAGTAATAGATTTCTAAAATATACACTCTCCACCCAGCTACGAATGACAATGTTCTAGAACTATGTGTTTTGTAAAAAGAGTATGAAGTTTAAAGCAGTATTAGTTTACCATTTCTTTTTTTTTTTATTTTATGGGGAAAAAAACAAAGCAGCTTTGCTGCATTGGGGTCCTTTGGAGATCGTTCTGTACCAACGTTCGGAGCTGATGCAATCAGCAGTAGGCCCATGCGTGGGGGCGGCAGTCCCCTTCGTTGTTGCCGCTTCTGAGGCTCTGCTTCAATAAATGCTTTCAAAACGGCCATGGACTGGTTGTGAAACAGACCTCTGACTTGTTGCAAAAGACAGCATTTCAACCCTGAAATTTAGCAGCTGCTTTTGGCACGGTTTCATACAACGTTTTGCAAACATTGGAAGATGTTTTACAAATAATGAAGAGCTCAAAAAACCACATGGTGCACGGAGGTAGTATTTCTGAGGAATTGTACACACAGAAGCCTCTGGCTGGGGAATGCAATTTGTAGTTTTAGTCTTCAGGTTTTTTCATAAATTTTAATTCCAAAATTATTTTGTGTTTTAGAATTTCGGTTCCTGTTTATCACAGAATCACAGAATGGTCAGGGTTGGAAGGGCCCTCTGGAGCACCCCCAGTCCCACCCCCTGCCAGAGCAGGGTCCCCTCCAGCGGTGGCACAGGACGGCGTCCAGGCGGGGTTGGGATGGCTCCAGAGCGGGAGACTCCCCCACCTCTCTGGGCAGCTGTGCCACTGCTCTGCCACCCTCAAAGGAAAGAAGTTCCTCCTCTTTGAACCCATAAATATGCCAGCATTGCAGAGGGTTTAACAAAAGTTGCTTTCTATCCTGCCAATAACTGTAAAAACCTTATTATTTTAAAGCAATGTACTAAAAGAGAAGCAATTTCTTGCCAAAGTCAGTAAGATAAAGCAAACTATGTAATTAGAAGCCTGTTTTTAAGAAGAACTGTGTAGATATGATGCCAAGACATGTTTGCGTGAATTGCTTGTACTTCCAAGATGCAGATTTGGAGATGCAGATTTGTCTGGACAAATTACACGACAGACAATGTGGAATTTGGAAACTGGAAACACCAGACTGCTTGCTTCACCACATCATAAACAGGTTTACTGATTTGAAAAGCAGGAGGTTATTTCCATTATAAATGAACTTGGTACTTGAATTGCATGCTGTTCACACTGGGTTTTATAGGCAGATTTACTGCAAATTAAAAATTCCCTGTTTTCAGTTATAGGGTGTCTACATGATGCCGCCTGCACCCGCCTGCTAACTGCAGGGACAGCAAATAGCGTGGAACTAGGGAGCGGTGAGGCATGGCTGGAGGGCATCTTTCACCGGTCCCCTCTGCTTAAAGTGAGGCTCAGGTGTGTGCAGACCATTCTTGAGAGCCGCTCTTCTAACGCATCTGCTAAAACCTGCAGTGCTGGAGGTTCCCCAAACGTCCCCTGCAGCCTGCAGCTCTCTTAATGCAGTTCTCCCACGCTGCAAAGACGCAGATCCTGCTAACCTCGACAGATGGGAAGATAACCAGATGTCAGCCTTCCTCACAGCAACTTTTCACGTAGTTGGGTTTTTTTTCCCTGATTCCTACAACTCTGCAAAGCTGTTCCTGTCCTCTGGACTGCATCGAGTTTGCCTACGCTGCGTTGAGGTGCTGTGCCCAGAGCTGTTCAGGGGACTGCACCTGCAGCTGCCCCCGGCTGATGGAGCCTCTCACGTCTTAAAAGAGGTGCTTGCCGGCTGCACCCACAGGGATGTCTGTCTTCTCTGCAGCAGCCCTGTGTCGCTGGTATGCCTGGCTACTGCGTCTCCCAAAGCCTTTCCGCAGTGCTTCTTCCCCTCTGCACCTGTGCTTTCCATTCCGTAAGTACGTTCGATTTCACTCTTTTTCACTTGAATTCTGTCTTAATTTGTTGTTTAGTCACTCTTCTCCTCTCCTTTCCAAGCCCCGAAGTGAGTTCTGATGGCTTCCAGTTTCCTACATTCCCTTCCCTTGCTCAAGAAGCTGCTGGCAGATACAGTAATAAATATTTTGCATTCTGTAATTTCTAATTCCAATGCAGGATACACAGTATATCTCTCGCTCTTCTCTTTTAACCAGCACTGTACCAGGTAGTGGTAGGAGTAAAATTTTTATCTAACTGTAAGCATCCGTCTGCCTCTTCTCTCTGCCCTTATTGTTAACTTCAGCTACATCTGCAGTTATCTCGTACGTTGCAGGAATCCTGAAGAACTACATATCAAAAAGGGGAGTTTTCTATCGCCAGCCATGCAAGTGGGAGTTTCTCAGGCTGCCACAGAAGCCATGCAAAAGCAGACGAGAGCCCCTGAGGTCAACTTCTGGCTGACAATTCAGTCACAGCCGACAAGGCTCCTGCCGCCTCTGGAGATTTGCCTCATGCCTGTAGATTAAGCAGGAAAGCTGTGGCTCAGGCTGTGTCCTGTGCCGCCTTGTGCCTAAACTTTGCCCACCAGGTAGGTCAAGATCTGCTGAACGCTGCTCTAGTTTTTTGCTTTAATGGAGCAAGTGAGTAGGGGAGCAGCCCTGACGGGCAGTCCTACAGCTCCTATCTCAGGATCCAAAATGGATCATTATTTTATTTTATTTTATTTTATTTCATTTTATTTTATTTTATTACATGTAATTCATTATCTCAGAATAAAAAGTCAGAACCATGTAAACTTAAGCATAACAGTTTCAATTTTCTAGTCTTCTCTCTCATTCCTTCTCATTTCTCTCCCTGCCTTCCTCATTTTTCAGTAACTTATTACTTTCTGTAGAAACTACTGTTTCATCATTTTTGTCTGAATTTAGCAGGCAGAGATATCTAGCCACTGTGACATACCCCCTCCCTGCAAGAATTGATTATTTTTCTTCTACAAAACTTCTGCACTTAGTAAAGGATTTTGTTCCTGGAGAAAGCTTGTCTCTCCCATAAATTTAACAATAAGTATATTTTTCCTCTATTTTTTCCTCTATGATTTTTTCTGTTGCATTTCTGTTCACCTCAACCTTTGTTCTTTCAGTTTAATCCATCACATCTTATGTCATCTGTTTTTTCCCACTACACTCCTCTTTCCTCACGTGTGTCTGCATTCTAGCTTCCCACAGACTGACCTTCTCTCCTTGGCATAGAACAGTAGGGAAATTTTCTACTTCGCCATGTGAGACCACAATTGCCTTGCTATGGCTGATTTTATTAAAAGAAAACTTGAAGTAAATAAGAAATCTGCTTATTTTTTGATTTAGAGCTAATATCTTACAATTTCTTCCAGTACAAACTGAATATATAAATAAATGGGATATTTCTTACCCTGAAATATGTACATAAATTCTGTTATGGGAACAGAGGGAGGAATTTTACTGGAAGACAGTCATGGCATTTCAGTAAAGGGTCTTACACAAAAAGGATACTGTCCAAAAGACAGCTACTATTATTTAACTCTGAGTGCTGTTCGGAACTGTGATATTTAATTAATTTATAAAGATTTGGGCATTCAAAAGTTAGGCACAAATTAAAATACTAAAATGCAGAAGTCCTGGAGGCTGAGAGTCGTCTCAAGGGATGGCACTGCACCAGCCCTCCGTACGGCACAGTCAAGTGGTCAGATGGCTTTAAGTACTACTGAATTATCCCAAAACACACGCTGGTCTGTCAGCTGCCCTCCTGGGGAATTTCAAAATGCATCCAGCATCCTGGGCTCTGTGAAACTGGAATGAAAACACTGATAGCTGTTGGAATAACAGAACAAGGCACTAAGTACTGAGGCTTTTATTTAAATCACTCCTGACACTCAGTTATTGATTTTAAAATTGGATTAAATGTTTCTGTTATGTTTTACAAAGTAACATTTTAAGTCAGAATTTCAAAACTAGTAAATTAATTAAAAAAAAGAGGGTATTTCAGGGGATGAGTGGTATCTGCACACAAGCAGAATAGCTGCTTAGCACTTAAAATTTGATCAAATGATGCAGTAAAACTCGCTGTGAGAATCAGTCTTATCTTAGCATTGCCGAACATGGTAAGTGTATGTATTTTTAATACTTGTTAAACATTGAAAAATATTATTCTTTCAGACAAATACTCTGCATACCCCTGGATTTGGAGGAAGCTGTAGTAGTTTAAAACAGACTGGAAACAATATAGTCCGTATGGACACCATCTATCAGCCCAGCTCCATTGTCATGAACAAACCAGCAAGGAACATCCACGCCGTGCTTAGGATCTGTTCTGTAATCCTTCTGCCAGCCCCTGCAAGGGAAAGCACAGCCATGGGCGTCTGGAAGCAGAAACTGCGCTTTGACGAGGTAATCTTTCCAAAGTCTTTGCTAAGGACTTCATTATTTTTTTACCTTGTTACTGTCAGCTCTTTGTTTTTAACAATCATTGTGGCATCTGGTTTCTTGGGATCAGATCCAGGATGAATTTCAAGTATGGTGAAGTCAATGGGGTGGAAAAACTGTCCTAAAAATAGCAGCCAAAATTACCTTTTCAGGCATGTCGCACATACTAAAACAGAAACAAACCCCAGAACTTCTACATTCCTATGCTGTTTTCCATGTCCCCTCAGGGTTTTCAATGGATAAGCAAAGACCAAGTTTCGTGTAAGGTTGAACATAGGCCTCTGGTATTATTTACTTTTTATAAACCAGAATTCTATGCATATCATCCAGATGTAAGTTCCAGCTGCCAAATGCGCAGTAAAATTAGCCTTTTCCAGATATCCTTCAAGATATCCTCACTTTGTGTCTTGTCTATTCACTTGTATTTATTACATACTCTCCAAGTCTCTAGCTTTTTTTTAATCAAATAATGCCTGCGTTGATCTCTGAAATTTTTACATGTGATTATGCTCAGAACATTGCTGACATCTAAGGAATTCTTGCACTCCTACCAGGATTAGCTTTTGCAGGCTTTTGCCCTGTCTGGTGCTTTGAATGCTATAATGAGCACAGATTTTAGACTAAATAGTGAAGTACAGAGGCAAAGTCAAAGATGATGAAATTAGCGAGGACAGCGATGAGATGTGTAAGTCAGTGAACTGTAACATGGTGTTACCCACATGTCACATGGGCTTTTGCAATTTTCTTGCTACTTGCAATTCGTACCATGGCAGAGTAAATTCTGTGTAGAGAAGTCCTTTAGCCCAAGGAGACTGGAACAGGAAAGCTAAGTAACATTGCATCCTCATTCTGCGCTTTCTGTTTTGTTACAGCATTTTCCTATGATGCACAAACCTAACACGTACTAAAAATTTCACTACAAGTGAAAATTGGAAGGCAAGGGAAAATGGCTGCTCTCTGCGCATTTTCCAACAGACAACATGCACCAGCAAACCCACTACACCGGCAGAAAACAGGATTCAATGGGGTCAAAATTTTCATCCCTGAATTACCAGCTTTACCTCCTACTAGAATAAAGAATGTTGGCTGACATGAGGAAAATCTTAGATGATACAAGGCATTCTGTGGTTTTAATATATGCTAGTAAATCAAAATATACCTTAAAACTTCTTTTCTTACAAGGATGCCCTAACTGAGGTTTGGCAAATTTTGACTGAGCACACACATGTATTTTCTCAGGGTGCTTGTACTTAGGAGAAAGGTGATAAAGATGAAAAGAGAGACCAAACCATCCAAGAGGATGGAGGAATAGTGTAGTAAGAGGAAAAAAAAAAAATCTGTAGGTGGGATTGAGCAAGATAGAGAGGTTTACAGATGCCAGCGAGGACAATGGATGCCAGTGATTTCAGCAGCAGCAGAGGAATTCAAGAAAAGATAATGCATACAGTCTGAGCCCAGAATATTTTGTCAGAAATCTTAACGCAGCTAATCAACGTCATCTCAGTTTCCTTCACTATCTCAGTTCAGAAAGGCTAAGTAGAAGATTGTGTCTACAAATTATGTAGCCTCATAAAGACAGACAAGCATGAAGACACTAAATGAAGTCATACCTAATAAGCCATGGGTCTGTTCAGACAGTTTATCACTTTCCAACGTATACAGTCCTAGGAAATCTTGGTGGAGAGGATGTTTCTTCCATACTTGATGCAAAACAATAACAAATGAGGCACCGCTGCCCATTTTAAGCACCAGATTTTTTTTCCTATTAATTATCAAAGTTAAACTGAGAAAAAAAGAAAAACTTGACTTAGGGCATTGTGCTTCCCAGAGTTAACAGCAATGAGAAGAAACTTGAGAAGAAGCAGCATGTTCAACAAACGCGCATGGCTTTATAATTTGGTCAGTGTGTTTTAAAACAGAGATTTTGCTGCATAGTTTGGTCCATGTGAATCTCTGTGTGTTCACAGACAGTCCAAGACTCACACTAAATTAAATTCAATTACACTGTAAAAGGCTACCTAGCATTTAAACTTTTCAGCAAGGTGTTTCTGACAAAACTCATTGTCTAATAGTGCAATTAATGACAGATAAGTTAGTGATATGTAGATACAACACCTTATGCTCAGTAATAAAAACATTGCTAAAACCATTACTTCCTTGCCTGGATGCTACCTGACACCTTTTCCTTTTGTTTTTCAGAAAAGACAACTCCTGAACTGCCTAGGTTAGTGCTAGGATAAAGATTTGCTTCTGTGTGTGTGAATGATATCATCAACGCAGATGTCATAATAAAAAAAAAAGTATGCTGTATGAATAACAATTTTGGTCCAGCGCTCTTTCTGTTGCAGTGCCATGCTTTGGGAAGGCAGTAATGTTGTTCCAGGTACACAATGAAAATGTGAATGAGGAGGAGATGCTGCCCATTCCTTTTGCACAGGTATAAATGATTCTGTAACAGATAAATTTCATGAAAGATACACCTGCTGACAGGGCAAAATGTACCTATTCTATAAATATCACAATTTCCATTTCTTAAAATGGAGATTGTTTACAACACGTTATCATGTCTTTGTTTGAAAGATTACACACTATGTCTAAAGTTACTCTAACTATTTGTAAGACACTGTTGCATTAAGCACAATACCAATCTAGTTTTCCCTTAGTCATAGTAATAGAAAATCAGGGAAAATTCTTCATTTACTTATTGCAAGCAGAGGAATTTATGAATACTCATTCAGCAGTTACACAACAAAGCAGACAGCAGAATCCAGCAGGACTTGAATCAGTTTCTGTCATATATTCAGACAACCTATCTTAAAAGTCTATTATTGATCAACACTAAACAAAGTGTAGAAAGTAATACAGGAGCCTGACATTCTGTCTGTAAGCCTCACCCTTCTTGCTGCAAGGTGACCGAGTCCAGCCAGGTGAAACCTGTTTTCTCATTGCCATTCTGAACTGTGATCTTCTCAGGAGTTACGGTCAGTTTTAAATTCAGGTGCTTATTTGCAATGCCAAGTTTTCCAAAATACGTGTTTTGGATCTTTGCATCACTATTTGGTCTCTTATCACCAATGAGTTCTCCATTGACTGTGGTGCCTAATATAAAAAGGAAACATTAAGTATTGTTTTATAGATAGGACCTGATCAACTAATGTCAGAGCGTCGTGGAAATTTAACAACTCAAGGAAACAAGTAAGAGTTGAAAAATAGATCAGAATTACTTGTGCATGTTTGTGCCAAAGTAGAATAAAGCTCGGAGGGGCTGTTCTGTGGATTTCCACACAGATAACAATCAATTTATTAAGAAAAGTTAAATATTTCCTAGAGCACAAAGAGTCTATGATGGGCACAAATAGCCTGTGTGCCATCAGTCTCTCTCAATACCAGGTATGCCATGAAGTGGCAACCTAAGGATTATTTTGTTGCTTGTACTACTACTCACGGAGACAAACTATGCATCTCAACTCTCACAGTGGTTTTCAAACAAAGTTTAAGAGTTCACTTTGCTCCAAGTGAAAACACAGTCATGGTGATGGTACCCTATCACAGCTACAGCAACTCCTACTAACTTTGCTTGGAAAAAAGCTTACGCAGTATAAAAGAGAGAAATAGCCTTTAAACATAGGATACTTTGTTGTAAGAATCCTGATTTACTGTATTTTAAAAAATTAAAAACTCACCTGTAACTGGGTCATTTATTAAATTTAACACAGCACCTGGGTTTTCATTGATATTGAAACAAATGGCATCTTCTTTTTGTGGCACCGATATAATGAAGTGTGGATCTCCATCAACTGAAAAGGCAAGTCACTGGTATTTGCATAGTGATGCACAGGTTCAAAGTTGCACATGAACATTTAATGTTGTGGCAATGGAATTGTTGATGCTAGGAACCAGCAGGAACTGGTCCATGCACAAGATGTATGCCCAGCTTAGTCCAGCCCATCCTCCAAAGGAGCGGTGGGGGCCCAAGGAAGCTGCTACCATCTCCCCAAAGTGAATGGCGTCCTTTTCCCCCTCATCTTTCCCAGGTACATGATATATGTCCTGCATCTCTTGCCCACTACAAAATTTGGCACATGGATTGTAGGTTCAGGAGGGCCACCTGTAAGTGCTTCTCTCTGAGGGCCATGAAAGCGTTACTGAGGGCAGGAAGTTCACTTGAATAGAGAATAGGCAGTTACCAACACAAAGCCTAGCAATGGGAAGGAGGACTAAGTAAATGGCCATGCATAATCTCAGTCACTTGATCTTTAAAAAACATTCAGAGATCTTTAAAGTAAATTAAAATACCAGCCCCTTGGAAATAAAAAATGGCTGCTTCTGTAGAAAGGAATTCTTTAAAAGACTCAGAAGAATTGTGCAATTTAGTCTTAAATATTCTGTTCTCCTTCTAAGCAGACACTACTCAAAGTACTCACCACTAGTGTACCATGTGGGGCGTGTGGTATATAGGTAAGATAACTGTCGAGCTGCAGAGTGTAAATTAAAAAAAATAATTAGAAAAACACACATCAAAATGGAATATTTACACACTATCTGCACAGTACATGTAAGATGTCAGGAAGTCAATATGCCAGGTAAATTGCTAATTCCATCCTAGTTTTTAAAGCATATAGTCCATGGAGGGACAGTTTGTGCCCCTTTTGAATCAAGCAAAGCGTCAGGATTGAGGTTGATTCCACTTGGAGTCTAAATCGCTTTGAGTTTCCACAAGGCCCAAGTAATGTATCTGTAGGATACAAATGTCTCAGACTGAAGGACTAAACTGGCTATCAGCAAGTAAATGCAACGTCATCCATTGAAAACTTTTGAGGTTTTGACATTTGTTTTTTTTCCAAAATGAATTTAAGTCTTTTCAGTGAAGACTTGAGAAAACCAGACAGAGAGATTCAGAGAGAGAGAACTGAGACTAATCTCCAGAGCAAAAATGGAAATCTAACTCTCTCACTTCCTGGATTGCCCACCCAGCAATCTGAAGGGTCAGTTGCTGTCTCTCTCTCTTGAATAAAACAGTTTCTTTTCATATAAGTAACTGAACATATTAATCTAGCCAGAGATGCTGACATCATTGTCCCTTGCTTTATAAAGTTCCAAAGGAGATAAAAGTTCAAGCCCATCCTCTGTTCTTGGGAAATACCTTTCAGGAAAAAATGGTGGTTTGATGAACCGGCATTTAGTCCTTAAAAGCTATTTAGCTGAAACTTTTCCATCTGGCATTGTTCAGCCTTTAAGGGTGTTTTAGCAGTGAGCAACATTTTAGCAGTGAGCAGAATTTGGCGTTATTTGTTAAAATACAGTTGTAAATCCAGGAAAGGCAGTTTCTATCTCTCCGGTAATTTCAGTTGTCTGAAACGATTTCTTTTGACAGATGCTGCTTCATTCAGAAACTCAAACTAATGACTTACCTGGCATAGTAGCTGTGACAGCCCGTGCTGTGAATGAAAGAAAACGTTATTTTAGAGGCTATAAAGAATAAAACCCAATCTCTCCCACTTCCTTCCTTCCACCAAAACCAACTCCAAATTCTTGTAGTTATGTATAAATTTCTAAATATGTAAGGAAAAACTTAGTCAAAATAATTTATTTAGTACTGCAACAAAGCAAATGTCATGAACCGGCAGAAAGCACGCCCTACTTTTCAGCAAAAATACTCCTCCACAGGCACGTGGCTTGCTCTGTAAGGGGCTGGGACAACCTGCTCTTCTCCGATTTCTCTGCGCTATCTTGTAGTAAACTGTACTACTGGGAAATCAGCAAGATTTACTCATCTGCTTCCACTTTTTTCTAGTCTTCTACTCTTTTTATATCTGAAGCTATGGAGGGGTGTCTGAAGACAGGGCTTTGTGCTGAAGAAGTAGCAATCACAGCATCAATGAGGACATCTCTGTACGAGAGACTGTGCTACACACAGGTATCTGGGGGTCAACAGTGCTAGCCCCGCAAAGCAACTTATTTGTACTGGGCCTGAATTATGTGATGGTGGGATGCTGCAATTATTCAAGATAGGAGGAACCACACTGAAAATGATATTTACAAATTTTTCCAGCTGAAAAGTTTTTAATACATTTATGACACAGTCTTGATTTATTCAACAAGAATTTTATGAAACTATTACATCCTAGATCAAGTACGTGATGCAGGAAATCCATCTCTAACAGTTAAAAATATTAAGTAAATTTAATAAGAAATGTACATACCTTCAGCTGTCACCATGGGCAGGTAAGAAGTAAAAGGAAGAAAAAGAGAAATTTACAGTTTCAGTTGTATGATTAACCAGAAAGGATTCTGAACCTGTTAAAACATATTCTAAGAAAAGAAATTAAAAACTGTTTGACAACTCAACCAGGTATTTTCAGTATTTTACAGTTCCATTTTTTCCCAATGACACAACTCAATATTTGTAGATCAAACAGAAACACACCGAAAGCAAAAAGCTGCTATGGTGTGGGGCAGCAAAACTGCAATTAATTAGGCATATGACAAGAGCACTATTACTAATTGTTTTATTGTTACGCCATTTCCACATAGTCAAATGTTCCTTATTGGTTTTACTCTTTTGGGGTTTTCAAGGCATTTGCATTGTTCTAGTAATACTTCCTGGATCATTCAGTAATCCTATTTGTGAATCTAGACTCTAGGGTGTGTAAAATTTTTCTTCTCTTCTACAGCAGCAGTGTTTTGAGTATTTTCTCCTATTACTGCTCTATACTTTTTATACACAAAGAGAAATTACTTGGGAAAAGGTTCAGAAAAGGGCCTTTGTACTACAAGTACCTGGAAAGGGAAAGTAAAGAGCTGAAGATCACTTTGAGTGGATGCCACTTCTGTCAGATGTTTACGCAAGTTTTTCCACCTTATGGAGTCCAGCTGTAAACTTTAAGGTAGTTAGGCTGTACACTGACTTGAATGATAAATTAAACATGAAGTGGTTTTATATCAGTATCATTATGATAATTATGAAAAATAATGCAAAAATTTTATCACCAGAATGCCTGAAAAATTATTCAGAATTGAAGGGCACTTAGCAATTAGTTGGTTTCAGGACTTATTCCAGTTGAAAGAAAAACCCACTAACCCCTAGTAAGCATCTCTGTTATGCTAAAATGCCCTAAGTTACCATGCCAAATTCAGGAGATAAGAAAGTTTTTCATCTAGAAGCCAGCAGAGAGCCCGCACAGAGCCTGGGCAGAACTTTTAGGGGCACTAAGCAAACTTAGGGGAAAAAAAATAATGGATGCTTACAGAAGAGATTGAAAAGCCTCACAAGAGGTTTGTCAGAACTGTTGAAGGAGGAAGAGATGAGGATGGCCCAAACAACACACATAGATGAGGGTAGGGTGGCTTTGGGGTGCACTGAGTTGGATAGCATTTGCCTTATTTTGGTAAAGAGGAATAGAGTAATTTTGTTTCACACAGGTTAAACAAAGAGGGTGAACTATATGAAAGCACAGTGCTTTACTGAGCAAGGAGTTAATTAGCCAAAGTATCAGAGGAGTTGAGAACAAATTGTGCGCTTTCAATATAATTGCTTCTCTCTCTGCAGTATATATGAATACTGTGTTTTACAGATACAATCTCCATCCTTTTGCAACCTGATATATCCTGCATGAGGAAGATCTCATACAAATTTTCCCTTTCATGTAGAAAGATGTCACTATATCTACTCCTAAACTGAAGTATGTAGAAAAATAAAGGAGAAAGTCATGCGAACTAAACTGAATATAGCTGGGTTATTAGATTAGAAATGCTTATTGGTTTTAGTGGTTTTTTTGATGTAATAGTTTATATATTTAGCTGAAAAGGAGGTGGTTTTTTTTTAACGTATAGTATTTTGCCTCTATGATTTAATAATGAAGGATGGTTTGATGGAAATGAGCTTTACAATGAAAAGTATTTTTGCATAAACCATACACAAAGTTTGGAAAGTAGATTTTTCAGATATATGTTCAAAACTGTGCCTGCACAAAAGTCTTTCTTTAGGGGAACACCAAAGGAATGCTCGGCTTCTCAAATAAACTAAAATTGTGAAAATGTCTATACCTTCAATGGGTTTATCAGCAATCCCATCTTGATTGTCATTGTCTTCTGGCTTTGTTACCACCATGGATGTCAGTGGCGTTACAAACTTGTATTTTAATGAGAGATCCAAGGCTTCTGCTGTAAGATTCTCCTTTTCCTGTCCTGTAGCTGCAATACTGAATACAGGTAGAGACTCCTAGCATCAATGATTGCTAAATTACTCACTGAACTCTGGACTAAATATTTTTCTTTAAAGTGCACTCATTTCTCTGCAGCTAATTTATCAATAAGGAATATTTGTTATAGTCTAAGAGCACTTCTGATTCCACTGGCTATCCAAGAAAAAGGCAAAACTGTGCTTTATATTTGCAATAATTTAAAATTGTTTAATTTGCAACCTGAAACAGGAATACTAAGGTTGGGGAGGAGAACAGCTTGGGGGACTTTCCTTACTGTTTTTTACGCTTTCCCATTGGCACCTCAGTGTGATGTGAATTTCAACTTCACATCCTAGAAGTTGTACCAGTCAGATGGCTTAAGGCGTTCATAGCAAAGATGTTATTCTAGATAGAGTTACCGCTTTTCCAGGAGTTGTTCAATGGTGAGATAAGCCCAGAGCCTTTCAATGTAATCTCCAAATATGTATTCTTGTTCTTGGAAAGCTTTCGCTGTTTGCTCGGCATCTTGTTGTGTAGTATATGACAGGGCGTCATTAGCCTGTTAGGAATAAGGAAACTTCTCTGTATCGTAAGTAGCCAGGGACTTCCAGAACCTCCCAAAATCAAGACCTTCACATCTGAAAATCGTCCTAAACTGAAAAAAGAGTCTGGTCCTACACAGCACTTACCCAGGAAATTGTCAGTGTTGTATTAGGATCTTTGTTCCATTGCTTCTGTGAAGGTTAGCAGTGTACGCTATAGGACATAATGCAGTTTCCAAATTCACATGGCATTTTTGTTCATTAGCATCTGGCTACTCAGGATTTAAAGAACTTTGATTATGATGCCAATTTCATACAGGAACATCTTCAAGCAGATATGCTGCTAACTTACTAATAATACATTATTTGTATTTGAAATATACCTCATTTCATATATTTCAAATACTCCATAGTGCATGGTGTATATATGGTGCGTATATGCAGTTCACAGTATTTATGATAACATGATCTATAATGTTTGTGTTGTGTTTCTTGAATATCAAGGGCAAATATTTTTACAGAATCCAGATCTCGAGAGGTATTTAGATCACTTGGTTCATACTAGAAGTAGACTTCTATTTTTGAGAGGAAGGCATTTCAGATATTCAGCTGGCTTATCACAGAATGCTTTGGGTTGGAAGGGACCTGATCTTATCCATCAGTTTTCTTCACCCAATGAAGACTGTGAACAATGAATGTTCACCTCCTGAAAGAACCAGCTTAGGTATTTAGAGACTATACTAAAGAAAAATAAAATCTGTTAACAAAGCTAATCTAGTCACACTGCACAAAATTGTTCCAGACTGACCCTAGTATACCTGACTGAGTTAGGCAAGTAACTTGCAGTTTTAAAAGTAATGACTTAGGTGCACTTAGTTTCTCACATATGCAGTAACAAATCCTGTCAGTGAGGTAAAGAAATACCAGTAAATATTTTAAGTATTGTCAGCTTTGAACATTCAGACATTTTGCGTACCTTACTTAAGTCAGAGAAATCCATACTTACACCTTCACCTCTCACATCTACAGTCAAACTGTTTTGGTTGTTGTCTATAAAGCGCCCAGCCACCACAATCTCAGACCCATCATAGAAATGCTTAAAACTGTTTTTAGTTAGGTCTGATATTTCATTTTCTGGGTAGTTTAACTCTACATCTGTGAGCATGGGATTTGACACTTCATCATAAAACCCCTAGAGGACAGGAAAAAAAAAAAAAAAGGAAAACATTTAACTATCATTGTTTCTTTAATTCATAGGTAGACCTGTGCCCAGAAACATCCTGCTATTTCAGCAGTGAAAACTAAAAGTGTATTTTAGAAGAAATAATTAAATATTCAGTTAAATCTCAGAGTACAAGGCCTAAAAATCTACAAATGATGGAAATGAGAACAGACATACAAACTCCTCAGTCTCACGAAAAGAAAGGAAAAATACCTGAGAACATGGTGTGGATGATGAGTTCCATCAATGTTAATCAAGAGGGATCCCAAGCTTCCCCCCCATCTGATAGAAATAAGTTTCTAGATCTATTCCCTCCAGAAGACTGACATGACAACATAAGCCAAAGGAGACCCGGTATTTTATTTTGGCAGAGCTTGCAATGAAATCCAGTATTTAAATTCTTTGATGAATTTTTCGAATGGCTGCTATTGGAATGTGAGAAGTAAAAAAGGTCACCTCTGAACTGCCTATACCTGTTCTCATGCCTTATACAACTATAAAATGCTTCAGAAGTATGGTAAGACACACCTGCTTGCAGTAGGTTCCTAAAGACAGCCTATCTAGAGCCTTTATGCTCTGTCATCCTTCTCTTCCCTTGACATGCCATTATCTACATGATCTGTGAGGTATGGGTGATATAATGACTGCAGCAATTTTGCTGCACACTGAAGTGTCCTTCTGAACCATGACTTGTGTCACCCTATGCCAAGTTTTGAGCCCTCTTCCATAGCCCACAGTATCTCCCTTTTACTGTCCTCCTTCTTTCTGCTTTTGTAAGGGAAGAGGAAAATTAAATGCAACTAATATTTTGATTACGGCAGACTCTTGAGTATCTCAGTACCAGACTACACTCTGGGATTTTGATAAGTATACAGATGTTCTTATTTTGAAGTAATCTGAATTAATGTCTATATCATCTAATTTAAGTGTTGATTACTGTACCTGAAGCTGTAAAGCTGCATCAGAATCAGGATAAATCCGACGGGCCAATCCTTTATTCTCCAGTGCCATCTTCTCCAAGAAGTTGTAGTCAACACCATAGCCAAAACCAAGATTGTATAAGGGATATTTTCCTTCAATGGCTTTTTTTACATGCACCTGAATGTCATTGGTATTTGATACGCCTGCATCAAACCAGAAAAAGTTTGAGTTTTCTTCATAAATAAACAAAATTATCATAAAATGAAATGTGGCTAGTGATGTTCCGATTTCTTAGGAGGCATTACCAAAACCTTGTTTTAGTAGTATGATGCTGGTATAGTAGCATTTAAAGAATGAAAACAGCCAGAAGTCAAAGATGGAGGCAAATTTTAACTGAGCAATTTTTGTTAGTTAATTCACTCTCTTTATGATTCTATCCAACACAAACTTACCCACATTTGGTTGGCCATCTGTTAACATGATAATTATAGAAGCGCTTCTCTTGGGCACAAGGTTTCCTTCATGAGCAGCGTTCAGCATATCAATTCCCCTCATTATACCACCATGTAAATTTGTCACTGCAAGGTAGACATAGAAGTTTGGTTCCAGCACAGACACTCAAAATAAAGGCCTATTTTTCACTGGAATCTGAGGACATCTCATTACAGGATGAAAATGAAAGATTTGGATTTGCAAGCAGGGGGATGTTTGGACAGAAAAGTACCTGGACTTTGGAAATATAAGGAAAAATAGATGTCAGGTTCTGAGTAAATTTCAAATTTAGGAGTGTCTCATCAGTAATAAAAAAGAAAAAAAACAAGAAAAAAAACCCCAAACCCTGTAGCATTGTGTTCACAGACCGAACTGATAAACTAACTTACGCAATGACCTATTGGCAAGTCCAGTAAAGTACTTACTGCCTTCAGTGTTAATGCCCCGAACAAACTTCCTTGCTTCATCCAAATTCTCAGGAGTGGCCTTGATTAATGTTTCTTTCCAGGTGTGTACTTCACTACCAAACAGTATGAAATTGAAGAAGTCATCTTCGTTAATGTCATCTAAGATTTTTAGAAGTGCTTCTCTTGTCTATAAGACAAAGGGATTTAGGTGTATGGTTCAACATTTGACAAAACAGGTGCTTGCAGATTTTACATGATTAATCTCTCAGCATTTGGGTATTTTTAACTTTTACACGCTATCTTGTGCAAAAATTCTGAGCTTGTCCTGTCCTTGCCAGTCCCTGTGTCTATTTCAGAGTAACTCTAGTGAAGTCAGCCAGTTGCAATTACATCGGGTAAATCTTTGTAGCTGAGAGGAAAATCAGGTCTCATGCCATGGATCGTTGCTTACACTGAGGTAAGCTGGCACGGCAATTTGAGAGTGATGGGAAATGGGTAGCTACAGGTTGGTGGGGAAGCTCATATGCAACAAGCATGGCTATTTTGATGCAGCACCAAAACCTGAAAACTCTGAGCGTTAGCTTAGAATAAGGAGTCCTAACTATGAGAACAGCTGCTGCTTCCCAGAGGAGATAGAATGAACGTAGATAATGCACGTAATATTGTATGCGCATTTTAATTTTGGAACTGCCCAGTACACGTGACAGAGCCCTCTGGAAATGTTGATATTGACAGCTTTGAACTAATAACATTTATAAGTAAGTAAATATAGCCTAAATGTATAGAATTCTGTTCTACAGTACCGCTTTAAACTAGTACTTATGGTACTGAGCATTAGAGACGTCACAGCATAAAACCACTTGGTGTAGCTTAAGCAGCACACATGCACGATAAACTGCCATGTCCCTTCCATCACAACAGAGGCTCTTCCACTGGGACTTCATAGTAATGACTTACCTGTTCTATTTCTCTTCCAGACATTGAGCCGCTAATATCGATTACAAAAATAACATTCTTGGGCAACTTGGGAAGATTTGTTGGTGCAAAGAAGTGTACAAAGTAGCCATTGACAATCTGAAAAATAAAATGTGAAAAAAAAACCCAACAAAACAAAACAAAACCAAAAAACTTTTGTATATTATAAAGATAGAATGGATAAAGAAGAAATTACTTTAATTTAGTGTCTAGGCCCTGAGTGGACTAATAGGCTTTAACGGCCCTCACCAGTCCCACCTCTGTCCACGGGCCCAGTAGCTTCATTTAAGCGCAAGCCTGGGCCTTTAGTCCCTGCCCAAGCTACACTAAGAATGGCTGTCTCCAGCTGTGTCACAGCCAGACCTGTTCCTGTCCATGGACTCCACCGATTTGAATCCCACCCTGCAGAGTCACTTCCCACCTTGACCTTGGGCTGCCTCATCACCACAAACTTGCCTGATGACCTGGCCTCTCAGTTGAATTTGACTACCATCTCTGGGCCTGCCTTGCTCGGGTACTGTGGGGAGTGGGGTTGTGGCTGGCGAAGCCCCTGTGCTGTCAGCTGCGTTGTCACACTCGGCTCCCTGTCCTTTAGGGAGCAGCTAGCCCTCGCTGCTCCTTGACCTTTACGATGCAAACTAAGCTGTTCAACAGTTCAAAATTCCTCGCGGTCAGATTTACCTGCAAATTATCTGCAGTTGTTCTCTTCACATCATATCTTACAGTAAAATCCCCATCCAAGACAGACTGTGAGCAATTTGCACAGGTTCGCTGCTGATCAAGAGTTGGCTTGAAAGAGATATGCCCCTGAAAAGAAAAGCCTTCATTAGATCTGAACCTTAATAGCTGAAAATTTTCTACAGAACACAAAGAAGTTTGCATTTTTGTAAAACTAGTACATTTATAGTCACAGGCATGAGAATAACCTGTTTTATCAGGTTAGGCATTAGTTTGTATCCATATGTATTTATATACTTATTGATGGGTAACTGATATGTGAGGGCTGCTATCTAGAGTTTTCTTCATATGTTTACTTCCCCATCTTCCTCGGTTCAGCCCTCCACTCTGAAGGACACCTTTGGCTGTTAGGCAGTCTATGTCTTAGGCATTCTACCGCCCCCACACATGAGAAAACGACTTGTTACTGACTCAGTTCCTCTGTAAGAAATAGTCCTATTGGTATCCAGGTTTCCGAATCCTGCTATGGGACAAGGCCTACTAGTTTGGGTACAGTACCCTGCCAACAGCCACGTGCCTTCTGAACTGCATGGAGATGGCCTTCAACTTGCTAGCTTGGAATTCAGAGCTCATTTGCACAGACAAGCCTTTACTGTATTTTCTCTACTTTTTTTCCTCTCACTTCCACCGCTAGCCACCACAGCACTTTTGCACTGACGTTATTATTTCAGAATTATTACCGTAATAAATAAATTATGAATGCAGTAGTCGTTATACCTTTTTATCTGAAAAGGTTTTTTTAATGATATTTTGTAGATCATTGGTGATGAATGTTCCTTCCGCTTCCAGCTCAGCGATACCCTGGGGCTCAAAGATATTTACTTCAATCTGAAATATTAATTGAAAATTCATTGTCATTGATTATCCCACAATATATCAACTTGTATCAATATATACAATTTATATCTATTACATATATCAATCATTTATATCAATATATATCAACTTGTAACAATATATCAAGTCAAAAACAAAGCTAGAAAGAAATAAACCTTAATAGAAATATAACTTGTTTGAAAGCTAGATACTGGAATTTTGTAAAATGTCAATAAATATTCAAGTCCTTGAAAAATATAACCCAGCCACTAGCTGTAAGTTGTGCCCAACTTCGACCTATATTTCAGTATGCCTTCTATCATAGTGTGTTTAAAATAATGCTGCATAAACTCTTATAGATGCTGAGTTTTGTAAGGATTTTTACACAGTATTTTCTGGGCATACAAAGGAGAAAAATTTTGCCTTAGAAATGGGTTTTAGCAAGGCAGATAGGAGTGATCAAAGACCAGTTATGGCACACAAAAGCCACGGTATTCTACAACGCGATATATATGTATCACTGCAATTTAAGAGGATGTAGTGGTGTGAGAAAGGTGTCGTTTATGCTATAAAGGCATTTATAAAAGCAGTTAGTTTTCTATTTTACCCCAAGACATCATAATGGCTTTTTCAGGTTTCCATACATCATTTCTTTTGGAGGCTTAGTAACTGAGCCGATTTGTCAGGCTTACAAATAAAAACCTGCACTAAAGCATATTGGTGTGGACTTCACATGTGATTAATTAGAAATATTATCATGGGCCTTTAGCTCATCTGTGGCACAATGGGGATGACCATGGTACTCCACTTTCAACAGATGTACAGAATTTTGTTATCTCCTAAGTTACAGACTAATTTGATACAGTTTGCCATTTACCTCAAAATCTTTGACAAGCTGCTTCGGTTTTACTTTGATGAACATCTCATATTTTCCAAACTGTCGCTTCAGCAGTTCCTCATATGTGAGTTCAAAAGTGACTTTACTGGCTGCTTCAATGTTGACTGAGACAGTGAATTTTTCTGTTTTTCTTCCTGAAGCTCTGTATTTAAGTGGGTAAGAAAAAGAATACCTTTGTCTTCTCAGTATTTATTGTTTGGGTTGGTGGAGTATGATTTTTCAAAAAGGAGTAAAACAAAGATGGGAATTTTGATCTCTTGCTAAAATCATACTCAAACTATAGGCTTTATTCAAGTTTTCCAGCGAGCTTAATTCCAGGAAGAGGTCAAAGTCAGTGAAAGTTGCAGAAACAGTCTTTCTATAATTGCAAATACTGCCTGCATAGTCAGAAGTTGTATTCCCTTTTTATAATTTACGGTACAATAACTCTAACTTAATGATTGTTTTTTCTTCCTGTAAAAAACAAACTTCAGAAATATGCCCGAACAAAGTATTTCCAATCTTACAATTTGCTATGGGATGATGGTGTGGAAGCCACACAAGACATAATTCTTACTTGACAAGACCAGCAGTCTGTCCCTTTGAAACAGCCTTCTCGTATTGCTTTTTCGCAACTTCTTTTTCCTTTATAATTCCGGGATAAGTGACACCATCAATTGTCCTGCAGATGAAGAAGTCCTCATTTAGCTGAATGGTTTGCACTGATACATGAAAAGTCACTATAGGCAATTCTCTGTTTGTTGATTAGTTTGCTAAAAAGCACTTTCAGGAATCTGATATTGCCAAGATTTGAGCACGTTCACTGAAGTTGGTCTTCTCAGTGAATATTAGCTGGAATGAAGAGCTCTGTGCTTAGTATCTTAAGAGAATCTCAACCAATTTTTACACCATTAAACAAGCATTTCTCACAGGGGATTGATCTCATCCTATAATAAAAGTTCTAGCATGCATTATGAGTAGTTGTGCTTTAAAAGCTACTCTTTCTTTTCACTGAAAATAAAACAGGCATAGTGTGATTAGCAGAGATGGACGTATTTAAACTGACTTAAACCTCATAATGGTGTGAGAATTGCATATTATTGCAACTAAAGGTACAAATGTAAAGGAATAATTCTATTTCCTGCCTTTCATTCAAATATGATTGTTTAAATGAAAAAGATAAATTAAGCTATAATGCCATCAGGGAAATTAACTAATGGAACTTTTCTGGTTTGATAACACTAGAGTAAGAAAGAGGTATTTCTGAAAAGCTGAATGGATCTCCAGAGGTGATGCCCCATTCCCTAAGGTCCATGATAACAGATAGAAATAATTGAAAAATAGTCATCTTTTCTATAGATGTACCAATGTTTGCCTTTCTCCACGTATCTGGCACGTTAACAGCACCAGAAAATTACCCAGGAGGCATTTAGAAATCTATCATATGGCAAAGTAAAAATTAATATTTGGGTTCAGTTGCTCCCAGTTGCATTTGCACAGATTTTTAGTCTTCTCTAACAATAGTGTAAAGATTACACACATGCTGAAGTTGGTAATGAAGGCTGTCTTAGGGAGTTCAACATCAAAGAAGACTTCCTTGTGCACGTTTCCACGATTGACAGCTCGACTGGTGATGACATTGTGGGCAAATCGGGAAGTTACTTTACTATCAATTTTCATGCTATAGATTTCTATCCCATTGACAACCTGTAGATTGAACAACGAAAAAAGAAAAAAAAGAGCTAGCTGTTACACTGGTGTCTGTGATAATCAGCCACAATCATATTTTTTTTAAATAAACCACAGCAGGACATTCTATCACTCCAAAGTGAAACAGGAAAGATGTAATCATAAGAACTGGAGCACAGCTGTGTTTCCTTGGGTATCCATCACACTGCCATCATGGTACTATTCCATGAGTTATAACTGTAGCCTCTTTAACAAAATACTACTACCACAGCAAAGATGCTGCCATCATAAGATTTGTGGTTTTTTCTTTACTGAGACTCTGACTTTTGTTTATGGTTAGTCAAAGAGCACAACAACTTACGGCTGCCTCACTGTATTAGTCACTGTAATTATCAACTGAGTGGATGACTCCTAGAGTAGGGATATAAGTTGTCATCTTGTTTAAAAATAGACCTAAACAAGTCCAGATGGCTCCAAATTCCATTTTACGCTATTCTCAACTTCCTCACAACTGGGGCTCATTCTTCTTTAAACAAGGAAAAGGGCAGGGCAATACTTATTTTCTATTTTCTTTGAATGCTCAGCTATAAGGTTGCTGGAGACTACATGAAAGCATAGGTGACAACAGATGGGACTCCTTAGGCAACTCCGCAACAGCAAGGTCTGCTTCGTGCAGCAAAACCAGCACTGGAAAGACTTTCGGAGTTTTTATGGTGGGCCTGATCTCCGGCTGGTTGATTAAGAAGATGCCCAAACAATCAAAGCATTTAAGGATTGCTTAAGTGGAGTCCAGGTGCCAAGTGGAATCAGCCTCAGAGATGAGGTCTCTTACCTTCCTTAGAAGTCACTACAACATAAAATAAAAGTAAAAATAAAACCAACATAGAATGGATGCCTGTTAGAGATACAGAAGTGACTTCAAAAACTTTGCTATTCATTCAAATGCAATGAGGCTAAAAATCATTTGTTCATTCTCTTTCCTTGTCCGGGAGTTTCCATCAGAGCTTGGAAAGGAACTGTCTAGTTAGTCCTACTGCCTAAACCAAGCAACTCTGGGCCACTCCCCTCATCACACACTCAGAAATATGCATTTGCTCAGACCGGACTCACAGAAACATGTTGTGAACACAGCAAGAATATTCTTGGCACTATAAATCTTTCTCAGTAGCACGGACAAAACCCAGCCTTACTCACCAAGTCATTATCAGCATTTCGCTTCTGTAAAGAGAAAAACAGGGAAAAAAATCATGACTAAGGTAGGAAAGCTGCATTTAGAAATAAATCACTTAGCACCTATGTAGTTGTCTTCTGGTTCCAAGTCAAAAGAAGTTGTCTGGGAGAAAGAAGGCTTGAGAAAGGTCCTCATTAGTAAACTGAAGTAAATTTGAGGGAAGAGCAAGTAAGGCATCTCAGGCAGGTGTAATTATTCTGCTTTTAGCATTCCCAGTTTTGCTGAATCTTTTGGTTTTCATCTGATGTTAGTGCACCTCAAATACCGTGGGTTTGAAAGATAAGTTAAACTTTGAATGTTGCTGATTTTGTATTTTGCTCAAGTGACACAAGAAGATGTTATCTTCTTTCAGCTGAAAAAAAATAATGGACCACCTGAGAGATGAGGGGAGAGTGATAGGAAAAGAGGCTTGAATGCTCAGTGCCATTTACATTTAAATGTCGTTGAGACTAAAGAACACACTAAAATCTGCATAATGTGGCTTCCTTGAGTATAGGTGGGCTGTGTGGTGACATCAAAGTAAAACCAGAATATCTTGTCCTGATGGTGACATCTTTTTCTTGGGAATTCCTGGGTTTCGGTCCTGTAGTATATATTTTGTCTTTTCAAACTAATTCTCCTTTGGAAGAGAAAAGGGGTTTGTATCAAAGCTTAAAAAAACAGTTTGCACATTTTTTCCAGTCATACATCCAAACTATCAGGCAGACCCATCCTTATGCTCTTTCAGACTTACTCCTAATTTTTTTCCTGTTTCACCCAACAGTGTCTCATTCTAACATGCATAAGTAAAATGGTAATTCAGCAGGCTTACAGAGAGGAGAGGTGGTCACTGTGAAAGGCTGCATGGAAAGGAAAAATGCTGTCAGGACTTTTTTTGGCATATTTGCTCCCAGAGTAGGTGCAAGTATCAGAAGCTCTACAAAAATACCATGTACTCTCTTCTGAAAGAGAGAACAGGTTTCAAACATACTTACTGCATCATGTTAAAATAACAGCTTGTGTAACTCAATTCCCGTAAGCTCGGCTGCAAATACCTTATCTCTTGGCTCTAAGAGCCTCATGGGTCACATTTGGTGCAAGCTTGTTTACCTGCTCCGCCAAAGAGGGGTAAAGTATCAAGTCAGATATACACCTCAGGTACGGTTATGGTTTTTGTTACCTTTCAGAGTTAGGAGTTTTACAGGTTGGAAACTGAGACACAGAGGGTTATTTTTTGTTTATTTTGGAGTTTTTTTTCAAGACACTATATTAAATCTTTATTAATGCAAGGTTTATTGGGAGGGAGGCTTCTCAACTTCTGTAAGAGTCTGGCCAAAAATCTGTATTTGTTTCTCCAGGTTCATCTTTCAAACTGTTATTGCCATACAGGTGATTTCTGTGTGTACCTCTCCTGTTTCACAAACCTACGTGGGCTTTTTTAATGCCTGTGTAGAGTACACACCAATTCAAATCCTTCCTTTCCAAAAATGAAATTATCTTTTCCCTATCTATACTCTCATTACAGCTAATCATTTTCTCTTACCAAACACGAACTGAGGTATGGACCCTGGGAAATGAAAAGCTGGAAGTCACTGAAATGTCAGTTTGCTTGGTACAAACTTTTCCTTAAAGTGGAATTACCAAGCAGTTTAAGAATACAAAAAATGACAAAAGTTACTTTTGTAGTTATAAATTCTGTAATTCTGACTACTACCTCCAAAATTAAAAGATACTTTACCTGCATTCAATTTTTACAGAATTGCTGTTGTGCACATTGTGTATCAGAATTATGTCTTTTACAGTAGTTTTGAAAGAGTTCTGTTCTGATTCTGTAAATAATTTGGAGAGTACACTGTCATTTTCATTGAAAAAGAAAATACAGAAAAGTCTCGCAGTGAAAGGTATTAGTTGGTTTGTACTTGGGCTGATCTTCAATGGCTATACACAAATGCAGCTGTACATTGTCCTGGGCTACTTGCTCCAGCTGACCCTGATTTGCACAGGGGAGTGGATTAGGTGACTCTGCAATTCTGTGATTTTTTTTTCATTCTTAATGATTCACTTGTATGTAGCGAGAGACCTCACTAACATCAAGGTTATTTTAAGCTATGTGGGCAGAAAGTGATAGTTTCCCATTAAAAAATATGGTATGCACTTCTAGACCAAACTGAGGTTTTAATATCCTCTACCTTGTGTCATTTCAGTTACTTGATAAAATGTTTCTATAGTATTTCCACGTATTTGCCAGTTGTACCTTTTTTTTTTTTTTTCAGTTGTATAAAGGTAACAAATTCTGCTTTTGTTTAATAATGTTTTGCTGTGGCAACAGCAAAGAATATAGGTGCAAAAAATCTATAGAAATTAGAGAGGAAGAGCAGAGAAAAAAGGAAATTTGAACTCCCAAGAAAACTGGGAAGGAAAAGAGGGCTCCCATTACAGTACTTGCTGAGAGAAGCCCTAATTTTACAGCTTGGGAAACTAAAACACAGCATGATTAAAAGATTCAGCAAAGACTGTACAGTTAACTTGAAGTGACCTCTGGGAATTCACAACACTGAATGAGGTATTTGCATATATCCTTAAGTACTACACAGAAAAAGTAAGACATGAAAATTATTTCCAAATCTACAGCAACATTAAAGACTTCATCATCCCAAGTGATGCTAATTGGAAATCACAGAGAAGAGACGATAATGCAGCTGAGCTATGAAAACTAAACTTCTTGTGAGCTATGCAGGAGTCTTGCTGCTGCCAAAATGAGAGGGTCATAAAAGGAAGGCTGCATCGTCACTACCCGTGCTTTGCATGCTTTGAATATGTAGTTCTAGGGGTAGTTTTTAATCTTGAAAAAACTTTTCCACCCTTCATAGCTGCATGCGTAGGAACAAGGGGTACAACTGCACGCAGGGATCTTTGATTTGGATTTTTTTTTCCAATTTTCAGCAGAATGGGGTCTGCCAATTGTGTTTACCTGACTGTGGTTTTAAAAGCTGCTTTGACAGCTTGAAGGTCATCAGCCAGACAGACTTCCAGCCATGTTTCAGCACCTCTCACTGGCATACTGCTTACTCAAAGGAGCTAAGACAGGGATGGGGACTGAGACCTTCACACTACACAGCAATCTCCTCCATTTCAATCAAATTATATTTGCATAAAGTATATAACAAAACCTGCAGAATCAACCACCTTTTCTGTAGTGTTCTGCATGTATGGATGAAGCATTGCACTGAACTTTGGCCATTTTCCATTTAGAAAGGCTTTAGCAATGCAAGACATACCGAGAACAACAGGTAGTATGGTAATCAGGAGGAAAAAGCTACATTATATCTGGGCTACATAATGCTTAAATAACAAGAATCCATGGCATCTTGAATTTGCAGCAATAAATCTCAAGCTGATTTTAAAAGGTTAGATATGTTATTATCCTGATTTTCAAAGAAAAAGTCCAAAGACTATAACCTAATCAGCAGAAACTGACTGTAAATTGCTTTGTCCTGTTCTACCCACTAACCTACAATGCTCCCTAAAGAGATTTGCCCTCTGTAACTTTTCATAGTATGTAACTACGGAGAGAGAGGACAATAATTTACTGAGGTGAGGAGTAGTGGCCAGCAACTTAACTGAAGGAAATTAAGCAGAATGTCGAGAAGCACTGCCTTACTCGGGGATCCAATCAAAACCAGAATGGCCGCTTTGAGGGACAGAGATATATTTCATGTCACGCTAACATGCAAATCTTTTGAGAAAAATCCTACTGTGTCCCTTGGATAGTGGACATATTTATCTGGATGCCATGTTACATCTCTGTTTTCTGCTTCTTGGAGGCATCTTTTCACTGGTACTTTGCACTGCTTTACAGGTGCTAGAGTCAGTTCCCTGGACGCACCAATTGTTTTACACATTTAAATATATGACCACTAAAACATTTACCATTATGTGGTGATGACAAGGAAAATAGAGGAAAAGTGATGCTTTTAAAAAGAGAGGTAGGAGAGCTTCCTCAGAGCTGATACAAAACTGAGGCTGATTAGAGGTAAACTAGTCTGAGTCCCAAGTCTGATCTTGTGTTAACTGATAACAGAGAACTCAAAGCTCCTGGTGCCAGCACTCTATGAACTCTCTGAAAAATGTTGATAAATGGCAGGAAGTTAATCTATGAAGAATGGGAGCCCCATACGTGGTTGATTACTTACCTTGATGTTTCTGACATGTGTTACCAAAAAGTCTGATGATGCAAAGGCAGGAATCAATAATAAAATACAAAGCAATAGATGGTTTTCCATTTTGGAAAAAAGTAAGGTTCCAATCTGAACGATACACATATATATATAATTCTTTGTTTACTGAGTGTTAATAAATAACCCAGTGTGAAAAGCGGGATTAAACATTAGGCATTTGAGAAAAATCAAATACTGAATTTTGAATTTGCATAATCTGCAGAATAATGTTACAGAATTTACCGACTATTTCAGCAATGTCTCCTCCATGTAATATCTCCAAACAGAAATTCAACAGCAATTTCTGTACAGGCAACTGAGATTGATCTCTGCTCCACTCACCTCTTTTCCAAATGAAAACCACCATATTTCTGCTACCTTCTTAAAGGCGGTCCCTGGCTCAAATTTATTGCAGCCATAACAGAGCTTGCAGTCTCTTAAACCCATTTATGCTCCTCTTCAAAAACCACCTCCGGTAATCCTGCGTATCACTCAGGTACCCGATTTAGGTAAGGCTATTTGACACGTGTCCTGACTAGTCCAGAAACTTTGTATTACATGCTTTCCTGTTCATCTTCATGGCTGAAACCCCGCTCCAGGGTCTTGCACAATCGATACCCATTCAGCCTGCTGCTGCAAGGCCCGTTTTCTTTATTTGTTATCTTGACACCGTTAGTTCTCTCTTCATCTTTTTAACTGGTTTCATCTCCTCTGTTGCGTGAAACACAAACTTTGAGGGCTGGGAGTTAAAAGCTCAGTGATAATAAAACATTGAAGTTTACGGGATTTGGGGTATTTTCTGTTTTTCCCGCAGTCGGCTTTCTGAGGTGTGCAGCGGCGTGACGGACACAGGAGGACAAATTCAGGGGCACCTTTTAAACCAGCCTGGAGCTTTTTAAACCAATTCTCTGCCCCATCCAAAGGTGACAGGAGGGCTCTGCAGAGCAGCTAGGCTCTGCCAGGCCTCCCCAGCCGTCTCATGCTCCTGGGCACACGGCAAGGTGGCGGGGCCCCTTGTAGTGCCATCCACAGGGCTGTCACCATGTCCCTGTCCCCACCCTTCCCGCGGGCTCAGCACAGGGGTCTCATGGAACGGCACGCCGAGAACCCTCGTCAGACACTGTTTTTGAGGGGACGGCTTTGTTTCTTAGGCCGTGACAAGGAGGAAAGCCACCCTCACGCCTCCCTCAGGCTCCCTGCCCACTCTTAACATGGCCGCCTCACCCGCTTCCAAAATGGCCGCCGCAGCGCCACGAAGCGGTCTCACCATAGAGACGTGCGGCGGCCCTCTCTGCACGCCGCTACGGCGTACTCTCTATGGCAGTGGGGAGCCGCGGGCATCTCTATGGCAGCGGCGGCCGCGGTGCCGGGCGGGTGGGCCCCGGGGGCGCCGGCCGCCGGGCACTGACCGGACCCGGGCGGCGGGAGGATGCCCCTGGCCGCCTACTGCTTCCTCCGAGCCGTGGGGAAGGGCAGCTACGGGGAGGTGAGCCTGGTGCGGCACCGGCAGGACAGCAAGCAGGTAGCGAGGGGCTGGGGGCAGGGGAATGGCCGTGGCCCGGTCTGGGGGTGCCGGTGGGGCCGTGGGCTGGTTGGGGGATACGGCCTGTGGCCCGGCCTTGGCCTGTGGCCCTGGCGACAGCCTCGGGCACGGGCAGGGCTGTGGCCTGGTGCCGGGGGGCAGCTGTGACCGTGACCTGGCGCTGAGGTGCGACTGCAGCCGCACGAGCGGGGCCGGCCCGGCCCGGCCCGTCGAGGTATTCCTGTGGTCCTCCCTTGTCTGTGAAGACTTTTATTAAAGGTGTGGAGAAGACTCTGTTTCTGCCCCTTTTAATCTCAGAAAAAAACCTAAACAAAGCCAAACCCCAAAATCCTCACTTTTTTTCTTTTTTTTTTTTTTTTTTTTTTTGCATTTAAATAAAACTGTTTCTTGGTTGGTTGGTTGGTTTGTTTGTTTGTTTTAATGTATAATTCCTGATTTTGGGGCAGAAAGCCTAGGTTTGGTAGTCCTTTGAGTGATGTGAAAGCACAGCCCGCTGACTCTCTTCAGCGGGAAGCAGAAGAGGTTGCTCTTGGCTTGGTACTGCTACTGCTCGTGTAGTCTCTTTACAACAGGCACGTGTGGTGGGGATAAAAATGATGGCAAGGATGGAAGAACCAGCTTCTGGTGTTGGCTGTCGCTGGCATCAGCGCTGCTGGAGGCAGATGGGCATTGTGTTTGCTGTATCGACTGCGGCAGAACCTGGCGAAGCTTTAGTTATGTCAGGGTTGAAGTGCCCTTTTTCTTTGCCTTTTTGTTGGAAACTTGAAATAATCTGTCTTGCCAGGCCAAACCAGATGCGTTTGATAGAAAATGCAAGAGGAGAGTAAAGAAATGGGGATAGAAGAGATCCACAGAGCAGTACTGCAGAAACCTTGGTTGTGAGCCTTATGCCCAGGATTTGACTAGAGATGACGGGAGAAGTGTTTGTGCCCAGTGGTGATTAGAAGGTTAGATTTCTGGATGAAGGCATGGAAGAGGCTAGAATCCAAAGGCGAGTCCCTACAACCTGTGGATTGTGAACCTGTGCAGCAATGGCAGCACTTGTTCCCTCCAGGACAGTCACCACAGTGCATAGTCCAATGTCCGCAAAGAGTTGCTAACCTCGCTGTCCTAAAAGTAAACAGTGCATTGAGGTGACTTTCAACCCTCTATAGGTCCTTGGGTTTCACCTCTTTGTTGTGCTGCTGATCATTAACATTGGCAAGAGTCTTGCTTCCTTATCATTGTTATTTTGTCTTAAATGTTTGATGCGTTTTACTGTGTCTTATCTTTTGTCAACTTTTGTAAACTTTCTTCTGTACCAGGATGATCGGGATTTTTTGTTTTGGCTTTGACATAGTGATGCATGTTCTGTGAAAGAAATTTTATTTAAGCGTGTTTGCTGTTAACTGAATGCTGTTTTCTTCTGGGGACGGTCAAGTGGATCCAAATGTTTAAAACAAACAAAAAAATTAATCCAATTTGTGCACAATTTGGTATCAAATAAAGCGGAAGAGCATTGCAATAGACTTAATGGGAATCTTGGCAGGATAACATGCTCATTAAACCAAATATAACCAGTGCCAGCTTTAAAGTTAGGCTATATACATGCTTTTTGCATTTTGGTTGTATATCATCTAAAGACAAAGGCTGATATAAAGCTAAAAGCTTTTGGTTTCCATGCGTGAAGATAAGTTGTAGTTGGCTTGTCACATAGAACACAGTCATTACAGCATTTCTATTTTATTTTAAACTTAGATGATGCTGTACATAATTGGTTTTGTTATATTCCTCTTGGGAGCTGTGATTCATCACAGGTTGTGAGAATTTAGGAGCTTGTCTAATATCCAGCAGAATTCTGAAACACAAAATTATGAGGTACTGTTGATTTCTGCATAATTGGTTCCCTTGTTATACAGGGGGCAGTCTTCCTCAGCACTAATTAAATGTGCTGGATTAAATTAATAGGGCCAGCCTGGGAAGTAGTCCTAGGCAATTGCCAAGGACACTGAAATTGAGTAAGTAAAAATTTTTTTAGCTATTCCGATTTAAAAGCTTTCAGGTAGGAGGGGGATCAAGTGTACACCATGGCAGGATTGTTCCATGGAAAGCTGATGCCCTAAAAGTGATTACCACAAAATTTACGTAAGGAAGGGGGCCAGGTCAGACCTAAATGTCGGTACTGTGTATGGTGAATGTATGCTGTGGATTTTATTGTCCCATTTTCAGCTTCAATTATATTTTTGCTAGAACCTGAAATTCCTTAGAAATACTATTGACGTAGTACATGTTAGGGAAGTAGATAACAGCTTTCATATGTAGTTGTAAAAAAAATCTAAGCCCATCTTAATACAGAATAAAAGAAATTTAGGAATGAACTAATACCTGTTGGCTCTTTCAGTATAAAAGTCTTTACCTGCTTGTAATAGTTCATTTCTTCTTGAATAAGTTTAAGCCTGCATATGCAGAAATGCATAAATGTAACAGATAGTCTTAAGGCAAGTTTAAAAAAAAAAAAAAGACAAATTATATCTGCTTTCAGGTTTTTGAGATAGTATTTTTTTCAACGTGCCCCTAACTGTACCAGTCCTCCTGCTACATCTCTACTTGCTACATTTCTTTCCCTGATAGAAGCTCTTTTTCCTACTCTCCCATGTTTCACCGTTTTGTAGACTTTTTGTACAAAGCAATTAATCCCAGGTCAGTTCTGCCTTGGGGCTCTTCTGCCAGGTACAAGTTTTTAAAGAAAAGAATGAACAGCCATAAAAAGCTCAGCAGCATTAGAGCACAATTGAGTAAACTGGATACTGGAGAACAATTAAGTAAGCTGGATACCCACAAGTCCATGGGGCCTGATGGGATGCACCCGCGAGTGCTGAGGGAGCTGGCAGAAGTCATTGCTGGGCCACTCTCCATCATCTTTGAAAGGTCCTGGAGAACAGGGGAGGTGCCTGAGGACTGGAGGAAGGCCAATGTCGCTCCAGTCTTCAAAAAGGGCAAGAAGAATGACCCGGAAAACTACAGGCCAGTCTTCACCTCCATCCCTGGAAAGATGATGGAACAGCTCGTTCTGGGTGTCATCTCCAAGCATCTGGAGGAAAAGGAGGTTATCAGAAGTAGTCAACATGGACTCACCAAGGGGAAGTCATGTCTGACTAATCTGATGGCCTTCTATGATGGCGTGACTGGATGGGTGGATGAGGGGAGGGCAGTGGATGTTGTCTACCTGGACTTCAGCATGGCTTTCGACACTGTCTCCCACATCATCCTCGCAGGCAAGCTTAGGAAGTGTGGGTTGGATGAGTGGACAGTGGGGTGGATTGAACAGTGGCTGAACGATAGAGCTCAGAGGGTTGTGGTCAGTGGTGCAGAGTCCAGTTGGAAGCCAGTAACAAGTGGTGTCCCTCAGGGGTCAGTACTGGGTCCAGTCCTGTTCATCATATTCATCAATGACCTGGATGAAGGGATAGAGTGTACCCTCAGCCAGTTTGCTGATGACACAAAACTGGGAGGGGTGGCTGACATGCCGGAAGGCTGTGCCACCATACAGCGTGACCTGGACAGGCTGGAGAGTTGGGCAGAGAAAAACCTGATGAGGTTCAACAAAGGCAAGTGTAGGGTACTGCATCTGGGGAGGAATAACCCCATGCATCAGTACAGGTTGGGGGCTGACCTCCTGGAGAGCAGCTCTGTGGAAAGGGACCTGGGAGTCCTGGTGGACAACAGGGTGACCATGAGCCAGCAATGTGCCCTGGTGGCCAAGAAGGCCAATGGCATCCTGGGGTGTATCAAGAAGAGTGTGGCCAGCAGGGCGAGGGAGGTCATCCTCCCCCTCTGCTCTGCCCTGGTGAGGCCGCATCTGGAGCACCGTGTCCAGTTCTGGGCTCCCCGGGTCAGGAAGGACAGGGAACTGCTGGAGAGGGTCCAGCAAAGAGCTACAAAGATGATTAGGGGACTGGAGCATCTTTCTTATGAGGAAAGGCTCAGGGACTTGGGGCTTTTTAGTCTGGAGAAAAGAAGACTCAGGGGAGATCTTATCAATACTTATAAATACTTAAGGGGAGAGTGCCAGGGAGATGAGAAGAGTCTTTTTTCAGTTGTGCCCAGTGATAGGACAAGAGGTAACGGGCACAAACTGGGACATGGGAAGTTCCATCTTAACATGAGGAGGGACTTCTTTCCTTTGAGGGTGGCAGAGCAGTGGCACAGCTGCCCAGAGAGGTGGGGGAGTCTCCCACACTGGAGACATTCAAAACCCGCCTGGACGCCGTCCTGTGCCACTGCTGGAGGGGACCCTGCTGTGGCAGGGGGGTTGGACTTAGATGACCTCCAGAGGTCCCTTCCAACCCTGACGATACTGTGATACTGTGATTATTTTGCGCGTTCAGGAATTCAGCTCTATGAGGTATTTCTTGTGAATATGACAATGGGGAATTTGTAACGTGAGCCTTAAAACTGAGATTTTTAACAACTCTTTTGGTCTTCAAATGTGGGAGCTAAGTTTGCTGAAGTTGTGAGATGTTATTTCTTGAGTTTCTCTTTTTTTTACATAGATCGTATGTTTTATTTCTGAAGAAGTGAAAGAAAAAAGTCCACTTTTCTTTAAAATAAAATGAAAGGAGTTGGGTTTGGTTTTCTAGCAGAGAAGAGCAAAATAGGTCTAACCAGATGACTTTTATTCTAGACATCTGTTGTCATTTTTTTGCATGTGACTTTATACTTTCCTTAATGTTATATTTTTGAAGTTACTATTGAAATGGCCTGTTTTGAGAGTAACTGTGATGCACAAACAAGTATTTCAGGCTTAAGAGTGAATGATAGACACACATTTAAAATGAGAGTGGGGAAAAAAATGATGAATGTGAACATTAATCAAAAGAAAGCAAGACTCCACAAAATTCCTGTGCAGAGTTTTATTCAGGTGGATGAATAGAATAGCCACACCTGTCCCATTTTTATGGCATAGTAGTAGAAATGATGTATAACTTCTAGACAAACTGCAGTCTCCATACAGAATAACGTGTGCCGATTTCAAATACTGTATTTCCTTTAGACTTGGTGAATTCCCTAGGGCTTGTGCATAGTTACTTTCATCTCTCATGATACACCTTGCAATTTCTTTTACAGTATGTCATCAAAAAGTTAAACCTTAAAAATGCTTCCAACCGAGAGAGGAAAGCAGCAGAGCAAGAGGCACAGTTGTTATCCCAGTTGAAACACCCGAACATAGTCACCTACAGAGAGTCCTGGCAGGGGGAAGACGGCCTCTTATATATTGTGATGGGCTTCTGCGAGGGAGGAGATCTGTATCACAAACTTAAAGAGCAGAAGGGCAAACTTTTGCCTGAGAATCAGGTGGTGGAGTGGTTTGTCCAGATTGCCATGGCACTGCAGGTAAAATAAAGTATAACTTTGTCACCTTCAGATACAGATTTGATTTGGCCCTTTCTGAATTTAAAAATTCCACGGTTAGGCTGCAGGCTTTGAATGTCGGTTAGCATCTAAATACAATAGTTATTAGTACATTTAAAATGTTCACAGGTCATTGCAGTCAAATTAACTATTTTAGGTAAGAAGTTGCTGTCATATTTTGTGTCTATGCCTCTGTATCGCAGTAGGCAGTGGTGACCTCCAGGGTGTTTGCAATTCTAGTCTGAAATACTTCTCTGGTTTGATTAAATTTACAAAATAGATTTTATTTAACAAAAAAAAGAGAGAGTATTTCAGAAGCATTTTGTGTTCTGTGGTTTTGCTGGTGTTTTTAATTGTAAATTTAGATTACTAATTTATAATTTCTATTAAATCTTATCTCACTGGGGAAATTTAGTAATTGGAGGTTATCAAACTTTAAAGACAATTGTTATAGTAATAAAGACCAGATATAAATGTTAACCCTAAGAAATTGGACAGAAAATTCTGTCTTAAAGTTGCCTGTTGTGATCAGACATATGCAAGTCTACAGTACCGCCTGTTCTTGTTTATTATGAGGGTAATTTCTTCCCTGTTTACACAAAGCTCACATTGTATTTTCCACTGAAATTTTATACTTAAGACTAAGAAATGATTGTCAAGAAATGGACTTTCTACTGGCTTGTTAGAGCCCCACAGGGAGATTTCGCTAAAGCAGTGCCCAGTTGTGCGTCTGTATCAGTCATTCTTAATGTTAATTCACTAGGACTGTCTTTAGCAGGGGCACTCCTGACTTTGATAGTGATGTACGTGCCTTTCTACGTTTGTATATTCCCTCTTTGGCTTGTGTACTGGGATTTTACTTTTCAGTGTAGAAGAACCAATTAGGAGTTACTTAACTCGATTTATATGTTTTTTTCCCCCCCCCAGTATTTACATGAAAAGCACATTCTGCACAGAGACCTTAAAACTCAAAATGTTTTTCTGACACGAACAAACATAATCAAAGTGGGTGACCTGGGAATAGCCAGAGTGTTGGAAAACCAGTATGACATGGCCAGCACTCTCATAGGCACTCCGTACTACATGAGCCCTGAACTCTTTTCTAACAAACCCTACAACTACAAGGTACAGTATGTTAATGCAAATGTTGTTTCTGCTTTGTTAAACAACTCATTTTGTTTGTCTGAGAGCTTTACAGTCTTATTTATTGTTTTTAATTTCTTATTGCTTCCAACTCTTTTTAGTGTGCCCATAGTCCAAACAAAAAAATAGGGCAGAGATTTGCAGGGACGTTTGTTTCTGGAACTGTGTTGGCTGCAGTAGGTGGGAATTCATAGTGTGTGATGAGTTATCAGAGCCAAGGTGTTCAGCGGGCTGCCTATGTCTATCGCAGCATGCCAATGTAAATGAAAATATCACTCTGTGTTAGATAGCTGCATTTTCTAAATTTATTATCTAACAAGACAGGAAGCTTTATACTCAAAAGTCTGTATTAGACATAACAGCAGCATTAAAAAAAAAGGAGATTTTAAGTAGAGAAATAAGCAGTGTTGCTGTGAATTTAAAATATAACAAAATAAAGCAAACGTGCTCTTGTATACCTGTTCAGCTCTTGCTGCAAACCACACGCACCATAAATGGGAGTATCTACAATGAGCAAGAGCTGAGGGGAAACTGTGTGTCTAATGAAAAATCAAATGATTTTCACTTGCCGGTTAGAACCAATGGTGTACTTAAAAAGAAAACAAGAAACCCCCACCTTACGAACAGCAACTTTCTACACTTCTTTTCAGGAAAATCTGGTGATATTTGGAAGAAAATAATTCAGCTGATCCAAATTAAAAATAAGAGTGAGACTGAAACCAAGAGTTGGCAATGCAGTTTGGTCTTAATGAGTTTACTGTCATTAAAGGCCTCTTTGAAAGCAGGTGACTAAGCCTGGAGTTAAACTTCTACAGTTAATGAAAAGTTCCCAAAACTTTTTTTTTTTTCCCTTTTTTCAGTCTGATGTTTGGGCATTAGGCTGCTGCGTTTATGAAATGGCTACACTGAAACATGCCTTCAACGCTAAAGACATGAACTCTTTGGTTTATCGAATTATTGAAGGAAAGGTAAAAACTTCTAAAATCTTTTTATCTGTGCTTGGATTTTCTGTCTAGAACTTGAGATTATCTTTTCCAATCAGAAATATTGCATGGAGTTAAAAATATTTTGCATGTTATATGCATCATCATGGATGTTGCAAGACTGGTATTTCATGACACTATGTGATGTAATATCTGACCCAGTGAGTTATTAATTTGTAGATATTGCTAGAGTTTTAAGAGGACTTACTTTCTTAATTTGCTTCTGGTTTAAACATTGTGCAAAGAATTAAATTACTACCCATATGATGCCATTTTTGTATTAGGTAAGACTAGTTTATTTAAGTATCTGTCTTGCTTTGGCTTGTAATGAAGCTAATATGGTTTTATTTTATATAATTTTTTAAGCCTATTCACAGAACTTTAATGGCTGATATTAATAAAAAATGACGAACAGTTCTTAGACAAAGCACTTAGAATTTCTGTATTCTGTTTGATCTTAAGCACTTGGGTAACTTTCAGCATATGAAGAATGCAAAGTATGTAGCTGAATATAACTGTCATACATAAATAATCTAGCGGTAGACCCTATTGACAGATATATTAAATAATGTCAGACTTGTCTTTCCTTTTACAGTTGCCGCCCATGCCAAAGGATTACAGCCCACAGTTAGTAGAAATAATACGAACTATGCTCAGTAAAAAACCTGAGGAAAGACCTAGTGTGAAAAGTATACTACGGCAGCCATATATCAAGCACCAAATTTCTTTGTTTTTGGAAGCCACGAAGGCGTAAGATATTTTCAATTGAGTGATTCTGTGCAAAATACTCATTTTACTGTGGTCTTTGTTTTACAACTTTTCCTGTTTTTTTTGTAGCAGGGTAAAATTAGTTCTGTTATGTGCAGTTACAAAGCATATTGACGTATAAGTTTTAGATTCTTTGAGAAGTAGGCGGAAATTAGAATGGAAACTAGTTTTTTTTCTGCAAATGCAGAATAAAACTGTGTGATGGTTGGGATTGCATGGCTTATTCAGAGAGTTAAAAAAAAAAAAGCACCACCAGTATTTTCAAGGAAGTGATAAGAAATATAAATCTTTCCATATGGTTCTGTATGGCCATTTATCAGCTGAGAGTTATACTACCAGGTTCCTTTTGATATTCGCTGATGTAATTATTTTACTTTGTTAGGTTTCATCAATTATTTTACTGTTTCCAGATAGGACTGATCTTGGTGCTATGCAGAATAAGTGTACATTGCTGGCAGAGTCTGAATGGTGTTTTTAAGCTCATTTTATAGAGATGAAAATGAGTATGTTGTGCACAGTCTGTTGAAAAAGCCCATTGTCTTATACTGTCTGTATGTAAGCTGTTTAGTGGAGTGAATTTATTTTAATTAATGTAATCTAAAGAAATATCTTAAGGTCTTGTTGATGGTGATTGAATGAGCAACTTCTATTTTCTTTACAGGAAAGCAGCCAGAAGTCATAAGAAAACAGTGAATTCTAAACCTAAAGATCCTTGTTCTGTGGTCTCAGTAAAGAGTGAATCTCATGTTACACACCAAAACCACTCCTTTGAGCAAGCCAGGAAATACAGAGTTGTGAGATATATTTTTTTTTTTTCTTTTTAAAACAAAACAAAACCCACTTGTTTCTTGTACAGAAAAAACTCAGTTTTATAAGAAGTGCCTTGAGCATTCGTGAGAGCATAGATCTGATTCCTAGCAACGTGTAAAATTCATAGTAAGGAAGGAATTGTGTTTAGGCAAGAGTGGAAGTAAATAAACAGCTGTGGATCAGTAAAACTAATTGCAATGTCTTAACTGTAAGATGTTAACTTAACAACGTCCATTTTTTCATTTGTGGTCACTGTGAATTACTCATGGAGTATTGGAGGTCAAGTATTTTTTCAAATATTTGATGACAAGTGGTAATAATTTTTAAATGTATGTTTTTGACTGGAAAAAAATAATTATAGGTACAACCAAAAATTGTTTATTGTTGGAATTCTTTCCAGTGGTTAGAACAAATCTTTTGTAATGGTTGATTTTGTGCATGTTTTTTATTTTCTATAATGAGTCTGCTATTGTGGGTTTAAGGTTTCAGTGCTGAAGTACTGAATGGATATGGTGTAGTACATCTTAAAAACTGTTGGTAGTTGCTGGCTCCTCCCTTATGGAAGAGCCAAGGGAGTACAACTTTTCTTTCATGGTCCTGGTGAAAAGTAGGTGTACAGTATGTGTATAAGCCAATGCCTGAAAGATGTAATTTGCCAGGTGTCTCTTTAAAAATGTATCTCTTTAAAATGAGGGTTGCAGCTTTTTTTGAGGCTCTTAATCTGTAATTGATCATAATTTTGGTATGTTAATGATTTTGTGTCATGGTTTAACCCCAGCTGGCAGCTAGAACCACGCAGCTACCCGCTCACTCCCCCTAGTTGTGATGGGGGAGAGAATCGGAAGAGTAAATGAGAAAAAACTCATGGGTTGAGAATGAAGACAGTTTAATAGGTAGAGCAAAAGCCATGCAAGCAAAGCAAAACAAGGAATTCATTCACTGCTTCCCACTGGCAGGCAGGTCTCCAGCTATCTCCAGGAAAGCAGAGCTTCATCACACGTAATGATTACTTGGGAAGACAAACGCCGTAACTCCAAACATGTCCTCCTCCTTCCCCAGCTTTATATACTGAGCATGATGTCACATGCTATGGAGTACTCCTTTGGTCAGTTGGGGTCAGCTGTCTCAGCTGTGTCCCCTCCCAAGTTCTGGTGCCCTCCCAGTCTGCTCACTGGCAGGGCAGCACGAGGAGCAGAAAAGGCCTTGATTGTTTAACAACCACCAACACCACCATTGTGCTATCAACACTCTTTCTCATCCCAAATCCAACACATAGCACTACACCAGCTGCTAGCAAGAAAATTAACTCCATCCTAGCTGAAACCATGACATTTTCCTTCGGTGCTTGGAGTATTCTTCCACGTGTGCGTAATACCCAAAAGGTAATTAATTTTTTTCTCTTCCTTTTAATTCTAGAATGAAGAAGACTGCATTATCAAATGCAAAGCCACCAAATTTTGTCCCTCAGAGAAACCAGCTGTTGAGTTGGAAAGAAAACCAAGTAATAATGATTTGAACAGCCTGGGAGACTCCTTAGCTACAGTTAGTGAAGTGAATATTGATATCTTACCGTCTGAAAAGATGAAGTACAGAAGTGAGAAGTGTGGCGGTGATCATGCTCCAGAGAATAATGAAGCAAAATATTTAAATGTTCCAGAGAATTCTAAAATAACATCCAGTAGCCCACCAATTAAGGAAGATGGACTACAGCAAAGGGCAAAGCAAGCTTTTAAAGCTGAAAATGTTGAATCTAAGCAGTATTCTGTTGATGCTATAGAAGAAGATAGTGACACTTTGAAACTCCTGCAGCCTATATCAAAAGACCAAAAGCAAACCGACGTGGTAATGCATTTATACTTACTTGAAATAAACTTTGAAATAGATTTAACAAATGGCCAGCTCTTAAAATTTAGAGAGCTCCTGCACATGTTTTTCTGTCAAAGTAGGATGCTACTGATGCAATTACTGAGATGCTTAAGTAGTTAGAAGCCTTGGCTTCAGATTTGCAAAGGCAACATGGTGAAGTAGTTTTAGGCTTGCACCTAGATGATGGAAATTCTATTTTTACAGGGAACAACAATTTTCTTTTCCAACTGAGAAGAGAGATACTAAGAATAGTTTTGTGACTTCTTTGTTCTATGTTCTAAATAGGCTTGGCTAATACTGAGTTGGTTCTGATTTGGATGTGGGAGCTAATAGGTGATGATTGTCTTTTCATTGCATTTTGGTCTACAATGAGTTTTTCATACACACTTTTCTAGTGAGAAATCATTATATATTGTAGAGCTTGGATTCTACTGAAAAACTGCTAGCACCGTTTGTTCCTGTTCTGGTTCAAGTAAGTGTCCTTCTTTGAAGGTTTAGTAGCTTAAAAACTCTGATACAGCAGGTATTTTTTCTAACCATCTATCGGGTAAGAGTTTATTGTGGTTGTAACTGTGATATATTGAGGTGGATGCAGTCCAAATAGTAAAGTGGCCTGTGTTGATTTTTTTTAATAAGTGTGTATGTGTAAATCTGGAAATGGCATGTCTACATTTTTAAAAAATACTTTTACTTATTAGGATGATGTCTGTCATGGTGCTTCAGGAGATGCACAGGAAAAAATTACCTCCCGCTTGCAACCTCATAGTTCTGTCAGTGAACCCTCTCTCTCACGGCAGCGACGGCAGAAGAAAAGAGAGATAGCTGAAGTCTGTTCAGAGAAGGTACAGATACTAAAAAAATAATTCTTCTGTTTCCTTTAAGACTCCTGCATTTTTTACTCCTTTTAAAAAATAGGTCCCATTTTTAAAGGGTAGGGTTTTTTATGGTATTCTTGTTTCATGTGTATCTGTATAATTGCATTGGGAACAAAATGCAGAATACTCGAGGTGTCCTTTAGAAGCAGTCTGTGTAAATCTTTGAAAATCTCCATAATCCTCACAGGTGTGAGGTGCATGTGCCAGGTGGGTGCAAGGAAAGGCAGAGAACTGCGGGCTTTGCTTTTGGTGTGCTACAGTCTTTCTTCCATCAGTCAACTTCCATCAGGGCTTCTCACTGTTTGTGACTACAAAAGATATACCAGTCCTTTTTCTGACTGTTGTGGATAAGGCCACTTGCAGCAGATAGTAGATTGCTAGTAGTTTAGAACAGACACGTGTAATGGCTGCCCTCAGCGTATGAGCGTGAACTCTAGGCACGCACATAAGATGGGGCTCCTGTCGGTGCTTCTGCACTGTGGCAGAGATTTCTTTGGGGAAAGGCACTGTCTGTTTGACGGTGGAGAAGAGGGTGATTGGTTTTCAGTATGAGATCTTATTTTTCTCTTGGATTTTGCTATTTGAGGGTGGGGACAGTTGTTGCAAAAGCATTGGCTGAAGAATAGTCTGGGGGTTGCGGGCAAGATGTAGAGATGGAGGGAAGGGAGGTGGATGCAAGCAGAGGTGTGGAGAGGGAGGGATGAAGTTGGGAGATGTGAAGAGGTTACAGTAGGATCCAAAACCTCTGGCATCCAGCCTTACCATGCAATAATGTCTTCTAGATTGCGGAGTACTTTAACTTTTAATGAAAAAGGTATAAATTCTTGCTCCCTTCTCTTTCAAGTTCAGAGCAGCTGCTCCTCGGCCTTTACCTTTTCCTTCTGAAGTGGACACAAAGACAACACAGAGGTGTGCAGAGCACCGTGGTGCTGAAGTCTCTGAATCTGTAAATAGCACCAAAACCAGTCAAGTTGCCTTTTCAAAGGTTAGTGCTGAATACTGTGTGACCTTATGTTTGTCTCTTGTTCCTTCTGAGCAGTTTGTTCTCCGAGTGTATGCACAGTGAGTAAAGAAATGTATAGTAGCTTCCTACCTAATGAAAGTCCTCTCAAGCACCTGGTCAGTGCGGGATGAGAAGTTGCCTTGCTGAACCAGGGAAGTCAGAAGCTTCTTTTCTAGAGCGTGTGTTAGTCTCATTGACCAGGACTGTTTTGCAGTAAATAACTAAGCATTTTGTTAAATTATCAGGCGGTCTACTCTAATAGCTCTCTCTTCCATGTCAGTTGAAAAAGTTTTCTTGCTTTATAGGTGATTAGATAACAAAAGCCACTGTGACGAGTGCTAATTAATAACAAATTAACTTCTTTTGAAGGAGCGGCCCTTGTCAGCAAGAGAACGAAGGAGGCTGAAACAGTCTCGGGAGGAGATGTTTTCTTCTGGTAATTTTTATGTTTGCATGTTAACATTCTTTGTGTAAGTACGCCAATATCTTCTTCGTGAAGAAATTATAACTTGCTGTCTGTTCTTCACTAACACCTTCAGAAAGATGCACTAAGGGTTTAGTTCTGTGTTAAATAAAAATTTCTGTTAACACATCTATATTTTTCTGCTTCTTACTTCATTATGTTCAATTGTGTTTAGTGGTGACAACTTGTCTTTGAAATGTACACGAAGCGCAGAACATACACCTTTCAGATAGGAGCTTCAGTGTTTTCTCTTAGCAGAATATCTACCTGCCTGTCTTCTGCAAGGTGATAGACTTTTTCTTGCATGAGCATGAAACTCATTCAAAATACATGCAGCCAAGTTGTAAATATTGTAAAAATGTCATCCTTCCAGTGATTCCAGCAAGACGAACGTCAAATAGTGCAGTAGTTGAAGCACAATCACATATGGAAAATCATGTTAAAGTTGCTCAGTCCTCATCAGATCCCAGTATTTCTCAGGTAAACTGGGGTCATCTGCTTTTGAAATATTTAAATGCAGGCATAATTTGGGAAGAAAATTATAGTTAAAAAAACTATGTACGGAAGAAACTCTCAGCCAGTAGGAGTGCACAGTTCTCTGTAGATTGCTTTATAAGTCCTGGGCTAGAGCACAGATATCTAATCCACCTTTTGGTTTGAGTAGACCAGTTTAAAATTCCAGGCTCACTGTGCGTTTTCACGCCGCTTGTCAGAGATGAAGACTAGGGATCTCTTACTGATTGTTATGGGCTCTCTAAATTGCAGTGTTTATTTGATTTTGGAAGGGAAGAACTTTATCCTGTATGTTTTAGTTATAGATGAATAGTCTGCTTTAAATTTCTATTAAAAACACACTATCTTTAGCCTGGTACATTTAATTTTGCTTTGGTTGTGGTGTGTGAACTTTTTTTTTTTTTTTTTTAATCTGCAGTCATGTTAAGTGCATGCGTTTATGTGCTGGCAAAAAGGAATAGTTGCTAGATAAAAAGTTAATAGTTTCTGTTAACATTCTCTTCCTTGTCTAATTAGAAAGGTTTTTTTAAGATCTTAAACATACATTGGACAAAATCTTCTGCAACATCAGTAGAACATTATTAGTACAAATAAATGCAAAAGAGTAACTGTGAAGAAATTTTAGTCTGAAATTTCAAAGTGTAGGCACTCTTTTCCTCAGCCCAGCACTTGTGTGGAAGGTGTTTTGCATGTGTTACCCTATGTGTGTATGCTTATAACTGGTATATAAATGCAAAAACTTCACCTGCATTCACAAACTGAGATTACGTAAGGTTAGTACACACTAGTTGTGTGTGCATATGCTAGTGATGGTTTTGCATATTGTGCTGTGCGCTGAACACAAGGCTGTAGAGACACAAGTGGTTAGTGTCTCATATTTTAGGGAACGCTGGGAACTTACTGAACTGATAAAAATGTATTTAAATATTATTTTTAAATGTGTATTAAAGACCAATAGATGGGCTAAGGGTAATGACTTTGTCAGTTCTTAGCCAACTGTATTATAAGCATACATGATCTAATTGTTTCTAGTAGAGGCACTTGGTGAGGCATTTATAGTGGTTAAAACTGCACGACTGAGATGTAATGCTAGTTAAATAAGCATTTCATAAAGTATGTCCTGTGTATTAGCTTGTATTTAGAGCCAGAGGTTACACCTTTTAAATATTATCAAGCTGAGTCTGTTGAAATAGGTTTTTTCTGTGTAAGAACAGTAATCATGCCATATTGATAAATTACTTTTGACTATTAGAATTTTTGTCATTTATTCCCTCTTCGCTTAGAGAAAGAGAGTAACCCGTTGCCTGTCTGATGATGAGTTAAGCTCTTCCACAAGCTCTACAGATAAGTCTGATGGCGATTCCAAGGAGAAGTAGGTATTTTGTTTAATACTGTGCAAGAGTTTTCACTGCTATGTTGGAACTTGACTTGGAGTGGAAAAAAATGGCAGGAATTGCTTTCACACTTTATTTCTACGTAGTGAGTGACTGAAGAAGTATGTGATGCATAAAGAAAACGAACTCCATTTAACTGTTGCCCCTCTGACTATGAACTTTGCATGCTGAGCTTTCTGGGACATGTGATTGTGTACCTCTGCTTTTTGTCAACTATAGCTTCCCAGCAAACCAGTCTTCCAGCACCAAAGGACATACACTGTCAGGATTCAATAAAAGCATGAGTTTAAAGGTGCCAGTATGCTTCCTTTCCACTGTGAATGAGGCAGAATTTATTTCTGATTTTGTTGGTGTAAGCAGCTTTTCAACAAATGTTATTTGTTGCATTACCACGGGTACAGCTACATAGGTAACAGTAGCCAACAGGACTGCGAATTGTTGCTAGGTGAGCGGGCTCTGAGCCTTTGTTAGCGATAATGTTGCTACTGATAAAACTGTGCCTCAAGAAGTAATTTAACATGGAATACTTAGCAAACCTTACTAAAATTACTGAAAGTCCTCTGAATACAAGGTGTGGAAGTTGGATAACGAATGGTGACTGAGTTACATCTTATTTCTCCTCTATTAGAAAAAGCAATATGAATGAAATGAATGACTTGGTGCAGCTAATGACACAAACACTGAAAATGGACTCTAAGGAGAACTCTGAATACTGTGTAACCTCCACTCCAGCCCCAGAGTTTAAACTTCATAGAAAATACCGAGACACTTTGATTTTGCATGGAAAATTACCTGATGAATCAGAGGAATTAAAATTTGAAGAGATTCCTTCAGGTCTGTTGCTCTGTTATTGTGTTAAATGAATGGTTGTCAGCTGTTAATAACCAAAGAAAACCTGCTGGTGCGCAACAGAAGAAAATCCACTCTTATTTCTTTGCAAGTCTCAACAATGCTTACAGAAGTAAACATGTTTCTAAATAATTTTGTGTGCAAAACTACTCTAGTTGTGGTTTACTTGCCAGTGAAAGGTATGTGCCATCGATCTGTGTAATTATTAATGAAGAGAGAAAGCTGGTCTGCAATATGATTTTTCCCCATGTGACTTAGAAGCTTCCAAAATGAACAGTTGGAGTATTTTGAAATAAGATTTTTAAGGCATTCAAATGACCTGATGGCTGTAAAGCTTTGTGAATTATGGATAAAGCTGAAAATGTACACAAAGCATTAAACACAGTGGCATTTTGTATGTGTATAGAAGTTCATCCTCATTGCAGAATTTGGGCAAGCTTATTTTTCCTGGATACGGGTGCAAGAATCTAATAACCAGACCTTAAATATGAGAAGTTTAGACCTTAAGTATGTATACATATTCCAAAAAGCAAGAAAAAATTGTATTTGCTGTGGCTGCACTTACTATACAACAAGTGAAAAAGCTGAGGGTAGGTTTTGGAAGTCTCAGACCTTCTTATGCTTGTTGTTTTAAATTATAAGGATTCTACTTGTAACTTAGTCTGTTGATAGGCAAAGCAATGGGAGAACACCGTTAAGTTGATTCTGCATGGCTAAAGTAAAATACATTGAGAGAGTTTTTCTCTAAACAGATATGACAGAATGTTGAAGATACAAATTTCAGTGTTTGGGTTTTCTTTTTCCTGTCTGTTTTTCCTACTCTTTAAGTATTGTATAGGGAGATCCTCTAGCTATTTACTTACTACCATTTGGGATGACAGGGCTACTGCATTTCTAAGCTGAAACTTATTTTAATTAGATCAGATTTATTTTTTTTTATCCATCCTATGAAAGGAGCGTTGATTTCCGTGATTCAAAGAGCAAGCTAGTGTTCTCAGTTCCGTTCCTAATGGAGGCCTCCCCTTATAAAATGACTCTCATGTTGGCAGCTTCAGCTCAAAGGCTGTTGAGACAAAGAGGCAGATGGCAGAAATGATGCCATTAGTGCTTTACAGTGATTAAACATTTTTTACACTTGCAGTAAGTACAAGTGATTGAATTAAAATATTTGGGTGGTGGTGTAGTATTAGAAAATGGTACTTTTCATTCCAATAATGTTTCTGATATAGTATGCGGGAACAACCTGAAACGAAGTTACGGGGACCTAATTGTGCAAACTGCGTCTGCATTGACTTTGTACTGTTCTGTGCCTTAAGAGTTAGCATCTGAGCGCTTCTGATGCACCATGTATGTGTGATTATTCTGGCTAGCCAGTTCAGATAAACCGTTATTTCATGCAAATGGTCAGCTGGAATTCTGTGGTAATACTTACAGTCATCCCATATTCTTCTTCTGCATAGAATATGAAAATTGACTATTCTAAAAGTAATTATTACTGCATTGATTGTTTTTATTTTTTTTAATAGATATGTTATCAGTTCCTGACAAGATTAGGAGAATGGTTGAAATCCTGAGATCTGATGTGGTGCAAGGATTGGGAGTGAAACTTCTTGAGAAGGTGTACAGCATCATGGAGGAAGATGACGAAGTGAAAAGAGAGGTGAATGTCTTTCATAATAAAATTGTTTAATTTCTTTATAAACCTAGATAAATGAGCAAGGTCTTTACTCCTCCCCCCCTTTTTTAGATATTGATATAGTGGTGCAAACCGTGATTCTAAAAAGTATTTATGTACTCATTGGCAGGCAAGGGCCTAAGTATAGTGTCACTTTCAATCTTGAAAAAGTTTGAGTCTGAACATAGACTATGTTCAACATCAGAAACCATAGGAGCTTTAGAATTGTGCCATGGTCCTTGAGTTTGTGGAAGATGCAAGGAATGCAAATAATTTTACTCTATGGTGTTTCTCCAATAATAATTTCTTTTGACCTGTAATTTTTTGCCTTCACATTGCTCGCCTTGTGCCCCTTATGTCCAAAGTGAGAAACACTTTAATGTCTATTCCTAACAGAGGTCAGTGAGCAATACCTCCCAGGTCATTTGATTCAAAACTTGGTTACAAATAAAATACTGCATGGGTGAGTATAACCTCTGAAGATTTGATTCATATTTTAAATTGTCAGGTGGGATTTGGAGCTCTCTTGCCTTCAGACAACAAAGACTTCCATGTTTCATCCCTCCCATCTATGATTTCAAATGTCACATGCTGCTTTTAGTTGAGTGCTTTGGTATTTTTTTTTTGTTAATATTTTGGTAATTCCTACTTCTGTCAATGTCATTAAATTTTTGTGGGTGTTTTCTTTTGTGTGTTTTACATAGCTGCAGTTGCGGGAGCATATGGCAGACAAGTATGCAAGTTACGGTGCGAAGGTACGCCATCTGAAATTTCTTGAAGAAAATGTGAAGTTCTGACCAGAACTTTTTCCTTAGAGAAAAGGACCGGTTTATAGCTCAGTTAATAGATTGGACCAGCTTACAAAGCATGTTTATCCATTGACCTCCTTTGGTGGAATAAGGACTTGAACTTGCAAAAAACGTTATAGTTTGTAGTAATATTTTTCATGTTAAAATGTGAACCAGGCTATCACTTTCTCAGAAGAGAAACTGTTTAGTTTAGATTATATTCTCTTAATGAAACTTTTAAAAGTTGCTTTTTATAGATGCAAAGAGGGACAGATACCGAGTTTTGTATACAAAGGAGTGTCAAAAAAAAAGATGTTTTGGTTTGAATTTCTCATAGCAAAAGGTTTTTGGTATGGTCACATACTAAATATGGTAACGAAATCTATGCCAAGGTTATGGTGTGATAGGCTATAAGCTATTACGTCAAATAGTTGTCAAAATTTAGCAGGGAGAAACAATAATTTTTGTAGCACCAAAAGCCCTCCGGGTTCTGTAAATTGCCAAGTTAAAGTGCTAAAGGGGGCGGCCGTACTGCTTTTAAGCAGAGCCTTTGCTTTTGTGTCTTATTGCTAAGGCAATAACCAAGGTGGTGGAAAGTATTTGGTAACTGGATAAAATAAGTCTGAAAATGTTTGGAAGGAACTCAGCCATGGTTACCATGGTCCCAGCAGCAGAAATCCCTTTGCCTTACAAATACTAATTCCGTTTAGGAATGAGAGTGCCCAAGACCAAGGTCACTTAGAGAAATAGGTGTCTTAGCTTTTCCCTTTCTCTGCATCTAGATTGTGTTGCTACACGTGCCCAGGCATTGTCATGTACCATCGCTATAGAAAAAGTTCTTTTTAAAGGATAAAGAAGTCAAAAGGGAATTGAATTTGTACAATAAAATTTTAAATGCACAACCTGTCTCTTTCCCTGCCTCTAGCTTAAATATTGTAACCTCCAGCACCTATGAGGGAGATTAATGTGACAGTAGTAAAAAAGTGCAATACCTATGGATCCTGCTGCCTCTCAGATACCAGATGCTCAAGTTAAAAGGTTTCAAGAGCTATTGTATTATGCAAAGTCAAGATGTTACTTTCTCTACCCAGGCAAATTTATTTTAAACAAAAAAGATGCCACTCTGCATGTTCTCCTAGAACACTTTCTAGTTCTTAGCATTTTTCAGAACTGTGGAGTATGTACAGTTTTACAGTACTTGTTACAACCTGACACTACTGCTAGCTTGTTTTACACACTGTTAGAAATATTTTAGTAAAAGTCCAACTGTATATTATGTTCTAGGCTATGGCAACAGCATAACTAGACTTGATTTGCTGTGTTCCTTTTTAGTAAAGTAGAGTAAGAGAGAACCTCCAGTAGCCTTCTAAAGTTAATGCCCCCACCTCTTCCTTCCCAGTGACTTCACTGAAACTTCAAAGCCTTCATGCTCTCTGCAGATCTTGGTGTACTCATGGTAGTATACATAGTAGTAAGAAAGAAAACAAACATTAAGCCAAAAAGTATCTCCCACTGGAAATGCATTTAAAAAAAATTTAACAAAGTAACAGCATGAAGAAACACATTTTTTAGCTTTTAGCATGTCTCTTGGGCTTTCTGTCTGCTGGCTTCTTTTCATCTGTTCCCGACTCTTGGACAGGTAGCCACTTCAGAGGATTGCGGCGATACATAGGCCACGGAGGGAGTGTTAGCTTAAAGAAAAGGAATGAAGTCAGAACGTGTAAATCAAGATGCTAGATAAGTGTTTTGTACAGCTTGTTAGGAAAATCTCATTCCCTAACTATTGTACCAACTGGTCAATTTCATACTATAAAGATATACGTATACTGCATAGTCATGCTTAAGTAAGCGTGACTAAAGGACCCCCAGCTTGTTGCCAAGAAGAGAAGGAGGACAGCACTCACCCTGAAAAAAAAACCACCATACCCCTGGACTACTACCGGGATAACACCGGCATCCCAGCCCCTCTTAACACCTCTGTGAAAGCCACCCATTATCTGGCATTAGAGATAAGCAAGACCAACTCCACGGATGTTTAGATCAAGAAAGAACTAGATGGATGATGATGCCATAGAATTATAGTTGCTTTTCAAAACAGTAGCGTGTGTGTGTTAAGTAGTGATTGGTCAAATCGTGTTGCATCTGAACACTTGAAAGGTGTAAGAACCATGTGTATAACCGCACTGGGCGTGCCCCAATTGGAACAGGATGCCTCATGTGCACGAATAAGGAATTACTCTTGTAATTCTCTACTTTAGGTCCTAGCCTCTCTCAGTTGGCATGGGCCAGCTGCAGAATTCTTGTGACGAGCTACTACTCCACAGATAGCCTTATTGTCCTTTGTGTTATCAATGCTATCAGCTTTAAAAGTAACATTTAATTGAAATGAAAAACTAATTCGAAAGCAGTATTAAATTGCAGTGTGCTCTAAAATCTTACTAGCATTTGAGAAAAGGCACTTACTGGCTTGTAAAGCACTATCAAAAAAAGTACAGATATGTAATAACAATCTGAATTACATTGCAAACATTTGTCTGTGCTGACAGCCCCTTAATTTAACGATTATTTCAGGTTAAATAGTGCATGTATTTTCTGGTTTAGGGAAGAAAATTCTTACCAAACACGACAAAGCAAATCCAGCCATAACTATGTAGACAGTCCATCCAAACTGTTCAGTGACGTATCCGTAGATGAAACCAATTATCTGAAAAAAAAAAAAAATCAAACTTTAAACAAACAAAAACATTTCTTATGCCATGGTTAAGCTGGGGGGCAGGCAAGTGAAGTTAAGTAGAAGAATACATTTTTTTCAAAAGCACAGTTCATACATCTTTCTAACCTTATTTTCAAAATTGTAAGCCAATAATTAAAAGATTGAAAGAAGAAAAGTCTTAAACCATAACAGCCCTTCTGATTTTGTCTAAAGCTTTTAATGATGCAGATAAGCCAAACAAGCAGAAAAAAACCCCCTTGTTTGTAAGATCAGAAAACAAAATAAAGTCCTTTATGTTACCACCCATGGTTCTAGTATACTTACAGCAGAGACAAGAATGATTCCTTGAAAAATCTGTTCTGCTAATTTTTGGCCCTTGTAGTCCTGTGAAAAGATATATTTTTTTTTGTCAGTTACCCAAAACACAAACCTACCAGTTAAACTGTTTCAGGTTAGAGCCTACAGTCAGTCTGACCACAGGTTCTTAGCTTTTTTTGTTTAACTTTCAAACCAGACTGGAATTATTTTTCTTACAGTGTCTGGATTTAAAGTGTAAAAGAATTAAGCTCGTAATTAATTCCCCTTAACACCTCCCCTACAATCTTGACCACATCATCTAACACTAAAAGCACTGTCTGTTCAGGGCAAGTAATGCAAGTTGAAGATATCACGGTAGTGAGCTTAATATCTATCACTAGGTAAAAGCTGTAAGACCACAAAAGAGAGTACATGCTTGAGAGGCTATGACATGTCACCTGCGTTTCAGTGACTTTAGAAAATGTGGCTCTCGATGGAGAAGGCTTTGCCTTCTGGCAAAGCTACACAGCGCAGGCAGCAAAGCAGAGGGGGGTTTCCGTTGCAGAGCTGTGCGTTACCTTCACTTTGCAGCCGGTTAAAGCTCCACTTTTCAGACCAAAATTCGCCGAAGCACCACCCCCCAGCCCCAACGGCAGTTCCTCAGGCGCAGGTGCCGACACCGCGCGGAGGAAGGAGAACGCCACCACCCGCAGGCAGCGACAAGGGGACGCGGGCCCGGGCGCGGCCGGGCCTCCCGCGGCGGCTGCCCTACCATCTGCGTGGGGATGGAGCGGAAGATGTTCAGCATGGCGGCGGCGGAGAGCGGCGCCTCGCAATCACAGTCCTGCTCCTCCTCGTAGTCGGAGCCCCGCGGCGGCTGCCAGCTGCCCGCGTCGCCCTGTGAGGCGGAGGCGGCGGGCCGGCCCGGCGGGTACCGCTGCTGAGCGCGACGCCCACCCCGGTGAAGCGAGACCGGAAAGCGGCTGCTGAGGTGGCCGGAAACACGCCCCCTTCGCTCCGCCCCGTCCTCCATCAGTCTGAGGTGGCGGCCGTCAGCTGCCTCAGCCGACGGCTCCGCGCTGCCGCTGCCCCTGCCCCGGGGCTGGGCCCGGGCCCGGGCCTCAGCCTCCCCTGCGCCCTCGTTGCTAACGGCCGGTGCGGTGCGGCGCGGCGCGGTGCAGGACGCCATCTCCCCGGCAACGGCAGCTTCGCTCCTCAGGACCCCGACTTGAGGGGCCTTCAGCCGGCAGGTGCGAGGCCCTGCGGAGGTCGCCTGCCCGGAATCGGTGCTGACTTTGGTAGCCTGCGGGTGGCCTTTCTCGCCCAAGGCTCGAGCTCTGCTCGCGAAGTCGTCGGTAGCTGCCGCAGTCCCGCTAGTGCAGCGGGGCGGGCGCGGCGCGGCCTTCGCGCCCGGCGGTTATCAGGCAGCGCGGCGGACACCCGCGGCCCGTTGGGCTGCTGGTGGGGGTGGCGGTGGCCGCGCGGGCGGCGCGCGCTGCCGAGGTGGCAGTTGGCGGCGGCGCGAGCGGACGGTGAGGGGAATAGCGGGAGGTGAGGAGAGGTGTCTCGGCGGAGGAGAGCTGCGCCCGGCCCGGCCCGGCCCGGTCCTGCCGGCCTCGGAGCGGGGCTCCTGGGGCCCCCGCGCGGGCCGCGGAGGAAGAGCTGCGCGGGAGCCCCGCCGAGGCGGCGGCCCGAGGGAGCGCGGTTTGCGCCGCTGCTGGGCCGTGCGGCTGGAGGAGCAGGCGGTGAAACAGGGCGGGGGGTCGTGTGCCCAGCTTCGTGTGTGGAAACCGCGGCGCCGGAGCCGCTGGCATTGCCGGCAGTGTTAGCGAGCAGCGGGTGTTGGAGTATTTTAGCGTGGGGTTGTGTTTGCGCTGGCGGTGATTTTTGGAGGAGGCAGTCTGTAAGTGCTTTTGGCGCAGGCTGCTGTGGCGACGCGGAAGGGCAGGAACGGCGCGTACGTGCGGGCACCCCCAGCATCGCTGCCGCAGGGCCCGCGGGGCACTGCAGCGTACCCCGTGCCCATGAGAAGCCGTGCGTCGCACTCCTGCGAACTAGGGCTGCCCGTCCTCACCCCCTTCGGTAGTGCTGTAGAGGCGTGTTTTAGTATAGAACTGTCTCCGTTTCTTGAGCCTTGCATGTCGTTATGGTGCGAGTGCTGTCTGTGTGCTACTTGAGAGCTACTTTACGCTCCAGGGTGCGTAGTTCTTGTTCTCGTTTCACAGCCACTGGTGCTGTTAAGTAATGAGTGCGTGTGTTTGAATTGCATACCGAAATTGCAGCATTGCTTTGAGGGTGCGTTCTTATCCCCTTCTATAACATGATGGTAATATCTTATTTTAAGCTTTTGAGATCTTTTTTTTGTGTGTGTGTGATGATGCTTCAGCTGATATTCTGTTATATTTTATTTAGAGACTTTCATGGTTTTGAAAGTGTATAACACTATTTGTTAAAATCTTATCAACACTGTGTCCTTCTAAAATCTTGCAGTTAGTTAAGTACGGAAAGAAATGTATAATCATTTGCCTTATTGCTGGGATGCTTCCAGTTCAGATAGTTAAATAAATTGGTTCAACAGTAAAGGCCCCCCCCCCATACATAACCTTCCAGATTCTCTCCAGATCACTTTTGACTGGCAGAACAGAGGAGTTTGGATTTGGGTGGTGGGGTTTTTTTTCTGTCAGTGAAGTGGCAAAATCTGTCTCTCCCATTTCATCTCCGAGTTCTTCTTTAGATACGTCATTGTAGGTACATACTCAGTTATTAAAGCGTGACATATGGTTTTATGTTTTTAAGAGAAGGAAACATTTGCTGCAATCAGGAGCTATTTTGATGCTCCCAGTGATAGTGTGCTACGTCTTGTGTAGGCAAGCAGTGGAAGTAGGAAGTGACTGACATATTTTTTTTCTCTTGCAGGTTTGCAGGAAGCTTATGCTAATAAATAAAATAACAAGAGAAAAATGACATTAAGGAAAGGTATGTGTGTGTGTGTCTAATTTTTAAAAAATCTCTTTTGTAGTTTTCTGAGTTTCCCAGTCTTTTTCTGGTTATATTGATAAACTTCTTTCTTTTAAATTTTCAGTGAACATTTCCATCCTTATAGTGGCTGTTGTCATATTTTTGTTGGTTCTTCATCATAACTTCCTAGGCCTCAGTGACTTTTTGAAACGGGAATTGTCAGGTATGTTGGTTTTCTGGGTTTGGTGGTTTTTTTTAGATTAGTGGGAAACCACGTGGTCTGGCCAGAGAGAAACCACCATGATGCTGGAATAATGTGTATGGTAGTGATCAATCATTAGTATAACAAGAAACATTTCTTGTACTCTTTTATGAAAACATCTTTTCCTTTTCTCATACCCAAGAAACTTTAGCTTGGTGGGCTTGTCTGTTCTTGCTGGCCTGTCACTTTTCTCTGACAGGAAGCCAGGTGAGATAGCAGTAAGGGTTCCTTTTGGCTTTAAAAGCCATTGAGATACGATTCAGTTTGCTTAGCAAAGCCTTTTCATTTTTGGGAGTCCGCTTTTAAGAACCACTCATGGTCCTACAGAGCCTCTGCATGTCCCTATAAGCTGCCAAGTCCCAGTTTGCCATTTCTGGGACCAGTTGCTCCTGGGTAGCAGTTGTACAGGTGCTGCCCAGCAGCAGTTGAATTAGGAGCCTGACAGGCCTTAAGCAGGAATCAGCTGAAATCAAAGCTGTTGAGCTCTGTCGTCAGAAAAAGGCACACGAAAGCAGAAGCCCAGCTTTGTGAACAGCAAAATATTGCCCACAAACTGCCAAGTCCCTGTTTGCTATGTTGCTCAAATTACCTAAAATTATCTAATATGTGATAGTCTAGATCATCTGAGAAGTACCGGTGGTGTTATAAAAAGTGTGGGTTGTGGGGAATTTGCCAGCTTTTACAGGTGATGTGGTCTAGTCATAAATTTCAACGCTGATCTCCCATTTTCCTGCACACTATGAGTATAAACTCTTGTTGTTTCAGTTTAGATAGTGTAGTGTGATTTGTGATGCCTGGAATAAATGCGGGCTGTACTTAATACCTTGATCCTCGGTGGGAAAATATTTGCAACAGCAACAGTGACTAATTTAGAATTTCTTTTTTCGTCATTGGTTCCTACCTAAGGGGAAAAGAAAGTAGAAAAAAGAGAGAGAAGGGTGATGTGGAGAAGACTAAAGGTGGTTAGGGTAAATGGGAGAGGGAAGTTATAGACATGGCAGAGGGGACCAAAGGTAAGTGCAGCCTACTGTAGTTTAAGCCTCACTTTAGTGCCTTGTGCTGTGTGTGAATATGTACAGTTAAATATATGTAGTTTATTTGTAAGTGTGATGTTTTCCTGTTCGTTAACGAGGGCAGGTGCTGTATTTTCAGTGTTTGATACTGGCAAACTGTAATCCACACCAACTGAGACATCCAAGTGTTTGCATAGTAGAAATGATTAAAGATGTGGGGAATTTTAGTGTGGTAATAATGTCTGTTTCATTTGCATAAAACAAGTATGTGATGCCATTTGTTCTCCACAGATTCAAATCCATTAGGACTTCAGCCTATTGATTTCATACCTGCAGTTCCCCAGAGGCTGGCAGATGAAAGGAATGATAAGGAGATTTCTGTGGTCATTGCAGCGTCAGATGAGAGGCTTGGGGGTGCAATTGCAGCAATGAACAGTATTTACCGTAACACCAGATCCAACGTGGTTTTCCATATTGTTACTTTGAATGATACTGTGGATCACTTGAGGTAATGATCTCTTCACTGGATTCCCACAATACTGCAAAATTTGAGTATCTCTGAGAAGAGAAAGAGATGACTTTCCCTGGAACTGCGCTCCTCGAACTTGTTTGCAGTTCTATCTGCTGCTGCTTATTGCAGCTTCGTGACAAGGCTGCTGTGGCGAGTCCTGCAGTCATTCCTTCTGGTAATGTTTCAGGGATGGGAAAGAGCCATCTTTTCCAGTGGGGTTATATCCAACGAGTGGGGTTGGAGTTTGTTGGTGGAGGGGTTGTAAAAGTTACTTCCTACATTTCATCTAAGCAATTCAAATGCTAGCAATTAAGTTTCTCCATTTTTGTAGATTGTTCTCTGATCCTTTTATTTTTACCCACATTCGTTCATGCTGATATTTTTGAAGAACCTGTGATAACAGGACCATATATTCCTAATAAACTACGAAGCAGCTTCCTACCTTTGATGGGTCCCAGTGTGTAGTATGCTGATAGTGGGCATGCCCCTGCAGTCATGCAGGACACCACCGCCGTCAGCCATAGATTACATTCTATCTGTGTGTTGGATAGGGAAGCGAGTGCCCAGATCAAGATCTGTGTCACTGTCAATTGGATCTCTTGCTTTTCATTTGATTTTTGTCTTGTTTAACAAGATCTGTGCCTTTCTTCTGTTTGCAGGCTGTGGCTGAGTAACACTGCTCTGAAAAATTTGAGATACCGAATTTTGGATTTTGACCCTCGTGTCTTAGAAGGGAAAGTACAAGTGGATTCTCAAAAGGCAGACACCTTAAAACCAGTGAGGATGATGTTGATTACTGTTTGCGATTATTAGTTAGTAACAATATCTTTTGATACTGGCTTTTGAACACAACTAGAGATCAAAATCAAATCTGTTAGCATAGGAGCAATCTTTTATAATCAAATTCCTAAATTTTAGTAAGAATAAATTTCCAGATAGTGAGAGGTGGATTTGAATATCTACATATGCGTGCCTATTGTAATTTTTTTGCTCCTAGCTACGGTGAAACACAGCAGCTTGTATGTCAAGCGTGCTAACACCTCGGAGATACTGCAGATATATGTGGAGACATAAGAAATTCTAATATAGACCAGTTTTAAAAGTAGTTTATCAATGAACAAATTCATAGCAAACCAGGAATTGATGGAACCTGTTTATTTTAAATAACTTATAGGATATTACTGCCTATTTTACTAGATAGAAGTTGTCTTGGATATAAGTGCCAGGACTGTCAGTTAATTTCACGTTTATTTGGACGATTTTTCATTTAATTCTTCACTTCTCTTGCTTTCTTGTTTTCACAGTTAACCTTTGCAAGATTCTACTTGCCCAATTTGGTACCTCATGCAGAGAAGGCCATCTATGTGGATGATGATATAATAGTGCAAGGTATGGGACCTTTTCTTAACCTTTTGCCACTGGCCTTATGCTGAGGTCGGTATGCCGTCTCTTAGAGGAACCAAACACTTCTACTTCAAGGAAAGGTGTAAAAACTTTGTAACTGTGGATGAATTGCATTAAACTGAGTGGTTTTATCTGCTCTAGCAATGGACTGAACAAAAAGCCACTCAGTGCTTAATCAGGATTGCTTTTAATTTTTCTGTGCTTACTTCCATTTTTCAGATGATATTCTTGAACTTTACAACACTCCATTGAAACCCGGACATGCAGCTGCATTTTCAGATGATTGTGACTCAACCACGAATAAAGTTGCTGTCCGTGGAGCTGGCAATCAGGTTAGTTTTATTCTGATTCAGTGATAACAATACTATAGATCCCAGGCTTTGGAATCAGGCACTCGGTTTTAATGTTCTTGCAGGTTGACTTCCAAATGCAGTGAACCTAAAAGTGTGACTGTCCCTACGCAAATCAATTTACTCTGATGTTTGTGTTACAAATGACACCTGCAGTTTCTGTTTAAGCACAGTAAAAGCACTTTGAATCTCTTTCCAGTGAGAGCAATTCCCAGTGTGGTACAGCAGGAGGTCTTAGAACATCAGAGGGAGCATTTTTCATTTGTGAGTGTATAAAAAGTACTTTTTCTCGGAGTGGTACCATATTAATAATATGGTATTATTATGACCATGCAGCATTCCTTAAAATATGTAGTTTATATAATCATATCCTTAAAATGTTAAACTTAAGCTTTCTTGCTCTTGTGTTAAAGGAAGGGGTATTTGCTTTAACAACTTCAAGTTATGCTTGTCTGTTGGAAGTTGAGCAAAATTTTTCCTTAAATAGTAATTTGACCATATTTTAAGCTAATTTCTACTCTCTTTTTTTCCAGTATAATTACATTGGGTATCTAGATTACAAAAAAGAAACCATCCGAAAGCTTGCTATGAAAGCCAACACCTGCTCTTTCAATCCAGGAGTTTTTGTTGCCAATTTGACAGAATGGAAATTGCAGAACATCACTAAGCAATTGGAGAAGTGGATGGCACTTAATGTAGCGTAAGTATCTCCAAGCTGGGGGCGACAGCGGGTCAGGGATTGGGTTATGGTGATGGCATTTAACTGTTAAATGAAGGGCTGTGTATGTCTCTGTGGATTCCTGTCATACAGCTGCAAGTGAAAAATCAACCGATTTAGGGCCACACAAGCATCCTTTCCCAACTTCCTTGTATCTTCTCTTCCAGAGAGGAACTTTACAGTAGGACTCTGGCTGGCAGCATCACGACACCTCCACTGCTAATTGTATTTTACAAGCAACATTCCAGTATTGATCCCATGTGGAATGTCCGGCATCTCGGTATGTATGAAACATTTGTGATACTGCTTCCCCAGTGTGTTTTTCCAGGTCTGTAGCTGGACACCTAGTTGATGATCCATCAAATAGATCTTTTCTTCCCCTATTTTATACCTTGTTCTTTAAGAAACGCTGCTTTGCAATACCATCTTGGGGCTTGTGGGCCTGATCCTTCATGTTCTTTTTCGAACTGCCAGGGGGATAGTTCTTTAATTGACTTACACTCAAATTACTTCTCATTTTCCTTGTCTTTTTCCACATATATATTGTATCTGAAGTGAGGTGTTTCCTCCAAGATTGTTGAGAGGAACACATATTCATATCTGTTCTGCTACTGGTGAAACCGTAATGCTGGGAGAGCGTTCTTCGGTTTTGTTTCCAATGAACAATACATAGGCTGCTGAATACGTCTGGGTATTAAGGGGGTTTTGTAGAACTTGAAAGTTAAGGCAATGCATTAAAATAAATACTCAGACAGATCAAAGTGGCATTCACTTGCACCTGATTATGTTTTTCACTTTGTTCTGATTTCTGCCTCCTGTATCACCTCTTTCCTCCATAAATGACAAGATTTCCTGTGTTAAAATCCTTTGTTTTGAAGTTAAAATTTTGCATGTTGGTGTTTCTGCTGCCTTTACTTCAGGCACTAATGCTTCTTTTCCAATAAAAGGGTCTAGCGCTGGAAAAAGGTACTCTCCTCAGTTTGTGAAAGCTGCCAAGCTGCTGCATTGGAATGGACATTTCAAACCATGGGGAAGAACAGCTTCATATGCTGAAGTCTGGGAGAAGTGGTATATCCCTGACCCTACAGGCAAGTTCAGCCTGATCCGCAGACATTCAGAAGCCTATGAAGCAAAGTAGAGTCGATTTTAATAACTGATGGCATTTTCTCAGGAAACTTCTGGAGCCAAGCAGAACTTTTGTTCAGCCAACTTGTATTACAGAGCAGTCCTTGCCTTCTGGAGCACAAGATGATGCGCTTATTCAGGTGCAGTTCTGAAATGCACAGGTCCAAAGGAGACTCACTTCACTTGTGTGACCGAAGATGCTACTCCAGCAGCACAATAAAAAGCAAGGAAGGCTCTCCACAAACTAGCATTTTTGTTAGTTCATTTGTCTTGTGTGTTCTGCTCTTTACTACAAGTCTTCTAGAAGAGGATCGTTGTGTCAGCTACAGAACAAAACAGTTTCTCAGAACAAGATATAACTTCAGCTGGTGCTTTCACCATGCAAATCTTGCACAGCAATGTACTGTAATTAAGAGCTGCTTGGGTTTTGTTCTGGTGGTTTTGGTTATTTTGTTTTGTTTTCTTATCCTGTGAAAGTTTCAACAACCCTTTCCTGCATGAAATCTCCTCCCAACCATTTCTGTGTAAGTCTTGCAGAATTCTGCAAAATTGAGTCTTGTTTTTTTAAAAGATGATTTTTTCAAGTATTATTTCACTATGCAAAGCGGTTTTAACTGCCAGTGAACACTAAAACATTTTTTGTAAAGTAATGGAGAAAACCTTATTGAAAAATAAAAGCTAATTTTACCATGTTGACTCAAGCCTCAGGTAAATGGCAATCATTCTAGTCTTGATCTGAAAGATGAAGTGTGTTTCTTTTGTACTTTACTTAAATACAGTAACAAGTGATTGAAAACTAAAGTCAGTTGATCTCATCTTTGCAAAAGCAATCTTATCCTAAATTGTGCAAAATGTTTATTTTGGGGATCAGGCTGTATGAATTACAGATTAATTTTGTTATTGTTAACTTTCTCATAGTTCTCTCAGTGAGCATGGCTCTGCTATAGAAGGTTTTCCAACCATGCCTTTCCCAGTCTGGCCCTTTAAACTCCTCAAGCGAGATTCCTGTGCCCTTTTGCAGCTGGCTGCCCATCGCCTTTTATATAGTTAAGTTGTTGGTTTTTGTGTTTTTTTTTTTAATAGTTGTAGTGTTAAGTTTGAGTAGTGGTTATTATTAGCTGATATATCCCAGAAGCTATTGCAGAGTATTCCATTTAATACAGGTTTGAACTCAAGTTGTCATTTTTATTCAATAATACTGTGTGTGAACAGTCCTCAGTGTACGATGTTTAGATAAAAGGCTTTGTGTTAATGCAGGGATGAGCTCAGTGTTGCGTGGTCTGAGATACAGGGCAGCACAGAGCTAAAGGGCTCGTTCATGTGTATGAATATGGTTTTAGCACTGCTTTATAACGTAAAAGGATTTCCAACTGCTTGACTCATTGCAGTTACTGCCTATAGTTCTGTTTCTGTCGTGGGTGCTGGTCTGTGGTTTGTTACCTATTGTTTCTTTTCCGGGGTTTTGATGAACAAGAACTATTCTTGTCCTTGAAGTGGTTAGGAGTGATGAAGTAAGTTCAGTTACTAAACTTTGAAAGATTGTACTAGATCAGCTGATGCCAGCTTAATTCTGATGACCAGGCTGTGTTTTAGCAGCCTTAAACAAACTGCACGTTTGTCTGCACTTGACACTTTTTTAAGCTGCCTAAGAGGACTGTGCCTCAACATACATCTAGGGAAAATACAACTACCTATTAAAGAAAAGAATACAGAAATCAGATCTTTCAAGTCAATAGGAAGAAAACAGGTGCTTCATGTCAGATGTTTATTCTAAATGCTCTATTTCATTGAGCAGCTGCAGTGCTGCTTGGTAATTCCCTTAGTACCCCAGTTCTGCTATAGGCTGAGTGCAGTAACAGGGCAGTGTTTTGCTTTCTAGTTAGCAGTTGTTACCGTGTATAATAGGTGTCTTCAGGAAATACATCTCTTGTTCAAAAGCACCGTAAGAACAAGAGGCTTGTTCTCCAGTGAAGACAGATAACCAATATCATAATCTCAGTTACCTTTCCCAGTGCTTAGATAAAATACCTTATGTCTAGCTGAAATAAGTAGCATTTTCCACCCAACCTTTACATATGAAAATTCTGCAAGTTTTGCAAAAGTATACTGAAAACTTACTGACTTAAGTCATGCTGTAGAGGTATAGTCTCTGTAATCCTCTAAGAAAAACAACTAAATTTTATGGAGGCAGGATGAAAACTTACATTGAAATTTAATTGCTTGACCATGACTGAAATTAAACATTTACCATTGTTTTTTAAAGAAGAAGACAAAGGGTTTATCCTTTTGAAACATCTTTTTATAAGGCAAAGTGAACAGACTCACTCAATCTATTAAGAATTTTTTAAAATAGGCTTTTTTTTAATACAGGAAATAAAGTTTAGGACTTAAAGCTGAATAGTTAGTTTGCTAGACTTGTATAAAATCTGGAACAATCATGAGAGATGCAATATTATATACATTATTTGACACAGTAATAACTGTGAATCTTTGCAGCAGCTCTGGTATGCAGCATTCCTCCAATTTTTGCCACAAAACAAGCCTTCATGACTGTTCTGAAAGCCAGTAATAAGTGTCTCCAAATGGTGTCTTCACACATAATTCATTACACATAGTCTGTATTAAAATCATAGGCATCATCTTCATCTGCCGTCTTATCCAAGCTGAGCGATAGTGAATTGGAATGTTCGCTTTCTGAGAAAAGAAAACGATGTGTTAGTTGAAACTAATGCAAGTGCTAGAGTACTAGAGACTCTAGACTTCAAGACGGGTTTTTTAATACAGACCTGCTCTCTGCTTTTCTGAATTTGCAAGACTTGTTTGTCGTTTTCCAAGCTTTGCTTTCCTGGTGACCTGAACTTTGCTTTCCTACAAGTCAGAGAGGTCAGACGTATGTGTTTATTCCAACATCGATAATGAAGTCTGTCATGCAAATGAAACCTAACAGAGACTGATGATAGTGTGGATGTCCCCTTGCATAGCTGGTCAGGAACACACTGCCTTAGATCATTAGAATGTTGTTTCCTTAATTTTGCAAAAAGCCCAACCCTTATCTCCAGGAGATGATTACTTTGATTTTTGATGAAGCTTTTTGATTACTCCTGGTGGCTACACATTCTGTTTGCAGCAGGATACTGACTGGGTACAGGTAGAAGAAGCCTAATTAAACACTGATTTACCTCTTTGACATCCATTTCTTCTTCCACATCGTCTTGATCATCATCATCACTTTCTGTGAGATCCTCCTCTTCTTCCTCCCCCTCCTTGCTTGTTTCCAAGTTTTCCCACTCTGATGCTTCCTCTGTAACTTTGTTTTCCTCTATTGTCCCGTTTGTCATACCAGCTGACTGGAAAATTATGCTGCTTGCTGGACTTGGGTATTTTAAAGCTGGGAAAAACATAGGAAGTGTCTGTTAAGTCACTGTCAGACAGCACCAGATGCTATGCCATTTTAGGTCAGGGCTAGAAAAAGACAGTTCTGCCCCTCCCTTCCACAATAACTCCCACATAAGCAGGTAGAACAAAGGACAATTCTCCGAGAATAGCTTTCTCTGAGGCATCTACAGAAGACTGCTAGGAGCTGAAAGACTTGGATTTGAGTATAGATGTTACTAAGTAAAATGTATTTTGTTGGCCTAATGAGCCAGTGTTTATGTGCTCTTTAACATTCCTTCCCCCTGTTTCCTATTTAGGAGGGTTAGGTCAGATGAGCAGAAACTAAGAACTAGCAGGGGTAATTTGTGTTAAGACAGCACACAGATGCACTGCACTGTTCTGTTGCATCAGAATCCATTTCTCTCCTAAAAGGTTCATATTCACTGCATATTGGCAAAGCTATCCTATAAACCCCAGGTGGACTTCCATTTAAGATCTCCCATTAAAGCTACTACTACCACTCTTCATGGTAGCAGTGTGTTACAGTAACAGTCCTACCTTGAACAGTGTTGTTGTTTTCTTCTTCTAGGTTCTTCAAATTAAAGCAGTCCTGCATTTCAGCTATTTTATCTTCTGTAAGATAAGGTGGCAGTGTCTGAGATCCTGGAGGTTGTGAATGGTACCTTATTTTAGCTCTGGGAAAATAAAATATCAGCATTAAAAAACAACCAAAGATAACACAGTTAAATCACTGTATTTAAAAATAAAACCCAGAGCAAAAACCTCTCAAACTCCTCAACCTAACTACTTGTTTATTATCATCTGTTTAACAGCAGTTAAATAGCTATTTAGATTTGACTCTGCAGTTGTCAATAACAGTATTAAGTGTATAGCCCACTCCTGAGAGGAAAAAGAAATGGCATGCTTTGTCACCACAAATCATCTGCCTGTAAAATGAGCTGTAAAAGCAGCTGAACCACTTGAGCAAGGGAAAGTCACTCAGTTACTGAGTTAGTTATTCCCACCCTCAGAATATAGGAACCACTATAAATTTCCACAGAAAATTTGCCATATCATTTCCTGCCTGTAGAAGAGGACTACACGGACTCGGTATTTGAAAGGAAGGCAAATTCCCCTAACAGAGTTATACCAGAAGTCAGCAAACTGGCTATAGAGTAATGCGCAACACGCTTTGAACCTATGTATCCTTCACTACTTTAGAAAGTTATCCATGGATGGCATTCTCTAAATCTGATAGCCAGTCCAACTCTTTACCAAAGGAAAACGTGAGAAAGAAAGGAAAATGGGGAAAAAAAACAAACCAGCCTCTCCTTTCTAAGTACTTCTCAGGACTAAGAGCTTCTGCTGTGCTGGATCAACAACGTGAGAAAGGTGAGCAGCATAAAGCAAAATTCATAGCATACGTACCCTGTCCAGTCACAAAGTAGCATTTTAGCTATATTCTCTACGTCAGGAACACCTCCCTTTTTCAGCATACCCCTTTTCTGAGCGAGTAAAGTTAAAAACTCCTCAGTGTTCCTGAAATCTGGGATACTATAGTGCATCATTACCTAGTGCAAAAGAAAATGGTGCATTCAGAACTTTTCTTTTAGTTTTAGGAATAAAAAGCAAATCAAATCGGGTTACAATGAGGAGGAACAAGTATGTGAAGAGCTGTTTTCCATGTGGGACTAAACATTACAAAGCAAAATGCCTACTTCATCAACAAATTCATCTGCCATTCACCCATAGTAGATAGAGGATGTATAGAGACAGCACGCTGGTTTGTGAAAAAACAGTTATCACAGAACTGAACGGGAATTAGCCTTAGGTGAATCTACTTGAAACTAGAGTGAAATCAGAGTTGGATCTGAGGTCTTCACTGTAATAATAGGAAGCAGTCAGAATATCTTCATTTTTCACTCTGTGATGCTGTGATGAGATCTTAAAAGCAGGGTTTTTTAAAAACCAGAAAAGTTACTGGTAAAACACTCCGGCTGACAGGATTGTGGCATGCTGTTTCTGTCTCCCATTTACAAGGATGAAAGACCACACTTAGTGTTGGACACACTAGCCAAAGTTTGCCACTCTGTATGGTCAGGAGAAAGTAGTGCAAAAGCTACCAGAACTAGTTGAAGTGAAACGAACTTTTGTTATTGGCCTAAGAAACCGACAGAGAAGTCAAATGCAGTGAGAGATGTGGAAAAAGATGGAGCTCACCTGCTGTTTACTGCAGTGATTTAGAATGGCATCTACTCCTTCGAGCACATCTGCTGAGCCTGATTCTTCAGTGTCTATGATACTTCTCAAGGCCAGAGCCAGGGCACTGTTAGAAGGATCTGCAATTATACTTGGACTGTCCAACATCTTTGTCTGTTTATCAATGTGCACAATTTGCATGGACCTATTCAGAGAGAAATGCACTGTGAGTAGATAAAGGTAATCAACTGGCAAAGGACTGGTAGTAGTGAGGGATGCAAGACACAAAGCTCAGTGTTGGACTGAATGCACTTCATACAGAGTCAGTTCCAGTGTTTTCTCATCATATGCTTTGCGTAGGACAGAAATCTAAATGTACAAAAAAGAGCAATCCTATAACTATTCTCTGTTCTCTCATGACAGCTTGCATCACACAGATCAGTATCTTTCATCCTTGCAAATTGAAATGTGCGTTTAAAACTGCACACAGGGGCATACTTCGCCCTTAATGGATGGAAATTGTACACAAACAAGGTAATCAGAATACAACAACAAACAGGGAAATAAACAACTTTTATCAGATTCAGCTTACTTGGTAACACCTCTTGCTAGGCCAACATTGCAAGCACGAACTCCTTTAAGACTGTTGATTATGCTGCTCTTTCCCACATTAGGGAACCCTGAAGAAAACCACATAATCCTTGTAAGTTAAATAAGAAAACTCAGCCTATGTAACACTGATCAAAACTGCTTCTTCCAGGTGTTTTCTTTGGGAAAGTACATCTTCAGTGTGAGATCAGAGTTGGATCTGAAGTCTTCACTACAGAAGTAAGACGAAATTTGTATCCTCATTTCTCACACTGAGAACAGCAGGGACATGAAAGACACTACAAAACTTCTCAGGTAGGAGGAAGGCAGGGCAATCAAGCTGCGTGGTACGTAAACTGTTTCTCTTGTTTCTCTAGGCTGCTGAACCAGCTAAGGCCTCACGCAACGTGCCTTCCACAGATCACGTACACTTCATGTGTGTAAGTGCAACATAGATTGCAGCCAAGCGAAGTACTACAATAGTAAGTCTTAGCAGAAAGTAAGAACCATGTCTAGAAAGCCCAAAAAGCAAGTCATGTGTCAGTTGTTTTACTCAATTTGTAATACAGGATACCAAAGCTTTATGGGAGAAGGCGGCAACTCTTCCTGTCTCTCCAAATGCTTACCTACTACCCCAACCTGAATGGCTTTGTTTTGAGTCCTGACATGGTCTTGAAGAAGTTTCAAAAGGCATTTGCTTCCAAAACACTCAGTGGTTCTTGACAAATCAACACGTGCACGTCTTTTTGTGAACTGTTCCTGCTACAGGATTCAAAGGCAAAAAAACCCCATGGTCAGGAGCTATTTAGGAAGATAAATATGTATGCTTAGATTTATTTATCTACTGTAAGGTCTCCAACTCCTATCCTTTATTAGTTTATGTTACTGTGTTCTTCTGAACAGGAGGAGTTAGTTTAATAAGAAATTGGCTAATCGGTGAAGTGACAGTAAAAAAAGGTGGCTGCCAACTACTACGAGAAAAAGGAATGTGAACTGACTAATAGGGCTTGTGATTTCAGTTCAGGCTGTGTTGCAGATTTGTTATGCAACCATAAAATAACCATGTACGTTCAGATGGCAGAATCCTTAAATCTACAAATTAACTCAAGAGGCTTCAGTTTTATAAGGATTTCAAAACCTGGTCTCTGCATTGCAGTTTCTGCACCATTTTGCAGGAGGGTCTATTTCACTATGCTGTTATCAGGGTTAAGTTGTGTGAAGCATTATGTATTAATACACGTATGACTCAAACGAGCATCTTTAAAGAGCTGAAACTAGGATGGAGGGAGCTAAACCCTTTGTACTCTTTATGAAATAACGTCAGGTTCTACCTTTATTAATGGCCACAGTCAGGATGAATGCAGTAGTATAGCCTGCACTGCTTTACCTACAAAACAATTCAGATGTAACTGTTCCACCCATCCTATGAAGAAGATGAAAAATTCCTCATCTTCCTCCCTTCACTGTCCTTTTTACAGTAAAAAAAAAGACTTGCTTTTACTCTAGTCCAGCATCCTGGGCACAAATAACAATACATATTTCAACAGCAAGAATTCCCCCACAGTACCACAAAGCTTAGTCTAAGTGCAAAGGCATATCCTTCAGTCACAACAGTACAATCAAACAAGGGGAAAAGGAATTTTAAAGAACAAGAGTTCCTGTTTCTCAACATGTATGATTGCAAACACATGACATAGCGATGAGACAGCCTGCAGTGCTCTTACCATATTCCTGTCCTTCATCAGTGTTGCTGATTTAAAAGCAACTGTTGGAAATTCTTTCTTCAAATAATTCAACCATTTCTCTAAGTTTTCCTTTGGCACTAAATCTGGGGAAAAAAAGAGCACAGTCCTTTCACTCCTGTGAATCTTCAATATCACTGTGTGGAGGAAATCTAATGCGGAATCACGAACCAGGCTGTATTTTGTCTATTTAGTATGTTTCTTTATAACAAAGGATGTTTGGCTGTGAACTGTAGAAGAGTACTGGGTATGTTCCCCACAGGCACCCAGTGTTGCAAGTTTTAGTCTTTACTTTCTGCCTCAAGCAGAGCATACCGTAATTACATTTTTGTTTCCTGTTATCAGGTTTTTAATGGTGGGGTCTCGCTAGGAGACTTTGTATGGTACAGAGTGATGTTCTGTGAAGGATTATCCCATCATCGGTGCAAAGGCTACTCTAATACAAAGTTCCCTTTACTCTTGTCGCTCTTGGTGTTTCCTTTTCACTTTTTGCTGCTGCTAAGCCAGTAATTTCCAGACTTTTTAGATGGTTTCACCTGCTTTTGTGTGCATTCTTTCATACAGCAATGGAAGAGAGAAAATACTTCCCAAAGCCAAATTCCAAATACAACTATTGCATTGATTTGTTGATTTTTAACTCACCGTTGCCTCAGTGGGGAGCAGCACTGTAACCTCTGCCTACTCACATTCCCAAAAATACTAAAAATTGTAAGATGTTTAACTTCTGTCAAATTAGGCTGAAACTGGCCCATGCCCTCAGAAGTTACTGCAAAATAAAGGGGCTAATGTGCATTTATGTCTGTGGCGTTCTCTTAGCAAACTAGACTAAAAGGTGGAGGAGACGAGACCCCTTCAGTAGGGCAGTGAGCTCAGAGTTGGATCTTATGTCTTCAATGGAATGTCAGATGCCTTTAAAATCTTCTTCATAGCTCACAGAACCACACAGTAACCAAGTAACACTTCAAGAAAACCTGTGCTTCTTACCAATTTTGTTCAGGACAAACAGCAGCTTTTTGTCTCCTCCAGAGCAAGTTACAGCTTGCTCCAGTTGAGGACACCGGCAGCCCATTGGATCTCTTGCATCCAAAACCTCTAGAACCACATCTGAGGCCTCAATCACCTAGGTTGGAAAAAAAAGAGAAGACTCTCAAATAAGACATGACAGACCATTTGACAGATGACAACTCTGGAACAGATGCGGCTCACAAGAGTTACTGGTGAATTTCACAGAATGGCTGGGGAGGTTTCATACAACTGCTCTTGTTTGAGCTCCTTTCTTCTGAACTACAAACCAGAAAACTGAAATAATTTTCATCTTTTTCCTCCAAAGGCAAGAAATCCTTAGGCATTAGTACCTCATTACTACAAGAGCCCTTTGGTCACTCAGTATGTACTGACATTGGCCCAAGAAGTCTAATGCCTCAAAGTGCTGGATGTCTCAGTAGCTCACACCAGACAAGACTGAAACTCTCACAGTTTCTGTCATAAAATCCCTTACTTCAGTGTTGAAGTTTATCACAAGCGACAATACTCTCACAATACTCTCTAGCAGCTACACAGTAATGCAAAAAAGGAAAATAACAAGTGGTCTCATTGCTGACTCTCATCAAATTATATAAAAATAGTTGAAGTGTCTCACCTTCTTAAGCTCCCTGCAAAATGATTTCTTTGAATTTTTATCCAGCAGTTTGTTAGTCTTTGCTTTAGATTTGCCAGAGGATTCCTGGATGCAAATTAAAATGAAAGGGAATGATTTAACTGAGAATTAGTTTATTACACTTGCGTGCATATACAGCATGAAAATGTAACATGTAACATACTGCTTAAGATGATATAGTTTCAGAATGACTTTTATTGCTCCTACAAGCTTCAAAGAAACAAAATCACGCCAGACACCTACCTTTCCCTCTGCTTTTTCCTTGATTTTGGCTGCATTCTTTTTAGCTTCAAGCTTCCTCTTCTTTTCATGTTCTTTCTGTCTGTTGAGCTTCTGTTTCTGTTTTAGTTCTTCAAGCTGATTGTAAACAAAAACCCAAGCCAGATAAAACGCATTTGAAGGTGGTAAGGAAGACTGTTCTTTTTTCTTATTTACTTATTTCTGACCAAAGCTTAGTTAGAAGTCATGGCTGTCCAAATCACACTGGGAACTTTTTTTACATCCTACCCTACTGTTGCCTTCAATTGCCTCAAAACCAGAGGCGATACATCCATTAGCTAGATCCCAAAATACCAGCTGTGCAGCAGCCCCATTACAACCGATAAGGGTGCTGCTCTCATGTCACATTCCTCCACACTGCGGACTGCAGATCCTTGTTTTCTGTATAATCACATAATGCCAAGATGCTTTTACAGATCTATGTATCTTAGCATCACAGGCAATTCTGATTACACTAGAAATGATACTTCCAGCATGTTTATACACAGTGATGAAATGAAGGTTAAAAATTAAAAAGCGCATTGTTACACACTGTATAATGCTGGAAATAAATATATTATTTTTCCAAAGTACATGTCTACTAGGACAATTTACAATCTGCCATGATTGCATGTCTGGGCATGTAGACATGTGCACACAAAGCTGACTTCCAAATAGCAATGGTCTCAGTTCTTGTCCTCTTTACCACAAAATGTATTTTACCCTCTGCTTTCTTTGCTCCGCTTCCCGTAGAAGCTCTTCCTTAAATGGTGCGGCACTGGGAACACCGGGATCTTTCTTGGGCTTTTTGCGTCCACGTTTTTTGGCCTCCTTCCTGACTTTTCGGTGGTGTTCTCTGATCTGAAAACAGGAACATTTTCTCAGTCTAAGGCAAAAAAAAAAAAAAAAAGGGACATATCCCTCCTATTTACAGATACAGAGTAAAAAATGGTACTTTTCTGACTTTAGATTGAAGTGTTTCGATTGCATAATGTCTCATCGTAAAGCTACACTTGAACATACCAGCCCAAAATAACGCAAAACATAATGATATAAAAAACCTACAGTCCCTTCTACATCATCCTTCGGCGTGTGGTGACTGGAAAGCAAATCCCTCACTACAGTCCAGACTCCTTAACGCTCGATATAACATGCTGTGTACGTGTGTATGTACAACGTGTTTCTGTAATAATATATTAAAAAAGGGGTTTAGCGTTAAACTAACTAGCACGGAGCTTTAATTAGAAACAGACACCCCCGCTCGGCGGGGCAGGGGCAGCCCGGGGCCGGCAGCCCGCCGGGACTCACCTTCTTCTGGATCTTGTAGCGCTTGTGGCAGCTCAGCCTCTTGCTGGCCTTCTTCAGCTCTGCAAGGCACCGCGCCCGTCAGCGCCGGCTCCTCGCCGCCCTCCCGGGACACCCCCGCCGCTCACGGGCACCCGGGGAAGCGGCCGAGCTCCCATCGCCGCCGCCGTTCCCTCGAGCCCCGCTGTCCGATTCCCCCGCCCCGGGCCGCCGCCGTTCCCTCGGCCACAGGCGGCCGCTCCCCCCCCCCCCCAGCCCGCCGCCATTCCCCCGGTCCAGCGCCGCCGCCCGCCCCCGCCGTTCCCTCGCCGGCGACATGGCCCGAGGCCCGCCCCCGCCCGCGGCCCGCCCCCGCCCGCGGCCACCGGTGCCCCCACTCCCGCCGCCGCTCACTGGGCCGCTTCATGGCGCCGCCGGTCCGCGCTGGGCCGCGGCCCCACGTGGAAGGCCGCGCTCCTTCCTCCTCCCGCCGGCGGGCGCTGCCGTAAAGCGAAGCGGCCCTTCCTCGCCGGAGGTGTCGCGCGGGCTCGGCGCGTTTGGCGGCCGGGCGGGCTTTGCGGCAGCGGCGGGCTCGGCGGCACGGAGCGGCGGCGGCACCGGCGGCTGCACCAGCAGCAGCGCAGCAGCGGTGGCGGGGCGGGCGGCGGAGGGCGAGTGCGGCCGCGGCTGTCGGAGGCGGAGCGCAGCCGGCTGGGTGAGCGGCGCGGCGCCGGGGTCGCGCAGGCGGGGCGGCGGGCCGAAGCCAGGAGGCCGCTGCCTCCCTTTGTGTGGCCGCCGCGGGGAGGCAGCGCCGCCCGGCCGCGCAGCAGCTCCGCCACCGGCGGGCCCCGGCGCCTGGCCCGGGGGCGCCGAGCCCCTCCGCCTTCTCCTGTCACCTCCCCCGTCCCCGCCTCCCGCGGCGGCCCCGGCCTTGGGCGCGGCCCCCTCGGTGTCGCTGTCCCTCACCGGCGTCCCGACGCCGCTGGCCCCGGTGTCTCCCTCAGCCCTCCCCGCGGTGCCGTCCCCGTCCCGTCCTCGGGCCGCGCTCGCAGCGGTGACAGCGGCCGCGCGGCGGGCGGGTGGCCGAGGGCCGGCGGCGGCGCGGCCGCTCCCGGGGCCTCCGGAGCGGGGCCCGCGGACGGGAGCGTGTCCTGCCCGGTGCGGGCCGGGGAGCGGACATCGTCCTGTCAGGCCGTGAGGGCGAAGGCCGGTCCGGTGCCCGAAAAGGTGTTTTTCTTTGTCTCCTTCTTCTCTGGCCAACAATAACATCTCATAAACCGGGCAGGGGCCCGCCGGCGGGGCGGTTTGGGGAAATTACGTGCTTTGCCTCTTTGTTTCTTGTCCCAGTGCTGATAAAAACGATGGATCTGCTGTGCCTCTCACTTCTTCACCAACTTTGTCCTTTTATAGTGTCTGGTTTGCTGCCGTCCCCCCTTTCCTGTGTTGTAGCTGGTTTCAATGTGATCAATAATCGGGAGAAATTCTGGCTGTGTTTTCCTCCCTGTTCCATTTTCTAAATTTACCGTGGTTTATTGAGTATTTCTGTTGAAATGTGGGAGATCCTGATAACGATAAAATACTTTCTGTGGCATCTGTTGGCTTTTAGCTTTTTTTATACTTGGAGACAGAAGATGAAATGTGTGCTAGAACTTCCTTGGCTTGTTTTAAGCATGTTCTATCAAACGCATGTAAAACCTGCTCATTTAATGAGGTAATACTTGTGGTGATCAGTAGTAGTAGCACAGTTTTCAGGAGAGGCAATCTTCCACCCGTTGTGTATATATTAGCGTACACGTACAGTAGTCATGGCAAAAGCATTTCTTATAGAGATATCTATGGTTATGTGACGTTTTTATGGGTGATGTGAGCAATTATTAAGAGGATGCCCAAGCTCCTGTTGCACAGGAGGTGTCTTGTTTGTAGCAGTGGAGATTCTTGGTGCAACTGTTGAGAGTCTTGAGAGCTAGCAGCTACATTGCAGAAGAAAGTCTAGGAGACATGTTCTTAAGTAAAACAAAGTGTTTCTGCGTGCAGTAGGATTATCTGTGTTTATGAGCATGGAGACCTAGAGGGAAGTTTGCATTCTGGAGCCTGACATTCAGTAGGAGTTTTAGGTAAACAGTTCCCTCACTGGGTATGCATGATGTTGTTCAGACTTTGATATGTCTTTTGCACCTTCCTCAGTTATTAGAGGAGAAAAATGTGTTTGGAGGCTGTGTACAGAATGGTCAGGTGTCTTGATCGTACAAGTATACACCAGCGTCTGCGTATGGCTGAGAACCGCAGCGCATGGTCCTCAGATAACGGACGTGGAGAAGTGTATATGCAGTTTGCAGGCAGGCGCTGGTTGGGGGATCCCCCAATCTTTATTTCAGGATGGCGTTGGACTGAGCGTACTTTTGAGTTCCTGGGTGACGCAGAATTATTGATTGCAGTAGTCCCTCCAGCCTTTCTTTCCCAACCAAGAACTTGTGTTTTCTAGCAGCCTCCCCGTCAGCATATCCCTGGTGTTAGCCATTTGACACTGTAGCTCTCAGATAAAAGTTGGAGGCAGGGCCAAAAGCAACAGGCTGGTTGTCCGTTCCTGAGGTCAATTGCCTGGTAATAAAGCACAAAGATTCTCTGTATGTGCATGTTATGAAAATGTCCAAAATACCAAACAGGAGAACAATCTCTCTGGGGTTTCACTGAAGACAGTAGTTGTATGAATGAAATAGAAGCAATAATTTTGCCATAAAATGGATCTTTAGATTTCACATGGAATTTCTGAAAAAAATCAAACTGAGACTGCTTAGAAATTGAAGCAGGTATATCTTTAGTGAATCTGTATGGCTGGATCCTTAATGTTGCTTACTTATGAGGATAAAAATCCACTCTGAAGACTGATGGAGGTGCATCATCACTAGAGAGCCTAATAAATGTTTCTTGACCTTAAAAATTATTTTCTTATTGTTAGAAGCACTGTACTATTTCACATTCTGTAAGATTTACGGCTTTCTGGTTTTTACTCTCAGGTCAGATATCGCTTATGTTTACTCCCTGCTCTGCTTGATGAATCATTCTCATGCAAGTGGCTGTGAAATCTGTAGTATGTATTCAGGAACATTAGAGAAATGTGTTTTTACTGTAAAAATTATAGAAATGTCTAGCGTTTTGCGTACAAAATTACTTTGCAGAGTTTCTGCTAGGCTAAAAAAAGTTACCTTCTGTTTCTTCCTTTTTTCTCTCTCACTGTAATTATTCAATATATTCTTCGATTTTATTCTTTAATTATCTATATTATATTTATTATTAATATTTAATAATCTATCTATATCTACGATCCATTTTCTTCTCTCTCTCTCTCTCTCTTTCCTTTTTCTTGTCTTCCAGTTTTGACTCTACTAACACCATTGCTGATTTGCTACTCTTAGAGCGTTACCTTCTCCCCGTATCTGTACTTGCCCATCAGACACTATGAGGAGACTGGCTTTTCGAGGTGCTGGTTGTACTCTGGTAAATCTGGTAAATTATTGATTGTATGTGTACCATTCTCTCCATTTCTCGGCGTTAGGCTTTTGCTTTTCTTATCCTAACTATTAATTATTCCTGCCTTATTAATCTCATTTGTGTGCTTGAAATTAATTCTGTCTCTAACATAAATGCTCTGATGCGGTTATGTTGTGCTGCCATACCTTGTAAATTAACTGAGTGCTTCCCAGAAGAAATTCCATGATTTGGTTGCAAAATGGGTATAGGCTGGGATAGATGGATCTATTCTGTCTTCAGCCTTTGAGAGGGCTACAAATAAAGATATTTTTATGATGCTGTCACTGGAAGTTGGGAAAGAGCCAACAGCTTGTTCCGTAAATCACCATAGTTGTTGGATGGTGCTTATTCATTTGTCACTGTTTGTGTTGATAAATGGAAAACTATGGCCAAAAAAGGAGGTGGCTTTTTCTACTTCTTGATGGTCGAACCATTCATCCTACACATAAAGCGGGAGTGGTGGGTCACACGATGGTCCAGACCTTTTTTTGGCTTGAATCTAAGACAAGGTATTCAGTAGCCATTTGAATTTTAGTTTGTAATATGTTTTGTTTGGGTTTTTTTGTTTGGGTTTTTTTTTTGTTTGTTGTCTTTTTTTTTAATTTGACGTGGAATGACCTGCTTTTACACCCGAACAGAGCAGTTGTCTCTGTACAGCTCTTTCCTTAAAAAGAGCAGTTCTTGCTTAGTTATCATGCATGGGATGAAGTATCAAAATGTGGATAGTTCAAGAACGTATCCTAGTAAGAGCTGCTAAATTCATCTTCATCACTGTGAGCCCTAGGCTTTCTGTCATTGCTGTCATCAGTGGCTATAAAACTGTAGGACCATTTTAATTTCGCTTTACTCCTGCCAATTTTCAAAAAGCTGGTGTTTAGGTATATGGCTTAACTGAACTGTCATGTATAGCAAACGTATGTGACTCATCCTAAAGCATTGTTAGCTTCATAGTTAGCTCTCACCAGAGAGTTTGGTTGCAATGCCATGAGTTTAAGAACATTTGTCTTCATTATAGAAGAAGTTGGATTCCATGGGTTCCAAGAGGCGAAGAGCTACCTCGCCTTCCAGCAGCGTCAGCGGAGGAGACTTTGATGATGGCCACCACTCCACAAATATACCAGGCCCAAGCAGAAAGAGGAGGAGACTTTCCAATCTCCCAACTGTAGATCCTGTTAGTACCTTCTTATTATGCACAACTTCCTCTCTTGGGGATACTGTATCCCTGTCTGGGAAATGCTGGATTGTAAAATGGATGATCATATGTATTACATATACGCTGGTCGTGAATCTGTTGCTGCTTTGGCTAAGCTTTGTTTAGGATCTTGTTCAGCTTTGGCTTGTTCTTGTCTCCCCAGTTTCATCTTTTTCTTTCCCATTCTCCTTTTGCTGCTTTTCTTTTTTTGCTGATGTTTTTAGCAGATGGAAGGATATTGGAGAAGGAGCTGAAATCATAACGCACGGAAGTTGAGAGCTGTGTCTAAATAGCAAGTGCAGGGACCAATAAGTGGGGAACGGCACAGGCAGTGATTGCTGAAGTGTACAATGTCTCTGTTACACCTTTGAGTTAACAGTCGAGTTTTAATTAATTGCAGGGCAGAAGAACCCCGGTTGTTGTTTTAGATGTCTATAACTTGGAGAGAATTGTACTGAATTAATTTACATTTTGGGTGTTTTACTTAGAATTAGCATTGAAAGAAAGCTTCCTGTGTTCAAAAAAAAAAATTTAAATTCTGCAGTACCTGGCATACTTGTCAAGTATCGTTCTAATGTATGAGATCTACCAGTTTCTTCACACTTCTGCTTTAGAGCATGCTGTGGATTGGCAGCTTGTCTTTGCCATTGTAAGCAGGCTTTGATTTGTTACCTTCTTAAAATTTTCTCCTTTTTCATTACTTTATTGTTCTTGCATTTTAGATTGCTGTATGCCATGAACTTTATAACACCATCAGAGATTACAAAGATGAACAGGGCAGGCTCCTTTGTGAGCTTTTCATTAGGGCACCGAAGCGCAGGTAAGATCATGGTTCTGGTTAAGCCCTGAACCTGAGATTTAATCGGGGAGTAAGTGGATATTGAGGAATACTTCAGCATTAATAGCCGTGAAAAATTTAAGCTAAATTTATCATAGTTTCACACCGGTGTTTGATCTGAGTATTTGATGTAATTATTCAATGGGATATGCTAACATTGGTGCCCTTTTTCAGTCAAAAAAGGATACACTGAATTAATTTGAAATGTTTCTTGTGACACCTGCCTGAAACATCTATATTTTTGACTGTAAAATATTCCACATAAGTGGCGGAATGTAATACTAAAGGCATATCTTGGGAAGATTAATAGAAGTGACCCTTGAAAATGCAGTAGATAAAGTAAGAGACTGAATTTTATCTTAAACTCGGAAAATTGAGGGTGGTGACAGAATATGTAATAAAGTAAGCCTACAAATAGCCCACTGTCCAGATCTTTTAGCTGTAACAAAAATGTATTGGAACTTTCTTTGTTTTATTTAGTCGTAGACACATACAAAGTTTAGTGCTGTGGTTTTGGTTTTACTGCTTGGAATATAATGCTTGTTTTTGTCATTGCAACAGAAATCAGCCAGATTATTATGAAGTGGTTTCTCAGCCAATCGATTTAATGAAAATCCAACAAAAGCTAAAGATGGAGGAATACGATGACGTGAATGTGCTGACTGCTGATTTTCAGCTTCTCTTTAACAACGCAAAGGCTTACTATAAGGTGAGGAAATATATATAAAGGCTCAAATTCATTGTAAAAGTGGTAGAGATATGTTCAAATTCTTCCTTGGTTTGGTCAAAAAACTTTTTAGTTTAGCCTTTATTATGGGTAAGAGAACAGCACACATCACAGTTATTTGCATGTGTTTCTGTAAGTTTGACCATATCTTTGTAAGATGGCCTACTATAGCAGTTTTTCTTTTGAAAATTATAGAATAATGTGGGGAGGGCCTTCAAGTAGTTTTCCAAAAGAGATAGAGAGCAAAAAGAGATGTAAACTGAGAAAAATACTCTTCTATCAAAGCCTTCCCATTTTACAACACGCTCTGTGTCACCTTTTGAAGTAGAAAAAGATAATTTTTTTTCCCCAAAGTAAGAGTTTATAAATAACAGCAAGCATACAGTAGGAGCGTTGAATCGTTCTAGTCCATTGGTCACTTGATAATATGAAAAAAAGGGATGTTGATTATAATGGTCAGGGTGATAGATTGTGAGGGTATATGACAATGTATTTCATTAAGGGTGCAACCCCCATGTCCATTCCCCCAAACACGGCATGTGTTTTATTTTAGATGGTAATGGTTTTTATTGTAGTTGCCTTAAGGAAGTGACAAAAAATTGGATTAATCTCGTGTAATGGCAGGCTATGTTAAACGCATAAAACAGTGAAACTGTATGTAGTGACTGAGATGATACAGCAAGTCTAAAACTGCTAATATTGCCTTTCATATATCTTTGACTTTGGAGATGATCCAAATGACTGCTTTCTGAATAACCCAACCAGTGTAACCACGTGTCATTCAGAAAAGCAATGTTCATTTTGTTTATGTTTGTGTGTGTAGCTTTTTGAAAAACAGATTTATGGATTAATGCATTTGCACATTCTGGTTACAGTAGAAAAAGTACAAAGATATCCAAATTCATTATGTACTCCTGAAGCTTTGCAAGGCACTCACCCTTTAATGTTGGCTTTTTCATGGTTTCTGCATGAGGGAGAAGGACTTGATGGCAGGAAAGAATGAGTAGAGTTTTACAAAATGTGTGCTGCCTGTGCCTACAGGATAGTGGACTCAAAATTACGCCTGTATCATAAGGATCTTGCATGTAGAATAGAAATGAGTAGCCGTCATTTTAGGATGAAGGAATGTGGACTTTTCCAGAGAAATACAGAGTTGTAAGCTGGAAGTATGGCACACAAACATAACCTCTTCTTTTTTCATCTTTTACCTTACCCACGCAGTTCCAGTGACGCATATAAAACAGGGACGACTGATTCATCGTCAAGGTCTTTATGGCAGCAGATGTTTTATTTGCAATGCTAGATTAGAATGGAAACCTTTGGGTTTTTAGTATTTTGGTTCAAGTCTTACACTTTAGAGCATCTTGCATTAATACAGAAGGAAACAGACTAGTGGAGCAGAATACCCTTTAAATCTGTTCCTCATAATTAACACCTGGTCTCATGTCTTAAGAATACTTAAGCCTAATAAGGTAAGCTTAAGAATAGTTTTCATGTTGGTTTCTCATTTTTGTCACAAGCTGTCAGAGGTTGAGAGAGTGAAGTAAGAAGAACATAATCTGCTCTGCCCTAAGGTGACATATCTGCAGGGATACTTGAAAAAGAGGTTAAGTGACAGAGGAAAGGGAAAGAAAAATATGTAAGAGTGGAAAAGCAGTCTTTTTTCTGGGTAATGTTCTTAAGTAGTGGCGTTAATAGGTACATGCTTGTCTGCCACTACCAACTCTGTATTTACAAAACTTAATTTGCTGACTAATGCTTCTAGCTAGTCCAAAAAATATACCTAGGTGTGTACCCAGGTAGTAGCATGTTCTCAAGTTCTTGTAGCTTGTGTCAAATTCACAGTTAATACTGAGTGTAAATCATTGCAGTGCTTTTAAAGATATTGGCACACTTATTGGCATTCTTCTTCTATAGAAATTAATATTCAAGTGCCACACAATGGCAGCATTATTGGCTTAAATCACATTTCTGGCATACTCACATTTAGTGTATTTTAAATATCAGTAGTGGTACGCTTCAACAAAACCTAATGATTTCTCCAGACTCATCTAATAGGCTGGTCCAAGCCTCAACCCAAGTAATTTCATTACTAAGTTTTTGGAAAGACTTAGGTGCTTTGGAGTGGTAGAAGTTATATCTTCTAGTGCTTACTGCGATTCCTAATGTCTCTGTTGAAGAACGACTGAAGCAGGAATTTCCCAGGTATACATCTCCTTCAGGTAAGAACGATCTGAATTTTGAGTGGAATGTTTGATTTGTTTTTGCAGCCTGATTCTCCTGAATATAAAGCTGCCTGCAAATTATGGGAGTTGTATTTGCGCACAAAAAATGAATTCGTGCAAAAAGGTGATGCAGAGGAGGAAGATGAAGATGAGGACGGACATGACAATCAAGGCGCAAATTCTGAATTAGTAAGTGTGGGCAAGACAGCTGCAGTTGGTAGCCGTGGCTGTGTTCGTCAGCTGACTCTGAGAGGGAGATTGGCCTCCATATGAGAAAAAACATAAAAGTATTTTCGTAGTTACCTTATGTCTTAAAAGGTTAGACATAAATAATAAGCTTAGACAAGTTTATTAGTTAATAATTTCACAGCATTGCATGTGTGTTTCACTTTCGCCTAGCAAAAATAGTTCTGAGGTTTTCTACGTGGATAAAATGTGGTTCTGGTTTAGATGCAACTAATATGATGTGTGCTTGATATCATGCTGACATTGAGGTTTGATGCAAGCAAGCTTCATGTCTAATGGCATCGTTTTCCAGCGAGTGTCCCTATCCCTTAGTGCAGCTGTTCCTGAAGTGTTCTATAAGCCAGATAATGATGACAGGAAGTTTGGGCTTGTCTGGTTTTTGTGATGTTGGGATGCCCGTTTTCATTCATGTTGACAAACAAGTCGATTCTAACAGGATGTGATGTATGTCTGACAGTCTGCAGTGTAAATGTGAAATTAAATGTCTGACAGTCTGCAGTGTAGATGTGAAATTAAAGTTTTCTCATGTGCTTTACCTAAATTCATCAACAGTGTTGTTTTCAAAACAAAAAGTTCAAAAGTTGTATCTGCGTTTTACACCTGATTTTTTTTCTGTTTTTGAAAAGTAAATGCATATATTTCAGCGCAACTTGAAGTGCTCCACTATGCTGCTATTAAAACTTGTGATTTCATTTCTTCTATTAGTCATCTCCGGGTTACCTGAAAGAAATTCTCGAACAGCTTCTTGAAGCTGTAGCTGTTGCCACAAACCCATCAGGACGCCTCATAAGTGAACTGTTTCAGAAACTTCCTTCTAAAGTGGTGGGTATTTTAATAATATTAGTTGTGCTCTAAGTTCAAAGCTTGGACATTTATATAGCTGATGTTACACACTATAATGGGCACACTCAGGATGCAGTTCTTTGTTGCTGTGTCATCAGCGGTAAACTCGAGCTGTTTTTAGAGCTTCCCTCCCCTCTTTGTTCCTACCCACTCGTTCCCAGCCCTTTGCTGCTGATTGAGGCTTGCCCTGTTCTGCCAGTTTAGGTAACTGGGGTTTTTTTTTGGTGCAGAGTTTTTAATTTTTAAAGTTGAATCAGCAAAATAAATACTCTGAAGACCCTCACCATGTATTTGGCTTTCAGACAGAACTGTTCCTTTATGTCAGGTTATTGATGAATTATAATTCCTTGTGTCTGCCTTATGATCTGGCTCGCCCAAATTGAAGCCTAGTGCTATGTTTATGAAGCTTACACTGTTCTTATCTGCAATTCATCTAATAGTTCATTCTGTGAGCTACTAGAACAATTGCTTTGTGACTGTTTATAGTAATATATAAATTATTTTTGTTTTCCAGCAATATCCAGATTATTATGCAATAATAAAGGAGCCCATAGATCTTAAAACTATTGCCCAAAGGATACAGGTACAGTATGAGCATATTAATGTGTCAGAGTATAGACGTGTTTAACAGTCAGCATTCTAAAATTTTTAGAAGCCAAAGTTCACGGCGGTAGGAAAGGCAATGTGTTTTTCCCCTGCTATTTAAAAATCTGAACGCCATGCTGATTTAATGTTCTGTCCTGGGTTAATGCAGCAGGAGTAGCTGTATTGAAGATCAAGCATCATAAGCTGTAGTGTGCTGGCATTGAGCCTGAATATTTTGGGTTCCATGATGGTTTAAAGTAGTTCCTTGGCAAGTACTGCTCGTGTAAAACATTGAAGTATTGAAGTCTGGTCGTGCATTATCATCACCTGCTTTTGTTCTAGTGCTATAAATAGGTGTTTTGTACTGATGCATTTTTCATCTTCTCCAGTGATTTGAAATACTGTTCTGTAATTCTAGCATTTTGTAAAATAGTAAGGGATAGCACATAGACTAATTGAATTAGAGAATAAAGGTAAAATAAAATTTTGTCAGAACCCTTAAAAATTAAGATAATGTATTAAGTATTGTGTTTAATCTTTTACTTAGCATTCATAAGCTCTATAAGGACTTAGTGCTCCTGTTTGTTACCATTTTTTTATAACTTCTCCCAAGTACTTATCTGTCCTCTTTATAAATATGGGGTTTTTTTTCTATAAATGTTCCCTTGATTCTATATGAACTCCCTTTGCTTTTCAGTATTGACTTCTCTTGCTATCTGAAGCTTGCCATTTCAGCCAGTTCTGTTTTTTGTTGTACAGAATGGGACTTATAAAAGCATTCATGCAATGGCCAAGGATATAGACCTTCTGGCAAAGAATGCCAAAACCTACAATGAGCCTGGATCACAAGTATTCAAGGTTAGTTTCAGTTCATAGTTTGATTTGAGTTCAGATTCTCTTTACTACTTTCTGTGCTGATTGATCCTTATTGAATTTTTAGCGTAAGGCCCTAAAGGCTCTGCATTTTTTTAAAAAATAGCTATTAGTGGCTTTTCCTTTTTTTTTATATTGCTTTTAGTATAATTGGGGTGTATGTAATTTTTTTTTCTTGAGGTATATGATTGTTTCCAATTAAGTTGTATCTCAGGATATGAGTTGCATGACTTCATTGGAGGAATGGAGGATCCCTATACTTGTCATGGAACTTGAAATGCCTGAAGCTATAGGTTCAAGTGATAGCAGTAGTACTCAGCTTTCCATATTGCAGGAACAGTGTATAGTTTTCATCATATGCTTCAAAATCGGAGTCATGCCTTCTTTGCATAGTTTTGGAAGATCCTCTTTGTTTTAGACATATTTTTGTGATCAAATTGCATCTCCTATCTTTTTCATACTTGGTTCACCAGCATTTTGTGTACAAATTATCACATTGCTGTTTACATGTACTCGAGAAAGAAGAGAATTCCAGTGGGAAGTTATTTCTTTGTGTGCTTCGTTTTTAAGGGCTTTGTAGTGAGAGACCTTGTATATGTGTAACACTATCATGTAAGTGGTTCTTGGACTTTTCTGATTGCACTTCTGTTTGGATTGTAGTTTCAGTTCCTTGCCACATAACTCACACTTGTAACCTCACTCAAAACTTGTAATCTCTGTTTTGTGAACTGTTACTCTGAGTATCGAGTCCACGGGTATAGAATGAGAGCGAGCAAGCGTTGTAAAGCTGGGTAATGGTGATAACTTTTTGATTGCAAAGGCACAGAAACTCATTTGCCTGTTTAGTTCGAAGTGGTATTTGTGTATATTTGCAAATTGTATTTTTTTAAAGAATACAACAAAATATGTGCTTGAAGCTACTCACGTATTCTATTCAGTTTTTACAGGCCACTGTGGGTGTATTTCAGGCAGACTTTGTTCTGTGCTTCATTTCTCATGCAAAAGTGTTTTATATCTAAATGTAAAAACCCCTTCATTTTTGTTTTAGATTTTTAGATAGATGCATATACCTGACTATAACATTCTTCACTTTCATCATTAAACATAAAAATTCTTTTAATTGACAGGATGCAAATGCGATTAAAAAAATATTTAATATGAAAAAGGCTGAAATTGAACACAGTGAGTTGGCCAAGTCAAGTCTCCGAATCAGGTACTGCAAATAGAGTTCTTATAATCTTGTGTAAAAATCTCTATAGACATTCCCTTAATTTTGCTGTGGAGGATAGAGTGGGAAATAATTGCTTGAAAACGTAGTCTATTGTTGTTTTAAAAATTATGAATCATAAAATACTTTTTGGAAGGAAACTTTTCATTGAAATACATCTGTGGTGAAATATTTCTGTGACGTACTTGATCATGAAAAACGGTGCCAGTGGATCTCTTATAACTTAAGCTATAGCCAACTTTCACCACATGTGTTTATACGTTAATAACAGAAGAGGAATAGTGAGGACCAAGGTGCTTTGTTGTGCTTGGTTTATGGAAAATGCTGGATATTCTTGAAACTTGTTAGGAGCTGAAACATAAGAGCTCACAGTTCATTAGGTAGGGGTGGAAACATAGGAACAAGATGTCAGGCAAAAGGTATTTAGAGGGAAGTCCACGTTATATAAACTGTTGTTTGTAAACCAATTTCTAGCCCTGAAAGGAGGCACAGGGCACTGAATATCTGGACTTAGTAATCAGTGAAGCATAGATTTGGTCTTGAACAGGCAGGTATAAAACACTGTTGATAGCTCTATTTGTCTCATGGAATGATTTTATTTAGGAAACAGCATTTTCTTCCTGTGAAAATCCATAGTGTACAAAGAAGTGATGCAGTCATTTTAGGTGCTTCTTATCTGAAATGCAATTAGGCTTTTCTCATATAAACTTTTTACTTACGAGTAACATTCAAAAGTAGGTATAGATACTATTTGCCAGTATGAGCCATGTCATTTGTCTAAAAAAATAAAGCAATGTTTTGCAAGTCATCCAAGGAGTTGGCAAACTCTTTACAAGGTGGACTCTATTTATTTGAGCTGTTTACTGGTGTTTGATGCTGGAAAATAACTGCTGTCATTTCCAGCAAAGGTTTGTATGGTACGACTGAAAACACTAGCACTCCCTTACTTTACTGAAAGGCAGTTTACATTTTTGTATTGTTTGACAAATGTGTAGATGGTGTCAGTATTAAAAGTATTGCATAGAATTATTACGTGTGAAAGGAATGGAAGTTACCTGATTGATTTTTACTGTTTGGTGCTTTGAGACATTCAACATATGAAGTGTTTTTTTTGGTTCATTTGCTCAGCATTAGCATGCTTCCCATGTTTGGCTGAATCATTGCTGGAGCATAAAAAAATATAAAAGCAGAAGTACCGTTAGGGAGTAATTCCTGACGCATTTTAATAATTTTCCTTCTTAAGAGTATGTGTAGTGCCAGAAGACCTTGATTCTACAGACACCGAACGTACATATGTGTTTGCTTTCAGTAACTAGAATTACATATAGGCATATTTAAATTGTGATTTTATTTTTCTCACTGTGGTGGCCATTGATGAAGCTCAGGATGTCACAAGTGTGTGTCATGTTTAATTTTGAAGCTTAACTGGTTTTCTTCAAAATAAAGCTGTTTTACATAAAAAGGGATGACAGATAAATCACACTGGTATTTGTTAGTCGAATTCCTCTCTTGCACTGCCAACCCATTTCCACTTCTCAGCTACCTTATTCTAGATGTTCTCTTATGTACTGTGTTCTCAATAGGCCTGCAAATTCTGAAGTAATCTGAATGTCAGAATAATTGACAGCTCCCTCCTTTGTTTCTCACTTGGAAGACAAAAAAATAAGTGTAATGCCTGAAGCAGGCTACAATAATATTGGGCTAAATGCAAAAAAATTTGTGGTGAGAGAAAAGTATCATGAAAACCAAACCTTTCACCTGCTGTTCTGTATTTCACTGGGTGCTTTTTTTATCGAACCATTATTCATTTTTTGTTTCTCTCTGCTGAATTTGCATCACAGAATCATTATTTTTTATTAAAAGTCCTAACTGCTTAGTTGTCTCAAAGAGGGGTGTCCTTTACCTATTGCTGATTTTGGTAAAATACCCCATAAGTTCATTTAAAGTTAATTTACTATATTTTTCTTCTGAATTTACATCTGTTTTTCTTTGTCCGTGATGGATCAGGCTCAAATTCATCATAACGCTACTAACCTAAGTTCTACAGACATGTTGCCTATGTGCTGAAAGTCACGCTTTTCTATTGCAGAGTTCATTGTATCCGTTGTCATACTAAATTGTTCTTTGTTGGTGCATTTAACTGTCCTCCCTTAAATAAAGTGGCAAAATAAAGTTCCTTGACAATATGCACTGTCAAGCAACTTGACACTCATTTCATTAAGAATTGATAAAACGTGATTGGCCCTGTATGATTAGCGTTATCTGGATGCTAAGGAACGTTTTGTTGGCTGCTTTCACTGCTATTGTAGGCTGAGCTGTGTGTATAGCTATTAATCCTCAATCTAAATGTTGCCTTCCTCTGACTTTATAAACAAAATCGATATTAATGCTGGGGCACTAAATGTTTCTTAGTATTACTTTACTTTTAGCTTTAAAACATTTTATATCCGTCTCTGAACCTTTTGGCTGATCTATCAAAGTAATTCTGTAAAAAGCTTTATCCTTGCTGCGTCTTTTCTTGGGTCTAAGGTGGGCCTCTTTTTTCCCCTTTCCTTGGCTTGTCTCTTCTGCGTTAAGGACTCCATCAAATTTGACTGCTTCCAAGCTGACAGGTCCTTCCTCACAGAGTAAAGGCAGTGTTGGTGATGAGAGAAATTCTTCTAACAAATATTATCGGTAAGTAAATTGTGAACTTGGAGGAAAAGCTGGGTCCTCATCATATGGACATACTAAAATTTTGGGTTGTTTTGGGTTTTTTTTTGTTTTTTTTTTAAGTTGAGAGTGCTCTTCAATATTGACTCAAATACTTCTGAGATTCAAATATATTTCAGTCAAATATCTATTAAGTATGATTTAATAAGTTACTCTGCCATAATTACTCTTCCATGTTTGATTTTATATTTAGCATTTCAAAACACCTGTCATGAAACACTCTGTATGCAATTATTTCCTTAGAAATGTTCTGAAGAACAGTACGTTAAGCTTCATTACAAAATAAAGCAGGTGAAAAAAAACATGGAAATACATTATAAACTTAGAAAAATTGTATTTGGAGACTAAAGAGAAATTGTAAGTAGGACTAAATAATTAAGAGATGGATGGTGGAAACCAATGAAGCCTGTAAAAAGGAAGTGTTGCATTTGGGATGCATTTATGGCAAACTTGCTGAGTAGACTGGATTACTGGTGGCTTTCTGGTTTTTTTCTTTCAGTCATCAGTTGAGAATTTTGGTACCTAGCCGAGGTCTCGTGTCTGCAGTCTCTGGGTTGCTGTCTTGAAACAGTACTACTCCTGGCTAATTCCCTGCCTGTATACACTGGAACCATGGTTTAACACAGCAGCTGCAAGGGTCTTTAAGGGATTGAGCGTTTGTACAGAGTTGGTATCATTTTAAGCAACCCATCTGCTTTTTCCCAGTCTTCACTTCGCTCCCACAGGGCAAAGCTGAGCCTGTTGCCAGAGGTACCTAAAGAGCTGACCTAGTGAAAAAGCAGAGATTGTCAGGCATAGCCTACAGTGTAGGTATGAAACGCTGTGCGCCAGGTTTGGGACAAAAACAAGGAAGAGAGGGATGCTGAAGAGAAGTCTGTGTGAGACCATAGCCAGCGTGGGCCCTGATTCACTCCACCTAGAAAGCAGAGGGAGCTGCTTCACATACGGGCACTCTGTGTGCTCAAAATGGCTAAGGTGGCGATGGGGGAACAGAGCATATACAGCTTACAGTGTGCGTAAGTTCCTTCATGTAGACAAATGCCTGTAAAACAAGATCAAATAACAAAGTTACTAATTGGGAGGGACTTGTTATCATCTCCTTTCTTCACCAATAATTCAAATACTCGAGTATTCAAAGTAGGACAGAAGATAGCTAGCTTGAGCTCTAGCTTTCTGATTGTGCGTCCAGGTTTTCAGTTTGATGGATTGCCTCTTGAAATACTGGCAAGCCTCATGGGTCGTTAACAGTTTCTCTTGTTAAGGGCTCCAGTTTTTTCTTGCATAGTCACGTCTGTATTCCTGATAACGTAGGCAACCGTTAGGAGCTTCATGTGTTTACTTAGACACTCTAGGTGACTGTTAATGGTTAACGTGATAACCCTTTTTTTTTAATTTTGCACTTTTTTTTTTACTTTTTCTCTTTTCTAGTAACAAAAGGTCAGCCCAAGGGGATCGTTTATCAGCAATAACCATGGCATTGCAGTATGGATCAGAAAGCGATGAGGATGCAGCTTTGGCTGGTAGGAACTGAAATGCAGTTTCTCTGTTTATTTTCATTAATTAAAATGTTTGGAATAAGCAAAATTATAGAGCTCCGGATACATTCAAATATTTTAATTTCAAAAATATTTTGCAGTGTTTAAAAACTCAGCATGTAATTCTGTTAAATCCAATCCCTGTTTCCTCTAAGTACAGATCTGTAAATGCACAGCTGGTAAGATAGGGTAGGCCAAACTTGCTTGCATGTTTTGAATTTAGCGTGTGTGTTTCCAAGTATACTTATCCAAGCTTTAGGAAACTATTGCTTGGTTTTCTTCCTTCTAATATGAAACAGAAGAGGAGGCACTGGAGAAGACATTGGGTGCCCCTTGCAGTAAAAGAGATTTACAGTGCCGCAATTGTTTGAGAAGTCTTGCTCACATGGGCTTGTTCTTTCTTGCTCTCTTGTGCCATTGGGTCTTCGAAGTACCTGTGAGGTTTTACTTTTTTTAGGTGAAGGTAATCTATATGAGGTATAAGGATAGAAAAGCATTAGAACTTTGTTTAGAAATATGTGGTCTAACCTAGCAGTCATGAAATCTTGCATGAAGCTTTATGTTGAAACAAAAACACATAAAAAGGCATGCCTTCGTACAGCATCCTTAGTTTCATAATAAGCATGCTTTAGCATTATACTATGAGCGTATATGCCGTAATATGTGCATTATATCAGATATTTCAGTATTGGTTATAATTATGATATGGTGTCTTTTAAGTTAGCCTGTCTTGATAGTTACATTCTCAGTAACTTCCTTGCATTCATCTCAGAGCACGCTTCCAAAATGTTTTTGAACACATACCGTTGTTTTATTTTTTGCTTACATTATTTCTGCATTGATGTGAAGTAATGCATCTCTTCAATATATATTTTTGGGGCATGTATTTCACACCTGTAATTGAATTGTACTCACCGCTGTTTTCCAGTGGATGGATATCCTGTAGAATTTTTTGGGTCATTTTAGATATTGCTGCAAGCAAAAGCATTTTTATTGCTGGTTAGCCCAGAGTTCAGTTATTGCTTCAGAGCAGCTGCATTCTGGGATGTGTGAAGAGTATTTATTAGCTTGGTTCAGTGTGATTGTTAGCTGCTATTTTTGCAAATTGTAATTCTGTAAAACCACATAGCTTTTTACGGCTTTGTGATTTAAATTATTGAAGTGATTTAACCACTTTCAGGTGCCACCTTTACTATGGACATTATTGTCATTTTCATGGTGCCTTTCTTACGCATCTGAGATTTTTGCATTGCTGCTTTTAACGCTCTCCTATCTTTATTGTGCTCACCTAAGACTCTATGTCAATTTTTCTGGCAGCCCTCTGTTACCCTTAAGATTTTCTGTTCCTCCAACATACTACTTGGACATCCTTATGCTTTCAGTCTCCGGATTAAAAGGATTTTTATTTAAACCAGGTGGTCTTTTTATTAGTTGCTCTGGTATCTCATCTTTTTTCCTTCCTCTAACACTTGTTAAAATAAATGAGAACTTGACTGCATGACTGAACATGAAGAGAATTTTCTCCTTCTCGATACAGAGAACTAAATCTTCATGAGCTTCTTGGATTGTAGCAGTTGCCTAAGGAACAAACAATATCTGTTTCCAACTTGGAGTTTATCCTCACAGTTTCAGAGGGTGTCATGGTGTGATGGAGCTTGTAGAAGATTTCCAGCTCAAATGTACTAGGACATGAGCAGCTTCTGCAGCTCCCTTGCTCCTCATTATAAATCTGTAAAGGCAGGCATAGATGGTCATTATGTATTCCTTATTTATAAGTATTTCATTTTGTAAACAAAGCTATTTTATTTCTTATTATTTCATTTAGAAGGGTTTTAAGACTGGATGCTGCTTTTGGTTTTACTAGCATCTATGTTCAGTTAGACTTTGAGCATTCATTGTTGTCTAGGTGCTTTGGGACCACAACGGAGACAATGTTTAAAACAAATCACTTACTGAGTAAGGACTAATTTTCTTTCATATACATTCAAATACTGTCCTGCCTCTCTGCTCTTTTTCTGCCTCATCATTGAGTAAGAATACATGTATATAATATATGCATTTATACCTGATAATAAAGCTTGGTTCCAGTTGTAAATTAGATGGCTTCCTCCTTTTGCAGTGAAGTCAATTTAACATCACTTCATTATGAAGCTGTCCCTTTATTGGGAAACAGTCACTGTGGTATGGAATGAACAGCAGGAAATATGTTTTGTTTGGGACTATTGAACAGCATATATTTTGTGGTTATGGTTTACTGCGTGCGTTTTTTTTCCTGTATCTGCTAACTGTAGTTGTGGTAACAGCTGCATGAAAGGGGAGTAACTGACTGTTACTCTCCGCTGCCAGCGTGCGCTTGGTGGGGATATGGGACCTGGTGTTACTGCATATTAAAGTCTAAAGTCTTGCATTAGATTGTTTGTTCCGTAGCAAAGTACGGATTTTTCTGTCTTCTGATCTGAATAATACATTCTTCTTCAGTTCTTAAGATAACAGGTTTCATATTAGGGCAACACTATAATTTTCTGAATGTGTAAGAATATGGAACGTTTGACAGATCACTTTTAAAGAACATACACATCATAATGAAAATGTTTATAGCTGTATTACAATATTATGTAAACACTTTCCTTTTAGTGCCTGTTTAATCTGCTTAGATTTTTATGTTAGGGAATGCCTCGTGTTATACTTTTAATACAAAGGAAGTACATTTCTTAATTAGGACATTGAACTGCTATGTTGCTGGCTGCCGTGTGTCAGAGAACAGCAATATACCTGACTAGTTTATTATTTTTTCTCCTTCATAAAAGCAAGTTCCTCTGTTTTTTCTATTCTGTTTCTTACTTTTTGATGGAGCACTCAGAACTGAACTGTTTTGAGTAAACAAACTGAACTGAACTGTTTGAGTTAAACAAAATCAAAGACATTATTTTGCTGCATAATCTATTTTGGAAATTTGCTTTACCTGATAGCATTCTCTTAGCTGTTAGCATTTATCTCCATGTTCATGGTGATGTGTTAGGTACAGGAGAGCATAGCGCTACCTCCAATCTTCTGTTTGTACTGGAGTTATTCTGTCCAGGTGCTGCTTTGTTGGCTACTGTGTAGTAGATGCTAGGCAGTTAAGTGATGCTGATTGACATACAGATACATTCTGTGATAATTAGGATAATTTTGAGTGTCTTCCCTGAATCAATAGTGAGCATCTTTGTTATGTGTTTGCATCTATACTGAGGTCTGCTTGTGTTTTAGCTTGCATCCAACTTTTCTGGTAGGTCCCATACGTCATACACTCATAGATCTGCAATGTCAGACTGCAGAGGGAAAACGACAGTACTATGTTGTTATGCAGTCAGAGCATCCCCTGGCTTTGTCATCATTTCAGTATGTCTTTACTGAACTTGGATAGAAAGTTTGAAACATTGCCAGCCTCCACTGAGCAATAATGAAAATGCCAGCTGGAAACTTGGCGTGCGTGTTGGAGAACTGTCTTTTGTGTAACTGAATTACCCAGTGTGTCATCTGCCAAGCTTTCCTTCAAACTTCAATTCATAAGAGGGGGAAAAGGGTGAATAATTTAACTTTGGTTGTGCAAAACCACATAGATTTTATGTTATGCCTGTCTGCAAGGTACAAATTACGCCATTTCTGTTACTGAGAAGTATGGAAGGATTCGCTGTTTATTGTTTCCCATCCTGTGTTTCCACTACCAGCATTTTTTCATTCCTGTTGTGTTTCTGTCACTCGTGTAATGTTTCTACTAATTTTATCTGCAGTAAAAGTTAGTTCTTCATAGCATTTCTTTCAGTCATTCTGAACCTGAAGCACAATATATGGTCATATAGATAACTAGAAAAGCTTGCTATAAAACTTGTAAATACTTTATTATGAAATGTTTCTGCTAATTATATAATAATTCTAAAATATTTATTTCTTCATTTTGCTGCATATATTAGAGGTGCACCTTCAGGCTTTGGTGTCATTTTTTTTGCTGCTAAAATTCACAATTTTTGAAATGAGCTGTGATTAATATGGCCTAGGGGATTATAGAACTTTTGAAGTCAGCTTTTTGGTATATACTCAAAAATTCATTTTTGATTTGGCTGTTTTGCTTGACTGGCTCGGCACCTTTGAAAATTCCAGACATGGTTTGTCAATTTGTATTCTTGTAGTGAGGTCTCGTCAGATAGCAGAGTGGCAGTAGTTCAATGTACAAATGTATTTGGCACAAATATTAGTATTAATGGTTTGATGGTTAAATAAGGACGTAGCTGGTGTATAGGTAGTGTGGTTGAATAGTGCTGTCACGTAGTCTCATATATGAACACTTCTCAGCATGTGTAGGTGGCAAGGATGTATTACCAGTGACAGAAGTCTCATCTGATAAGAGAGATTGCAATACCTAGATAAAGTGCTTATTTGTTGCCAGCTTCAGCCTCCTAAAATATATTTGTGATGTCCTTTTCTGAGGTATGACTCTGACTGCCAGAGTAGCTGAACACACTGTTAAAAAACTGCTTTTTCTTTTAGTTTAGGTCTTTATCCATTTGAAAAGTCAACCAAAAAACCCACTCTGAGTTGTCCTGCTGAGTTTCCCATTTTTCCTTTCTCTCTGTGCAGCTGCTGCTCGTTATGAAGAGGGAGAATCTGAAGCTGAGAGCATTACTTCCTTCATGGACACTTCTAATCCTCTTTATCAGCTTTACGACACAGTTAGAAGTTGCCGAAATAATCAGGGCCAGCTCATATCTGAACCCTTTTTCCACTTGCCCTCCAAGAAAAAGTATCCTGATTATTATCAGCAAATTAAAGCACCTATTTCATTGCAGCAGATCAGGTAAGAAAACAGAATGCAAACTACATCTGGTGGGAAACTATTCAAGGATTTCTTTATTTCCAGAATCCTGTGTTGGGGTCAAGTTGGCGATACCTAATGCAGTGTATACAGTCTTTCCTCTACATTTGGTTGCTTCTTATTTCAACATTTGGTTGCTTCTTGTTTCAACTCAGTCTGCATCAGTCTTTTGATCATCTTTTATAGATGGCTGCCGTTAGGTTTATTTTCCATGGACTTTCATTTGTAATGTGCCTGAAAGGTTGCCACGTCAATGATTCTGAAGGCTAGGTGAGCAGCAGGGATGAAACCTTCTGCAAAATCCCCCTATTATTTTTCCTTGACCCTGATGGCTTGGTAACCTCTTACTGCCGTCTTTTTTAAATTAATAGTCTTCAGAAATGTGAATTGCTGAAGAAAGACAGTTGCAGTAACATTCCTTTTGTCTAGGTCACAGTAGAACTGTGGAGATTCGTTATTTTCATTCATGATGTAGCCAGTCTGAGCTGAAGTACCATAGCAGTACACCATTTATAAATCTGTGAACCATGAAAAGGTTCATCAGCTGTCAGAACGCAGTTGTTGGATTAAAAACCTGAGTAAAAAAAAGTAAGCAATATCTTTCTTTAGCAGTCTAAGATAAGCTAATGTGATGGATACGTGTCAGGGTCCTGAGTGCATGAATAGACCTTAATGGCACTGACCAGTGCCGGGTGGCCCTGGCCTCCTGCCCTGTGGCCCCTGGGCCTCCAGTCCCTGCTTGAGCTCCACTGCAGGAGTGCTGGTCCCCCAGCTTTAGTGAGCGAGGACTGGATCCTAACACTGTTCATGTGTTTGTAATCCACTCTAGTGCACAGATCGGTAAATTTTAGTTATACCGTAATACGATCTGCTAGACTTGGTATAATTGTTGAATAAGCAGTGTCTTTGTTAAATCAGAAAGTAACAAAGTTGCTTTTTTTTTTTCTTTTAATCTGTCGGAGGGAGTTTTGCATGTGCTGGGGAACAAGTATGGAGCTGCTACACTGGTTATCCATCAGTGGCTTTAAAACATTTTTTCTCATGTCTTAGTACAGCTGTTGGCTTGGCAAAGAAAGTGTCTTGTCTTGAACAAAGCACAAAATGTACTTGATGGGGAAAAAAAAAAAGTGAAATTGAGAAAAAATCATTGACAGTTGTCAGGGAGCTTTTTGTCTGAATGTACCAAAGAGTATTGGCTCAAATTATCTATAAATGGTTTTAATTGGGAGAGACCTTCCATTAAAAATATGCTTTATATCAGTTATAGGACAAATACTAAATAAAGCTGCATTTGTGCTGTCCTTACAGTGTAGGCAGGTTGCATCTGGCTATGTAAGCAGTACAGAAATCGCAAGCAAATGTATGAAGAACTGTAGAAAAAAATTACTTGTTGCCTGAGAGCTTAGAAAGTAAAAAGAGACAGACAGTCTTTTTCGAAATAGTGTTTATGGTTCAAAAGTTACAGTATTTATAACAGTCCAACTTCTTTAGCAAATTCTGAAATTCAACTCTTCTTTAAATTACTATGTAGTCTTCATTTCTTACTACACTTAAAAAGCCTTGAAGTCATGCATATGTGTACTTGATGTGCTTTAGGGAAAACTGAAGCTAGCATGGCTTTACTGATACTGCAAATACGTCTTTAGGTATTCAAAGCTGCCACTCATTAGGGGTGGAGTTTTTTGTGGGGATTTTTTTTTGGTGGTGGTGGTGGGATTTTTTGTGTGGTTTTGGGTTTTTTTGAGATGTACATACGAAGAGCATATCTTCTGTTCACAGATGGGGACAGAAAAGTTAATTGTCCTAGCGAAAAGTAGAGGGTGTTGGAGTAAAGCCTGGCATTCCTGTCCTGTCTATGTTTTGCTTTGGCATCTGGCTGCCTAGGCTATCCTGCCAGAGTGAACTGTGAAATGTGTGGCCGTTGCAAATTTTACAGCTAGTCATATTGTATTTCAGGAGTTTGTGTGTGAGTTAAGTGCAGGGAAACTCTTACAAAATAATATATGATGTCTAGAGGGAGAGGACGGGTATGTTTTGTTTTAATGAGATGTACGTTATACCTATCCCAGCCTCTCAATCACTTTATGAGCATTATGAAGCTCAGTCATTTGAGCTGAGTGCCGATCCCGAGGTGTTTCTGGATGTGGGAGGTAATTCTACTGGTGGCTTTAGTTTTCTGCTAGTTTCCTCCTGACTTGCTCTTTGTAGAATCACGGAGTAGCTGAGGTGGGAAGGAATACCATCCGATCCAACCCCTGGCTATAGCGGGGTTATCCAGAGCCAGTTGCCCAGGACTATATCCAGTTGGGTTTTGAATATCTCCACAGATGGAGACTCCACAACCTCACTGGGAAACCAGGGCCAGTGTTTGAAGACCCTCACATTACCAAAAAAAGAAATCTTGTTTTCAGACGAAATTTCATGTGTTTCAATTTGTCCCTGGTACCTCTTGCCCTGTTGGTAGGCTCCGCTGAGGTGAGCCTGGCTCCATCTTCATTCCCTCCCACCAGGTGCTCCTGCACACGCTGATGAGACTCCCCTGCCTCAAACAGGACAAAACTCAGCTGTAGAACAAGAATATCTTGTTTAAAGAGAAAGGCACGACACTGTGAAGGCCGTGACTTTCAGATGTGGTAAAAGTGCGTGGTGTGGAGGTTATTTTGCAAACTTAAAATTGCTGGTGAAAAGTCATTCAGTAATTACAAGTGGCTTGAGGAATGGTTGGGAAATAATGCAGCAGAGTGGGTTCAGTTACCCGGTGCGTAAGTGCTGGATCCTGGCTTGCTTACTAACGCTGCAAAATTTAATAAGGAACACAGTTCTCGTAAGTGTGATCCCTAAGGCAAGTGGGTCAGGCTTTTCTGTGCCAGAAGAGGGAAGCGCTCCAGGGAATTCCCTGGCAGCAGTTCTCTCCTAATACACGCATGAGGCCGATGGGGGGGTGTGGGCACCGAAATCGGTATCTTCATTGGCACGGCCCAGTGTCTTGTGCTCCAGGAGGATCTAGCGTAAAACATGGTTGGTTGTGTGTGATGTCTACTATTTGAGGATTTGGAACGCGTTTTTCTTACGACCATAGATCCTGTGGAACAGTTGTCTGCGACACAGGAATCTAAATGTTACATTTCACTGCACTGGGATGTGTTGAGGTTCTCCTGAAACTGTGACATTTGTGGTGGCTCCTATTGCCTTTGGATTAATTATTAACTGTTTGAGTTAAGTTTGTAGTAAATATGATCTGGTCAAGCATATTTTTCCTTACAATTTAACCACTTCTAGTAATTTGGCAAATAAAGGAGTGGAACTTATCTTGAAATAATGGAGACGGCTGTCTGGGTTAAAGTCTGAATAATTTATAGAGAATTTTTTTTTTTTTAAATAACAGCTTAAGCCCAATACAAATTAAGTTCTTAATTAAAAAGAAATTATATTAATATTTTATTATTACATTGACTTTGAAAAAATAATGTGACTGTGTTACAGTTTGCTTAATCTATGAATGGGAAAATATTCTCTGCAGAGAAAATTATGTCTCTATAATATTTAGAATACCTTGCAAATTTGCACTTTATCTGAATTTAGCAGTTCTTTCATTCCTTTTTTCACTTAATATAATTTAATATTTGTTGAGTGTTGTACGGTTTTAAAATGTTCTGTAAGCATAACCAATTTTCCTGCCTTAGCAAGTACTTTCAGTGCATGTCACAGGTATGGCCTTTATAAAATCACGGGTTCAAGTAAACAAGGTTCTGGGCGTACTTTATAAAAAGACTATTTCATTCCTTAAATACGGCATTTATCAAATGCCTTTGTTGCATGCATTCTTTTGTTACAGTGCTTTTTCCCCAGAAAGGCTGGACTAGCCTCTGGACTTCACAATTTCAGAACAAGAGAAAAGAAGTTACATGATAACTGGTTTTAGCCTTGTGTTTGAGTATTTTTTCTTCCCTTGGAATTTTTTAGGCATAGTGTCTGACTGATAAGATGGATCTTTTGATTATATGGAGAGAGTATCTCACTGTTCTTCAGTTCTTTTGGATGTTGCACCTTGAAGGACAGATGAGTTTCCAATAGACCTTTTAGGGAGTTGAGTGTCAGCTTACTGTATGTTTTTTTTAATTACTATTCTGATTTTGACCAAATTAAATGTCATGCCAGTGTTGTTTTGGGCTTAGTGGCCTTATGAAACTGTAACATACTATTTAAACTATTTTTATCCTCGTTTTGCAAAGGTCGTTATGTTTAAAATTGTATTCTTGCAAGTTTCACTCATGCTTTTCGGGTACAATTGTGTCACCATCAGTAATTTCATAGAAATTTTTCTTGGTTTCTGGTGTATAAAGTTAAAGTTTAGTTTGTAATATGTTGGCTGACTTGCTGTTGAATAGAGCCATGGATTTGGTTAGTTTTAGCCTCGCTTTGCAAAATAAATTGAAGTTTATAAGATTCTTTTCTTCCAAGGTTGGCGAGATTTTTTTTTTTTTTAATTTCTTGTGAAACTGCATTTCATACTGTAAATTCAGAAAAGGCACAATACAAGAGTTCTGCTCATTTTGAGTATAATTAAATCTGTTCAAAGTACTTCTGTGAATCACCTTCTTGACTGATCATCCCATCGCTTGCTGACAGCAAGTGCATTGAAGAGGTGGGAGGTTATTTGCAGACTAGACCAGGATTACTTTTCTGCCTGTGCATTTTTCATTCTTTATATGTGTGGTTGGAAGTTGTCTGTCTTTCCAAACCATGTGGGCTAAGTCTTGATTTTTACTTTTGTTGCCAAGCCTTTCATGAATTCAACTGTGAATGTAGGTTGTTTGCTTAAAATCAGGTGGGCTGCACCTTGCTTTTTGGTTGTGGATAAACAAATGCGGATAGAAGCAAGATTTTATTTCCTGGCGAGATGGTTCGGGTGATAGCTCATCCTTCCTTTTTAAGCCAATGTTTCCTTTTGTCTTCTGGCTCTAGGTTAAGTTTTAAAGGAGCAAGATATAATTAAGCTGCTTTTCTTTGCATGTGAGCTACTGCTACTGGGGCCCTCACCTTCTCCATCAGCTAAAAGATTTTGTTTCTACAGGGTCATGAGAGCAGAGAATCAGTGCGTGTGGAATGGGTGTATTTAAGACTAATGGCAGCTTCCTATGTTTCTTCTGCTTTTTGGTGCTTCAGAGTTAGACGGCTGCATTGTTACATGCGTTGGTCACTGCCTAAATACACTCAGATGAAGCTAGTGTGGGATGCCAAGGCTATGCAATGTTAAGTGGTATATTTTTAGGTGAAGCATGTGATTGTGGTGTTCCGGGGTCTGCATGAGCTACCTCTCTGTCTCTGGGAGGAGAGGTATAGCAAATCCCAGATTTGTTAGTGGCTTGGGATCTACTGTACGAAGAATCACCCATTTCTTTTACCATATCATGAAATCATACGGGCCAATTTAGAATTCTTTTTTTGTAAAAAGAAAATCGTTGCAGGCAGGATATATTCCCTAGAGAAGACTGTTACCTTGCTTGTTCTGCCTGCAGCTTGCTTTGAGTTTGTTCTGCTTCAGAGGATATAACAAATTTCCCCCTTTTCTCAGCTTGATAAAACTGGCACCTAAACGTTTGATTGAGCAGGATCAAGCTATGTTACTGACAAGTAAATTTGATTTATGGCATCAAGCTGATAGTGTTACTTCGTAGATTCTGAACTTACATATGATAAGGATATAGTTGTCTATTGGCTTTAGTATCTCAGGAGGATGGTCGTTGACGTGGAGTTTTTTAGTCAGTGTAATCCTAGATAGTTGGTGACATTTCAGGGCATTGCTTTTTTCTTCTTCCCTCCCTTCCACCCTGCCTATATGCTGACATTAATGCGGTTTTAAGTTGGGTACAGAACAACTCCAAATAAAGAGGAGTAATACGAAGTGATAGAAGGGAAAAACAGTTTGAATTGAAGAAGTGGTACTTCAATTTAGATGTGGTCCTTTGCGTTACTCTTTCAGAAAGCTGAATCTGGACCTCATGCAGCAGCGATCAAAATACAAACTTGCAATTCTGTAATTCTAATCTATTAAATTAATTGGAAGACTAGAAACTTTTACAGTTTTTGTTCTTCCTGCTGTCCAGTCTCTCAGAGCTTGTTTTAGTTCTCTGGAAGAAAGCAAACATGCCGGGGTTGCACAAAAGTGTTTATAAACTACATGCTACTAATATTTAAGCAAAATTTGAGCCAATAGTTGAAAAACAGGAATGTTGCATTCACATGTGCTTACTTGTAAGAGGGTGAACTGCAGAGCATATCCTGAGAGGACTTTATCCCAGCTTGGTGGTTATGATTTCTGAAGCGTGATTCTGTGTCCTCCAGCAGTTGTCTTTATCAGTAAAAAGCACTGAGACATTTTAGACATTTGTCTTGAGTAATTAATATTCAAATCTAAGGCAGTTGGGGTAGTCTTCACTTTATTAGACCCTTAGTTAGAGCCTAATTCTGCAAATTTGTCAGTATGAGTTGTCACTTAAAAACAAATTATGGCGATGTCTACATCCAAGGGGAGAAAAAAGTCTGTTGGTCAGCATTTCTCTCCAGTGCTGCTCCTTAACTGGTTTCTACACAGGACTTGCTTTTTGAAGGCTTTTACATGCTTAATTTCTAAAGTAGTTTAGCTGATTTGGGTACCTTTTTGTAAGATGCCTTTAGACATTAGTTTGGTTTTTCATTAATCCTTTGAAAGTTTGAATCTATTTTATTAACATCTGTAATAGCATCACTAAACAGGAAAATTACTGCTTTTTTACAGACTTAATTACCCTGTGTGCCTTGACAATGTTGTTAAATAATTCTGTTTTGAAAAAAATTAAAACTCAGTTTTGATGTTTTTGATAAATACGGGCTTAGTAGTTTGTTTTTTTGATGCAAATTTTTAAGCCTTTCTATTCTATGTTTTCTTGACTATTCTCATAATGATGTATTAGCTTTTTTAACGTCAACAAGCGATTGTGTGCTGAAGTCCTGTAATGGCTTGGCGATATTTCTGTTGAACTACAAGAATTAATTACATACAATTTACTCTATAGATTTTTGCTTTCAGATTAGCTGGAGAAGATGTAAAGTCGCCTGTAGTGTTTGTTACTAGACAGTGGCAAAAATGTGAAATAGACTCAGTGTTTACATCCTCAGTATTTATGAGCATATGCATCATATGCTAGTGGTTTAGGGCAAAATAATTCTGAATTTAATGGGCTTTTTATTTTGTTTTTGACTTTTTAACACCAGCCATGTATTCCTTAACATGTGCAAATAATTGTTGCTGGTACAAGGTTGAAATGGAGACTAACGTTGCCTTTTCTTTATGGCAATTTAATTGGTACCCAAACTCTTTTGCTTTTGGTGGGGTGTGTGTTTGGTTGCTTATATATTACTATTATTTGCATTTTTTACTAGTCTAATGACAACTATATGGATAACTCTCCTTTTTTTGGAATTGCAGAGTGAATGAAGCTGACAGGAAAACTTTTTGATTATCTGTTGCTTCAGTTGGAAACATTAAAAATAATTTTAAGAATGCATAAAAGTTTGCAAGATACTGAGGTCTTAAAAAAGATACATGAACCTAAACCGGTCATTTTAAATGAGAAGGCAACAAGGAATTTTCTCCACATCTTACATGGAGGACATTTGTCCAAAATTGTTTTTTGCTTTTCTCCTAGTCATTGAGGACACACTAGTTCATCAGCTCTGAAAGAAATTAAAAAAGAAACACACTACATTTCAGTAAAGTGCATGCAGTTGCCATCCTGGCAACATGCAGTTAGTTGGATGCTGCCTGTGTATTCCCATCGCGACAGCTTTATAGGCAACGTGTGCTCGTCTCAGTAGTTTTTATAGCAGTTTCAGGTCTGTGCCACGTTTAATCCAACTGTGCCTTCCTCATCCTTGGCTGACCAGGGAAGAGTCCTGTTTAACACAAGTTGAGCGTTGTTACTCTTTGTTCACTGGTTCAGCTGTGAGGTCACATTGGCAGGTAAGGTTTGGGACTAAAATATATTACATTAAATTCATTTTGTGATAGTGTTTATGCTCCATCAGGCAGGTTTGCGTTCAGCTAGGTGCTGTGGAAACCAGGATGGGTTTAAAGGTGGTGAGCAGGCTAAAAGGTGGGGCATAACCAGTGGATGTGACAGGCAAGTGGGTGAGGAAGGAGATGTGAAGGAGGATGACTGGGTTTTGCAGTTGGGATGGGGTCTGGTGTTTTTGTTGTTGCAGATTACTGTTTTCTGTTGTGGTTAATGAGGTGTTGGAAGGCTTAAAAACATTGGCTAGAACTTTCACCACTTACACAAGGAAATGCAAGAAAACACATTAGGTTATTGGCAAACTTAGTGCACCGATTCATCTGTTTAGCATATGAAAAAATGACTTCTTTTTTTTTTTTTTTGTCCTTGGTCCTTTTCTAACAGTTTTCACGTGAAGTGCACTTTGCGGGTAGCACCAGTCAGCAGCCAGGTGGTTTTAAGAGAAGGCAGAAATCAGAGGGAGTTAACGTGAGAGGTGTTGGGCACTTCTGGTTCTCACTGAAGATGAGTGGAATTGATGTGTGGGGAAGGCAGCATTTGTGGCTGTGCGGAGCTAACCCGTCGCATTGACATCACACGCAGGCCCTACAGGTCACAGCTGAGGCGTACTGGAGTAGTCTCAGCAGGTTGTGCTTTTGCCTCATCTCTACCACATCTCGTCTGAGTATGAAAACAGGACTTCAGTCTGACGACTTTCAGGAGGGCAGCTTTCAGAATTATTAAAATCATTCTTTAAGAGGAGATATGTTTCCCTAATATAGTTACCATTGGAAGGTGTCACTGCATCATCAGAAAAAGAAAACACGTTCCTGTAATTAGAGGTCTTTGAATATTGATTTATCGGGAAAATGAAGATGTTAAAGAACTGTTTTGCAATGTGTAACTTGTGAAATATCTGATTGGTATTTCTCTTTTGCAGAACCAAACTGAAGAACCATGAGTATGAAACTTTAGATCAGTTGGAAGCTGATCTGAACTTGATGTTTGAAAATGCCAAGCGCTACAACGTTCCCAATTCTGCCATCTATAAAAGAGTACTGAAAATGCAGCAGGTTATGCAGGTATGTGGAGTGGAACAATCAAAATGATATAACTTCACACGTGAATTTGTTTCCCTAATGAATGTTTTTTCCAAAATAATTTTTAACTAGACCTGTGTTTGCAGTAGTATTTTCTTGCTTAGGGGGGAGGTCTGGGAATGAAGAGCGTCATAGGGTGATTTTTCTTCAGCACACCTGCTGCCTTCTGTGGTTTCTTTTGGTCTCTTTTATTGCTTACTATGACTCTTAACCCAATTAAGTTGTGAGAAAATTGATGATGTGGGGTTTTTTTAAGGTTTGCAGGTAATTGGAGGATGCTAAAACACTTGAGATTTCATGAAGTGTTCCAGCTAAGTGCTGTACTCTGAAAGGGCATTGTTTTCAAACTGATTGCTCAAAAAATTTTTCTGACAGTCAAAAAGAATTATACTGCTTTTTTATGATGGCCAGCTTGTATTAAATAAATCACCGGATGGTGGTTTAGTCTCAAAACCCATGGTTGCATCTGATCTGTTCTGATGTTTACTATTGTTCTGGAAGTGTGCAGCAGTGAGTTTGGCTTCAGGTTTTTCCTCTTTTTTCAGGCAAAGAAGAAGGAACTTGCTAGGAGAGATGACATTGAGGATGGGGACAGTATGATTTCTTCTGCTACATCTGATACTGGAAGCTCAAAAAGGAAAAGGTATGCACTTCTGTAGTTCCTGCAGACCATGACATTGCTACATCTTTTATTTGTTTAAGAGAATATTAATCCATGGTTTTTAGCATTTGTGTAAGGATTTGTCTAAGTTCTGGAACTTAACTTCATTAAGTGTTCTAATTAATTCAAAATCATTTGCTGACTTTATTTTCCTTTTTTGACCTATTAGTTGGCAGTTGTCGACATAACTTCACTAAGTGGCATGGACACTGTAGTTGCACTGAATTAGGCAATTTTATCAGTGGATTCCAGGATTTTTATTTGTATTTTGGGTTTTTTGAGCCTGGTGTGTGGACCGTCTTCACAGGTTGTTAGCAGTTATTGCTTCTTTTCTACTACTTCTCCAGTATATGACTATTTATGTAGTTTGGGTAGCAATTTCAGAATGTAATTAAAGTTAACACTATAGTTGAATTAATTTTTTGAAAGTTTATAGTATTACTCTCCAAATATTTCTATTTGGTGAAGTCTTCTGGCATAAATATTTTCATTTTCGATGACCTGAACTGTGCTTGAGTAGTTTTCGTCATTAATGTTAGAAGGCTGCTTCTCTCTCCCTTCTGAATTTGCACTCTTTGGTCACTTACCTGTCAGCTGCTGCGCCAAAGAGGGCATTTGAGAAGTAGATAAACTGAGTATAACAGGTTGGTTAGTCTGGATACTGTAACATAAACAAAATTCACAGTGATTTAAAATGTACTCTTTTAGTGAGCAATAATGATGGTTTATGGAAAGTATCCTTTAACAGTGATAGCTGTTGTGTAATTAATATTAGTGATATATTTCACTCCAAGAAGTGATAGTTTCTCTAGTCTGCTTGTGGTATCATTTGAAATATGTTCCAACTTCTGACAATATTATTGCACTAGTAGCAACTGCCAGTGTAAAACTGTAATTCAGCATCTTTCTTTGGTGTTGCTTATGACCTTCAGCTTCCTGTATTTTTAGTTCTTTATTTTGTCAAAGTGACAGCAGTTGGGGGGGAAGGAAGGGAATGAAATAGAGCAACAGCAAAGATTCACTGAAGAGCAATCAAGTAAGCGCAACAATGTACAGTCATAAAAAAAATCTCCAGAGAGAAAGTGTTAACATGGGTTTAGGAGATGGTACAGTCTAGGGATGATAGGAAGAAGAGAAGTAGTGGAATGGTAAGACCACAGTACCAAATGAACACCAGGAAGGAGCAAATTGCAAAAATTGCTAGTTTTGTGATCTTCAGATTCAGAGAGAACTACTAACCTAATCAAGCAAGTCAAACTGTCATCAGTGTCCTTTTAACCCTATGTTGCTTTCGATCACCGTGTGCAAGAGAATACTGAAACACTTAAAAGAAAATATCTGTCAGGTCTTGTCATCCAAGAATAGTAAAAGAGAAAAAGTTTTGTTCATAGGTAAGGGAAATCAAAATGGTTTTATTTTCTTCATGCCTGAAGAGAACCTGAAGATGCTTTTGATGTTGTCGGTTCAATAGTTGTTACCAGTTTCACTTGCTGAGTGATAGGAAGTAAAAGAAGATTGTAAATGCTGCTGATAGCAGAAGTGAAGCACTGAGAGAAATTCCAGAATGTTGCTGAAAAAGGGAAGTAATAACCTAGGCAAGATTCATGCCACTGGGAAAATAATAGTGACACAGAAGAAAGTTGTTTGAATGTCCCCTTTCATGTATCAGATGCATGACCTGAATCTTGAGTATTGGCAGGCCTTTTACTAGTTCTGCTTTGGTTTTGCTTTACCTGGTTTCATTGAACTAAATGTTAAAACTTGGAAACATGTTAAAATGTGCAATTTGGAAGCATGTCTCTGTTCTGGCATTGCTCATCTGCTAGTGTGAACAACTAACAGTTTCCAGCCATGAAGATAATGCCGAAAAAAGTTTTTAACCTATAGAAGATACAGTTTGAATTTTCTCATGTGTTGTGACATTAATTTTCATTAGTTATTTTGCTGACTTCACTGAGGAGCAAGAGGTATCTGAGGCATGAGGCTATGCTGGGTAAGGTATATTTTTAGATGTAGGAGGAAAAGATCCAGATGATGGAAAATCTTTGGTGGAGTTTGGGTTCTAGCGAGTTGTATAGTGGTGTTTTGCACATTCTGCAAATGAAGATGTTTTTTGTTGTTGTCTTTACAGACAATATAGTCAAAGTTATAACTACCTGAGTAAGTCTTACAGAGATTGCAACTGGAAGTTGGTTTAAAAGTGCTTTGTGGAGAGTGCATTTCTAAGAGTGCCATGGTACCTGAGCTGAGATTATACGTTATTAACATAAGCTTTGCTCTCCCTTATCTGCTTTGCTTCTAGATCATGTAGTATGCGTACAGGGAGCCATGCATAGCTGTTTTCCTGATAAGCTGCGTCTTGGTTGGGCTGTCAGATTTCTTGAGACAACCATAATAGCTACACATAGGATGACTCTAAAGTTTGTGATGATAGCCTGTATGTGGCCATTTTCTCCCTGGGTTTGCAGTTTGGGTGAGCTTTATTGACTTGTGTAACTTTGTTTGACTGTGGTTGACAGATGTTTAAACAACTCAGACCCTTTTTTCTACTACATTCTTGATGTCCTTATTTTTCTTATATCTGGTACTGAAGAAGATGCGGAGTTACTCTGAGATAAATAGCTCGATTCTTTGATATTCTGTGTTCAGCTGAGGTAGTCATGAAGATAGTGGCTGAGGGGTTTTTCCCTGTTTGCACTAGATCTTGAGATCTTGGATTCAGATGCCTAGTTGTGACTAATCTGTTCTCTCTGGCGCTGGAAAGTGCTTAGGGCTCCTTTTCACTTTTGAAAACTAGTTATTTGTTTTATTCAGTAGAACACAAACTCAAGGTGAATGAGAGAAAAATCATATCTTAAAGTTGGTTTCCTGTTTATTTAGCAGACTGCTGGTTATGGTGCTGTCATTATTTGCAAATGGACCTATGTTTCTAGTACACTGTCTCAATGTTGAACTTCGTGTGTGTGTGTTTACATGGTTGTGGTTGTTTTCTCATGGTAGAGGATAATGTAATGTTGATATTAGTTGTTGGAAGTGGGGAAAAGAGCCCCTGATGTTTATTCTTTTCCTTTTTCTTATTCACCTTAACCTAATAGTAAAAAGAATATACGAAAGCAACGAATGAAGATCTTGTACAATGCAGTTCTGGAAGCTCGAGAACCAGGCACAGGCAGACGGCTATGTGATCTGTTTATGGTTAAGCCATCCAAAAAGGACTATCCGGACTATTATAAAATTATCTTGGAGCCAATGGACTTGAAAATGATCGAACACAACATCCGCAATGATAAGTACATAGGGGAAGAAGCCATGATTGAAGACATGAAGCTCATGTTCCGAAATGCAAGGCATTATAATGAGGAAGGCTCCCAGGTACTGTTTTGATTCTGCAGTCACATTTACCTCTCTGCTTCTTTGCAGGCATATAAGTTATATTAGGATGGTTTAGCTTTGACTATTACTCTCATTATTTGTGATAATTGTTTGCTGAACTGAAATAAGAATATGACTTTTTCTTTCTGCTGAAGTTTTAAATTCTGTCTTTGTAGTTGTATAAACATGAAATGCAACACGCTTCTTTGCAAAGGTTAGACTTATTTCCTGTTAGCTGAACTTGTTGGTCCACTACAAAGAACATCAGCTGAATGTTTATTTTTTAAAAAATAAACTGGTTACTAAATTCTCATTATTTGTCCTCCGTTAATCATGTGAAGGTATTTGCCCATGGTCATCAGCATGTGATTTGGAGTTCAGAACCTCTGAGAAGGGATATCTTAGTTGGGGAAAAAAACCCAGCTTTGTTTTCATAGAAGTGAGAGTATGGGAAATCAGCCTAGAAGACCTGACTTGTTGAGCCTGGCAGAAGGAGCCTGAAATGAATGTGGTTTTCACTTACTTATATTGTAGCGTGTTTCTATATTGTGATGTTTCTCAGCCAGCAAGCATGATGATGTGGAACAGAGTGGTGGTAAGAACCTCCAGCTCTTTCTAATGAGGAACTTGATCAGCTACTGCACAGGACTTTATGATGAGGTTGCATTCACTAGGGTTGGATTTGAAGACCCAGCAGGACTGTTCTAGTCCTGTGTACCTTGGCGGAATCACAGTAGTTCAAGAGATCTTTCATTGTTCAGCAGAATGATTTGATTGGGAAGTTGATAAGACAACTGCACCTTGACCTTTCATAGTCTTTGGAATAGAAATGCAGCTTAATTGGATAATTTAATCAAGTTTTATATGTCCCTGATTTAGATGGTGTTCATTAGTTGTGCTTACCTGTATAAGTCTGTTGAAGGTGTACATTTGAGAAATAAGCCCTTCTTTTTAATCAGCTATTTGGTTTTGCACTCAGCTTTTTCAAACTAACATTTAAATGTTTCTTGGGGGCTAGTTCTAAACTAGTCTAAACACAGTAAACCTTGTTTTGTTTTGTTTTTTGATTACTTTACTGATTAATAGGTATACAATGATGCTCATATGCTGGAAAAGATCCTTAAAGAAAAAAGGAAAGAACTGGGGCCCCTAGCTGAAGATGATGATGTTGCATCCCCTAAACTAAAGCTAAGTAAGGCAACCTCGTACATTGCTATGCTTCATTTCAACACTTATGAAAACCCAACAACAGAGATTAACAGATCTTCCTTTTAGAATAGAAGACGTGATCTGCAAATTCACACCGACATGAAAAGTAGAATTTCATTTTCAAAATCATGACAGCAGTGATGTGTTTGTATGTGCATATAATAAACTCTAGTTGTTGTGTATCGCATTTTCTAAGAAAAGTAACTTTGAATGGAGAAAGAAAACTTAGGAATGGTTGGAATGTCTGGCCTGTAGTCGTGTGGTGTTATCCAAATGCTGGATGCTGCATTACAAGCTCAGTAACACTTCATTGACACACTTAATGTGTGCTACTGGGATTGCTTACAAGAAAGGGGCTTCTCAAACTGTGTAAAGCTCTTAATCTGGGATTTCCACAGAATGATAAAAGAAATGTGAGCTTTATTTAGAAAATTGTTGAAAGCCATGGAAAACACAGAAGTGAAATTTCCAGCAATGTCTGTTCCTAGAGCTGTTGTCCTTACAAACTAGATTTGCTACTGCTCAAACCTTATGTCCCCTTAGTATGTGTTCAGAACTTAACAAACTGAGAACGATAAAATTGCACAGAAAGGCTTAAAGTAACTGCACACAGCCCTCTTGAAAACAGAAATGTGCAGCTCTTAGGTAAGGTACAGGTAGTAGAGAATTCACAGGCAGAGTCTATGCAGTACAGTAACAGAGATCCTGAATTAACCAAAAAGCTAATCTGATTGATAATCCCATGGGAGGACTTATTTTACATTTTACCTGTAATAATCCTCTCTAATTTGGCATAAACCTGTCATCAAGGAATCTGATAATATTTAGACTGCTTAATTTTAGTGATAGCAAAACCCCTGTGATGACTGCATTTTTAACGGCTCTAGAGAGAAATTCATGTAGAGCTAGTATGACCAAATTGAATTTAGAGGCATTACTAATAACATTAGGTAGGAAAAGATGCTGGAGAAGAGAAGGCTCTGAGGGACCTTATTGCGGCCTTCCAGTACCTAAAGGGGGCCTACAGGAGAGCTGGGGAAGGACTTTTTACACGGGCATGTAGCGATAGGACGAGGGGGAATGGCTTTAAGCTGGAAGAGGGCAGGTTTAGATTAAACATTAGGAAGAAGTTTTTCACTTTGAGGGTGGTAAGGCACTGGAACAGGTTGCCCAGAGAAGTTCTTGAGGCCCCATCCCTGGAAGTGTTCACGTCCAGGCTGGATGGGGCCTTGGGCAACCTGGTCTAGTGGGAGGTGTCTGCCCATGGCAGGGGGGTTCGAACTCGATGATCTTTAAGGTCCCTTCCAACCTAAACCATTCTATGATTCTATGTTTTCCATGCCTAAGTCTAAAGAGGTGTTCGCCAGGTGTACCACATAGAAACATATGATTCTGTGTTTGCCAAAAATAATATTAAAAAAAAACTCCATACAATTATGAAAAATAAAAAAAGCTGCAACTTGGAATGGGTTCCATGTTGTGAATCTTCTGCTCATACGATAAAGTGGTTCTTCACTAAGTAATTCTGCAATGGAAAGGAGATGGATAAAGAAGTGTGCAAGCTCTGGTTTTGTAATGATTTTTTTTCTTTTTTTTTTTCTCTCCTTTTTATCTGCTTAGGTAGAAAAAGTGGCATTTCTCCTAAAAAATCGAAATACATGACTCCAATGCAACAGAAGTTGAATGAGGTGTATGAAGCAGTTAAGAATTACACTGATAAGCGAGGCAGGCGACTGAGCGCCATCTTCTTGAGGCTGCCATCTCGGTCTGAACTTCCCGACTATTATGTGACCATTAAAAAGCCTGTTGACATGGAAAAGATCCGAAGTCATATGATGGCAAATAAATACCAGGATATTGATTCCATGGTAGAAGACTTTGTAATGATGTTCAATAACGCTTGCACATACAATGAGCCAGAATCTTTGATTTATAAAGATGCCCTGGTCCTGCATAAAGTTTTGCTTGAAACTCGGAGAGAAATAGAAGGAGATGAGGATTCTCATGTGCCCAATGTCACTTTGCTAATTCAGGAACTTATCCATAACCTTTTTGTATCTGTTATGAGCCACCAGGATGATGAGGGCAGGTGCTACAGCGACTCTTTAGCTGAGATTCCGGCTGTTGATCCCAACTTTCCAAATAAACCTCCTCTGACTTTTGATATTATCCGAAAAAATGTTGAAAATAATCGCTATAGAAGATTGGACTTGTTCCAGGAGAATATGTTTGAGGTACTGGAGAGGGCAAGGAGAATGAACAGGTGAGTGAAACCATATTTTTCAGGTATCCTTTGTCTTATCACATGAGTTTTGCATGTTAATGTCAGACAAAGGCTGAAGTTTTTTTTTAAGGTGTTTGCTTTCCTTGATATGGGTCTTTAGAAAACTAAATCTCAAAAACTATCAGGTCTTCAGTGGAATGTATGCTTTCATTGATAAACAAGGAGATAATTTTGATGTTAGCCTTCCAAAGGCACACCTCATGAAAACCAGATTTGTGCTAACTTTCAAATTGAAAAAATGAAGAGGAGGAGCTGTTCGCTAACTGCTTGACTAGTGGATTACTCTTGTGGAACAATCACGGTTGTATGAGTTATGGTAATATTGTGCAAAAGCTATGAACACTTGCAACTTCTTTCAGTGTTCTACTTGAATTAGGTAGAGTTGGGGGATGTACAAGTGAGATCTTGACTCTGAAGGAGAGGAGGTAAAAATGTTATTGAAACATCATCTAACAGCAGTATGGGTAGTTCAAATAAGGCGTTTTTGTTAGTAATAATGTTATTAAATTTTCAGAAGTTAACAGATTGTAGAGGTCCAGTGGCAAGTAGTTTTGGTTGCAACTAGTTACTTTTGATTCTTCTGGTGTTTCAGGACTGGTGTATACAAAAATGCTCTTTTAGGTAAGTTATAATACAAACTGACAGCAGAGTAGCAGGTGGAGCATTGCTTGCTAGTGTCTGCTGCTGCTTGTTGTGAGTAAGCACGGAAATCTGTTGGTAGAGTGAAGTTTTAGTTTTACCACTAAGTGTGGCAATTGATGGGTGTGTGTTTAGGATCCTGTTTGACTCTGCACAAACTATGTTTCTGCCCCATTGTATGTATTTTTGTGCAGGACTGATTCAGAGATTTACGAGGATGCAGTCGAACTTCAGCAGTTCTTTATTAAAATTCGAGATGAACTTTGTAAGAACGGAGAGATTCTTCTGTCACCTGCTCTCAGCTATACCACCAAGCATCTTCACAACGATGTAGAAAAGGAAAAGAAGGAAAAGCTGCCCAAAGAAATAGAGGAGGATAAGCTCAAAAGAGAGGAAGAGAAGAGAGGTAGCTACTTTCTTTTCGTTAATTTTAAATGTATTAATTGAAAAAACGTACCTATGCATATGATGTATGCTCTGCTGTTGCTGCAGCTTCGCCTACTGAAGGGACCTTAATAATCTGGTTGTCCACCAGAAAGTTATGAGATTTGTTTTATTTTGATCCTTATCAGCCATGCCAGATAGCTTTAAGAAAGAGATGTAGGTACTTACTAACCTTATGTAAACTCTGTAATCAGAACACATTGGGGTACCAGTAGTCTTATTTCAAGGCTGTTATAAAAGAAAACAATATTTTTTACTGTCGCTTTCTGCTGATAATACTTGCAATGACTGTTCTAATTGACCTTTTAGTTGTTTCCTTTTCAACAAATACTGGTTTCTTGATGTGCTGATGGTGTTGTCTACAATCATGCTTTTAACACTGCTAATGAAATAGTATTTAAGTAAGCCTTTTGTGTTTCTTACTTGGCTACTGTGAATGTGAAGAAGAATGGGCTTGCACTATTTTCTAGGGTAAGAAACCTACTGTGAAGGTCCTTTGTGTTTCACAGTTCCTGGCTATTACTCTCCATATAATTGTTGCGAAGCATGTCTAGGGGAATGAATAAAACTTTCTAATTGCTCCTTTCCATGGATGGGAGCAGAGCTATTAGCTCTTCGTCCTTGAATTGTCTTTCTAACATGGTTCATCTTCCCACATATCACTAGTGTCAGGAGCAGTAAAGTCTGGTTCCTCCAGCCAGGCTCGGTATTATAAAGTATCACAGCTGTGATGTCCTTTTTCTGTCTTCCTTTGAGAGCTAGCCTTCTGAAGGCTTCTGAGCTCAGTGCTGTCATTGAGTTCCTCTTCACTCACTGGGAGGGCTCAATAAAATTCAGCTGAGGACGGAAAACCCAACCTTCAACAGCACCAGTAGCAGAAAGGCTGGCAGCACAAAACACGCTTAAACCCTTCCTTCACAGTGGAAGTCAGTGACAGAGGGACGCATCAGGTATCATGTGGCACTTCTGCACTCAGCAAAGGGTGAAGGCATTCATGGCAGCAATTGACTAATGTGGAAATGTTGCATTACTAACATCTATTTTTCTCTTCTTGAAATAAGAAGCTGAAAAGAGTGAAGATTCTTCTGGATCAGCTGGGCTGTCAAGCTTGCATCGGACCTACAGCCAGGATTGCAGCTTCAAGAACAGCATGTACCACGTAGGAGATTACGTGTATGTGGAACCTGCTGAAGCCAACTTACAACCTCACATAGTCTGTATTGAGAGGCTGTGGGAAGATTCAGCTGGTAAGGATGTCTTTGCTATAGGAAAACAATATGATGAAACTTGTTCTTATTACTATTTAAAACTTTCAATTTGAGCTTTTTCTGTGTAGCTGTTGTTCATTTTATTTGCAGAAGTGTGTATGGACTGGTGAGTATTTTTCTTGTTTCTGAGTTGCTTTGTTCCAAATAATATTACAAATATAAAGTTCTTGAATCAGCACACCTTTTTTTGTTGTTCATCTCTACCTACCCTCAAATTGTAAGCATCCCAGAGAATAGGCTCTTCCAAGCGGGATGGACTCTTTGTAATTTTGGCACAGAAGAACACATGGGGTTTTTCTGTGCTGAGAAATCTGAACCAAAGTTGGGCACACTTAACTGCAAATGTTCCATAGAACAACTCAATTTCAGAACTTGATTTTATTAAATTTCAGAATTGAGCTCAATCTTGCATTTCCTAGGCCAAATCAAGCCATAACAAGTACTATTTTGTTTTTCCTTGTCAGTGATGCCTTCTGTTTGCAGCAGGTACTTCTCTTAAGTGTAAGTAATGCTAGAGATACGGCAAGAGTATCAGATTAAGCATGGTGCGCTCTCAGCAATCCTGGAAGCTACAGTTTCTGAGTACTACAGTGGGCTATAGTTGAGTTAGGCATTTTGGTTGCACTTTTTTTTAAAGGGATGGAACTGATGTGTTACAAGGAGAGATTAAAAAGGCTGTGACTCTTAAATTTGGAGAGGAGAAAGGCAAGGCAGGTTATAATTAAAGTCTGCGAAATCATGAAGTTGGTAGAGAAGGTGAAGGCAGAAATACTGTTTAACAAATCCAGCAGTACTAGAGTTCAAGGGCACTCATTGACACTAAAAATCACATTAAAACCTGGGAAAGTGTTTGGCTTTTCAATACAGCGGTTAGTGAGCCTCCTGGCTTCCCCAGGAGCTTGTGGAGGCAGATTATGTCAGCAGGCTTAAAAATGGGTCAGACAAGTCCATGTACAACAGGTCTAAACCAAATGATAAAAGGAATAACTAGCAAATAATTGCCAGATAAAGAGAATAGCTCTCTAACACTCCTAATGCAGAAGGAGTGGAATGAGTTACGGCCAAGATCAAATGTATTCTTCTAATAGCCTTTCCTGCTCACTCACTTGGATGCAGTGTATTTGGGTAGAGGGACCATTGGCCAGTTGGGTGTTTCTTACGTTTGTTTATCTGTGATGGAGAAAGTGAATAGCACTTTTTATTCTGGTTCAGTCTACAGATTAGAGATTTTCGTTGATTTAGAAAAATAGTACATATTTGTCACAACCTCCAGAGAGGCTGTGGAATCTCCGTCTCTGGAGATATTAAGAACCCGCCTGGATGCGTTCCTGTCCAGCCTGCTGTAGGTGAACCTGCTTTGGCAGGGGGGTTGGACTAGATGATCTCCGAAGGTCCTTTCCAACCCCTGCCATTCTGTGATTCTGTAAGTTCATTATAAATCATTGTTAACAATTGGAATTTGTCACAGCATAACATGGAAGAAATATCTTAAACTTGAAACCAGTTATCCAAGGTTCTTCAAATAATTAGGTGATTGTTGTGTAGACTTTTGAAGCTGTTTCAAGGCTTGAAAGTCATGATTTTTTAGTAAGAACTGTTTCCTCCTTTATTTTGCCGAGTTGGGTTTTACTGAGGAAAAAACAATTGGCAGCCTTTTTAAGCAACCTAGGCAACAGTTAAAGAATCTTATAGAATAGAATCATAGAATCGTCTAGGTTGGAAGTGACCTTTAAGATCATCAGATCTTGTCCTGGTTTAGAACAGTTGATTGTCAGTAAAAGTGACTACACGCCTATTTGATTAATCAGTCAATCTATAGTTCGTTTTTCTTGCTCATGAACTAGAGAATATGCTGGTTTACATCTTTTTCTATTTTTTTTCTCCCTTCTCTTTTTTGTTTCTTCTTTTTAAAGGAGAGAAATGGCTCTATGGGTGTTGGTTTTATCGACCAAATGAAACGTTTCATCTTGCAACACGAAAATTCTTGGAGAAAGAAGTTTTTAAAAGTGACTATTACAATAAAGTTCCTGTTAGCAAAATCTTAGGCAAATGTGTGGTCATGTTTGTCAAGGTGAGAGACTATTCAGACTAATTTGTTAAGCAAATAATATGTTCTCTGCTATTTCCTTGGAGAGCTGTAGACATTTTAACACAGAGACATTCTACTAATACTTAAATAAAATTGGACTTGCTCCTGTGTACTGTTTGTATTCTTCATTTGCTTCATGAGCTATATAGTCCATCCACATGATAGTGTTTCCCGGTGCTGGCTGGTTTGTAGAATCATATGCTTATTACATAATTAGCTAGCTTATTAGATTTAGAGCATGTAGTAGAGAAATTGCAGGTAACTTCCTAAAAGTTCCCATAAAAGGATGTAGATTTAGGTTTGGTAGAGAGGGAGACTTGAATGGCTTGGTAAGACGATGAAGTCTTTCATCTATATCTCAGCTTTGATTCCACGTCATCCTTGTACTGAGGATTTTTGGCCTGTTTGCAACATACCTATTTCAGCCAGTTTTTTGAAGGTAGTGTGTCTGTATGGAACAAAGTGCTGAGTACATGAATGGGTATCACAGTCCCATATCAATGAGCATGGAGCTTACTCCCCCCGCCTCCAAACTTGGTGGTTGTGTCCTCTTTCCAAGTCAAAGCTCAGAAGTCTTGTTAAGGTGGTTTTAGGCTGCAGATCTTGGACTTGTTAGTGCACCGGTTTGGTAAATGAATAAACCCAAACTTTTCTTACATGGTAACCTGTATTGAATTTAGCTTCTTCTCTACGGGTGAGATTTCTTGTTTGCTTTTAATTTTTAGTAAAATTTGGATGGCAGACTGGAAGAAAAGAACTCAGCAGAAGGGCTTTATTAGTTTAAAAGTGTTTCTGATAGAAACGTAGGGAAAAAAAAAAAAAAAAGGAAGCATGAGAGGGAGTTCACTGTGTGTCTGTGGGGGTTGTGTGTGTGTTGGTGAAAGATTTCGTATTTTTTCTTTAATCTGCAGGAGTATTTTAAATTGTGTCCTGAGAACTTCAGAGATGAGGATGTCTATGTCTGTGAGTCACGTTATTCTGCGAAGACAAAATCTTTTAAAAAGATTAAACTGTGGACTATGCCTGTAAGCTCTGTAAGATTTGTCCCACGAGACGTGCCCCTTCCTGTGGTCCGGGTTGCTTCTGTGTTTGCTAATGCGGACAAAGTGGATGAGGAGAAACACGCTGAAACATTGGAGGACAGTAAGGTGGGAGAAAGTATCCTTCATCTTGAAAAGGTATGTAAGATAAAAAGGGGAACATCAATTTTGTTTCACAGATAGAGAATGACAAAATGTGAGCCCTCATGACTCTGTTTCATGGCATCCAGACACAATAAAATATAAATACATATAATGTTTCTGTTACAAATTGTTGTACACATTTGTAAATACATACGAACAAAATAGAAATAGACTAAACAGAAAATAAACTGCATACATATTTGCTAGATTCTACAAATGCTTTCTTGTGATCATGTGAAGGGGTTGGGTTGGGGTTTTTTTACCACTTTTGAAAAGAAAATTACACTTTTACTCTAAAGTTTGCCTTAAGCTTAAAGAATCAGTAGAACTAAAAGTCTAATTTTAGTTCATGGCAATGCTGGAATGCTTTATTATGTAGTATTTCACTGAAATAGTCAGTAGCTAAGCAGCAGTATGTGATACATAATGTTCTGCTGTTTGTGATGTAATTATGGTTGATAACTGAGTGTTTTATTGTCAAAATGCTTAGGAATATTGCTGTCCAACATACTGGGTAAAATGTTTTATTTTATTGTAGAGTCACAAAAGAAAGATTTATTTAAATAAATGTATTAAATTCCATTAAATTTATCTAAAATACATTTACAGCCATAAAAAAACCCTTAGAGTCATAAAATAAATTCACTTTACATTGAGTTCTCTAACAGAACCTCAGAACAGAATACCCAGCACACTCACTGTCAGCTTTAATCAGGCGCTTAGTATATACTATTGTATTTATTCACATCATGACAAAAGAAGGAATTACTTCTACCAAGAAAACGAAGACTTGTAGGGTCTTTTCCTTCTACACCTTGGGGAGGTAGCCTGTGTTTCCATTGGCTTTCGGAAATCCTAGACTAAAACATCAAATGAGGCACAATGTAAGTCTTGACTAAAAAGTAAGAAATTAAACAGGGCAAATGGTATGAATTTGCAAGCAATACATGGAATGTTCATATCACTGTATTTGAGAGTTGAATCATTAAATTTCTGTGTATGTTAACTTGGCGGTAAACTCAATACTTGTCTCTTTGGGAAGTGCTTTAAAAGTGCTTATTGTGCTTTAAAACAAACAAATCGTCAGAATAAGCTGACAAGGCTTGGCTTGGCCGGTTAACTTTGGAGCAGAAGAACAAAAAAGGACCTGTAAACTACTGTTCCGGCAAAATTACAGCTTTGTGAAATAGGGCAGCTTGCGGCATGGGTGGAGTGTATTTTTGGCATTGCTCTTTCATTTTTAAATTTCCAGGCCCCTCACTTTCATGTGTACAGTTCTGTTTAGTGTTTAGCTGTTATTGGTAACGTAAAGATAGAGCAAAGTCTTTCACTTGCACCTGGCATCTTTTTATTTATGTGTTTGGTTTTCCTTCTTCCACAAGTTTATAAATGCATATTCTTCTGCAGGACAAAGAAGATGTTCCGGTAGAAATGTCCAATGGAGAACCTGGTTGCCATTACTTTGAACAGCTCTGCTACAATGATATGTGGCTTAAGGTTGGGGACTGCGTCTTCATAAAATCACATGGGTTAGTGCGACCTCGGGTAGGAAGGTAGGTGCAACTTCTTTATTTGCAGTTTGTGTCTATAAAAATAACTTGGACAAAAGACAGGCTTGTTGCAAAAAAGCGTAAAACAGGATGGGGAAAAAGCTTCTGAATGAAGCTAATGTTACAAGCTCTTACCAGATTGAGGTAGAAGTTTAACCACCTTGTAAAAAGGTAATAGAGTTGTACAGTTGAAGTAGGCTGTTCTTCTGTACTCATTTGTTCAGTCTTCCTGAACAACCTAATGTGTCCAGCTGTCTCATTTCGGAGGGACGGCCTTTCATTTATGTCAGTGGTTCGGTTTTCTTTCCAGAATTGAAAAGATGTGGGTGCGAGATGGAGCTGCATATTTCTTTGGTCCAATCTTTATACACCCTGAAGAAACTGAACATGAACCAACTAAAATGTTCTACAAGAAGGAAGTGTTTTTGAGTAACTTGGAGGAGACCTGTCCAATGACTTGCATTTTGGGTAATTATTAACAACTTTAAATACAATCGGCACTCTTTCTTTTCCTATACAATCGGAAGTGATTTATACATATGTGTAGGCTTGATTCCAAGTACATTTTTTTCATTTGAGTGGGGGAGGAGAGAGACTATTCAGTCCATTTCTAATACGCATTCCTTTGGGACCTGTAGTGAGAATTTTCACTATAAGGAAACTTTCTTACAATAAGAAAATAACATGTATGATATCAAAGTGAACCTTGCCTGCAGCCAGAGAACAGAAAACTCTGTTGTTCTTGCTTGTTAATGTAATGATTCCAGTATGTGTTACCTGGAAGGTTGGTCCAGAAGGAGACTGAAATTCAGTTTGTTGCATAAGATGACGACTGGGTACTTTGTTTTTGTAGTTATGATGCTGTGCTAAATATAATTAACTGACTAGCAATCATGGGGTTTTGTTATTTTGCAGGTTCTCTTGTTCTTTAAAAAATATCCAAAAGCTGCGTTAAGTTCATCTAGGTTTCTCATGAGTGGCGTTATTTAATACCAATTGGTGTATTTTCTGTGGTTGGGCCAAATACTGGGAATCTTCCAGACTTATGAGACTGGCAAAAACTTGAGTTTCCACACTTGTCGTAAAATTCCTGAAGTGTTGCTGCCTTCTCACCCAGCTCTTTCATTTCTGCAGGAAAGTGTGCTGTCCTGTCGTTCAAAGACTTCCTTTCCTGCAGACCAACAGAAATCTCTGAAAACGATGTTTTTCTTTGTGAGAGCCGCTACAATGAAAGCGACAAACAAATGAAGAAATTTAAAGGGCTGAAGAGGTTTTCACTCTCTGCAAAAGTTGTAGATGATGAAATATACTATTTTAGGTAAAAATGTGATGGGAATGCTAGGGTCACCTGAGCGCTCCTCTGTGTTGTGGTAGACTGACCCTGGTGGGCAGCGAAGCCCCCACCCAGCCACTTGCTCACTCCCCCACAGCAGGATCAGGGAGAGAATCAGAAGGGCAAAAAGAAGAAAAACTCTTGGGTCAAGCTGAGGACAGTTTAGTAAGTGAAGCAAAGCTGCACACGCAAACAAAGCAAAATAAGAAATTAATTCACTACTTTCCATCATCAGGCAGATGTTTAGCTGCTTCCTGGAAAGCAGAGCCTCAGCATGCGTAATGGTTGCTGGGAAAGACAAATGTCATAACCCTGAACGTCCCCCTTCCTCCTCCTTTCCCCCAGCTTTTATTGCTGAGCGTGATGTCATATGGTATGGAATATCCCTTTGCTCAGTTTGGGTCAGCTGTCCTGGTTGTCTCCCCTCCCAGCTTCTTGCCCAACCCCAGCATACTTGCTGGGGGGCAGACTGGGAAAAAGAAGAGGCCTTGACTGTGCCAATGGTTCGTCAAGAACTACAACATCGCAGTGTTACCAACACGGTTGTGGTCACAAATCCAAAGCACAGCACTGTACGGGCCACTATGCAGAAAATCAACTCCATCCCAGCCAGACCCAGTACGTACGTAAAAGTCATAGTTGTAGGAGAGGATGAACTTTGACTAACTACAGGTCTTTTCATGGTTTTAATACCAGTGGCTGGTTTCTTTTTCTTCTCCTGACTTTCGTAAAAGTCGTTACATTATCAAATTGGTAAATTCTCTTGGAAGTTGTTAAAATACTTCAGTCCTCGTTATGGGTAACAAATAGCTTTCCAGTTGGTGGACATGGGTATTAATAAAAATATTAAGTTCTAACTTAAGTAAAATGTAAAATCTAAGGAAGATGTGTTGTTAACTGCCTTCTATTGCAGAAACGAAGTATCGAAAATCCCCTGCATTGAAATCCCCTTCTAACTCAAAAAAACAAAACAAAAAAACCCTTCAAACAAGTGACTAAAATGAAACACTGTCCATGGACATGGAATGATTTCTGCTCAGTGTTCTGAAAGGAAGCACAGGCATATCCTGAGTCATCATTGTTTCCATGTTGTTCAGTGATAAGAAAAGTTGGTTTTCTCTTAAAAAAAATATATGCTGTCTCCTGTAAAGTATGAGCGTATTCTCATCTGTGTTTTGTCTTCCTCCTCCATCTTTCAGAAAACCCATAGTTCCTCAGAAGGAACCATCTCCACTACTGGAAAAGAAGATTCAGCAGCTAGAAGCAAAATTTGCTGAGTTGGAAGGAGGCGATGAGGACATGGAAGAGATGGGAGAAGAGGAAGGTGATATGACTGAGACACCTTCTATGCCTCAGCTTCAGACCCCGTTAGCTAGTGAATTGGATATAATGCCTTATACTCCACCACAGGTAAGGATCTTGAGAAACCTTTAAACCTTTATATTCTGCATTCTTTCCCCAACCCAAATAAACAAAGAAACAGTAACGTTTTATCGTATACACAGAAGAGATTTATACTTCAATTTACAAGTCTCTGGAATAAATTACACGGAACAGTTTTGGCATATCCAATATGATATCCAGGTGATAATATTTAAGTCCATTAAAATATTTTTAAAGGAAATCATTCAGTGAGGAAAATTTTCTAGGGTATGTTTTTGTATGATATGTTAACGTTATTTCCAATTAGTAGGTTTTCTATGACACTTGTTCAGAAATATCAGGCCTGTATGTTAAATATAAAGTTGGGATGTAAGGGTTTAATTGTAATTCTCAATTTACCCAATGCTCATTTTTAAGCTTTTTCTTAAATTTTGAAAAAAGTGAGCATTTTGGGTGTTATGGTTTTGCTACATTTTTAGAAAATGGTGTGCATCATCCTCAAAGGGAAAAAAAAAAAAAAATCACTTTTTTACTATTGAGTCACCATTCTTACTTGGAAATAAGAACTTGTTAAAAAAACTAGAACTGGATGTCCTAGAAGCTTTAGTATTAATTAGCTGATAAATGCATAGGAGGTAAATGAGGAATTGTGTGTGGGGTTATATGCTGCTTGAACGTGGCATGAGTCATTGCTGCTGCTTAAATGGGGGGCTTTGGCCCCCTTCCCTCTCTTGCTGTGTTTCTTACACAAGCCCTCGTATTTATGTAACTGAGTATTGAAGCAGGGTGAGGAACTGCTTTAACTGGAAATTAACCTAACCGAAAAAGTTTGTTTGCAACTGGATTAAATCCTTTATCCGTCTCCTCGTCTTGCCACATCCAAGCTAATGCCAGCATTAAAGAGGCAATGGGAATGACCTGCTGGGAACGGGAGGGAGTTTCAGACACTTTTGTCACCAGCAATGTGGATTTCTGCTGCATTACATTGACTGTGAAGTGACAATCTCATTGGTAACTGAAGAAATTATATAACCCCTGGATAGAAATAACTGTCTTTGGATGTCATGAAAAAGAGTTGATGAAATGGAAAGCTTTAGCTTGGTTTAATTGTGATTTTTGGCATGTTGGCAGACCACCAAATGCATTTTCCTGTGCAAGGTTGTCTCGCTACTCTTGTTTTAACACGCTGAATTTCATCAGTAGCATGAAAACTCTTGCAGAGTATTAAAAATAGAAAGCATGTTACCAGCATTAACAAACTAATGTAACACTTCAAGAAGGGGAAGGTAACTTTTTACAAATCAAAATATTACCATTGTTAAGCAATGTATCTGCCAAAAGCATCTTAAATATGGATCATTGGACGTTACAGATGTCCTCAAACTGCCTTCTGCAGCATTCACTGTCTTTTCATCTCCTTTGCTTTCTGTCTTTCTACAAAGCTGTGTTTTGCTCAGATTCCCTTGAGAAGTTGTATTTAAATACTAATATATAGTATCTCTTTAAAAAGTCAGGTTGATAGTTGCATTATTTTATTTTTTTTTAATTGTTTGTGATCTGACAGTCTTGCAGAGCTTTCAGGATAACTAGTGAGAAATCAGGCTCAACGGATGTATACCTTTAGACAGATGTGAACTCAAGTCTACAGCTTGAAGGAAAAAAAAAAAAGGCCAACCAACCAAACCATAAAAAAAAAAAAAAACAAAACCAAACCAAAACAACCAAAAAACCCAACCCAACCAACCAACCAAAACCAAATAAGGAAAACTGAAAAGGATCAGTAGCAATGCATGCTAAGAAGGGAATGATGATACACAAGTGACCTGGCAGATTGCTCACTGCTGATTTGGAAAGAAAAGGCATGTTGTGTCTGAGCTGGCATTCGGAGCACAATTTAACTCTGATAGAGAGATAACTGACATACAGCTCGGAAATAAGCTTTCTTCTTCAGATAATCTGTTCTATTTACGTCCCTAGTGAAAACTGTCTTTTTAAACAGAGCTCCTGGGTAAAAGGCATGTGTTTGCTTCATGTTCTCTTAAATGTATAGAATTTTATTTAAGAACTATTAAACCCCAGAACTTTAAAACTTTTTTTGTCCTGATAACAAAGAAGCTCTTACTACACTTAAGGATAAAAGGAGTCAGAACAAGTGAATACGTGGTATCGTGGGGCTTGACAAATAGGTGGATGATGCTCTCCTGATGCAGTTTCTGTGAATCAAGTAGAATCTAAAAAAGAAAAAGATGTGGAACTTCATTTTTTGGTTTAGCGATATGGCTGAGAAAATGCATAGAAGGGGATCCCGCTTTATTTCTTCTCAACACATCTAATATGTGCGGTTATCTGACTCAAATGGAAAAGATTCTGTTCATTTAAAAATGTTTGTATTGGAGATGTAAAAGAACAGAAAATACAAGGATCAAATTCAGAATTCTTGCAGTTTCTCAAAGTCCTGTTTGCCCTTCCAAACTGATGGGTAGGCTTTTACATTAGATTACTGAAATATTTTTTTTAGAAACTTTTGCAAGCACTGTAAAGGCAAAACCAGCAGATAAACTTGTATCTATCTGAGTGCAGATGTGTAAGAGGCCAAATTTTCCCATTTCTGAATTGAGAACTCTCCATCTGCCAACGTGGGCTTGCCTGAGAAGCCGGAATGAGTTGTATGTGCCCTGTGTGTCATCCCAGAACCTGCGTGGAGTTTTCTTCACTTCTTCCATCTTAGAGACAAACCTAGAAGACTTCCTCCCAAAAAGGACAAGTGTTGTCTTTAGGTTCATAATGAAAACATTAAGGGTGGATTGCCATTTGAAAATTAATATAGTGAAGTTTGGAATAACATACAAGTACATCTCAGTTTATCCAGTTCCTGGCTTAGCTTGATGAGCAGGACTTTTTAAGCATGTTGGTGTCACTGGAGCTTTGTTTTCATCTGAGAGAAGAGTGAGCTGCAGGGTCAAAGTGGCAAATGGAAGGAGTTAGTAACGTCCCAGAATTTCATGATAGGAAGAAAACAGTTGCATATATCTTTATTTCCTTTTTTCCCCACCAGGTATTTGGAAACAATTACACTTTTCAATATGTCAGAAATTTGTAATGTTCAGGGTTTGAGAAGGGCCTTTTGAGGGTTTTGGTATCATGATACATTTGTGGGCCTTATTTGTTAAGTGTATGGCTGAATTTATGGTCTCCTGTGAGAAATACAGGTGAAAGGAGCCTTCAAAAAGGGGGTTCCAGCTGTGGTGTCTCAGTGGTTGTGAGAATAGGTTAAGTTTTTGGATGGTTGGAGGCATCAGGGAGCTCTCAACAGGAGCATCCATGGTGGGAAAAGCAAAAGAGCAGAATTTTTGATACCCATCAACGTATACATGTGCTGTGAACCTGTTGTGCAGGTAAACAGTGGTCAGCAAAACTGGGCTTTGGGTTTTTCAGGGAGAAATGGCTAGTGAACACTAGAGAGAAAGGAAAGTCTGGCAGGCAAAACAGAGAGCGTGTAGGGATGAGAAGAGTGGAATATGGAGCCAGGGAGGGCAGGGGTTGCACAGGCCCAGGAGGAAATGGGGAAGCATTTCCCTAAAATGTGCAATGGCAAATAAAATGTTTTACTCGACTTGTGTTGGCAATATTTCTGAACAGCATAATGGATGACTTCTGTGACATAACACAATTACTTTTCTTCTCTTCTGGCCTTCCAAATAGTCCCTGATTTGCTAGTCAGCTGTTCTTAGTTCTGTCATTGAGTTTGGAATTATTTCAGCTAATAGTAAGCATTCTGTGTTGTCTTACTGAGAATTTTTTGAAGCCTCAGTTGTAAAGGTGACATTATGTCTGGAAGGATTGAAAAGCATCAGAATGTTGTGATTTTCTTTTTTTTTTTTTTTTTTTTTTGCATATGTACTTTTCATAAGTGTGTGCGTATACTCTTGTCATGCATCAGTAGATGCAGTCTCTCTTTAGGGGCTGTAAAGTTGGATGGTCCTTGTGCAAATATGTTCAAGAGAACTGCAGGAATGTTTTGAAACAGTGTTCCTTACAGCTTTGAATTTTGTATGTCGAAGTTTCTCTTTTGTACACTTGTGGTCATAGCTGCTTTTTCTCACAGTCCACTCCCAAGTCTGTTAAGGGCAGCACCAAGAAGGAGGGATCAAAAAGGAAGATCAACATGAGCGGGTACATCTTATTTAGCAGCGAGATGAGAGCTGTGATTAAGGCTCAGCACCCAGACTACTCCTTTGGAGAGCTCAGCAGACTCGTAGGAACTGAATGGAGAAACTTGGAAGCAACAAAGAAAGCAGAATATGAAGGTAAATAAAACCTAAGATGCTGAACTCTTTTCTGCTTTTTTTTTCCTTTCTCAACGCATCGTTACTGTTATTCAGATGACAGGTTTAATAAAAGAAGATATTTATGTTTGTGTTCTGGATGTACCTTAAAGAGAAGTTCATATTGAGACATGACTGAAGAGGAGCAAAGAGTTATATGGTGCACAACTGATAATTTAAATATATTTGCCACAAATAACCAAATTAACAAAGACCAAGAAAATGGGGATAAATTAGAAGTAAAGGAGCATGAAGCCCCTGGGCTGGAAGTCAGTTGGAAAAATGAAAGTGAAAGTTTCCTTAAAGGAGGGCTGGGGGGAATTTTGGACAAGAAGCTCTTCAGAGCTGTAGCGGCAGGTAAGAAGGCTTACAGTGGAGCGGGAAAAAGTTCCTTGATTAACAGTACTTAGAGTCCTAAAAAGCTTTGGTAGAATAAAATCAAGGAATTTGTTATGATAATGTAATTAGGACCTATTGTTCAGTCTTGGTATTAACCAACTGTTGTAACTGATTTTATTAACAGATTTCATATCTTGAAGTAAGCCTAGTAGTATTTCATAGGCATGAGATACTTTAGACCTTTCTCTCACTCTTTCTTTCTTTCTTTCTCTCCTACTGATATTGGTCACTGTGTTTCAACTTTGATTAAAGTAAAGTACAATTGATCCTTAACAGCAGGCCCTTACCCAAGCCAAATACGTTGGCTTAACAGCCATAGTTACTACTCTAGTTAATAATGTGTCAATGCTTCCAATATAAACCCCATTTTTTTAAACAACTGTTGCAATTTTATTGGAAGAAAATGCTGCTTTGGGTAGGAAAGTTTCAAAACCCTAGAAAGTTATTGCCCAATTAAGTTATAACTATGCTTTTTTTAAAAATGAGATTTGGTAGGTTTTCTGCATACTCATAACTTAAAGTCTGGTTTGATACTCAAACTAGAAGTTTGCATGCTATCACTTTCCACCCTCAGCTGTCTCAGTCCTTTCCAAATTTGCAGTAATACCTCTTTGCAATTTTGGAGAGTAATATAGCACCACTCAGTTACGTACAAGTTTTCTTTGCAAGTGCTGTGAAGGGAAATGGTAATGCTCTTTCTTTCTGAAAATACTATGGCCTTACTTTTTGCCTGTTGTAGTTTCCTTTTACACCCTTCTAGGTTCACGTGGTACTTTTTATTGTCAGGTCCCTCCTTACAGCCTAATTCTTAAGCAGTAGGATGGCTAACATGTCATCGCTTCCTAGCTTAGAGCAGCTTGACATCTTGCACTTCTGCAGGAATGCATAGCTGTAACGTGCTGGTAGCAACAGTGTCTGTCCACTGTGTTAATGATTGCTTAAGTGCTTCCATTTTAATCCTCTTTCTCACTTAAAATTTTCCAAAGCTTTTGTGTTTTGGGCTGCAGTTCCTCTGGGTTGGTGTCTGCCCAGAACTAGACTTACTTTTATTTGGGTTTGAGGGGTTGGGATGGGGTTACAAAGCGGCCAAAATGTGTTTGCTTACCATGTGTGAAAGGAGAGAATCTCCTCTCCTTCCACTGCGACGAGTCAAAATTCACGTGCTCTCTAGTGTGGATGTAGGGAGTAGGGAACAGGCATGGTTTGACAGCTCAGTGCAAAAGTGCCTTTCAGTGTTCTGGTGAAAAGTAGTTCGCATTTTAGATCCATTTTGACCCACTGAAGGTTTCAGTTGGTATGAGTGCAGGGTGATAGTTGTTTTTTTCAGCAATAGTGGGGCAAAGAACAGGCTGCATTGGAAATGCCTGCATGGCTAACTGTACTGTGAAAACTCCTCAAAATGAAACAAAATAATGCACGGGATTGAGGTAAAGGTCCATTTTAAGCAAAAGCTCTGTTCAAAGCAGAAGGTCTCTTTCCTGTCTCTTGAGGTGTGTTGGAAATGTTTAGGTGATCTCGAGTCCTGGCCTCAATGATTTGGGTTTAGTATTGAGAATTAAGGTGAATGCTCAAGGCTGAACTTCTAGACACCTGCTATGGTTCCCTTTGGCAGTGTTGTTTCATCTGTTAGTTCCATGGCAGTCACAGCACAGATAGAGACTAGGTAAAAGTCAAACACTGTTCTACATCAGGTCCTTCTTCAAAGCTTAGCACTCCGAAGTCTGATAAAACTTGACAGTAATTTCTCATTCATCAGTGTGTCTCCAGAACTTTTGGTTTTGTCTGACCATTTTTTTTTAGCTGGCCAAAAGTAGGTGAGAGTCAGAACAGCTGCTTCATCTTTTCCACAAATGCTTGCTCTGCTCTGAAGAGGATGATCTCATTTTTCTGCTTCAGGATCTACCTCTAAACGTCTTGTGTATTTTGTGCTCAATCGCATACGAATTGCCTGTAGTAAACTTAAGAATTTCTGTGCGTCGTCATCTCTTCCTGAAATGACAGAAGTGAAAAGAAGGACAGAAATGCCTTTGGAAATAAAACTGGTCTTTCAGTGTATGGAAGTAGTGCTAGAAGCTACACAAACAGGCTCTACAGGAGACAGTCGCATCATAGACATTTGAAGTCAGAGAAAATGAGTAACTTTGGTAGGATGCATAACTTAATCTCCTTGATGAACTTCTTAGCCTTTGTTTGACAGAGGACCTTGATTGCTGTTTTAGTGGCAGTTTTCATCTTTCACCAACTGCAAGAGAACTTCTAGCCTTTATTCACTGGTACTAAAATTTGCTGGAGATTTATGCTGCATTCATTTATTCTTTGTTGTTCCTCATTGCGTCAGTCAGATACAACGTTCAGAGTAAACAAATCAGCAACTTGCATGCCCCCAAAGCACCTTGAGTGGGCATTCAGTATATCTCCTTTTTTTGTTCGCTTGGGGTTTTTTTTGTTTTGGTTTTTTGTTTTTTTTTCTTTCTTCTTCCCATGACCCTTTGCCCTTCCCTTAATATAAAATTGTCCTCTGGTCAGATTCCCCTGCAGTACATCTTCTGTTCTTGCAGTCACAGTGAGAAACTTGATTGAGATAATGACCAGATTCATCGTACAAAGGACACACATGACCTCCAGTGAGCAGCACAATGTGAGTTAGACGTCTTCAGAAAAAAAAAAAAAAAATAGCTCAAAGGGGACCAAAATGGGGAAAATGACAGAAAGAGGCAGAGAAAATATTTTTGGTTCATCAAACTGCTGCTTGTTATGTTCCAAACACTAAGGACCTATCTACACTAGGGAAACTTTGCAAATACTTCCCGACTTTGCCACCGCTTTTCAGCTGAATCAGTAGTAAAGTATATGGGGAGCCCAAGAATAAATGGGCTGCCAGCTGGCACTGCTGTGTGCTATTTGCATCTTACTTTGGGGCATGTTTGATAGACATGGTGCTTAAAAATTCCTGCAGCAGCTGGTAGCAGGTCTACGGGAGAGCTGCCGACCTTGGCTGTAACTGGTTTAGCTGAGCCAGTGGCGTCAAAAGAGGGAACGTCTTGCCATGTTTTCCTAGTGCGGACCGAGCCTAGTGCTGGACTGCTGCTTCATGTTGGTAACACTGGTGTTATTATCAAATTTGTTCTTTGACTTTTTAAATTTTTATTTCATTATTTTTTTATTTGATTTTTTTTTTTTTTTTTTTTAGAAAAAGATAAAACTTTGTGGAATATTTTTCATGAAAGGTTCTCTAAAAGTCTTAGCTGCAGCCACATGAAATCAAATCATATGCTGTATAAAAAGATTCATCTGTTCTACTTTATATTTGACTAAACTATGCCAGTGTTTGACTAGTCCTTTTTAATGAACAGATAATATTTTGAAATTCTGGGTTACAAAACAGAACTGAAAATCTAAAATACTTTTACAGAGCGGGCAGCTAAAGTTGCTGAGCAGCAGGAGAGAGAGCGAGCAGCACAGCAGCAGAATTCCTCCCCCCGGGCAGGCACTCCTGTCGGGGCTCTTATGGGGGTGGTGCCGCCACCAACACCAATGGGAATGCTCAATCAGCAGTTGACACCCGTTGCAGGTAAAACGTAGGAGCTATGACCATTTTTTCCTCATCCACTATATCAACCCCCTTCATAACTCTGAACACTCTCTTGGGTCACTTTGTTCTTACGGAAGAAAAAGCTCAACCTCTTCAGTCTTTCTTCATAATGAGTAAACGTAACCGCAGCGGTAGCCTGGTAGTCCCACGTTACTTGCTCCAGTAGTGAGTAACCTGTTGAAAATGCAGGGAAAAAGGGTCTTCCTTGTGTGGTAGTCCTGTTCTGTTTGTGCGAAGTCATGTTTATTTGCTCTACTTTGCAGAGTTCATGTTTAACCCTGCCACGGCAGGAGGGGAGCGAGCTAAATACTCTTCTAGTGCATGCAGTGTCAGTGGAAGTGGTAAAGTAGGAGGCAAATTATTTTTTATTTTCTTTGTTGTCAGGAAGGTGAGAGGCAAACAGAATCCAAACCAGATTTTAAATCCAAGCGAAAGCTTTATAGAATTGCTGATTAGGCACTGGTAAGCAGAGCAGATTAGGATCTAGAGCCATTGCAGGAACAAATATGAAATGCCAACATATTGCTGGTTTTATCAGGTGATTTTCAGCATCAAACTGAGCTTGGAAAACCATTCATGAGGTCCCTGTTGCTGGGTGTTGTGCTTGTTACCAGTCATAATCTGACTTGAGTTCATAGGGAGTATGCTCTGAGTAAGTATTTTCAGGATCAGATCTGAAGACAATGTAGTCCACTGGAGATTCTTGTATGGGAATCAGGCATAGATTGGTGAGAAAATGAATTAGATATGACCTGATAGGTTGCTTTCCTTCCCCCATTTCTAATTAAAATAATTAGATTACTTCAGTCAAGGTCAAAATAGTGCCAAGTAGGTAAAAACGAGTATTTGGAGGTTTTTTGTTTTGAGTTTTGGGTTTTTTTTAACTTTCCCTTAAGGCATTCCAATTATTCCATTTATTCTTTTGTCATTTTTCTTTTTCTTTCCCGTCTCACAGGCTGTGGCCATATTTAGAGCTGACAGCCTAAAGCGTTTTTCATCTCGGTCTCTAAATCCCTTTTCAGTAAATAGGCTGCATGGATGTTTAAACTGAAGGCACATTCCTAATTTGGTTCATGGTTTCCAGATTACAAAGCATTTGTTTACGCTGAGTTGCATTTTTCTTTTGGTTTTTTTTCACTTTGTTCTTGGTGATTTTCCTCTGAACTGTTTGCAGTTAGTGTGTGTTTGTGTGTGTGTGTACACCTATCTGTGCATATATTTTAAAAAAAAAAAAAAAGGGAGTTCTCCAGTGCTGATCTTTTTTGTGAGTAACCTACTTCAATCTAGAATACGTAGAAACATCATCCTTTGTGGTTGTGTTTTCTTGGTTTGGTTCTGGGTTTTTTGGGATTGAGTCACTTTTCCAATTTTTTGGAGGTAGGCGTTGATGGGCAGTAATACTTATTACTACTCTTTCTTAAAACTTCTCAAAAAATGTGCGATCTGCAAACTGCACATGCTAACTTGCTTCCTGCGGCAGCCTCCTCAAAAGCAAACCTGTATTTGCGACCATCATCTTATTCAAGCGGTTAGGCATTCAAGTCTCTTCACTTTGGCATTATGAAATACTTCCTTAAAGTGGATGATCAAGGGGATCTTTTTAAACTCCTATTTTTGTGGCCCATTTTACAAAGTCTTTCATCTTTTAGTTTCCACAAGTCTTACTTAGAAGTATCTTATTCTGTAGAGACCTCTTTCACATCCTCCTCCATCATTTGATTGCTTTTTTCTACTCCAGAGAATTTCTGCATCACAGAAGTTCATAGAACTTCTTTATGGCCCACGGGTCCAAGAAATCTGGATACCTTCCGAGATGCATTTCTCTTAGCGCGCAGCACTCTAGTTTCTTATGAATTTAGGCATTCCAAAAGTTTATTTAATCTTACATTGTTATAGTAAAAAAAGGGAGAACAAGTAATTTGAAAGGCCTCATAAATCACAGCTGAGGTACCTAAAAATAGTTTGCCCATGTTTACTAGTTTAAAATCAAAGTGGTAACTCATACATGGGGTGTGAAAGTGGCTGCTCTTATAATCTTGCGATGAGCTACAAGAACTGATTTCTCATGGAGATTTGACGACAACTTTGTTAATCCAGCCAGTTGTTGAGTGAGTATTTAATTTGGAAATGCAGAAATGAGCTTTCAGGATTGATAAATGCGGTTTTATTCCATTGGAGGTTTTTGTCTTACTTTGTTTTGTTTGTTTTAAAGCTTCAGAAGCATATGCAAATGCATTGAAGATGTGAATGGAGCTCGGGGTGCACTGGAAGTACCAGGCAGTAGCTACAGTGAAAGCTCTTTATTCTAGGGAGGCTTTTGTTGTTTTTCTTCTTTTGCTTTTTCCGTTAGAAATATGGATTTCACTATTAAAAGGAGGTACAGATGAGCTTCCAGATACTTGAAATAGGTACCTAAGACCTATTTAATAAGTGTCAATCTAGGTGTTCTGTGGAAAATGAAGGTTTGAAGGAGGTCATTTCTTTATTTTCTCATTGTTTGCTCCATGTAAAGCTTTTGGAATTTCAGGTTTCTCACCTTGGTAACTCTTCCTGAGGAAGTGACAAATTTAGGTTGTATTTTGGAGCTGCTCGATCTCTTTCAATCCTGAGCTCGTGACAGCTGTGTTTTCAGTCAGAGCTGGGGGGAGTTCTCAGTCAGTCTTAATCCAGAAATCCCTGTTCTGAAAGTTTCTTTTATGAGTTACTGGGAGCGTGGCAAAGGCTCAGTAGATGGTTTCTTGGAACAGACTGTAGAAACCCCAGCAATTTTGCGTTTCTAAACTTACCTCATCTCTCTGGACCTGCTTCTGTCCTCTGTCATCTTTTCATTGTCTTTAAACACCTTTCCTTGGTTACCTGACAATGCATCCATCTAAATTAAAAAGCCTAGAAAAGACGTGAGGGACGAGCAAGTTACATTCCAGGACCCAAAAAACATAGTGTGATTATATTGTGTAGGTTCACCTCATGGATAGCAACAAACCTGAGCCAAAACCAGAATAAGCTCGAAATTGTGTTCCCTCACATGCAGAAAACTAAAGTTATGAGCAGCAGCACAATACTGTCTTCGTTGTATCATTGATTTGCCTATAAAACACCTTGAAAACATTGTTAGTGAAATTCTGTAAGGGCCTGCAGGTGCTCCTTGTAAGTCTTTTTACTTTGGTCTAGTGCCGTGAGTGTAAGTCACCGCAGCTCAGCACATCCAGTGCTGTCAGGTTTAAAATTTGAGTGAGTTACTTCCTTAGTTTGTACTGGAGATGGTTTAATAAAAATCACCCCTGTCGCTGCCGTTAGTTATCTAAGTATGCGAATGTTGTAGGGCTTTTGTGTGTTAATTTTGAATATGCACTGCACAAAAACATACAAGTTATTATTTTTGTTCCAGTTGGGTTTGGTCTCCGGGGTAGCCCATGTAGCAGGGCTGTACATGGAGCGTGTGTAGTTGGTGTTGTGTTCGGGGTCTGTATGCAGATGGCAGAGCTTTAAGCTGTATTAAAATTGCTTGCATTAGTAACATTTAATCGTGGCTGAATTTATTCCTTGTGTTAACATATCTGAATATTCAGCATTTATTGCCCCATGAGAAACATACAAATACACTAAATACTAATTCATCAAAAGTATAGTGTTTCATATTTATAACTTTTTATTTTTAATTTTTGTTCATTTTTTGCGAGATACTAATTGTAGTATCATCTTGCTCTACTAAAGGTGCTTTTTTTTTTTTTCTTTTGTTTTATTTTTTTTTTTTTTTTTTTTGTGGATAGTGCATGTCTTACTGTGTAGGTCATATTGCATGTTATTGATGCATGTTTGAAATTTGTTGTGTCCTTCAAGGCATGATAAGTGGCTATCCACCGGTGCTGCCACCTTTGCAGGGCCCAGTTGATGGCATTGTTAGCATGGGCAGCATGCAGCCACTTCACCCTGGGGTGCCCCCACCCCACCAACTTCCGCCAGGTATGCCAGGCATCCCAGGCATCCCGCCACCCGGTAAGAATGTCATCCTCATTCGCTCCTTATTTCATTTTCATGTACTTGCTGTTTAACCAGTTGTTACAGAAATTATCTGCACCTTGTTTTGGTCATAGCTTTTGTTTCTGAACATTGCAGGTTTGTTTAGCTGCAGCTCACACCATGGCACTGCTGAATATATGAGGTAGATGCAAAACGTTGGCAGAACAGCGGGTCCAGTAAACCAGCAGGGAAAGGTTACTGGAGAAATGTGACACTGCTCCAGGAGTAGTTCTGCTCCAGGCAAAAGAGCTGACAATTGTGCTTGAGTTTATCAGAGGTCTGAAAAGCTGAAATCAGCCTATTCATATCCTTAATTATGTCATTTCAACGGCTTCCTTCCACTCCTCCTTTTCTTATTTTAAGTGGGCTTATAAATGACATTTATCGCTCTCATTCCTTACTGAACTCTTTTTTGATATGTTAAATGTTTATCCGTAGTCAGACCACGCTTAAATGAACCTGGTCATGTAAGATCCCTTGGCCACTGGGGCACTGACGTGTTGTTATAAAACAGTGTTCAGATTAAACCTTGTTGATAGAACAGTAACTGGAAACATTTGGGGACAAGGTGAACTGGGTATACTATCGTGGCCAAATTTTAAACTGATTTTTGAGAGCGTATCTACTACACGTTTGCTATTTTTTTGCCAAGCTTTTGATGAAAAGCGAGGCTGAATGAAACATAAACATTTTTCCAGTGTTAATGCCATTAGCATGTGCCTATTATGGGGAAAAAATGTTCATCTGCCCTCTGATCCTGTTTTCTGCTGATTCTTTCCATTTTTACCTCTGATAACTCATGTGCCTGTTTAAAAGATGTGCCTCCCATATGTTCAGCAGTTAAATAAGCTGTGGACAGAAGTGGTCATGTTTGCCTCCCCCTACCCCACTTGCAACTGTGTTTATCAGGAGCTCTGTTAAGACTTCTATCTGTATGTAAATTATTTTGGGTTGGGTGGGTTGGTTGGTTTTTTTTTTTTGCTTGCTTGGGTTTTTTTTTTTAAATATCCATCAGTATTAGGTATGCAGCTTGCAGCTTCGCTGGTGTGTAAGGTTCACCATAACGTCACATAGAGGGAGTAGGAAGAGAGCTGTGTGTCTGTGAGCCTGTCTCGGAGTCACCAAGGCAGTGACATTTAGCACACATCAGCCAACGCAAACGTTTGGGAGGTGAATCCAGGACAATGCATTTCTTTGAAGAGTTTTTCCCACTGGGGAAGTGGGCTGTATGATGTATGGTGTTTAAAACTGAGAGGATATGGATTAGGGAAAAAATAACGCCTGGGAATGGAGGACCACACGTGAAGTGGTGCTAAATTGGGCAGGGTGGGCAAGGGTGAAGCCACGCTCTGATGCTGGAAAGGTGAGGGTGCCCTCCTCCAGACCGCTTCACTTTGGACCAAAAAAAAAAAAAAAATCCGTGCCATATTCCACAACTTGTATTATCAATGTTTTTCCCAACTTCTGACTTGCTGTTAGTAGAGAGACATTTAAAATGGGGGCTGTGATCGAATGGAAAACGCATTCGAAATACACTTTAGTGTGCAAAATGCAGTGGCACATCTTTTGATCACTGATACAGAAATCTGCATGCAAATTAAACCCTCAGGAGGAGCATAGTTATTTGCGGCTTTTCCAATGAATGAATATGAGAAGTGGCATAAACAGAAAGAAAAGCAGCAGGACGCATAACTTTCATTTTTTTTCAGACCAAAGTACCTGTATGTAAAATAGCAGGAACTGTGTGACTCATTTAGATTTGTAAATTTTTGTATGTAAGACTTACATGGGTGGTTTCTGCTGCACTCTGTGCAATAGGCAAAAGCCTCAGTGTGTTTGAGAAAAACTGACAGGTTTTGGTTGTTTTTAAACTTATTTCAAATGTTCATTGGCCTCATATATAAGACTATTTAAGCTTAACCTGCAAGTTCTGTTTTATATTAGTGAGATGTAATAGAATTTTTGGCTTGGATTTCCTCCTGCTGTGAATATATTTTTATAAAACTGAGCAGAAGGAAATGTTAAATGTTGCTAAAGCAAATCAGCATTCCCTTTCTTAAAGGATTCCAGGAAGATCCTGTTAAGCCAAAGGTGTATATTACAAATGAAAAGATTTAGTCAGGCAATCACTAAGTAACGTGAAAAAAAAATAACAGAACCAAAAATTATTCGCTTTGCATTTCTTTAATTAAGTTAATTCAACAGGCCACATATCAATGTTTGGTAGTTGTCATGTTGGCTTTTTTCTTTTTTTTTTTTTTCATTCAGAAACTTCTAAAGTGTTTTTTTTTTTATTGGGGGAGAGGGGGATATTTGAATGATGTACATCTGCTTAAAATAACTGTGAGCAATGATATCAAAGTATAAATTCTTACTATAAAAGACCGAAGAGGTGTTTGTCACCGCTCTGAAATAAGACTAATTATTTTATATTTTGGAATATAGGTGTTATAGGCCAAAATGTGTCCCCCATGGTAGGCACTCCAGCACCCGGAGCAAGTCCTTTTGGACAGCAGGTGAGTCATTTTTGCATTAGCTATGAGGCTCTAAGGCTCTGAATTAGCATTTAAATTAGCGTTTAAACAACATCTCAGTGAAGAGGTGTAGGGTTGCACGTGGCCTTCCAGGGAGAACATAAACCAAATGTGCCCTGGTGTATTTAGAACCAGTTAATATCTTACACTCAGAGTAAGATATTTCTTGGTTGAACTGTTATTAGACTAATCAGATTCTGCCCAGTGGGATAACTTCTGCAGTATAAGCAAGACAGTGTTTTGTTTCCCTTTTGCTAAACTAAGACGAGTCATTTCAACACAGTGTTAAACTGCTGATAATTTAAGTTTTGCATGCTTTGGTGATGCAGAGAGGAAGCTGTCCGCTTTCTCAGCCGTTGATGAGTGTTTGCTCCTGTGTTTCACAAACTGACAAAGCAGATGTTCATTGGCAGTTCAGAATTTGTGAGTTTGGATAACAATGATGATCAGATGTTCCTTCTCAGTGACTAATACAGATGAAGTGTTCAGCACATTTCCAATTTTATTGACTAGATTTTTGCATCATGAAGAGAAATGTGATTTTGGCTAGAAAGTGTAAAGAAAAGCAGAAGTTGAGTGGGAAAGTAGTGAAGTGTGTACGTCATGACATTGAGTTATTCCAGACCACAGGATGTCTGTGCTGAGAGTTCTCAGCAGTGCTACTTAATCACAATGGTGGGAATTCTTCTGTGTGGCACTGATTATTTTTTTTGTGTGTGTGTGTGACTGTGATTTTTGCCTGACAGTGATTAGCGTTTATTCTGTGTAAGTATCCCAGTCATCCAAGGATCAGGGTCAATTTGGATTAAATGTTTTAGAGATAAACCCCGCACTTCACAGACCACACAGTTTATGATCAAATTAAAGAAAACATGAAATAAAAAGGAGGCAAAAGGAGTAATTAAGGGTAATAGGACAGAGGAGAAATGGTGATAGTAATCAGAATATGTTTACGTAGATTAGAAATGCAAGCAACGTTGTCTGTTAAATGTGAATGTGGTTTGTTTGCACTCCTCTCTCTGTGCATCTCAGCGACCACAAGAGATAGCCCTGGCTGAAGTGGGTGTCTACCAGGAAAAATGTCCTTATGCCTTTGCTCATAACCTGTTTTGAAGCTCCATTGTGCGAGGATGACTTGATGCACAGATGTGAAGTGGCTTCCTTGCAGTTCCCCCAGATGTGATCTCTCCATCGCTTTTGTCGTTGCAGATAGGAATCCTTGGCCCGCCGGGACAGCAGGCACCCCCTCCGTATCCCGGCCAGAGCCCAGCAAGTCAGCCAGTTATGCAGCAGCCCACAACGCCCATGTTTGTCTCCCCTCCACCAAAGACACAGAGGCTTCTTCATTCTGAAGCCTATCTGAAATACATTGAGGGGCTTAGTGCTGAATCAAATAGTATTAGCAAGTGGGACCAGACCCTTGCAGGTAAGGCTTTTGATCACAGAGTGGGATGTTTCCAGACAGAACACGCTTCTTTGTAACCATTAATATTTTTTTACTTCTATGGAAAATGCTAAATCAATCTGCAGTTTAATTAAATGTACACATGCAAGTAATTGTTAAAAACAAATCAACAGACTGGGAATATATATGTTATCAGCAGGCTAATTCCATCGATGATGTATAAATCTAAGAATCAATTGTATGGGCTTAAATATAGGGGTACAAGTTATACTGTAGAATTATATTTGCCTTTTTATAGAAAAATTGTTGTGAATATCAAAGCCGGTAGATAATTGGACCATTTCTTCACCTTCCAGCACGAAGACGAGATGTCCACTTATCAAAAGAACAGGAGAGCCGCCTCCCTTCACACTGGTTGAAAAGTAAAGGGGCTCATACCACAATGGCCGATGCATTATGGCGTCTGCGAGACTTGATGCTACGAGACACCCTTAACATCCGTCAGGCATACAACATAGAAAATGTTTAGTTGCATAATTGCTTCTTTCTTTGATACCGACATAATAGGAGTTTTGTGGAACAATAGCTGTTTTAGTTACTGGGTGGGGAGAGATAACCGACAATAATTTGTATTGCATTTTACTGTACATTGCAAGACCATTTTTATATAAGGACACTTTTAATAAGCATATTTCACTTTTTGTTATATTAAGTTGACTTTATCAAATACACGGATTTTTGCATATGTTTCCTTTGTTTGAAAGGCGATTTCATAATTGGTTAAGTGTAGTCAAGGATTCATCTTTCTTATACTTTATTGCTGAGAATCTGATGCCATTGTTTTTATATAAAATAAGAAAAAAAAAGAAAACAAAGTATTTACAGATTGGTACAGTGGAATGTTAAATTAGTCATAGTTTACATCTTAGAAGAATGTGTGTACATGTGTTTGTGTGTGCTAGCCACTTCCAGCAGAAATATCGCTTGGATGTGAACAGGGAGGATCTCTTAAAAGAAGCTCAAGGTAAGGTGTGCGTTGACACTAGGGAAGAATGACATTTCAGGTCAATACGGAGGCAGCTGAGTGGGTCACAGCAATCATGGAAGTGCTAAGGTGGACGGGACAAGGGTGTCTTGACCACTAATGTTGTCCACTCCTGTCCAGTTATTTAATTGCATAGCCAAGGCCATTGTGATGCTAAATCAGTAACAGAATACGTGTGCGGGCATGCCCTTAAAATGTTTCATCTACCATGACCTGCTTTGGGGGTTCTGCAATGTCCCCAACAGCGAGCAGGGGGAAGGGGAAGCTTCCTCCCTAAGCAATTCTGAGGCGTGCAGAACTTCAAACCAGTTCAGGTCTTGGAAGGTAAGTTAGAGGAGAAGGGAAGTTGAGTTCTTTTCGTCGTGAAGTAACGTGATGTTTTTAAATTCACGTATATTCTGTTAATGATTGGGCATTGTAAGACGGTTTTGTATGCTTTAAGTGTATTGATTCACCTTAATGAAAGTTTTGCAATGCAAAATTTGAGAAAAATTTGACACTTAAATTAACTTCAAAGTAAAATACTACTGTATGGTATGTGAAAGTTCAGCATACCTGGGAGAAATAGAGAAATTGGAGAAACAGGATACTTTCGTTGCAGCCTTCAGAGGGTTTGGGGCTTTTTTTCTTTTTTATTTTTTTAGCTAATTAAGGTAGGTATAGACTCTTCTTGCCAAATTTCAACGTTGTGACTGCCTTCTGCTCAAGACTTACCTGTCCTCGTAACTAACCAACCTTTTGAACTGCAAACTGATTTTTTTAAAGGTAAATCCTTTCAGGTATTTAATTTTTAAAAAAAGAATTAATACTTTTGGATTGCATTCAGTAACTGGGAAAGCTATATTAATTTGAAAAAACTTGGCATGAACGTGATCACTGCAATTCAGTCCAAAAGAACTGATTTACTGATAACACTTCATCTTACTGCTACAGATGTTCATCATGTGGAAATGTTTTTTAAAGTCTAGTGGTAAGAACATTTTTATTTGAGTACATTTGGCAGAAGATGAAATATTTTTCTTGAAATACTGAATATCTTGGGTTCTGTTTTACTGATATAATTGATGAGGGAAGTGACATGGGCAAGTATAAACTGTTACTTAATTTTACTGGCTAATTCCTCTCCCTCTCCTGTTGAAATCCTCCAGTCATTGCACAGAAAACCATGTAATTACAAATAGGCACTTAAGGACCGTTTAGATCAGATGTGCAATGGATGTGAAGAAAATAGAGCTAAGCAACATATAGGGAAACTACAATTTTGATCTCTACAAGTAGCACACCTGCGGTACAGAAATTCTTTACTGGCCTTTGTAAATTACCAAGTTTATTTAATAAAGTAGAAACTGAATAGCCTTAGACCACCCCCGTATATACAGTATCATCTTAAAATGTGTTTAAACTACCATAGGCTTTGCAGTTTTTAGCCACAAAGACGGGACGTTGAAGCAAATCAGGCAGCAAATCCTAGTTTTTGAGTATTTGGAACTATCATGGGTTGTACTAATACACCACCAGATTCTCCTGCTTCTCAGCATTAACAAAAATTACACCAAAGAACCTGGGATGGATTTTAGTTAAGTTATTGTTTAATTTATTTTCTTTTGAGGACTGGATGGGACTCCCTTTGGAGCCTGTATAACTCAGATGTTTAATTTATCTGAAGGTCAGTGATGAGCAGACTTGCAGCACTGGCTCTCTCCGGCCCGAGCAGCTGAAGCTCTACTTTCACTGCTCTTTCCGGCCCAGGAGCAAGAGATTGGAAGTGCAAACGAAACCTGGGTCCTCCCGCAAGGCAGTGCAGAGCACTACCGCTAAGCCACTGGGCTGGCCCTAATCAATTATTTTAAGCTTTGTTTATTTATTTCAAAATCATGTCTCTGTATGTTGGAGGCATTTCAGTCGATTGCAGTAAAATTTAGGATATAATGGCTACAGTCTAGAATTCAAAACCAGCAAAAGAAACTGTTTTCTGACTCTGGTTTGAAAAAAAGAAAAAGACATGTCTGTCTGTCTCTCTCTCTCTTTGTGGGTGTTTGATCCCCTCGTTTGTTTTCCACTGCCGTTCATTGTACTGGCATAAACAAAAGTTTCATATTAAAATAAAAGTATGTATGGGAAATGGTTGGCTTCTGTGAGAGTGGAAAAGAGATTAATCTAGGACCGGTATTTTCATAAACCAGTTGGAGATGACTAATAATTATTTGTTCTCTTCCTCAGTCCTTCCCTTCCATGAGAAAATTTACTGTTTGTGTAAAAATTCAAAACGTTGATGTTAGTGACTTTTTTTTTTTTTTTTTTAGCGTATGTTTTCAGACCTGGTTAATCCATGCTTGGCTTTTCATTAGATCTTGTGCTCCTGAAGGTTAAGCTGCAAACCAGGTTTATAACATGTATGTACCATCACTTTGTTTACCTGAGTCTTTTTAATTTGAATAAAAATAGTTTGCAAAGTGTTTTGGATTAACCAGGCTTGAGCGTCCCATCAAGACTTCTGGTAGGATTTTATTTCAAGTAATTCTGGCTGTTGCTGATCCAGATTTTAGCATGTCCTTGGTATGTACGTGATTGTGTGTGGGTAAAGAATCCCTTTTATATTGTCCTGTGTATTGCAAGACATGCTCAGAACACTGATGCTGAAAAATATGGTTGAAAATTGAGCCATAAGGAGCATGAACAGTAAACCTTGAAAAATACATGATACTTTGGGAACAAGCTGAGTGGAGACGATAGGATTCAGTCAGTCCCAGTTGCCCCCATATTAATTGCTTTGAAAATAAACAGCAAGCCTTAATTTCATACTGGAAGCTAACCTGGTTCAGGACTCTCTTTTATGTAGCTGTATAATAAAGGAAATTAGAACAGTAATATGGAAAAAAGCATCTTTTACACAATAAAATCAAAATCTGGAATAGAAATTTTCTTTAATACCACAGATGGGAAGGAAAATTAAGTGGTATCAAGCTCTTGAGTCTCAAGGTGCCTCTGACATACAATGTACAAAGAGCTATTTAAACAACCAGAACAGATAGCATTATATTTAATTAAAATGCATTCATGTCTTGCACCCCGGGGATAAACACTGCCTGTCATACAGGCTGCCAGCTTTACAGAACTCCGCCTGTCTAAAATTTGATGGTGGATGGTGCAGTTGCTTACCGAGGAGACTAATTCTAATCGTCCTCCACATCTTGTTTGCTCAGTCTGAGATACTGAAAATCATCTGTAGATGAGAGATCCGTCCTTCCTGCACCAAGAGGGATCAGAAATCCGGTGCAGAAGTCTGGCCGTGTGGATTATCATCTGTTAAAGGAGGCAGCAGGAGAGACATGAAGAGAAAAGGAGAAGAATGCACTGAATTGCACAGCAGAACCAGTAACCTGTGTGGCTCAGCCCAGGTTAAGCGAAGCACGACAAAAGCCTTGGACAAAAATGGTGAGGGATGGTTGATCCTTCATGAAGTCTGTGCAACTGTCTGCAAGGAGTGCCCAAATTCAGTTTCCATTGGATGATTTTTGGAAGGACTATAGTTAATCTTCATGCTTGGTGCAAAGTAACAACTTAATGAAATTCCTTAGCACCAGTCATCCCACCAGTGCCTGTTGCAGATTTTTTTGCGCCTCTCTTGGAAGGAGCTGGGGCTGGCCATAACCAGAGCGCAGCTACAGTTTTGTATCTGTCTATGAAGTCCAAAGTGAAAGCTCACCTTCACTGAAGGTAATAAAAGTTTTGCTCCAGGGAAGAATTCACCAATACGTACGTAACAGATGACTATTTTTTCCTTTTTCTACTCTTGAAAAGCTGGGACAAAATTCTGCTGCACCCCTGTGCCAGGGAGGAGTACAGGCTGGGCATGTATGCACTTCCATTACCAGAACTTCTTTTCAGTACTTCCCTGGCTCACTCCAGGTCTTTAAGCAGGCAGCAGCCTTGGCTGCACAGCAGCAGGGAAACGATCAACAAACAGATCCATTCTTTCCACAAAATCATTCTGAATCGGCAGTGAAATCATCCCCTCTCTAATGCTGGAGTGGTGAGTAGCATCGCTCCTACGTAAGTATCACTCACTGTTCGCAGATGACTATTTACTGCTGCTGCTTTACGGAGTTGAAATTTTCCATGCTTGATATGTATATTGGCCTGACTTCTACAATTTGGACGGCTTTCAGCAGAAGTGCTTTGCTGATTCTCAGAATCTCCTGCTGCAAAGTGAACACATGAGACCGCTGCTCATAGATGCTGAGCTGCGTTCTGGGCTGACACCAGATGAACTCCCTGAAGAAGGAACGGACGTGCTTAACCCCAGAACTGGCAGGGACTCAGCAGCGCTTAAAATGAAGGCTGTGTTCCTGGCTTGCTTCTGCAGCACACAACAGCAGCAGTGGTGTGTTCCTAGTGCTGGCCTGAGCTCCGAGCCAAAGGAGAGTTCTTGCTTCTTCCCCGTTGCCTACCACTGTAGTAAATAGATGGGGGGAATGTGGAGGACGGGAAGGAAATGGGGAGATGACAGTCAGAAAGAAGATGGGAAAGGGATGGCTGGGGAAGGCAAAGAGCACAGAACTAGGAGTCAGCAGAGGTAAAACTGAGAAACCAAATGAAGACCTTGGATGTTGGAGATCGGGCATAGATTAAAAATTGAAACTAAATCCCCACGCGTGCTCAGTACTGGAATGGGCTGGGCACTGGGGCCTTCCAGCTACTCCAGCATTAGTGAGGGGCTGGCAAAATTGAAGAATGCCAACGAATCGACACTAGCAAACACATTGTGGAATGAAGCATACAGATTTCTAAGTATCAAGCATCATCCTGTGTCATAACAGATCTGCATTGCCTGAAATGGTACGATGCCAACTTGGAGAAGGACTGCACTGGTCACGAAGACCAGTGACACAAAACTCCCTGACACCAGACTTCTCATGAGCGGCTGCAGCCTCTCTCACTTTCTGTTTACTTAGCTGGAGCCACCCAAGATATCGTCCAGACATGCCTGGCACTCTCAGCTGCAAATGGGAAACAATGCTGCAAAATAAGCAAGAGCTCCGAAATGAAAAATTGGACCTTGACTTACTGATGTCTGTGAAACCCTCTGCTACTATTACAGGAGTGTTGAAGGGAAGCCACGGGCAGTTTTCACACCAGGCTCCTGAGTACTGGGAAGTAACAAGTTTATTTCTGAAATAAACAGATATATAAGAAAAGCTTATTTGTTCTGTGGAAACCAAGCACAAGAGTTCCAGAAGGCTCAAGAAGTAAAGGCAGATGGAGCTAAAACTCAGCAATTTTCAAAATCTGGCTTTTTATTAATGCTGTATTCTTTAACGTATTGCTACAGTCAGGATTTACTTCAGTGCAATGATCTGATCACCATAACATCTTCAAAACAGCCATTGTGTCTTTAGTTGATGAAAACTTACTTTGGTGGAAAAAGACCGTTAGGAGTTAGCACAGGAATGCATACAAGTATCTGAACTCGCTCAGGTTTGGTTTTAGGCTGATCTTAAGAATTCGCTTACTTGTGGAACCCTCAGCATATACACATACTATCAGAAATAAACCAATTGCATTAATATATGATCCTCACTGATTATACTGCACCAGACCCTAATGCATAGTCACTGACATGCTGCCACACACCTGAGAGCCATCGTCCTTCCGTTAGGGAGTAGAAGCTGTCCCAGATAGAGCAGTTCGCTCTGTTTTCCTTCTCTGGGGAGAAAGTCCTGCAAACAGAATTCAGGTTTGCCAGGACTGTCGTGGCACGTTCCTTTAAACTTGTGCCTGTTACCAGGTAAATGCATCAGACAACTTTTCCCCCAAGCCCTCAGCTCAAAGCATTGTTAGAGTAGCAACAATGGGTATTACAGCACTTGTAGGAAGCTGAGCCTGAATGCACGGATGACTTTCCAAACAGTGTGGGCTGAGTAAACATTGAGCAGTCAGTCTGTCTTCTTAGTTAGTTAAAATTATGCCACATCATTGGAAAGAAAACAAATCTGATTCCAGAGCAGTTTCTATCAGTACAAAGGAAACTAACTAAAAATTACTGTTTCCATTGTGCTGAGATACTGTGTATGCAAAATGTAACATTTCTTTCACAAGAATGGTGTCTCATGAAGCAAAGAGGTCAACAAACTCTGTTTACTCAGTTTAGTTTATTTAAAAGTACTAAACAGACATCAAATAAGTGGCAGAGGCCTAAACACAATGAACTCTTCACTACTGTATTTGACTTAAATACAAAATATTAAAGATATGAAGTAGATGGAAGAATAAAACTGCCAAAGCCATCTGAGAGTGTATTACACAAATTTGTGGATTACAGTTCATCTTGCAGAGACAAATCTTCCTCTACCATCAATGTGGCAGTAATGCTTCTTTGGTATTAATAGAGTCGAAGCATTCAGGACCTTCCCCTTGAAATGTTTCAGCTAAAATTCATTTTTTTCCATCCTTGCCTCATACTGTCTTTCAGATCGTTTCCTACGGTAAACGTCATCTGCCAGAAAAAGATTTTTTATATTAGTGTTTTCCAAGTGCAAGATAGCATTAAATGTATGAAGCCTGTCATGATTTTTTAAACTTTTCAATCCAGTTTTCTCTTGCAGACACTGACTGACAGGCAAATGAAAATTCAAGCCAACACAAATCCTTATTACCATTTAAAAATAGCTCATGTTCTCCCTCCCATCCAGGCTAAAGTTTTTCCCATCAGTCCCGATGAAATGTTTTTAAAGGAAAATTAAGTTCCCAGTGTGATAGTCATTTCTGGTCTACTTTCCCATGAGGATAATTAAAAAACACAAATGCCCAAACTGGCTGAACCCAAAGGGGATGAAATTATAGGCACAAAGTCAATGCCTGAGGGCTGCCAGCATTGCTTCAGTATGTTAGCCCTTTTTTTTTTTTTTAAACAAACAAAACAGGAATATAGCCACCTTCATAGTCTTCCTAGTTGTTCCTGCCTCCCCTCAACCTGATCACCCCTAGATATCCATCACCAAATAAAATCTCTTACTGACAAAAAAAAAAAGGGGTTATCAGTCTTGTACATTATCACTTTGCATAGATTATGGAGCAGTAATAAGGCTAAACTACACTATTATTACTGTAGTACAGTATCCTTTAGGCATAGCAGTAGGCTTTTTTGGCAGGAAAGTAAGGCTTGAGCTGAAATATAACTGCTGCTACACAGATGTTGTGCTTTAGTTTCTAACCTGACTTTATTACCATACAGGTATGCCTCTGAAATATTAAGCTGAAAAACACCACAACAAACCCAAGCCTTCAGAACTGAGCAAAGAAGCAGTTTTGTTTGCAGTGAGTTTGTCAGCTATGGAAATTGTATCAACTTGATTTATTCTGCAGAAGACTCAACTAGATTTCCCATGAAAATGAGAATATTCTCATACAACATACAATAGAGCTGATCCTTTTTCTGAAGTACACAAAAATTTCTAGCAAGGTGTAGAATCACAGAATGTCTGGGTTGGAAGGGACCTTCTAGTTGGAAGGAATCATCCAGTTCCACATCCCCTGCCATGGGCAGGGACACCTTCCACTACACCACGTTGCTAAAGGCCCCATCCAACCTGGCTTTGAACACCTCCAGGGACAGTTTCTTAAAGGGAAGAATGCCACATTACAACTAAATGCTTTAACTTCTAGAAACTAAGTGCCATTAGCTAAGGTCTCGCCCCTCATTTTCACACTTATTTCTCAATTAAAAAAAGTCACGGTTCAGATGAACCCACACCTGCATTTAAATTCCAATAACTCTGGTGAGTCTTTTTCAATGTGAAAAAAAATTAATTTCGTATTCTAAACCCAGGTTTTTTTGTTTGTTTCTGCCCAGTGCCTTGTGCTAGGCAGGCAGAACCTGGAGCGTCGCACGCTGTGCTAGAGGGAGAAGTGGCAGACTTGCTGATTATCTCTAAAATCCTCCAGCTCAGGACCCCACCACCAGACCCTGCTAACTTCTTCTTGTTGAGGGGAGCCGCCTCCCTTGCGTTCGGCGCTAGCAGGAGCTGCGGCCCCCGGTACCGGCGCAGCCCCGGGGGGGCGGGACGGGACACAGGGGTGACTCAGCAGGCAGCGGGCCTCCCCTCGCTCCCCCGCCGGGGGTCAGCCCTCACTCACAGAAGGTCTCCTTGCCGATGCGGACATTGATCATGAACCACTCCATCGCTCCCCCGAGGAGGAAGAAGAAGGGCAGGAACCTGTAAACGCCGAAGCGCTGCTTCCCAGGCACCAGCTGCAAGAGGCGCTTCACCCTCTTGCTCACCAGCATGACCGGGGCGGGATCGGCGCCTTCAGCGGTTCGCCCGTGAAGAAAAAAAAGAACAGGGGGAGGCGTGTGAGGGGCGGAACGGGACGCACAACGGCCGCGAGCACCTGGCGGTCAAACCGCCACCGGCAGGCCAAGCCCGCTGTGGGAGAGCCCCAGGCGCGGGGCCGCAGCCCCCCACCCCGTTTTCCCCGTTACGCTGGCGGAGGCGGGGAGGGTGAGAAGCGGGCCGCCCGGGCCCAGCCTCGCCCCCCGCGGCCATGGCGGCCCCGCCGCCCCCTTCTTCTTTTTCTCCTCCTCCTCCTCCCCCGGCCCGGCCCGGGCGCGCAGCCAATCAGCGCAGCGCCCGGCGCGCGCGACCCCGCGCCGCGCGCCCCTCACCTCCAGCGCGGGCTCCCGAGCCCTGGAAGCAGGCGAACGGAAGGACGTGGTCGGTACCCACGTGACCCCGCTCGGGGCGGCTCGCCTCACCTGATTGGCCGGGGCGGGGCCGGGGGCGGGGCTGCAGTGAGGGTCCACCGCTTCCACCGCTCAACCCCCCCCCCCCCCGCCGCCCCCCGTCTGAGGGGCCGGAGCGTGGCTACCGGAGCCCGCCCGGTCCCCGCCGCCCCCCGCCGCCCTCAGCCCTTCCCGGCAGGCGGCCGCTGAGCGCCGCCCCCCCGGCCCCCTCTCGTCGAGGCGTGGCCCGGCCCGGCCCCCTTACACCCGGCGGCGGGGATTGGCCGCCCGGCGGGTGCCGCCGCGGGCCGGGGCCGGAGCGGCGGGGAGCGGAGCGGAGCGGAGGGGAGGGGAGGCAGCCCCGGCCGTGAGCGGGCTGCCCCGAGGCTGAAGCGTCCGGCGGGACCATGGCGGCACTGAGGAGGGGCAGCGGCGCGGCCCCCCGGCTCCTCGCCGTGGCCGTCTCCTGCCAGAGCTGCCGCCCCAAAGCCAGCCAGTGCCCCGGGGACGGCGGCCACGGGCAGCCCAGGGACCACCACCCGGCGGCCCCCGGCAGAGCCCGCCGCGGCGCCGACCCCGTCCCCGGCGCGGGCAGTCAGCCCCTCCCGGCCGAGGGAGCCGACACCAAGACCTACTTGTGGGCCAGGTACCACGAGATGAAAAAGCTGGTCTACGGTAAGGGCCGCCTCCGCGCGCGGGGACTGCCACGTCCCGCCGGGCTTGGGCTTTTTCCTTTTTGGTTTGGGTTTTTTTTCCTACTCCTTTTTTTTTTTTCTTTTTTTCTTTTTCCTTTCTCTTTGCATCGTGGTGCCTTTCCCCGCGCTGCAGAACTGGGGATGCGCCCATTGCTGTGCAGCTGCCGGGGTCAGAAGCCTTCTCCCCGGCAGTGCCATCTGCACGCCCCCGTCGCCCGCGGCCCTCGGAGCCGGTTTTATTTCTGTTGAAATCTGGCCCTGGTCTTCCTCTCCCCATCCCGGGCTTCCCTCTGTGGGCGGCCCTCGGCTGGTCTCAGCGTTTTAGGACACGCAGCGTATGTGGGGGTTCTTCACAACTGGCCCCCCTAATGTGGATATCGTCATGGTGAATAGTCTAAATGAAGGCCTTATTGCGTTTTTCTCTAATTTTCCGTTGGTTGGCATACAGAAAGGTGGTTAGACTAGGACAAATAGACAGCTGTGTTGACTGATGTGATGAGGTGTCCAGGGTTCAACTTCTGACTCACCATTTGCAAGTGTGGAGAAGACTGATGCTATAGCTGCTAGGATGTCCCCTGATCCTGAGCTCAGTTTGTGTTACAGATGTGAAACACCTTTTACGCATGAGTGCATGTGTGCATGTTTTTGCTCCTCTGACCAGAAAGTTACCTGGCTCTGTCAGGAACGTTGACATCTTCCTAAGTGAGGAGAAGACTCATGCCACCCACCAAATCTGTCCATGCATAAAGCAGGATTGTGGTGTCTCTGGCAGCAGCAGATCTTCACTGTATTAAACTCTCCTAAAAATGTGAAAGAATAGCTTTCATGGCATAAGGGCAGGGAAATTTTGCCTGCTGGTTTCTTGATTCTTGGAATGCTGAAGGAAAACACCATAGAGAGCTAGGAAGTGTGACTTTGTGTCTGCTGTTAAATAGCTCTCCCTTAGCTTTTGTTTATCTAAGGGTTTGGAGAAGGACAGCCGCCAGCCATAGGCATCTGGAAGAACCATCTCGCTGTTCTGAGATTAGCAAGTTCTCTCATTCCTTCCTCCCCCACCTTCCAGTACACAAGATTTGACATAAAATCTAAAGTCCTTCACGATGTACAAATATAAAGGAATTGGATGCTGGTCCGCTGGGTGCTCAGCCTGCTGCGTTCCAGCTTTTGCAGGATGTGAGCTCCTTTGCCTGAGCCACTGAAGGCAGTACAGGGTGCTGACGCAGGACAGTTGCTTTGTGTTAAATTCCTGCTCCAAGACTGAGTTGTGGTTTTAGCCCCACTGCTTGAAAGAAATTCCAACTTGCAAGACTTGTAATGGTGTTTAGACCTTAATATCCTCAACAGATTTCTTTTCTTTTCCATAATGGTATTAAAATGAAAAGTGAAGGTATGTTAATAGGCTGTGTCTTGGTCTCTTGGGAAAATACTCCCTTTACTATGTGACAGATTGTGAAGTTTGTATTCACGTAGTTACTCTTTGTTGGGATGCAAGAGATACAGTTGTTACTGGAGATGGAGAACTAATCAGCAGGACTAAATGCAAAATGAAGTTAGGTGAACTAGTGCTTGTGTTACAGAGCAGACTCTTTACAAACCATCAGGTAACTATTAGGCATGTTAAATAAGAAGGCTCTTGTTTGTTTCAAGAGTATCTCCCCAAACCAAAACTTCAAGACTGTGCTGTTATTCAAGTCTTGTCAAGAAAAGGCATAAACAAAGTTGGTCCAAGTTGGTTTTAATTGTTGCTTTGACAGCTAAACTGAGTTATGCAAAATGTGGCATCAGTCTGTTCCTTTGTTCTTGATTTCTAACTCTGATGTAAAAGTGAATGTCTGTGGTTGGGTTCTGGATTTGAAAACATTGTAACATCTCAATACTCATCAACATTGAGTTTGAGAAGACTGCTGTGGTGCCACCTTCTCCCTCCTTCTCTGAAACTCCACCTTTGCAGAGTCCTTTGCCCTATATTGCCCAGAGAAGTTGCTGAGGCCCCATCCCTGGGGGTGTTCAAGACCAGACTGGATGGGGCTTTGAGCAACCTGGTCTACTGGAAGGTGTCCCTGCTTATGGTGGGGGGGTTGGAACTCGATGATCTTCAATGTTCCTTCCAACCTAAACCATTCTATGATTGTCAGTTATTGCTGTTGGTTTTGGAGCGGCGTCTCTGCCAGGAGAAGTTATTATGTGTTTTCAAACCAGTTCATGCTTAGGACTTCATTTATAGAGCAATGTTGTGCTTTTGCGTAGAGGGGATTCCAGTGATAAATGCTGCCTGAGTTGGACAGGGCAGGATGGGTAGGATGAGAATTTCTGTGCAGTAAAGCTCAGTGGTGGTACTGGTTTGGTGCCCAGGGCCCAGGCACCAGAAATTCTCAACTTTGTGGAAACACATCTGTGTTCAGCCAGGCTTGAGTGTGGCGATACAAAGAGCATTTCATTACCTGTAAGAATTTGAGGCTACTACTTCTACTTAATGTGGATTTTTTTTTTCCTCTGCCAAAAAGAAAAGTATAATAGCGTTTGTCAGAGTGCTGCTGTTGAGCAGGACTTGCTGTATTTTGGTTTGATGCCGTCTTAAGTGTCAAGGAAGGCCGGCCGATATGCTCTCTTAGTAAGCATTGTCTGAAGTTTTGCACTCTAGGAAACATCCAACCCTGAAACTCAATGGAACTGGAAAGCAAGTGAGGATTTGGCAGTAAATAAGTGTGTATGTTTTTTTCTAGATCTTTCAAACTTGTAAACATAGCTACAATAAATCAGCTTTCCTAAGGAACCTTTAAAACAACTGTTAACTTCTTGCCTCTGCATGACATACTTGATCATGGTTAAATGTGAGAACTACTGAGAACAGAGACAAGTTTGCAGATAACAAGAACCTGGTTAGGCATTGATAACACTGAGGATGTAGCTCAGAGGTAGTCCTTGCTCTTTTTAGTTTGTGTGGATCAAGAGATACCTTTGCATCTAAGCGGTGCAGGACACAGTCAGCAACATGTGCCCATCACATTTGGAAATGGGAGAGAAGGTGACACCCATGTGTGATCATTGCATTGGTGATTCCGGTGTGGTGCACAGGTGGCTTTTGCAATCCAGCACATTTTGATTCTGCTTGTGTCGCTAATGTCAAGCAGGCTCAAGCATATAAGGGCCTCACTCTTTGCCAAACCAAGAAAGGAGTCTAGTGCTGTGGTAGTAAATGCCCTGTGAATTGCTTAGGGAGTGTGGATGTTTCACGAGTTGTGGCATCTACAGATTAAGCTGGGACTGAAAATGGCAATTAGCAGCAAGAACAGCAAGTGCGACCAGTTATGTTAACTTCTAAATTCTGCTTTCCTAAATATAAAGTTTTTTTCTTGTAAAGAACTGTTAGACCAGCATTTGTCTAGTGCCTTTGTGTCTTTAAAAAAATGTTGGTTTGGAATGAAATGGTATTTTTTAATATTGCTTTTGGTTTGTGTCGAATTCGTTGGTGAGATATCCCAAAATATTGAGGCATAATGGCATAAATTCAAGACTATGCTCCAGAATAATTTTCAGCACTCTTTTTACATGGTTTCTCTGCCATTTAATGTTCTTGGAGTAATAGTTCCCTCTCCCTACCATCGTGTTAGAGGCGTCGGCTTTGGCTGGTTAGAGTGCTTTGCAGGAATTGCTGTGAAATGGTACAAAACAACACTTCAAAAGGATAAAGAGGTGCTTGGAGGGGAGGAAAAACTGGCGGTTTGTCTTTAGAAAGCAAGTCAGTGTGAGCAAAGGGAACTTTTTGATTCATGAAGAATGTGGAGGATGGTTGCTGTCTGCTTTTCAGTATCACTCTTTTCCTCGCTAGTCTCATAAAGAAGTTGGCACAGATGTCTGCTGTGTTGCACCTCTGGGAGTACACAGAGTGTGAGAGATGGGTGTGAGCTGCCTTTTTTATGTATAATTCTTCACTAACATGCTGGATCTGAGGCTGAGAGCAAAGGAGCATTTCCCGTGTGTTGCAACGTTGGTACCCCTGGGAGCTCAGAAAAGCACAGGATGTGCTTGGCACCTCCTGACTGGAGCGTTTTTCACATGAGAAGGGGCCATATGGTCTCTTGGCGTCTCTAAGTGTTGCTCACAGCTAATTACCTGCTTTTGTTTTCATCTCTGCTGTCATGTTGGGGATTGAGTGGTATTGCTTTCTAACAATGTGGGCTATTGCTTGGGAAGAGGCACTTCTGCTATCATGAAGATATTCCAATTTAAGCAGCTGTTCAGGGGCTCATAGTAGTAAAATGAAGGAAACGTGTGTGTACCTTGTGTTTACACCCACATGTAAAAAATGCATGAGATCAAACATACTTTCTTGTGGTCTGCCTTCGTTGCTGAGTTTCATCATGTGCCATGGATATGCAGACACTTCCCTTAAAACCATCAGATTTGCAAACCGGAGCAAATTGTGCAAGTATGCAGATTCCAGGGGTTTGTATCTATTGCAAGAGCTGGGTTTTTTTTTTTTTCCCCACTGTCCTCAAATGTACGGCATGCCACTTCTCCCTTAGATCATACTTCCTGGCTGAAGTGCTGAGTAGACAGTGACTAACTGTGATATTGTCTCCCTTTCCAGTTAGGACCCAGATGGAAAGATTAGTCGGGATTATCATTCTTTTTAAATAACCAAAACTGGTTTTCATTTTGTTGTGTTTTATTTTTTCTTTCCGTAGTTTATCATATCTATCCTGCAATCTATGTCGGTGTCTTGGCAGAGAAAAAGCAAAAGCTATCATTCTTGAAAAATGGCATCTTCGTGGGCTTCTGGAGGGTGTCATGTATTTGATTTGACTTGACGATTGCCATGCAAGCTGATGCAAAGATCCCTGGCAGATTACGTGCTGAATGTCAGCAGAGCAGCAGCGTCCAAGTCTGCAGCTCAGGATTTAATTAAGCACTCAGAATTTGTAACCACCCAGGTGATTATCTTTAAAAAAAAAAACCAAAAAACACACACACACACAAAAACAAACCAAAAAAAACCAAACGACAACACAAAAAAGCAAACCAAACCAATCAAACAAAACGCCAAACTTCTTGAAACCTGGCTCACTAAGCCAGGCTTGTGTGGGCTCTCGTATTTAAACTGATCTTGCATGTGCTCCAAGCTTCTGTCTCTTCCCTGATGTAGTTTGAACCTGCGGAGAGACTGTGTGAGCATAAAGAGAAGACTGACACCGACCGCTCTATTGAGGAGGATGCTGCAAGTGGACGTTTACACTGAGCCAAACATGCAGCAAGAGTCTCTGGGCTGAAACCCAGAGCTTTTTCCTTCTCTCTAGGAGATCAGTGACTTTGAAACTACTGTAAGTTTAAGGTGGAGGATGACGGCATGGAAAGAGCAAGCTGTCAGCAAGCTGCTGTGAGTTTGGTTTGGTGATGATGTGTGGTAGGAAACACAGCAAGTAGATGTGCAGTGCTCCAGGAAATGCGTGTAGGGAACACGTTATGTGTGAGGCAATGGTGATAAAGCGTTTTGGCTAGCGTATGCGTCTGTCTTCGGCCCTTATGAGGTAAGAAACACCATGCTGTGTAGGTTAGTGACAAAATGTCTGAGTAGGGTAAAATGAGCTGGGCGGGAGGCTGTAAGAGGACAGCAGAGAGGCTCTGTATGTTTGAGGCTGGCAGGGAGGAGTATGACTTCATCCAGTGGGTCTAAATATACTTGATAAATTATACTGTGCGGCACAGTTACTGCTTATGCTTCTGATCACAGATAAGACTCGCTTCATGCACTTGGCAAATCTCAGACTACCCTTTACTTGTTACAAAATCATACCGCTCCCTTAGCTTTTCCTGATCGTGTTTTTGCAAAAGTTGTGGCTGGCATACGTTCTTGAATCTAGATGGTTCTCGTGTCTTCTGTGAAAGGAAAGATGGGGTTCAGGCAATGTCATTTTGCGCTGCTCTCAGACTATCAAAACACGTTTTCATAAATCTGTTAGCAAATGGTGAATGTTGGAAGAGCTTGACCTCTCTGTAGGGATATGGTAGCAGCAAGTGGGGTGCATTTGTCATTAAAAAAAAAAAAAGTGTTTTCATTAGGAGAGGAAAGCACTGTATATTTGCACTGTGATGTGATTAGGGTTGTGTCATTTTCCTTGTGAGGAAGAAAAATAGCGGCCTGCAAATCCCAGTGTATGCTCAGAAAAAGATCTTCCCACAACTTGTCTGGAGGTGAGGACAGGAAGTGGAGCTCTGTTTGTTCATGGTGCTGAGAGCATTTATGATGATTTGTGATCATCTGAATCCGATTTACGTTTCCCATCTTTTAAAATCCCAGTGGAAAATACTCTGATTGCATCCACTCTCTTCAGCGTCTTCCAGGAACTTTGCCACCAACAGAGGCACTGGAAGAGGGCTCTTGTTCTTGCTGTGTAGGCAGTAAGTCAGCCCTCCTACCATAAAATACTACTTTCTTTTCTAGTAATTCCTTCCTAGTTGATCTGGTGAAATGCATTTGAAGGCCAAAGGAAAGTGTGTTAGGAGAGAGGGACGGGTACGTTTTGCAATGCATCTCTCCTCTGAAAAATAAATATGATGATATATCTGAATCCTCTGTTTCTTTGGTCACCTCTTTGGAATAGTGCTTGCAAATGTACTTTGGACTTTTACCTAAATTCTATAATCATTCCAGACAAAGTCTTTATTGGTAATGGCTGGTATCTGTTTCTAATAATATTTTTTTTGTTCTAGATTCAGATGAAACTTGGTTTTATAGCAAGGAAGCACTAAAGAACTGGCACAGGGGTTCTTGCTAAAAGCCAAAAGTTAAGGTAGGAAGGGAAAAAACCATCCTACCCACTGATGCTGTGTAGGATCTGCAAAATATCTGCACTTTTCCTACCATTAAAAGAGAAAAGTAGCCATCTTTGAGGGGGGAGGAAATGCCTCCTTCCCCTCTCTGTCCCCCAGTGTGGATGTGACTAGGCAAACTACTACAGGGCACTATTTTTATTGCTCTTCCTCGTCTCGCAATGGACAGTGTGGATGTGACTAGGCAAACTACTACGGGGAACTATTTTTATTGCTCTTCCTCGTCTCGCAATGGACAGCTCTCGTGGAGCGGGAAGCCTGGGGAGGGTCTGCCTGTCTCTCCCATTGTGGTGCAGCTAAAGCTCTCTGCTCTCCAGACTAGCTCTGAAAAAGGATGTACAGGTAGTTCAGCTGCTACGTCACTTAACCCCCATTTTTCCAGTGGTCCAGCGAGCAAAGTGTTATTCACAAGCATCTTGCACAGTAACCCTGTTTTGAAATGAAAAACCACACGCAAGGACTGAGCTGTTTCCACAGCTGTTTATCAGAGGAAAGCAGATAACTTGTCACTATCTGCATTGAGTGCTCTAAGAGCAGAGCTTAATGTGTTGGGTGGTTTTTTTACATTTTGTTGGTGTTTATACAAAACCTTGTTTTATCTTGCCGATTAATAATTTAAAAAAAAAAAAAAAAAAGCCCTAGTGGTACCTGCAGGATTGCTCTGTGAAGTCTGGTCGCCTCTGTGAGAAAGCAAAAATGCCAAAAGGCAAACCTGAAAATCTCTAATTTCAAGTAATCTAGGTTTCTGAGAGGGGAGTTAGCCAGTTTGTCTTGCTCAAGTTTTAAGTGAGGGGCACGTGTTTTTCTGGTGATAAATTGCAGCTACCTTTCACGGTGGTGAGCCTGCTGAAAATGCAGCTGCTGTGAGCTAGAAATCTGACACTTCAAAATCTCTGGTCTGCTTTGCTTCATGTAGGCCAGAGACTCCAGGACATTGTTTTGTGGCTTCCTGACACAAAAGGTCAGTCTTACTGTGAAAGTGGTTAACATCATCACCAGGCGCAGCCAGAGGTTTCACAGCGTGTTTTTTCAAGGGGAGGATTGTTTGAGTGGGTTAACGGCAGCAGCCTTCGACAGCAGCACTGTGTTTCTTTGCTGCTGCTGTGTGGTACTTCCAGCTGCTCTCAGGTTCAGAACAAAAAGTTGAAATTTCAGTGATCCTCTCAATTTCTCTAACCTCTCCCCTTTCCCTTCTCTTAGATCTCCTTCCACCAGGAGTCTGCAATCTCCTAAACCCGGCCGCTATTTATGCTAACAACGAGATCAGCCTGGGAGACGTTGAGATATATGGCTTTGACTACGATTACACATTAGCACAGTATTCTAATTTGCTACACTCTATGATTTTCAACACTGCCAGAGACATCCTAATAGAACAATTCAAGGTAATGATGTGCTAAGAATTTCCACTCGATTAGGCTTAATGCTGTCTTGGGGACACGCCATGCAAGACGTGCTCGCATGCGCGCATGTGTCAGTTACTTGTTTAATTGAGATAAATTGCATGTTTCACAATCTTTGATTGCAGAAAGTTTGTCTGTACGTGGAATTAACTTCCTTTGAGGCAATTTACTATGCTCTACATTCCTACATTTTATAAGTATGTAGCAGGAACCTTAGTCTAGAAAAGTCTGGTCTGTTTTACCTGTGGAAATAATGCCTACAGAACTGCTGTTTTGAGGTACAGGTGGTGGATAAACATGAACTGTGGGCCAACACTGAAGCCATACAGGACTTGACATGTGCAAGTCAATGTGGCTGATGCTCTATAGCATGTCCAATAATGAACGCTCTGTTTGCAATAGGTGACTGGTCTACGTGTTTCCTTCTCATCACGTCTTTCTTTTAGAGGGGCTCTGCAGTGCCATCGCTTTGCCAAATAATGTGCTTTGAGTGGAGCTTACTAGAAGTGTCCTCACTGCCTGAGTGCATCTGTTACATTTTTCACTAGTGTCCCTTACAAGAGAGAAACTAGTTTGGAGGATCCTGATCCTTTATGTCTTTCTCCATTCATCTGCTTGCTTTGTTGAAAGGGCAAAATGGAGTGCACCTGTTCCTTGGTCAGTTTGTACCTGGGATGAGATGACTAGCAGGACTAAGCCAGCTCAACAGGTGAAACAATTTTGTTGATAACCCAATCATGCCTCTAACGATGTTGCTGTCTGTCTTCCTAGTATCCAGAAGGGCTTGGGAAGTATGACTACATTCCAGGGTTTGCCATACGTGGACTTCACTATGATGTACAAAAGGTAAGCTGTACAAAATTCAGTCTCTTGGGCTTTGTCTTGTGTTATGTTTTTAGCGGAAATACTTTCTGTCATTGCTTACGATAACATCAATCACCAAACCGTCAGTGAAATACATAGTCTGGGTGGCTGTGCTTTTCATTGTGTGGGTTCTTCTTGCTTATAAACCTTCCAAAGGAAAGATGTCTTTTGTGTTTGCATAGCCTCTAGCAGAATGGGACATTCTAGCAAAGACCTCTGGTAAACATCCTTGCCAATTTAAAAGTCAGTTAATTCCACAAGCTAATTAATAGAAAACTCAGCTTGTTTGTGTGATCATTTCTGTCTTTCAGGAAATTTAAACAACAAACTTCAATCCTGCCTCTACAAGTACTTGCCAGGAGCAGAAGCATTATGTCTTCCTCTAATAATAGAAATGACTTGTCAGGAGAATGCTTTAGGAAGCCTTCCCCACCCCCCACCCCGAATAATAGGACTGCCTGGAAAAAGATCCAAGCTACTTGAGATGCATGCTTCTTAGGAGCACAGGCAAGCAAAGTGCAAGCATTAGCTTTAACCCTTTTCAGTGCTTTGGACCGATTCCCTGCAAGCCTGATGCCCAGTGATGTAATGCTGGCTGCTGCAGCCAGGCAGTCAGGTGGGAGCACAGCAGAGAAAGTTGCTTCACTGTAGTAACTCTTCTTATGTTGAGCTTTGAGCAAATTCAGGGAAGCAGACAGTACAGGCTGGAGTGTGGGTGCTGTTCTCCAGCTGTGGGGGGGGGGGGGAAAAAAGCATTAAGTATATAGAGTTTTCCTGTGTCTTTTGTCGTAACTGAGGTGACAGCATGGCAGCAGACCGCTCATGCCTCTGACTTCACAAAGTAAGAAGTAGATCTGCGAGAAGCTGAAGTTTCTTTCTCTGTTTAAATCTCTGGCTGATATATCAGAGGAACACAGAGGTGCCTAGCCTAGCCAAGCAAAGTGCCCTGTGAGTGAGTAGGTGGTGAGAACTCTCTTTTCTCAGGATCAGTTTGCAAAACACACAAAAACCTGGGTAGTGCCTGTCCAAGTAAATCTTCAGCATGTTTGCCTGCACTCCTCACAGACCAGTGGGAGGTCTGCCCACAGCGTAACAAGCTGCACTGATACGATGATAAAAGAAGGTGCCTGAAGGTTGTGAATGCTCTGTGGAATCAATTACCTTGCGCTGTGGTAGAAACAGCACAAATAGTTTGATGCTGTGTCCTTACTCGAGTTGCAGAGCAATGTGGGTTTAGTGTGAGGCTGCTTTCCATGCCCTGAAAACTTGTGTTACAGCTCCAGAATGATGAATGGAGGAGAAGGGATGACTCATGAGTAGAGGAGTCTGGTACAAAAAATGCAAAGAAAGCTCTACTGTTACCAGCCTGGTGTGCTCATGAACATCTTTGCCTAAACGACTGTTGGGGAGAGTGAGAAGTGATGGAGGGGAGAGCTCTTGGGTAAAGAAAATGACTGGGCGCAGCTGCTCTCAGAACCAAAACTTGCCTGCTTAGTTCTGCTTAAGATAAATGTGACAAGAAATAGATCTCTTGTGCTCCTTTGGAATGTGGTGCTTTTGGAAGGGAGATAAGAAGAGCCTGTCTGAGTCACAGAAGCATTGTTCTCTCCATTTTTCAACTGCATTACTGTCTGCAAACTTTGGAGTGTAACAGACTGGTATTTCGGCTCATAGAAAGATGGTCTTTTGCCAGAGAGGTCAATAAAAAGTCACAGTATGTAGTAAGTGTGTGTAAAAGTGGCTGGGGAGTAAGTGCAGCTTAAAGTACACAAATGTGGGATGTTTATATTGAACTTTATTTTCTACATGTCACTTGTGTGGAACTTGAAACTTCAATAAGGCTTCAATGTAAACCTACGCAATTCTAACAGTAAATATCTATCCCTTATCACAGAGTCTTCTGATGAAGATCGATGCTTTCCATTATGTCCAGCTGGGGACAGCATATAGGTCTGTCAGTTCTGAAAATCATTTTCTAAATGCCCATATGTGCAAAGGTGGATTAATAAATCTGAGTGTATGTTCATGGCAAATGGTTGGGTTTTTTTTCTGAGCAGCGCAGAGTCTTCTCTGGCTTATCCTGTTTGCACTTGCTTCTAATGCTTACCTGGCATATAATTGCAGGGAGTTACTTTTCTCAAGCGTTTCAAGCCAAGTGTGGGTGGGAAGACCTGGAGCTTTTTGTAATGGTTAATGACACATCTGGTCACGTACTCTGCGTGTTGTCTGAGTTGCAGCTACAGCATATCTGGGTTAACATCTTTGAGCAAACAGTGCAACTAGGAAAGGACCCCGCTGTATTTGGTCCACGTAGAAGCCTGTCTTCTCCAGGCAGGAGTGTATCCCAGCGGTGATGTGCTGTGCCTTGTCACAAAGCAAAGAGGAGAGTGGTCTGGATATGCAAATAAAATCTTAAAGCAGTGCAGACATGTCAATAAAGTAATGACGCCTCAGAATCTGGGCTCTGTTTAAGGCCTAGTTTAGCCAGTTTTTCCTTCGTTTCTGTTGTTCTCCAAGGAGAGCTGGGTGTGCTTTGGAACAAGTGGCTGAAAGAGTGCAGAACAAACTTTTCTCCAAAAAGTTATGAGTCTGGAGACTGGGAGAAAACCTTGCCCCAAAGTGGAGTGGGGTTGGTGTCTGAGAAGTAGCAATTCATAGATATCGGTAGCAAAGCTCCTGTAAATCTGTGTTGTATTTCCTGAGCATGGAAGCCAATGTTGTTGTTTTTTCTTGAACTCTGCCCTTTTGCTGTTAAGCTTCAGTTACAGTAAACACTCTAAGAATATTAAAAAGGCAGTTTCATAATCAGACAGAATTGGCCTCTTTAAGTGCTAGTTTTTGGGTGGGGGTGGGAAGGAGGTGTAGGTACTGCCCCATATTTCACTCGGGCTTCATAAAGAGATTTTTAGCTAAATTTCATTTAAACTTGTTTTCCCTGTTATCTGTAACTATGCTTTTTGAAGTGTCCTTTTCCTAAACTGTCCTTTGCTTTTGAGCACAACTGAGGAAACTTTTAACTTCTCAGAGGCTGTACCATGATTGAACAGGAAAGGAGAAATGGAAAGTTGCTGCTTGAGTAAACAGCCATCAAAAATTGTGCAAGAGGGAATACTTGCAGCAGTCAGATAACCTGATGTTCACGAACAGTACAAGTTTATAGCCATACATTTTTTTGGGGGAAAAACAGTGATCTCTGTTGAATGGTCTTAGCGAAGAACTTGTTTTGCTTAGGAAGACTGAATAGGAAGGAAATCTCAATTTCAGAAAGCTCTTTTCCTGCGCCTTTGCATTTAACGGTGGATATACCTTGTGAAAGCAACCTCTCCAAACCTACTGTTACCCCATGCTGCCAAAGTCAGGTCGTGGGGCCGATTTGGTGGGGGTGTCCCGTCAGCAGACAGCACACAGAGAGAAGCCACTGTCCGAACTCTCTGTTGGAATGTGGATAAAACCCGTCAATTAACTTGAGCGAGCAAACAAGGTAGCTGAAGAACGCCTCGGGAAAGATTTTATGTGAATCTTAAGAAACCACGGAGCTGTCAGGCTCTCTGGCTATGTCTTTTGTGCAAGAGAAATTTGTGAGTTTTAGAAAGGAGAGTGTTTGTCCCATCTTTTTCTCTGCAGTTTGTAGTTCTGTGCAGTCTGATGATTATTGACAAACTATTTCTGTTGTTTTGTGTCTAGAGGGCTCAAACCAGTGCCTGATGAAGAGGTAATCGAACTCTACGGTGGTACGCAGCACATCCCCCTGTACCAGATGAGTGACTTCTACGGCAAGGTATTGTAAACCCTTCACTTCTATAATGCTGCAGCTCTTCTAACAGCTAGGAAAACAGAGTGAATTGTACGAGGATGTAAATGACTCCATCCTCCCTTGGACTCCAAAAGGCTCAGTCCCTAGTGAGCTGTAGTGTGTGTTTTTGTTCTAGTGGGAATTTGCTCCAGAGGTTATTTAGCAGTTTAGCATGTGAAAGCTATCTGCGAAGCATTCCTAAACACCAGGGCTATTGGCCTAGGGCTGAATGGCTCTGGAGACTGATAGGGAGATGTTCCCTGCTTGTTCCTTGGCCAAATCTAGCTCCCAAGCTACCAGGGCAGCCTGCTGTGATGGTGTTTGCAGTGAGTTGTGTGGGAAGGGGGGATGTGTGTGTAGCAGCAGGGTGCTTGCAATGCCTTTCTCCCTTTTGTTTTGGGTAGGGTTTTTTGTCCTTCATGAAAGGGATCCCCCTCCACACCTCTTCAGACCTACTCAGTGGATATTATTCATAGGGTTGGCATCCATGAGTGTTGGGTGTTTGTTTGGTTTTTTTTAGGGAGAAAACTTACTGTCAGAGTAAAGGACTGAAATTCTGTCTGTAGGAGCTGTAGAAATCCTTTGGTTGCCTGAACTAGAGGAAGTTAGAAGAGATTTTTCTTCCTCTAGTGTCTAGTGTGGTGCAGTGGGCAAGCGAGGCCATTCACATCCCTTTCCCCCCAGAACTGTTTTGTTTCTTGCCCTTTGTTAGTTCAGTTGTCTTAGGGGAAGCTGGAAGGAGCAGGGCAGGCTTCCTCTCATAATACCCCTTTGAGTCTACTGTGTGAAGTCTCCAGCAAGGTCACTTTTTGATTTCTCTCTGTCTCTTGGGAACAATTAATCTGAGTGGTTGCTTTCTGGATAAGTGTATACTCTGTTTATAGCTCAATGTTGTTTCCAGCTTTAAAATAGGATCTTTCTGTTTAGAATTTGATATCTGTCTGTAAACTGCACTTGATGATTAGCCTCCCATTGTGCAACTCTCATCTCTCCTGGCAAACTTGAGATGACTTCACCTTTCTTTTTAAATAATTGTAAACATTAAATTTGCTTTGAGTTGTGGCCTTTTGTAGGACCAGGTGCTCATGCCAAGGTGCCTTTCTGTGCTGCTTCATGTGTACCAGGTGTTTTCTTCATTCCTGTAGTTAGTATTGAAAAATTTTGTATAACATTTGGCTACAGAAGTAGGGATAGCAGCTTATTCTTTGCAAAGAGGTGAATCTCCTCTTCTAGTAATGTAATGAACTCCAGAAACTAATAGGTGGATCCCAAAGAGAACAAAAGTATGTGCAGCCAAGGACATTTGCATCCAGCAATGTCTGCTCAACCTATGCCACTAATACATTAGTGGGAAAGCAAGTGGCCTAAGACGACTGCTGGTGCGAGCAGGTGCAGTGCAATTGGTGTGGAGTTAGGGTTTAGCGGGATCCTTGGTCTTGTCCTCCTTAATCTGCTGTGCAGATGTTGCCACCTGAATGGGTAACGGGAAGTCTGCTAGGTCAGTGATTCCACGCAACAAGGCATAAGATGAGTGGGACTGATACAGCTGAAGTGTGTAAATATTCTCTCTTAAGGGTTTTCTTGATCCTCTGTTGGCAGATCATCCCAAAACCTGCAGTAGGTAGGCACAGATCTTGCGCAGGATTAGACAATGCAGCTAGTGTGGCTTTCGCTGGCAGAACTAGTGATGGCCTCGAATGAAGGTGGAGAACTTGTGGGTGTTCTGGAAAAAGCGTACATAACATTTTAAAACTATCGTCCAGTGACTTGTGACACTATGTCTGCTGTAAGGAAGTCAAGGCCACTAAAAAGAACAGAGGGGGAGGCTGTACTTGCCTTGTAGGATAATGACACAAGGCACAAAAATGAAATCAGAGTTGACAAAGTAAATCTTTACTGTTAACATTGAACATTTAACTGCCTCCTCTATGCTTAAGGTCTTGAAAAGTGGGACAGGTCATTGCTCTGCTGCGCTCTGCTAAAGCCCGTACTTAGTGATTTCAGTAGGAACTGCCTGTCTGTGTCCCTCTTGCTTCTTTCCCAGAGTCCCTGAACAGGAAAAAAAAGGTGGAGGCTCTTTTCAGGAAATTTTGGTTTTGCTAGTGGGAGAAATGTTCCCTTAGCAACCACACATCAGAATGGACAAGTCTGTTGAAAGGATTCAGCGAGTATCGCTAAGCAGCACCACCGTGTGTGGTATGTGGCCCAAACCAGAGGGTGTCCTTTGTGTTCTCTTCCGCTGTAGGTCAAGTTGTCCTATGCTGGATGGATGGAAATTGTATAACCCTCAGCACACTGACACAGCTTTCGATTGCAGCATTTTTTGGTAATAGACCTCAGGCAAAATGCTGTTTGTTATTCCTTTGCCTTTTTTGCATCATCTTTCTTGACCTGTTTGTGTTGCCCCAATATTGCCTTTAGATGGTGCTGCAAAGAGTGCTAGTCTCTTGTTCCGCCCTTACAAGACCAGGCTAAATGGGAGATGTTACTGTTGTTACATCCTGACACAACAGGGGCACATGTTTATCATTAGGCAGCATGTGGCCTCTGTCAGCGTCCGCCATGTGTATCTCCTGTGATCTTTTAGATGCTGCTTTCATGTCTTGTCTTCCACATAGCTAAAATAAATGCCTTGGGATGTGGACCAGTATTACCCTAGAGAGTTGCAGCTTTGTGGCTGTCAGTCATGCATTGCTCAAAGCTCACATGCACAGGCATGATGTGACTGGATTGCCAGGGCACCTCTGGTGACCGGGTTCATTGAGAGGTCTATGCGCTTCCCAAATTGCTTTTTGTATACAAGACCTTAGTAACTGTCCTGTTGGCTGATCTGGCCCTTCAGCGATGAAAGATGAAAAAAATTATTCCAGCTTCAGCTTACCGGTGAGACTCACCATAGTCCTCTGCACAGGTGGTGCATACTGAATACACAAGCTTTATTTTACTAGAAGGCCTGATGGGAGCCAAAGTTGGCTGTTGACCTGCCGATAGGTTTGTGATTGATAGGCAATAAAAATAGCGAACATATGGGAGGGCTGCAGCCTTGCCTAATGCAGGGCCAGGATTTAATTGTCCACTTCTGCTTGACTGCTGGGTGGGCTGAAGTTCTTTTTCTTCTTCTTTGTGCCCGCTCCAGGTTTTCCATAGTGACTCGGGGGCAGACAGGCATTGGCAAACTGCTTGTTGGGGTGGTTTTTGCATTGCTGTGTGAAACCTCACTAGAATGTGGTTAGAGCAGCTTTGGTGCCCGTGTGTCCAATGTCATAGGGTGGTGTAGACGAGCAATGGGGCACCTCCAGCAAGGGCCATAGATGCTTCTGTAGCAGAGCGTTGTCTATTGGCACCTGTGGTAATGCCAAGAGACCAGGTGGGAAGCAGGGGGCATGGGGTTGAAATAAAAGTTAGTGTCTAGGACTGACTCCCTGCTTCCTCCACATTCACCCCATGGTGTTAATGATGCTGGGTTTGTTTAATGATTTCTGTGAAGGAGAAGCCTCTCTCTTGTCAAGTGTTAATACATTAGGTTAGTGGTTTTGTTGAGAAGAGAGGACTGCTTGCTGAGTGGCTGGGACTTTCCACATTAGTGTTTTTCTTTTTGTTAGCCTGGAATGTCTTCCAGATGGTACTGGGTGATATGAGTTTGTTTGTTGGCTTTGCCTTTTTTTTTTTGTTGTTGTTTAATGTATCTCCTTCATTTTTTGCTTTCCAGGGTCCATCACTTAAGCAGTTTATGGACATTTTTTCTCTGCCTGAAATGACACTTCTCTCTTCAGTCATTGATTACTTCATAACTCATGGCATTGAGTTTGACCAGGTGCATCTTTACAAGGATATATCTGTAAGTAAAATGTCAACTGCTCCATAGCTCATAACACATCAGAATTGTGAGCTCCCTGCCTTGTTAGCGGTGGTGAGCTCTGCAGTACCCAAACTGAAGGGGCTGTTAGTGAGTAATTAGTTAGTAAGTTAGTGAGTTAGTGAGCCTAATATGACAGTGTTGTTGCCCCTTTAGATTAAAGCATTACCAGGGAATATTCAAAGATGTGTTTTCAGAACATGTTAGGTTTCTTTCTGTAATACAGAGTTGGTGTTGCTGTACATTATCTCTTGCAGGAGTGTTTAGGCTGGTTATGTTGAAGGTCCTTCTATGGGAAATATGTCACAAAGCTTGTGTAAATGTTTTCTGGTTCTGCAGACTTCTCTGTTTTCTGCACTTTTCTGTTTTCCTGTTAATATCTCATTTTTCAAAGAAATTTGGTTTATTTCAAAGAGTTTGGTTTATACAGCAATTGTGAAACGCTTGCCCTTGCCTGCTCTGAGAATCTACCCCTTTCCTTGCAGCTACAGAGCAGTCCGATCCTTTTGGGGTGTTTCCAGTGGGTGACTGTAGCTTTCAAGAGCTAGTTACTCCAAGGTGCTAACTGCGAGCTCCAGCTTCACTCCTGGCATTTGAAAGGGCTGTGTGGGATTATCGACGTTGTTGGGGGGGTACTGCTTGACTTAGTTAATGCTGTGGGCAAGATGCAAGTGCTTGAGATTGCTGCCCTGGGGGTCTTCTGTTGACAGATGATGCATCTTCCTTGGTAGCCAAGCCTTATTGCACGACTTTTCCCACAGAGAGGGGTTTTTGATTTGTACCTTGTGGGAATCTTATGCTCATCCACTGTAGTAGCCCATACATACACTCTTCTGGCTTGTTGTGAGGGAGATGGAGCGCCACGTCCGTGCTGCTTTTTTTGTGATAAGGATCTACCCTGACAACTTTGCTGCAGCCCAGGATTACAGCTTACGTTCTGACCTTCTGTTAGTGCTTGATAAGAGCATGTCAGTCAATTTCCCATGAGACCTTAACATGTTTCTAGGGTGTTAGTTGTTGTGGTTGATTTTGCTCTTGGGGTGGGGAAAATAGGAAGAGGGGATGCAGCTGAGGCCTTTTGACAAGAGTGTCTTCTGAACCTTCTTTTGAGGTCAAAATGGACATGTACCTAACTGAAATCTTGAGAGCAGGTGGGTGGTTGCCACAGCCTAATACATACTCAATACAGGGCAAGTGGTGTGCTTAAGGCCCAAAACTCCTGAGTGCTAATCCTGGCATTTATCTTCGCATCCTTTGCTGAGGGATGTGGTCATTCCTGAGGAGTGACTGAGGTAGGCAGAGAAAAGAGCTCCAACAGATTTGTGCCAATGCCTGAAATCTATAGTGAAAAGTTGGGGACCGTCCTGTGCTCCCACCAGCGGAGTTCTTGATTTTTTTCTGTACAATGAGGGTAAACACACATTTTTGCAAAACTCATCCCTTTGCAATACCTGAGTGCAAGTGCAAAGAAATGGTTTACGGATGTGAGCACAGAGATCCTTCAGTGCCTCAGACAGGTGTCTGAAAGGACTTGCACAGCCCCAACTGTTATTACAATGCGGGCTCACAGTGGGTTAAGACATGCCTAAACCTGACACTCTTCTGTAATTTTTAGTGGTAAACCTGATTGCAGCGCTGTGTGTTTGGGAGCAGGTTGAGTGCTAGAGGTGCTGCTCTGAGTCAAAAGGGCAGACCCTGAGGCAGTGGTAAAGGTTGAAGCTGACATGTAAACCAAGTAGTCCTGTCACGCCAGTTTGGTAGCTTTGTATTTGAGAGTAAGAACTTACAATTTACCCTGATTTCCTTTGGAGGAGTTTTTGAGCCCTATTTGACACCTCCCTAGGCTACCAAGATTTTACCTGTAGGAACTGTGTAGTTCTTCCCCTTTTTCTTTTTTTTTTTTTTTTTTTTATATTTGCTTTTGGGAGGGCAGGGGTTTAGGGAAGGAGCACACTGGAAACTCTTTCTGCTCTGCAAAGGTAGTTTTAACACAAATCCAAAGCGTTGCTTGCTTTTAGTGCCAGTGCTGGTCAAGAGAAAGTTGTTTTCTTGTTAGCGCTCTTGCTTTTTTGTTCAGTTTCTTTCCAATAAGGCAGTCTCTTGGTGACTGAGATGTGACCTCTGCCTTTTTACTATTCAAATCCACATGGTGGAAAGAGACTCCTAAAACTCTGTTTTGAAGAGGTAACACCTCCTCCTTCATCATCCCCCATTTAAGTTGTAAATTCTAGTTCTCTCCCAGCTTTGAAGGAAATTATTTTGGGGGTGATGAACAGGTTTCACCAGCACTGCAGTGAGACCATGTGATTGTGTGGCGTTCTGTGCAAGTGTCACTGCAGCAATGTCAGTGGCAAGTGTGGGAAGGGGCAACTCCCGAAGCAGCACACGCAGTGTGACAGGGATTTAAGGGTCCTGGGGAAAGGCAGCGTTTTTCCACCTGTCTAAATTGTCAGGGATGAAAGCGGTACCGTTAAAACAAGTGTTTGCATGTGCAAACACTGCAAAATGTGTTGCTGCTCTGGAAATGGTTGTGTGTATCTGGCATATCTCACTGCATGGAGACTTGGGAAGAATCTCAGTTGGGTGTGTCCAAAAATGTGTTGCATCTGGCCTGGAAAACAGAAGGTATTTGGATGCCCTTGACAATATCTGTTTTAACTTGCTTGAAAAGTGGGCAGCTCTGTTTTGGCAAAAACCCCTCACCCTCCTAGTGGAAGCTTGCTCTGCCTGTGCCCACTGGCCATCCGGGGCCGGGAGCTGTAGCCCTCCTTGGACTGTGGGAATGTTTTAGAATCACAGATGCTCACTGCTGCTGCTCTTTGCCTCTGGCATGCTCCTGTCCTTTGGGTCACATGTGGCAGAGCTTCCACAGGCATAGGGAGGAAGAAAAGCCAACTAGTGTCCGGGTCAGTACAGTTTTGGGGCGGTGAATGGTTTTGGAGTTGCACAGTCCTGATTGCCTTGGTAACAGTGAGTTAACACGTGCTGGTTTCCAGGAGAAGGAAGGAAACTATGCTTTCATGGGTAGGTTTTGAGGTTTTCCCCCTTGTACTGCATCGGCTGAGCTAGTCGCTGTGTTCTTCTTTTTGGCATGTTGATAAGCCTTGCTGTACAAGGTCCTCTGCTTAGCATTAGTGTAGCTTTTTTTCATTCAAAAAGAAGGGGGGGATGTCATTACTGTATTGGTCCTCAGTGGTGGCAATAGGTTTGCATGCTGGGAAACAGGAATGCCATATATAAAACTGAAACTTTTTTCCCTTCCATTTTCTTTAGGATGCTATTAGAGATGTTCACGTGAAAGGAGTGATGTACAAATGGATTGAAAAAGATCTGGGTGAGTTTAATAGAGCTCTGGTGCCAAATCCATTTTGATGTGTCATACTGTGTGGCATTCTGTGTAAGATGACTGTGTAGGCCCTACATGCAGTCACAAGAGTCAGGGGGGCATAGAACTTAGTTAAATACTTGATTGTGGCATGCCTAATGGCTGAGGGGCCATTAAGAACCAATTGGTATTTAAGGTCGGGTGGAGGATCTATTTTAGTGGAGGAAACAGCTACCTCAGTGCTTGTGTTTCTGTTTTCCTTCAGCCTGTGAGCAAGGGGTGATGGCCCTTGGCATGATGTGAAAGTGCAAAGGCACCATCTGGGAAGGCTTCCCAGGGGAAAGCAAGCTTCTGGTAGCAACGTGGCCTGGTGTGGCTGTGCCTGTCCCCTGTGACAGTTTGGTATCAACCCTCTCTTTTTTGGTCAGCCTTTTCAGTTCCTCAGTCTTTCTCTTCCCTCTAGGTGGGGTTGATGAGGAAGGCCATTTTGTTGCCATGGTGGTTTACTGCCTGCCTGCCCAAGGTGGATCTAATTCAGGCCTTTTGCATCCCTGTTGGTATAGGGGTTGGGTTTGGGTTTGTTTTTAAAGAAATGTGGTCATGAATTACGCCAAAGTGTTTTGATTGATGATGTCTGTTTTATTCCGATATAGAACGGTATATTCTGCACGGGGATGAAATCTATGCTGTGCTAAACCGCCTGGTGAACCACAAGAAGAAACTCTTCCTCATTACAAACAGTCCCTTTAGCTTTGTGTGAGTACTGTTATTGCACATTGATGGGTCACCGCACAAGAGCTGTGCGGTGTGGTTTCTCCTGTGAGCATCTGAAAGTTGTATGCTAGAGGTCGTTTTGTGGCAATAGTGATGACAGTGCTTTTTGGGAACCGTTTGTGGTGAACGTTGCACCCCACAGTTCTCTCTACACCACTGACTCTCACTTTTTGAAGAAGATACAAGGCTGTGGCTGGCCACAACATTACAGAGCTTCCACTTTGGATTACCTCTAGCAGCTTTTGCTGCATCACAGACTTCTCTGGTCTTCCAATGGTACGGGAGAAAGGGTGGGACAGCTTGAAACGGTCAAACCGCTACCTCAATACTCCATGCAATGAGACAGCCTTAGGGGATTCACAAATCTCTATGCTTTCTTCTCTGTTACTGAAATGAGAGTAAATTTAGGACAGACTGTTGTAAAGATGCAACGTTGGGTGAAAAAGAGTACTGGATCTGTTAACTTTTCTGTTCCTTTGCCCTTAGGGACAAAGGAATGAAACACATGGTTGGCAAGAACTGGCGGGACTTATTCGACATGGTCATTGTGCAAGCTGACAAGCCCAACTTCTTCACTGATCGGCGGAAGTACGTGTCCTGGGGCAATACTGCATGGCTGCATGTGGGCTGAGGTTTTGGGGCCCCTTCCCTGGAGTAAATGGCTCCTCTTACCTTCTAAAATAGTAGTGGTTTTCTAAGCATGACCTAGGTCCAGTTGGCATCCCACCTGCTGCTGCCCTCTCAGATACACCCTGAGGAGATGAAAACTGACTGGTCTGGGAATAAGTGGATAGAATGGGTATGACAAGCAGAAAGCATGTTTCTAAAATTGACTGTCAAAGCGAGTTTTGTCATGGTCTATAGTTAAATTAGATTTTTAGGGGTAATAATGTACTTAAATCTTTAGAAGTAAAAGAGTGGAATGGTGTGTATGAGGGCTGGCCATTTCTTGGCTCTAGGTCTTGAAAGTGTGCCAAAGTCTCTCCTTTTCCTGTTCCCCAGAGCAGTATCTGTGTGCTTTGGGGTTTTTTTGGGGTTTTTTTTTGTGTGTGTGGTTTTTTTGGTTTTTTTGTTTTGTTTTGTTTTTTCCCAGTTACTGGATACATACTGTTTAGTAATTGGCAGCTCTGGAAGCCTTTGTACGTGGCAGCTGGGTTTTGTGGTCATTTAGGAGCTGCCAAGGGACTAGCTGACAGGCAAGCTGCTGTCCTTGCCTTGCTCTTGGATTATTTGCTTTGGGAACTTGTGTCTGCTTTGTTGACTCAACTTATGACTGACCAGGAATTACTGCCCTTGTGGGAGAGGTCTGTTCTTTCCCCTTTATGTGTTTTCTTCCCCCATTTCCCAGGTCACTAGCATAAACAGGAGTAAACCTACGAAATGGCTTTATAAGCTGTGCTGACTTGGTAAAGGTTTTCTTCATGGGATGTAGGTGGAGTGTCTTACAAATGTAGCCTGGAGCTATGATGATCTGGCTCTCTGGGAGATAAAACTTTAGGGCTGCCTGGTGCCCAAGGTCCACTCATGTAGTGGGCCAGTGGAATGACACGGCACACACATCCAAGGTGAGGGGAACCTCCTGATGCTGAGCTGTAGTGAAATGTGGAGTGTTTTGTCTGAGGGAAAATGCAGGTGTGCACTGGAGACCACTCATGGTTGAGGAGCCCTTTGCCCGGATAGGCTGTAGAGTTCATGGTGGGAGGCTGCATTCCTTCTGCCCTGTGGCAGCTCAGGATCATACAGTATTTCTGGATGAGATTATGCTCTGCTTGCAGCAGGAGCAGCTTCATACCAAAGCTTTTAATCCCCAAGCTCACAGTTTGGATCTGCTATCCCAAGAGGGAGCAACGTTCCCATCGAGCATGAATGTTCATGGGGGGTCAAGTAACGTAAGCCTTGGTTTGCTGCTTCTGTTCGAGTGGAAGGTAACCAGGCAAGCCCTCAGGAACAACAGGAGCCAGCTCGGGCCAGCTGCTGAGATCAGCGCTGAGACTGCTTTATCCTATTAAGACATTCCATGGTCTCTGTTGGGCTGGGGCATAGCCAGACTGGAACAGGACACAAAGTGTTTCATGGCAAAGCCTCTTGGCCTTAGCATCTCAGAAGGCATCTTTATTATTGTTGTTGTTGTTGTTATTATTATTTTATTTTCTTCTCTGTATCTGAAAAGCAAGAAGAGTTGTTAGGCATACTGGCATGAAATGGTTACAGTCAATGGAAGCATTTTGAAAAGATATTTCCCTTTCACTCTTTCTGTTCCCCTGAGAAAATAGTGCAGAAGGCCCAGAAGGTCACTTCTCACGTAGAGCTTTTATTACGAGTTGTTACATAGGTAAACAAGTTTTCCAATTCGATTATTGTGGTTGCTGGGTAACAATCACCAAAAATCAAAAGAAGTTGACGTCTTCACCCTTTTTTTCCAGACCTTTTCGAAAACTGGATGATAAAGGCTCGCTGCAGTGGGACAAAATAAACCAGCTGGAGAAAGGAAAGATCTACAAAGAGGTAAAGTGACCTGGGTGCACAAGGGATATGAAGGAAGAGTCTGAAATGGTGGGGACCAAGTTTTGGAAGTCCCTGGAAAAGTCTGGAAGTCACTGGAAAGCAGGAAAATCTGCTTAGTCAGGGTAGGGGAAAATGATAAGTCCTTCTATAGGTGACTTGTGGATGTTTGACACTGATGTTGTTGGAAAAGTGAAAAATGGAAATCCTTAAAAAACGCACCTATGATAGAGGGCACGTGTGAGAAGACATGCTCTGGGCTTTGTGTGCTGCGCTGGCTGGTGGCAGGGAGAGGTGCCCTCTGTCCACATGCAGAGAGCTCTTGCTGGCCCGGTAGGACGCTGTACCCCTGGATGCTTTCAGCATGTCTCTTGGCATGCTGTGCAGCAATAGCCTTGCGATTTGCACGCCTCTGAAAAGTCTTTCAGCTTCTGCTGGGGTGTAAGCACTAGAATAAAGGGCCTTTTTGTATATCAGAAAACCCTGCCAAGGGCTGTGTTGCCTGTCAGCATGCGATAAACTGACCTCTGGGAATGGTGAGGTGTGGAAAAGGCTGCTCTCCCGACAATCACGGTTTTTTACAGTTGCAGGAGGCAGAGCTGAAATAAGGTATACCAGAGCTGCCTGGTAGGAAAACCTTTTGTCTACAGCTCCAAAAGTTTCCTACCCAGCTCTGTGTGCGAGCCATGCTGCAGAAGGGTGTGTAACAGGAGCGATGTATTCCACCCAGCTCAACTGGCCTTGGCATTAGAGATGGAGGGACAGGGACAAGGGGGAAAAAGGCAGAGAAGGGCCAGTTAACTTAGAGTGTTGGGTGCTTGCCTTTCTGCCCAGGAGGACCTGGGCTGAGTTCTCTCTGCCAGGCTGAGTCTTGCCCTGTGGCTGCCCTGTTTGTGTGAGAAGGGGTAGTAGAGAAACATCCTCTGCATGCGTAGCAGGAGTCAGTGAATGCCCCCTGCCCCAGCATACAGTGAAACCTTGACCCTAGGAGCTCTGTTCTGACGTTGTCCGGCATGGCCAATAGTACAGATTTCCCTTGGCTCTTCTGACGTCCTGGTCCTGAAATTCTTGTCCTGGAGGGGCTCCCAAAAGCGTGCTTCTTCAGGGTAAGAAGGCAGAGCTCACTGCGATCTGATGTCTATGCAAAGATCTTCCACACCTCACTCCAAATCATCCTCCATAAGGTTAGAAAAGGTGGACGTGTGGAGGAGGGAGCAGAGAAACAAGGGTGATCAAATAGGGTACAAAGTCTGGCTCCTGTCTCTCCCCTTCCTGAAGGACAAGTGTGTCTGAAGGATGGGCTGTTACTCTGGTGATCTTGATGCCTTGGGGTGTTCTCCTTGCAGCTGGTCTGTCCCCTGAGAACAAATTGCCTCTGGTTTTAGGACGGTTTGTTCTTGGTTATGTGAGCTGTCCAATCCCACGGGAAGAAACTGATCGCGGTCAAGTAGCTGGGACCTGACCTGTGGTAGAAAAGTAGGTCATGTCCTTGAGTAATGCTGTCGGGAAGGCTCTGGCCTGTCCGGTGGGTCTGTCAATGCACTCTGCTAGCGTCCTGTCCTCTGCCAAGAGCTAGGAGCTGGGAACATGCAAGTAGAGCTCATACAAAGTCTCTCTCCCAGTGGGTTAGCAGCTCCCTGAGAGGAAAAGGTGCATCTCAGCCATGGGGTTTGCTGCTGAATTAAATCCTCCTCTTGACCACCCACATCCTGTGGCCACAGGTTGCTCACCCACGTGAATGGTGCATTGAAGAAGGGAAAAGATGAGGGAGGAAGGAGGGAAGGGTGGGATTTTGGGGTCCTCTCTAGTTCTCCCCCACCAGGATGCTCATCCGACTGCATCAAGGTTGTTGCCTAATGGTGTGTGGGATGTGACAAAGTGTGTATCCTGGTTGTAGGCCACTCTGTCCCCAGCATTTTTGCTTTCTTGGAGTGTCACAATATGCTTCTTTCTGGCAAGTGTTAGTGGCCATGGACCTTGCTGCGCTGGTGATGTTGCTACAGGCCTCTGAGCTGACTTGTTCCTGTCCCCTGAAGCACAGCTGTATGGCAGTTGTGCTGTGGCTATATCTCATACGCATGGGACCTCAGGGATCAGTGTTTTGCACTGGGGACTGTGAAATCCAGGTGATGGCCCTCTAGTCCCTCCTTTCTGATACATGTAGTGTTTTCTGTTTGTGGCATGTATGTACTCCCATCCTGCCCCGATCTGCGATCTCAGGAGGGGAGGACAGCCAGCTCCTGGAGGTCATGTAATAGGTCTGTTGCTCAGTGGAGGTCCAAGCGCCAAGTTGTCAGGTCCACAGCTGTTTGAGGTGACCAGAGCACAGCAAAAGGACTGTCCTCCTCCCAGGACCACATTTTCCTGCTCTGCCAGGGGCTTCCTGAGCGACCCTCATGCGAGCAGCAGCAATGTCGAGCCCAAGAAATGCAGAGGCGTGCCTGGCCCTGTGTTTCCGTGCTGTTAAGGGATGTCTGCACAGCTGCTGCAGCAACGGGAGGCCCCGCACTCTGGTTCCGGGCACCCACTGCAGTGCATTCAGCATGCTGCCAGGGGCCACGTGCAGAGCTGCAGGCTTGTGTTTGGGGGTTTTCTGCCCGGGCCAGTGCTGTTGGGTGGGCATGCTAGCCCTTTCCTGGAGCTGGAGACCGGCTGGAGAGATTGCTGCCGAGCGGCTCGCAGGTTTGCATTGCTTGCGTGTGCTGGCACAGTCTAGTCTGCTGGGGTTGATGGGGCTTTTTCCTTTGGGTTTTGTTTCCATTGTGACTCATATGGAAAACTTGTGTGGAGATGGAAGGGGGGTCCCTGAAGTCTCCTCTGTGTGTGGACGGATGTTTGGAAAGCCTTAAAAGCTGCTCTGCGCTGTGCTTTAGTGGGTGCTTTGGATTGGATTTGGTTTACTTAGCTGTGAATCTGCCCAAGCTGCCTGGCTTTTTGGCTTGGATTAAGCAGTTCCTGTGAACGCATGGGTGTTCTTAAGCTTTCGGGTTGGGATGGTGGTCAGTGATGTGAGAACAGCCTCAAGTGCTTCTGACTCTGAAAACCTTGCATGATGGTGCTCACCTTACCTCTAGTGCACCCTGTGAGACGAAGCATTATCACCTGAGCCAAGCAACTCTTAAACCCAGAACACCTGGGGTTCTTGGTGCCCATGGCTCAAGCTTTTCTAGTTTAGGTGGCTTTCACTCTCGACCTCTAAACTGCCTCCTTTTGTTGCCTTTTTAGTCCATGTAGTCCTCTTGACATGCTGTGCCCTGGAGCACAGAACTTTCCCTGAATTTCCTATTTGGTTTGGAAGAGTTTCTGCCTCTTTCTGTAGCTTGAGAAAAGCTGAGGGGTGTACAGGGGGGTTGTCACACGGGAAGAAAGTGAGGTAAGGCAGGGAAGGACAGAAGCCTCTGGGTTTGGATTGTAGGGGAGCAAGCAGGTTGACATCTCATGAGAGTGCTCGCATCTGTATGCGGTAAGGTGGCACATCCAGTTGCGGTGACAGTGCTGCTGAGGTGGCTGCCCAGTACCATGCGGTGAGGGTGGCGGCATTTGCCCTGTACCCACGTTTCTCTCTGTGCTGCTTTTACTTACAGGGTAACCTCTTTGATTTTCTGAGGCTGACAGGCTGGCGTGGGTCCAAAGTGCTCTACTTTGGTGACCATCTGTACAGCGACCTTGCGGTAAGTGAAAAGGGCTCTGCTCTCCAGTGAGGTGGGAGCAAGCCTGCGGGACTGTTGTGGCTGCAGCTGTGTTGGAGCATAAGGCAGGGCCCCGCTCCCAGTGCTCAGGGCTCCAGGGCGCTGTGCTGGGTGCTCTGCAGGCTGCGGCTTTCGGGGCACACATAGGATACATGAGCATCCCCTCTGCTGTCACGCAGAATCAAGCAGTGGAGAAAGGGCTTCTGAAGTACTTTCTGTGGGTAAAGAACATCTGTTGGTCTGTGACCTTGAGAGCAGTTTGTGTGAATCCAACGTTTCTCCACAGCTGGTGGCTGGGAGATGGGTGTTACCGGCATGACCCATAGATGCCGGTCCCCTGAGAATCTATAATGTGAACAGACCACTCTTCTAGGAAACTGGGCTGTGTTTGGCTTTCAATCTTTATGTTGAATTCTTGGTTGTTTTTTCACCCTGACCTCTAGGACCTCATGCTGCGTCACGGCTGGAGGACTGGAGCCATCGTTCCTGAACTGGAGACGGAGATTCGGATCATAAACACAGAGCAGTACATGCACTCCCTGACCTGGCAGCAGGCTCTGACGGGGCTGTTAGAGAGGATGCAGGTAAACAGCTCCTGTCTGAGCGGGGCGGGTAATATGCTGCCTTCTGAGTCTGTGTTTGGGACTTAGCGTGGGAATCAGGGTATGTGTCATCTTGCCTGTATTCTCAAAAACATATCCTCCTCCTCCTGGTGCAGTGGACGCGGGGGTTAGTGAGTTACAGTGGAAACTGGGGGGGTGGGAATGACCTGAGGTGTGGTCTGCAGGACTGATGCAACCGTTGTCTTTGCAGATGTATCAGGATGCGGAGTCGAAGCAAGTATTGCTGGAGTGGATGAAGGAACGTCAGGAAATCAGGTGTGTGTTGTCCCCTTTGCTCAAGAGGTCTCTCAGGGGCTCCCAGGCCTGCACTGGGTCTGTTCTGTAACCTGTTTGGGGGACGGTGGTGCTGCAGCTGTTGGCCTATGGTCATCCCTGATGTGCCACATCTTTGGGGTGCAGCAGTGCAGCCCTGCGGCTTGGGAGGTTGGGTGTTCGACAGCTTTAAGGGCAAGGTGGGAAAGGGGATGTGGTGTCACCCTGTGCTGGGGTGGGGGAGAGGGTTGATTGCTGCTGCAGCTCCTGGCACTGCGGGTGGGTCCCTGCCCCTAACAGGTAACAAGAAAGAGTATAAGTAAGTGCAGTGAATATTCATCACAGTCTCACTGCACAGGCGCTGGGCTGCATCGCAGCCTGGGGGGGATGTCTTTTGCGGGGGGGGGTGGCCCAGGGCTAAGGTAAGGGATGCTTATCTTGAGCACCATCTCTTTCCACTCAGGTCACTGACGAAGAACCTGTTCAACCCCCAGTTTGGAAGCATCTTCCGCACCTTCCACAACCCCACGTACTTCTCTCGACGGCTGGTGCGGTTCTCTGACATCTACATGGCTTCCATCAGCTGCCTGCTGAACTACGACGTGAATTTCACCTTCTACCCCCGGCGCACCCCTCTGCAGCACGAAGCTCCGCTCTGGATGGATCAACTCTGCACAGGCTGCATGAAAACCCCCTTCCTGGAAGAGATGGTGCATATCCGGTGAAGGGCCAGGTACTCCGGGCAACAGCACAGTGCGAGTCTGTACGTGGGGCCAGGCTGCTCAGCCAGCAGCACCTCTGTCTACCACTAAAGGGCGTTTGACACTTACGTATGTGTGTAGATGGTGTGTTTATTTTTTTTCCCTTCACTGGCTCCATCCCTTTCCCTGAGGTGCTTTGCAGGCTGGACAGAGGATGGGTGCTTGTTCTGGGCCATAAGTGAGCTGCAGGGTGTCCTCTGTAGGAGTAGGTGAGATGGAGAGCCGGGGCTGGTGGTGGGAAGCTGCTGTTCCCTGCTCTGTGCCCAGAGACGTGACTCAGAAATGGCAGTCCTGAGTCGCTGGTGCTTGGTGAGTGCAACACGGACTCCCGTGGGAGGTGTGACAAGGTGTGTCAGGGCTGGAGCTGCCCTGAGGTCCTTGGGAACTATACCATGTGTGATTCTGCAGGTGGACAGTGAGGGGACAGGAGTGCCAACTGGGCAACCAGTGACGCACATCAGTGAATGCATCACAGACGACGAAGGCTCAGCAGTGTTACCTATCGAGAACTGGTACCAGCAGCCCTCAGCCCCAATCCTGCTCCCCACCAGACTGGTCTGCCCCACTGGTGACTCTGGTAGGTAACTTAGGTAAATGTGCAGGATGTGCAGGTCCTGTGTGAGAGCAGGTCAGATGGTCTAAAAATAAGTGGTGACGTGGCTGGTTTGTGAGTTAAGTGCGTGCCAGGTGCTGTCAAGTATTTTGGGGGTTTGGTGATAAGTGACATCAGTATTTTGGCAATTGTTGCAGTGTGGTCAGTCGCGACTTGCAGAGAGACATGTTCACCCGTGCAGGGTTGTCAGCAGAGGTGGCCACCGATCTTTGCTGAGACGCGGCCTAAGGTGTATGTAGGGGCTGAAGAGGATGTTCTGGGGATGGGGTGTGAGAGTGAAGTTGTGGTGAGGCAGGCAGCATGGCCGTGCAAAGCATTGTAGTGCCTCCTGAGGAGGAGGAAGAGGGAAGGTGGTAATAGTGATGCCAGAGCACACAGGACAGGGGCCAAGGGTGGAGGCGCAGACAGGTCAGAGCTACTTTAGGATGCAAGGTGCAGAAAGTAGGTTCTTCACCTGGCTTGCATCTATGCTGACTTTGGCCAGTCTTCCCTGAGGGACAGGCAGGGCACTGGGGACCCGTGAAGGGGTAGTTAGGTTGGGTAGCTGAGGGTTTGTGGCACCCTGATGCTGGCTGGCCCTGGGAAACAGGAGACCGCGCCATGCCATCAGCAAGCTGGGTGCGTGGGAAGGTGATGGCTATGGCGTGAAGGTGTAAGAGGGGTTGGGAGTAGGGGGGAGGAGGGGCATTGTGTGGTCTATGAGTGCCCCAAAGCTCGCCGATGAGTAACGTGGCTGCTCTCACTGGAGAGGGGACATGCAGGGGCAGGGGACGTTTGAAGGCAGAGCTCTTGGTGCAGGCTCGGGACGTGTTTGGTCACCTTGGTCCACTGCCTCCTCCCCTCACTGCTGCCCCCAGGGTGACAGTACCAGCTTGCTCGCAGGAGGAGTCAGTGTTGAGGTGACAGGTAGGAGAGAGAGGGACCAGAGAATGGATGCATTTCATGTGCTGGGTCTCACCATAAGCAGGCAAGCAAGTGCATGAGTGACTGAAGAACATGCATGCTGGGTCTTCGGGATGTGTGGCTGCATGGTGGGTAAGGGCAGTTGGCTTATGGGGCAGGCGGGGGATTAGCATGGGGGCAGCTACGGGTTCCGTGTGAGCACTGGGCTGCACCAATTGCTGTATGGGCTGAGCAGGGCCAGTGCTGAGGGGGAGGAAGCAGGTCGGTGTTGGGGACCCTCTGCCAGGAAACTCCTCGGAGAAAGGCACTGAAGTACAGTGTGCATCTGCAACCCTCAGTGAGACACACACACACACACACACACACACACTCTCTCTCTCTCCCCCGCACGTTCCTCCCTGGCAGCGTCAGGCTGGCACATCAGTCTGTCACTTGCGTCTCACTGCCTCGTCCGCCGTGTGCTATGTGCCAGCCTGTCGCAGGCTTCCAAAATGCCTTGCTCTCGACTCAGTGGCCTGAACCATTGCTGTTAACATAACTGCGCTAATCAGCTGTTGTAGTATGTGCATGTGGCATTTGACGTCTTTGTGCCGTGTGTAGTGTGAAGGCTCAATAAAAGTCTGCAGCATGTGTAACTAACTGACTAACCAACTGTCCTGGTTTAACGCCATCCCAGCCGAAGCCCTGACACCGGCTCCCTGCAGGGGTGAGGCGCTGGTCCTCTGCCTGCCCCGTGCAGCTCCGGGTGCACGACCCGGGCCCTGGGCTGCAGCTGGGGCAGGCGTGCGGCAGACCGGGCGCGAGCCGTGCAGCACGGTGCGCTCTGTGCCTCTTATGGGCACAAGCAGGGGCACGCGGATGGAGCAAAAGGGGTGTGTGGGGCGGGGGGTGTGTGTGAGACCCACTGCTGGGGCTTCTGCCTGAGGCCGGGGGCAGAGTGAGGGTACCTTCCCCACAGCGGCTGTAGCACCCTCACACCGCTGCAGTGGGCGGCCTAAGGCGCGGCTCTGGCGGGCAGCCCCGGCTGGGGCTGACGGGCGGCAGGCAGGGGCGCGGGGTGCCCGGTGGGAGGCGGCGAGGACGGGGGCTGAGCCGGTGGCGCTGAGCTCTTTATTTGTCTGCGCCCCCCGGGGCGCGGCGGCGGCGGCGGCGGGGCCGGGGAGCGGCCCCTCACTGCAGCGACTCCTGCGGGAGAGAGCGCCGTGAGCGCGGGGCGAGGGCGGGGCGGGGGCGCGCGCGGCCGAGGGGCGGGGCTCACCTGCAGCGGCTCGTAGTCGGGGGCGTGGCCGCCGTAGAGCGGGTTGGGGATGGCGACGAGGGGCCGCTGGGGGCGGGGCCGGGCGGCGCGCGCCTGTTGCGCCACCGCCTCCTCCTCCTCCTCCTCCTCCGCGCGCAGGTCCGCCTGGAAGAGGAGGGGCGGGATTGGCGGGGCCTCCCCGGTGGGCGGGGCCTTCCCCCGGTGGGCGGGGCCTCCCGCTCCCACGCGTGGCTGCCGCCGCCGCCACCGCCGCCACTGCCCCCCCCGGGCACCCGCGCTCCCCCCCCCTCCCTCCCCCGGAGAAGCCGCTGCCTCCCCCCCCCCGACCCGCTCCCCCCCCCCCCCGCCAGATCCACGCACCTGAAAATACCCAAACTGCTCCTCCTGCCGCCGCTTCTTCACGCAGTAATAGGCGACACCGGCTCCGGCAGCCAGCGCCAGCGCAAAGCACAGCGCTGACAACGTCCCTGTGGCCACAGAGCCCGGCCCCTGGGCCACACTGTTCACCTGCATAGACAAAGAGCGGCCCAGTTATGGCACTCCCCGGGCAGAGCGAGGGGAACGCCCCAGCGTGACCGTGCGCAGCCCGGCCAAAATGAGCCCTGCCAGGAGAGCAGAGAGGAGGAGACCAGTTCTTGGGATGACTTGGTCACCTCATCCCCATTTCCAGGCCTGGCGCCAGCTGTTTCGGCACCTTCCTTCCCTGTTCGTGCCCTTGGACACTCACCTGACCAAGATGAACGATGGGTGGTGGGATCCTCAGTGGCTCTGCGATTGCATGAATGATGCCATTGAAAGCTACGATGTCCCACTCCACAATCATTGTGTCATTGATCCCCTTGGCATCCTACAGCGCAGGACAGAGATGATGTCACCCGATCAGAAAGCCTCCCCGTTGTTCCCTGTCTCAAAAGAGATGTGGCAAACACCTGGGGTTTTTTTTTTTTGGACCTCTGCTGAAGTTAAACCTACTGAGTGCTCTGTACTGTTGCCCGCTGGGAGGTCTGATACATGGAGGTCATATCCTGACTGGGACGGGATGATGGTGCCCGTTGTGAGGTTGAAGCTGAAGAGGACGACATTGCTGGACGACACGTGGAGCTTCAGTTCTTCTCCTGTCAGTGTCTGAAAAAGCAACAGGGAGCAGGGATGAGAAACGGCTGAGCTGTCTCCCACCCCTTCCCTCCTGCTGTGTGCAGTCCCCACCTGGCCTGAGCCCGGACACCCACCATGGCCCCAAGACAGCTCCGTTCATGGGCAACATGGCACAAAACTAGTGTGCAGCGAAGGGAGGATTGCCATCCTTAGAAACAGTCAAAGCTCAACTGGAGAAGGCTCTGAGCAACCTGACCTAAATGGCGCTTCCTAGGGGTTGGGGTTGGACTAGAGCCCTCCAGCGGTCCCTTCTGACCTAAATTCCTCTTCCTTCCCCAGACTCTGTTTCACATCACCATCCTGCCAGCGTTGGCGGACTCCTGCTCTCCTCTGGCGCTCTGATAGTTCCCCATGCGCCCTCGAGCGGCCGCTCATCCCTGCTTACTTACTTCATTGTCTGTGAAGCCAGAATTCAGAGGGACAAAGAGAGTTTTGGGAGCGGAGTCATCAGACAAATAGATGAAAAAATCCAGTCCTTCTTCTGTGTCATTGGCAAAATCGAGCAACATCTGGAAAAGATGGGAGATCTTCCCCATCAGCATGCTGCAGGGAACTCAAGGCTGTTACTTTACTCAGCCCAGGAGAATATCCCCCGGCTCCAGAAAGAAAATGCCCCTGTGTTTGTACTCTGCACCCCACACACAGACCAAACCATCACTTCTCCCTGTTACAGTCTTCCCTCCGCCTTGTTGCCGGCTGCTGGCGTACCAAAGAACCAGGAGAGCATCACTTACGGAATAGAAGGTGGAGAAGCGAGCGTGGTCTGCGAGCACATCAGGGAGTTTGCCACTGCACCAATACCCATCTCCCACAAACCCATCACGGCAGGTGCAAGTCAGATCTGCAAAAGAAAACCAAGATGTGACTTGACTCGCCAACGGTGGCTACACTGACCACCTCTCCCTTGACTGCTGGAGACCCCTCAGCATGTTCCCTCCCAACGTGGGCAAAGGGAGGGGGGGACGCTCTGAGGGCAGTTCTCTGCCTGCTGCCCCAACACAACTCTTGTGCCCAACAGGACCCTCCCCAGGAAATGTGCTCACACCACTCACCCTTCTCCCGGTAGCAGAACGCATCCCAGGTCTCGCTCAGGTTGCTTCGGGGGCCATAGTCCACGATGCCCACTCGGTTAGCCCCACAGCTGGGGTTGGGGTAGGCCGTGGGGTATCCGGCTGTGCCATTGTCCAGCCAACCCACCAAGCACAGATGGAATCCCATCTAGCAGAGGAAGATGAAAGATTAAGTTAAAAATAATATCCTTGGCTTTCTACCCTGATGCACATTCTCATTGTGCAGCCTTATGCTGCTTTCCCCCGACACCTAACGGGGGTTGGGCACTGCCAGAGGTCTCACCCCAGTGTGACTGGCAAGACCCACCAGCCCTCCTGGTTTCCTGGATGTAGACGGAGCAAACGGGGCGCGGCAGGTCACCCACCCACACATCACGGGCTTGCTACCACTGGATCAGGCCCAGGGAGAAGCACTTCAATGTCCCCACCCCCTGAGGAGATGGAGCCAGCCCCTGCCCGATCTGTGCATCCCTGCCCTGACCTGCTGTGCTGCTGCCAGCTGCTGGAAAGTGGCCAGGGAAGCGCCTTCTGCTGCACAGGCCTTCTGAGCCTGCTCGTAAGTGAAGTCATACTTTTTTCGGGGTGACTGCAGATGAAATACGCCCATAGTCTTATCTGCAAAATAGCGAGGCCAGGGAGCATCAGTACAGTAGAGAGCGAGCAGCCTCCCTGGGGCAGTGGCGTGGGTCGCCTGTGTTAGCACAGACGGCGCCGCCAACGGAGGGTGCTCAGCGCTGCACAGGAGGGTGGGATGTGGACAATGCTCAAGTGAAGGCGAGTTGGGATGCAGCACAGCTGGCTCTGAGCTTCTTGCCTTCCATGAGGGAGTCAGCGCTTACTGGCACTGTAATCCCACCAGAGGCCACCTCATGCATCACACAGGAGCAGACAGGGATGGCTTGTCCTCCCTGTATGACGTGTAGGGGAAAAGGGGAATGTGAAAACCAGACCAAGCTAGAGAGACAAGTCTCCGGCCCCTTGGCCCTCCCAGCCAGAAGGTGAAGGATGAGGGATCCGTCACCTCTCCACGGAACAGCAGCCCTGGCCCTGCGGAGTTGAGCACACTCACCATGAAAGTGCAGGTCGGTGCAAATGGCCTCCCGATGGCACTGCCCGTTGTCTTCCAGGCACCGGTCCGTGGGGGGCATGGCCTCTTCCAGGCACTGGATCCCATCACCGACGTAGCCCTTCTTGCACTCACAGCGCCGCTCGTTCTGCAGCACAAAGGAAGGATGGCATTTGTGCGAGTGCAAACACGCAGATGCCAGCTGGGGAACCTCGTATCCCTATGAAGATGGGGATGAGCCTTCAGAATGCCTCCACAGCCCATTGGGACTATAACAGAGCTATGAAAAGCCATGCAGCCTCTGTCCTGCCCCCACATCCAACTGAACATGAGTGAAAAAATGTCACACTGAATCCCCATCATGTGCTGTTTGAAAGACAGCTGAGCTTTGGGGTACATGGCTCATGATTCTTGCACTACATTATGCTCCCAGTCCCATCTTCTGGCCTGAAGTGAGCAACTCTGGTTCCTCTGCAAAAATGGCCAGCATCATCCTCAAAGGACCATCCTGGCACACCCAAAACAGTCCAGAAATGCCATGACTGACACAGCTTATGCCCCTTAGACAGGGGAATGGGGAAAAATGGCCTCAGCATAACATCAGCAGGACCATCACCACAGCCAGGCAGCAGACCCAGGGCACGGCCCCTGCCTGGCAGTAACAACCTGCAGAATAAGCACAATAGCTGAGGGGACCAGAGAGGAGGGACAGGCCTGGGGACCGCAGTGACAGGGGACACTGTCACATTGCTGTCCTCCAGCAGCCTGCAGCGTCCTACGGCAGCCACCTGTGCTGTGCTCCCCGGACCTCAGGGAGGTACTCACCGGCCCGGTGCTGATGCAGTTGGCGTGCTCGCTGCAGTCCCCGTTCCTACCATCCGCACACCTGTCTATGGGGTCGCAGACGTAGCCATCGCCTCCGTACCCGGGAGCACAGGCACAGGAGACGTTCACGCCCACCTGCATGCACTGTGCATGCCTGGCGCACCCCCCGTTGTCCTGGCTGCACATGTCGATCACTGTAGGGATAAAAGTGTTAGATTAACTAAAACACCTTGCTAGGTGTCCTGGTCTGTCCTGCCAGTCGTCACAGCAATAGGGCCATCAGGAGATGGTCACCTGTTGTCTTGCCGTGTTGCCCACTTTCCCCTTCGCTCACCACCCTGCCATCCCATCCCCTCGTGGCTCCCCCCTACCTGAGCATGTTCTCCCGTCTCCTTCGTAGTGTAGGTTGCATTCGCAGAGGTTGCCGGAGCGGCAGACAGCCTGCGGGTGGCACGGTGGAGAGCAGGTGGGTGTCATGACTGAAACCAAAACACACACAGGTCAGAATGATCTCAGGGCTGCACCACAGGCACAGCGGCCATCGTGAGCCTCTGCCCCAGGCCACCTGCCCCACACTCCCCCCTCTCTCCCTCTGTGCTTTTCTGCAGATGCCTTGCCCAAATTCAGAGGACAGTTACTCCATCGGATACACCTCAGGCCTTCACCTCACCCTCAAGCTCTTCTTGGTGCACCTCTGAGCTCAGGGACTTGTCAATGATCAAGTGGAGCTTTCCCCCTCCTCCTCACCACCCCAACCCTTGTGAAATTCAACAGCACGGGCCAGATCTTAGGATAAGCCCTGCAACTGAGAGCTTCTTTTTGGAGGCATTTCTGACCGGCTGCTTGAACAACACAGCTACTAGGAAAGCGGCCATATGGCACCAGGTTCCAGGGAATAGTGGGTGGTGGGGCTTGGCATCCCTCACCTAGTCTGATTTCACAGTGGTCTCCAGTCCAGCCCTCAGCACAGAAGCAGAAGCCATCACCATGCAGTCCTCCGTTGCACACGCCGTTCTCGGTACAGTTACACTCTGTGAGAAATAGATAAAAATACTGTCACGGCATCTGCCTTGGTGGCAGCGAAAGGCCACGCTCAGGCCATGGGACAGCCATGTGGCAGAAAGGTGGCTTGTGTGCGCAGTGCCCGAAGGCAGGCACAGCAGTACGCACACGTCCCTTCCTGTCACTGCCAGCCCATTCCCCTGCAACACACAGCCTTCACAGAGGAGGGGAAGCCTCTCTGCACCCACAAACGCCCCCCGTCCCCCTCCCCTGGGCATTTCTAGAGGTGTGTTTTTCACTCTGAGTCCCTGCAGATACAGCCATCAAAAACGTTCCTGGAGCCCCCAGCTAGGGACAGGGGAATGGGGAACTCCCTTCTCCTTCCCTTTGCCTCGCAAAAGCACAGGTCCCTCCCGAGCATGTCCCAGCAGATGCTCTTTCTGTACAGAGTTCATCACAACTTACGGATTTGCCCCCCAGCCCAAAGCATGTCATAACGCTTTCTGCCAGAATGGGGCTCTCAGCTGCACGTGACAAATGAGGAGCCTTTGACCCCGGGGCCTCAGCACAGAAGTGAGGCCACCAGTAGCGTGGCCCCTGGTACGTGCCACCCAGCCTTCCCAAACTACAGCTGGAGCAGATTGAGATGGCACACTATGTTTGCCCAAACGGCTATCCTGCCGAGAGCCCACGGAGGGATGTCCCCAGCCTGACCCGAGCATTACTGGGACTGATGCATACGTGGCAGCACTGATTCCTGTGCTGTAAGCGGCAAAGAGGTGAGCCCAGCACCCACCCCCTCTTCAAGTAGCACCATGTGGCACAGCCACCTCCGCACAAACCCTCTGCGTTGCTGCCACCCCACAGGCTAAGGAGTCTTACCTCGGCAGTCTGGCCCATATCTGCCCGGCGCACACAGCTCACAGCTGGTCCCGATGAAAGCCTGGCTGCAGTTGCATCTCCCTGAGCCACCGATTTTGTCATCACAGGTGCCACGGTTACCACACGGTGCCTCCAGCCCGCCTGGGCATGCTGCAAATGGGGCATCTTAGTGAGGCTGCGGTGACAAAGTGACCCTGTGCTGGAGGGGAGCCTGGTGCCACATGAACTGCCGTTTATGGGGTGCTTGGGCCACCGAGCTGGCTCGGCAGTCCTGGGAGTGAGTGCTGGGGACATCCCATGACAATAAAGCTTAGAAATGGGGGCAAGAGGGACAAATTTGGCATAGCTGCCAGCCTGGGATGACCCTCTGCTGCAACGTGCTGAGTTTGTGCCAGCCCACCCCATGCTAACCTGGCGGCAGATTCATCCGAGGACGTGAAAACTGCCCGTGCACAAAGCGCAGAGGGCAGATGCCAGGGAATGGTCAAGCATCGGCAACATCTAGGGGGGAGTGACATGTTTGACAGCCACCCCGCACAGCGCTGTGCCCAAGGCTCTCCATGGGGACATAGGTTTCTCCAAGAAAAGGGAATTCCCCATTATACCATCCACACACACTCCCCAAGGGGTTGTTCCCTGCACCCTCCATAGACTGCGGCTCCCCGCCCACTCTTCCTTGGGGAAGCACATTCACGGACACCAAACATCTGTGCTGAACCAGAAACACCACCTTCCCACAAGAGAAGGGGCTGGGGAGGGAAAGGGTCGCACGGCTCCTTACCCCAACAGTCACGGCCATAGTGGTTCGCACAGCACTGAGGGACCCACTGGGTGGAAACGCAGCTCCTCTTGCAGCCTCGTTTCAGAGGCCCCCTGGAAGAGAAGTGTCTTCTGAAGGGGTCCCACGAGGAAGGCGGCCGCAACAGGGAGTTGCGGTGAAACAGAAAAGTGTTTCTCAACAGCTGGTTTCCGTAATAGTAGCAGCGCCTGGTTCCCCCCTGCGAGGAAACAGGCAAAACACAGAGTTTGCTACATTGGTCACTGACGCCTCACCTTGACTTTTCTTGTGCTACTCATTCAGTTTTATGACAAGTAACAGAGACTTCCTAACATGTGATGGGACTGGTGACAGAGGAGCCACACATGTACCTCAGGGACATGCCAGAAGCTTGGCAGAGAGAGACAACGGGCGATGCAGTGAGAATGGGGTACAACCACTGCGCCCTCAAGGCTGCTCACCATCTGATCCCTGGTCCACCTCCAGTGGCCAGGCCGAGCTCTTTTGCTCTAAAGCACCCAGAGAAGCCCCCAGTGCTGCTGCAGAGAGCCCTACAGCCACTGTCACCCACATAGGGATTGACTAAGCAAAGACCCCATGTTGCTCAGCCTAGCTCCTGCCCGACGGGACAGTGTGGCTTGAGGTAAGGCATGGATAATGTGACCGAGCCAAGGGACTCGCCACATGCAGGTGTGCCTTCATTTTGCTGCTAAAACATGATGGGTGTGTGGGTATTGCCATCAGCTCAGTAACAGGCCTCCTTGGTGACAAAGCTGTGAGTTTTACCCGTTGAACGGAGCCAGCAGGGCAGGGTGGCTCGAAGCCACAGAGTCCGCAGCTCTCCGTAGATCCCTGTGGAGGGGAGAAAGAAACACCACAACAACTCAATATGTGCTTCTGCCTCTCTCCGCTGCTCGGAGCTTTGCCGAGAAAGAGCAGCAAGCCCTCCCAACATCCCTCTTCCCAGGCACAGGGCTCAACAGATGGCACAGATCCTCATTGGCCTCATTGCAAGTGCTCACCTGCAGTTCAACAAAGACAAACTCATCACACCGAGATCCCAAATCCGGTGGCTCCAACAGCCTATCAATGCCATAAGCAATGCCTCCATTGAATTCCATGTGCCTCTGGATGATGGTGGCATCACCATTCCCCACCAGAAGCTCCCCCTGTCAGACGAAGAAAGCAACTTGTGATTCTGGCACATCCTACATACTGGCTGCACCACCCAAAAGTTGACCTTTTTGGCTGCCGTGATTTCTCAATTACCCCATGAACTGTCCAAAATCTCTGTGCTCATGTCCTTGACCACCCTTCCCAGTTGCCACTTTTCATGGCCATCTCTCCTAAGAAATGGCCTCTGTCCATGCAACATGTGCTTTGTAAAAGTCATGATACCATGGTACCAGGCTTTGCAACCTGGTCATCGTGGAGTGCATGCACAGGTACCAAATGCCTCTGCTCTTTCCTGCCAGCTGGCCACAGAGTCTCGAGCCTCTCTACGGGCTCAGCTGTAGCCAGGGGAACGGGGTGTCTCAGCCTGCAAGCACTCCAACTCTGTGTTCACTTCTGCTGGTGACCAACACGGAGCATTGGTTGCCCAAAGACACTTGCTCAGTGGAAAGCCGAGCCCAGCATCACCATCACTCACCACGTGGGTTTTGCTGCAGCTGAACGAGATGGTGGAGCCGTGCATGGTCCGTATGGATTCGACTTGGGGCACGTTCCCAGCAACAATCTAAGAGGGAAAAAGAAGAATGTGAAGGAGAGACAGGCAAAACTGGCAGTTCATACTTCTAACGAGATGTTGCTTGGTGAGGACAGGGCTCAGCAGCCACACTGAGAGGGGTGTGACGTGGCAGAATGTGTAGCTGATGTGGGTGGAATAGCGTAACTATGCTGGGTTAGTCCCAGATTCCTGAACAGTGAGAGGCCAGTGGGTGTAAGCAGCCCCTGGTTTTGCTCAGCTGCACTTCCCTCCTTCATCACCCCTATAGGCAAAAGCCTGTTTGTGGGCCTTGTGTTGACACTCTGGCGGTGATGTGGCCTCCCCAGGAAGCTGATGACAGAAGGTTTCAGCTCAGCCACGCTGCACCAGAGGTTCACGACGAAGCAGTATTTGCCTCAAATGCTCAAACAGCTTTGGGTCTTCTCAAGACAACTAATATGCTGCATGTTTTACAGCAGCAAAATATTTGGCAAGGTCACTCTGGCGTAACCATAGGCAGGTGGTGGCATCACATGTGGCCTTGGGAGGTATAAGCCTGTTTGTTGTCACATTTACCTTTGTGTCCCTGATCATGTGGGCTTTGAGGTAGGAGGCCAGCACGTCCCGATGCTCTCTGCGGTACAGCCACCTCTGCCTTTTCTCCGAGAGGGCGTTAAACGCAGCATCTGTGGGCCACAGCATGGTGAAGGGTCTATGCAGAGGGTCACTAACCAGTGGCAGCAGCTCGGCGTCCTGTCAGAGATAAGAGGGGACACAAAGAAAAAGCCACAAGCCAAAACTGAACGTGCACATGTACACACCACCTCCCCACAGAGTAGCAGGAGTCAGGCCACCCACCTGCAGCAGCTTGCTATAAATGGTGTACCCAAAGGCCTCTGCCACTTCCGTGATATTTTGCTGCAGAGGGAAGAAAGGAAAACACTGTTGCTAAGAGGTCCCCCTCCAGGACCTGGAGCAGCAATGCAGGGGAGAATGCAGATGGTTAACAACTGCAATAGCTAAACACAAGTTTATCTCTGTCATCATCATGCTGATGGATTTGGCCTGGTGAGTGTTGGCATTCAGCAGCTGCCACTTTTCTGATTCATCCTGGGTAGACGCTGCTATGGCAGGAGCTGGGATGAATTTCGGCACTCTGTTGTGCTGTACAGATAATGTGTTATCTTTTGTAAAATGCAGGATCTATAAACTCCTAGCGCTTGTTTCAGGAGTACCAGAGAGACATTGGCAATCTCACGCTGCAATCTGCTCTGCACTGGAAAAGGAGTGTGATGGTTGGCATGGGACATGATCCCTCTGTCTACATCCAGTACTGTTGTTCCCTGATGGTGAATCACAGCTCCTGTCCCAAATATTGCTATGCCACAAATGCTGTCACCTTCACTACCCAAATCCATGCTCACAGACAACCCCTGCACCAGCTAGGAATGGGGAGGAAGAGCACCCCACATGGCCTTGGGCTGAGGGGTTATCAGGGACAGCACTATCAGAGCTGCTGGGAGAAAGATCCTCGCCCTGTCCTCACCACAGCAGTCATCAGGGCACAGTCACTGCTTCAGCCTTACCCGTGAGATCTTTGAGGAAATGTTTCGGTCCACCAGGTCACTTGGAATGAGGATCTTGTTGATGAAATGAATGACCCCGTTCACGCCGATGATGTCACTCACGACCAGTTTGGCTTCCTCATTGAGATAGATGCTATTCTGAGAGAGAAGGGATGTGATGAGGTATTCACACCCACGGCACTGCTCTATAAGCTGTCTGTCGGCCCCAGGCAAGTCACTTGCCACAACCACAGCAGCCTTCAAATGACAGCAAAAGTGATATCCTGACAAGTGGGACAGGGAAGGAAATTGTGGCAGAGAACTACCTCTTTCACTGTGATCTTTATTTTGTGGCCAGATAAAGATGTAAGGGACTCCTGGGCTTCCAGGTCACTGGACAGCAATTGCTGGCAACCCACCATGTGGTAGCGAAGCAGGTCCCGGAGGAGACCTCTGCTCCTCCACTCCTCAAACTACAGACAGAAAACAAGAATGACGTCACACTGAGAGCACTTTACCTTGCAGGAGGGGCCCCCAGAGCTGATGAGGAAGACCTGGATTGCCCAAGCCCCCTTTGACACATCCCTGCTGGAAAGTCAGTCCCCCCGCAAAATGCAGTGAATGCACAAAACCACTTGAGAGCTTTGGGAAGTTTCAACCAGCTTGACAAAACCAGCATGCAGGTTCCTTGATGGAGGACAAATGACCACATTGGCCTTAAGACAGTGACGCCTGGGGTATGCGGTCATTGGGAATTGTTCCTTTACTGGGTGTATGGGGCACCCATGAGAAAAAGGTTGGGACTAGAAGGAAGGGACCAATGGAAGTGGAATGGCAGGGCCTGGGGCACAGAGGAAGAATTGTCACAGATGGTCTTTGTCACAGATGCCTTGAAGCCTTGCTGTTCCCAGCCCCTAATAGCCATGGGCAATGAAATTTACCACGCATCACTGATTTGGCACAGTACCTCTGAGGACCATGAGGCTGGTGCTCCAGTAAGGGTCTCCTTACAACAGGAGCCATGTCTACCCCTGCCCGGATTGTCTCTGCAGTGAGCCGGCATACAAACCTCTGCTCTTACACTGATGGAGAATGGGGGGTACCTTTAACCCTCTGCAGTGCAGCCCCTGTGCTTCAATTCACTGGGCAGAGAGCCCCAGAGGGGACAGTGCCACAACTGGAGCTTGGGATAGGAGGACACTTACCGTTGTGGTGTTTCCTATGAAATCTGTCCGTGGGACAAAGACAGTGAAAGGTCCTGCCCCACTGAGCTCCTTGATGCTTTCCGCCTGTGGCAGAAGAGCATTTGTGGGAAGGGAAACAGAAAATGGTTCCAGTTAGCAAGACCCTTTGCAGAAAACCCTAAGTGGGATTTACTACATAGAGACAAGGACAAAGCTGTTTGTCACCAACCAGTATCATCTTAAAGAACACAGATGCATCTTCGATCCTTCCGAGCTCCTTAAACAAAGAGAAACAGCAGGTGTTAGCAAAGTCTGTTCCACTCAATCCTGGCCAGCCAGCATGGTGACCTGCTCCTTCCACTCCAGGTCACTCTCCCACCCCAATGAGACACCAGTTCTCCAGACACACCATAGTGATCTTTCCCTCTATCCCTTGCCAGCACTGCAGGCACGGATGATGTGCAGGTTACAAAGCAGGCAGTGACCTCTGCCTGGACCATTCACATCACAGATGCTGCAGGATGAAGCAGAGAGAGATGAAAGCCGGCTGCTTCTGCAGCAGCTGTCTCCTAGGTTTACCTGCCCCTGTGCTCGTGGGACACCTTGAGTGCCTCACAAAACCTTCGCTTTAACCTCACTGTGCTGATACTACCAGTTCTGGGATGCTGTCCAGAGTGGCAGACACAGGCTTGGCAGGGTAAACTCCCTTGCCTTATCACACTAACGTTCAGTAAAAGCAGAAGCACAGAACTGAGTACATCTCTTTTCTTCCAGCTCTGCTGTGGGGATGTGGGCTCTTATTTGCCACTACCAGAAAAGGTCATCAGTTTGCTCAAGGACAGCCGTTTTATTGGCAACAAAGCCGGAGACAGACTGCTGCCCTCCAGATTGGATCCCAAGTCCTGGCATAGCTACAGGGGACACCTGCCCTGATCCCACAGATTGGGAGAAGTGGGTTCCCTTGGGGGGGGAAAAAAAAAAATAATTACTCCCATTTGCTTATAAGATTACGAAAACAGCACCCTGGAGGTATGGCCAATGTTGCTGACAGAGCAACATCATGACTCCCTTTGGAGCAAAGTCCCTTCACTGTGATTCTCTCCCACGGCTGGCACACCAAATACACTTACGATTTATGAATAGCTTGCCTCAAAGCACCTGTCTCCACTCCTACACTACACACATGTCAATATGACACTACAGACCTGCTCACCTGCAGCTTACACTTGGAGGGGAGGGAGTGGTCTGGGGCTGGGCAGGGGGCCCCACACAAAAGATGCTGTGCATGCTTCTCACCTGATACACTTTGCCATGGCAGGTGAAGCCATCTCCGACACTGTGCCAAGAGCAGGAGCAGTTTCGAGTGCCAGGACCTGTGTACTTGCAGAGCCCAAATGGACTACAGCCTCCATTGTTCTAGCAAGAAAAGCAAAAGGCTTCCGTGAAGCAGCATTAGCAACAATTTGAACTGCCACTTGCATGGTGGAGCTGCAAACTACATCCAGCCAGCAGAGAGGAAACCATTCCTCCCATCTGTTTCATGCCTTAGAATAAACCTCACCCAAATCCTCAAGGGCTTTTCAGCACCAAACCCTCCCATGAAAGAAGATTTTCACACCTTACTGTGGAACCCAGAGTGATGACAAATCCCATGATTCAGAGAAGCATTTTGACATGGTAGCGACACTGTAAGCACAGGTTATTCAAGCTTTTGAGCGTGTCCCACACAAAATGGATGCAGAGAAACAAGTCCATGTGCCTACAACTCTATGTCACTGTTTCCACACTGCTTCTCCCACAAGAGGGAGTGCCAGGTGGCCGACATACTTGCAGGTCATTGTGAGAGGCAAGGGAAATCAAACACACCAGGAAATCCCTTTGGTATGCGAAAAGGCAAGACAGCCAGCTCTGAACAAGCAGGCTAACCCTATTCTTGCTGGTAACTGTTGGGAGAAAGGAATGCTTCAAGGCTGCGGCCTTCACCTCTGGTAAGAGCGAAATGCAGACATACCTGTTCACACAAGTTGATGGGGTTGCACTGGCTCACGCCATCCCCACTGTAACCAGGAAGACAGTTGCAGGCGACCTGGAGGGAGAACAGATGCTCAGTCTGAAACTTATTGGACCCAATAAAGAAATAGCTGAGCTGGATGGAAAGCATGTGGTATAGCACCCATCGCTACATTCATGAATAACCATACTTGTGTCAGCAACAAATATAACCCGAGACTGCCTCCAGCCTCTGGCCAACAGAAGGCATCTGCTTTCAAGGAAACAGCAATCTTTTCATGCCCTTCCCAGGAAACTTTTCTGCGTGGAAGGTAACAAGCACAAGGCAGCGCACTGCCATTGCCAAAGGACTGTCTCTAAGAGAATTACACAGCTGTGACAACCTCCATAATAATGTTGCCTTGACATCCATCTTACGTACTCACCTTCCTTGGGCCTGTTTTAATGCACTCTGCATTGGTGTGGCAGCCCCCATTGCTTTCGAGACAGAGATCAATTTCTGCAGCAAAACAATAAGGCCACATTATTGCTGAGGGCTGCTCAAGGCAGCTGGGAATTGGTGACCCAAAGAAGTTTTGGGAAAGCAACAGGGAGGACCTTACCAGCCTGGGAAATATTTTGGTAGAAAAGTGACTTGTGAGAGCAAAGGAACAGGGTACAACTGCAAGTTCTATTTCTAGCACACGTGAGTCTGAGTTGTGCTCACAGAAAATCCCACGCCTGCCTGGGTGTGCTTTAGACGGTATAAGAGGACCGGACTCTCCCACAGCTCCATCTTCGTCTCAGAGCACCGCTGTGGGAGATTGCCCTCACTCTCTGTCTCTGGACATCCCTACAACATGCAAGAAACCTCTCAGAGCTCTTTTGGTTTGAGACCAAAATACTGGCCTGAGGCCATCCGGCGAGACTTGTGCCAAGGGCAGTGTGGGCTCTCTGCCCACTTTTGGGTGGCACTGTGCTAGAACAGCAATGATCACTTCGCTAATCATGACTTGGGAGAACATTGAGCACATACCTACAGATATGTATGTACACATACGTGTGCATACACCTTGACAAAAAGCTAAAACACAGCTGAATCAAGCTCAGCCAGCAATTATTGGCTTTGAAATAATCACTGCACGAACAGAGAGAAAGGAGAATCAAGTTAGTCAACACTTTAACCTGAAATTTTAAAGCTTTTTGCCTGAAATTCACCTTCGCATGGATGATGCCTCGCCACTATCACCAAAACATGCACCAAACGCTCACCCATGCAAAGCGTCCCATCTCCAGCGTAGCCTTCCTTACAAACACAGGTTCTCTCTCCTGGGGACACTTTAGTACACACAGCATGTATGGAGCAGCCACCATGATCGATAATGCATGGATCTATTTCTGTGACCACAAACAAGAGAAGCAGAATCAGCACAGAGCATCTAGTTAAGATGAACTGTGCCAGAATGATCATCCACCTTAGCAAAAATCACATCATCTTATTAAAATCCCTTTGTTCCTCAGTGAAACTGTAGGTCCTTTAAAGGCATGGGGCCTCATCCAGATCTGAGAGAGGCCAGTCCAAAAGTCACTCTGAGCTTAAGTAACCCCCACATTTGACTAAGAAGTTTTTCCATCGCAGCATTTGCTCACTGAGGACTAATGGTTAGACCAGAAAAAAAAAAAAAATATTGTCCTGCACAACATAAAAGGGATTTTTTGTCTTTTTTTTTCCCCTCGCTCATTTTCAAACAACGGCAATACTGAAAAGAAACTGTTATGTCTACCAGTGCTTTGATTTGACTTTTACAGTTTTATCACTCAGTGTTTTATTCTTGTCTGTCTAGTTTTGACATAGACCAGGTTTGTACGCTCTAGAGCAGTATCCTGAAATCTTGCCTCATTTTGGCACAACTGCTGCACTACTTCTATCCAATTTCAGCATGGCCAAAAATAGAAGGAGCACAAAATTCTAGGGAACAGAAGCATCCATATTCCAAGGATTCATGGCCAAAATTTTTGTATCTTTGCCACTGCTGCTGTGATACCAGAACTAAAACAACCCATTCCTGTGCATCTCTCTCCACAAGCAGTAAAAACTGCCTTTTTATCCCTCTCTCACTGGCTCTAGCAACATCAAGAGCATCCCGTGTAAACCTCTGGACTGGAAAACCTCTCTATCAAAGCATGGCAGAGTTCATGGTGGACTGCTAAGAGGAAAATGATTTGAATGATCTTTTCCCTGGCAACATCATGCCATTTATTTCACAAACAAAACCCTCATCTCTGCGTAGCCTCAACAGATGCTTACAAGCCTTGAATCCTGCCCGCACTTGCTGGACATACCTGTGCAATGGGTCCCATTCCCTGTGTATCCAGCAGAGCAGGAGCATGTAGGTGGGGAATCTGCAGAACTATTGAGGCAGCTGAAACGAGAAAGGCATAAACAATCGCTGATGACACCTCCTGATTTTTTCCGGCCAGTGGGAAACACCATACAAGCCTGGCATGTGCAAGTTAGAGACCACAATGACCACAGGAGGAACATGCCTGAAGTTGCTGTGTATTTCTTTACGGTACCAAATACTCAAGTCGTGCTGGTGGGGGAGCTGGCATCCAGGCACAGGCTTCACACCTCACACAGTGCACCTTCACCATACCTATATGCTTCTGCATGGTACAACGGAGACGGCTGGATCCCAGTACTCCAAAATAGGAGACCAGATAATGGATGGAGAAAGCAGCAAGAGGGAGTCATCACAGCCCATCAGCCTATTTAATTCCTTGGTGGGGGCAGACAAGGCAGAAAGGGCTTGTAAATGTCTGTTTGATTTGCTCCATGAATAAGACCAGACTTGGTGTACCTTGGGAGTCTCTGCTTTCTCCCATCCACATGTGCAGAAGGAATTTGGGAAAGAATTTATGCTCAGACAGACAAAGTCCTTGGGGAAACTGGATGGTGGCTTAGCCCCAAAGAGAGTTCCGAGGATGGAACTCACATTTATGCACCTTTAATGAGCAGGCACCTCCTCCCAGCCCTCTGCAAACCCCTAAGCACAGAATCACCTCTATGTAAAACACATGCAAACACACATGGCTTTCTCAGAATGACCCGGCCCCTTGTCTGAACTTACTTGGCCATTTGATGGCAAGTGTTATTGCATAAGTCAATCTCGATTCCTGCAAAAGAAAACACAAATGTGACTTGGCATTTTTAATTTAGCACTGGCTGGGGCCATTTCTGCCATCTAGAGTAAAGGACCCTGCAAACAGCGTCACTGCCACACTTGTGGTGCCCTGACTGATGATAGGACATGATAGGACAACCAGCAGTTATGCTAACTGTCACGTCCTATGCAGCAGCAGGAAAACCTCATGGGATTTATGTTTTGGCACTTTGCAATGGAGTGAATTTGATGTTCTCTGCCTGAGCTAACAGTTCAATTTGATCCTACCTGCACGGCCTCCATACTGCTAGGAATGAAACAAGGACTGAAATCTCATTAATTCAGATATAAAGGGCCATTTGGCTTTGCCCCATTTGAAGCAAAAAGATAAACTTGTTTCACACTTTACATTTACACCATATAAGACAGTTCCACTCAATTTCCATTTCAAAAATGCCCCTAAAACATTTGACTTCACTACAAAATCAGTCTTTGTGTGCACACCTTTAAAATCCCAAAGTATTTAGGAGCTCAGGTTACTCCCCACCCCAATGGTAATCACAATCCCAAATCCCAGAACAACCACCTTCAACACACTACTTTGACACACAATGACAGACTCATTGAGAACTGCAGACCATAGCCTGAGCTCACCTAAATCAATGTGTGAACAGAAAAAGCAGCTCAGCAGACACACTGGGGCCCTTTGGAGGCTTCAAATCAAGCCCTGCCACCTTCTCAGGCAAGGTGTCATGGTCATCCCAATCTGGCTGGGAGCTTCCATCTCTCCCCCAGGGTAAGGGGCTCTTCGTGAGGTGCCTCAAATCTCAGTGGGGACAGAAGCAGGTGATACACTTTGCCCTACATGAATTTCACCCAGATGACTCCAAGGCTCATGTGTTGTTGGGGATGTCACACCACAAATTCAGCTTGTGTGCAGGAATGAACTAGCACAGTCTGATAAGCTTTCGGGGGGATGCAAAGAATGTGCAACTGTGGTCACCCTCCTCAGCTGACACAGATTTCTCTACCAAAAAGGCAATATTACACCATTACACCTTCACATTCACGTACTTTCTTGGCAGGTAGGGCCCCTCCATCCTGGGAAACACTTGCAGCTCCCATCCCCTTGCAGTCCGTCATTACATATGCCATTGTCGCAGGCACATTCTGCAGGGGAAATATAAACACTCGTCACTCTCAAACCAACCAGGTCTCCCAAGCAGAGCCTTGCTGCCATTTCACTGGCTGCTCTGTTCCTAATCCAATGCATCAAACGTCACAGGAGTACCAGCTCTTGTTCCCTTGCTACTAGGACAAAAAGCCCAGGAATATAGACCACCCGCCTCTACTTTCAGTACTCTGGGTGGCAGCAGTACGAGCAGCATAGCACAGTCAGTCATGCCTTGGTTTGAGAGTGAAAAATGGGGCCACTCCTCTGGCTGATCACAAGCGCTCACAAGCTTCCCTCTCTCGGTGACGTGCCAGCTGTTCGCCTGTCTCAGAGGTCTTCGGACATTTCCTCCCTCCCACCACCCTTCCCAAGAGCTGAGACGTGGCCACTTTTCTCCCCTTGCAAGCAGGACAGTAGAGGCGAGCTGCAATAGCTATCAGTGTCACCTGATTTGCAGTCAGCTCCGTATCGGCCCACTTCACACATTTCACAGGCAGTGCCATGGAAACCCTCCAAGCATCGGCACTCTCCACTGCCCTCGATGCCATCCTGGCATTCCCCGTTCCCAGAGCACCACTGGCCTGGCTTCCCTGGGCACATCTCGCACATGTGTCCGTAGTAGCCGGGACAGCAGACGGATCTCTGGAGAACCAACAATAACAAGTTGAGGTTAGCTGTGTTGTGCAGCACAAACAAGGTCCAGCTTTATTGTGGAAGCTACTCTATTCCTTTAACTATGTGATAGCCATAATTTCTGAAAACACATGAAAAGGCCAGATACACGCAGGTAAGATGGAGTGAACCCCTAAAATGGGGTGCTCTGTTGCCCAGAGCTTCATGTAAAGGTCTGCACTGTCCTTGAGCAACACCGGCTGTTTGGTGAGTAACGCAAGTGTTCAGTCCTGTGCCCATCCAGTCTATCTCCTGCCTATGTCCTTACCATGTCCCACCAGTACTATACTCTGTTGGGCAGAGAGAGGCTCTGCCAAAAGGTGGTTTAGTTCAGAAGCCTCACTCAACTGCTCTCACTTCATTCTGCATCTACCCACGGAGGGAGGAACCATGATGGGACCAAGTTAGACAGTACAGATGAAGAGAAACATCATCTAACAAAGTGATGCAGAAGTGTCCAGTGAGGTACAAGTGCTGACTGAAGCTCTGCATGTGACGACTGTATGTCTGACTCCCTCTCTCCCCTCTCCTCGATCTCCCATTCCCACTAAACTTCCCAGGGAGATGCTTCAATACCTACAAGAGCTCAAATTCACACAAGTCTTTCTTTTACCATTTCCTCTTCAAGTTTTCTCTCCCAGCCATGCATTTTCACAAAACTCGTAGTGGCCATAATAGCTGAGAGACCTTCTGCTCCTCCCTTTGATTTGGCTCCAATTACTCATCAGTTATTCGGGAAGGCACATGCACAAGTGAAATACCATCATTCATGCCTCATTTCCTTAGGAAACCAGACTACAAACATTCAACTCCTTCTCTTCCTCTGCAGGACAAAACCCAAAGAAACAATACCAAAGCAGCAGACCACAATCCATCACTGCGCAGACATTTCCGCAGATTTGTTTTTTTCTCCAGTGCCCTCTATCTCCAGGATGGAGAGCGACTCCCACCCAGACAAGCCCAGTCTCAGCTATGCAATGGCACAAATGCAGCCAGGACTTCAGCGCAGGCTGTATTTCCGTGGCTGTATTTCTAATACCCATCTTGCTTTTGTCAAAATGAATCAAAGGTAAATGTTTTTCTTACCAGAGAAACTTTTGCACAGGTGAAATGGCAGCCAAGTATTCCTGTATCCCCAGAGCGCAATTCACAGCGAGCGAGATTCTTGCTTCCTGGCAATTCCTACAGATATAATTAACACAGATACAGATAGAAGATATTACAATATTTAGACAAACATTGTACATTTTGGCACATATGGCAGTGTTCTTGCCTAACAGAGGAATAAGGGGTTTTATCCTAGAGCAACAGCCCCAAAAATTTGGACTATCCAGAGCTGAAGACCAATGAGGCATCTCTAGATGTGAGGTCATCACACAGTCTGTTTTATTACCTGCCAAATCCATGGTATACGTGTCAGTGTGAATACTAAGAAAAAGTAATGGGAAAATTTCTGGCATAAAGTAATGAAGCCTAAGAAGCCAGATGTGGCTCCATAGCCAGCATGGAGATTAAATGTTTAGTTGTTTTCCTCTCTGGAAACATTTGTCACTCATGCGCAAACAAGCTGCAGGCACAACCAGCCCATCTGTGTGAACAAATCCGTGGTCCAGGCTGGGAAATTGCTATTGGCACTCCTAAACTGGATTTCCTTGATAATGTCAAAAGAGTAAAAGATGAAAAAAAGACATCTCCTTCTCTCCTAAAGGGGGAAACTCCCCACACTGCATGTCTAAAGAGCTTCTGAAATTCAGGCAAAGCCTGGTGCCAGCTCTGCAAGGAGCTTCATGGTTCATGGTTGTGTTTTTCCTGCGTAAGCCTCCCTTGGTTTCTGCTTTCTGTTACAAACCTTGCTAATAAGTGGTCCACAAAAGACTCAAGGGCACATTTTTTGAGGTATTGAGATGACATCTATAGAGCAGTAAAAGGACATCAAAGCACAACCTGCAGACAGTTTGTGAGATGTCACACGAATCAAAGACTCACCACAAGAACTGATCCAGGCGGACACTTGATCCCCTTCTCACATTTGCCGCATCTTGACTAGAGCACAGAGAACAGGACAAGTCACATATGTGCCCTCTACCCACATCACACCAAGACACTAATCTTGAATTACAAATGGTACTGTACAGGCTGCTGGCTGGGACAAAGACAAAGATGTATTTATCTCTGTGGCTCAAAACACCAAAAGAAGAAAAATCATGATGCATGACCCACAGGGTCTTGGATGCTATCAAAGGCTTCACACAAGGGCTATTCCTGCACTCCAGTGGTGTACCCAAGGTCTTATTTCTGCACTCGGTACCACAAAACAAACCAGAAGAGATTTGGGTTTTGATCTGAGATGGGGTAGGGCTTTCTGTAGGCATGGAGTTCCTTCATGCAAGGCTGCAAATACTTTTTTTCTGATCTGTAACAAGGCAGACACACCTCAGTCTGACCCTGCAATCTTCAGATGGCCAAGAGCTGCAAGATACACGCGGGCTGGATTTTGTCCATGACTCCTAGACAGACCACAGCATTTCCTAGGGGAGTTTGTGGTCATGCCATGCAAGAATTGGGCTGGATCCTCCTTCCACAGCTGAGTATCTGGGAGTCCCTGCACCAGCCTGCCCCACAGCTGGCACTGTGAGCGAGCCCCAGCATGTGAACCGAATGTGATCTGCACGGGAGCGGCAGATCTGCTGCATTAGAAGTACAGAGTCTGAGGCTAGGAGGTGCCAAGCTTCCATGATGCCCCGTTTCACATGGGGCTCATCCAGGGTCAGACCACAAGCTACTGTCTCATCCATGGGGAAAAGACAAGGTAGGTTGTCCGCTATTCATCAGTTTGGTTCAGCAGGTGGAGAAGCCCTGTGAAATGGTGGTCATACCTTTTGTATGGTGGTGGTATTGGCAGTGCAACGGTTCTTCTGTATCTGGAGGACCTGTGAAACCCCGATCAACATGCCATTCTTCGTCTCAAGAAATTTTCCATCCAAAGGAATATTATTGACAAACTTCTGCAAAGGAGAAGGAAATAGCTGAGACAATAACCTTCAACTCCTTTTGCACGGATTGCCTGTCAGACAAACAGCTGTAGGCAAACCATAAGGGTGTATCCAGCCACCAGCCTTAGAAAGTGATAGGTCTAGCCAGATCCTGAAATGGCAGAACAGTCTTCCCTCCTTACCTGGGTGCTGTTTTGATAAAACATTAGCCAGTAGGAGAGCCCTAACATGCTGTTCTTATGGATTCCACTTCTCAAGTCCATGGGCAAGAGCTTCTCTCCCAGTACAATATGGTACTGCACTGTCTCGTTGTCCTAAATCCACAAAAAGACCAGATGTTAGGACTCTTTTCACTTCCTAGACTACAATTCAGTCAGAGGTATGGCATGAGAAGAGTTCCTAAGCAATATGTAACAGCTAATTAAGCCCACAGAGCCTAGTTACTTCCTATCACAGATGACTCATCACACCTGATGACTCTGCTACTGGATGAAGTCATAAATGTCTTTTGGAACCTTTCAAAAGGTTCAAAATTGCCAGCAATATGCCACAGCCAGTCAGAAAGGGGAACATGTTGTACCATACATCCACATTCAAATCTAATCAGAAATTTGCATTTGGAGTCCAAATATTCTTTTCAGATCCCATTGCAACACCCCAGGAAACCCTCTCATTTCTCTCTGCCACATTTCTCCTAGCTTTTAGTATCAGATATGCTTCTCCTCTCCATGCTCAAATCCACTGAACTCAAGTTCTGACAGTGTACATGTCCCTGCACGTACCGCAATACATATTCACTGTAAGCAAGCAGTGATCTTACCAACTGTGTCACGTTGGCAGCATGGCAGTACTCCTCAATGGAATTATTTCCAGGAACAAAAATTGTATATTTTTCAGAGGACTCTATTTTTCCCATGAGCTGGTATTGCTAAAAAATGTCCAAAAAGTAACATTAGCAATTTTACTTGTACTTACTAAAGAACAAACCACACATGAAATCAATTACAAAGCCAAGAGCGCTAGAGGAAATGCTTGAAAATGGGATATACAACTTCTACTCAGTCACAATTGTCTAATTGCTTGTTCCTCCTCCTGGGCTGTCCTAAGCGCAGCTTCTCGATTATGAGCAAGCCTTCCTTCTCCTCTAGGTTTCTCTGCCCTGTACAAGCATGACAGCACCCGCGGTAGACAGGTCATCTTCCACTGTAATAACATGCCCATGATCTAGAGATCTAACTGTAAATATATAACTCTTTGGCTGCTCAAAAGAACTTTCCTAGAAGATCCTTCATGAATGGTAGGAAACAGGTGGTCTCCCTTTTCTGACCAGGCAGTCCAAATTTTGGTCCACCAGGACAGGATAAGGGGGGCATTTGCTCAAAAGAGTTCTGACAACCACAACAGTGCTCACCTCAACTGCTTACCTGTAGCAACTCCTTGAATGTGCTGAATGAGGCAACTGTCTCGAGCTGTTTTTGCAGACCTGGAGGACTCGGTGGGATATCTCCTGAAGTCGGCAACAAAACCTGTGGAAAAAGTGAGTTCATAAGCGAGGTTGGGCAAGGGGCTCTGGGGGAAATCACACTAGACTCCTGCCCTGCCCGCAAGAAAGGCAATTAGAAACAGCCTCATTTTACACAATTCTGCAATAGCCTTAACTCTTCTTCTGTCAGCCAAGAAAAGAGGAACTCCCCTCCTGCTTGTCCCGGAGACAAATATTTTAAACATTAGACACTGCTGCACAGGAAACATCTGTCAGGACCTTGTGATAACCAGCTATATTTTTGCCACTATATCCCTTCCTAACTGTCCAGACATGTGTAACTCCTTGGCCCCATCATAGATGCTGCAACACAAACCTGCTCTTACAACTGCAGCACTTCCCAGTATTGCATGTACCGACATACCTTACTGAGGACATGAATAATGCCGTTGCTGGCAGGGATGTCGCTGACGACTATACTCGCATTCTGGATGGTTAATACCTGCAAAAGTATCAGAGGGAGAAGCAAAAGAATTAGAAAATGCCAAGGAAGTTCAAAACAAATATATTGTTTGTTCAAGGCTGTACATGATTGATCTGGGTACAATTTTTGAAAGATGACGGAGTTTGAGAGCATCAGTGCCCCATCCAGTCTCCCAATGGGACACAGCAGCTCTTGAGCAGCTGAATTTGATCCTGGTAGATGTGCGTTACGTAAGAAACCCTTACACCACTCCTGGTGTTTATCAGCCATCTGGTCTGTGGGTTGAGGGTGGGTAATTCTGGCCTGTCGTACTTTTTGAGCTTTTCACCAGTGAAGACGCCTTCAAGAAAGTGCGCCCTGAAGGGAACAAAGGCAGGTAAAGAAAATATTAGAGCACTGTTCGTAATAACAGGGAGATAAGACCATACCACCCAACATTCACGTCTCTCACATGAAGTAGTTAAGCACGTGGAGAGAATGATGGAGGGAATTACGTCCTGATGCTGTGACAGGGAAAATCTCTCTCCGCAAATACATGAAAAATAAACCCACTTCCCATAGCCTGTGGTCTGTTATGTTTTAAATGCCTACTAACTGTTTTGCCTGCTAAATATTTAATCTTGCTTCTATATTTATCTCAAGATAACTCATTATGGGTCTTGTATAAGCAGAAATCCAGCTCGTGGCTTTGTTACTGTTGTTTGGCAATATAAAGCAAAGGCAGGAGTCTCCTCGTACCTGACTAAAAATGGCAGCATGTAGGGAGTCAACCAGAAATCTTTCTCAGTCTTGCTCAAGTTTTTGATAGCAGCCTCTGATGGCACCAGGACAGTGACATTGGTTCCTGCTGGGATGCTGAAGAGAGATTTCTGTTGTCCAAAGCACAAAAATGAACAAATAAGACATGCCAGTGCCACATCTATACTGCAAAATACAATTAACAGCCATCCCGCATACACTCCAGCAGCACAGCAGGGTCTCCTGTGCATGGCAGGTAAGTGCTGTTGACAATCAATGAATGCCACAGATGGTTTAGCCAAAACAGGTGACATCTGTTTGCCAAGGGAAAAACTGCTGCTTTAAGCCCTACTTACATACTTCAATTAATCTTCAAACCCATTCGATCATATCCATAAATCCTTTCTGAACCCTCAACACCAGTTTTGGGGGACACACCAAGATTATTCCTGGCAGAAGCAATGTATGCAGCAGGACAGGTAAGCTAAAGCTCAATTAGATTCCGTACATCACAGCATGCTTCCACAGCCTTGCTACAGTTTGTCTCTCTGTTATTGCCACACCAGAGACAGGGAAGCAGTAACAAGAGAAAGAACAAACATACAGTCTAACTTGTTAAAGCATGCTCTTCTGAAACACAGCTATTATAATGCTACCCCTTTTTCTTTCCCTTCTGTGCTATTTTATGATGGCCAGGAGTTACAGATGATACAACCATGAAAATTAAGTGTAACACAGCCCCAGCTTCCTCTGGTTCTAGAAACAAGGCCCCCAAAACACACTCACAACCTTCACTCTATCAGAGACTCCAGAGCTTTTCTACATGCCTGCTCTGTAACGACTTCTCCTTCGCCATTGTTTTATTTTTCTCTAATGGAAAAGATAAACAGAGTTGCTCTTTCTCTAACAGCAGTGTTCACAGAGACTTCATTTCTACTGAACTTACCCGTGTGGGCATCCCATGGCTGTTCTTACCTGAAGCCAGTCGTAGAAGCCTGCGAAGTGTGAATTCCTGGCCAGCTCCTTCCAAACAGAAACAACAGGAGGGTTACCCCTGCTAAGCGCTTGCGTTGCAGGGCTGGGAGACCCAGGGTGGGGAAAAGGAGCCCTTCGCAGCATCAAATTTTTCAAGAATGACTTAGACATTCCTTTCTCACTTTACAACCGTTACAGGCACCGTGTATCATGAGGAGGGATGGGCAGTCCCAAAACCATACTCCAGCCATTAAAAATAAAAAAATCCCAAATAAACAAACTCTTTTCAACTCGTCTCATGTTTACCAGGGACAGAGATTGAATCCACAACGGCATCTGATATTTCTAATGACAGAAAAGAAGCCTAGCATCTCTGACCTGAAAAACTTTCCAAACAATGAAAAGATGACTTATTGCAGAGGACAGACAGAGGTGAAGCAGCTTAGAAATGATTGCCAATGGTTTCACAAACACATTGGCCTTGGCACTAGTTATGTCTCTGTGTCCTCGGGCAGACAGGCATATGTGCTCTGCTGCCAGGCTAGTGCTGGGAGAAGGGGTCAACTCAGGTAACAGAGAAAAGGGAAGTAAGAGCAGAACCATTTCTCTCCAGTCTCAACTAGACCTCAGACATTTACTTTTTACTCACTTTTAGAATGTCCCCATAGCATGTCATGCCATCACCCATGTAGCCTTGAGGGCAAGCGCAGGATCTCTCTCCTCCTCCAAGGGGTACACAAATGGCCTGCAAATACAAGGAAAGGAGAAATTAGAGAGCAGACACAGGTTATGCAGTGCTACACCTATCTAGGAATTGAATTCTGCCCTCCCATGGCCTGGGCTAGAGGAATACACACACAAGCACCTTCCTCCTGTTGCCTTTATGGTGGCACTGAATTTATACCTCATGCAGCAAAGCCTAGGTGATGGATTTGGTTGTCTGAACTCACAAAAATCAGAGGATCCACCTGGGTAAATCAGAGACCAAAGCTGTATAACACCTCAGTGGCATGCCAATAAGATGAGGTAATGTAAATCCTTGCAATTATCTTGATGCTGTGGCTGCAAAACCTCTGTCGGGAAGCAGAGGAACCTCCACTGCCATGCCAGCCTTGGGACAGCACTTCAGCTACTTACCAAGTCATGGCAGCCACCGTTGTCCATGAGGCATGGGTTGATTGCATCACAGTTGTGGCCATCGCCAGCATAACCCCTCTTGCAGACACACTTGCTCTGCAAGAAAGGGACATTTCAATTGTATAGACCTATCAGAGTGTCCTCATTTGCTACCCAAAAAAGGCCTAAGGCAGCAAAACCTAGTCTTAATTTATTTTCCCAAGTTTTCTTCCTGGTCCCTCAAGACGTGAAAATGTGGAGATATTTCCTTAGCAGGGCATCATTCTCCATCACAGCACACACACTGCCTGTTTACTCAAGCACACTGATCCCTTGCACTGTTTGGCTGTGGGAGGGTCACTTGAAGATGATGGTTTCCATCTTTATTTACAGCTTTTCAGGGAATGTCACAGACTTAGTGAATGGGAGAAAGAGAAGAGGGGTTAATTTCAAAGCTTCTGCTTCCAAGATAGCTAGGAGAGCACTTGCACATCTCCCCTCACTAAAATCTGCAAAAGATTCGGCACCTTGTCTCAGCACATTGCCCAACGCTCCCCTGGCTCAGTGGGGAGAAGCACCTTGAGAAGCAGCACCCTGAGACACCACCTCTCCTGCGTGCCTTCCTTCTGTCTCAAGCTGCCCAACTGCTGGCCCAGCTCCCTTCACGGACTATCTGAACACATGCTTTTCTGTATATTTTACCATTGCCCAGAGAAAATGCTATGACCTGAGAACAAGTGGGACACAGCAACCGAACTGTACTATGGAGTGTAGTCTCTTCCCTCTGCTGCACAAAAGTTTCAGAGTAGAGCAGCAGCCTCAAACACATCAGTCCATCTCACCTCATGCAAGCACACTGTCGTTTTAGCTGCAGCCGGTGTTTCTGGCAGCAGACAAGCAGGCTTTGCCACTGACCAGCCCAATTTCTACCTCTGGCAATCCCATGCCATCTCAGAGCAGCTTAGGAAATGTTAAGTCCACCATTAGACTGCTTAGCGTTGATCATACCTGGCCAGGGCCGATATAAACACAGTCAGCGTTGATGTGACAGTTCCCTCTGCTCTCCAGCATGCAGTTGTCTATAGCCACGCAGGCCTTCCCGTCCCCGGTCCAGCCTGTGTTGCACTGGCAGGTGGCGGTGCCAGGGCCCGTACTGGTGCACAGGGCCTCCAGGAGAAGGGAGAGAAAAAGAATTACACTCAGCAGAAGAAGGGAGTGCTGTGCAAATACAGCAAGAAATCTCCTTCATCAGGCTGCGAAGAGTTTCTGAATGACCAACTCTGATTCCAGCACTGTGGGTGGGGGGTGTAAGCGTCTTCTCCAGAAAAGCTCCAAACAACTTCTTAATAAAGTGATTTGGGAAACATTTAGTGTTTTCAGAGGCAGACACTTGTGTCTAGGGTGGCTCAGAATGCCCAGGGCATTCTCTACCATCCTGTAAAGTTTTTCCATTACAGACTAAATATTCCTTGAAGAGGAGGAGCACAACCTCCTGTCTGGACATGTAGGATGGAATCAATGATGGTGGGCAGATCTCTCTCAGGAAAAACCTACTTTGTACCCAGTGCCATCCTATTTCCTTCCACATGGCCCAATGTGTTCCTCTCACCGAGAGGTCTAAATTATGATGAGGTCTGACCATTTGGCAGTCATTTCTATAATAAAGCACGACAGTTCTTTACTAAGGATAATTAATAATGTAGTGTTGATGTTTAGTAGAAATACGAATGGGAGCTCACAGCAGCAGAGAAACCAGCCCAATTCTCCCTGGGGCGTCCGATTTTGGCACCAACACAAATGACTGACTTCCTTACGATGACTGTGTCAAGGTACCTGTTATTCCACCCCATCTTACAGACAGGGTAAGTTAGCACACAAAATGTGTAACAGTCCTAGGAGTCCTGGATCCCTGCTCTGATTGACAGAAGCTGCTTTTCCACACTTCAACAGTCTGACCCCACTTACATTCTGCGAACAGCCTCCTCGTTCAGGCTGACTGCACAGGTCGATGGGCTTGCAGGAAAACCCGTCACCTTCGTATCCATCCATGCAGATGCACCTTAAAAGTATAAGCACAAAAGGGACACAGATAGAGCAGCTCCTTTGGAAAGCCAGCAGAGAGCAAATAAGCAGTTTAAGCCTCTCAAGCAAGCAAGAACCTGACTTTGATTTCTAGCAGGTAGGCTGCATTACTCAAATAATCCTGTGCACCAAATATGCAGACACATATTACAGGGCTGGCAGCCTCACAGCCGCTACGTGCCTGTACAATGACACTGTGCCCACCTGAATGTGTATGCCAGAAAGACTGACCTTGCTGTGTCATTGAGGCTGCAGACAGCATTCTGGTGGCAGTACTGGGACAGCCCACCTGGACCACAGTTCTTGGATGTCTTGTCACAGAATTTCCCGCTATAGCCTTCCTTACAGGACCAGGACTGACACACACCACCGCTGCCAGGCCTGTTGTCACAGACACCATGGACACAGCCACAATCTGCCAAGTACATGGAGTAAGATCAGTAACTACAAAAAACTCCAGAACTCACAACAGTGACAGCATTTTGTAGATCCCCAACTTACCTTCGCAACCTCTTGTGACACCAAACGATTGTCCCATTTGTTCTTGACAGAAGGATGTCTGCTGAGAGACATCCACCATAACTCAAAACCCGGCCAGGGAACAGATCCTGTGACTGCCTGGGTCTGTGTTTTTCATAGGTTGCAAGGACAGGCTCAAATTTAGGTTTTCAAGCTCAAGGTCCTTGTCAACTGTCTTTTCTTTACTAACAGGAGAGCTATAAATCAAAGTTCCACACCTAAATTTGGCTGATGTTTCCAAGACCCCCATCACCACTGTCATATCACTTGCCCTACATTTTCCTCTAGTCTCTCTATCTGAATTACCAACCTTCGTCACAGTTCTCGCCATGCTTGTTTGGGTTTGAACAGATGTGGCAGGCTATTCCTTTGAAACCTTCAAAGCAGTGACAGTTGCCATTCCCTTGTATGCCATCGCTGCACTGGAAGGAAAACAAAAAGAAAACCAAAGCGATTGAAACTCAGGGAACCAACGCAAAGTCAAGGCATTGATATCTATCAAAGGCACTTTGATACTTGCAGTAAAAAAACAGGACTTTGAAGAGTGGTGGTAGTAATACAAAATCCCACATAGCCAGAGCTGTCCCCCGTGACATGATTCACATCAGAGCTCAAGATAGAAAACCCACTGAATATGTGTCATTCTCCCTAGATCTTCTGCTGCCGCCACTGTGGGCTTAGCCCTGGAGCACAAATTCTGAATTGTACTTATCTACAGTTACACTCTCTAACCACACTGTCTCAGCTGCTCATTGCAACACAGCGGGATCTTTCATACTTACATTTCCCCGGCCATAGCATGGACTGGAAAATCCACCAGGGCATGGCATGCAGTCTGGACCAAAGAATCCTTTGCAGCATCCAGGTTTCTGAAATGAAAGGAAAATCGGTAAGATATGATGTGACGTAACAAGAATTGCCTGGAGTCATCCCGCCCTCGTAATTCTGAAATCCTGGTCCTCCTCTCTGCCATGGACTGAAACGGACTGTCCCATTTGGCATCTGTGTTTCTAGGAGCTCCTGCACTTAAATTTTTTTTCAACAATAGCCCTCTTTCTGCTCATAGCCTATTCTTCTCAGAATAAATTACTATTTTCTGCTCTTTCTCTGACTTCAACAAATAGGGTCTATGTTTTCTATGAGCTTTTATTTCTTTAATAGCACTGGCTCACTCACTCCTACTTTATCCTTGCTGAAGACTGCATTCCTTTGGATCGCAGGCCTTGTGATGAATGACCAATGGAAGAACAATAACAAGACAAACAATCAACAGTATTTAATGACACAGCCACAAATCATTCGATATCGTTGGCACTGTGAGAGCTCAGGAGCTGCAGACAAACATGAGGTCCATAAGCTCGCTAAGAGCGACTTTCCTGAACCATCCGACAATGTTTCATAAACAGGATGCAATCACTTCACAGCTTACAGCACTTTCCCCGTGCTCAGCTTCCGTTGGGAGAAATGCTAAAACCAGGGCAACTCTCAGAGAAAATGTGCCACAGCTACCACTGCACCATTTGTCTCATGGCCTCCTCCAGCTTGGCTGGTCACAACTAGCGTGCTTTATTTTATTTATTTATTGTATTCAGGTTGAACCAAGCCACTTTGTAATATTTGCAGCAGGTTGGTACCCTGTGTTCTCTCTCTGCCAGTGAGAGAGTGGGTACCCAGTTCATGCAATGGTCCTGGGGACAGCCTTTTGCTCCCATCCAGCCCCCTCTTAGCTCAAGGAGTCAGAGCTCTTCTTGATGAACGAGGAAGAGCAACACTGAGCCTTTTCAAAGGGAATGTGGTCTTCCATCGCACTCACCATCACAGTTTGGTTGCAGTACCTGGCGCACCCCTTCTTCAGGATGTTCAGGCCTTGTGGATCATGGATGTAGACACATTCTTTTGGGAAGACCGTTGATTCCTGTACAAACAAAACAAGTCATCAGCACTGTAATCTTCCCCTCCGCTCTTTTTGCTGTGGAGAGCAACTATGCCTATCTCTGAGCTGAGGAAGTTCACAGAGGAGCCAAGGTGAACTAGATACCGTTATGGCATGCCTATCATGAAAGAAGGCACATGGCAGCTTCCTCTTGCTCCCAGCAGTCCCCAAGTCTGAGCCAAGGTGCTGCCCTTTTGTTCTAATAATAGTGTCTATGATAAGGGAGAGGGTGAGAGTAGGGGGAGAGGGAAGAGATAAGGGAGAGAAAAGGGCAGGGGGGAGAAACAGAGGGCAAAAAAAGAGGCGAAGAAAGAGAAATGACAGGGGGGCAAGACAGGAGGTAGGGACAGTGAGGCAGAGGGGGAATAAGAGAAAGAATGAGAGTGTGAGGGAGGGAAGGAAAAAGAGGGAGGGAGGTGAAACAAAGAGAGTGAGAGAGAGGGGAAAGGACTGCAAATAATTTTGGAACAATGCTCAGTAACCTGTCATGAAGTTAGACAGGGGCAGAATTGGGCCCCAGATGATTCTGGCTTCACCTGCCTCAATCAGAGAGGAACATGAGCGACTAGTGATTTTGCAGAGCTCTATTTCAGACATTCATGCTGAGACAGCATCAGCAAGTTCTCCTGAAAGGCAGAACTCTCAGAAGACACCCAACAGTTAACACTGGTGAACACCTCTCTGGCTTTCACAAACAACATCTTGGACCTGGCCTTCACATGGGGATTTCCTGGAATTTGCTGTTCTGCTAAACTCAGCATGGGATAACCCAAACACCAGCACCCAGCCTCCTCCTCCTTACTCCACCTTCAGCTAGTTCTGCTCATCTCTGAATCAACAGGGAGCTCAGGCCAAGAACAAATTGTTTCTCACCCTCTGCAGTGCAGAAAGCTTGTTGTGATTCTCTGGCCATGATATAGGCAGAGGTAGCACTGGATGGTACTAGTGGGATCAGGCTTGGTTCTGGCAGTCTGGAGGAGCTGGCAGACTCAGCATGCAAGAAGGAAAGCTCTGCCTGAGGCAGAGCAGAAGTGCTAAAAGCTGCAAATCTACAATTTCATTTAGCTCAGACTGTCTCACAGCTCTCTCCATTGACTCAGCAAACAGACTTCACAATAAGAAATAGCATAGAGCAGTTAGCAGGTGACAGTCCTGGGTCACAGACCATAGATATGTGGGGAGTACGTATCCTCTATCAAACCTCTCTACTGGTTGCCTTTCCTGCTCTCTAACTATTTGAAAGTGGCTTGGGTTATAAACTGTCTATCAATGTGTCTGTATGTCAGCATGCAAAGAAGAAAATACAAAATAACCACAAATATTTACCATTTCTCTGCTGCCAGGTGGGCAAACACTGTTGTTGAGGGCCTCACAATCCACACAAGAGCCCTGTTAAGAAAACAAGAGGGGAAAACTTAATCTTCTCAAAGGAACCCATGCTACAGAGTTGCTGCTCCCAGTACATATCCAAAACATCACAACATGTATCAGAAACATTCCTAGGAGGGAGTTTCTACACTCTGAAATGGGTAAGTTTATCGCTTAAATAAAAAGACTTCTTTGTCTCAAGGAGATGCTTGCACCTGACTGCAAGATGGGGTCTGTCTCCACCCTGTGATTATATCAGCCACTAGACATGCAGCTGTGCTGGAAAACAGTTTGGGCATCCATGCAGCAGGCCTCACTAAAACAGCAAGTTATGCGGACGCCCTAGCCACTTGGGATTAACTGTGTCTCTCCAAATCAGGTACCTCTTGCCTACTCAAAGCCTCATCTTCTTTCTTCAGTAACCTACCAATGATCAAACTGGGGAGCAAGCGCCTAAAGTAAGGCATACCAAATTGTTCAGGTGAGAATACTGCACAGCATTTGTAGCTCCTGCTACTGAATGACTGCTTCCCGTCCAGACTACAGGACACCAATGCTGATAGCGATGGGAACAAAGCATTGTCAGCTGAGTTAGCAACTATGGTGTGAAGAAGATCATATAAGGCCTTATGAAAAGGCAAACATACTTCTGAATCAAAGGTAGGACGGGTGCTCTTGCACAACTTACAAGGAACACTTGCCGATTGCGAGCAAAGCAGTGCCAAGTGCTAGCAGAAGAAACACTGACAGCGCTGATACTGCCTAAGTTCACATCAAGGGACCTCTTAGAGGGAACACATTTCCCAAATGCAATTTACACAGCCTGCTTTTGTCTCTCCAGGGGAGTGTGGGGACTACAGCAGCCGATAGCGTGAGAAGGGGAGAAGCTGACTTACCGTCACAATTTTATGTTGCTCTTCATTGCATCTGTGAGGCAAAATGGGAATTATTGAAGGAGGGATGAAGATGCCGTCCAAGGTATGAATAATACCATTTGATGCCACAATGTCTCGCATGTTTAAGGGGATTCCTGATTCACCCATCAGAATTCTTCCCTGATGCAGAAACACAAATAATTTATCTGCATTTGAGCCCATTAGACTGTATCAACTACATAAACCCAATGCAGGAAACAGATGGTATACAACATAAAGTGCAACCACACAAATGGCCAAGCCTTTTAGTGGAGTCACAGGTTGGATAAAAAGCAAAATAATTCAACGACCTTATTTAAGTCTAGTTTTTTTAAGCAGAGGAAGAAGCAGAAATGGGCTGAAACCACATTGTTCAGAACTACATCCAGACTTTCTCCTAGCACAGGAGGATTTGCCCAAAAGGGCTTTGATTCATACTTACATCTGCACTGATGTTGATGGTAAGTATCTGGTTAGCCATAGTAACAATGTGTGGCATCATTATCAGTTTCTCTACAGTCACCTGAAATAAAAACACAAGGGGACAGTACCATGAAAAAGCAGGGTCATTTCAGTATAGCTTCAGAATCCTTCCATGATTCCCACCACTTAAAAAACCTTCTAAAGCGGACTTGACTTTAACATTTACATTTCATGAAATATCTTAAACACAAACAATGGGTCAGAAGGAAATCCACGACTTTGCGTGAATTGTTTGCAGTACCACAAACACAGCAGCGCTGGTGGCAGCAACCTTGGTTTTCATTCCTTGTGTAACTAACAGCCCAACACAGCTGAAATCAAGTCTCCCTAATAGTGTCTCTTACTAATACAGCTGCAAGTAGGGTCAGACTAATAAGGGGATTTTCCAGGACATATACAATGTCCTGGAAACAATGAAAGCTCAGCCAGAAGCACAACAGAGTGCATATTTTGACTTTATAAATAAGCTTATTTCTAAAGGCAGAAAAAATGTAAACCGCAGCTACTGTACTGAAAAACTTAATGATTTGAGAAGTTCTGAGAAGCAAGACAATTGTTACCTTTGTGTCCAACAGGTTATTAAAAAGTCACTCAGCATGTTACCATGTTGTCATTCATCAATTGCAAGCAAAACTACATTTTGATGTTTTGTCAAAGTGCCGCTCATTTTCTCTATTGGAATTAGGAAAATCACAAAGACTGACATTTGCTTCTCAGTAAAGAATGGGAATAATATTGATATTTCTTAATGAAGGACATGACATTGTACCATAATGCTTGAGTATTCCCTTCCTCCACAGTTTTTTTGTCTAATTTTAAACATTTCTTTTGTTTACGGTATAAGGGAAAATGTCTTGTTGATGCACTGTATTGATTTTATTTACCCTGCCATTATAGTACACAGCAATGTTGGTGCAAGAATTGGCAGTACCGGGTCAGATCACAGGCTCACTTGCACCAATTCTCCATCTCTAACTTTAGTCAGTGGTGGAGCCCAAGGATGAAGGAAAAGGAGCAGGGAGTTTGGACCAATTCTTCGCTTGGCTGTAATTTTTGTGTTGCTGCTATTAGTGTTCTAGGAAACTGTAGGCTGGAGAGTTCATAATTAAGGTACACTCCTAATTAAAAGTTTAACAAATTAAAGTGATAACAAGAGAGCATTTGCCTGCAGTAAACTCTTCTGGATGATATTTTCATCGTAAAGGCCACCCAACTAAGGAGCACCATCACTCCCAGGAAACTCAGAGTTCCGTGATGGAAGAGCACAAGCTGTCCCTTTTGGCAGCTGCTTTCATGGTAAACACTTTGCCTCATTGGATCCTCAATCACATCTCTGCTCCTCCAGGGGAAGTCCAAGAAGTAACAGTGGAAGTCATCAACACTCTGACCTCTATGCCAAACAACACAGTTGATAACATACTGGCCAAAAGGACCCCAATTATCTGGAATTAGAGCTGCCTGCCTTACCGCTGCTGAAGTGTAGATATGATGCTTCACAAGTTCCTGAAGCTTATTTATGCCCTAAGGAAAGAAGAGAACATAAAAATCAGATACCCCTTCAATACTCAGGATTAAGAGGAAGCAACTACATTTTCTTTTAACCAATGACTGACAATGCCAATGTACTATAGCAGTGAATTCACGTGACTAATAAATTCCTTTCTTTTCTCCACGCAAAGCCAGGGTGAGGAAAGAAAGCCAAACATCAGATTTAAACAATCTGGCTAACCGTATTTCTCATTGCAGGTTCCATCAGCATTCACTTCTCTCCCAAAGCCTTACCAAAAGAGAGACATGGTTTAGCCATCTCCAGGAAGAACAACTTTCAGCAATGATCAGGTACACTACACAAGCCATTCCAGTACAGCCTAGTGCAACACAGCTCAGGATGTCTTAAAGTACTATGTGCTCTCACCTCTGTGAAAAGATAAATGAGCCTTCCATCTCTCAACTTATCCACACCATCATTGCTGGGTACAAATACAGTAAAGGGGCCTGGCCCATCCAGTATTGCAGGCAGGCCGCAGTTCTGCAAAAACAGTAAAAGATTTCATTGTGGATCTAGCATGAGTTAGTGAGAGTGGTCTATCAGGAAGGGAGAGGGAAGTCTAAGCAACCCACTAGAGGCAGAGCTATTGAAAAGCAAACATATACAAGGGGCAACTGGACACCAAGGATAGGTATGTAATATAACAGAGGCATAAATGCCACACAAACGTAGCTTGGACAGTGAAGCCACTGGTGTGAATGCAGCTAATGTGAACATGGGAGTACTGGGCTAATGCTCCCTGCCTGCTTTAAACACACAAGTACGTACACAGAGACTAAAACTGTATCTTTTTGCCTGAGAAAAGAAAAAGAGAATTAAGTCTACAATCACAATTGCATTTAGTGAATTTTGTAAACAACTAACAGCCACAGAGCTGAAAACAGGCAGGCCAAGATTGTTGTGAGCAATGCTAGAGCAGATCCAGAAGACTCTGATGGAGGTCAAAGGAAAATCAGCCTGTCCCTAGTGAAAATACTAACTAAAAGAATCCTGGGCAGCAGCCTCAAGGGTTTATAACGTGAAAACTGTTTTTATTTAGAGATCTACACCCCAAAACCAGGTAGCTACAACCTAGCTTGGCATGGGCAGTCATGAAAGGTTCACCCTTTGTTCTGACAGTGGTCAAGAACTAAACGTGCTTTGAAGAACAAACTCTCTAAGGGAGAGAAGAAGGGGAGGTGGGGAAGCAGATGGAAAATGCTTGCTGCTTGTGCCAAACCCCCTATAGATGTGAAAACTCTGATCTTTTCCATTACATTCGCTTATGAAAAATACACAAAATAAGAAATGACACAGAAAAAAAGCATCCAGAAAGCAAGCCAAACCACTGAGATATATTTAAATGTTATTCAAAATTCCCACAAAAACAGCAGCAGGCTTTGCAACAGCAGCAATGCCGCACCTTCCTGGGGCAGACACAAACATGGTTACCTCCAGTATCGTTTCAAATCTACTGAAGATCTCCATTGAAGCAAGGATCTCGCCAATGGTTTTCTGCAAGATACAAAAGGAAAAAAATGGCTGGGGCTGAAGCAAAGCCTGAGCACATACTGGAATGCCTTTGGCCAGTTTATGTTTGTGGTTTGCATGTAAAGATCTACAGCAGACCATCATCCTCAAAGTCTTCAAACTCTCGGTATTGGCCAGTTGACCCAGCAAGGACTGAGCCTGCAGTAACTTAAGCACAAACTCCTTCCCATGCACAACCAGATTTTCCAAGGTACCATGCACCTGAGCACTCTTCTGTTTTCCTACTCTCACCTACAGACTAAATTAAATGAAGAGGCAATTGCTCACTACCATTAAAACTAGAGACGCACTACTTGCAGCGATATACAAATCAGTTCTGGCCTGGTAGGCAGTGGAGCTGCTCTGTCATCTCAAGCCTCCCTGTGCTTTGAGGGCAAGAGTTCACTCTGCCATCTGCAAATGAGTGCCAGTGCTGAGAAAATACAATACATACGCGTATTCCTGAAAACACAGAGGAAATAGATGCCTTCCTTTTTGCCATGTTGCCCATGAAGACAAAGGTAACAGGAGGAATATCCCTTCAAGCATCAAAACTTGCAAAGGGAGTTGTCTGATCTTTATTTGCAGGAATCTGCATGGGTTTTTGGCAGAAAGTGCTTCCCACAGAACACACAGAGGCCCAGAACATGATTTCCAAGGGACATGGGTACAAAGGGATTTGATGCCAAAAATGGCTCATGTGATCGCTAGCCTTCATTGCAAGGCCAACATCACAAGGGAAGGAAATGTCTGAAGGAGTCCAGAGAAAGACAAGCTCTGCAGGGAGCACTCTCACTGTCCTGCCATCCCAGAGTAGCTGCAAACCCTTCCCTGCAGGTACCTGAGCATACAAACACAGAGGTCCAGCTTCCCCTCTGGACCTCAGACACTCCTTTTTGGAAAACATCGTCATGGAGGTAATAAGACTGAGAGCATCTTAAATGACAGCAGACTTAAACATCAGTGATGGGCACAATCAAATCCATACGCACACCCAGAACTTGTACAATTAATACACCATCCTCAGAGCACTTCAGCTGAGGAGCTACTAACACTCAACACAACACAACCCTCCAGCTGCTTTTTAAACACACAAAATACAAAATACAACCATAATCTTACACAGCCTGACTGTTTTTATAGATGAATTACAATGGTGGAAAGTAAATGCAAAGTACTACCAATATCCTACCAAATCCAAGAGCTTGTGTCATTCTATGAGTAATTTTTTGCAAGGAGGTAGGAGGTAAGAGGGCTTGCTTTCTGCATAGAGAAACAATATAAAAATGCTCAGGTATAGCAATGTAGTAGCTATAGCAAAAACTTCTCCCAGCTAACAGGGAAAAGTGCTTCACAGAACTTGAACCTGGAACCCCTGCCCAGTGTCTTAAATTCAAGACATGACTTCAAAATGCAAAAGTCTAATGATTATTTGTCCTCATTTTAAATATTGTTAATGAAAAGACAACTTTTAGGTTATAATTTCAAAATGCAGTGCAGACTGATTAAAGATCTTCATTTGATTGTTTTGTGAAAAATGCTTTTTCAATATTTATCCTGTAAGATACATACTCTGTAAGATACAATTGAAAAAAGGGCTCATTTGCTATGAAGGGAGTGATCTTACTCATGAAAGCAGAACTCTCTACTCATCCAAGCACAGTAAAAGCATCATTGCAAGGTTTGTATCTGGCTTATGCAGTGCTATTAGCTACTTTTTATGGCATGCTGACATAACAGTGCCTAACAGAAGCTGAAAACAAAATAAATAGCCTTTTCCCTTTAAAAAAAGCCTCACTGATTTGGAAGTGCCACATGAAAACAGATTTTTTTTTTAAGTGTTTATTCTGCTGTCTCATAAAACAGAAGAAATATGCATGTCTGTGTACCTGTGGGTTTCTGAGGTTGTCAGTGCTGGTTTTTTTCCTTAGGGTGTTAACGATATGCATGACGCCATTGGCTGCTGGTAGGTTTGATTGCAAAACATTGTACAGTTCCCCCGGCAGGTCTTGATATCGAAACGATTTGATGTACGTCTGGACAACAATAAAAGGTTATTTTCATGTGGTATATCTGTGTTATCACGATAGATCTATAAATCATTGCTCCCTTCAGTGCTGTCTATCTATGAGGCAGCAAGGTGAAGGCACAACCAGAGTTACTGTGAAAAGAGTAAATTTAAGGAGTGGCCTGGGTCTAAAACAAACACCCCACCTCTACTTGAGTTTGGGTAATAGTTTGATCCTGGGTGGTACTTTTAAGTCTTATCACACAAAGAAGACCTAATCTGGGACAGTCAGCTCTAGAATTAAGTTTCTCTGAGTGTGAACAATGCTTGAACCCAGCTCTGGATCACAAAAGGGTGCACTGACCATCAAGCAGCTGCTGCATCGGTCTGCCTAGCTAGTACAAGGAGAGAGGCATGGTGCAGAGAATTTGGAGGCACTCCTGGAACTACAGCTTTGAACTGCAATTTTTATTGGCTCGTGATGCCAACAAGGAGTCTTCGTAACAAAGCCAAACCCATCAGGCTCACTGAATTATAAGGCACATATCTGGTCCTCCCGTATTGTATACAATCATACACTGAAGCTGGGCATATGGAGCTGTTCCAAGGGAAATCTACAAACTAAGCATCAAGGTATTGGTGCTGCAGCCATAATCCAAGTTCAGGCAAGCACAACTTCCTCGTGCTTTTCATTTCACCACGTGCTTTTCTTGAACTGCTCCTCCCTGCCCTGAACTTCAGTTCACATCACTGAGGATTCTGGCTGAAACAAAGGAAGGGGACGGCAGACTTCCCAGATCAAAAGACTCCTGAGTAAACAAACAGGAAAGAAATTTAAAAGGAGCATTGGCAAGCTGAGTTCGGATTCCCCGGCTCCAAATTGCGCTTTGTCCTTTTGATGCAAGCAGGGTGCATGTATTACGACCTAGACTTAAAGGCCAAGGCTGGATCCTCAGAGAGGAAACATACGGCTCTCCCTTGGCCAGCTGTGAGCATGCATGCAGGAAAAGTGCAGGATGGAGAGATAACAGTGGATGCTGGAAAATATGAGTCAATTGGAAAAGGGAAAACAAGCCTTCCATATCAGAACATAACGAAGAAAAACTCTTTGCTAGGACAACTAAGAAAAATAAAATAGAAAGAGGGGAAAAGGGAAACTGGAAGAGAAAATATTCAGCATGTGGCTGTGTCCAAGCACACAATCTCCAAGGCGAAGCATTCCGTCTCAAGAGAGACTTTGTTGTCTCTTCCATGTCAGTCACATGGGTACTGTAGCTGCTAAGGGTGTAGGAAATTTTCCAGAATACTTATATAAAGGAAGGAAAGATCATTCACAAGCTTAGGAGTCAGATTCTGGCTAATTGGTTGTCTACAAGACAGAAGAAGTTGTTGCTTGGGGTGTCTAGTCTTAAATCACCTTGCTTTGGACTCCGCAAAGGAGCTTGTTGTTCTGCTAGCAGGCAGGCTGATTAGAGAAAAAGGATTTCTGGTTAAGAAAGCGCACCAAGGAAATTATGCTTAAGCTCCAGTCTGTCGTACATGAAAGCAGCGGTCCAGGACTTCAGTTCAGGAGAACCTTTACCTGGCTACTGAATGTTAGCTGATGTCCCGACAAGGTCCACACAGTCTTGGCTTTTACCATGTCTTCTACCAAATGCAGACCAGGAACAATGTGCATTCTGCACAAATCCTCAGCAGTGGTATCCTTTGGGGAATAAAGACCGCATAAAGAAGATAAATGACATGTTCTTTCAAAAACCTCATTTACCTCTCTCCCAGCTAACACACACAGAGGAATTCTTAGCATACAAGATTGAGCTTCCCTCTTCATTTTGGTTTACTGGACTAGCACTGTGGCCAAGTCTTTTGCTTCCGTTTGCGTACACATTCAAACACAGGGAGATTAATTAACTTGCAAGTAACTTTAGAGGAATCCACTAGACAGAAACCTATTGGGCTTGGACAATTTAAAAACTACCCTTGCGTGCCCAAGACTAAAACTTGCTGAAGCTCCCCATACACAATCTTTGTTTATGTTGGACCATGTAGGCAGTCTCAGCTGCTGAATTGGCATTTTGTTTCTTCCTTTCTTTTCTGGGCTTTCCATCACTGGTGGTTCTTTAAGACAGTCCTCTGTCAATACTGATTTAGGTGGAACTCATCCTTGTGGGAACAGGTAGATAACTCAGGGGCCTTTCCTGACGAATTTTCTATGAATCCAGAAGCTGCTATGATGACCTAGGCACAGGGCCTGACTTCTGTTAGCAGAAACTCTGCTCGGGAAGGTAGCAGGAGACAGCTAATGCTCCCAGAATTTGTAGGTTAGGAGTTGCTCCCTAGACTCCATGTGAGTTACTACTGCTGCATAGATAGCTTTGCTATCAAGCAAAGGAATGATATTTCTAAATCAGTTGGAAATTTAATGTTCAAATGGGGTTGGTCTGTCTGAGTTATTTTTAAGACGTTTACCTTCTCGTATCTGAGTGCTAGCTGCAAGCTAGCTGCCACCTGAAACACAACAGCCACCTTGCCTAGCATGCAACTAAAATCCCTACTGCATGAGCTGCTCGTGAGTAGCTCGTGAGTGATGATTTTTAGCCCCGTCCTAGGAAAATGGCTTATATACCTTCTCATCCTAATAATGGATAGCCTGGTTGTGGGCTTAACTGTGCAAAATTACTGCAAACGAACACAATTTATTTAAAAGTAAATAAAATAATAATATGACCTGCAGGACCTACTTGCTGAAGCCTAAAATTCTCAAACTCTTGTCCTGGCTCCCATAGCAGTTTTCTCCAGCCCTGCCATCCTTGCTGTCCCCATTAAAAAAATGAGCTCTTCTAAAGAAGCCGACACCATACCCACATCTAGGGCCAGAGGCCCAAAATCCAATACTTTGATGCAAATCTCAGCCCCTTTTGAAAACCCCATCCTCAAGTAGTGAAAAGCCACCTAAAGTTTTGAGAATAGTCACACACAGGAGGTTTGAGCTTTAAATGAAGAATGGCCAGAAAAACTTACACTTCCTGACATTAAAAACAAACTCTGTCAATATTGAACAGAGAGATAATGGCTTTAAAAAAAAAGAGATGTAACATCCTCTATGAGATTGCAACATAACCAGACAATGAACAGTCCCAAGAGATTGCTTCTATAAATACTGCCTTCCTAAGTTCCTCTCTTATGCGTCAATCAGTTTTTACAGGCTGCAGAACTCAGGCAGGAAAGAATCCTTAGACAGCAAAAATTTGCTAAAATGCAGAAAACTTACATTAAATTCCATTCTATCATGAATCAGAAGAAGGGATGGTACAAAGACTGTCAAAGGCCCATATTTGGTCAGCAACGTTGAGCAACCAGAAGCTGTAAAAAGAGTGGCAACATGAAGTAGTTACTTAGCATATGGTTTAACTCCAGCAGTAATTATTCCTCTTGTTAACAGCACAATTCAATATACACATTTTCGACCTGATGGAAGCAACCAGTACTTGTTTACAAGGAACCAGAGGGAGTTTGGTATTGTTCTCATAGCCCACCTTGGTTGCTATTAGTTTTAAGCGCTTGCCCACAAGATTTCTGAAGGATTGCTGATGACTTTGGTCCACTTCGAAACACTGCTGAAACTCGCAGAATATCCATAATAATTCTGTTTCCACATCCTTACTACCTTATTCTTGGCCCAAGTGTCCTTTGTCTTCCCCTTCAAACAACTCATTTTTGGGTGTCATCAGGATTTATTAAGACTAAATACTTCTTGAGAAGCTGCTATGAACCCACAGTTGTTAGTCTTCATTCACCCATCAATGGCCCATCAACAAAGCCCACATCAACAAAGGTCATTAGGTATGAAGTCCCACTGCATGGGAGTTAGGAGCCCAGAGATCTTCATGTAGTTGCCCATAGCACAAATCATTATGGAAAACATACGCATAAAATGAGCGTTGGCAACTCTGATATGTAGCAGGGAGGGGTATACACAAAAGCTAAGCTGAGCTTTGAGCCCTATCTCTATGTCAAGTTAGTGGAGATAGAGAAGACTGTGCAGAGGATGAGTTGGAGAAGGTATCTAACATAATGTGCTTTGACATTAGCTAAAGGGTTCTCATTCTTTTCTTGGATTACAGTGAGGCAAAAATTAACCTTCGCAGATATCACTCCCCACACTTGCAGTACACAGGTTCTAAAACAGTCTTCTATGCTTTGCAAAGCAATTTATCACTCAGAAAGTATCATGGTGCACAGAATAAAGCCTTTTCATCTCCACAACAGCCACTCACACATGTGTCCTGGTAAGGAGGCTTTTTAAGGGCTTAGTAGATGTTCTACTAAGCAGAAGACCTGTGGCACACCAGCCTCAAGCATCACCACTAGAAAACTCAGCAACAGCTGAAAGATTGTTGAGCCTTCAACATAGATACTGCAGGTGGAGGCACACTGGTAGTTTGATACAAACAGGTTTGAATCACACCTCCAAGGCATGTTTTCCTTCTTCTGCAGATATGGTACATGCTTCACCAGGACTGTCAAATATCTAATACTCATCCACAGTGCTCTCTGCAACAGTCTCCTCAATTCATAAGCCAGATTCAGAGATGTGATGTGTTTAATTTTGCAGCCCATGGTCATACTCTGAAAAATAGATCTATTATGCTGAAAGGCTTTTAGCCCTTTCTGACACACTCTTGTCCCCACGTTCGCTCCATTCCCCAAACAAATTCAAATGACATTTACCAAACATTTTCCTGGCGACGTTTAATTTCCTAGCAAACCTTCCTCGTGAATTATGCTGATTTATCTCACTCAAGAGATCTTTATAGCAACTTCTCCCATCTCCAATCTCCCCTTCTTTACACACACAGCTAAGAGACAAGAATGAAACATAACAAACCATTATAAAACAGTTCGCAACACATTCAACAAATGTGAGTACAACAACATGTCAGGATCTATACCTGAAAGACAAATCCCAGCTAAGAGCTTAGTAACTTCTACCTAAACTAAGTGACAGGAAAAATGATGCACACTTCTGGAGTGCCAGCAAATTTGGACCTACCCAAAGAGAGTGAAGATGCTTTGTCAACATAAGGAGATTGTGTGCTCTAGAGTTCAGACAGCCACAATATATTCATTGACATCTTTCTAACCAGATATTCAGTCAGTACCAGTCATTACAGCATCTGAAAATTTGATGCAATGCATAAAAACCACAGGCTAAGTGAAAATCTAGCAAACAGCTCCTATGTGACCCCTCAGCTTCAGTGAGAAGTGCCAGCTCATGCACATCAGTTAGCTACGGTTCATCTTAGACTTAATGAGAGCCCCAGACAGACTAACGACTTTCCCAGAAAAGCTTATCTACATGTGAAAATCTCTGTCCTGATTCACACGGATTTATAGTCATTACTCAGAGACTACTTAAGATCACTGGCCGATAACCATGTTTTTTCCCGTTTGGGTTTTGTCCAAGTATCGGCTCTGCTCTTTCTGTTTCAGGGATGCAAAGACATGTGACACAGGGGAGGAATTTGACATTACTCCAGCCTCAGAGGGCTGAGTGCCAACTGCTGGGGAACAGATATACTAAGGCAGGGAGTGTGCTGAACACCGCGTCCTGCACTTTGCTAGCATATCTTCAGAAAGGGAAGCCACTGTGTTTCAGTTTTGGCCTGGAGCACACAATGAGCAGGTGGATACTAACAGTTTTAGCAGTGCTGGAGAAGGAAGGGTCAAGGAGATGTGACTGCTCTTTCCCTCTTCAGTCTCTCAGAGAAGCTCCACCTTTTCTTGGTAACACACAAAGTCCTCACTGAAGCTTTCTTTGGTGTTAGGAGACCATTATGCAAAAATGATCCTAGATCTGGCAATATTACCCCTCTAAGGGGTAGCAACTTCTAGGTTTTTGGCTCCAGAGGACCAAATGAGGTCTGTTTTTTCTTCCCTCAACTTCCCTCTTCCCTGTCAATCTGCAACTCTAACTGATTTCTTACTGACGGACCTGAGTGGGAGTAGAGCCAAAGACTTAGCCCTTAGAATCAACTGTGGGCAAATGCGAGCAAATAAGTCACACATCTCCCTTTTAATGACTGATTATTAACTGATAATAGTCTACTACTACCACCAATTTGGGGAATTACATCTCCAGTTCACGTCACAGACGACTCTGCATCTTGTGACCCACATACCAAAATTTACAATGACTCATGTAAAACTCTTTACTTTCAATGGGCTTGTTACAAACAGGCTCTTCTCAAAAGGTGACTCTGGCCCGTTCTCCTCAGTTAGCTTTCAGTTTCTTCAAAATTCAGCTCATCCAAACTTAGTTTCCATTCTAGCTGCAGAATAAGCTTCTTTAATAGCAATCTTTAAACTGGCTTACGTAGGATTCCCCTGGGAATTAATTTCACATGTGGAGGTCACATCACAGAAATACTGCCGGCAATCGTTGGGAAATGCAGAACACTCGGACGAAGGAGTTCTCCTGCTCATCCCAGGCTTACAAACACAAGATACCTAAGGGAAGGCAACACAGCGATTATAAAGCTGCATTCATCATCTTTTACCTAATAAGTTACCCTACAAAAGAGCTGTCTGGTTTCCCTTTGCAAAATCTAAGGCAAGGAGAGCAGATTTGACCAACACAACGTTGAGGTCATTTGAAGAACTTCTCTCCTGGCCATTTTTCAGACCCTTACAGGTTGCTGATGTGCTGTTATTGCCCTTACCTCTCCTGGACGTCTGTAAACACAAATTGTGGAGTTTTCTGGGCAGCCTCCATTGCTGTCAACACAAGGGTTTATGGGCTGGCAAAACTTCCCATCTCCTTGAAATCCTTCTTTGCAGGTACATTGATACTTTCGTGGTCCAAGAACCTTACACGTAGCAAAGGGTGAGCATGGAGAAGCAGCACAAGGATCCTGAGCTGCAATCAAAGAGATGAGAGTAACCAAATTTCTGTTTTCAAAACAGCACTTACTACAGCACAGCAGAACGCAAAAGGCCTGGAAAGAAGTGAGCATAAGGAATTTATACTATTAAACTTCTAAAATTTCCCAGGAAAATAAAATATTTTCAGACAGCAGACGTTTTGGGTTTTTTGATCTGAGGAATTTGGATGACACATTCACAGAATCACAGAATAGTCAGGGTTGGAACGGCCCTCTGGAGATCATCCAAGTCCAACCCCCTGCCACAGCAGGGACACCTACAGCAGTTGCACAGGACGGCGTCCAGGCGGGTTTTGAATGTCTCCAGTGTGGGGGACTCCACCACCTCTCTGGGCAGCTGTGCCAGTGCTCTGCCACCCTCAAAGGAGAGAAGTTCCTCCTCATGTTAAGATGGAACTTCCTGTGCTCCAGTTTGTGCCCGTTACCTCTTGTCCTATCACTGGGCCCAACTGAAAAAAGGCTATTCTCATCTCCCTGGCACCCTCCCCTTAAGTATTTATAATTCTTCATGTTACTTCAGTAACAGACGTGCAAGTGACAGAGGATGCTTGGATTTACTTCTGAATTTCCATCCTATCTGAGGATATATGAAACTGCAGTTTAGTCTGCAAAAATTGCAAAAAGCCAGTGAAAATAGAACTATCCACAGCTAGCTAATCACATGCATCTTATTTTACTGACTTTCTTTTAACAAACCCAATTCACAAAATTAAATTTGAAATCAGTGACAAAATCCTCCAATTACACGTCTTATTATTTAAACTGGTACAGACTCACCAATATCCCAGTTATTCAGTACATACTTAAAAATGAGTGCTGGATGGAACCTGCAAGTCTAATTCATTTCTTGCTTTCAGGACCAAGTGAGAGGGGAACCAAAAACTTACCTCTTAATCTTAAAGGGGTTCCTAAAAAACAGGTTCTTAAGCCTCTGCAGTGAAGTAAGCATTGTATTCACAGTGATCAAATTCATCTGGAGATACTAGTGCAATAAGATTTCCAAACAGGGAATCATTTAGGGTCACAGAGAAGTTTCTCACCTTGGCAAGTGCTCCCACTTTTTCTGTAGCCCAGCTTGCAGTCACACATCGCTGTCCCATCCCTTATCACACATTTGCTGTTGGCCTCACATGTCACGCCTTTGCAAAGGGGAAGCTCTGGAATCACACAGCAAAGAGAGGTTCCCTTTGAGCATGCAGGGCACCGCTGGAAGATACAGCTTACTTTACAAAATGTCTGGAAATGAAGGCAAATGTGGTTTCCAGAGGCCCCAAGCTGGCATAAAAGCTAGGATGTACAAGCAGCATGGACAGCGCTAAATCACTGGCAGCCTAGGTAGTCAGCTCCCGTAAGGCTTAGAGAGAAGGAGGAGTCTATCTGGTTTCCAGAGAAGGAACAGAGGCACAAGGAGATGGCACATCTCAGCCACTGTCACGGAGTGGGGAGCAGACCCCAGCTTTTCCCTCTGTCTAGATCTCCAGTGCTCAGATCACCTTCCCTCTACATTCCCAAGCTACTTGTTGCCCCCCAGCTCCTTTTGGGACACATGCATCCAAGCCCATATAATAGTTTATCTCTAACAGCCCCTCTGCAGCTACCAATGTATTTACCTTGGTCACACCTGGGGCCAGTGTAGCCTCCATAGCACGTGCAGCTTCCATTCCCAGTGACGCCACTGTTGCATTCCCCGTGAACACAGTCACACACTGCAAGGAAAGTCCAGACAAACCTGACCTTCAGCTACAAGGCAGGACATAGGGCTCCAGACGTACACTGGCCAACTGCCCTGGGACTTGGCACCCTGATTTCCCACCAATAATCCACAGCAAATGTAGCTCCTTTAAAAAATAAGGCAATGCCAGGTCAGAGCTTAAAGAGGGCAAACTGCCTGTCCTGGGCTCAAGATGACAAAGTGAGCCCTGTAAAAGCAGCCCTGAATGCAAGATCTCGACCAGCTTTTCAGGCACACATTTTAACTTCCCACTCCTCTAAGTCTGCTGCAGCCAATGTGGAAGGAGGCAGTATTACAAGAGCCTACCACATTTGTGATCCCAGCATTGGTGTCATTGTGTGAGCACAACCACCAAGATCACACCTATCTCACCTGTGTAGATACAAGGGAACCAGGAGCTGGACAAAAAGGGCTCCTTTAACAGCCAGGGCACACTGGTCATAAATTGCTTCCAAAAATGCCATATATGAGAAGTAGAACTGTGTGTATTAATTTTGTAGGGAGGGCAACAAGGAAGAAGCTGGGAGACAAGTCGGGCAGTTACAGGAGTTTGGAAAACAGTTGGGAAGTGAGTGTGGGTCACTTCAGGGATGTAGGTAACAGCCTGGCTAAAAAGAGAGAGGAAACTGGGATAGCCCTGGTAAAGGACATTTACAATAGGAAAAATGGACTGATTTGAGTGAAAGACTGAGAATCATTTGTCTAATGGGATAGTGGAGAAGGGCACAAAGACAAAATGCCAAGACACCTGCTATTAAACACTGCCAGCTGGCACCCCTTCCTCCTCTCCAGCACCCTTCTTCACCCAATCTTCTCCCTCCTCTTTCCTTGCTCTCAGCTATTTTTGTGGAGGTTTCACCTGAATTACTCATCCTTACCTGACTGACAGTCTGGGCCAAAACGATTTTCATCTCGACAATCCTGGCAGGCAAAACCACTGTATTGCTCCTAGAAGAGCCCCCAAATGTCCCAGATGTTATTTTTCTGTATGATTGCATTGTTTCACACATTGTTATAGTTCAAAGTCTCTCCCCATTTCTGATTTTCTGTGACAGCTGAAGCAATAGAGTGAAGAAAACTGATCTGTTCAGTGGCCTAGTAGTATCAACCAGCCCCCATGGCCCCATCACAGAGAAGATGACAGTGTAAGCAAACGCACTGAGGGCATGCAAAACCCCAGCAAGACTCTGTTGGGCATTGAGGAAACTGATCACAAACAGACAGGAATGTACCAGCTGACTTCTGATATCTCTCTGAAACAGGAATTTGGAATTCACTAATGCCAATAGGGCTTTTGACATTGATTTACAGGGCTTGGGGAACTTTAACATATATTTGAATTGATACAAGGTGTCTTTGAGTCAAGTCCAAAAGCAGCTTTCTCAAAGAAGGGCCCAAGAGGTAGGATTTTAGCTTATCCCTTCACAATGCTATTAATTAAAGATGCTATAAAAACATACTGTTCACAAGAGAAAGTTTCAAGTCCGACACTGACCCATTAAGCTAAAAATTTTAGAAACATTGCTCTATACAATTCAAATGCACAGGAATTGTTTATGCTCTTGTTGTATTAAGTCTGGAGCTGTAAAGAAAAAAATAAACATCTGCCCTAAATTCTCTTTTTGGTCTCTCTTGCTTTTTCTGAGAGAATGTCCTGGTTTGATTTGACAGAGAGGGAGGATCTGCCTGCCAAGGTGCAGAACCAATTCATTTGGGAAGGATATGGTCCAAGTCTGGAAAAAGTGCAGCTCATTAAGAGCCAAGTATCTCAGGGCCTCTTGCAGCCACAGACACACACTGATTATTTCAATTGATCAGAGGGTTAAATCCATGCAATTCTTTCTTCATTTCTCCCTAGAGACCCTTCACAACTCCATACCCTCACCAACAATGTCTTAGTGCTATTACCAAACACACCAAACGTCCAGGAAACACACAGAGACTGATGCTGGGATGAAAGAAGCTGCTAATGACCTTCCAGGCAGAAGGTCAGTCTTCATCCAAGGCATCTGCACAGACACTGTACAACTCCCACTGACAAAAGCACACGACCCTTAGAATAAATCATGCACTGACCTTGCAGATGCAGGTCCCGTTTTGCTGCATGCCATCCAAGCACGTCCCATGGCCATTGCAGGGGTTTTGAGAGCCACCCGGACACTCTAGCAGGCAAGAGACAGGCCAGACAAGATCAGATTGAACAAGTAGCACTGCCTTCCCCTTTCCATGTCCTCTTCCCCCAGGCATTCCAGTTGTGCAAAAGCAATGGCCTCTTCTTTGCTTATTCAAACCACTTCTATGTGAGAACAGGCTCAAGCTCTCTAATGACTTCCTATTTTCTGCAGGACTGGAGCATGTCATTCCATATTCCAGCAATCAGTCAATCATATGAGAAGTGTTTAGCTTAGTAGGTCTTGCGTTTGGAATTTTGAGACAAGATAAAACAAATTCTCATTACTTGGCATAAACCTGAGTGGGAGCTTTGGGACAGTTATTTTCACCTTGGGTTGGAATTGCTAAGTATTTTCTGTGGTTGAATGGCTGACTAACTCCAGACTCCACAGGAGCACACGTGGCACACGCACTGCAGACTACAGGGACATCAGAAAGAAATATCTTCCTCTTCCTTTGGAAACTTTCTTAAAGAGGAACAAAAACATCCCTTTCCAAAAGCTTATTTTTAAAGAAAAGACAAAAGGAAGTTCCACCAAAGAAGGTTATGTTATGTGTTAAATGTAAGAGGATTCGACTAATCTGAAGCAGAGATTCCTTCCCCATTATATTCTGAACCCCCCAGACAGATAACAGAGGCCTTGTGAGTGTTTGAGGAATAATGAAAATTAATCACCTCAATGCATATTTAATGCCACCTATTAAAACTGGTTTGACTTATTCAACAGCTAGAGTGTCATAAAAAGATGAAAAACTTACCATAGCACTCTGTACCCCAGAATCCTGGACAGCACTTTTTCTCCTCAATTTCCTTCTTACATATGTGATAGCACCCTGGCTGGGAAAGGGTATTTTCTCCTAACTTGACAGTGTATCTTAAAAAGAACAATCCAAGATTCATGATTACAACACAAACATACCACACGCATGCTGGAGGGTTTCTAAGCAATCGCACTGCAGTGCACTGAACTCTGAATGGAAGGAAGGGCACTCATTTCCATCACCATACATGCACACAAGAGTTTGCATTGGGGTTATGTCTTCTCTAAGGATGCCCATTGATTTGAGCCTCAAAGAATGGTTACAAGAAATCTGTCAGGGACTGGATTCCTGGTCAGACAGGACCTTGGGTAGTCTGAGAGCATCAGGACAGAAACGTTGGATGCTGGAGGGTTAGACAGCATAGAAACAAAGTTGGGATCTCCAAGGGGACTCAACATTTGACCTCACACCTAAAACAACCTTGAAAGAACAAAGTCTTCTTGCAGGACTTACCCATTTCTGTCTTGCACTAAAGATTCCAGATTGGGATGCTGGAAATTTGGATTTAACAGCTGTGTTATTCACAGATTCTCTATGCAACCTTGGACAAATCCCTTAAATCCTCAAAAGAAGCATCTTCTTTTCAACCCTTCATCCATCACCTCCACACACAGGGTAAGCCCTCGATGGCAGTGTTTCTTGTTCTGCACGTATGCAGTACAGATCTATTCATGGATCTGTCCAATAACCACCATAAGAGCAGATAACACCAGAAAAGCTGCATACACTCACATTATTCTTACACTTCATTTTATTTTTGGCGCAACATCCTTCCCAAAAGGAACTTGGAAATTGTCTCAATAGTACTGCCGCTTTGGCTTCAATCTGGCTTCTACGTGTGTCTGTGCAAAAACTGCTATAAACTGCAAAACTGGTACAGCTATTTTTAAAGTATTTCAACAGAATAGTGAATCACAGAAAACAGTAGACAATGGAGCTATATATTAACTATTAACATTCACTACTGAATAGATACACAAACAATAATCTATAGTGTTTCATTTTTTAAAAACTTCCTGGTAAACTCAGTTTTCCTTCACCCTTTTCGTATTAGAGCCAAGCTCAACAGAATAAAAGCAAGGAACACATGAATAAGAAATTGTCATAAAGCAAAGTAGGAAGGTAAAAAGTTCAGAGGATTACTGCTGCAAGCTGGGAGAATACACAAGGGGAATTATCATTATGTTATTTTTTTAATAATCCACTATGGGATTCTGTGTCTGAAACAGGTTTCTACGCTAGACAGACCTCTGTTAAGTTGCTACAGCAGGGTTAGCAAACTCAGGCTGTTTAGGGCAAGTTAGAGGTAATTATAATGTAATTTGTTCTGTGTATATAGAACATTATGCCCAGCAAAAAGTTCATTGGATTTGCAAGGAGACAAAAGCAACAATAATAGGGGCCATAAATCCATTTTTATGCATTGAAAAACCAAACTCCTTGGATTTTTAGAGCTCAGAAAACACACATGTGCTCTCCTGAAGGCATAGACACTACTACTGGCATAGCAGGGCTGCACCAAAACCTTAACATGGTTAGCAAATAGGCCTTACCTGCAGTCCCTCACTCCTAATCCGTGGGTCGTCTTTAACCAGCCTCTTGGACATAACGTTTTGGGCGCTACAGCACAAGCAGTACACGCTGTATTCAAGGTAAACATTGTCTTGATATTGCATCGCATGGATTTTAACTTAAAAAGGAAAAACAGAATGGAAATAAGCCCAAAATTAAATTGTTTCCCTAGCCACTCATCTTGCCAACTTTTTAATATCTTTATCAACATTGCACCATTCTTTAGATACCACTGGGGAGGGCAGTGACCAGTGCAGCTGCTGGGAGGTATACCACACACTCATATGGGCCAAACCATCACGCCATGCTGCCGCATGCTGCTCTGCTTGGATCTCAGCTAGAAGGCAATAGGGCAGATCACAGCTATCTTATCTTTCCCCTACGCCTCACAGCAAAAATTCTAACAATTTCTAAAATAATCATAACTGTGCACTGTTAATTTAAACTGATCTTTTGCAAACATGTGGTAGTGGTATGTGAGGACAAGCCCTAAATTAATAACCCTTGCCAGAAGACACTGAATTAAAATGCAACACAGTGTTTCTGTTTTCCATATCATTGATACAATCCAGTTCACTGCTGGGTTCATTGCTGTTTCACGGGTCTGAAGAATCGAATGCATTAGTTCAGTCTATTTCCCAGAGCCCAGGAGCTGCTCACACAAATATTTCTCACAGCAATTGTCTTTGAGAAGGTGTGAGGGGCAAGAGGGTGGGTTAAATGAAAGGTGCTCTGTATCTCTCTGATCACCTGGATGGCCCCTGCTGCTTTGACCCTAGGTGAGAAGGACCCCATAAACACTGGCAAGGAGATCAGGCTTCAGGATTGGATAATTCACGTGGCCGGTGATAAATTCCGCACGAGTCCTTCCACCCAACCAGAATAACTTTAGGGGTTCAGGCTTCCTCACAGGGCTTTTCTGTAGCCCTGTACCCACCAACTCTGTTCTCCAAATGAAACACAGCCAGAGCAGCTGAAAAATGTACAGCCTCAGAGCAAATAATCATCATCATATGCCAGCTTGTCATTAAAGCTCATGATTTTACCTCGAAAGGTTTTCCTTGTATTCCTAAATTTCCTGCACAGAAATATAATTGCTCATTTTAAAGAGAGAAAATGTTTGCCACTGATGATGGCAGAGAAAAGCTGGGAGGCACAAGCTGTGTTTGCCCCAAAAGGTCACTGACTGGAAAAAAACCCCTACAGCTCACCTTAACTGTGCCTCTACAGCCACTGTATTTTCTAAAAATAAAATCATTAGATCAAATTTTGGGAGGAGGCCTTTATCTGTGATTTTTTAAGCCAATCCTGAACAATGCTGTTAATGCAGCAGCTCTCCTGTGCCCAGAACTCCGTGTGTTTGATTCCCATCAGCAATCTCAGCTTTGCTTCCTTTGAACTTAAGCCCAAATGCATACATTTGCCTCAAGGCAAAGGAGGAAGCCCATGGCTTCCCATGAGTTATCAACAGCTCAGGAAGGCCCTCCCAAATGATAGCCAGCAGACCCTGTCAGGAAAACCTCCTGAGAGATAACCCTCAAGTTCCAGGTCTGCAGGGACATCTCCCTGGAATGGTTTCCTGACTCACACCCACGTTCCCTCTGCCTGGAGTTATTGAGCTTTTTCTCATCTTCATGGATCCATCTTCTGTGGCCACCTGTGCAAGAATGCTGCCCAACGACGAAAGTGACTCCTTTGTCTGTGGTGGCCCCTCACATAGATATTTGTTTCTAGTTGTGCATCTGGGGCTTTCCTTACCATACAGTAACCTCCACTTCCTTTGGCAGCAGAATCCCCAAGGAACCTGTTAAGGACTCCCTTCTGTGCATTATAAACAGCTCAAAACCAATCTGAGATCCACCAAATCCACCTATCCGTGTCCTGTGAGCACCAGCTTTACTAATTTTATCCAGCAGGACACAGATCACCTTTGCTGGTCCTTACGTTTCCACCCCACTGGCACACAGTACTATGAGAGGAGATTTCCCCTTTTTCATGGAGCAAAACAGAGAAGACAGCCATTATGGATGGATAAGTGAGGTGCTACCACCGGAGTACTCTGTCTCAAAAGACAAGCAGTGTCATTGATAGGGTAGGGAAGAAGCCCATCCAATCAGCTGATTCAAGTACAAATTAGGACTCCAGATTAAAGATAGACTTTTGAAAGGAGCCAATTGAAGCCAGCTACTTGATTCTGACAGAACAGTACATCTCCTGCCTTTCTAGTCCCATCAAATCCCAGCTTTAACCTTCACTGAGACAATGCCTCAGAAAAGAGGAATGGGAAGACACCCAAGGAAGAAACACAGAGGTGCACACATTCCCATGAGTTATGACGTTAATGTTGAGAATTATAATAATGTTGAGAATTACCCCGCAAACCTTTATCAGGTGTCTCAGCCACCCTATCTGCATGAAAAAGACCACACAAACAGTAGAGCAAAAAACACTAAATTAAAATTCTCCAATCTTCTATTTCATCTTTACTTTCAGGCATCCGGAGTTGGCTGTCAGACACAGTTAGGCCATTAAATGTGTTCTCTGTCATGGTGGTAGAGGAAGACACCATTATTCACACATCATTCCATTTTCCTTCTCTTTCCCTCATCAGTGTGGCTCCATTTCTAACTGGAAATGGATGCTGGGAGAGGAAAAGGGCCGTCACTCCTCCCTGTTGGCATCTTTAATTAATTGCAGGCTTCTAAGACAAGACAGTTATTGTGGAATCCCCCCCTACCCTACCTTCCCGGGACACTTCATGAGCTTTAGGCAGCTTTCCAGTAAGATCTTCCCCTTTTTATAAGGAAATACGCTTGTGTCAGCAGCAACAGGCGGGAGGAAAGAGGAAGAAAACAGCTGCGTGGAAAATAATTAAAAAAAAAAAATTCCCTTCTTATTTGAGTGACAGAACTGATGAAGCAGTCATTTTCTGGAGTGTTTTGCTTCTTAGGAAAGCAGAAGAGGGAATCAAGGCACATAAATGCAACAGTTTGGACATCTGAATTTTGGAGAGGATGAAAGATAGACAAGAGTTTGAGTCAGATGTGGCTCCTGGAAAACAATGGTGCACTGCTCCCTTGGGCTTATCTGTGACTGCTGCTCCTAAGTTTGAAGATGGTGGAGATGAAGCAGCGAGAGGCAATGTCTGTCCCTGCGATGCAGCGATGCTGTCTGGTGGGCCAACAGTCAGTGAGGTGCATGATGGTTATTCCAGGGAAAGGGGGTGAAAAGAGCCACTATTCTTACCAGATGATGTTGGAGCCTGGACTGTACCACACTTTGGTTACAAAGCAACAGAAAAGGAAGACTGGTGCTCTCAAACAGCTCCAAAATTAAATGAGGCTTTTAAAGCAGAAGACACCTAGCTATAGCGAAAGGAAATTTGAGCCAGCGTGCCTCGGTCCACACTGAGCTCTGTCTTGCCAGGGCTGGACTGTGCTCTCTCCCTGCACTCAAACACATGCACGTGCATGAGCAGCCACTGCCCTCTGTGCTTAGCTGAGACATATCTGTGCTTCTGGATGCTGCAGTGTTTCCTTCCCTCCTCTCACTCGGGACACAGATGTCCCTTACTTCTCAAGTGCTCATATTTCTCTTATTCCACCTCAAGAGAATAAGCTGCGAAGTTTTTTTTAAGGGCTGGTTTCATTCCCCTCATTCTTGCCCTTTATCTTTTCTTCCCAAACTGTAACACAAATCCTTCTGCACAGCAAAACCTTAAGGAAGAAAGAAAAACACATTTGGACGTCAGTGTTCAGCTCCAACAATCCTGGGAGCCAGTTCTGGAAACAGTCATTATCTAATGAATCACCAGGTTTCCAGTGCGTTTGCCCTTTACAAAACAGAGCTGTAGACACATGCTTGAGTCATTATAGTCATGCACCTCCCCAAGAAGTTCTCAATAACACTTTAGTTGAACAGACCAGTGGCTCCTGGACACATAAACCCTTCTCATTTGTCCAAGAAAGACACTTTCCTGCACGAGAATGAACAACCAAGCTTAGAGATGATATAACACAAGATCTATTGTTGCCCTGGGTGTTTCCCACCATCTCAGCTGCAGAGCACTGGAGGCACTGGGATGCAGAGGGCACTCCTCTCATTTCCCACCTGCCTCCATTCCTCCTCCAGCACAGCCTGGGACTGGCCTTCTCCCAGCACAAAAGCTTTCACGGCTCTCTCATCTTCTGCATCTTCCCCAGCCCATACCAAGAGGTATCCAAAAACCAAATCAGGCTAACAGATTTGCTGTCATGTTTGAGCCATCAAATCAGAGTCCTGAGGTAACATCGCTGAAAAAAACCTAGCACAAAATCTCTTTTTTCTCTTGATGGCCCCTGCAAGGCTCCTGCAAGCCAACAGAGGCCTCTTGTGGAATCACAGCGCTTCTATTGCAATCAAATCCAATGGCCATCCTAAACTATTGGAGAAGACTTCCTTAGACCTCTGTTTTTCCTTACTTTCCTTTATATCCTTTCAAATGTTTCTTCTCTTTTGCCAAAAAGCAGGAACCTTTTAGGGAAAAAAAAACTCTGAGAGAGTGTTATTTTTTCTGGATTAAACAAACTGCTCCAGAGGTGATTCAAAACATTTCACTTCCCTATGAGTGGGTACTCATTTCGTGATATTTTAACTGTGTCACACCAAGACAGACACCTCACTGATTACAGAAATCAACAGTGTCTCAAAGTCAAGAGACCGAAATTTCCACTTACACCAGCTGAAGATGCAAGCCCATGCCTCTGAATGCACTGCTATACTGGAACCAATCTGCCTGGAACCCATGCCTCCAGACAAACAAGAAACACCAGTAGAGATTCTTCTTCAAAGCATGCTTGTGCACAAATCACCTTCACTAACCTACAGGCCCAAAGGTTCATGCAGTTCTTAGTTGTATGCATTTATGGCCCTTTTATGAAAGGGTCTATACAAAAGCTTCCACCCAAAGTTCTGACACTGAAGCACCTTTTCAGTGCTCTGGCTTTTTCTAAATCAAGCTTCCATGCACCTTCCTTAGCACAGGTCTGTCCACTCCCCACAAGGCCCTTCTTTGTCATTTAAGACAAGACAACCCTTCCATAGCTTGGATCCCCAGGGAATAAGATTTCCAAATGCCCCATACAGCTTCTGACTTTGTAGGCCAGTTCATTAATCCAACAGCAGGACGCAAGAAGGGTGATGGCAGAAGACAAAATAGCATGAACTGGTGTGAATTCTAGCCTACAGAAAATGGGATGCCTCACCATGGAGCCCAGAGAACAGATCTACAAAGGCATCATACATCCTTCTAGATGCTGCCGCTAAACACAAGGATGGAGAAAAAAGAAATCAAAAGAAAATCAACAAAATTGATACAAAAAGGAAAGTATTCCACACTCCTCACTGCGGAGCTGAAGGTATTTACTCTGTTGCAAAGCAACAATTTGACGAGATTTTAAATATATTTTTTATAAAATTCTCCTGGGAAACTTATGGACCTGTCCTGCCAGATACTAAGCTCCCATCACACATAGTGGAAGACAAAGATGCTGACTATATCCCTTTCATATTGCTACTTTTGCTGTGCTGAACGTAAATACAAATTTAATCTGATCCAAAACTCAAGCAGCTCCTTTCTACCTTATTTTTAGTTCCTCAGTTCAGACTACACACATATCCACACATAAGCAGAGAAGATATCTTAAAGTCCTAAAGTTTAATTATGGATGTTATATCTACACCTAACTAAATGTAAATGAAAACAGGAGTTTTAGGGAGGGCTATTTCATAACACACAACTGTCCAAATATGAAGAACTGTTCAATGAACATTTAAACAAAGACTCTCAGACTTACCTTCTGAGTCTGGCAGTCAGCTGTGGGAGTGAAGCATGCCGCTAAGAAGAAAAACAGCAACCCAGGAGGATGCATTTTCATGCTTTTACAGCCAGGACCCTTTCCACAAAAGGGGTGGTGATAGAGGCTGCAATTTCTGTAAGATAAGACCGCCTACTAAGAATCAGATCCAAGACAAACCAGAGGTTAAAAGTAAACAGGGAGAGAGCATTTTCGCACTGTGCTCTTTGGCTGCAAAGCCTTCAGAAGTGGATCCGCTACTTCTAGCACTACATCTGAATCAATACCACCTTTTTCTTTCTTTCTATTCTTTTTTTAAAAGCACAAACAGAACTCCTTAGTAAAAGGTTTACTCAAAACAGGAACATCTACGGATTTCCTCTTACATATCAGTTTAAAACAGAAGGAAGGAAATCCTTAGTTTTCAACTAATTGGAATGAGAAGAGGTTAACTGTATGCTTAACTGAAGGCAAATCCAATGGGCAAACTTAAATACCATGAATTCATAAAGGGTAAGTTAATTTCCTTTTACCACTGATGTTAATATGTCCACAACACCTCAAACAGAAGGTAGACCGTTGCCTATCCCAAAGTATGCATGAAGCAAGCAATGTGAGTGACACGCTGCACTTCAGAGCAATAATGTAAGCACAACCCATCAATCAATCATGCGCTTTGGGTAGGCTTTGATATTTATTTAAAGTATTTGAGTTTCGCAGCAAGAAAAGCATCACATTTTGCAGGTGCTATGGAAGCAGTGGCAAAATCCATAATTTTCCAAACACTCTGCTGACAGCTTGGTGAATCCAAGGAGCATTTCAAAAGCACTCAGAACAGGAAAGTCGTAAAATGGGATTAAAAAAAAATACATGCCAGCCTGAGGTATGGTGTGCAATTGAATTTCTCCTTTTGAAAATGACAAACAACCAAGATGGATCATCAACAGATTTTACATGGACTTTGTCTCCCTGCGCTGCCAAGAGAACCCACTGTAGCAAGCAGCCTAAGGACTGCTTCCGTTAGTAACAAACCCTACTCAGCAAGGAGGGATCTTTTCATTCTTGAGCCATTAATACTACATGAAGGCGCCTAAATGAAACCAGGATAGGAAGTTACTCTTGTGTTTACATAAATAATTGAGAGCATTAATATTTTTTTGCCCCCCACAAAGATACACATGCTAATATATAAAGTATATAAGAACTACTGTACTTACTGGTGCTGTTAATCGTGCTTTACCTCTTCCTCCATCCTACAGAGACAGACAGCATGATGAACAGCAAGCACTATTATATATCCTGCACTAACAGGAAGCAGATAAGGCACACAACCATCCACTGCGACCCATGTGAGAAGAACCAGCCCACAACTCAATCTGACGACTCAGCCCGCTTGCCCCATTACAGGACAACTGCAGCCCTGGGACCATCAGTGCCCAACAGATGGCCGCTCTGTCAAGGTCAGAGCGTTCACACAGCTCTGGAAACCATTTGGTACCCTGCAGATCTGTGAAATGAGGCAGAGGCAACATAGCTCAGAGCAGTTATGGTGGGATGGCAAAGTTGCAAATGAACAGTGGGGACATTTTTGTGGAGGGGGACATTAGTAGGGAAGCTGTACAATGCTTTCTTTACCTACAGTCATGGTACTAGACTGGCCATGTAAACAGAAAAATGAGACTGCTTCTCTGTTCCATGCTACCTGTTAGGCATCCACAGCTAAAACAGGCAGCCTAGAAGGATGTTGAGTGCTTGTTGATAGGTTTTCCAAGAGCTGGCTATGTGACATAGGGTTTACGTTGCCAGTACTGGGCATCCACAGAAAGCTGATAAGCTTTAAAGGTGAAAATAGCTTACCGTGAAGCACTTGAAGAGGCATGGGCATCTTTCAATGAATCTTCAGACTGTTTTCTAAATAACACTGAAAAGGGAAAAAGGACATACAGGGGAAAAAGGGCATACAAAGATTCATTCCAAGGCTTTCCACTGCTGCTTATCATCACTGTATCTGACCCACTGCAAGGCAACTAGGAAGGGAAGGGAGAGAAAGACTTGGTGAAATTCCTGTCTGAATTAAATAAATCAGATTCACAGCAACATCAAAAGGATCACAGCCAACTTCCTTATCTGACCATACCTCATTTAAAAGCAAGTAATACAACTGCAATATACAAGCTAAAAACACAAACACTGAGCAGTGCCATTGTACAGCAGCAGAGCATAAACTGAAAAATCAAAAAGTCATCTGTCATCAGATGCTGCTTTCCTGATCAAGTGGCATGGGCAGCATGTTCCAGCCACTGCGTATGAACTGCTCTGAGAGAATGGAAACTTACTTTGCTGATCACTGCTGCTGGATCTGGAACACCAAAACTTGCATCAACTTTGGATCTCCATGATTCTGGGAATTAGAAAGAGGGTGAAGCACCAACCGCCTCCAAATTAATGGGTAGCCAAGAGCCATTCATAAAGCTCAGCGCACAGCGGAAAGATGCCAACGTGCTTGCAGTGGCAGTCCAGTTGGCAGCATCACCAAAGATGGCAACACTGGTATGGAAACAGGACAGAGTAAAACTGGGTGAAATAAACACAAATTACTGCTCCACTTACACTGCTCCTGTTCTCTTCTGATAGACGGATTCCTCCTAGGCAGATGGATGGATTTTCTCATGGACAACATCAATAAAAAGCTTATGCCTTAGAGGCAAAATGCATTGGATCAATTTTTTTATTCCCCTGTTTTGTCCAACACCCTTCACAATTGTCAATAGATAAAAAAACCAGTTCCCTCACTCATTTCTATAAGAGACAAGCTCGTATGCATAGGCATCTGCACAAAGCATTTCAATCCCCTGAAGTCCCACAAAGCAAGACCCTGAGATCTGTCAGAGAGCTCAACATCTGATTGCTTCTAAACGGTCCAGAATTTACAGAGGAAATACCCAGTAGTGCAATAAGAATGAAGCCACAGGACTTGCTATGTCAGTAGCAATTAAAGGAATATGCGAGACAGGAAAACTCGGAAAAAAAATCACCTTCAGGGGAAATTTATAGGCAAGACTTGTAAGGCTCTGATGACAGAACATGCAAATGGCCCTGTACAGGGCAGAAGGGTTTCATTCACGTCCTAATCCATGTTTGATTGAAACAGGATTGTGCAAATACAATTTTAAAATGTACAGTAGGAGTTGTCAACTGTCTGCCAGTGTGTTCACCTGTGAGGTTTAGCACATGGCCTTTTGTTTGTTTTGGAAATCATGGAGGTTGCTACTTATCAGTCAAGTGCCTTCTGCCCACACGGCAGAAGAAAGCTGGTTTAGTAGTTGAAGTCACAGACATGGGTCTCGGAAGAACCATCTTCAACTTCTGGCCCTGACACAGACAACTTCTACAGAACACTAATAATTTACCTTGTGGTCTCAGTTGCCCAAATCATCAGCAGATTGTTGGCAGCAGCAATGCTCAGGATTTTTTCCTCACTCAGTCTTTTTGCTTTATGCATTGATGAAAGGCTGGGTCCTCTAAAGTAACTTATCTAAGACCTAGCATTATTTCTGTGAACATACTAATATTCAGAGTTGAGAAATTGCTGGTGAAAACTACTGAACCTGTTCCGCAGGAAAAAGAAAAAAGTCGCTTGAGTAAAGGCAAAGGATACAGCTACAAACCCTTCCAGCCCCCCTGCCTGTGTCACACGCTGCATTTTAAAATGCTGGGTCACCAGCCCTTCTCTGCGAAGCGCGTGCAGCCCTGGCTAGCTTGAGCAATTTCCTGCTATTGAAATCTTTTGTTTAAGCAATCTTTACAGAAATTACAGAGCCAAGACAAATGATTTACCATCCAGTCTACATTGCCACACAGATTCTCTGGGAGCTGACTATTCGGTTACATCCACAGTGAGAAATGGACTCTCGTTCCACTCTTCTAGGAAAGCCAGGAAAGAACATAAAGTCTCTTCGCTCTGAATTATAAGTGTGTAAGAAGGCTGTAAGTCTGAAGAGGTACTGGGAAAGGATTAAACAGACCAAGCCAGAAGCGCTGGTGTGTAGGAAGAGGGCCAGCTGTACCATACTTACTGAACACACCCCGAGGCTCTTGGTGAAGAGGATAGGACACAATCCTACTTTTTTGGTTTTTTTCTCTTGGCAACTTGGAAGGAAATGGAATTTTAAAGTTTGCTGATAAAAGTAAAATAAACAGAAGGGTCGCACAGCGAATAAGAGTCTGTTTATCTCTGTCTCACACATGCACGCATGCAATGGTCCAATTCCAAGCTGACAGGTAAAGCTGCCTGAGCACAATGTTGTCGTGCAATTCAGGAAGAAATTATCAAGGCTGCTCACATCCTGTTAGTTCAAAACCTAGAAGGGCAGCAGTACAAATGTCAGTACATAAATGCTGTAAGTCCTGGCCTATTTATTGCTATTGACTCCCAGTTCCTTTACACATGCTCCTGCAGTGAAAGCCAGCTACATTTTCCTATCTCTTGGTTTTACTTGTGTACCTTTCCCATCTATTAAGAAGTGCTCTGGGATTGTACTGGGACAGTCAGGCACTAAATTCCCCACAGATATTCAATATGAATTAGATGCCTGAACAAACAGGTTGAGCTATTCAAACTCAGCACCTGCTCACATCAGCATGACAAAAGCAGCAGTGTGTTTTCCCGTGATGGTACTGCTTATCCTTCAGGTACTGCTATCTATAAGGGGTAGAAAGGGCCTATAATGCGCTTGACTAAAGCTATAGCCAACGGTTTGCCAAGGATTGCACTGAAGCACCTGCCTGAGAACAGCATGACAGAGGCACGAGCTGGGATCCCACTATCTAAGCATTTTCAACAACTTTAGAGATGCTGGGAGTTCTCGTCATTCCTTCTCAGAGACTTTAAGGTCTGAAGCACAAGGCCTTAGTGCCCACCTGGCTATTACTCTTTATGCAAGTATTTAGATGTTTTTTTTCCAGTGTTGGCCACAGTCTTTCTTTAGCACCTTTTTGGTCTAATGAGTGTCACAGCCCCGCTTTTTCCACATAAATTTTTAGATTTCCAAGTTACAAGTTATCCAGTAGACAGCAGGAAACAGAAGTTTGCAGTCTGTCTGCTCTGAACCACAACTTCATACTTTTCCTCGTGTTGCTGCTTCTCTGCCTAAGATTTGATATGTTTGAAGGTTAATACTGCAGAAGTAAACTTTTTGATCAGAGACATTCAAGCAAGAAGCAGCAGCATTTTGTGGTACTTCGATTTAAAAAGAAAAAGAAGAAACTCCTTATCAAAGCTGACAAGAACAGGAAGACAAGTCAAAGGGGCTGATGTAAATACATCAGTGTTCAGTACATGACAGCCAGGCAGATCACAGAATACTGTAGAAGCAGCATGGGAATGGACACAGGACAGACAGGATGCAGGTCGCACTGTCATTTCTTCTTGCAAAGAAAACACAGTTTAGCTCAGGTCAGCACCTCATTTACTTTCCTTCCTAATAAGATTCATTTACAATTTTTCAATTGTAAAACAAGGGAAGTTCTAAAACCTTTGGCCAGATCCTCAGCAGATGACACTGAATGTAAATAATTGCATGGGTCTTTCCAGCATGGCACACATCTACAACAGCTGCAAAGCCAGACTATGGAAGTCTACAATGGCTTAGGAGATACTTTTCCTGAAAAACATCTCCCCATCTGCCTACGCGTGCATCTGGTCACAACTTTACCTACTTGGTTATTGTCTTAATGTTGGACAAGGGTTGGAAGCTATAAAAGATTTGAGTATAAAGAAACAGAAATACGTACACAGGGCTTCCTAGAACTCTTGCAAAAACAGAAGAAATAAAGACTGCTTTACGTGACCACAACCACTTACAAAGCTACTTCATTTCGCAGAACTTTCTGTAGAAACTAATTGTGGAAAGCTCTGAGAAATCTTTATGAAGAGTGGTGGTGAATGGACTTAACTCCAGTTGGCAGCTGGTCACAAGTGGTGTTCCCCAGGGCTTGGTACTGGGATTGGTTCTGTTTAATATCTTTATCAATGACCTGGATGAGGGGATCGAGTGCACACTCAGTAAGTTCACAGATGACACGAAGTTGGGTGGGAGTGTTGATCTGCTTGAGGGTAGGAAGGCTCCAGAGAGGGATCTGGACAGGCTGGATTGATGGGCCAAGGCCAATGGTATGAGGTTCAACAAGGCCAAGTGCCAGGTCCTGCACTTGGGTCACAACCACCCCATGCAGTGCTACAGGCTTGGGGAAGAGTGGCTCGAAAACTGCCTGGCAGAAGACGACTTGGGGGTGTTGGTTGACAGCCCTCAGGAAAGCCAGCAGAGTGCCCAGGTGGCCAAGAAGGCTGACAGCATCCCAGCCTGTATCAGGAATAGTGTGGCCAGCAGGACTAGGGAAGTGATCCTCCCCCTGTACTCAGCACTGGTGAGGCCCCGCCTTGAGTACTGTGTTCAGTTTTGGACCCTCACTACAAGAGAGACATTGAGATTCTGGAGCATGTCCAGAGAAGGGCAACGAAGCTGGTGAGGGGTCTGGAAAACAAGTCTTATGAGGAAGTCTGAGGGAATGGGGGTTGTTTAGTCTGGGGAAAGGGAGGCTGAGGGGAGACCTTGTCACTCTCTACAGCTATCTGAAAGGAGGGTGCAGAGAGGTGGGGATGAACCTCTTCTCACCAGTAACAAGCAATAGGACAATAGGAAACAGCCTCAAGTTGCTCCAGGGAAGGTTTAGGATGGATATTAAGAAAAAGTTCTTCACAGAAAGGGTTGTAAAACATGGGACCAGGCTGCCCAGGGAAGCAGCAGAGTCACCATCCCTGGAGGTATTTAAAAGAGAGGTAGACATGGTGCTTAGGGACATGGTTTAGTGGTGGTTTTGGCAGTGTTAGGTTGATGGTTGGACTTGATGATCTCAAAGGTCCCTTCCAACCTAGACAATTTTATAATTCCATGAAAATCAGCCAATTTATAATGTTCAAGATAAAGGATTGTGCATTTTCAAGAAAAACACATTTAAATAAATCTCTAAATTTAGAAACAAAGGATTACATTAGGATTAGAAAATAAAGACAACAGACAGTTTAACATTACTCTTAAATGAACAGAAATTTGCACCCACAAAGCACTGTAACTCCAGCAGGTTTTAACACAGGCCAAAGAGCAGGGGATCAGATCTGGTGGCAGAAGAGAGGGGGATTCCTTGTTTTGGGTTTGGTTGGGTTGTTTTTGTCCGTCCGTCCCCCCCCCCCCCCCCAAGTAAAAACGCACAAGAGCTAAAGTGTCATGGAAGACACTTTACTTTGCATAGCCCATGCTTTGCCTGGCAGAGTATAAAAGATTATTTATTAAAAAAAATGCCCTGAAAATAAACAATTCTGATAGCACCATAGATGAGATACATACTGCAGTATTTCTTAATTCTTCCATTAAGCATCCAATGAATTATTGAACATTTTGTTTATCTTAAAATGTGATCAGTGTTTACCAAGATCTCAAGGTGGAATTGTACCTGTTTCCTGGATTAATAATCTGATCCAAATGGATAGATTTAATGTTTTAAACAGCTGTGGACTTAAAAGAATTTCAAGTTTAATCACAGCTGTGTTCTCACTACAATAAAATCTAAAGAGAGACCTTGACTATGTAACAAGCAGGGGATTATCCTCATTTATTCTAATACACAGTTCTATGATACACACTAGTGTACTAAAATACATTTGAACAGTTGGGCTTTACAAAGGATGCTTAGAAACAGAACTTTGGTCTATCTCAAGCACAAAGCATCCCCCCAGGACAAGCCTTGCAAATAAGACAGAAGCAGGATTCACTTATCCAGAAATAATGAGTACAACCCCTGGTATGAGCACAGAGGTATCTACTCATGTTGGCTCAAATGCTAGGCAGTTCCACAGGACTCATTACAGATGCCCTTTGCATTCACTTAAACCATATCATAAATAATCTGTTCACGTGGTAATTTCTCAAAATACTTGCAGATTAGACTATAAGAGGAACCCATAGCAACTCAAGTGTTACCTACAAGAATTACAAATAAGTGATTAACAGAGTTACTTCAGGAAGAACTAATGAAGACCTAAGCTTTTAATTAGTTTATCCCTACGATATTTATTTTAGAAGTTAGGTTTTTTCCCACCTAATGACAATTAAGCTTAAATGAACATAAGTATCCTTGAGATTTCAGGAAATAAAAGACCTATAAAGTACAGGAAAATTTAGTTTTCCCCAAGAGCCTACAGTACCTACCTTAACTGTTCAGCTTGGTCTAAGCTCAAGAGGGGCTAGATTTCCTCTGCTGAACTGTAAAACAGAGCAGCACTCCTCACCTCCTTGGTTGTTTAGGGAACTCCACTGCATCCTGCAATACAATTTGACTTTTGCTGTCTTTGTCTGTCATCCTTGCACTGACTGCAACATTCCTAATGGAGCCCAAAGAGCACAGCCAAGCTCCCCATCAGCATGGAAAAAATACTCCACAGCACCACCACATTCCCAGTGCCACTGTGCACTTGCCTTTCTTGGAGAAAACTCAGAACTTGTTTGGACCAGGCCACCAGCAATCTGCTTGAAGTTTGCCTTGTTCTGAGCTTTGACTCTTGGACCTCCAGAGGTCTCTTCCAACCTAAAATTTTCTATTTGTTTTTTAAAAGAGCGTCAGTTCTAAGGAACATCAGCTGGCACATATGTATCAAAACAGCCCTTCCCTTCTTAACCCCTGTGGACATAGAACAGCCTTTTTCAAAGTCTCAGTATTTGTCTTCATAATAGTGAGTAGGGATTTTACTTCGTGGGGGAGGCTAAAACTTGTTGAGCACAGTAATACTCAAGTTAAAGATGACAGCTTGGAAAGCAATTCCCTAATATTTGATGAAGCAAAAGTACTTGAAATAAATCCTCCTTAAATTGTGTTTAGAAGCTGCAGTTCCTCAGTTTCCATGACTCAGCCCTCTTTCTGGACCAGTACAAACTTGCTAGAGTAAGCTATTTTCTTCTTTCATCTTGCTGCATATTTCATACCTTACAATACACTCTAGGAACACATGTGCTGCTGGTATTGTATCCTGCAAACACAAGACAAACTTGAATAAAGACAAGGCCAAAAGACAACTGTCAAATTACACTTTATTTGTACTGACAAAATAGGCAAAAGAAAGACTTTGTGTTCAGAGATACAAATTCATTATTTGCTGACAAAATGCTCATATATCCTTGTTGGGTATTTCCACTTTCAAGACAATACTGAGTGGATCTTTAACAGGCAATTCTTTATCTTTGTATAAGGAAAAAGAATGGCCATGAAACTAATCTCATAGGAAAACGTCACCTACTTGTGGCTCAAATTTTACTGCTAAATTCATGATTGGCAGCAAATAATTACATTTGGCTTCAAAGGAAAACATATGTAAAACTAAGATCATTAAATAATAAGCATTAGCAGCATACCCAAAATACTTCTCATACAAAGAACATTGCACTTGAACATACACAAGCATTTACCCTTATTTACATATTAGAATTTGTATAGAACAGAAGACTGATATATACAGAAAAATAGCTGAAATCTTAACAGCCCTAGACAACAGCATATCTAGTGTTGACTCCTTAATTTTTCCATACAGTTTCCCAGGATGTCTCATGATTTTTTTCACTATATACTATTGCATAAAAAATAGACTTTACAAGAAGTTCAGTCCCCAGTTAACACTTCAGAATATTTCTATGTACTATTAAATGTTCAGTGCACTAGGGAGCAAGGGAGTCCAGGTCAGCTCCTTATTAAAAAAACTCAGAACTTGACAGGTGCTATCTATTTAAACACTGTGCTTTACCTTACCTTATAATAGATACTGAAATCACGTAGCTGTGCAATAATTAACCAGTGAGTTCCAGAGGCAGTTCCCTACCACACAAGATCTCCCACTGTCTTGCGAGCAATGAAATTAATTTCTCCCTGCTTTCTGCACTTGGGATAAAGATGTACCACTGGATCTCTCTGCTCCTACTGCCTTCTTGTTTAGCATTTACCTTCGGGGCACTATCAGTTTCTCCAAAGTGATCCAGTGTTAAGTTCTGCATCAGATCCTGATTCTGAACATCATCAAACACAAATGTGAGGGCCTGCGGATACGTCTGGTAACCCATCAGTACTCTATCTAAATCCCGGATTCGTCTTCCATCTACAAGCTGATACTTATCTCTCTTTGGTGGTTCCTTAGCAAATTCAGGTAGTGGGTAACTGATGTAATCTTCATCAAAGAGGAACAAATCAGAGCTCGTTAATATAAGTGTTTTAGGTTGAAGTGAACTAGTGTTTTGGGCAGATCCTTCGACATGATTTACTTGAAATGCCAACACATACAGAAGGATGTTGAGGGACTGAAGATTAGTCAAACCATCCATCTTCTCTGCCACTAGAAAAGCAAGGTCCCCAATTTCCTCTTCATTTGGATAAATAAATTTTACTCTGCTAGAGTGAATCAGTTCATAATTCTCCATTTTTCCTGCAAGAAACATAACATTATTATACTTCCATCTAGTACTATACAATACTTTCTTAATGCATTAGAATAAGCAAAAACTTTGGACAGTTGGCTGCAGCTGGAAGAATTCAAGTTTTTTATTTATTCATATATGGTTTTACTTGTATACAATATTGGAATAATTTTATTTAGATCGCAGACCTCTACTGGAGTCTCTCTTGCATTACCAACGTACTTTTCTGCAAGTTTTAACCACATAACTAGTTCAGGGTGATAGCAGAAGAGGTTAAAGGAAATACAGCTGGATTCTCAGATCAGAGATTATCCACCTCCCTACCAGCTGACCTCCTCTGCCACCTTCCCACTCCCTAGTTCTGAACTCACCGAAAGCATTATCAGATCACTGAGCATAAAAAAACCCAACTTTTAAGCAGAGAGAAAAGGCAGAAATTAAAACAGCAACAGAAAAAGAAAAAGACGACTCTACATGAATTGCTTTTACATCCCTACTGGATAAGCACATTCCTCTGCTCCATGCTACATTCTGGAGCGGCAGGAGGTAACCCTGCAGTCCCTTACTCCCTCTAAGTGCTGAAATACAACATAGCCAAGCTTGAAGGAAGCATGCCCACTTTTTTCACATAAATCAATTGGTCTAATAGAAGTTATGACTTCCCAAACCTTGCACTTTCTGGGCTTACACAGCTTCTCCTTAAAACAGCAACAATATCAATTGTTCTTCAGGAAAATGTCATTTTATTTCATGCCTTCAACTGGCTTCAGAATTCTAAGCAAAAAAGTTTCACCTTGTATTGGAATTGAACCTAACATACCTTAAAAAAAGCCTAGTTTTCACTTCACTACATTCTAAGCAATGACAGGATTCTTTCATTTGACCAAGTGAGAAAAAAATGTAATCTTCAGACTTTGTTACCTTCGCTGTTCTTTGACTTACAAGTCTTTACAGGTTAGGCTGAAACTTGCAGGGGGAGCTACACTAGTACACATCTGAAAATACTGTATAGGAACTGCTGTTTCTGCTGGACTCAAGAAGCCATTACCAACTTCACATCAGTACACTTTAGATGATGTTCTAAGTATGAAGCCTAAATAACTCACGACATGTAGAAAAGACCACTCACCTGTGTTCTTACTCCCGAATTCAGAGTAGAAGTCTTTATCTACTGGTTCAGGCGAAGGTGTGCGTGCAAGCAGTGACAGAACTGCCATAAGCTGCTGTATGAAGGTGTGAGTGTTGTAACTGTCTCTTGTCAGGCAGGTGACTATATGATCTGCAGAGTGTCCTGAAGAGAAGACAGAATACAAACCACTCTCAAATCTGTATGTGGCATCATAATTTCTTCAACCAACATGCAACTGTCACCAAAAAAGATTTCTTGCAAGGATTATTTCTCCTGAAAACATGCATCATTATTCAGAAAGCTTTCAAATCCTTGGAAAAGAATAGAATCCTTAATCCCACAAAAAATAAAGAATATATATAAATAATTTCTCTTGATTTAAAATATAATGTACACTTACAATTTAACAGTTCTACTATTGCTGTAGGGGTTCAACCTTATTATCATCTTATCATCACGATACATCTTAAAAAAACCTGCCCTCAGTTTTTTTTGTGACCTTGTTATATGTAAGATCACTTTAAATCATTTCCACATGGGAGAATTCTGCCCCCCCCCATCGAGGTCTCAACACAATTAGAAGACATTTTAAAACACAGGAATGTATGGCTCACATGTAGCAGGACTCTGAGGCAAAGCACCAGCCAAGAAACTTTACCCCTGTTATTTCCATTAAAATTGACATCATTACCTTTAGTAAACTTTAAGACCTTGTTTTCTATCCAAAAAGTCAACCATCAACAACACATTTTGCAACATGAGCAGTACCTTGATTTTACTCTGTATTCCAAGCCAAAGCCTTAGAACAACAAGAAAGTCTTTAGATTTCCCTTTTGATGTGTCATTAAGACAAGAGTATTTTAAGAGCACTTTTGGGATGGATTAATTCATCGATAAGCTTCCCAGTTACCTCAATTACAAGAAGCTGCAAGACAGTATTATTAGCCTATTGGTACAGCATCACCAGTGTATCACTAACTTAATTTACTCTTCCATCTCACTAATAAAATAAAGACAGGAATCCAACTAAGACAAGACTAAAAGACAAAATAGAACGGAAAAACTTGAAGCACAAGATGTACTCACCAGTAATTCGGAAGTATTGGTCAAACAGGCCAACATTTACTGATTGCAGGTCATTAAGTTTTAGCACAAAGCAGCAAGAGAGGTGGAAAGAACTATTTTCACAATCAGAGTTTTCTTTGTTCCAAAAATCTGTTGAAAAAGGATATACGATAAAAAAGTCAAAAGAAAAAAAAGGATTCTTTTCCTAAGAATAACTTTTATATTAGCATCTTATACCTGCATCACACTTGAAGGAAGAAATTAGGAAGAAGGTGGGAATACTGGCTAATAATTTCTCAGTCAACAAATACAACCAAATCTCTTTGTTAGCAGCATTCCTTGAAGTAGGTATGACATCACAGCTTTAAATCAGCAGATGCATTAATAAACCACTCACATGAATTAAATGCGCACCACGAGTTTCATTACCATTCACTTGCCATTTCGGTTATGAAAGGGCCTTTAGCTGCCCAGGTGAAGCTAGGGACTATGAAATGACATCTGAGAAAAGCACAGATACAATGGCACATGGAAGGATCTGTTTAGAAAGCAGCCATGACTCAAGACCCCGTTTTTTTGAAAACAAAAGCCTCACGGAAGTACTTTGCATACAGCAAGCTGTGCCATTCTCTCCCTCAACCAGGAACTCCAAGTAGGAGTATCAAACAAAACTGAAGACAAAAAACACAGACAGGGATTAAGTTGGTAGCCTTATTATTGGATCAAAATAACTGTCTTACCTGACTGGTGCTCATCAGCATGAATGAAAGAATCATCCAACAGAAAGTAAATAGCTTTTGTTGAGAGAAGCACACAAGCCATCACTTCCACACTGGGAGTCTTGTAAAACAGAACTGAAGACCACATGAGATGTCTCAACTCTTCATTTTCCACCTAAGATGTAAATTGTATTCCATGATTCACTTGCACACTTTGATATTTCAGATAGTTTCATATTGCCTTAGTGGCAACTTTAGACTACCAGGAAAACAATTTCAAAATCTGAAGCATCTGAACATGATACAGTCAAAGAACAGCAGTTCACCTCAAATCTGCTAAACACAGCAGCTTTGAGGCAAGCACAATAGCAGTCTACTGAAAATGTCTTGTGTTTAATATAAGAAAATTATTTTTCTGCCATGGTCTAGTTATTCCTTGTTTTCTGACCAAAACTACAAAAGAAAAAATATCTAGTGCACAAGAAAATTTCTATAACACTGCAGACAAAATTTTAATCACCAGATGAGCACTGCCTCCCAAGCCTCAACAAGTCTATTGAGCCTTCAGATGCTACTGAGGGGTTAGATTCAAAGATCCTTAAGACAGGACAGAAGCACAGCTTGCCACTGCAACTGCCGTTCCAACTCAGCATCTTCGCAGCTCCTAGCTTGATGACCTTACTGTGAATCCTCAAATGAGTGACCTTTCTTTATCAGCTTCTCCTGGTGTAAAAAGATACTTAAAAGATTTGGAATCTTTTTGGAGGTAAGGGAATAAAAAAATGTCTATTCCTCAATAAGCTTTTCAACTGACATTTGTACTCAGACCACAATGATTTATTACTTAAAAACTTACATCATGAATTTAAAGATAAGATTTGTACTTTTAAATTTTATGTTCTCTACACAGACTATTAAACTGTTATTCAGAAGTTAGGTTTATCTGCTTGTGTTTCTGGAGTCCCTACAGCCATGCGCATGTTGTGTTGTATTCATGCACCCATATTACAAGGAGTAAGAACAGTTATTTATTGGTTTAGATAGGCACCATGAGAAAATAATTCCACTCCAGTAATTTTCTCTCCTTTTGCCACTTTAAAGAAAAAAGAGGAACGTTCTTGGAGTAATCATATCTTCAAGACATACACGAATGTACTCTCCTGTTTTGCATCAAGGATCCTGAAGGCAAAGTATGCCTGGCAGAATGCCAATCACTGTAGCAGGGACCCCCAAACAGTGACAAACAGGTTTTTGTCCAAAATGCTTCCAGGTTTCACAGAGCCCAACTCAAGTTTGATCAGGAAGTTCTTTTAAAAATATTGTCTAGTACTGAAAGACCACAAGGCATCTTTTTATACATCTGGGCTAGGCACAATACCTCTGCAATGTTGCCATGGAAAAACTCAACTAGGGCATTTCCTTTCAGCCCGGCCACATACTGCAGAGACACAGAAACGTGAAGGTGAAGAGGAATTTGGTTATCTTCTGTTATCTTCTGCATAAGAAATTCAGATGGATATAAAGATGGCAGCGTCAGATGAGGCTTGCAAAAGCTAGAAGAGATCCAGAAAACACATGAAATCAAAGTTTAAGGAAATACACAGCTCTTCCCCTACAAAAATTAATACTTCGTATTTCAATCAGAAATTAGGATCAGGCAACTTCTACTCTTAATAGTTTACTTTAAATGACTTCCTCTTGAGCATAGCTGTCAATCTGCCATGACCTCAGCCTCCAAGCACATGAAATAGGAAGTCTCCTTCCACAAGAAAATACATTTTATGTTGCAACCATTAAACAAAACAGAAACAAACAGAAAAGGTAGACAGGTACTGCCCAGGATAACCATTCACATATACTACTAGAATGAAAAAGTACTTCATCAATACTACAGGCCAAAACCAATTACAATGACAACTGTAAACACACTGGCTAGGCCACGTTAACTTCTGCACCACACAACAGACCTTTTATGGGAATTGTTACCTTGCTGACTGACCATGTCTGTTTGCCTCCACTACGTGATTTCTTACAGCATCTGATTTGTTTGAAGCTTTGAAAATAATAATAGTCTTAACATCTTGCAGGAGTGTCCTTAAAAGACTGTAGATTCTTAGGAAGTGGAATTTCTCATGAGGTAGAACAAACACTGCTGTAATAATTCTGTATCCAATGAGCAACTCCAGCACATGCCCATCCAAAAAGGAACCCTTCTGCTGGATGGAACCATGAGTCGGATGCAATACAAGTGATGCTAACGGAATCCTATTCAGCTGAAATACACTTCCCAAGTCTTCTGTGCCTATCCATTTACCTGGCAGTAAACTGAAATCCACCTTTACTATGTACAAATGCTGGGGTGTCAGAAATATCCAACACGGATGGACCACGCAGGGACCCTGGTCAGAAGATTTATACACTGAAGAATAAAGTGCAGAACACAAAACATTTTTTGACCATTCTTTGTTATTGCCAGCTGACTCTGGTGGATGCAAGATTTTCTGAGCATTGGTTTTATTCCCATTAACGAGATAGGTTGGGAAACAACCTTTTATTTCAACATCTTCTGCTGAAATGCAATTCAATTCCATAAGCTGACAGAGAAACTCTTGGAGGTTTGCTTTTCCACAGTACAATGTGGAGCTTGGTAACACTGATGTGTAGTGTTGAGAGCAACACGTGTGTAAACAGGAATAAAAGTCTTGAAGATTCTGGGAGTCTGAGACAATAAACAAGCAGTTGTCACTGTTTTTCAGCTTCAGTGTTAAACAGATTTCTGGCAGGAAAAAGCCAAATTCTGTTAGATCAGTATATGGAAAATACAGTGTTAATTTCAAGGCAGAAGAGATGTGCTGGCAATTCCCTCTCAATTCCTGATGAGGAATCTCAAACACAGCTAGCATATCATCAGTCAAAACCAAACAGGAAGCAAACTGCCTGAGTCCATTATGAATGTGAATAGAAAAACTCCAGAGAATTTTGACTATGTCAACACTCTCAACTGCTATGTTGTCAGATGACTGAGTATCTGAAGTAGTGCTGAACTCAAAAGTCTGATCTCCTTCATGAAGTCCCATTTCAAAATATCCATCTTCTTTGTCTGTGGTTCTGTAATCACCCAGAGGGCTTCCTTTATTCTCTGTAAAGGAGGGGGTCGATCTCTGCACAGTCTGCATTATCAAGGCAGAAAGGTGCTGGATAAAATCTTGGTTTGTGGCAGTGTATGACATACAATTAAAAGGCAAGATGACTGTGTTACAGGGGTCAGGCATCGCACAGTGTTCTTCCTCTGAAGGAGTCAAACTTCAAAAGAGACAACAAGCCACAGTAAGTACAAGCTTGAGTTTAAAAACAGCCATAGCTACCTACAATTCATGGTGCTGCTTCTCAGAACTTTGAGGTTTACTCTTGTTACTACAGTTAAGTCAGTGTAATATTGTTAAACATCCTCGTACCACACACTGCCATGGATTTTAAAGGCTGGTAGCATGTAATTCTATAGAAAGTAAAAACTGTTTAACTCATCTTCCATTTCCCAACCCCAATAAGCATGTCCATATGAGTTAAAGCACTTTACAATACGGCTATCGCTGGTTTTGAAACTACCAACTGCATTCCAGGTTTCAAAGGTTAAAAACACTTTGTACCATTAAATTGATTTTGGTTAAAAAAACCCACCACAGGAACCATACAAGGAAAGACTGTTTTGCCTTAAAGGCTGGGTTTAAAAATGCAGCATCCACTGTTACTACCCAAAAGCTAACGGGTATTTAAGTGAGAATCTATGTACCTAACTTACCACATATGATGACCACTTCCATACTTTTTGCGTGAATCCAATATAGAGGCGGGTGGCTAAGGAGAAAGCATCAGGAAACTATCAATTACTGCTGCTGTCAGACTTCAGCAGACATGAAAAGCAAAGTTAATGTTGGCTCCTGCTTTTTAAAGCTAGTCAACCCACTGCAAAGTCCTGACTGTTGTACTTATGGGCAGTTGAAGAGCCATCCCTTAAGGATCCTGAAAACACTATTTGTTTACTTTAGGTTGGGCAGTCTATGAAAGCAGGAAAAGAATGAAATCTGCTGCTGACTTGAGAACAGATCCAACCTTCCAACCTGTGACCCAGAGACATTTCAGCACACTACAAATTTCTACTGAAGTGAGGCAAAAAGTTAAAGGAACTTGACAAAGAACAATCACGCTGGTAGGCAAAGGAAGAGACTCCCCCAAGTCCTGCTGTTTCATTCCTTGAAGCCATGCATATGAAGAGTGTTTACAATACAACCAATGAAATCACAATACAGAAGTTAACAGCAGGAGTTTGAAGGAGACAAATTAAGGCCACTACCTATTGACAAGAAGGTTCTTCCACTCTATCAAGAAAATTGCCTTCCAAAAACTGCTATTGTAATAAGATAATATCGAAGTCTTACACTCAGTATCCAAGTAGATATTAAGTGATAAGATACTAATACTGGGTGAACATCTCAGTCTTGACAGTGACAACAATTCTCTGCAACTCTGGTAAACTTAGATTATGCATTTAATTTACATGGTGGATCAAGCCCTTCACTCAAATTTGGAGCTACCTCCTTTTCCCTAATAGCTCTGAGAATCAAAAAACTTTGCTATGGATTACTATGATAACATAAGCTTAATATCAGAAATAAGCTTGCAAAAACACTTAAAAATACCATAAAATAAACAGAAGGATGGCAATTACCTGATTTTTACATCTGGAGTCTGGTATTTCAAAGCATCTCTGGGGAACTGTATGGTCTGTAGGAGTCGAACCACTGGATTGCAAGAAACTGCTGGCTAGGACTGTTTCTTCACAAATTATTTCTAGAACAAATATCAACAGCTCTTAAAGTCACTGAAGTAAAACCAAAATGAATGTCTAATAGTATCTGCCAAACAAGTGGAATTAAAATTGTATAATCAACATCTGATCATAACTCATTAAAGCTAAAGGCTATCTTCACATAATAGCCAGGAGAAAACAAAAGCAGGCAGAATTTTAATCTAATTACAGAAGTACATAGGGTACTTTGAAGGGTTCAAAGCCAAATCATCAGTAGAAACTTATGAGTACATATAAGCCAACGTTCTCAGGGACATTTGACTTTTTGCCTGTTTGATATTCACAGCATTACACTGATGCAACAGAGAAAAATCAATTTTCAGCATTACCACTGAACCAGCCAGAGAGCTCAAGTATATAAATGTGCAAATAAACAACAGAATTACAGTGTGGATATGTTTCTGGCTTCAGCATAAAAACTCCTGCATGTATCTTTCTGGATTGATTGTAAAGTTTAGTAGATTACATCAAACCATCTCACAGTCAGAGGAAACACAAGAGGTATTTATTGCTTGAACAAAATACTGTGTTAGCAAGAAGGAAACTCAAATTGACAGGAAAACCAGAACATGACAACATTATTTTTGTCTTTGTTTCCTATATAAATATTTAATCTTTTTCCATAAGCCATTTGCCAGTGACATTTAATTTGAATAATATGTTACGGAAACAGATGGTGTCTAGAAAAACTGCAGAGAAAACAATTCATAGAAATAGTATATCAGGAAATTAATTCCACTATTCATGATTTAAGGTCTAACAGTGAAACTAATTACCTAGCATATTTCCATTTTTAAAAATAGATTTCTCAAAATCAGTATTTTGAAAACAAACTTTGATAGCTAGATATGTAGCAAATAATCAATTTCTATTGTTAAAGCTGAGAAATAGGCTGCCCTTGTCCTCATTTTTCCACTATGTATAAAAACCTCCCCCAAGATTCTACTAAAGGAACCTTATGAAAAAAGACTACAGTAAATAAACCTTGACTCTTATGCCAATCTTTCTATAAGGGATGGGATGCCATCCAGATGCACCTAGACAAGCTCAAGAAGTGGGCCCATGTGAACCTCATGAGGTTCAACAAGACCAAGTGCAGGGTCCTGCACCTGAGTCAGGGCAGCTTCCATATCAATACAGGCTGGGGGATGAAGGGATCAAGAGCAGCCCTGCCAAGAAGGACTTTGGGGTACTGGTGGATGAAAAGCTGGACATGAGCTGACAATGTGCACTCGCAGCCCAGAAGGTCAACCGTATCTGGGCTGCATCAAAAGAAGCACGGCCAGGAGGTCGAGGGAGGTGATTCTGGCCCTCTAACTCTGCTTTGATGAGACCCCACCTGCAGTACTGCATGCAGCTCTGGGGCCTTCAGCATAGGAAAAACATGGACCTGTTGGGATTGGGTCCAGAAGAGGGCCACAAAAATGATCAGAGGGATGGAACACCCCCTTCTATGAAGAAAGGCTGAGAGTTGGTGTTGTTCAGCCTGGACAATAGAAGGCTCCAGGGAGACCTTGTTGCAGCCTTTCAGTACTTAAAGGGAGTTTGTAAGAAAGATGGGGAGAAACTTTTTAACAGGGCCTGTTGCAACAGGACAAGCGGTAATGGCTTTAAACTGAAAGAGGGTAGAATTAGACTGGATATAAGGAAGAAATTTTTTACAACGAGGGTGGTGAAACACCGGCGCAGGTTGCCCAGAGAAGTGGTAGATGCTCCAATCCCTGGAAGCATTCAAGGTCAGGTTGGATGGGACTCTGAGCAAGAAGACGTCCCAGCTTATTGCAGAGGGGTTGGACTAGATGACTTTTAAGGGTCCCTTCCAACCCAAACTATTCTATGATTGCATAAAACTCCCAAGTACTTCAGAAAAAAAGATCTAAACTTTTTTTTCCTCCCAAGAATCATTTGTTTCTAAACATTTACTATAATAGAAAGAGACTATTGGCAAATACATTTTAAACAGTCACAGTGATTGCTAGCATGTATTTTACAGCTAGTCCTGTATAAACTGCATGTTGTTCTATAGACAAACTGTTTAAATCCTATAACTTAAAATACTTAATACTTTAAAGCAAGCATTAACTTCATTTTGGAAAAACTGGCATTTCATGTGCAGATGAAAAGCGATCTAGAATGGCTACAAAGGCAATTGAAGTACTTAAATACAGACTTAGTTGCTGTTTAAGTTGTCTGTCCTTTAATCAAATGCTGTCAGAACAATTTCATTTTTATAGAGTGAACTAATAAACCTCTATTGATTTTGCAGAAATCACAGCAATGGACTTTGTAAAAAGATCAAGTTTTTCAGGCATGTTTCTCTCCCCCATCCACCAATCTATTGGTAAGAGTAACATGTTCCACCCCAAATTATTGAGAATATAATCCCTGCTCTTTTAAATGGTTACAAAGTCTTCTCCCACTATTCATATCCTGCTGCGCTTTAAGTTCTCAATTGGGCAAAAGCAAAAAAAAATAGTATCTGTCTTCTTCTTGGTCACAAATGAATATTTATATAAGTCAGTCTTAAGGGCTCCTGCAAAAGATGAAAGATAAGCCATTCTTTTAAGTTCCTAATGCAACAGGCATGCTTATTTGAAACATACAGTAAAAGTAATTTTCAGGTAAGGTTAGCAAGTGCTGTAGAGCACAACAGATGTGCTGAAATCACAGGCTCAGCCAGAACACTAATCCCACAACTGCCTTTTACTCACCTCCTTTTTCTATCTTCCTTCTGGTTTCACAGAAATGCAGCTCTTGCAAAAGAGGAATAATGGAACAGATGCTGCTTGAGCTCACATTTTGCAGACCAAGAACAGGCAGAGAAGTCATTTTAAAACATGTCTATACATGCCATGGTTTTCCATAAGGCATGTATCTAAACTAGGAAAAGATACACAGTCCTCTGCTGGTGATTTCTGCAGAATTATGCAGTAAAAGAAATCCTGTACCAAACTTCCACTACAGTTAATTAACACTATGGTGAACAACAGGTTAGTTTTGCTGATTCACATACAACTTCCACTTTCTAAACCAATACCACCAGATCTTTCTGCTTTGTCTTGATATGTCCTATATCCATGCACGTAATATTCATGTATATCAATGCAGCTTAGAAAAGCAGAACCAAAAGGCTCAGCCCAGCAGCACGATACATACATGATTACCTTGGCTGGAGCTGACAGGACGAGGCAGAGAGGGAGAGGAAGGACGAACAGTAAGAGAAGAACAGTTTGATTTGGAGCTGGCAGCAGTGAGCCTGGAGTCCTCACTGATCTAATAAAGAAAGTACGCAGTGATTAAAGAAAAAACCTAAATACACAGGACACGTTAGATCCTGAACTAAAATAAGTCTTCACAAGCTTTCTCAATTTTAGTAAAAGGGAAGATAGTGCCAGCCTTTTTTTTTTGGGGGGGGGGGGGGGGGGGGAGGGGAAGTGGCACATCCTCTCAAGTTTATTTCCATTCTAAGTTGAATTCGACTAAGAATTCATTTACAGAAGTCATTCTGATCACTGACTAATCACTGTATGGCACAAAACTAGCAGCGAGTTTCACAAAACACAAGAGAATGAAAACAGGGTTTCTACACTGTAGGGACAGAACAGGTTCTGATAATGAGTTTATTACCAAAACAAGACTAACCAGCTACACAGAACACGGATACACATGAGAGAAGGTGAGGACTTAGATTTCCGATTCTCTCCCACTGCTAAATACCCACAAGAAGAAAGTTTGGGAAAGTCATTTCAGCACTCTGCAACACAAGCAGTAAAATCACACCTCTGCAATACTTCTAAGATGTAAAATACAGTTAAGGTCAACTGCATATTCATTGTGTACACCATTAAGACATTTCATCTTTTCCTCCCACCTCCTGTCTCCCATGCCAGCATAAGAAGAGAGGTCAGATAATTACTGAAATTACATTGAAAACTAAATGGGAAAGAGGCAATGTTAGAAGTTCATACCACATTAAAGCACAAAGAGAGCATAAAAACATTAATGCTAAGGAAAGTTTAATGAATTCCTCTTAGACCTAACTTGAAGTCTTTTTCCAAGCTTTTCTTGTACACAGCACATTCTACTCCTCTCAAAGCAACAAACTCACCTTTTTATCAGAGTTGCTCAGCTTGTATTTCACCTCCTTTGCTTTTTGAATAGCTTTTAGCACTTCTACAGTGTCTAGTTCCTTTTCTGTGGTAACAATGTTATCCAAACAGACCTAAGAAAAACGTTAAAACATCTAAAAATATTGAAAGCAGGGCAGCTCTGCAATTGATTTTTATTAATGTAATAATAAGAAATTACCTTGGCTTAATGCAAAATACATGCATCTTTGTATCCATTATCACATTAGACCTTGCTCTAACATGATATGAATTTAACACAAACTCAGAAGTGCTTGGTAAGCTTAACACCTTTCTGGCACAACTGCGTTAACCCCATGAAGACAGGGTAAACTTTCATTTAGATCCAGGAGCATAGTTGAATAATGTTAATAAGGAGCCCACAAGAAGAGGTGTACTGCTGGACCTAGTACTGACAAACAAAGAGGGACTGGTGGAGGATGTTAAGGTTGGGGGCAGACTTGGCTGTAGTGATCACAAGAAGATAGAGTTCAGGATTAAGTGCAGTATGCACAAAATGACAAGTAGGGTTGAAACCTTAGACTTCAGGAGGGCTAGCTTTGATCTCTTCAAGAAATTGATGGGAGAAATCAAATGGGAGAGGGCTCAAGAGAGCTGGCTGATATTCAAGCACCAGCTCCTCCAAGCTCAGGATTGGTGCATCCCGAAGAGCAAGAAGTCGGGCAAGGGAAGGAGACCTGCATGGCTGAGCAGGGATCTCCAGAAAAAGCTCAGGCGGAAGAAGGGAGTTCACAAGATGTGGAAAAGGGGGCTGACGACTTGGGATGAGTACAAGAATGCTGTCAGGGTATGCAGGGAAGAAACGAGAAAGGCCAAGGCAGCCTTGGAATTGACCCTGGCGAGGGATGTCAAGGCCAATAGGAAGGGTTTCTGTAAGTATATAGGAGACAAAAGGAAACCCAGGGAAAATGTGGGCCCGCTCTTGAACGAGACGGGTGCTGTAGTGTCAGATGATGCAGAGAAGGCGGAGTTGCTAAATGCCTTCTTTGCTTCTGTCTTCACTGCTCGGGCCAGCTCTCGGGGAGTCCCAGAATTTGCAAGTAACAGAGAAAGTCTGGAGGAAGGAAAACTTTCCCTTGGTTGAAGAGGAACAAGTTAGAGAACAATTAAGCAAACTGGACACCCACAAGTCCATGGGGCCTGATGGGATGCACCCACGAGTGCTGAGGGAGCTGGCGGAAGTCATTGCTGGGCCGCTCTCCGTCTTATTTGAAAGATCTGGGAGAACAGGGGAGGTGCCTGAGGACTGGAGGAAGGCCAATGTCACTCCAGTCTTTAAAAAGGGCAAGAAGGATGACCCGGGAAACTACAGGCCAGTCCTCAACTCCATCCCTGGAAAGATGATGGAACAGCTCCTTCTGGGCATCATCTCCAAGCATCTGGAGGAAAAGAAGGTTATCAGAAGTAGTCAACATGGACTCACCAAGGGGAAAGTCATGTCTGACTAATCTGATAGCCTTCTATGAAGGCATGACTGGATGGGTGGATGAGGGGAGGGCAGTGGATGTTGTCTACCTGGACTTCAGGAAGGCTTTCGACACTGTCTCCCACATCATCCTCACAGACAAGCTTAGGAAGTGTGGGTTGGATGAGTGGACAGTGGGGTGGATTGAACAGTGGCTGAACGATAGAGCTCAGAGGGTTGTGGTCAGTGGTGCAGAGTCCAGTTGGAGGCCAGTAACAAGTGGTGTCCCTCAGGGGTCAGTACTGGGTCCAGTCCTGTTCAATATATTCATCAATGACCCGGATGAAGGGATAGAGTGTACCATCAGCCAGTTTGCTGATGACACAACACTGGGAGGGGTGGCTGACACGCCGGAAGGCTGTGCCACCATACAGCGTGACCTGCACAGGCTGGAGAGTTGGGCAGAGAAAAACCCGATGAAGTTCAACAAAGGCAAGTGTAGGGTACTGCATCTGGGGAGGAATAACCCCATGCATCAGTACAGGTTGGGGGCTGACCTCCTGGAGAGCAGCTCTGTGGAAAGGGACCTGGGAGTCCTGGTGGACAACAGGGTGACCATGAGCCAGCAATGTGCCCTGGTGGCCGAGAAGGCCAATGGCATCCTGGGGTGTATCAAGAAGAGTGTGGCCAGCAGGTCGAGGGAGGTCATCCTCCCCCTCTGCTCTGCCCTGCGGAGGCCGCATCTGGAGTACTGTGTCCAGTTCTGGGCTCCCCGGGTCAAGAAGGACAGGGAACTGCTGGAGAGGGTCCAGCAAAGAGCTACAAAGATGAGGGGACTGGAGCATCTTTCTTATGAGGAAAGGCTCAGGGACTTGGGGCTTTTTAGTCTAGAAAAAAGAAGACTCAGGGGAGATCTTATCAATACTTATAAATACTTAAGGGGAGGGTGCCAGGGGGATGGGAACAGTCTTTTTTCAGTTGTGCCCAGTGATAGGACAAGAGGTAACGGGCACAAACTGGAGCACAGGAAGTTCCATCTTAACATGAGGAGGAACTTCTCTCCTTTGAGGGTGGCAGAGCACTGGCACAGCTGCCCAGAGAGGTTGTGTCCCCCACACTGGAGACATTCAAAACCCGCCTGGACGCTGTCCTGTGCAACTGCTGTAGGTGTCCCTGCTGTGGCAGGGGGGTTGGACTTGGATGATCTCCAGAGGTCCCTTCCAACCCTGACCATTCTGTGATTCTGTAATACGGTTTCATTCTCGACAGACCTTCTCCAACACACACTAAGAACTCACCAGGTTTTTAGAACATTTACTCTACTTTCTTCACTAGGCTTTCAAAAAAGATTTTTTCATATGCCAGCTTCAAAGGAAGAAGTGCACCGTGGCTTACCTCTGAGGCCCTGTCCCCAAACTGAGCAAGCACTTTGGTCCGGTAATCAGGGATGATGCTCAATGGATTGCTGGATAAGACCACCTTTTCTAAGCATGGGAGGCTTCCTATATTTTTTATTTCATCAATCTGAAAGTTTTTGAATGAAAGTATGAATACAGATTGGCTAAATGAAAATGAGCATACAGACCGAGTATTTCTTGCATAAATTACATACATAAAATAATGAGGAAAAAGTGTTACAGCCACTTTTATTTGCAGTCTCACCCACTAGAAGAAATTGCTTGTGATCTAAAGCACAATTCGATTTGACACTGAAAATCCAGTTACCTGTTCTATTTTGTTGTTGCTCAGATCCAAGTTGACTAATGAGTACAGTTTGTTAAGACCACACAGCCTTTCCAGCTGATTTCCTGCTAAATTCAGAGTTTTGATGTTTCCCAGTTTTGTGTGAACACCTTCTAGTGATGTAAGCTTGTTGTAGGATAAGTCCAGGTGAACAAGGTTGTAAAGATGCTACAAAAGCACAGAAAATCCACATCATACATCAATTCATTAAAATTAAGCAATATCAAAGACATTGTATTATGGCTTGCTCTTTTTTTTGTGCAACAGTGTCTTCATGCTGGACACTGCCTAGCATGACAAACATGACATGAAATTGTTCATTACGCAAGTTCAAGCCTGTAGAAAGGCAACTTCCTCAACTGCATTTTTACCAACCCGCAGATACAGCTGTGAGTGAATGAATTTATTAAGAACTAAATGTTGTATGCCAGTGTTAGCAAAGAAATGAAAATATCCAGGACAAGTAAGAAATGCACCTTTAAAAGTACTTGATGTTATGAAGGATAAGCTATTTGGGCTTAAGCTATTCTCTATGAGGAAGATGAGCAACAAAATTCTGAAGTAAAATCTAAGATCTCAGGCAGTCTGGAAAAGAAAAATCACCTTCAAAAGCATCACTTACCTGTAAATTTTCTACCAGAGACACCCCATTGTGACTCAAATCCAGGAATTCAATCTTTGGAATTAATTTCTAGATGAGGAGAAGAAAATGTATGCGTTGAATACATTTTAGCTTATAAATTGGGCCACACTTCCTTCAATACCAGATAACCAAAAAAGCAAAGGAAAGGTATCATCCAATACACAGTCTCTCCTCCTCAGCTTTTCGTATTAAAAAAGCATTCCATATGACCTAGTGCAACAAAAGAGTTGAATCTTGCTCTTATGAAAACCTGGTTATTCTGAGGAGCATGGTTAAGTTTTAATTTGAAACCTGGTTTCTCCCTGAAGAGAAATAAACTGCTCCCAGTTTAGCCCCATTAACTATAGATCAAACTCATTAATATGTCCTTCTGTTGTATCCAACAAGCATATCTACGTTGCACAGAAACCTGGATAAAGATGACAGTACCAAAACCGAGAATAAGTTCAATGATTTGCTTCCATGTTTTGATCATACTAGCCAAGCATTACAAGGTCACACAAAACCTCTCAAAAATGCACTTTAACCCAGAAAGCCTTTTATTTTTGGAGGACTAAAACCTTGAATTTGATGCTGAATTTTGACATCAGTGTATTTGCATCTGCTTTATTTTGGCTGTAATCTCACCAATGACTGCCTTGTAGTTAAGGCTTGGACTCAGACCTGAAGAATCCTAAGCCTACGCGACAAAAAATCCTGAACAAGACAACTGCACTCCAAGTCCATGATCTTTAGTTAAGCTACAGACTTAACCATTTCCTGCTTCACAGGAGTAGTTCAAGTAAAAAATTACATTCATATTTGACACATGTTCTTGTGATGAATGTTAATTTTTTTTCTTAATAACTAATTTACAAAACAATTCTAAGGTACTGGCAAAATACTCCAAACTTTTTTTCCACGCTCTTCATACTGTTTTGCTGGCAAGAAGGCTGCCAGCAAGCCATAGGTTTTTAAATATACAGGAAGTTTCAGCCTTGATAACACTCCAAAGCTGAGCCCAATACAGGTTTTGTTCTTTTTTAAAAAAAAAACCTTTTTAAAGTGGCTCAAGCCAATGCAAACAGTAAAAGCATGTTTCAAAAAGTCAGAATTCATGGAAGTGCTGCTTACAGAGCACAGAATGACAAACTTTTCTCCCTTTAGCTAAGAAAATATCGAAGTAGTAAAAGAAAAAATCTCCTAAACACTAACTTGGGTAGCTAATCAACATAAAAATGTAACTGCAGCTTAAAATCTTTCAGAAAAAGAGATATATAAAGCAAATGCAAAATCCCTGCTGTGTAATGTGACACAGAAGATCAGTCATACTTTTTTTCACAAATGAGAAATATTTCTTACCACTGAATCATCAATTTGAGAGATGCTATTGTGACTCATATCCAAAGTTGTTAAAGTTCTCCAAGTTGGGATAACTGCTGTCACCGGACAACTTGAAGTCGCACCCTCTGGCTCCCACTGATCAAACTCAGAGGCCTCAGGCACTAGGATTTCCTATTTAAGACAAGCACACTAAAATATTATGCTTACATCTTCAGTGAAACTAATAGTTTTGAAAACAAGCCAAACAACCTTGTGTAAGTAAGGAATATTTCTAAGCTTTATAATCACCTGGATTAAAGTTGTAGGTCTTAAAATGTGAGCTGAATGGGTCAGAACTATTTTAGATCTACAGGGAGTGAGCTCCAACACTAGCAGTCAATCCAAATTGGGAATGTGGAGGAACAATAGAGGGACTATGAAAATTATGCTACTTGATATCTCTTGCCAAATCAAAGCCCACAGAAAAGAGTGACACATATGCATTCAGTTTCTGGATGAATACCAGAAACATACAATCCATTAAAAGCATCAGAAATGTCCCTGTGAAAGGACACATGTGAACACTTCACTTAAAACTGAGATTCTGAAAGATTAGCAAAACCCTTCAGTTCCATGGTTCTAAAAGCAGAACCTGCAACAGGCAGTACAGAGAAGTACATGGACTCCAAAAGGATATTTCCACAGTGTGCATGTTTTTGCATGTGTTTTAAGCACTCACCAGAAGTAGGAACTCACTCTTACCTTCATTGATGTTGCTGAAAATCGAACACTCATTGTGGCAAGGGCATGTTTTGATGAAGTCAGCCCTTTGATAAGCTTTCCCCCACAATGACTGATCTATTTAAAAAATAATATGTTACAAAGTCAGAACAAATATGAGACACGGAAGAGGCAGCTTAAAGCTTCAATAGCAGATTCTCTACCAATTTGGAAAGTAGTTACAGCATTACCTTAAAATCTCCTGAGATTACAGGTCAGAAATACCAACATTTGGTAAAACTAAAGAAAGAAATTAGAGACACGACTATAGAAAAGTAAAATTCAAACATTTGAACAAAGCTTCTTCTCCATTGACTTTTTATCTGCCTCATGTATTCTTCAAGGTGAAACTACCTAAGCAGTTTAATAGGGCACAGTATTTTATTATTACCAAAAAAAGAGATATCTAAAACTACGGCTCTACCTGCAAACATGTTTAGGTATCACATGTTCAATATTGTAAATAAGAAAAAAGAAATGCCTAAGAAGTGGATACTAATCTAAGCATTTAATACACTAGTGAGCTAATTACACCAAGTTTAAGATTACAAAGTCTTTTCCGTAGCTTGAGTTGGAACAAAGCCGCCAAAGGTGTGCTACAGCCTCTGTCCAGCAACCAGGTCCTCTTCTGTAGAGGGTAACACACATTGTGCAACCACTACAACTGGCATATTTGCTGGTATATTGGGGAAACCACACTAAACAGATGGAACTCCTGCCACCCTTGAAAAAATTCTTTCCTGATTACCACCATTAACTGTTGGACAGTGTTCGCTACCAGATGAAAATGTCAGTCTGGTGCCTGTCAATCCAAAACTTTTCATGAACATACAATTACAAAAGTCTTCAAGACCAAAAATCTTTTTTTTCTCCCCACATTAAGCAAAGCTACACCTGAAACTATCCATGCTCACAGGAAAGGGGAAAACTGATGCCTGTTCTGCAATACCCTCTCTGCGGTAGGTTAACACTCTCTCCTACTCTTCAGCCTGCTGTAGCTTCTTTCCCACATTAAAATGTCAATAAATCATGGACTTCAGGAATCCACTTCAGTTCTTAACTCAGTCTCTCATATCAATGAGGCAATAGTGTTCATGTACTAGAAAAGGTACTGCACCCATCAAAAGTAGACACAGAGCACAGACTGCATGACACAATTGGAAACTCTCTCTGGAAAGATCTGAAGTGGTTATGAAAGTATGTCATAAAATACTCATTGAACAACTTTTACTAGAAAGCCTGTCATTCACACTGAAAGCAGATCAATGAAAAAATTCTGCAAATTATCAAGCAAGAAGCACTATAACCAAAAGTGTACTTTCCCAAGCAAATTTAATGTCAGGACGTTTTCACAAGTATTTGGTGCTTTCCAAATGAGAAGTACTCTGTAATAAGAGATCCCATTATAACCCATTTGTTAGGTCTTCAAGGCAATGGAAAGCTGCCCTGGTTTAGGTCTTGCGTATATGCTGGAAATCACTATTTTGAAGACACACACAGCACCAAATCAAAGCATACAATTACCAATTCTGAGAGCAGACCTGGCATTTGCAGAGCCTCTATAAAATTATGAACAGTATCTCAGTCATACCTCTATTTGATGAAGCGATTTGAAAATTGACAGATCAAAAGGCAAGAGATGCTCCTGAATGTTACTGGTTCCGAAAGGTCCCCCTGTTCCAGTAACCTAGCAATCAACATTTAAGAACAGAGTTAGTACACGTAATCCAACTAGTCCACATTTCACAGAGTCTTACGCAGGCAATAGCACAAATACAGTAGCTTGGAAAGACAACCAAAGTTTCAACCAATTTTTCAAGTATGGAATGATTCATGAAACTTGCAGATTAACTCTTCAAAGAAAAAAACGTTAGTTGCTGCAGCTAAGTGCACTGAACTTGAAGCACTGAACTTGAGCTGCCACCTTGTGCTTGTATTCTGTAGCACGTGGGGCATGCAAAAAAAGATACCATAGGCAAGACTGACCAAGGCTTCATTCTCAGCTGAGCAAGCAGAACTGCATTCGCTAAAAACAACTTCCTTGAAACATCTGGATTCTCCAAGACAGAACTGTCTTCAATTCCACTACAGGGGCTGAAGTTCAAGGCATTGAAAAGATGGGTTTGAAGAAAACATTAGACATTGGTACACATCTAATAAAAATGCATCTAACACTTCCGTGTGGTCACTGGATTCTGGAGTCAGAACACATCAACAGCATAAAAGACAGATGGTTTCACTTATGTTTACTGTGAATGTAATTTGGAAGAAGTCTTTAAGGTTTTTGTCTGGTCTTACCCTTCCAACCCAAAATATTCTATGATTCTATATGTATCTTACAAGCTCCGAAGCAATCTTGAACCTCACAAGCATTCGGAAGGGCCAGAAATTCTGAAGATGGGTATTTTTCTAAACAATATGCTCTTCTCCAACCAGAGAATCCTGTCTTCAGAGGATTCTATACAGACAGGATGGTCAAAGGTAACTGAAGATCCACAGGAATACCAGTACAGCTGTGGTTTTGCTTTTGCAACTTCCTAAGTCCTCCAGTGAAGCTTCCCCTGATCCACGCCTTTGTTCCCCCTTTGAACACACCACACAAAGGAAGCTGCTTCTTCAAGGGGCTAAAAAAAGTTTTTGAACTGTAGCATGCAGTGTCAAAAAAATTACTCAGAAAAAGTCTAATTCACTTATTTGGTAGGATAAAACCAAATTGGTTCCAGACAAAAATCATCTGTTCTGAGATTACATTTACATTTATTCTGAAATGATATGTTAGCTAGAAACTCGGGGCCATCTCCTCTGTGAAACTAAGGGGTTTATTAGGTTTTTTTAAACTTTCAAATACAGTCAAAGGTGAGAAAGGCAACAGGATTTATATACACGTGTGCATGTATGTATATGTATACATATACACTGGCCCACCCACAGTGTTTGCACAGAATGCAGGGTTGAGGACAATAGTATTTATCTATCTCCCCATTCCTACTATCACCCACTAAGATTCTGTGACTGCATCTCTACAGAGAGCACTGCTGAAGAGACCACATCAGAAAATCAACACCTTTGTTAGAGAACTATATGTATATTGAAGGTTGACAGAATAAACACCTGATTAACATTGAATTCTAAATACTTGCAGGTGCTTACTATTAGTAAAGTTCTTGTGCATTCAAACTAGACTCCAAAAGTATGCTAAAAATCATGTTGGTCTGGTAGAAACAACGCCTCCAGTATTTGTGCAAGTACAGCTCACCTTTAAATACTTGAGTCTACAAGTGAAGTCTAGAATATGACCTAGATCTGTTTTGGCATCTCCGTTAGCGCATGTAGGCTTCCCCTGTAGCAACTGTTGAGTGACAGCATATAACTGCAAGGGTCTGATGGTGAAGACTTCTCCAGCCATTAATAAGTGCTCTCCTGAAAAACAGAGCATGACGGTATCAAACACAATGCTGCAACGGTTACAAAAGAATAAATGATACATGGAAGATCTAATGTTAGAGGTTAAATGTTTGTCATTTATACTCTAAGCTCATGATTGAGGTACCAAAACAATGTCCTTTTTTTCCACTTTAAACTATAATGGCTGAATTAAGATATTTAACACTAGAATAATCGAGGTGTTTAAATAGACATTCTCATCACAGAAGCCTGAAGCTCCTAATGCAACTAATGGCAAATTTCTCAATCTTAACAGGACTGGAATCCAAGTTCATTTATACAGTGTAAGAGAGAGCAAACTTTTTCCCAAGGTATCTCCAAGTTCTATAGCACTTCAGACTTACTCTATGCCAACTAAGCAGTGCCTGCCACCTGAAAAACAGACTTTACATCTTTTGCTATGCTGCCTAAAGGCAGAATTGTAGCAAATATCTTTTCTTAAAGAGTATGAGGACTTTCACCACACTAATACCAATGCAAACTCCCAGAACAGGAAAAGTATTATCTGATAATATTTTTACAATCCCATTTCATTCTAGCAACAGTAGGAAACAGCATCCAAAAGCCTCTCTGAAGGCACAAGAGTTAATGTGGACTACAGCAGTCAGAACACACATGTAGAATATCTTTTTCCTCTTCTTTTTAGGGACATCAGTTTGACTTCATGGACAAGACAGCATCGGCTCTCATGATAAGCAGAATTCTCAGAAATGCTCTGAGGAGTAAAACTCCCTTTGGCTTCAGTGGGAGCAAGTCCAAGAGTCCAGCTGCACATTACTGGATGGCTACACTAATCTACAGCAGTCAGACATCAGTGAGACTGCAGGCACTATAAAGCCAGGAAGGATTTCTTCAGGAGCTTCCTTAAAAATGTTCCAGTATTTGCTGGAGTGGACCTTCTGAAATAGCTTCACCTAGCATTAATTTTGTGCCAGAACAATCTGAAATAGCATGCTGAAACAAGCTTCACCTATCACCTCTGCCAACTGGAACAATACAGTAGCATCTAACATGTCCTTCAAAACAAAATTAGCATGGGTTAATCATTTCACATGCCTCCTGCTGTTAATGGACCAGTTAGAGCTGTTGCAGTTACAGTAAGTGCATGTCATTCTCATCTGCCAGCCTCAGAAAAAGCCATCCTTTAATTAACTGACCAGAAGGTCTCGTGTTTCCTGATTTGTGGAAGAGCAATATTCATTTATATATGTAACGCAGCCTCTTGCATTTACCACACACTGTATCAGGACTCACTCACATAAAACAAACTTTCTTACAGGTTACACTAAAACATACCAAGACAGAAAGCTTAACAAAAGCTTCTGATCACCAGTACCGCATCCCATCCTTTAAGGACACAGACTAGTTGGCCCTTTCCAAAACCTAAACTCACCAATTCCTCTATTTTGTTTCCAAACATAGCAGAACTACTGTTACAGCTCCTCCCAAAATGCAGCTTGAATGAAAGTGCAAACAGCAAGAAAAAGGTGAAGAGAAAGAAGGGGAAGAAAAAGTCTCATAGTCTGATACGGAAGATTCACATCTCTCATTGCCTGGAGATTAAATATCACAGGTATATTAATGCATGCATGTACAGGAAACCATTCCCAGTTAAATTCTTGCAAGTTCTTTACCTTTGTGGAAGAGCTCTTCAGCCAATGCAGCAGTGATCCCATTGATCTCCTGCAAAGAATAAACCATTGAAATCAAGTGTTATTTACATACTTACAGTTCCAGTTTTTCAATGTGTACCTTTGCTGAAGTCTCCCTTTTTTGCTGCAGTAAAGGACTTTTTAAAAAAGAAATCAACTGTGATTGTGTCTTATGGACTTCTTTGTCACTTGAAAATATTTCATAAAAATGACCGGAAATTATTTGATTTCATATGATTTTCATTTTCAAGATGCAAGATACTGAACTACATTTAAATAATCACATCCTGCATATGTTAGAAAAGGGCAACAGCAACTAGAGCAACTATTACTAGTCATCATTAGTCTAACTTCAAAGAAATCTTGGTTCTGAAGAAACTATTCCAAGTATAGCGTTCTTCAAATTTTAATATTGAGACTAACCTAATGCATCGAGCACTCAACATTTCCTCGGAATACCACTAATACACAGAAAACTTTAGATTAACAGGTCTACAGGGAAGAGATATGTAAAAAGTAATTAGTCGTCTGGACTTCAACCCTGTTATGCTTGCTGCAGAGTAATTCAAAATCCCCTTTTCCCCATCCTCCATCTTCTCCACCCTTGGGGACCTACCCAGGTGCTCAACCTCCTTTCCAGGCACTGAAAGCTCCAGGAGGGAAGAAAGGCTGAAAACTCAATGCAGGGATTTGTTCTTCTGAAAGTTCAGAGATCAGTACAAGTATTTCCCATCTGGGCATACTTCTTTCCACAAAAAAGTAAATGCTCTGTGGAAGTCCAGAAATAGTTCTGAGCATTTCCAACAGTTCTCTCTCAAAGGCCCACAAAAAGAAAAAATAAAACTATTTTGTGATAGCGAAGCTTCCCCTAGACACACACATCTCATTTTAAGGTAGTTGCAAAGGATAAACAGATATTATGGATCATCACAAAATGAATATTTGATGAGTTTACTTCGCTGACAAATCCCTCATGATTCATAACAAGGGAATAAATCCACAGGACATCTGCAGCAGACAGTTCAGCTCAGTTGATGAGGCAAGCATTATAGAAAAGCACATTCTTAGTATAACTGAAACCCCACTCACTGAGGATGAACAAAGCCTCCACACCACAGTTTTGAGAACAACAAGCTAGAAGCTGCATTCCAAATAAAATTCAACAATTCCAACTCTCATTTGAATAAGCCAATTACACTCATCTAGCATGCACAGACTTAATTGAAAACTATACTCTGCATCCCTTTCGTCATCTGGGACAGAGAGCAGGATTTTTTTCTACATTTATAACTGAAACAAGATTATGACTTGGACTGTTCAGTGACTAGCAGGCAAAAAAAGCAACTCTATTCCTCTGTCTACAAGAGACCTCTGTCTTAGCTCTCACTACTTCTATGCATCAAACCTACAGAAGTCCTTTGTTTGCAGGTGTCTCTGAACAGCAGTTTGTGGGTGCTTAATTCTTTTCTTACAAAAGCTTCTATCTGTAAGTTAACAAACCAAATCTCTTAAGATAACAAAGTATAAGACAGTGCAACAAAATAAGTAACAATGTTCTACACTGCTGTCACATGCAACCACTTCTCCTGGCTAAGCTGTACCTGGCTTCTCCCCTGTGACACCTAAGTCTTCAAAGTGGTTGTAATGTGTTATGGTAGGTATTTCTACTCCATTTAGTTCTATTAACCTAGGAAATAAACCTAAATAATCCCTACTGGAAATACTACAAATAAGAATAGACAAAATATTGCAGCCTTCCTATATAAATTAATGAGGTGATATTAGGGATTATAATGTCTCGGTCATGCACCTGGGCTGTCAGGTAACAAAGATATTCTAAAAGATCAAAGTTCTGCAGGAAGGTTATTTTCCAGTAGAATTGCTCTGGTAAATATTTAGCTTTTCTGCTGAATAACTAACATTTTTTTCAACAAATATTTAAAAGTAGTCTAAAGTTCCAAGCAAAACCAATTGAGTTTATACCTCAAGGCAGACTCCCCTAAAGCAAAGAAATGCAGATTAAGCAACAACTTTAATCTTAATAAACAAGCACAGTATAGAAACAGGGAAGCATTCATATCCAAATAATGCTAGTTCTTTGGAAAAGTAAAAATGGAGGAACATCACAGCAAGATGGAAAAAAAACAGGCTAACTGAAAAACAAGAGCAGGACTGGGAAGAATTTCTGCCTGCATAAAAACCTTTGGTGACATTACAGCACTGAAACATTAATGAAACAGACATCATTTAAGAGAGTAGCCAGAGAACAGAAAAATTACACAACTTCCTGGTGATCAAGAAGTTTGCTCCATCTGAACAGAATTGTCCCTACATTATCACAGACATTTTTAATACATTTAAAACCTCTAATTCATTTTAGAGGGCTTGATCATGACAAACTAGTGCTTCTCACTCAAATCTGCAGGGCAATAGCAACACTATGAAGCAAACAGTCTACTGTTTATGTAAGTCAAACTCTAAGTCTCACCAGGATAATTATGTTCATGTAACATAACTAAAACAGGTTTTTCTTTGTTGCTAAAGCTTAATTAACACATCTAATGGACCACTTGTGACTCACTTATGAAGCCTTTATATGAAACCATGAAGAGCCATCTCAGCACACCCCACCACAAAGCAATTACTGCTCTTCCTTTCCATTGAGTTCTCCAGTGCATTTTCCTCCCTGTGAAGTTCATTCTTCCCCTTACATGATTACTGCAAAAAAGCCTAATTATACACAAGAGATGAACGAACAAATTGCAATCTGAACACGAAAGCAAGCCATTGCTCCTTACTTCAAGCATCCTTTACCATAACGTTCTGTCTGCTGGCTGGAGCTATTTCTCCAGAGGCTACTCCATGAGTGCGCTTCTCATGGAGAAGCACCATTTTTCTTCATTTGGGCTACTGGAGACTGTTTCAGTGTGAACCACAGCTCTACCCATTAACCACTAAGTAGGGGTGTGTGTGGATCAATTATGCAATGTTCCTTCAGAGAGCCAGCACTATTGACTTCAGCCTAACGACAAATTCAGCTTCAGATGTATACACAGCTTCCAACTATCCTGCCAGCATTTATTTTCTCCTCTTGGAGTTCCTACTCACACTACTTGCCAGCAAGGTATCTTCTGCAATAAAAAGTGATGTCAAAAATCTTAAAAATGCTTTGTTTGTTACTTTGTGCAAAATGCTGAAAGAGCAGTTTTAGCTGCTTTGTGAAGATTCTATACATTCTCTTCAAGTCAGAATTAGGGAAAGACACTCAGGCCTCCATTTTATATGCTAAAAACATAACTTACATATAAATGAAAGTGTAGAAAGTGTGACAAAACTTTTGGAGCAGTAACAGGGAACTTGACTAGCAGGGTTTGCAGGTAGACCTCTAATTCCTTCTGTCTTTTCTCCACCAGGCTTTTGGAATTTTTCCCAATAATCTTCTTGGGAGGTAACAGATTTTTATCTATTTTCTTTTCTGAAACAAGCTGAAAGACAAAGACCAGAGTTACTACCTGACTCACCATCTGAACTTGCATAGAACACATTAAAAGCACATTGCCTGATGTTGGTAAGGTCCAAAAATAAAATCATTTCAGTAAATTTAGCTATTGACTTCAAAGTCTTAGGTATTTTCAGAAAGAACACTATCATAAAATGAAGAGAAGTTAAGTAATAGTGTTTTCTGAATCACTCACAGTACTACAGTGCAGAACGTAACTAAGGTGATAAAGCAACCGAATAACTGGTGCTTTTCTGAGAAGGTAAACAGCGCAGTCTTGAATATAGTGGACTTAATTTTCACTTGCTGCTTTTAATCAGCACTGGGTAGTCAATACCCCAAGCTACTGTCTAAGGACAGTTTTATCATCCACCCCTCACAGAAGAGTGTCTTTGGTCCAATCCAGCTTTTGGGTACCACATCAGCTGATCATAAACATCTCCCTTGGCAAAATTTTTAATGACTCTAGCCTGAACTCCACTCTTTCTGATACAAGCTTCTGTCCAAGGCTAAAGTTGTCCAGGCCAATGTCCCCCAGTTCAAGAGGGGAATAACAGGGGCAAGCGATATCGTTCATACAAAAAGGATTTAGTCTGCAGTTGAGATGGTGTCTGGCAGATATTCTTGCTCTTTATTGCGGGTAGAATTTACATCACATACAACAGAACTACAGAAACCATACAATGTTTTGTAAGAGACGAAGGGCAGAGTTTTAATATCCTTACCTTTTCATGCAGGTCATGGAAATCACTGTAACGATGTTTGACTGTCCACTGATGATTGCCAACGCTGACCTGAATAATGTATACCTGGAAGGAAGAAACTAAAGTAAGGGAACTGCAAAGCATTTGTCTTTGACTGTGAGATGTGCTGGTTAATGTAGCACTACAAGGTGATTCTACATTCTTTAAGTATCATAGTTTACTAAAAGCTAATCCAAACTCTAAGGTGACTTTGCTGATGTAGGATGCCTAATGTCATTCACAAGGCTGCTCCACACACAAAAACATGCAGATGCTTCTTAATGTAAGGCAACGGCTTTTACTTTTGCAACCCAAAGGTTAATAACCAAGATCTCTAAACTACTTCTTTTTCTCAAGATTTCCGCTAGCTAAGTTAGCATTCATAGCTATCCAACAACAAGCCTGAGACAACAGCATCCCTTCTTCAACCTACCAAGTTCCACAACAGGCAGAGGAACTTGGCAACCACCCTGCTGTCACTTCACAGTTAAGCAGAAGTCCAAAGCTTAACCCTTCAGAAATCTAGACAAATCCTTTGGTTGGTTGGATGTTAACTGGTTTATTCCTTTTCGGGTAAAGCACACAAGACAGTTACAATTGTGACCAAAGAATGACTACAATTATCTAAAGCAATCCATTTCCTTACACAAAACTAAGTATTTTTAACGACGCATGTACCAAACAATTCAAGATTCTCATTGGAAGTGACTTTCCAGATTGAACAGTAGTGGTTCTCCAGGAAACTTGCAATCTACCTTTGGGTATGCCAGCAGCAAGCCATCTCAAAGAAACTTTAAAGGTACAAAATAGACCACAAAGTAGAAAACAAACAAGGCTTAGCAAAACCAGTTCTACAGCTACTTGAAAATAACAAATTAAACAAACTGCTTTATCCAATCCAACTATATTCCTTGGGGAAAAAAACAATTCGTAATCAAATCTGGAAAGCATTTAAGACAGTTAAGAACTTGCTTACTACCACAGATCACAGACCTGACTCATAGCTGCTACAAGAATGATGCACATCTAGTTGCTAAACCCACTTGAAACAAAAAACATCAGCAGTTTCAATTTGTTACATAAAAGGCCAGTTTTCACCTACTGTTAGTACAGACCAGTACAATACCAAACATTAAATAGAATACCACTTGCATTTTAAAAGACGAACTGTATCTCATACCAATTACATTTTTGTAAGCATCTGACACTGGCTTGCTGAACAAAACCCAAGCCCTACAGAGAACTGAATCAAGATGTCTGACTAGTGCATACAGTGACACGTCAGTGTTCGGGTGAGTACTGAAAACAGATGAATGCCTACACAGAATTACAGCCTTAATTAAGGTCTGCATCTGCTTTCCCATCATGTTGTGTTGGGAAACAGCAGATCAGGGCTATTTACAGTGCCAGTGAGAAACTAAAACAAGAATAACCTGAGCATTCAAATGTACCTCAAAACCCTGAGGAAAGCAAGGAGAGACTCAAAGAAACCAGAAGATTAAAGTTAGAACTAAAGAAGCACTACATTTAGAAACCATAATAAAAGGACTGGTTCTTTTTAAAAGCTGACTGTGCTAAATTATGGCAGACCAAGCAGTATAGGTAAATGCAATACAGATCGAGTACACAATGCATAAAACCTCAGATTAGACTTTGAAAACTCAGTAAACTTCACAGCTCCCAACTGAGAGCTCATGAGACAAGGAAGAAATGTCCCTCCTCTCTGTATACAATGCAGTCATAGCAAATATATAATAAAGGTTTGGTGTTCTTTTGCTGAAACAGCAAGCACTGACCACTTATAGAAACACAGCACCGAACCAAACAGATAGTCTGGTCAGGAAAATACCCGTTAAAGCAAGCGTTTCATGCACTGATACAATTCCTTAAATTAAGTCTTTAAAAAGTCACAGCATTCCCCATGTAGAATGCAGCCAGAGCTGGCAGTACATATTCACCCTTCAAACAGCATCAGTATGCAGAATGATAGCAACTGATTTCACATCAATCCACAAGCTGCCATTATCTTGAAGAATAAATACAAATGCAACATGCTTATGTGCTCTGTTTCAATACAGAAACCAATAATTTTAAAGCAAAAAAAAAAAGCCATGTTTCTGAAGAAGTCAGATATACACGCTGATCTTCAATTAATTTTGAGTGCACTAGTATGACAAGGCTAACAGTCTAACTTAAGATTCTTCAAGGACTGCTTACCTGTCAAGCCAACTGCTAGAAGGCATACATGGAGAGATGAAGAAATTCTACCATGCTGCACTGTCTCCCAGACATAAATACACCATGTGAAATCTCCACCCATATCTAGGCAACATGCATTTATATTGAGCTGAAATGCAAAAGTGTTTACATTCACAGGTTTTCCTCCTCCCCATGTCTCTACCAAACTCTTCTGTGTAACAAATTTTGTACGTCTTTCCATAAATCAGTTGTTTTGGCCAAGTTCTTCGTAAAGAGTCTAGCATATCTGTAGGGCTGTATGTTTTCAAGATTTTCTAACCAGTGACTTCAAACTCTTTGTAGTTAAGTACTCACACCACCAAACAGCATGCCTTCGTCTCCCTAAATATTTAAAAAAACTTTAGTAAATCTTTCACCTTTAAGATGTATAATTTTTAAGCCAGCTGTTAAATCAACAGCACTGATTCCAGACTGCCTTTTGCTTACTTCCTGTACACATTACAAAAACCTGCCTATCTCACTTCACATGGAAAACTTGCATTTCTATAGTATCCCTCATACAACTTCATACTTCAGACCTGTCAAGAAAAACACAAGCACTTCACTTTACAGAGGACAGGCAGTGCTGCCCACAGGAAGCCTGGGACACAGGTATGACTGCAGCCAGTACATTCCAAATTCCAGTGCAGTGATGCAACCACATCTCCTCCTCCCTGCCTCCTCAAGTAGTCAGTTTACACCCATTCAAGGAAGCCACAGTATTTTCCTTAAATATCAAAGCTAGTATTTATATTAAAAACAGCTGCAAGAGAGGAAAAGCAGGAAGGCAATTTTGGGCCAAACAAATGCACAGCAGGAAACAAACGAAGCCCTGGCAGCCTTGAGGCCTTCTAGCAATCAGCCAGTCTTCAGTCAGCATCTAGCTGGACCAGCACATGCAGGAGAAACACCTAGTAGAAGTGCTCATACTGTTCTAACCCAACAAGAAACATCAACAAGTGCAGTATTTTTTCCTGCCGAATTTATCCATACCTTGCCTTCCACCCTAAAAACTCCAACAAGAACCACATTTTTAAAAGTACCTTCAAAATTACACAGAACTGCGGGCCTCCCCTGACACATTTTACAGGATTTAGTCTCACAGCTGTCAAATGGATGTCATTAAAATAACTTTCCTTCTACTGAAATTATGAGCTCTGAAATACAGAGTACAATGGGAAGCACAGATGCCAAAAGAAAAGACAACTCTTTCGAAAAACACAGATGTAATTAGGACCACTGCCACCTTGACTACTACATGTGAATGGATAAAGTTGCAGCTTGCTACTGCTATATTTCCTTTCTCACCTTTACCAGATTTGACTGACTTTTACACCATGTAATTTCTTCACTTCTGCTCTGGTACAGGTCTTCATCACGTCTTTAAGTGGCGCTAATCTATTTCTGAACACTAAATAAAGATGCTAATTTTTGTAAAACATTTCACCTTGTGAATAATTTTGTGACATTTTTGTTTTCATTTAAAAATCAATTCCTACATTTCTGATGGCTTGGGTCTATCTCATACAAACTGGCTGCAGGCTTGTAGTCCTGCTAACAGTTTTAGGAGGTTTACACACAGGTAAGCTTAATGCCACAACTCCTTCAAAAACACAGCAAGAGGATCAAAGTAAGACCAAATACTGGTAAATCTTGGCTTTAAAACACCCTACTTTTAAAGCTCCCAAGAAAAATAGCATTAAAATACCATTGTATTTCCAGAACCGTAATCATTAAAAAAGAAATCTGGCCTTGAAAAAGTAAGCCTCCTTTGGCTTAGCTGCAGCAGCTTAAAATGTTATCCCCAACTATCAGCTGATCACTACCTGCAGCAAAGTTATATGCCTGAACTACAGCTCAATCTAGTACATTAATGGCATTATCAAAGGTTGGCTGTACCACAATACTAGTTTGCAGGCTGAAGCCACAAAATAGCTAACGTTTCACCTCCTGTGTTCATCAGCTCCAGTGGAATAAGACAGCAGATAACATTTTGACATATTCTCAACTAAAGTTACTTGAATTTCTCTTTCACTGGTATTGCAAAATACTAACAAAAATTCTCAACACCAACATTAATACTGCTGAATCTTGGTTCACACCTGAAACGGAAGTTTCCAGTCACCATGCCACAAGTCTCACCATGCCTCTCGACTGATCAGGGACTGTGAAAAACTTGCTCGAGGGATGAACCACATCCTAACATACACAGTGGTAACATCTCAACAGCAGCAGTATCATTTCTGTGACTACACATTATGTAACTAACATGACAGGAAGAGCTGAAACAATTTTTAAGAATTTTATTTTAAGCTTCTAACAAACTCCTTCACTGAATACTCATGACATTTTTGTCTGTGAATATGGCTACTCACCATCTGACAGTCATTCCCACACAATGATGTTTCAAGGGTCGTCAGTTGGAAAGGAGTTAGGCCCTTCACGTACTACAGCTGTGTAAATGCTCTGTCCTATTAAAAACTCAGAAATCACTCTCCTGTTGCTCTGTTTTCTCTGGGTACCTTTTCAGAGGCAGAAACCTGAAGTATTACTTGTAACTATTACACAACTTTACAAACACTGCCTTTCTAGACCATTGCTCCCCCCTTCTCTTTCAGGTTCCTAAAGCAGGAAGAAACCTGATGTCTTTATGTGTATTCTACAAAAAAAAGAAAAAGACCATTCAAATCATACTAAAATAAGGTAGAAGCAGAATACATTTTTAAGTTATATAACCAAAGGGTGGTGTGCTTGAGATGCTTTCTGTCTGCAATTATGCTGAGGTTTGTTTTATGATGAGCTTCTTCCTGAAAAACAGACCAATTAACTCTTGGTAGAACACAACCAGTTTAAAAACAAGTTACACATCAAAAACTTAATTCCTTCCCCAAGCAAAAACACTGCTGAGAATCCTTCCTTATTTTTATTTTTGTAGGGTAAGAGGAAAAACTGTCTATCCCGAATCACCTGATTTACTCTGAAGATCAGCTTTTCAAGAGGGAATTTTACAGCATTTTCACCTGAAGAAAAGACTTCCTACTACATTTAGTCTAGCTTTAAAAGCTACATTTGCTCGGTAACATTTTTTCATAACCATATGTACGTATACACGCATATGCACAGGTATGTACGGGCAAGAACATGACATTTACGAACTCGGCCTCCGCTAAACCACCCCGCTCTCCCAAGGGGCCAAACGCACGGGGAGCCCCAGGGGCCGATTCTCCCCGGCCGGAGACCCGCAGCCCCGCTCCTCCGGGGCCGGTTTCCCACGACACCCGTCCCTCCACGGCGGCAGAACCCGCTCGGAAACCTCTGCCAAATTATCCTCACCCTGGCTTTAGCGTGGGTGCAAAACCGGGCCGAGAACTGCCGCCTGGCTTCCTCAGAGCCGGGCAGGAGACAGCGGCGCCGAGCGGGAGGCCGCGCAGCCCCGCTCCCCCCGGTACCCCGCAGGCTGCCTGAGGCGGCGCCGAGGCGGGCCCGCTCCCCGACACAGTCCCGTCCCCCCCGCCCCCCCCCCTCGCTGACACCGGCACGTCCCTCACGGCCTCCCCGCTCGCCTCCGCCGGACCCCCGGCACCGGCCCCACCGCTCCCCCCCCGCCCCGTCCCGCAGCGCCCCTCCGGCCCCGCACCGTGTAGGTCTCCACCAGCTCGGAACCCAGGACTCGGGCCTCCCGCGGGGGCTCCTCGCCGTCCTCGCCCCCCGCCGCCGCTTCCATGACGCCGTGAGAAGCACAGGGCACCGGTCGCCGCCGCGCTCACGCCGTCACCGCTCCCCTGCGGCTGCCGCCACCGCCGCCCGCATCAGCCCCCAGCTCGCTCCGCGTTCCCACCGCCGCCATCTTGGCTTAACCCCCCCTCAGGGTGCGGCTCGCCCCGCCCGCCGCCTCTTTATTGGCACGCGCCGGCGGCGGCAAAGGCGGGGCTTGCCGCGGGGAGGGGCGGGACTTACAGCTGAGGGGGCGGGGCTTGCCGCGGGGAGGGGCGGGGCTTACCGCTGGGGGCGGGGCTTGCCGCGGGGAGGGGCGGGACTTACAGCTGAGGGGGCGGGGTTTACCGCTGGGGGCGGGGCTTGCCGCGGGGAGGGGCGGGGCTTACCGCTGGGGGCGGGGCTTACCGCTGGGGGCGGGGCTTGCCGCGGGGAGGGGCGGGTCTACGGCCCATGGGGCGGGGGTGAGGATGCGGAGGCGCGCATGCGCGCTGCCTCTGCGGCGGGCAGGGTGGCAACGGCGGGCGGTGGTGCAGGGGTGTGCTGTGCAGCGGCGCTGTGCCGTGCGCTGCGGGGCTGTGCCATGCGCTGCGGGGCTGTGCCATGCATGCGGCACTGTGCCATGCCCTGCGCAGTTGTGCCATGCGCTGCGGGGCTGTGCCATGCGCTGCGCAGTTGTGCCACGCATGCGGTGCTGTGCCATGCGCTGCGCGGTTGTGCCATGCATGCGGCGCTGTGCCATGCACTGCAGCGCTGTGCCATGCATGCGGGGCTGTACCATGCGCTGCGCGGTTGTGCCATTCATGTGACGCTGTGCCATGCACTGCGCGGTTGTGCCATGCATGCGGGGCTGTGCCATGACTGCGGGGCTGTGCCGTGCATGCGGGGCTGTGCCATGCGCTGCGCAGTTGTGCCATGCATGCAGGGCTGTGCCATGTGCTGCGCGGTTGTGCCATGCATGCGGGGCTGTGCCATGCACTGCGGGGCTGTGCCATGCATGCGGGGCTGTGCCATGTGCTGTGCGGTTGTGCCATGCATGCGGGGCTGTGCCATGCACTGCAGCGCTGTGCCATGCATGCGGGGCTGTGCCATGCATTGCATGGCTGTGCCACGCAGTGCAGGGTTCTGCAGGGCTGTGCGATGCAGTTGTTATGGTTTGAAGAAGCCACGACAATTTATTGTCGTTTCAGCAATTACTCTTAACACCTGATGACCCCCCCCCACACACACACCTGGGAATGGGAATCAGAAAAAACAAGGAAAACCGAGGGTTGAAATATAAACAGATTTAATAGAATAATACTAAACAACATTAATATTACTAAAACTCCAATATTGATCCTGATATAAGATACACAAGGACTATACCCGGCCCATTCTATCCGTGGAAAGCTGTGTGCTCCCAGCAGGGGACAGCCAATGTGGGACACTGAGCACTGCGGATTCGGGGGGAAGGGGGGCTCAGGGGTCCTGCACCGGGGCGAGAAGTTCTCAGGATGGCAGCCATCAAGAGAGAGGAGAAACTCCTTGGCAAACTTTCTAATTTATATTGAATGTGACATCTGTGGTGTGAAAAAAAAGAAATCCTGTTGGCCAGCTTGGGACAAGTGCTCAGGTCTCTCTCCTCCTTGTCCCCACGCCTGGAGAGCTCAAAAACACTGGGACCTTGAAACCCACCCACTGTAGCTGGCTATAAAGCAAAAACTTTCACAAATTCAGACATGAGAGTCTTCTGAAAATGCAGATTTTTCCCAAGCATTAGAAGAGACCTTACCAAGAAGTAAAATCACTGAAAAAGGAGTTAATCCAGTGTCACCCAAACCAGAAGAGCAGTGTGGCACTCTGCAGGGCTGTGTGGTGCAGCGCAGTGCCCTGCCCCGCGCTACTGCGCAAGGCAATGCGGGGGGTGTGTGTGCGATGCTGCGCTGCCGAGCGCGGTGCTGGGCAATACCGTGCTGCACAGCACGGACGGGGCTGTGCAGTGCACAGCAGCGCAGGCGGCTCGGGGGGGATCCGGGCCTGCCCAGGCTGGCTGAGGGCAGCTGCAGACGGGTGTGCGCAATGCGCACAGTGTAGATGCGGCACGAGGGAGATGCAACGCAGGTGGATGCTTCCACCGGGCGTTTGAGGTTGGACTGCAGAGAGCAAAGCCAGTCCCTGTGTGCAGAGAACAGCGGCGCAGCTGTGCTCATGAGCATCTGCCTCTGGAAGCAGTCCAAAGCAGCGCCTCCCCCAGCTCCCCACAATTCTTGGTGGAGAGCTGTGGCCACCATGTGCTTGGACACTGTTGCGTCAGGCAGAGGCGCCGCTGCAGTGGTTCTCTGACCGACGTGCCTGGTGCCACCTTGAAAACAGAGCTGGGCTGATGGGCACGACCTGCACGGACTCAGCCCAGGACCTCAGGGATGAGCCCAGAGTGAAGTCGGTGTAGGCTGAGGTGACTTCACTGATGTTATGCACTTTGCTTACCTCAATGCACTGTCCCACTGAGCACAGGGAAGTGTCTCAAATCTGTGCACGCTGACGGGATCTTGCCAGGAATTTGTAACAGAAGTGGAGGATCTTAAAGGATGGTGAGCAAATCCTCCTCGGCCTTTTCCCTGTGAACCTGAGTTGCCCCAAGGGGGAGACACAGGAGGTTTATGCCTGACAAATTTGGTGGCCTTCTACGAAGGGGTTACAGCAGTAGTGGACAAGGGAAGATCTACTGATGTCATCTACTTGGACTTGTGCAAAGCGTTTGACACTGTCCCACATGATATCCTGGTCTCTAAATTGAAGAGACATGGATTCGATAAATGGACCACTTGGTGGAACTGGCTGGACGGTCACACTCAAAGAGTTGCTGTCAACGGCTCGGTGTCCAAGTGGAGAGCAGTGACGAGTGGCGTTCCTCAGGGGTCAGTACTGGGGCCTGTACTATTCAACATCTTTGTCAGTGACACGGACAGTAAGATAGAGTGCACCCTCAGCAAGTTTGCTGATGATACCAAGCTGTTTGGCGAGGCAGACACGCTGGAGGGGAGGGATGCCATCCAGAGGGACCTGGACAGGCTGGAGAGGTGGGCCCAAGCCAACCTCATGCAGTTCAACAAGGCCAAGTGCAAGGTCCTACATCTGGGTCGGGGCAATCCCAAGCACAAATACAGGCTCGGCGGGGAATGGCTGGAGAGCAGCCCTGTGGAGAAGGACCTGGGGGTGCTGATTGACGAGAAGCTGAACATGAGCCAGCAATGTGCGATCGCAGCCCAGAAGGCCAACCGTATCCTGGGCTGCATCAAAAGAAGTGTGGCCAGCAGGTCAAGGGAGGTGATTCTGCCCCTCTACTCCGCTCTCGTGAGACCCCACCTGGAGTACTGCATCCAGCTGTGGAGTCCCCAACATAAGAAGGACATGGACCTGCTGGAGCGCGTCCAGAGGAGAGCCACGAGGATGATCAGAGGGATGGAGCCCCTCTGCTATGAGGAGAGGCTGAGAGAGTTGGGGCTGTTCAGCCTGGAGAAGAGAAGGCTCCGGGGAGATCTTATTGCGGCCTTCCAGTACCTAAAGGGGGCCTACAGGAGAGCTGGGGAAGGACTTTTTACACGGGCATGGAGTGATAGGACAAGGGGGAACGGCTTTAAGCTGGAAGAGGGCAGGTTTAGATTAAACATTAGGAAGAAGTTTTTCACTTTAAGGGTGGTAAGGCACTGGAACAGGTTGCCCAGAGAGGTTGTTGAAGCCCCGTCCCTGGAGGTGTTCAAGGCCAGGCTGGACGTGGCCTTGGGCAACCTGGGCTGGTGGGAGGTGTCCCTGCCTGTGGCAGGGGGGTTCGAACTCGATGATCTTCAAGGTCCCTTCCAACCTAAACCATTCTATGATTCTATGATTCTATGATTTGGGTAAAAAAAGCACCTTCCAGCAAAATGAAGGTGACCTCTCTCTGTCCTTGCACATACTACCTAAGGGAGGATGCAATTAGCTCCAGAGTAGCGTCATTAATAATAGCAGAAGTGCCAAACACCCTGGGTGCTCGTATGGGTTTCAAAGTCACCTGGACAGAAAGCATTTCTGTGGCAGAGGAGAGCTGCGGGGCCGAAGGAGCGATGCTTCAGGGGTAACGCTGCATCAGGCCGATGCAACCAGGCCCAGGGCGGCAGATATGCAAACACACCTCTGCAAATGCAGCTACGTAAACCCATTTTGATTTGATTTTCACTGCAAAATGCTTTTCCTTGGTCAGGATTTAGCCAAAGGATGATACCATGTAAGGAGAAACCACGTATAGTTAAAGGCAACCCAGGAGGGATTTTCTCATGCTGTCCCAGCGTCGGCAGGAGCTGCTGCTGAGCTCAGCGTCTTGATGAGATAATAAGTGGCTTTGGAGAGTAACTTTAATTAAGCTTCCTCTGAATGTCCCGTCTCCTTAATTAAATAACAATTTGCAGCGCTCACACGCCTGTCGGTTTTGATAGGCACCCTTCACCTCTTCCTAAAGCGGCTTCTGCCTGCGGGTGCTGAGGTGGCACATGGTGTCACAGCCCTGTCCTGGCTTCCGGAGAAATGCATGAACAGGAGCAATGAGGCTGGGGAAGGGGGAAAACGGGGGCTCGTTCATCTAAACCCTCTGACGGGGATTTAGGTAGCAGTAAATTAAAGAGCTTCAATGTTTGTGGGTCTGGCCCTGCTTGGGGCTGGCTGCCCTGGGCAGGGAAGGGGGACACTGGAGTATTTTGCTGTGGTTTGGAGCCGTGACAGACTGTGCAAGGAGCGCTGCAAACACCCCTGACCCCAAATGAAGTTGCAACTCAGTTGGGCTTCTGCTTTTTATTTCCTTGTATTTGACCTGAAGTTTGCCTCTGCTTGTTTTGCAGCGGGTTGCAGCTGCCTGGAAAGGAAAACCTGAACCGAGATTTTGGAAAAAAAAAAAAAAGTGCAGTAAACCCTTCTGCTTGTCTTGGTACCCTGGATTGACTGACAAGTGCAATGGCATGTTGGGATGCAGCTGAAGCCCGAGCTAACGCGCCGTACCTAACTGCAGCGACAGCCGGTGTGCTGCCGAGCCGGCCACGCGCCGGGACTAAAGGCGCTCGTGCTGGCAGCCCTCCTCCGGCTATAGATAGCTGCGCTCCATCTCTGCCGTGGGTCTCGTGCGGGGAGGCAAGAGAAGCAGCAGAAGGGGATGGTTGTCCCCGGGACACCCCTGGTGTCTGCCACAGCAGCCTCCCCCTGTGCTTTGCAAAGCAGAGGCTCTGGGTTTTTCTATTGAAACCCAATTCCCCTTTTTATAAGCAAACCGCTCCAGAGAGCCAGGGGATGCTGGAAGCTTTGATTCCAAGCAGCAAGCAGGGAAGCAGGGGTTGGCATGACGCCTGTGCCTCCCTCCCCGGGGGGAACATCACCTCCTGCCGCCAGATGGATTTCATCCTTCCCCTCCAGGCATGACTATGTTTTGCAAGTCTCTGCTTTTGTCAGGCGTTTGCAGAAGCGCAGCTTTCCCATGTCAGTGGCCCAGATTTCCCCTCTCTAGCAGACAGCGATCCATCTTCTACATCCCAACCTGGATTTCATCCCAGCTCCTCTGGAAGCATGGCTGTGATCCTTTGAAGGCAATGTTAGAGCTCCTACTCCCGCTGTGCATTGGCCCTAGATATATTCTGACACATCCCAGGGACTGTTTTCAGTGGGATGACTCAGAGCCGTCGCCTCCTGGTACAGAGGGACAGGGCCAGGCGTGATTCCTCATCCTCTGCGGCGGTGCCTGGCAGAGCCTGGAGCCAGCACCCTCTCCCTTGCCAGCTCCGCAGGGAATCCCGAGGCAGTGGGGGGGAAAGCAGCATGGGGCTGGGGGTTCACCTCGGGGAAGCACTTCATTGGGGTGCTCCATGGGGGTGTCTGGGAGAGTTCGGGTGGTGGTGGGCAGCAGGTCCCCCATCCCAGCCTGTGCCCTCACCAAAGGAAATGCTCCAATGCCCTTTAATAAAATAACTACTACCCTTTGCATCTTTTTTCTGCCATTTCTGTGTTCAAGGCAACTAAAATATTAGTATGTTCCAATTCTGAAGACTAACATGCTTCAAAACTTAATTCCTTAAATGCAGGTTAATCTCTCAGGACTGCAGAACCTGGGAGGATGTGGTGTGGGACAGGGTGTTGCGCCTACCCGTGCCCTTGTCTCACGCTGACACCATCCTGGAGTCACTGGTTAATGCCAATTTGGCTGGGGACAGCAGGTTTTTTGCATGAAACATGATTTCTATTAAAGGGAGAAGGGATTTTTTTAGGAGATATGGAACTTAACAGCTACATTCATGGTATTTTCAGTTTTGCTTACTAACACCGATACGAGCCAGCTGGAGGCGAGACTTTGTCACCCTGAGACACCAGAGCCATCCATATCTCCTTTGGACACAAGAGGGAGTCCTGAATCACCAAAAAGAAAGGGTTTTGCTTTGGTTGCTCTGGATTAAACCGCTTTTCCCTGCACTGAGGAAACGTTGGTCATCACTTGGAGGCCTTTGGCGTCTTTTGGTCTGCACTGTGGTAGGGTAAATCCACGGTAAATCCAGAAGCATGGATTTTCCCCATTTCCGGTGTGGACAGGTCAGCTCGCAGGTTGGGTGAAGTGAGTCCTGCTTTCCTAAAGGACCAGGAATTATCCCTGAAATCAAGCAGCGCTGACAACCCCCCCCTCCCCTCCCCATTTTGCAGCCCCAGCTAAATGCAGAAAATGGAGGCAAAGCTCCATCTGCCTCCGTGCTTCTGCTCGCTATGGCATTGAGACCACACATCCCCCCCCCCCAGCCTTGATGCCCACACGCACATGGCATTGGCTCCTCCGAGGGCATCAGCCCTGGCCACATGTCCCCCAGCAGCACATCCCCCCGTGGGCTTGGGGACAGCCAGCAGAGGGGACAGGGAGGCCCCCACACCTCCAGTTCCCACTGCCCCCAGGGGACATTTGCTGCTGGACGGGGATATTTTGGGATGCATGCCTTTCCTGTATTACTCAAATTAATTAGGCACAGTATAATCTTTCTAATGCAGCTTCCAGGGGGGGAACACACGGGAGGCGGAGGTGACACGGTGGCATGCATCCAGTCAGGACAGCCAAATACCGCAATATATCAGCAAGGGTCCTGCCGAAACCCAGCTGAAAGGGCTCGCTCCTTCCCATATCAAAGTCACGAGGAAATCTCCAGCTGCCCCGAAGTGGGGCTGGGGCTGTCTCCGGACGTGCCAGCCTCGGGCTCGGCAGTGTCCCGATCCTAAGGCACGCAGGCGAGGCATTCCTGCGGGGACGGGGACGGGCGTGCGGGGCTGCTGGTGGGCTGGTCACATCCCCCCGGGGTGGGCAGCCCCCTATATCAGCCTGGCTCACAGGGGCAGCGCCGGCAGAGTGTGACCGTGACGTCCCCTGGCCCCCTCACCCACCCTCTCCAGCCATGGATGACATTTATAAGGCAGCGGTAAGTGCCTCCCTTTGGGGCTGTGTGTTTGGGGGGGAGGGTGGTTAAAGGGTTTTTGGAGATTTTATAGTAGATTCCCCAAAGTTGTGACAGAGTTAATTCAATGGAGAAATGCAAGTAAGAAATAATTATAGGGTGGCAACTTTTAGTCAACATCATCATTTGGGGCACAAACCTTTCCCACTGATGGCTCTGAAGGTTTCACACTCTTCTTGTAAGCGTGAAACTCTCAACTGTGCTGCTAAATTATTTACAACTACTCCCCTGGTTCCCTGCTGTAAGGCAGGGACATGGCCCGTAGGTGAAGTTATAAATCTCAACAAAATCTTGAGAGCCTAAGAGGTGGCTGCCGGTTTTAGCCCAGAGAAAGCAGAGCAGCATTTCCTATTAAATGAACATTATTTGTATGGGTGAGACCTCACCCTCTTCTTTCTGGTGCTTTATAATTCTGCCATTGCTACATTTCTCCCTTCCTTAGCTGAATATTTTTCTGGGAGAGTTTTTAAAAAAAAAACACTCGACTTTTGTAAGTTATTTCCAAACATCCTCCTTTGCTTTGCCACTCCTGATATCTGCTCTGCAGAAATCCAGAATGTGAGCTATGCTCTCAGGGAACGCAGAGCATCCTAACGGCTATTTTAACTTACACAGCTGCACGCTGTGCTCACCGTGTAAACCCAAACTATTTGGTCTGTAATAAGAACACTGAATTATTTTGTAACGTAGACAGACAGTGATATGCAGGTGGAAGAAGGATGAAAATAGATTCTGGATTGTGTGGATTGCTGCTGCGTCCCTTCTATAAGTAGAGTTAAAATAACAGCTTTTTGATGTCTTTCTTTCTTTAAATATGTAGTTGATCAGGTTTGATTTTAACCAAGCGCACAAAAAATACATGGTACAAGTCCTATTTTAATCCCTAGGGTTTTAGAGGGAAGAAAGATATTGCTTGATACATAATTGAAGAAAAAAAATCAAAATGCTCACACCTCTCCTGTCCTTTGGTCAGCCCCGAACCTCATGAAATGGAGCCACCCTAGTGATCCCGATAGCGTGAAAAAGCTCAGGAAAGGCTGTACTGGAACGGAATCTGTGTGATTCTGTGATTCTGTACAATATAGCGCCAAGTCCTCCAACTAACACCTCAAAAAAGGAGAAAAATGTGACCTGTAAAGTCAAAGAAAGTCCAGGCCTCTCTAATTAAGTTTTTAATTAAGTATGTTCTCTGCAACTCAAGGCACAGCTCCTCTCCTTATTGTTTAGGGACCTCATGCCCGTAATTAGGGAGAAAGGCTGAAGTGCTTTGCGAGCCGGCAATGCCCACAGTCAAAAGGGTCTGTCCGTCCACTGGGGCAGCGCTCTCGCAGCATGGGTGGAGAGCCCCAAATTAAAGGGTTCCCCATGTGCAAGCTTCAGCCTCTCTCCAAATCTCCTCCCCAGAAATGGGCAAAAATCCACAGGTGACGGTCATCCCTAGCCAAAGCCTGTGGGCTTTAGCAGAGTTGGACCATGGAGCAATTTAGCTGAGAAAAAGAAACTGCAGCAATAGAGAACGACCCAAAAATTCCTACCTCGGATACCAAAAACTTACCCCAAACATAGAACCCTTGACCAGGGAAATGGGCTGTGCAAAAGACTTGATGGGTTCCCATAAGGATTTTGCTGGTGGTTTGAAGGTGGGGCCACGCTGGTAGATGTGGGGCTCGAGTCCCAGGGATTAGCTGCCAGCACCTTTATGAGGCAAAACAAGTCTAAGCCAGGCACAGCTGAGACAAACAGCTTTTTCGTGGATCTATTGCCCAAGATTTTAACCGTAAGAAAACATTTAGCTGGAAAAAAATTTTCAAGAACTTCAACTTCCCCTGCCTGACTTCAAATGGAAACATGGGATGAAGAAGAGAGCTGATAAAAGCAAAATACAGCAGATTTGGCCTTACCACGGCCACCACAGCGCTGTGAGCTCAGTCCTTGCCTTCCCACACCCCAGCTGGGGAAACCTGTCCCTGAATTGATGGGGAGGGAAAAATGGAATAAAGCCACGAACAGCACCCATGTCCAGAGGGCACTATAAACAGCTCAAGAGACATCTCTGTAATAAAACCATCACTCTGTAGTTATAATGCATTTGATTTACAGGCAGCATAGCTCCACATCTATCATTTCAGTAGTCAAGGAATCTTCAAAAGTGAGTATTTTTTTATTTGCTGCATGCTGGCGGCATATATTAGTATTATATTTATGCCAAATTCCCTACATGCAGCCAGAGAACCCAATGGATTTTCATCTTGCCCACTCATGCCTAGATAAGGGTGTGCAAGCACAAAGCTATTTTGGGAACATTTTTAGGCTCTGTTCAGCGGCACTAAGAACAGTGCCAGGGACAAGTGTCCAGATAAAGGGCCGCAAGGATAAATACCAAAGCCTGGGAACAATCGGGGAGCTCATCTTTATCTCTAGCACCTCTCTCACTCAGGCTTATAAATAGCGAATGCACCAAGAGGGTCAGGTTACCTGAGTGGCAGGATGGTGGCCATGGACATCGGTTGAGGGAGCATTGTGGCTGCCCTTGCTCTGCCCAAACAATAGCCGCGAAGGGCCGGCAGCTGCCTACCTGCGCTCAGCAGCGCTGGGGCCACAGCGGGTTTGGGTTTCCTCCTGCGATGGCAATCCTGCCTTGAAAGTCTTCACCTCCTGGCGCGTGGGGAGTGGGATAAGGCTCTCTGCCTGCTTCCCATAGGCTCCGTCCCCCTAAGAAAAAGCTCTTTCCCTGCCTCTCGCTGCAAGCGGGAAGGATTTCCAGCTGGCTTTTGTGAAACCACTCCTCTTCGTGGCAAAAGCATCATCCTTCCCTCAAAGACAGGGTGCCACAACCCTGGGTTGAGGGGTTCTGCCCTGACCAAAACACGGTGGGGATGGGTGTTAGGGACTGCTCACATGGGGCATGGAGACAGCACTAAGGAGACATCAGTGGGGTCAGGCACCCTCTGCACGGGCCACACGTAGTCCTGGCAGGGGTCATGTCTGGCTGACTCCGGAGAGGCTGTCAACCATCCTGGGAAAGAAAAGTCAGCATTTTAATGGTTGCTACTGAAGGAGCAGTTGGACATGGTGGTGGGGTCAGCAATTTTAGATAGGCGGCACCTGCAGGCAGGAATGAAGCCAAAGAGAGAAATGCACTTAAAGAGGCATGACACAGAGCTGATGGATTCCTCCTTGCTCTCATTGATTATTTTCATTAATTCACACTAATTAATAAGCTCCCACTGATCGCCTGCAGGGAATGAATTAGGGTAGGGTTTGGGAATAATCTGCCAGCCCATTTTGGCTAACACCTAATAGCTCCACAGGCCATTTCTTTAGGGAGATACCCAAAACAGGCTAAAGGGAATAGCAGCTCCTTTCTGAGGCAGGAACCTTTGTAATAAACACTGACTTGGATGGAAGCAGACCGGCTCTTAATGCTCTGGATAGTGCAGAGAGCTTCCTGACTCTAAGGCTGAAAAACAAGTACCAAGGATGGTCCTGTCTGCCTGTCCCTCCCCAGGGACCTCGCCAGCATGTCCCACCGCTGACCTGCCCTCAGCCCACACATGAGCATCCCTCAGTGGCACAGCCATCCCGCTGTGAAGCCTCCCAGCAATAAGAAATTATCCCCAAAAGGTTGACAGAGACAAATGCTTTTCCCAGTGGGTCTTCCCTGCTTGTGCAAAGGCTAATTCTGATCGATGCTGCCACTTGGGAAATGACGCTCACTTCAAAGAAGTTGGGAACAAATTTTTTTTTAAGGGGAACAATCTCTTAGAGTACAAAGTTGTGGTGTCAAAACCTCACTGGTTGTATACCCTGTAGTCCATGAGGGTGACAGTTGTAAGGCTTTGCTGATCTTTGCAAAGGCTGTTTGAACAAATAACATTACCTTTTAACCATTAGTGATGCTGAGGAAGAAAAATGACTTGGTCTCTGTGTTTTCCTTACAGGTTGAGCAGCTGACAGAAGAGCAAAAAAATGGTAGGTGCATCTTTAACCTGAGACTGCAGCCTAAAGACAAGCTCCCCAGTCCGCAGCCCGGCCTACCTCAGCAATTACACCCCAGAAAATGGACTGTAATTTGGCACAATCTAGCCAAAACAGGGCATAACCCAGGGATTTTAATCCACCAGCATTTCAAGAAAGGCAGTTTCTGTGTGTGCCTGGGTGTCCCCACCATGCCATGCCTGGGCAGTGCTGGGGCACACGGGCAGGAGAGGCTGTGTCTGGGATGAGCCCTCTGCCCCAGGGCTGCCCACCTGCAGGGTCGAGGCATGGCGCAAGACCCCCACATCTCCTCTCCCCTCTCTCCCCAGAGTTCAAGGCTGCTTTCGACATCTTCGTGCTGGGGGCGGAGGATGGCTGCATCAGCACCAAGGAGCTGGGGAAGGTGATGCGGATGCTGGGGCAGAACCCCACCCCTGAGGAGCTGCAGGAGATGATAGATGAGGTGGATGAGGATGGTGAGAGATTTGGGTTTCTTCCACTCTCCCAAGCACCACAGGCATGGGGGGAATGGGGCAGGTCAGGAGCGCTCAGCGTCTGCGCGGCACTGGCAGGATCCGTGCTGGGGGCAGCCACAGCCTGCAAGGAGCAACCTGCAGTGCTATGATTTTGAAGGACACTAAACACCCACCAAACTTCAGCCTGGTTCCTTTAGAAAATTGCCAGGCAAAGAGAAACTACAAATATTATCATTCCTATAATGATCAGACTGCTTGAACTGATTTTGGGAGCTACTCTGAAATGGCACAGATCCGTTTAAAAAACAAAATAGATTCTGTCATCGGGAAAGTCTTTCACTGCTCAAGCATGCATACACACATACACCCACCCCCCCCACCCCCCCCCCCAATAACTGCCAATATTGATTAAACCTGTCTACCAGTGATCACACATAACAAAAACCACTGTGTGCAAGTTGGGCAGAGATACCATACTAAGTAACTGGAAAATTAAAACAACAGTTGAAAATCAGGCAAAAAAGGAAAATAACTACATCATTGAAAACAACAGTACTGTACTGCTGGTGCAAAACCACACTGCATGACTACCTGCCTTCTGGAGCTTTTATGATTAATACCTAGATGAGATGGACAGGTATTCATATTCTATAGCAGGAATTTCCATTCATCAGTGCTTCCAGCAGGAATTTCAGTTCATTTTGCCTTGGCAAAATGACTGCAGAAAGTAAAAATTCGGTGATGAAGTCCGTCTCAGTCACTTATGACAGCACCCTGAAAGCTGCCTCTTGCTGCAGGGCTGCTCTTCTGAGTTTCGCTCCTTGATGTCTAAAGAGAAGTTTGGTCTCTCGGCATTGCCTGTCCACCCACCATAGCGCTGTCTGATGGTGTTTATTCTGCCTGCAGGCAGTGGCACTGTAGACTTTGATGAGTTCCTTGTTATGATGGTCCGCTGCATGAAAGATGACAGCAAAGGAAAAACTGAAGAGGAACTCTCAGATCTCTTCAGGATGTTTGATAAGTAAGGCCAGCGACGGAGCATGGTGGGGTGGGTGGGAGCAGTGCAACTATCCCAGCTCCCCCTCCCCAGCATGTTGGTACACTTCTGAGATCTTCCATCCCTGCACAGAAATGCCGATGGCTACATCGACCTCGAGGAGCTGAAGATCATGCTGCAGGCGACAGGAGAGACCATCACCGAGGACGACATAGAAGAACTGATGAAAGATGGAGATAAAAACAATGATGGCAGGATTGACTATGATGGTAGGAGCCTTTCTTGCCTGCAGTTTGGTTGTGAGCCCTTGAACGTCCCCCAGGGCAGCTCCTGTGGTCTCAGTTGCCTTCAGGGACGGGTGTGAGCTTGTGCAGGCAGCGCTGGGCAATATGCCTGATCACAGCTGGTGTTTGCACAGGGATGGGGGGTTTCTTATCCTTGTGAAATGGTAGCAAGTGCCTGGGGCTGCCCTAACTCTCTGCACGCTGAGAGCGCCAGCCTGCACTGAAGCAAACCTGCTTTTCACCAGAGACCTGCCTGTCCCCTCCAGACCCCTAAACACAAGCACCGTCTCTGAAGGGCTGTATATTTGAATGCAATGCTGCCAAAATGACCCCCAGACCATTTCCAAGCTGAGCTGGTGGCCCTGTCCCTCCCTGGGCACTCACCTCCAGTGTTTCAGTGGTGGCCAAGGGTGACGCTGGGCTCTGGTGACATTTCCAGTGGGAGTCACAAGGAGTCCTCGCCGTGGCCAGAGGAGCCGTAGCCATCCCCCCTCAGCCTCCCACACATCGGGGGGTTGGAAAAGGAGAGAGGGCTGGGGAAACCTGCCAAGAGCGCACTTGGCAGCTGCAAGGGCAGTTGGGTCCCACCTCACACCCCTTATCTCCTATGTCTTCCCCTTGGCAGAGTTCCTGGAGTTTATGAAGGGAGTCGAATAAATCTGAGGCCAGATGACAGCCCAAATCTCCTAAACCCCTCCAGCTCCGCACCTCATCTCCTTGGATAAGTCCCCTGGCTACCGGCATGAAGACTGAGCGCTGAGAAGGGTGGCCGCTGGGAAAATAAAACGCGTTAATACTGAGTGCCTCAGATGGTCATTCCTTGGAGGTTTAGTGAGAGCTTCACCCTGGTCACACACTCGTGACTAATGGGGCTGCTCCCGAGGGCCACGCTGAGTGCCTGTGAGTTGTGTCTGGGAAGGTGACACCACAGTTGGAGCTTTAAGTCTCCAAGGAGATACTTTGCTGCCAGCCCAGGGGCAAAGCCACGGGTGCTTGGTGGGGAGCTGCCATGTTGCATCTCCTCATCCCTGCCACAGTGTGTGGGTTCAGGAGCCGGCACTGGTGCCTGCTGGTTTAACTGGAGCAGCAGCAGCATTTTAGCGACAAAATGTGAGTTAACAACCACTTCTGCCATCTCTGAAATCCCTGGGAGAGGGACAGTCCCTCTCCTCCCTGCTCTCACCCTGGCTGTCCTGAAGGGACACCCCTTCTTCCTCCCCACCATCCTGATGGCCACGCTGCAGCACATGCAGAAAGACCACCTGTATTTTCTTTGGAAACATGAATAAAAGCCGTTCCTAAGCCGGACTGGGTGCCTCCTTCCCACCTCGCCCAGCCTAGCAGGAAGCAGGCAATGGCAGCCCCGCAGCACCTCGCAGTCCTCCAGCAGCCCTGGGTGGGAACCTCACTGCAAGAGCTGAAACACCCAATTTTCCCTCAGAAATCATGTCCATTTGGGCCACAGAGGCCCTGAGCAAGGCATGACCCCACTTTGGGTCTCGACTCCCAGGCGCAAGGTGACAGCAGGGCTGAGGAGGATGAGCCGTGCTGTCCTGGAGGGCCCTGGCTGCCATCTTCTCCCGTCCCAAGGAAGCGCAGCATTCCTGCGGCATTAGCAGCTCCCCCTGCGCATAGCTGCCTCCTCCCATCGAATTACAGCCCCAGCACAGCTCACACATTGCGTTCGTGTTGCTAAAATCAAACGTTTACTCAAGCAAAATAAACATTGGCAGGGCAAGGCACAAGACTGTGTCAGTGCAAACCTCAGCGACGCTGCCCTCAACCCTGGGCGAGCATGCCACCATGCCAGTAGCCCCATGCCCACTGCACCGTCCTTCTGCCCTTCCTCCCCAAACCAGCTCTGCTCCTCCCCCCCAGGAAAAAACACCCTGAGCAGCTGTATTTGACATGACACATGCTCTCATTTGGAGCTATAATGACCTATTACAATTCAGAGCAAACGGGCTTGAGGTGAAAACAGGCCCAAGAGGGGTTGTCAGATGTTTGGAAGGACACAGCTGTGTCTTTCCTCTGGACAAGCACCAAGCAGGGCTTGTAACATCAGAGAAACCAAGGAAATGAACCCTCATCAGCTAAAGCAGCTGTTTTTCCTTAAAACCTAGGATATTTTGGGAACACCCCTAATGCAAACATCTGGAAGACTGAACTCTCACATGACATCTCAGCAGGCATCACCGACAGCCCCGTTATCTTCCTGCCCTGACCAGATCCCAACACTGAACAAGGACATCTCTGAGATACTCACCACAGCTTACTGATAGGCATTGGCTCCCTAAAGAGCGAACAAGAGAAACAAGTAAGGAACTTTCCCAGCTTAACCCCCTCCCTTCAGCCAACTTGGTAGCTTGCGGGGAGGCCTGGAGGAGTCCCTCTACCCCAGCGAAAATGATGGCTGCAAAGAGCCACCTGGACACACGTCCCAGCTCTCCCCCCTTGGTTCAATGGCACAGGCAGCAGCAAGTCACGGCCTCACTGTCTGCCCACTCTTTCTGAGAGCAAAACAAGGAAGGTGGTGGCTGGAGAGGGAGGAACAAGGTCTCATAGCAGCTGAAACTTGCCCCTAGAAAAGCTGACATACTGGGCTTTTTTAGTCTTTAGACCAGAGATGCCAGCAGGTCAGTGCGCTCTGCGTGGTCAGAAAAACTGCTGCAAGACCAATTTGTCTTAACAGACTGCCTGTCCTCCAGGAGTAAGACAGCAAATGCCACGGGGTGGGGCGCTGCGGGTGGATTTCACTGTTGGCAAACACAGGAACAACTGCATTAGGAATGGAACAGGACATGACAGGCCGGTGAGTGGGTCAGATGGCTGAAAAACCAGTAACCAGTACAGGATCAACCCGGTTGAAGCCTCCACAGAGCGGATGTGCCTGGAGCTGTGCTACTAGTGAATGAAAACCACCCAGAGGACTCCATGTATCTACACAACTCCAAACAAATTTGCAGTTTTCCCTGCATGTCTAGCGAAGCTTTGGTGCCAGAAGCCTTTAAGGAATGTGATGCAGGTCCACAAGCACTACTTGAAAAAAAAAAAATAAATAATAGTCATTGAAACATCCATACATTTATTTTTTTTTTTAATCAGGCAAAAAGCCACTTACCACTCTCTAAACCAGTCCCCAGATCTGCGTGCTCTGAACCCCCCAGCCAAGACAGGAGCTGTGCTGGCAGGTGACAGCAGCCTGTGCCACCGGATCCAGCCACAGTTCTCAGGCTGTTTGCTCCACTTGCTTTCACCGGCAGTAGACTTAATTCCTGCCCTGTTTTGCAGCTTTTCCAGCATATTCGAGGCTTCTCTTCAGTGCTCAGTAAAACTTTGCTGTGCGAACTGACTGTAGGAAGACCTGAGGACACTTGGTACTCATCCCCCTAACAAAACCTCTGCAGCTCACCTACAGTCATCCACCTGCCACCAGGGCAGCGGCAGTACAATGTGAGCTAAGATATGCCAAATAAACAATATTTCACCATGCCAAAGCCCCTGTTGCATAGAAGCACCTGCATCAGCCTTGAAACTTGGGCAAAGCAGAAATCACGTTCTGTTCACTGCTTTTTGCTTTAGTACACTACTGGAAGGCGGTAGAGGGGGAATGGAGCAACACGCATCCAGCCCTACTTTTCATTTTCACTGTGAACATCAATGTCCCCAGTAAACACTGCCTCATCAGAGTGTTTCCCAGTGCTTTGATTTCTCCTTGCAGCTCCGTGCTCTTGGCTTTCAGTGTGACTGCTCACCTTCGCCAAATGAGCTGATTCAGTATTCGGTTACATGCCCTTTGCTCCCTACCTTTTTTTTTTTTTTAAATCAAAGGGAAAAAAGGAGCCAAACTGGAACTTGATACAGAGACTTCTTAATTGCAAAGGGGAGAGATCATCTGCAGCGAGTATGACACAGAGCAGCAGCAAGCATGAAATGTATAACCCAATGTACAGCAGTAGCTGAGCAGAGACACTCTCAAGCTCACTGGCTTCCTGCGGGATACCAAGGACTTAATTGTAAGAGTTTTGAAGTTTTTAAATGTCAAAGATGACAGAGCTCTGCATAATGGGAATAGTTTAAAGGGGGCCACAGCTGCCAGTTCCGTCTCCCGGGCTCTGTATACGTAATCCTCCCAAAAAGGATCTTCAACCTCACTTGACCAACAGAAATCAAGACACAGAACTTCAATGATTTCACAAGGCAAGCGAAAGAGGATGAAGACCCACCACAAGGCCATGTCAGCACACACTCCCCTCTGCAGTTTTTTCTTCTGGGCTGGGGCAAGCTCTACCACAAAGAGGGAAGTTGTGGACTGAGCTGTCACAGGGTTAGAAAATGCAATAGGTGATCAACTGATGTCTGGACAGCATTCTGTGGGTCCACTATGTGTGCAGGGAGCAGCTAACAAACCTGACACCGAGCTGCTATGGAAGCTCACAAAATTCCTGTCTCTTGCTACACAATGATGCCTGGATTAAGGTTACGTCCCACTGCGCTGCATTTTGTCACGCAGCCGCTATTTTGGTCAGAAAGTCAGCAAGCCCTTATTTGGGAAGCTGTCCCACTGAAGGGCAGCATGAAGGGCAGCAACATGAAGCGGCTGCTTCTGAAGGCAGGTCTCGGGGAGCTGCCTGGAGCCACAGGAAGCCCAAATCTTCCTCTCTGCTTCTCGTTAACATGCCAACATCCTTTTCTCAGCCTGACCCTTGCCTCTCTCTCTCTCTCTCTTCCCTCAAACCGCATCCTGTGGGTTAGCTACTCTCACAACACAAGCACGCTGGAGAAGACCCCAAGAGTTTAGAGATGAAATCCCCTTTCTTAGATAGAAAATCCTTAGTGCTAGAGATTTCAAATGCAGAACTTAAACCAGGTTGGAGATCTGCAAACATACAGGCGAAGGTGCAGCAATACGAAGTCCCCTATTCAGGGGCTTTTTCTTTCATTCTTCTTGTCACAACACACATCTGCACCAGACTGACCTTCACTTACACAGCTGGACCAGCTACTCCATCTCCTCCAACACCTGCAGCAACCCAAGGGGACATCTCCTCACACCAGGTCTCTCTGCCAGCCCCAACAAGGGCTGCAGGGGGACACTGGACAGCTCTGGGCCAGTGGCTGAGGCTGCCAGACGTGTGCGCTAACCTGAACCGCAGCTATGCAACCTTGCCTTTGTAGACAAACTCGCTTGAGCAGAGAAGGCACCAGCCACACAGCCCGAGACCTACCCACAGGCACTGGGGTACCACCAAAGCCTATGGGATCGAAGTGCCACGGATCTGTCTCTGGGTGACCTATCACTTGCAAAAATAACCCTCCAGGGAAGATTACCGCCGTGAACCTCTCGCCTGTCAACCTCCTGCCTTTCCTGAGGGCAGCAGGGTCCAGACCTTTTTGTCTTGACTATTTAGAAGACTCTAGCTGGTGGTATGAACCCGGTGACTGTACACTCTCTCCAGCCCAGCACCCCTCCTGACCAGCACGCTGCTCCTGCACAGCAATTAAGTTCTTTCAGCTGACAAACATCAACCTCCACAACAGTCCAATAGATGCACAAACCGGGAATCAGACAGTTGGGGGTTGCAGACTTTCCTCAGACTTTAAAAGCTTTCAACTCCCGAGTTTTAAGTTAGTAAATCTCTTTATATTGTTTGGCTTAGGGCTGGGTGGTATTTTTAATCAGTCAAAAACAATTAAAATGGAATTAAATGGAAACTGGGAAAAGACTTGTGAATTCAAGCCATAAAGAATTCAAAATATTTACCTTGTTTCAAACTAATACTGCATTTTGGTAATTGGCTAAACTATTTTAAAAAATAACTAATTACATTAGTTGGATGTTTCAGTTGAAACATTTTTTTTTCTTCTTATCCAGCACATGTTTTGCGGCTATACTGCAAACTCAGGACATACGAACTTCCAGCCCTTGTGTTGATTTGTGGATTTACACCACCGGGTGGACAAGCATTGGAATTGCAATTAAAGAACAGTTCCTTGCATTTTAACAGGTGGCTCATTTCAGTAATAAAAAAAGCACTTCTTGAACCAGCTTTGCTGGCTGGTGGGACCCAGAGAGTGAAGCCCTCTCCTGATCTACAGAAGGACAGCAGTAACAAAACCCTGTCACAACACCTCTCGGGCTTTTGAATGCTCCTCCCCAGATCTCACCAGTTAGAACATTTTATCAGTTAGGTACTTTTTTTTGTTTCTGGAATGGAAGATCTGCATTAAAATACAGTAACTGTGAAAAAGATGGGTATTTTAGATAGTCCTATAAGCTTACACATTCCCATGGTAGCTCCATTAACACTTGAGTACCTTCAAGTATTTTGGAATACACTTCTAGCACCAATTACTATGATCTCCAACACCACAGTGAGGTGTTAGGATACTCAGTGCCCTCCTATTTTTCAGGATTTTCATAGCTGTAACTACCTTACCTGGACAGCAAAGCAGCAGAAATGTAACAACCCTTGGAAATCTCATATTGCTGTAACAGCACTAGGAACTATCATAAAAACTGTGGTATGTGAGAACCCTGAACATGTGTGCCAATATCAAAAATAATTTTACCTCTATTTAACACTGTCACCTCAAGAGTCCAGGCAACACTAGTTTCAATTTATCAAAAAAGATACAAGTTGTTTCTTGTTTAAATCTTAGAGCTTCACTCAATAACCATTTCACAACTTGAAAATAGACTTTGAACTACTAAACGCTCATGACCTGTACCAACAATTACAGTAGAACAGCGCTGAGGACAGAGCAGCTGTTTCACTTTGTGTGTGTGTGGGGGCTGACGATATTAACACAAAACCTCTCCACAGCTCCAGCTGGCATCTAAAATACAACTCAAACAAGACTTTTGGAGGGTTCCCCTCAAATTCAGGAGGTGAAAACTTTGTTACATCTGATTTTATTTTTACAAAAATGGTGTAACACTCATGCCGACAGGAAAAATGGTTCTTTTGTCTTAAACCACGTCAGTCCTTTTTCTGCTGAGCAGCCTGCTTGGCATTGTTGGCCTGCATCTTCTTCAGCCCCTTTTTGTTGTGTTTCTTTGCAAATCTCATGTTCCTCAGAAACTTGGGATCAACCTATAAAAATAAGGAAAGAATAAGCCATGTCGTAGAAGGGACATATGTAAAAACATATATCTCCAGATTGTTCCAATTATTCCCAAATGCTGGCTATGATTAATTCAGAACTTTTTTTCTGGTTACAACAAAATCATTGTAGCCATCCATAACCATCCTTTAGCTAGCTACTTTCCTTAATTTCCATGAACAAACCCAAAACCCCAGCAATAAACATACAGAAAGAATAGGATAAGTTGAGTAAAGCTGTAAACAAGACAAATTTAATTTCTATGCCACAATACATTCTGTATCTGAAGTACTACAAACCAACCTTGGCAGGTGAGCACATACACATGTAACCCTTGGGGAAAGACCAATGGCATTTCCTCTGGCCTTTCCTTTTTACATTAAAGGAAAAAGGTGACAGCTCAGAGAAGAGTTTCTCCCCAGTTTTTGTCAGCTAATGGCTGGCTAACACATCCTGTCATGACTAAGACCAATTCCCAGAACTATCAGCTACCATCCCACTGAGAAACATTAACTATTTTACTGTAAACAGCATTTTAACTGACACATAATGAGCATTTGGACTTCGTCATCTTAACTCATGTGCACTCGGTGCAAGGAGACAGATTCAGAGACTGCTGGACTATCTGCATGAGGGGGCAGGGCTGAACCCTCACTGAGCTATGCAGAAGACAAGCTTTTATGTCACTACCAAAAAGCTGATAATCACAACTCCAAAGCAAACAGAATCACAACCCTCCCCAAAGCCAAAGTGTCCTGTTTTCACTTTCAAGCATGAAAAAAATCCCGTTATACCACTTGTCTAACCTCAGAAAAAGCAAAACGTTGTCATTTTCCTATGTACTGTCCAGAAATGCCAATTCCTCTCATCTTCTGAGTCAAATTCTCTGGATTAGTACAGATGGTAAAATAATATTAAAGGGTACAGAGAAGTAGGAGACACAGCAGTACTCAAAGGGAGAAGAACTATCCAACTGACACGTGTTTGTTTCACTGGAAGCAATGGTTAGTGACACCCACCTGAGCAGGACAGTGACAAAACTGGCTAATAACTAAAAAGCAGTTTTATATACGTACACAGCTGCACACAAGGTAAGCAAAAGATAAAACAGAAACCCACAGTGGTCCTGAACATCTGAAGCGTAAGTCCCTGTCTGCAAAAAATGTCAGTCAAAATAATACAAATAGTGGATTTTTTTTCACAGTTAAGCCTCAATGGCTTAAGAGCCTGGGAATATCAATAGAAATACTCACCCCTTTGAGAGATTCGTATCTATGAGACCTGGGTTTCTTGATGCCATTTCTGTGCCACTTACGGGCTATGCGGAAAACCAGAAAATTATTTAAATTACCATTTCTGCCATTATTAAACAGCTGTATTAGCCTTCCTTTAAGTCCAGCTGACCTACCAGAATGATGTGAAATAGAAAGTTTTCTAACCCTTCCTATTCAAGCTAAACACAAATTAAGAAAGCACCTCTATTCTCATCCCTCTGCACACTGTGCTCTCAGCACCATGAGTTTCTAATCCAAGAACTTTAGGCTCCTCGTTAACAAATAATACACCAACGGTGACACCACTAGCTCAATAAAAGGCTTCAATCACCAAGAAGTTCAAGCAGGCGTGTTTAACATTAAAGGGCACCATCCTTCACTGTGCAGGACCAAACAGAACCTACCTGTGAACTCTAATTTACAGCACTAATGAAAAAAACCCCAAACAAGAACTATTTTATCACTGTGATCATCTTTGAACGGCAAAGTATCACAGGCTGAATGCCATTCAGTAATGTGCTCAGTTCAAACGTATTAAAGTTGTTTTTTTCTGGTTACGTATTATTTTTGTATTGAGCCCAAAAAAGTCCTGACTCTCGCAGAGCTCTCTCTTCATTAAACACACCATTCCACCTCTGCATACCAACAGCTCCTTCCCTCCTCAGCTTACCTCGCCGCAAGAGAAAGAGGACGACTGGGCTGCCATAACCGAGGGGGGCCAAAGCAGCCGCTTAAACCCCTCTGCGGGGCACAGCCCCGGGCCGCCCCCAGAGACACCATCCCTCCCCGCCTGCTCCCGCGCCCCCAAGCCTCCCAGGCCCCGCGGTGCAGGACGCCGAGTCCGCCTTACACTGGTTGTGTGTGGTGTGGTTCTTGGACTTGGCCATGGCTGCACCTGTGGGAGAAGGAGACACCCCTCAGTCGGGGAGGGCTGGCGAGGCGGCGGTACCGACCCCGAGCCCCCGGCCTCCCGCCCCGCCGCAGCCCCAGGCCCCGCCTCGCCCCCTCCCCAGCCCGGTGGGGTCGGGTCGGGCTCGGGCCCGGCCCAGGGGACGGATGGAGTCGGATAGCGCGGAGCGACACTCACCACTACCGCCGCCACCGCCGGACCGGAAGAGAAGGCCGCGCCGCAGGGCCTCCTGGGAAACGGCGGCGACGGACCGGAAGCCCACGCAGCTCCGGGGCGCAACAGGGGCCGCCAGCGGGGAGGTTCCGCCCCGCCGCCTCCCCGGTCCCCTTCCCGGTCCCCTTCCCGCACCGCCCCCCTGCGCCGCCTCCGCTCCCGCCCGCCACAACCGGGCCCCGGCGACGTCGCGGACCCCGGTCCCTTAGCGACACGGTCCCCCCGCTAACATGGCCTCCCCCGGGCCCGGCGCGTCTGCGGTAAAGAGGCGGCAGGACACAGCGGGGGTTGGTGCTGTGTCCGACTGTGCCTGGCCACGCTGGCCGGCGAGTTTCAAGCCTCGCTCCTGCAGAATGCGCAGACCGAGACGCAGATACTTGAAGAACACTAAAATAACGACGAAGACGGGCAAATGAAGCGGCTCCGCAAAAGCGCTAGCCAAGCCCGCGCACTCAGGCCGTTTTCCTTTCGATGGCGGCAGGGCCGGGCCTTGGGGGCAGGGGCGGCCCGGCCGGAGGGGAGCGGGTCCGGCTGCCAGCGGCCGAGGGCCGGGGTTAAGTCTCACGGCAGCCCCTGGTAGCCCAGCCGCGGGAAGCCGTGCGGTGTGGCCGTCGGGGAGGCCTGCGCTGGGTGCGCTGCTACCGATGGCTGGCTGCGGCGTGGTTGGTGGCTGTGGACTGAGGTGTCTCCTGTGGGGAAGGGCGAAAGGAGAAAGGGGAAGCAAAGGCCAAGCTCGCCCAAGGCCGTTGGGGTCCGTCTGTGCGCGAACTGCAGCGTTCTGGTCTGGGCCTGCTGTACTTTACACTGGGAACCTTTGAAAAATGAGGCGCAGGCCTTTCTGCGTCGCGGTAGCGTGGAAAAATACTGCTATCTTTTTATGGGATTGCCTTTATTTTAAGATGAGAGGCATGAGTGACTTGCTTAAAATAACCCGGATTGGAAAAAAATAGCCCAGAGACCAAAGCCCCTGGACCAGCACACAGGAGAGAGAACCAGACATTTTTTTTTCAGTGACTGCTTGCAGAGCGTTTAGGTACTCTGCCTCAAGTTCGGATACCTGTGAACAAGCTCATCCTGTTACAAAAATGGGGAAAAATAAATTATCCTTGATAGATGGGTAACGCCGAAGAAACTGAAATGAAAACAGGCAGGAAAAAGAAAGCTAATACAATTTAATTTCAGTATTTATTTCCAGCAAGACCTAAGTTGCAAAATATATTTGGCTTAAGTATTTTTTTTCATTCTGGGCAGCAAATAACGTAAAAACAGATTAAAATAGCAATACTATTTTACTGGCATTTTGCAGCTGGAATATGAGGATCTCCACAAAATCCTCCTCGATACACAAACTTCTGACTTTTTAAGCTCTGGGGTTTTTTTTTAATTTTTCCCACTGTAGTGCGCTGTGGTCTTTAAATATTTCAACATTGCTGTGGCCAGCTAATGACAGCCAACAGCAGAGAGAAAGCCTGCCTTCCTGCTAACCTGAAGAGCCGAGCTCAGTGGAAGATAAAACTGAATCCCAGAGGTGTGTTTCCCTCTACTGCATTGCAGAAGGCGGAAAGAAACGTTCTGCCAGGTCCCCTTACCTTGGCCATTAGGTTATGAAAACTCTTGATCTTTTTCACTCATTTCTGAGCCTTCTTTCATTGGAAGAAACAGAAGGGTTTATTTTACAGTTTCAGCTATCTTTTTCAAGTTCTTTCAGTGTCTCACTGCACTTATTGCTGTTGGAGCTCTCCGGGAGTCGTTCACAGCTGCTGCTGGGGCCACGTGAGCCAAGCAGTTCGAGAGGTGGGGATTAGAGAAGCTGTGCTTAATGCCCAGGTGATACACAAGGCCTATAAGCCAAATTACTAAAATAAAATTGTAGAAGTGCATTCAGTTTACGGGGCTGAGTGTAATATATTCAGGGTGGTTTATAAACCACTGCAAATCAATACAGAATATCAGGTAAAAAGGATGGTCCAAGGCAGGATCAAGACCCCTTGAATTTCTTCTGTGCTCTGATGAGCTGTGATGTCTCTGATTATGGTGTTACCGAGAACGATTGGCCAGTTTGAAACCTTCAATCATACTTTTAGTGATTACAGACTTAATTAGTGCATGTTAGCCCAAGTGTCATCTATTAAAGGAGCTGTGCTCATTAAACAGGATGGTAATTACACCAGCTGCAAAACAATTACGGAAAAATCATAGGTTAAAATAAAAATCTCACAGTGCCTCTGGCAACCATGTTAGCTCAGTCAATGTCCTTGTGTCACACACACTTATGCCGATTGATCGCTGTGAGGTTTGTCACAGCTTTCACGCTGATGCCACATTTCAGCAGACTCCCCTGGATCTTGCCTCCTCCCTCCCTGTGAGCTGACACTTTGACTTGGGGTGATGAATTACTGTGACTCCTCCTTTTAGTAATGTCAATGACTCGGAGAAGCTCGGTGCCCAGGCCAAGCGCTCTGCGGGCGTAAATCACTAATTTCCAGGGAACCACTCTGATTCACCCCAAAAAGGATACGGGAGAGGGTTTTGTTGACATTCGATGCAATATTTTGGAGGTGTTCTGCTATTATATATTCTGATACATACATTTAAGGAAGCTGTTAATGTGAGAAGCTTCTGCTGACACGTCTGGGGGCTCAGGCAGCTGCTACAGCCCATGCTGAAGGGTGACTGAAGCATGGGGTGCCTGGTGCCCTTTCCTTGGGCACTGCTTGCTCACAGGCCAGCCATGGCCGGGCACCATTGCTCCAATGCATTTCTTCTGAGGATGACTTGGGGAAGCCAGTTGGGAGGTCTTTCTCAGCAGCTGGGAGCACTAGTGGCCTGCTGCCGTCCCCCTGGGACCAGGAAACAGCTGTGGGACCCCACAGTCCTCCTTGCTCTGTCTCTGCTCACCCAGTGCAGCACCAGCCCTGCCAAGGTGCCCACCCAGGTGTGCTGTTGTACCCGCAATTACAGTAACTGCCACGATTCGTGGTTATACCAAAGAACAGTGATCATGAGACGATAGAGTTCAGCACTAAGTGCAGTATGAACAAAATGACAAGTAGGGTTGAAACCTTAGACTTCAGGAGGGCTAGCTTTGAGGTCTTCAAGTAATTGCTGGGAGAAATCAAATGGGAGAGGGCTCTAGAGGGTAAAGGGGCTCAAGAGAGCTGGCTGGTATTCAAGCACCACCTCCTCCAAGCTCAGGATTGGTGCATCCCGAAGAGCAAGAAGTCGGGCAAGGGAAGGAGACCTGCATGGCTGAGCAGGGATCTCCAGAAAAAGCTCAGGTGGAAGAAGGGAGTTCACAAGATGTGGAAAAGGGGGCTGACGACTTGGGATGAGTACAAGAATGCTGTCAGGGTATGCAGGGAAGAAACGAGAAAAGCCAAGGCAGCCTTGGAATTGACCCTGGCGAGGGATGTCAAGGCCAATAGGAAGGGTTTCTTTAAGTATATAGGAGACAAAAGGAGAACCAGGGAAAATGTGGGCCCGCTCTTGAACGAGACGGGTGCTGTGGTGACGGATGATGCAGAGAAGGCGGAGTTGCTGAATGCCTTCTTTGCTTCTGTCTTCACTGCTCGGGCCAGCTCTCGGGAGTCCCAGACTTTGCAAGTAACAGAGAAAGTCTGGAGGAAGGAAAACTTTCCCTTGGTTGAAGAGGAACAAGTTAGAGAACAATTAAGCAAACTGGATACCCACAAGTCCATGGGGCCTGATGGGATGCACCCGCGAGTGCTGAGGGAGCTGGCGGAAGTCATTGCTGGGCCATTCTCCATCATCTTTGAAAGGTCCTGGAGAACAGGGGAGGTGCCTGAGGACTGGAGGAAAGCCAATGTCACTCCAGTCTTTAAAAAGGGCAAGAAGGATGACCCGGGAAACTACAGGCCGGTCAGCCTCACCTCCATCCCTGGAAAGATGATGGAACAGCTTGTTCTGGGCATCATCTCCAAGCATCTGGAGGAAAAGAAGGTTATCAGAAGTAGTCAACATGGACTCACCAAGGGGAAGTCATGTCTGACTAATCTGATGGCCTTCTATGAAGGTGTGACTGGATGGGTGGATGAAGGGAGGGCAGTGGATGTTGTCTACCTGGACTTCAGCAAGGCTTTCGACACTGTCTCCCACGTCATCCTCGCAGGCAAGCTTAGGAAGTGTGGGTTGGATGAATGGACAGTGGGGTGGATTGAACAGTGGTTGACAGATAGAGCTCAGAGGGTTGTGGTCAGTGGTGCAGAGTCCAGTTGGAGGCCAGTAACAAGTGGTGTCCCTCAGGGGTCAGTACTGGGCCCAGTCCTGTTCATCATATTCATCAGTGACCTGGATGAAGGGATGGAGTGCACCATCAGCCAGTTTGCTGATGACACAACACTGGGAGGGGTGGCTGACACGCCGGAAGGCTGTGCCGCCATCCAGCGTGACCTGCACAGGCTGGAGAGTTGGGCAGAAATAAACCTGATGAGGTTCAACACAGGCAGTGTAGGGTACTGCATCTGGGGAGGAATAACCCCATGCATCAGTACAGGTTGGGGGCTGACCTCCTGGAGAGCAGCTCTGTGGAAAGGGACCTGGGAGTCCTGGTGGACAACAGGGTGACCATGAGCCAGCAATGTGCCCTGGTGGCCAAGAAGGCCAACGGCATCCTGGGGTGTATCAAGAAGAGTGTGGCCAGCAGGGCGAGGGAGGTCATCCTCCCCCTCTGCTCTGCCCTGGTGAGGCCGCATCTGGAGCACTGTGTCCAGTTCTGGCTCCCCGGGTCAAGAAGGACAGGGAACTGCTGGAGAGGGTCCAGCAAAGAGCTACAAAGATGATTAGGGGACTGGAGCATCTTTCTTATGAGGAAAGGCTCAGGGACTTGGGGCTTTTTAGTCTGGAGAAAAGAAGACTCAGGGGAGATCTTATCAATACTTATAAATACTTAAGGGGAGGGTGCCAGGGGGATGGGAACAGTCTTTTTTCAGTGGTGCCCAGTGATAGGACAAGAGGTAACGGGCACAAACTGGAGCACAGGAAATTCCATCTTAACATGAGGAGGAACTTCTTTACTCTGAGGGTGGCAGAGCACTGGCACAGCTGCCCAGAGAGGTGGGGGAGTCTCCCACACTGGAGACATTCCAAACCCGCCTGGACGCCGTCCTGTGCCACTGCTGTAGGTGTCCCTGCTGTGGCAGGGGGGGTTGGACTAGATGATCTCCAGAGGTCCCTTCCAACCCCGACGATACTGTAACACCTCCTTGTTAAGTGAGACATTAAGGCTGCCTTCACCTCTGCACGGCGCTTTCTGAAGCGGGAGTGTTTGCAGGGCTGTCAGTTACCCAGTGCGGTGCTGACGCTACAGCTGAGCCAGGCTGAGTTTTACAAGAGCGGCTCGACCTGCCATCGAGGCTAGTCATTTCCCAAGACACTGGGAAATTTCCTCCCCATTTTCATGGGAGGGGAAAAAAAGGAGGCATGGCCGTGTTCATGTAGGATGCTGGACACAGCATAACAGCATAGCTCACCAGTGCCCCAGTGTGCAGACACCCTCTGCTACACAGTGTCCTCCACACCGGACAAAATCAGTGCCAACAGTTTCGGGTGTTGATTAGAAGGAGCCCAGCTGTCTTTGCTTGACATGGACTGTGGGGTGTCCCTAAATGCTGCTCCTTCTAGGAGAGGTATCGGGCAGCAGGGAGAGCGCAGCAATGCTTTTGGCTGTCCCAGCTGGTTCACCAAGAAGGTGCCCACCCCAGGGCAGTTCAGGCACTTGCCACCCATCACCCTTCCCACCTCGCTCTCTGCAGGCACCACTGAAGCGGAGCTGCGGTGTGCAGGGTTGCGCCTGCATCAGGGAGAGCATCTTGCGGCCCCAGCGAGCAGAAGCAGGGCTGAGCCACCTGGCAGGTCCCTGTGTTGGTGGGATGTGGTGGATTTTGCGCAGTTTTAGGGCTGTTCTCAGCTTGTGGACAAACAGGGCTTGACTGTGCTGTAAGCCTAAGCTAGCGATGCTGGAGGAGAGCGGGGACGATGGACAGTCCCCTGGGAGAAATGGCCAATACACCTCTGGAGAAGCCACACAGAGAAGCAGGGACACCAGGCCGTGGAGGCACTAGAGGGAGCCAGAGCATAACAGATCCCCCTCTGGGCTCAAAGTGGGAGCACTGGTCGCAGTCAGGAAGAAGGAGATCTCCAGGGAGTAACAGCAAGATACACTGCAGTTTCCCCCTTGACCTGGCATCCTGCCTGGCTGTGGCTTTTTTTCCCTGACATCCGTTATAATTTTCTTGAAGACATGAAGAAATATTGTTTTGCTTATAGAAAGTGCCGGTCTGCCGGGGGAGAGACAGCTGCTTCTGTGCACTTGCAATAGGAGGTAAGAAAAGCCAGTGGCAACCAGTGGCAATCGTCAGACTGGAGGGTTCAGGAGAGCGGGAGTTCTTGCAAGGCAAAGCGGAGCAGAAATGCTGATCCACAGCCATGGGTATCCCTACGGGATGGGGAACCGGCGTGGCGCAGCCCTGCAAGTGCTTCTGGACTGATGGCAGGGACATGGGAACAGTAGCCAAGACTTGCGTGCTCCACTGGGTGCGCTCTAGTTAGCACCAGTTAGGAGAGCTGGGGCACTGGGAGAGGCTGGAGAGCTACAATCTTTTATTTTCCCCACAATATTTTCATTGCGTTTTCTTTGGACAAGGAGTAGGGTCACTGGCTCACGATCTAGTTGTCTGAATCTCTCCCTGCCACCGCCGTCACCGAGGATCAGCGCAAACAGCAAGAGTGAGAGTCTCTGGGTTAGCTGCAGATGGGCATCAGCACTACGATGGGGCAGGGACTGGGGAACAAATGCTTTGCACTGGTGTTTAGCCACAGCGGGAAGAAGGACGTGTTTGTTCCAAGTACATCTGCAAACTGTATCTTCTTTTACAGTATTTGCACTGGGCCAAAAGCTGCTTTCAACACGGGTAATGAAGCTTAGCACAGCAGAAATCAGAGGAGCAACCATAAGAGAGGGGTGAGCAGGGACCGCAAACAAAAGGAAGGACAAGTTACAGCAGCTCCATCACTCCTGGCTGCCCTTGGAGGCTTTCGTTCCACCCCAGAGGCCATCCCTCAGGTCAGCCCAGACCCTCTGCACATCCTCCACGAGCGTGTTCCTGTAAGCAGATTGCCCCCATGAAGGCAGCAGGAGAAATCAGGCAGGAGCCTGCAATGCAGCCCTGACCTTTCTCTCTGGGCCTGCTACCTCCTCCCACTCTCCCCAGAGCTGGCACTACTAACAATTGGTTTCCTCTTGTTATTTTTCCACCTCCGCTCCTTCCTCCAGAGGGGAGGCCGTGCTGGTGGCCCACGTACTGGTGACTCATAGGCTGGGACCCACAAGGAGCCAGCTAAGCCTGGCCAAACTTAGTAACATCTCATTTTCCATTGCCTACACCCTGGACGCTGCTTCTGGCTGGGTTCATCACCACTGGAGACCATCTCCAGCTACCTGCAGGGTTGGAGAGTGCCCCTCATTTGTGTTGCCTTTAAGTTTTGGCGATGCAGGAGCTGGGCTGAGATGGAGCAGCCCTTGATGCAGATAAATTCCTTCTTGGTGAGTGTTCATCCAGCCTGCTGATAGCTGAAAACCATAAGATGTTCTGGACATCAAAGAGGGCTTTTCAGGCTTGGGAAATGTGTAAATAAAGATATATAGAGAGGGCTGCACGGTAGCTGCATTTTTCTAGAGGCATTTGAATGATTTGAGGGGAGGTTAGGGGTTTTAAAGCCCATTCCCGTCAGTGTCGATCAGCCTGGTTGGCTGGATGCCCCCAATTCAACAAAGGATCACAAAACCGAGCCTGGGGCACCTGCAAGGTGGGGAAGGATGGTCTGCAAAGGTGGAGGTGCTGCCATGGCTGGAAGCTGGGCATGGAAAACAGCTGGATGATGACCAGGGCTACCCAGAGGCTGTGCTGGGCTGGCAGCAGATGAGCAGGCAGAGCATGGAGACACGGCTCCTGGGCAGCTCCAAGCCTGTCAAGCAGGACCCCGCGGCTCCCTGCAGGGCTGCATGTGGCAGATAACGCCAGGAAGGGAGCAGCCGTGTGCGCTCAGCCCACGCTTATCCCTTTAATGGGATTTTCCAGGATACTTTTTGCCCTGGTAACGGAAAAGGAAGCTTGCCTGCCGCTTCCCGAGGCTGGTGTGAACGTGCGCAGCCGATGTGACACCTGCTCAACCCGCGCTTCCCGAGAGCCCGGCTGCTCGGAAGGAGCGAGCAGATCCGCGGGCACAGCATGCACAGAGCAGCTGATCGCTGCGGGGAGGAGGCACACGGAGGCGGCTGGGAGAAACGGAGAGGGCTGACCTAAATAGATGCTGAGCTAATTTATTCATTTCTCTGCTTTATTATTTAACGCGACTTCGAAACAGCTCAGGACTTCTGGTTCCTCTCAGCTCTGCTGCTGACGTTGGGATGGGGTTATTTTTGACCTCATTTTTGCCTCCGTCGTGCTGAAAAGTGCGGCGCAGCCTTGCTCAGCACCCTGCTCTCCCATCAGGCGGGCCAGGCACGCTATGGGAGAGCTCCAACACAGCCGCTTTCTAGCCAGGAGCACAGGAAGGACTTATATTATAAGTTATTTTGAGATTTTGCTTCACGTCCCGCCTGGGAAGGTGTTCAGATTTTGGCCTGCTTTGTGCATTGTTAATAGGGAGCTTTATCTCCAGTTTAGCTGGCTGGTGAGAGGATTGGTGAGCTCGTACAGCACGAGGCAGCCTTCAGCCTCCGCTGCCGACGTCTCCCCGCGGGCAGGCTGCCAAATGCAGCCCCAGGCTCTGCAGCACGGGGGCTTTCAAGGATAAACCTGGAGCCTGCCTCGCGTCCCGCCAGCCTCCTCTCTCCTCAAATCCTAGCAATCCCCTGAAACACTGTCCGGGAGGAATTTATTACGAGAAGGACACGGAGCCCCAGCTGTTCGGGCTGCAGTCCACCCCACCGGCTGCACGTGTCCTCTGCGAGCCCACGGCACGTTTTAGCACTGCTGAGGTTTAAAAGCCGCAAGCTGGGGGAAAAAAAAAAAAAAATCAATGCCTGTGCAGGTTGTCTAAACCCATGCACCATTTCTGCGCAGGCGCAAAGCGGGTACGGACAGAGCCCCTCCTGCACCAAGTGGCTGCTCACCGGGATTCAAACCGTATGGCACCCAGCTTGCACTATGCGGGGTGGGGGGGGGGCCTTTAATTTTGTTTTTCATTAGAGTTTGTCACTTGATATATAAATTTAGGCCAGCGTTGTACCCAATTACCCAGCACCTCTGTTACAATTTTTGAAAATGGATTTTGCATGGACCTGCTTGGTTCCTTAAAGATTTCTAAGCAGCAGAACAAGCCCTGATGCTATTTCGCTCGGCAGCAAAGGCATCTCAGCTCACGCCGCCTTCACATTGCTGGAGAGTTTCGTGATGTTGCAGGGGGTGGGATAGTGCAAATTAGCAGAAATGAAGCAGTTAATGAGGCTGCAAGTTAAAGTCTTCCAAACCAGGAGGTTTGCGGCACCGAAGGGAAGCAGCCAGGTGTGGAGCTGCGAAGGTGGGTGCTGCTCTGCCTGGCACAGCCAGCCCCTTCTCCTGCCTTTGCTGGCTAAACTGGGGGCAGTGCAGATCCTCGGCAAGGTCCCATCCTGCTAGCCCACAGGACGTGCAGCCTGGCCCATTTCAGGCTTTGATCTGAAGGACTTTGTTGTGTGCTGTTTTTTTTTTTTTAATATATGGTGATACACTGTTTAGGTATGTTGGTCTGAGAGCCTCGCAAGATCAAAAAGAGAATGAACGTGTAAAGGACAGAGACAGCAAAAGTGATTTGAAGTTCCTCTTTCCCTCCCTATATCCTGGACCGGAGTTTGGTGGATGATGCCCCAGTTTTCTTAATGAGGACAGAAAGGCGCTTCGCCATCCCAGACCCTCCAGGGGCTGGGGTTTTGATGCCTGCACCTTAATTGCACGGGGCCAATTAGGAAGGAGTTACGGCCGACTGAGTGTCACCCTAGGATTTAGGATCTGTTGGGTGGTCACAACTTCTGCCCTTCTCCGCAGTGGCAGGGGGCTGCGATAAGGGGAGAGCCCTTTAATGAACTGGCGGTCAGTTCTGGAGTGGGCAGCAGGCTGGTTTTCAGCCTCGAGGAGAGGGATCCGGTTTGGCTCCTGGCTCACTTTTATCTGCGTGGAGAGGATTATTGGGAAGCCGTGTTGACAAATGTCTGTGGCTAAAAAGGAAAACGAACTTCCACACAAAGATGGCTTGTTTGTGCAAAGCGGAGAGGGAATAAAGAAGCTGCCAAAAAAGCTGACGTTAAACCCACTGCTTACCTGCAGCTCATCTGATACCATGACTGAAACCTTTCACTTGCAGCAACATAATCCAAGATGTTCCTTCCGCAAAGTAAGAAAGTAGGTTATTGCTGAAGCGGAGCTGGGGAAGGGGAAGGAGATAAGCAGGGCCTGATCCTGCCAGGTGCTGTGTGCCCTGTACACCCTCTGAGTGGGGCTGAAACCCTGGCTCGCAGCCCGATTGGGGGTTTTGGAACGAGCTTGCACACAAACGCTTTCCAAACTGTAGGAAAGGGTTGCCTGCGGTGCTGGCGGCAGGGCAGCGGGCAGAACGTGGGGTTCCCCAGCCCTGCCTTCAGCTCCTGCTCCTCTAACCCAGGGGCCTGCAGGCAAGAGGCATAAATGCAGTCATCCTTGGCACTCGTGCAGCGCATCTCACCTTCAAAGCGCTTCGCCGACGGGAGTGAATTAATGACCCCGCATAATAGAGGGCCGCACATCCCGAGCCCCGCACCGATGAGATGCAGCAGTGGCCAGGGTATTTTTAAGCAGCAATATAAGCCAGCAAATGTCCTCCTGGCAGCTAGAAACCCATGGCTGATGCATGGGGCTGGGTTGTGTGGGGCCATATCAATTGGGGGCTCTTAAATCCGCTGTCCAGAGCAGCCCTGACTCCCCAGAGGAGCTGAGCAGGCAGGGAGGGATGATCCCTGCCACAGCTGGCAATGGGGACAGGACCAACAGCCAAGCGTGCCACCAAAATCCTGGAAAAATTACAATTGCTTTAATGCTGGAAATACCACCAGGGCTGCTACCCCAAAAGGGTGTTGATAACTTGGCCTTGCAAGCAAACACCTCTTTTTTTTTTTTTTTTTTTTTTTCTGGCTACAAATTAAGCAGAAAGATAAAAAACGAGAAAAAAAAAAAAAAGAGGAAGATTTCTCTTCACTCTGAGAACTATTTCTCACCAGAGACAGGGAGGACTTAAATCACTTTAGAAACCTCCAGTTATGGCAAGACTATAACACCGTAGCTGCTACATTCAAGCACAAGAGCTTTGTTTTCTGTACAATAACAGCATTGTAGGCCTGTACGGTGTGTGGATCGAGACAAGCAAAAGTGCTGAGTGGGTTAATTAAGCTCCATAGCCCTCCCAGCTCTGCGTTGTGCTGCAGCTCTGCCCCAGCCCTTTCCCATCCCCTGCAGCCAAGACATGTCCCAGCATTTTAATGCCTGGCTGCAACACAGGGCATTAAAACTGGAGGGATCCGCCATCAAAGATGGGCTACCTGTCAGTGTATTTTATGCGTTAATACACACGTGCGAGGGCTCCTTATTTTGCTCTGCCCTGGGGGTTTCCATGCAGACCACTCTGCATTTGTTTTCTCGTTACTCCTAGGGAATCGTTTCATTCCCATTTCGCACTGCCTGGGTGGATGTGGGGACAAACTACCTCGCTAACCTCATTGCACAAGCTAAAAGGTCGCCTGTCTCTGCCTCGGCAAGTGTGTCCTCACCTAAGGACTGTTGTCTAGCTTGATGTCCTCCTCAAGTCCATTAAAGGTGAAATAAATACAATAAATAAAATTTTAATCATTGGGCACCCAAAATACATGGAGAAAACAACAACTGGTGCAGCCTTGAGATGAGAGAGGAGCGTGGGGCTTGCTTCACGGAGATTGGGAACAGGAGGAGCCATAGCAGCTTGGCCTGAAGGCGAGACCCTGCTGGGGTTTGAGGAGCTGTTGGCCGGGCGCGATGCCCAACGGTGGAGGGCTCCAGCCGCCGGGAGGGGTACGATGGCAAGCAGTGGTGGCTCTGGTGCATGTGTCCCCAGCAGCCTTTGTCTCCTTTTCCCCAGGAGAGTGATATGTTGGAGCACCCAGGACCGCAGCTGTGAAATGCCAGCACTTTAGTTACAGATATCACCCAAAGCCACCACTCCAGCATCAAGTGGTGACATTCATGGGGAAGAGCTGGTGCAGGGCACTTCCCCGGGGTACTGGGGATGGGGATTTTGGGCCATAAAATACCTAAAATTAGGCCGATCAGGTAAGCACAGTCTCAGAGGTGTCTGCAAACACCAGCCTTCCACCCTGGCCTTCGTTAGGGCTTTGCACACATTTAAAACGAAGCCTGGACCAGCTGTCAGTGCAGCTGGGCACGGCTGATATGCTGCCCATGGCCGCAACGATCGCTGGGGGAAAGACACCCGCGGGGACCCTGATCCGAGCAGCAGCCCCTGGGTGCGGGAGATCATGCTCAGGGTTACGCTTTTCTCACCCAAAATGAACTGCCATGCTGGAAGCTAAGGTATGGTAGAGAAGGACTTGCTAATTGCCCTGTAAGTGCTGCAATATACAAAGAATCTATTAAAATGATGCTCACGTGACATCAACATCAGTGGCTTCCAGTAAGTGAAGCACATTAACGCTCTTTTGCTTAATGAACGTGGCAGGATGGCTGAGGGGGGCCCTGGGACCGACGGTCAGGGCTTTCCAGGACCAGAAACTTTCCACATGGAAAGGGGTCTGGCTTTTTAGACCCTCTGCCAGCACTCCCAGAGAAAAGCAATTGACACAGCACCTTCATTTCAGTTCAGGTTTGGGTTGTTGTCTCAGGCAAGGTGGCTTGGGGCAAGAAGGGCTTTTTGATTGATGTTATCCCTGACTGGTGGCTCCGAAAACTTTCTTCATTAACACAGGTGATACAGAAGCAGGAACGGCGGCTAATGTTCTGGCATTCTCCTCTGACTTTCGTTAGGACGTGGCTTTCAAATCACCCCTTGGGACAAAGACCTCTCTTATACAATTTATAGCTACGCGATGCTTTGCCAGCTGTTAGCAAGTTGCCTGGGCCAGCGCGGAAACCCCCCCAGCCCCGCGTGCTGCCTCTGACCCTGCCGGGACTAAGTATTTAGGGAAAGAATAAAAAGAACCCCGTTCTTTGGCACTTTCCTGGTTTCTAGCAGCAAGGGCATTTCCTAAGATGCTTGCTCATGTTTAGTAGTTTTCTAAGGAACAGCTGGTTCTGTCAATATCGTGGCATCCTCATGGATTTCATGGATGCCAGCAGGGCAGGATGTGGCCCGACGCAGGCAGCCTCTCTTTTACAGCTCCACCAGAAAAGTCTCAGAAGTTTTATACTCTCAGAAGCAGAAGGAGCTGGGGCAGAGTCTCGGGCATGTGGCCAGACTGCTGCCAAGGAGAATGCATGGGACCTGGTCCAGTATGGGCATCTGTATCTGCTGCTCCCAGGACTTCACCTTATTTGTCTTACGAGGTATGGGTATGGGCATTGGAGCTGTTTGCCTGCCAGACATGGAAGAAGAGCAGTGCAATGGGTGAAAACCAGCTAAACTGTTACGTTTCTAAGCATTTACTTAAAAACTTCCCTTCCCTGACTCTCTAGTGCACAGAAATCAATGGCATGATGAGTCAGGTCTTAATTTCTGCAAGCTGGTGGTGCTCCCCTGCACCTCCAATGCTCTCCTGCGGCCGGATTGCCTGCTCCAGCCGCAGGGCCGTCCCAGCTTTCCTGGGGTGCAGAGATAGCTGCGTGCTTTGCCCGGCAGCAGTGAAATCCTCCTCTCTGCAGCACCAAACAGATCTCGTGCTATTTCTTTTCCTGCCTTCAGATGAGCAGAAAGCCCCCCGGCTTTGGCTGCCGCTTGATTTTTAGGGCGCAGCATCTGCTGCTTGATTTTAGCCATGGTTTTGTACCAGGACCTTTTCAGAAGGTTGTGCTAATTAAGAAATCACATTCCCATCAAAACCACTAATGCAAATGCCTTTTGGTGTGCTCCATGCATGCTCCCAGGGCTTGCTGCAATCAGCCCGGCTCTCTCGAAGGCTGCTTCTTATCCTGGGTGGCAGCAATAGGAAGTTCTGCAAACACTGTTCTCTGATATTAAGGACATAAATTATTGAGCAGCCCAGTAGCACTGCCTTTTCACAAGGTCAGTGCCGAGAAATGACTGATGCCCTGTTTTGCACATTATTCAAATGAAAACCTAATTGCACCATGGCTGGATGGGAAGGGGCTGGGATCCGCAAACAGGTTTGTGGCAGAGTTCACAATTCCCACTAAGAAAACTTGCATTTTAATGCCACTTTGTGTATGTTTTTTGGCTGTGTTTCTCTGAGCCCCAGCCCAGTGCAGACCACTGCGCGTGCTCTGCCTGGGACATTTTACTGGTTTAAATAGCACTTGTGCTCAACCTGTTCTGGAAACAGTGCTTAAGGCCACTGATTTCAGCCTGACACCAGCTGCCTTGCGGGAAAATGGGCTTTATTAAGGAGATAAGATAATCTAGATTGTGGCAACACTTCCATCAGCCCTGCTGGCATCCCACCCCTGGATGCGCAGGTGTAGGGCATCTGCATAGACAAAGGTTTGCTCTGAGTACCAGCAATAACTGCGCTGGTCCCCACAGGAGTAGATGCAGTGGGACACGGGACTGCCAAATGAAGGAGAAGCATAGCCCTCCCCTCTTATATCAGCCTCATCTCAAACAGTCATTTGTATTAAGGATGGCCTGATTTATGACTTGGCCAGGATTAAAACACATTTCCTTCCACCACAGTAATTTTATCCAGGGTTTTCAAATCACTTCATGAACTCCAATAAATCCTTAGGAAGTCTCTGGCAGGTGGATGCCTTTAAATCTCCGTTATACCCTTGGCAAACCTGACACATCCAGCCTGGCTAAGATCTGGAGGCAGGTGATCTTCAAGCATTTTCCACTAAAGCTCCAAACCTGGAGCCTCTTTCAAGTGTTTTAGTGTAAGAAATCAGGCTGTAGTGACACAGAGTTGGGAAGAGGATGCAGGACAGACCCCAGGAGTCCTTACCCTCTCTGGGCATCCAAAACACCTCTCCTTTTCTTCCTACCCTGTGTCATCATACTGCCACCCCCTTCAACAGCCGAAGGATCCTGAAATATTACAGCTAAAGCTTTTTCTGTTCTGCTCTGGCCACCTAAACCAACCTTCTCTTTGGATGGAAGCACTGAAGCATTTCTTAAAACAGCTTTTCCTCCTGCCATTCAATATTTAAGAGAGGAGCACCAGGGGAAACCATGTGCTTTTACCAAGGCAGGAGGACACAGTGCTGGGAACCACGGAGAGCCCAATTTAAATAGTAATGAGATGGCAGGTGCTTGCAAAGCACAGCTTGATTTTAGCCTCCCATTGCCCTGTCTTGCTGTGGTGCCCCCGCAGCATTGCTGGCATCACATCCCCATCCCAACAGCTCCTGCACTGGCCCCGGCGGCTGAACAAGCACCGAGGATCTGACCCAGCATTGCCATCCCCGCAGATCCCCACAGGGGAGATGCCCGGGGTAGGAGGGCAGGCTGGGGTACTTGCCTGCTCTGCGAGGCCATCCCTGCGCTGCAGATCTGGTGAACGAAATTATATTGACCTGGAAACCTTGTGCTTGTCAGGACTGATGGGAATACAGTGGTGCCCGGGCAGGAGCAGAGCATGTAGCAGCCCCGTCCCCAACTGCGGGGGGTCATGTCATCCCCACCAGCCGCTTTGTCTCCCCACCATCACCTTCCCTGCTCTGTCTTATTTTGGGGAGTGGAGGGTGGCAGAGGGAGGATGTTGGTGAGTCTCTGTGCTTTGCAGTTGCTGTGGCAACTGTGGTGTCTCTGGCGGCAGGAGCACATGTTTCCGCCAGCCAGCCGGAGTGTGAGCTGGTTACTTGCAAGCAGATCATTTTTTTTTCCCCTGCTAGGAAAAAGCCCCTCTCTGCCCCCACCACCAGCAACCAGAGCCCAGGAGGTGCTGCTGAGGCAGCAGCAGAGGCGCAGGGCGGCCCACGTGCCAAGCCGGAGGGATGCTGCTGCATCTTCCTGCTCCTGGGCCATCGTCTGCACCTGAGTCAAAGCCTCAGCACCTCCTCCAAACCCTTGGCTGTTCCCCCTCAGCTCCTTGGCAAGGACAACCTTTCCCTAATCCAGTCTCCAAGGCAGGGTGGGTTGCTGCAGCCATCCAGGCTCCTCCCCAGGGCAGCTCAGACCTGAATTCATTTCCACCTGAATTAGAGCATCTGCTTTGAGGGGGGAGGGATCAGTCTGGATCAAAACATTCTCAGCAGCAGAGGATCAGCACAAGCTTCGCCAAGGTACTTCCCTGATTCATGACTTTTAAACAATAGAGCCTTTTTCACAGGCTGGATTCACTGGGGGCCTGTTTCCAGCCATCTTGTAACACTTTGCCTCCTAAATCCCGTCGCTCCCCCTGTTCCATCACCTTTGTACATCACAAACCCTGACCCGCTCTCCCTTCCTTTTCTCTCTGAGAAACTAGAGAGACGGAGCTCCTTGAGCCAGCCCTTGAAATGCTCTGGTGCCTCTTCGCTGAGCCTCAGCAACTTGGGCATCATGCTGGCGTTTGACCTTGAGGCACGTTGCTCCAGCGTGCCACCCTTGTGCCAGGATTGTCCTTTGGTCACAGGCCACTGCAGGCACCCACATCCATTTGGAGCCCATCAGCCTGGTTTGGGCTCCACTTTGTATATGTGACTCGTCTCTCTTTTCCTCCAGAAACGTGACTTTATGTTCAGCTCAAATAAAGCATATACTGCTGGCCTCTGCCCAACACACCCTGCGTTCACATCAGCTGATAGATACGCAGGAAAACAATGCAAACAAAGCTTAATGCTAACACTTCAGAGTCACTCACCACCCATGGCTCTGAGTTGCATCTGTTTTGGCTTCATTTGAAGAACTAAGCCCCAGCCTTGCACAAACGCAGAGACCTGCCCTGCTTTTCCAGAAGGTCATGAGCTCCGATCCAGCCTTTTCACCATCTGCCTTTGGGATGGCTGTGGCTGCTGCCAGAGAGGGCAGGAATTGCAAGTAGGGTTGTTCTTCACAAGAGGGGGAGGCAAAAAGGGAGTGAGTTGCTCCCACCTTGAGTCCATCCTCTAAGGGTTTCCTGGTGGGAACCAACCTACCTACCTTTTTTCCTTCCTCAGGTAGTCACCTTCACCACAAGGTAAGAGATGAGCAATGCTCAGGCATAGGCTGTTGTCACCCAAAATAGGGTTTTTTTCACCCCAATCGTCGCTCGATGTGCTGTTTCTTCGCTGGTGTTCTCGGGGCTGCAGTTGGAGCTTTATGTTCCCTGGGAAGTTTTCTTGAAGAACAGGTTGGCCAGTTGGGAAATGTTTCACAGCTATTTTCAGCCTGGGACGTTTTCCTTTTTTTCTTCAAAGTACAACAAAAAACCTGTCAACAAGTCACGAAAGAGTGATCTCAGTCTAAAATACGAGCCCTGGCACGGGAGGGCATTTGACTCAGAAGCCACTTCCCATCTTTGGAGACTTGAAGTATGTTCCACTTCGTCATCCCGAAGGTCTTTAAACGCTTATAAAAACAGAGTTTATTTATCCGCAGTCAGAACAGCCTATCTATTATCTTGAAGGCTGAATTCAGAAAGTTTCTTCAGAAATTTATTGGTTTCATTCCTACCAGTCTGAACAGAAGTTTTCCACAGAGTCTGTCAAAATACAAATGTCTCAATTCCAATTTCCTTCAGTCTTTAGCAAGACATCACATTAATTGTGTTAAAAAGCACTTTTATTAGTTACTGAGAAAGCAGGAGTCTGGCAGCTCTTTTTGACCACTAGCTATTCACTTTTGTGAAGTCTCCTTTGACAGTGGTTTGATCCAATGGAGTGGTTTTCTCCACCAGCAAACTCAGCAGTGCCTGGAGCCAAAGGGACCAGCTCCAGACAAGCATTATTGGCTTCAGGTCTCAAGGGCTCCTACTGCTGCTTGGGCAAAGCCTTTTTGTCCCTCTCAAGGCTTCTCACATCCCCACCCTCGGAAAAAATGGAGCAGTGGAGGCACATGGTCAGCCTGAGGCCGGGGAGATTCACAAGATCCATATTCTGTATGTATAAATACATACAGAATGGGGGAAGAATGGGGTAATTTCTTCTACACCTGTGATGCTTTCAAGAGACCTTAGGGAAAGATCCAACAGCTTGTAGGAGTTTTGGTTTTGTCTGATTTTGCATATCGCTCTGTTTCAGCAAACAGCTCAACCTAGTGTTAATGTGGCATCTACTTTGCAAGGGAAAGGTGGCCGTGAAAAAAGCCAGCAATTCCCAGTCCTCCCTCCATCTGATCTCCACGGGACGCTTTGGGATCACTCCTGTCCACATTTGGTCATACTGGAGCTGCACGGGCAGACAGAAACCCAGACTTCCCACCTGATTCCTCACATCAGCCCTGCCCTCTTCCTTATTCAAGACCAGAGCACATCGAGTAGAATACCCATTGCGTGTGTCTCAGCACATCAGCCAGCAGCAGGATGCATGCAATTCCCTACAATACAAGCACCACAACAATGTACAACCAGGTTGTTAGCATTTAGTGGGAAAACTCATCTCTACTATGTATTTGCTATTGACTGTCCCATTCTAAACAAGGTGACAGACGTTAAGTGGCATTAAATGACACAAATCGAGGTTGGCCTTTCCCTCCCAGCATTTTTTTCAGTGTCCCCAATGCCACACCAACCTGAGTCCATGCTTATGCTTCAGCTCCAAAAATACTTTAAGGAGTGCCAACACACACACACACGCGCAATACTCATGTGGAAAAAGCCAGTGCTCTGATAATTGAGACATTAACGCTGAAAGACTGAGCAGGTTTCCCTTAGCTGTCACAGCTTGGCTATGGAAAGCTTACGAAAATAAAATAAATAAATCGAGGCTTACTTGGAATAGCCAGCAGATCGAAACCTGGAGATTTCTGGAAGCAGCCATGCTGGGAAGGAGCACGTGTTGACGGTCTGGTTATAAGACACCTCTTATGGTTGTGTCTTGCTGTAAATACATAAGCATTAACGTTGCAAAATATTGGCAGGGTTGGTAGGATTGCACCCATCCATCTCCAGAACCACCTCCATAAGCACACTCTCACCGCCATCTCCCAGCTGGGCATGTGCAGACACCCCATGTGCAAAGATGGCCAGGACAAGCACAAGTGAGAGCCCAAGATATGTTGGGAGCAAAGATATTCCTGAAAAAAAGGTTTCTCGGACGCTCAGGTATCTGTGAAGGAATCCACCGGCCAACAGAAACCCAGAGAGATGAGACAGGAGGAAAAGCTGTGCCATTCAGAAAGCCCAGCCCAGCTCTTCTCACAACCCTCTTTGATCCACCATCTGTTTAACACAAAGTCACCTGGGGAAAATAAATTTTCTTAGGTTTGAGGATGGATATCAGATACCCAAATCTTACAGCTACTGGAATCATAAATCAGCTCAAGATATTTTGATTGGAAAAATGCCTTCTCAACCTACCTTGCTGCCAGAGTGCCCCGGAGGATCTAGAGGCCTCTTACCTACAACAGTGCAAAGGATCAAGCCAGTGGGGCAACAAACATCGGGAAAGACCTTCATTCAGCACAGGCCCTTCATCTCTTTCTTTAATTTTAGGACTCCACTCGAAGTTTCAGACCAGAGATATGGCAATTAAGGGCTGAGCAAGGTCTGATCACAGCTTCTGCACAGGACATGAGTCCTGCAAGGGAGAGCAAGCACCAGTGCAAACATATGCTAGAGGCACCTCATTGTCCATAATTCAGTCCAATTTTGCTTTCAAGCACTTGCCTAATCATGACTGCTGGAGGCCAGACGGTGCAATTCACTGGGTGCCGGGACCTGACGCTCTCACACGTGCTGATTTTACACCTGTGTTATTCACTGGCCTCATCAGAGCCAGCCTTGACTTCTCCTGGCTGGATAGAGAGAAGAATCAGGCGTTTCCATTATTTAGCCCTTGGACGTGGTCACATCCAGCCTGAAAAACAGCCCTGTCACATGCCCTTTGCGCGGCTGGGGAGAGCCTCAATTACACGGCAGTGGCTGTGCATGGGCCACCAACCCCCTATGTTTACAGGAAGCACCGGCGCAGAGCATGGAATTAGAAAGACCGCAAGGAAGTGAGGGATTATTTACTGGAGATTAAAGGACAGGGAAAAACCACAGGACAAATCAGTGGGGCCTAAGCCATGGTAGCTGCTATTTCAGTCTTCCAGCTGCTGGCATTCATACTGGTCATGCTGCGACGGAAGAATTTGGGAGGAATTCAGCAGGACGAATGGTTGCTCTGCTTTTGAACCAGCAAAACCTACCAAAGAATAGGCCCTAAACCTGCTGGAAGGACAGGAGGGACGTCTGCTCCACTCCTTCCCTTCTTCAACCATTCCTGTGAGTCTGCCTTCTCCTCGGGTGCGATTCCTGCTTTTGGACTGCATCTCCAGGCCAAGCAGCTCCAGCCAGAACTCCCTGCTGGCAAAGCCACTGGGATGTGCCGATGGCTTAGCCCAGATTAGTCAAGGTAAAGCATCTCTAACCTGGAAAGAAGTGGAGTGGCCTGACATCTCAAGACCTTTAGGACAGCTTCCAGTGCCAATGACAGCTGGTGTTTCTTGGAATATCCACAGAAAGGGGGGAAACTACTAGGTGAAGGTGAATCCTGATCCTCCAGTCTAATCCAGTCTAGCCTGATTCCTCTCAGGACCCTTTCTTCTCCAGACTTTTGCCTTTATTTTAAGCACCCACAACCTCCTTTCCCCCTAGAAAGTTTAAACCCATCAGCACGGTCTCTAGTGGGAAATGATGCAGGCAGAGCTTGGGGCCAAGCAGAGACACCTTACAAGTGACAAGACACCCTTGTTTAAAGTGCCTCAGTCCGAGTGCTTGTGAGTTCATCTAATTTTTGGTGAGGTCTGTGTTTCAGCTAAGACTGACCACCAAGATTTCAGTGGTTGCTCACGAGTTCTGAAATTTGGGCTGTAACTGGATCAGGTCTTGTGTCAGTGTGCGCCCACCTCTACCTGCAGCTGCAGATACACAACTGCTGTTCCTGCGGCTCTCCAGGATGGCCACGTACTGAACCACACTTTTCCCAGAAATGCTTGGATATACTTTCTCTAGCATTTTGCTCCTGTCAGGTAAAGCTGTTTGCAGTGCTGCTGTCCTTGTCCCACAGCCACGCTGGAGCTTTTGCCCTCACCAGTCTCCTGTCACTACCAGGGAGTTTTGGGGTAGCACCCAAACTCCTCCACGGAGCCCTTTCCCAGGGAGTCAGGCGACTTGTTTGCTGTCTCTCTTTCCAAAGACATAGATGTCACTTCGTTATCTTCCTCCCTGACCTCCGCTGCATCTCAGTGCCACGCAACATCAGGCCACCACCACATGCCAAGTGACAGCATCCTCCGTCCATCCCCACCGTTGATGCAGGTTGAGCTCCCACCACCACCACCACTGCATCTCTAGCAGCACCGTGGCCCTTTGCGCTTGGTGCAGGGTGGTGATTCAGCCCTGACTCAACGGGAAGGTGGCCACAGACTGAAACCCCAGCCCTGCTCCCTGCACGGTCTGCGGTTAACATGATCCTGCTGGAAATTACAGAGCTCCAGCAAAGGCGGCAGGAGGGAGGCTCCCCTTGGCGAGCAGGAGCCCACAAGAGGATCCCACTGACATTCCTTCCTTCTCCCTCACCCTGCATCCATGCGGTGGAGTGAACACGAACGGCACGTTGCCTTCATGTTTGACCCAGAGCACTGCTTGGCTGCTGATGCTGTACCACAGGCTCCATCTGGAGAGCAAACAGTAGCTCAGTGAGTTTGTAGTTTCTTTTTTTTGTTTTGTTTTGTTTTGTCCTCCCTACAACAAATAGAGAGAAAGGATGAATGAGCATATTTTACAGCCTCAGAGGAATACCCAGCCATTGTTAGCTTGACACATGCTGCAAAAAGTGATGGCTAAGAAAATAAAAGCTTATTCTTTCCTGAATGGGTTGGCTGAAAAAAACCCAACCCCACTCCACCCCAAAACCCCTTCCACAGGCCAACAGCAGTATTTCCATCAGCTACGTGTCTGATCTGCAACCCAGCGACTTCCAGAGTAGGACCTGACCTGCTGCACATAACAAAAAGAAAGTGAAGATCCAGGTTTACATCATTTTTGAGGAGCCTGAAGCACACCGTGCACCCAGCCTGCCCTCCCCTCACGGGTGCCACCCAGTACCCTGTCCCCATCCTGGGCTTGCAGCAGGCAGAAAGGAGGCAATGCCATCCCTCTGCAGACACTAACACAGAAACTCTCCTTCTCTCAATTCTCTGCATCTAGAAAATGTTGTCACAAGGTCTAAAAGCCCTCAGTCCCAGCTGAGGCTCAGGCACCTGCGATGAGTATCTCGGAGATGATGGGACACTGAATGTGACAACCTCTGCTTCACAGAACCAGCATTGCCAATAAATGGCTTCAATGGCACTTTCTCCCCTTGGAAAGGAGGACAAAGAGCCAGGGCATGCAAAGAAAATAGCAATGCTACAGCTACTCAATTAATTAACTCAATTTTAACCAGGACCTCTTAGGTTATTTCACTGAAGCCGCCTCTGCTAGGAGAGCCGGACGCCGTCGCCTGCCACAGCCTTGTCTCAAGCAGTAACCTTGCTCTGGAGCCGTATTTCTCTCTACTCACCATATAACTGCCACCAATTCACATAATTTTCCCTATTGTTGAAGTGGTAAAATCAACCTCCTGAGCTCAGAGTCCTCAAATAGGGACTCAGAGTTTGGAGTCTGCAGCCATCTTGTGTGCTTCAGTGACACATGAAGGGAAAGAAAAAAAATCCCATTAACAGAATAAGTCCTCAGTAATTTCACCCAAACAAACCTCCCACCCAAACCAGGGTTTTTTAAAAGATCGATTAAAAAAAAGGCAGGAAATGCTAACAAATATACTCTTTCCCCGTCGCAGCTGCAATTCTGCTTTCAAACACATCTGGCTTAGGAGACTGGCTTGGATTTATATAGCTGCATGCTATTTTTCCTGCTTCTTTCAGTGTTCAAAATGGCTGCAAAACAGAGCTAAACCAGAAGGCTGGTGATGCAGTCCTGGATGCTGAGCTATCGCTGCCCTCTGTCCTGCCCTGCATACGTGGGGCGTCCCGGGACCAGTGATGGACAGGACAGAGACAGCTGAGATTGTGTCTGAGACTGTTTCCTTCCTATTGCTAATGTGTGCATCAGTGGGTGCATTAATTTAAGGAATAAACAGTGACTTTTTTTTAAGTCTATAAAATCAGGAGACCAGCTCCCTAGTATCAGCAGAGAGCAAAACATGGCCCAGGCAATTTTATCAGCTGTGGCTCTAACCCATGGTCTGTTGGAGAAGTGATGCACCACAGAGAGGATGACATCTCACCTTTTAATAAAGGCAGCCGCATTACCTGTTGTGTGCCCTTTAATAGCAAAACCACTGACTGATGTCTTCAAGGGGTTAATGTTCGAAAAAATTACAGTGAGGGACAAAAAGGGGATTTTGCTTTAACTTGGAAAGATTTTTTTTTTTTTTTTTCCTTTGGACCTATTAAATGGCCAAAGCTTTTAAGCTGTGCTCTGCAGACTGGCAAGAGCTTCCTCCCTGCGCCGGTGCTGCCGCTGGTTGTGCTTCACCATCCGGCTGCTTTGGGAGAGGGTGAGAGGACGAGAGCACCGGTGCAGGGGGAATGTACCCATAAAATACCTGGTACTTCATGGATTCCCCTGCACTGAGCAGGGAGCGGCAGGCTGCCGCGGGAGCCTCATTATGTAGAGGCGCAGGCAGGGGACTGGCTTGGTGACAGCAAGTCTGCTCAGTCGCAGATCAAATGGCTTAATAGAAACTGGATCCAACTGGTCCAGCCTTGCAGGTTTTGATTTAAACTGCAGTTATAAGGTGTGATTAGAGGCAGGGGACGCTGTGCCAAGAGCTCAGATGTGAAGCAAAAAGCATATATTAAAAAAAAAATCCTCCCCCTAAACCTGTACATATTTTCCATCGTTAACTCTTTGCCTGCCACTGCCAGACACCCGAGGAAAGGCTGGGCCATCCGAGGACACCTTTGGTGCCGCTGCTTAAATCCGAGGGCTGTAAGAGGTCTGTTAGCACCACAGAGGAATTTGGCCACTGAAGTACTAACATTTATGGGTTTGGTATTAATAATAACCACAGCAGAGCTTTGTATGGACTGACTGAGTCTTTCCTGCCACTGCGCCTGAGAGCAAAGGAAGCGGATGCCCTCCCTGAAGCCCCTGCGCCGGCCAGTGATGGCTTGAGCAGGGGCTGTGCTTTGGCTGCCTTCTTTATGGGTTACTCCTATACAGCGGAGAAGGAGGCAGTGCTTTTCTGGAAATGGTTAAACGAGGTCTCTTTTTCCTATCTCCACCTAGTTGCCCAAAACTCATAGTTAATTTGGCAAATGGAGACCTTCGGAGATGTTAACGCAGTTCAAGCCTTCGGCCCATATGGATAAAATCGCAATTCAATAAAATTGCTGGTTCTTTATCTTCATGCGGCATCATCACGCAGTTAATTTCAAGCTTTCCAGTAAGCTGTAATATATCTTTTAACCTAAGAGCTCTTTTGCATGACACTGAAATAGGTCCCAGTCTATATACATCTGCTGCCAAGACAAATGTATGGTTCAGCAGCAGTAAAGAGGATATAAAAGACTCCCACGTTACAAATGTAGGAGGAGAGGATATTTTAGCATGGCAGTGGTTACACTTTTGGCAGCTTTGCTATAACAAACTTTGTTTTCAGAGCCTTAAAATATTCCCTGTGCAGTGAAGACTGACATATTTGCTTTAAGCAAAGCTGTCTCAGGGGCCGGGGCTGGTGAACGGAGCTCAGGAACGTGGGGGAACACAAAGAAGATGGAGTTAATATCACCCTATGCTTAAACAGGGTATTTCCTCACAAAATGCAAATATTTACAAATGCCATCAGGTCCTGGTAGGACTATTTCCATGAATGCAGATGGGCACTCAAGAGGTACCTGTGCACCGTGTGCTGAACCCCGGGGCTGCTTCAGGAGCTGGGGTCAAGGGAAAGAAGCTGAGCAAGCAGGCCAAGGGCCAAAAACATGAGGGGAAAAGGGATGTAAGACACCAGCCTTGTGCAGGAAAAGTCTCTGGAGACCTCCACTATCTTACCATCTGATGGACATCTCAAGTCACCTGCCAGGATGTCACTGCCGGATGGACCCCATCTACAGCTGGCATGTGGACGTTGGCTTCCATGTGTCTCCCAAGTCATCCTGGACTCCAATGATCCACTCAGGTACCGAGTTACCTGAAGAGAAAATTTGCATGGATGACTCATACCTTAGTGCACTCTAGGATATCAGGAGTAGCTGTGAAACTTTGATCCAGACAATTTTTTTGAGCAGAAAAGGAGAGCTTGTCTCACGCAGCTGATGGGAAAAGGAAGCAGCAGGGACAGCATCACGACTCAAGAGTTGTTGCCTGGTCCTGCCTGCTCTCTTCCTCCCCATGGAGCAAGGCAGGGATGTCCTACAGGTCCCCAGATGCCATCACCGTGATGCTGAGGGCAATGCACTCTGTGAACGACAACTGTTTCCCTTTGCTCTGGGAACTTAGCCCGACAAGTGAGGACACAAGGAAGATTGCTTTGAAACTTTAGGATGGATTTCCAGACCCTTAGAACCTCGGCTGAACCAGAGGCAGAGCAGAGGGGAGCAGGAGAGAGGTAGCTTCCTACAGCCTCCTGGTCCCTGTGCCCCCAAATAACATTTTGCAGGGTCCAAACTGCACTAGGAAAAGGGTGAAATCTTTGTGTGATTCATATCAGTTTGAACCATTAATTTCTTGCAGAAGGGATATCTGAGAGTTCAGACAGGCTAGGTTTGAATAGCAAAGCAAGCATGAAGCCATGCTCTACACAAGAAAATATTGGGAAATGGGCAAATATTGACCTAGCCTAGGGTATGGGCTTAGTATCAAACCCAAGAGGAGGTCCGGTAAGTGGGTCCAGCAGAACTTCTCTGTGTCAGGTGCAGTCCAGACACCTAGAGATTTCTGTGGGTACGGAGCGCCAAGCTTAATGATGGGGTAAATAACTGAACAACGCTATTTTGCAACGTTTTATATATACAAACAACCCCAGAAATTCAACCTTGCTAAGTTACATTTTCTAAGCCAGCAAGAAAAAAGATTCCTTATCATCAAGCCTCCTTAGAAAAGCTCATTGCTAGTTGTGCTGAACTTGGATGGGGTCTTGGCATGGAGGATTTTGAGAGCATGTGATGGCATTATAGCTTCATGCTAATCTGTCCTTATTGTATGCTATTAATAATAAATAAAAATCACGGCTTGCTAATCCACAGGTTACTAATTGTGGGAAAAAACGTGTTTGTCAGGGCCTTAGCAAGTGCTTAAAAGTGTCACACTTTTGTATTTATTTATTAGCAAGTGAATGTATAAACACATTGTTACTAACCTGAGCATCTGGATTGCAAAAAACGTGCAGCTTCTCTTGTATAATAAAACCCTCGTGTCTTCAGAAGAAACCCTGCACCAAGCAAGGTGGCAGTTGCAGGGCTGTGCAAGGGATGACCCGAGCCCTTTTGTGCACGGACAACCGAAGGGGTTTGGCAGTGCCTCACCTGTGGCAGGTTTGTTTGGGATTCCTAAGGAGTTAAAGAGAAAGAAAGAGGTTATTTTGATAGTAGATCAAGTATCAAAGGAATAAAAATAACCAGGTACTTTTGCAACCTGCAGGCTGAGCCCTCTACTGTGGAGCCAGGTGTATATTCCTGCCTGGGGTGAAACTCCCCCCGGTTCAAAGAGGCAGCACGACAGCACTGGGGCTCTGATCTCTGCAGATGCGTGAGGCCCAGGAGAAGGTCTCAACTTCAAACTTCAGAGAAACGTTTTCGTCTTATTTCCCCTCTCCAACAAGCAAGGCAAGGCAGTTTCTAGGGGGAAATCCCATGTGCAACAAGAAACGCATTCCTCCTCCCGTCTTTGCAGCACAGGACAAGGAACCAAATGACCTTCTAGACACGAGCAATGAGCAAGACAGCGAGCGTCTTCCACCAGGACTGCAAGTCCTCCTGCACGGACACTCCTGTCCTCTCTGCACACACAGCAACGGGGTCCTGCAGCCTCAGAGGGAGGACGCGTTGGCCAACATTTTGTCAACCAGTGAATAAAGATGAACTGGTCCTAGAAATAAACCTAATCCCAGTCTGCTCCACTGAACAAACTTCCCTCTGAATACCTCTCACACCAAGGAGATGCCTGGGTTCAGCCTCTGCTGAGCATATGCCCCAGCATACGGCGGGGCACCAGCCACCCACTCCTAATTAGCTTGATGGGTAACGCAGCAGCACAAATCACCTCAAGTTACCTTGGCCACAGAGCACAGCGGATCCTTCCACAATGAAACAGCACGGCAGGAATTATCCCAATCCATAATTGCTCTGAGCAGACAATAAACCAGCTCACGCTGGTGGAAGTAGCCACTCGGAGGTAATAACCCAGAGAGTAACAATAATGGCAGCAGATACTTGATAAAAAGCAGGGAACAAAAGAGAAAGCTTTCTCCATTATACAAAGAACGGATGTTTTCTGTTTGCTTCCTTCGGTTCAGAAATGCATTTAGCTATTTGGAGAGCGATGGAGTACAGCTCACCCGCATGCACAGCAAAAGCCTGTGTTTCGGGTTTTGGGCTGGGGGAGGAAAGGATCCTTTTCCACTAGTGAGATCATGGGCAGGAAAATTAGTTTTCTCCTTTTAATCGTTCTTGGATTTCTACCCAGGCATTTTGTTTTCAAGAGAAATATCTGCATGTTGATGGGGAAAAAACCCCAAACCTGCTCTGGGGTGGCTAAAAAAGGGCACTGAAATACAGATGTGCTTGTTCCCCCCACCTATACCCTGCAAGTGCCCAAAACTGGGTGATAGAAGGGCTAACCCATGCTCATCTGAGGAAAATCCCTAAAACCAGGGGCTTGCGTCTGCTCCTGCATGTGGCTTGTGACACCTCGCTGCCCGAGCCCCTCGCCCTGTAACTGCTGGCCCCCAGCTCTGCTCCCCTGGCCCAAGCCTGGAGCTCACACGGGGGCTATCACCTGCCTGCCCCTGCTGAATCGGTCTCTGAGAGCGGGACACCAGGCAGAGAAGAAAAGAAACCACCCTGTGCTCCTCAAGTGCCACAAAGGGCACTGGCGTGGTGGGGGCAGGTGGACGGTGACACAGTCCCAAGCATGTTTGTGGTTATGGCTCTGGCTCAGCAGCAAGCGCCTGGCACCAGCACTCCAGCGATGCCCATTCCACGCTCACCTCTCTCCTGCACCCCCAGTGATGCCACCCGCCACCTCCTGTGCCACGCTACCCCCTGCGCCCCCGGGAGGGCTGCTGCGGGCATCGGCACCGTGAGCGGCTCCTGTGAAGAGGCTGCCAGCTGGACGAGACGGAAATCACAGTAGAGAGAAATCATCAAGATGTGAAAGGTGGAACAGCAAAACCTGGGGGGAACTGTGTGGGGTTTAAGGACCCAAGTGCCCAGCTGGGCACAATGCGACCCCATTCCAGCCACGCCGAGGTTTGCCCTGCAAAATAAATAAGCCTGGAGACAGCCATCTGCAGTGAAGAGCGTACCAGGGGAAGGCTCTGCAGGACTGCAGAGGCTAAGCGCTGCTCATTAAAGTGCCAGGGAAATGTGAATGAAGGAGATGAATGGATGAAGAAATGAATGAAAGAGGGAAGAGGAAGTGAATGAATATTACATTGACTTGGTGCCTTTCATCCTGGGATGGCGGAGCTGCACAGCGCAGCTGATGGGCAGGAACCACGTCGGTACTCCCCGGAGAAACCCCTGGTCAAAACAAATCAGATTATTTCCTATTGACAGAGCCCTTCAGGGGGAGGCGAACAGGGAGATGTGGCATATGGATTCATATTACTTGAAGCACGAGGCTTTCCCCAAACAAAATCCTTCTGATTCCCCCTTAATCAATGTGACAGATCATTATTTTTTGAGTTGCTCTTGTTCTTGCTATTCCAGACACTGCGTGATTTCCATGGCAACGACATCCCAGCTGTCCCAGGCCTTTTCCTAACCTCTGTCATCTGCTGTCGAGTTACAACAGCACATAACTGGGAGAGATGAGCAGCAGGGCCACAAAGGTGCCTTTTGGCACTGGGGGCGTTAAGACCCCCCTTTTCACCCCTACGTAGTCCAACCCCGTGAGCCCCTGGGAACCTCTCACAGCCCAGTGCGGCACAGGGCTTGCAGGCAGCTTTTGGGGATCACATGGAAATGAAAAATAATTTTCTGGAGGTTTTACTGTGCTGTTCAATCAGCTGTGCACAATCAGCTGAACCCACCAGCCAGCCTGACGGTGACCAGGATTCAGGGTGGTTTAAACGGAGATGATGGGAGAGAGCAGCGAGATGCTGCTGCTCACTTGGTAATGTAGAGCGGGGTCAGGACCAAAACCAGATGCTTTGGGGAGAAAAGGGAATCCAGCTTCACTTCTGGTTTGGAGAAGAAAGCATGCTCTCTTCTCCTTTTCCACCTTTTGAAGGAAAAACTTCAGGATGTGATCCTGATCCTCAAGCACTGCAGGTTGGCAACCTGGTGTGACTGTCACGAGCAGCACACACAGACTCAGAGGAGCATCCAGCCCTGCTCAAACACAGTGCTTCTGATCACCCCTCAATGGCCAGTTTCACCCCTCTTGGCTGTATGGACCTGGGGTGCCATTGCCCCTACAACATCATCTAGCTGCTTCTCCAGCCGCCGGCCGCTCACAGCTGCAACGCTGCCGAGCATGGCTGTACAAGTCCTTTTGCAAGAGTGTAGTAGGATATTTAAGTCTGGATGCAAAGCTCAGGGACCATCCGTGGGCTTCAAGTAGGTTTTCGAGCTGACCTTAAGAGCACAAAGCCTGCCATGCATGGGGGCCCGTGTACACAGACGCTACCGTGCTGAATGAACTGGTGCTGCAAGCCTTGCTCACATAGTAACCGCCTCCGCTGCCGGCAGGAGCTGGAAGCAAATTGTTTGTTTTTTCCCTTTTTTGCTTATCTCGCTCCCTCCAGCAAGCAGCTTCCCCTCTGAAAGGCCAGGGAGGATTTAGGGTGGCCGAGTGCCACTGCAGGAGCTGGAGCCTGCCCAGGCAGAGCATCTCCCACCCTGCTGTCGGGAAGGGGCTGCGGCACAGCACGCAGGGATGGACGGGCATCTTTGTCTGTCCCTTCTTCAATCATATCACCCTTTTGATTCAAACACAGGTTTCACCCCGATGCACCAGGGTTTTTTCCTGCCAGAGGTTTGCAACCCTGCCTCCACAACAGCCTGCATTCTTCATAAGCTGCATTGAATTTCATGGTAACCCTGCAGAGTTACTGCCCTATAACAAACACAATTGCTGCATTAGATTAAACGCACCACTTATCTAGTCCAAATATTAACAAGCACCAAATCTAGGGCACTGGGCCTGCTTCCCCATCTGCCCACAGGGAGTTTTGGCCACTGGGTTTGGTGGTTGCAGGACTGGACCCAGGCAAGGGGATCCATTTGCCGACTGGCCAGCAACTTCCTTGAGCGAGGCTGGCTGCTCAAAAACTCTGTGCTGGAGTTTTTAGTTGCTTGAATAAAGACCATTTAGTTAGCTGCCCATCACACCAGGACAAAAGACATGCTCTATCCTGCCATAACTCGAGCTGAATTGCTTTACCTGCCTGTTAATGCTCTGCACTTGTGGGCCAGAGGCTCTCGGTTGAATTTTGGACCAGTTCGTTGGCCCTGCGCTGTGCAGCAGCAGGCTGGGTTTGGAGGTAGCATCCGCACTCACACCACGGTGACTTCCCCAAGTGCTTCAAGACAAACTGCTCCATGGAGGACTCCAGCCAGGGCAGCCAGAGCTGGGACGTCTTTGGTGCTCATGGGTCCGAGAAGAGACAAACCTATAGGAAGGGAAGAGAGCGTATTTCTGTCAGCTACCCTGCAGGAGCCATTCATGTTGATGCAGGGCTTAGCACTGAACCCAAATATATTCATATAACTTCATAAAAAACAGGGGTTTAAAATAAATAATGTGGTAAAACCTAGATTGAACAAGCTATCGACATCCCCATTTATAAGTAAAATAGGGGAAAGAGCTGTAACCCCTAGCCTTTATAGGGGTTATAAGAGTATAGCCCCTATAGGGAGCTAGAGGTATAGGCCAGCTCAGGGGTTATCCCCTTTGCCAGCTCTGCAAAGGGATGGGTGACCCTGGTGCCATCCAGCCCGGAGACCTTTCCAGAAGAGGGCTGGCTGGACTGTGCGCTGAGCGATGCTCCGGGGCTGTGCAGGCAGGACCAGAGCAGAGCTGCTCCTTTTCAGCCGAGCACCCCCCGAGCAGCCCAGGCAGAGCCAGCCCAGGCTGTGTGGAGCTGGAGCGCTGCTCCCTCCACCCACACGGACACCGTTTGGGAGGAAGGAAGAGGGGGAAAAAAAAATAATCAGAAGACAAATTGAGACTTACCTCGGTGTTTTCGCCTGCCACCCCCATCGCTCCCCTTCAGCCTAATCATTCTCTTCCTCTTCAATCAAGGCCAATTTGCAAGAGGAGCAGCTCCCAGCGCCTGAGTGCAAAAGCCTTTAATTACTGTCATCTGGGAGGCTGTGCCAGACTCTCCTCCGGTGCCTTTTCATACTTTTCGGAAGACAGTGCTCCAGGACCTGACGCCCCCAACATGCCATTTGTCAGGCTTTATTTTAAACAAGCACTCACTGCCTATTAGGAGGCTGGGGAGAAAGTTCCTTGGCAGTCCATCTGTGCTGCTGCTCCACTGACAGGGCGATCGCATGCGGGCAGCGAGCTGATTTCGGCTGCCTCCCCTGGGTACCAGCCTGGCAGCCGTATCCTGCACGTGGCGGCTCGCTACACACGCACCCCAAGAACTGCATTGCTGTCTCTTCACTGTCTCTCCTCCTGTTTCTTGACTGGGCTTGCATCAGGCATTAAACTGGGGATGGAAGCGAGAGTATAAACAGGGTCAAAAAGGGACAAGGCAAATTCAGGGAGACCAGGCTCACTGTTAAATGAAGTGGTCCAAAAGCATTCCCTCCCGCACAAGTCCCAAGCCTGCATCCCCAGGAGCACACTCCCCATGGGGATACACGCTCCTTATGTACAGCATGGGTTTTGCTATCAGCCAGGGGCTTGTGTTTTATCCTGCATGGGAAAACATGAACGCAGAACCTGCATAAACCAATTTGGCACATCCAGCAAGCAGGAATGGGAAACCACCTTGCTGCTGCTGCCTGCCCTGCCACGCTGCAGGCAGGATGTGGGGCGGGATGGCCCATTGGGGCGAGCCATTATGAGCTGCCTTAAACACAGCCTGAGTTGCTTTAAACACAGCCTGAGCTGACACGTGGGACTCTGCCAACCCAGTGAGCTTGCAGCTTGGGCTCGGCATACGCTGAGGTACACTGGAAAGGATGCCAGAAGGTTTCCAGATGTCCCGGGCCAGCACCCACGCGACACGCTCTATGAATTACACCCACCAGAGACGTCCTTCTAATATCTCATCTTTGGAGCATCACCTGTGGCAGAGAAAAGCTACAGAGGTGGATTTCTGCGAGCCTCTGCCAGTGGGTGGCACTGCATAACCAGCAGTATGGAAGAAGCAGCAGAGCAAGGACTTTGGGGTAGAATAGCAACACGCAGAGACACGCAGAGACACACATGCGTGTGCTGCGCGTCTCTGGCTGGACAGCCCGAGAGACCAGATACCAGCATCATGGGGATGCTGCTGCCCAGCTGGCGGGAGGAGAAAAGCTGCTGGGATGGGAGAGGGACGGACAAAGCAGGAGGTGAGGAGGCATCAGCAAGGGGTTTGAGGTACTGCAGGCCAGCAGCAGCATGTCCTTCATGGGTGCTCACAGCACTCAACCCAGTGAGCGGAAGTGCCAACTGACTGCTGAGGTCAGGATCAGTCTACATCCACATGGGAAAGAGCCAATTCATGTACATACGGTTAACCTTCTCAAAGGTAGGAGCAGCTCCCCTGCTATCCTACTGTAACATTCCCTCTGCAATGGAAAACCATGTAATACGTCACCCCAAAATATAAGGTCTCACCTCTGGGAACTAGATGGGCTCCTGCCCCCCACCCTGTAACGAACATGGGTGTGGTGGGGGTAAGAGCTTTTTAGCCATCTTACCTGTAGGCACAAGACTCCTGGAAGCACCACAGCCACCAAAGACGTGCACCAGCTGGCATGACCTAGGGGACTGGGAGCCTGGAGGGAAACCGTGCTGCACCACACTTGCGTCACCTCCTAGCCAAGGGGGAATCAAGGATCCTGGGGCAGCTGGGTAAACCTGGTGAGTGGTAAAGCCAGAGGCTGGCCTTGTCTGAGGGTTCATGTTCAGGTCCTGCTCCGGTTCCAAAGTGGCCATGCTCCTGTGCCACACACCCTTCCTGGCACAGATTTCACCTCCCTTTGCACCGCATCTACACTTGATGAACCAGTGTTTTGATGTTGCCTTGACCGGTTAATTCCCAGAAGGTCTCCAATCAGATTTCATATCCTCATCCAGCTAAAAATGCTCTAACCTGTCCAAGGCAGCAAATGCTCAGTTCTTCCTTTCACTAACAGACAACGAACAAAGGAGCATCTTCTTCCTCTCTTCCCATGATGTCCCAAGGGCAGCTGGGAACCACAAAGCATTAGAGGAACAGGCTTGCATAGCCCCGGTCTGACTCAAGGACCATGAGGCTTCATGCTGGGGGTCAGACGCCTTCGAAGCGAAAGCCAGAGGGATGGTGAGAGGGAGTCATGATGCAATAATAACCTCCCTCAGGCTGTGCAAAGGGAATTTGGCTCTGAAGGGCTGTAATATCTGCCTGGAGGACAGCAGCACCATCTGACAGCCTCTGCCTCCTTAGGAAGAGCCACTGTTTCCCTACGTTGGCATCCATACAGCCATCTCTGCTAATTGGTATTTTCTCTGGCAGGAGCAAGGGCTTCACCCAGAGGATCATGGATTAGCAGGAGACATGAGAGTTCAACCTGAAAGGGAATATGCTTCCATATCAAAGGGTTTAAAGATGTGGCATCAGGGCTTCCTCCAGCATGTTCCTTCTGCAGAGAACATGCTGCCTGGCACGGCGGGGGTGGCTGCAAAATCCCATCTCCTGCCTGCCCACCTTCACACTTACAGAAATGCCTTGGTACAACCCACTCCAGACCGCGGAAGAGCTTCGATCCGGCCCTTCTGCTGCAAACGGAGCTGATTTGCTCCTAGCGCTGAGCACTCTGTAATTACAGTACATCCCACTTAATCGGGATGTGCTTAATTGGGAAATCCACTTACCAGGATGTCACCTAGGGAACCGATTTAAGCTTGATAACACTTAAGAGCAATGCCTGCTGCTTTATAGGGAAGGTAATTCTCCTACAGGGAGATGCCTTCAGGTGGCTGAATCATGCTCCTTCTTCCACCAGCACCCAGTGCTGCTGTCTGCTTGCTCCTGCAGCAGATCTCAGCCTTCCCCTTAAGTAGGTTACAGTCAGGAAACGCACCAACTGCTACTGCCAGATCCCGGCTGTCCTCTGCACCAGCTGAACAGGCCGCCACTGCCATGCAGGCCAGCTCATGGCTGCCCTCTTGGCTAGACCTGCACACCCTGCACATCTGACCCCCTTACATCTTTGAAGATGGCTTTCGTCCCACAGCTGGGACCTTTTTTGAAGACGATAACATGCTTAGGCTTGGCCAAGCTGTTGTTTGCAGCAGAAGAGGGGCCAAGGCGACCCAGCCATCACTTGAATCAGGGCAGAGCAAGAGCTTTGGAGACAACCAGCATTTCTTACCATTAACCCCAACGCTTGTCTTCCTCCTCTTCCCTCCAACAAACACATCAAATGCCCAAGGGAAGAGAGGAAGGGAACATGGGAACAGCCCTCAAAGACTGAATGTTGAGCCAAGCACTTGGAGTGACCACGTTTTTAGCCTGGTTTCCTACAGGAAGAGGGTTTATGTGACCACACTGAGTATTTGTGTGTGTACATACATGTCTGATAACAGCTGAACCTCCTGAGCACCTTCAATCAAAGCAGGTGGAGAAGTAGCTTTTCCAAAGACAACAAATTCCCACACATTTTGTAGTAATAAGAGCCAGACAGAGGAGAGAAACCCTATGAGCACCCAACCCCTCACTTGCCCACTAGGGACTTGGGACAGCATTTTTGCAAGCCAAAACCCCCATGAACCACATTTCCTTGTTCGTAGAGGGATGCTAATTGCTGCAGGACCATTACTCCTCCAAGCTTTTGGCATTGCCTTGCTTATCCCTGTCCTTTCTAATTGGACTACATTTTTTTTTCCCAACTGGGTGAAAGCATGCTGCTCCTTTTCCAAAGGCAAGCCCTTGGATGGAGTCTGCCTTTGCTACCGAAACATCTGTACCATATGGCAACAACACAACACAACTTTCCAAGATGCTGTGCTGATGTTTCTGTTCTCACCAACCACGAGGAGCTGGGGGCAGTCAAGCCAAACTCTTTGGATGCATAATAGTGATTGCCTTTCAGACACTAGAAAATGCAATAGCTTGGCATCAAATGAGGGATTTTTATGGCTGCACATGTTTTGTGCTTCTCCGAACAAGCCAACTTCCAGATTAGCTACATTGGCTTTTTAAAGTGCTATAAAATATGCAAAGGCACTTGTAATGTATAGTGATTTCTGTAAAAACAGGAGGTAAGTGCTGAAATGTCTCCTGATTTATCCTTTTGCTTCTCCTAACCCATGCTGTGAGGAAGGGTAAATGCAATCCTCCACTCCCTTTTTGGCTTATCAATCTCACAGCCCAGAGTAGATGGGAGACAAATTCTGCAGGTACTACAGCACTTGTGCCTTTCAGCCACTCTGATCATTGCAGAAGAGAAAACCCTCTCAATTCTCAAGTATCCCAACCAACGCCAAACACAGCAAACACCTTTCCAAGGTGCAACACAATGTGAGCAGCAAAGCCTGACTGTCACAGCAGCACCCAGCTCGGCAAGAGGAGCCGGGCAGCACCTCCCACAAAGGTGCTGGACCTGATGCAGGATGGAGGGTCTGAAAGAGCAGATCACCACGATGAACTGCGTTAGCAGGGTCAGGCCGTTGCTTTCCTGCCAGCAGGGTCACCTCCTCATCCCCTCCTCTTGTTCCTGCCCCTCTTTTCCTTCATGCTACTATGACATAGTCAGAAACCCATAAGGCTGTGTCATGGGATTGCTACCCCCGTCAGCAGCTTGTGTTGGCTTAAATATACATGCTCGACCATTACCAAGCATCAGGTCCTTGGCACAGATGTCTCAGGGACTGGGCTTACTTTTTGCTAAAACCAAGCCCCGCAGAGACTTGACAAAGGAGAACATCCCAGTGACCAAGGCTCCTGTTTTTTGAGTGTGGGTGGGAGGAGTAAAGTATTAGTTCAAGCTCCATTTTAGCTTGAGGAGAACAGCATCATTTATCACACCCAAACAGGTTCTTCCCCTCCCCTGGTACAGAGCCAAGCTGTCCTCTCACCATCTCGGGGCCGCTTCGCCGGTGCCAAGGCAGCGCTGCCATCAGTGAGGGCTCTGTGGCTGCTGCCGTGGCTGCTGCGTGCCACCCAGCGCTTCTGGCAATCAACGCCGCAGTCGTTACTGACCAACACAAAAGTGAGTGTCGTAACCCTTATCCGGCTCACTGCAGTCAGGTTCAGACGAGCACCTCTGGAACAGAGAAGGAGTATTTATGAGCTGGAAGTTTTAAAGTGCATGCCTTAGTGCCATGCATGTTCAAACCCATCCGTCCCCGCAGAGCAACTGCAGCTTTCTGCTGCCAGTACGAACAGGTAAACTCAACTGTACTGCCTCTCGCATCCATTTTTACACATAGATGAAAGGCTGTGCAACAAGCTGGGGGGTCAGCAGACCTCCGATCTTTAAATTGACCTTGTATATCTTTATATAAAAGCAACACTTCTCTTTAGCACAGTTTATGGGACACGGATTTTGTGTGCTTTGTTAGTGCAAATTGAACATAATTATTTAACAACTGCCAATAGGGCTCTTTGCAACCGGCAAAATGCATCACTGCATCCTGAAAGCTGTTTAGCATAACTAAGGTTAAAATCCAGATTGTTTTTAAGATTTTCAGTGCATTTGCTGTCAGATAAGTGCTAAGTCTAGCGCTGGCAAGCGTGAGCTGGCTGGACTGGGAGCCTTCATGCCGCCACCAGAATTATGGAGGCTCATTTGAAAACACCTCAGTTACCTGGCTGTCATTATGTCAGTAAGAGAAATATGATGGGAGGGCAGGAGACGCGGAAAGGGGAGAGTTTCCTCAAACATCACAAGCTGCATAGAGATGCTCCATTTCCAAACAGATCTGCCCCAGCCATCCAGGACAAGAGCATCTTGTCTCGTCTGAAAGTCACAGGAAAACCAAATCAGCCCCAGCCCTATGCCCTCCAGCCTGCGCTGGCTTTAGGTCCCCCCTTCCAAGGACTGATCAACTCCTGCACCCCAGATTGTGCAGGGACACACAGGGGTGACAATTCAGGTGGTTAAATAACACCAGCCTCCCACCAAGCCAGCTCTGTCACAGACACGATGGCAAAAACAAGCACCATCCATGGGCACACATGAACTGCAACTGATTTTACAAAATGTGGTATAAAAAACACACAACAAAGGAAGGATCAAGCCTTAAGCATTAAGGGCTCATTCATTTATATTAGCAGCTCCTGCTACATGGTCACTGCTCCATCCTTGGGGTGCCAGAAGCTTGTCCCCCTGTCACTTCTTTTTGGGGGTGACACGGAGCCAGCGCACAGCAGAGAAGCCGGATAGGCAGCTCTGGCTCTCCTGCTGAAGTCCTGGGACCTAAGCATCCGTCCTTTTGTTTTTGAAAAGACTAGGGGTACAAATCTGTGTTTTCCAGCTAATTGCAGAGAGCTGGAATGTCAAAACTTAGTAATATTTGCTAATTGCAAATATTTGGAGACCTGAGTCCATACTGGACTGATGCACCGAGTGTAAACATGGGCAGGGGGAGAGCTTTAGGCACTCTAGCATCTCGTGGCTAATTAAAGCTGAGGAACTTGTCTAAGCAAGTTGTGAGCCATTTACTTCTCTGGTGTGACTAAGCCACGGTGCGGTATCTAATACACCAGGAGGGGTGATGTGCTGCCAGCTAACCATGTTCTTGCAGTCGAGGTGGGTTAATTGAATATAGTTCGATGCTTTGGGGCAATCCTGCTTGCCAGTTTACCTGCACCTTCCCAGTTGACCCCGCAAACAGCAAGGCAACCCACTGGGAATTTTAATTGTGAAGGAGTATTCAAAAAATCCTGACAAAATCCAAGAGCCTGACCAGAACAACGGGTTCTTGTGGTTTTCTGCACGGCTGTTTTTCCAGCAATGCAAATTGGGTTCTTCTCTTGCAAACAAGCAATGCTGAAACATGGTCTTACCACTCGCAGGACCTCGAGGCTCCCAACCTCCTCCAAGTGCTGCCCTTAGCCATGGTAGGAAAGTTGCAGCGCTGCCTTGACTTGTACTAGCGATGCAAATATACAGATTAATTTCTCCATAAATAGCTCATTACCAACGATGCTTTCCTTTGTCTCCGGCTCCAGCTGAAGAGAAGGAAGTCACTCCAGCAGGAGCTGCACATCTAACGGCAAGAAGACATTTCTCAGAGGGTACAACTGAGTTACAACAGATGTCGGACTTTGGGAACTGCCCTCTACCGCTCTCCTTGGGGAAGGGTGGAGGAACTCAGAGGTCCCAGTTTCCATTTCATTTTCCTGTTATTTCCCTGGGCTGAAAATGCCTTTTTTCCTTTCTTTTCCAGCCCAACCTGACTCACAAGCTGGGCTGATCCTTGTTGTCGTCTGTCCTCATATGCCAGTTTTGGCTCATTTGCCAAAGCATCAGCATGGCACAAAGGGCTCTGCCCTGGGCAAAGGTAAGAAACCAGCCACCTTTCAGAGTTTTCAGGAGGTCCCTGCATGCTGGCAGCATCCAAAGGTCCCTTTCTGAGCACCTGGGAATCCCCACCTGCCCCCGTTCCCCTGGGACAGCCTACACGGGGGGATGTGACCTCGCTGGCTGGGCTGATGCTGTCACTGCTACATTTTGCATGGGTTCGGTGGCACCCATCCACAGCCAGCATTAAAGCCAGCCAGCCACCATCGCCAGGGCAGAGAGGATCCCAGAGGACAGGCTGAAACTGTTCATCTGGAGACAGAGATCATTTTTTAGAGGGAAATCCTGTTGGCTTTTCAAAACAAGGTAGGTTTTTACCAACACACTTCCCCAGCTAAGCACACTTGTGGTACCAAATGTATCACTAAAAGAAAAGGACTCACTATGTCAAAATGGAGCTGTGGTTTTCAAAGCTAACAGGGAGAAAGCGCACTGTAAATACCTGGAGGAAGCGTAGGCACGGCTTATTAATAGACACTTGCTGTAAGACTTTAGGCTGTATGACAAGGCTTTCACTGTCCTCCCGACGTCCTGGGATGCCCTGTTCCCATACTGAACACTGGGCTCTTTAACCATGCAGCACACCCGTCAGACCTGACAACTTACAGATGGGGCACAGAAGATGCATTAATACAGCGTATACCAGTGATTTAACCGCCAGAGCATCCACCATCCATCCTCAGCTGGTGGGGAGAAACTCCTGTCCCTGTCATTCATTCCTATAAAGGATCCAGCCAGGGATTTTGATGGAGGCAGAGGAAGGCAAGAAAGGATGCTAAGTAGGGTCATTCCCCCAAAACCTGAATTGCAGAGGTTTAACACTACCTGAACTGCAAGTAAGAGTTAATTTTGTTATCTTTACACCCTGGCTCAACCACTCATTCCCCAAAAGGCTGCACAAAGTACTTGCTTTCTGATTTCTCTCCTGTGCTGCTGCATAGTGCTGCTGTCGAGACAGCTTCTGAGTTTTCCATCAACAGCAGCTCCCTGATATTTAAGGCCATTATGAACTGGACCAGACTTATGCATTCCTGCATAGCAAAGCCTTGCCTAACATAAGGTGTCTATATCCTTTGACTTCTTTCCCTGAGAAAGCCATAACAGAATATTAACACCCTACTTAAGCAAAGGAACAGTAACCAGTCCACACGCTGCCACACTACAGGAACCTCAGCACGGTCACACAAGTTTTGTTTCTTTTTTTCAGATACGGGTTTTTCTATCAGAGTATCAGATATGTGGGCTGTTTTTGGAGAGGGGTTGGCTATTTGCCTAGGGAGAGAGGGGAAAGAGTCTTCAAAGATCCCTCCTGCCCCAGGTGATGCTGGTAAGAGCTGGTCCACGTGCAGCAAGGGAGCTTCTCGGAGCATCTTCAAACTATTGAGCTATTTTAGCATTTTTCCTCTCAGCCTGCAGGTTGCTCAGGGCCCAGAGATGCACAGACTTGTGTTATTAAACGGCTATTTCTGTTGATGTTTTTATTTTTAGGAAACGTTACGGAAACATTCACCATTACTGCTTGGAGGTAATGGAAAAAGAAGCAAGCTCCAAATTCTGGGCGATGGGGACCTTGAGGCAGGCAGCCAGGCTGGGCTGGGACATGGCCTGGCTTCCCTGCCGTGTTTACAATCTGTGCCCTGAGCAGGGACATGAATGAATCGCGGCAGTGTCCTCAGCAGCCGTGGAGTGTGCAGCAGGCTGGCGCTCTCCCCCTCCAGCTGGCCACGCCGACCCCCCGCCAAGGGGTTAAAAGTGGCCATGTGACAAAGACAGGCTGGGATCAGCGCTGGCCAACCTAAACAGAACCACACTCAAAGAGGCCGTTGGGCACCCAGGGATGCTGACCCAAAATGACAGGCAGTGACGGACAGCCTGTCCCCTTCGGTTTGCCGGGATGGGGGACAGGAGGCAAGCTGCATTTCTTCCTCAAAATTGCTTTTGTGGCTTCATGCTGAATCCCTCCCTGCTTTCTTCAGCATTAAACGTCTTTAAAGGGTCCGTTTGCTTCCTCGGGGTGGTTGGAGCTGGATTCTCCCTTGCAGGGTCAGCTCTGGCCCCATCCCTAAAAAGGACGATTTAAAGAAAAGGTGAAGTTTCTGGTGTCAGTGCTCTTTTTACTGCTCCTGAGTGCTTGTGATATAAGCCCAGCAGCAGGCACTACCTGGATCCATGCGTTTGGTTCTTTGCCTCTGCTGGATGTCAGATGGGCTGCAGAGAAGAATATCCTGAAAAAGAGAGAACAGGCGTTACCCCATGCTGAACAAACCCATTGCACAATATGTTCCTCTGACACCTGCTCACCAGAGGGGAAGCACTGGAGGGATGTGAGTGGGGCTGTTAACAGCCCCGTGCCTTTCCATGCTTCCCCAGCATGGGCCTGGGCTGGTTTCATCACCTCCTGACACACTGGTGCTGCTGAAAGGGATGGCGGAGACGTTCCTCACCTGATTTTGGCAAGGTGGCTGTGGCAATCCATGGGACCTGGAACCAATCACACTGAGAAAGTCGCAGATCTTGACCCAGCAGCCACATGGCAGAAGCCATCAAAGTACCTGGAAGTAAAAGGAACCCTCTTGAGCAGTGGCATCAAGTTCACAGAGGCTCAGCTAACTTCTTCCTACCTTCCACCTCAGACGGAAAGGGACACATCTGAAGTGGTGTTGGCAATGTCACCCATCGGGTGGTGACTGCAGTGCTGTCACATGGGCTCTGCCCTCACCCTGTGCACAGGGCTCCCACCTGGGCTGTCCTCCCCCGTCTGCTACACCCGGCACAGGCAACGAGGGGCTGCCCACCACCCCAGGAACCCATCGTTGAGGAGTAACCACTGGTGCAAGAGCTGGCTGAAGAGGGAAACCACATCTTTTGGGGAGGCTTTTGCATTTTAGAAGCTTTGGCAAATTTTAAGTAACCCCAGTTTTGCCCTTCGCAGCAATCAGCTGAATATTTCTGCAGTATCTGTCAGACAACCAAGTGTGCCACCAAAACACAAATGTGGCAAAACGAAATTAGAAATCATATCTTAGGTTGAAGTCATCATATTTCCTCACTGATTTTCATATGTATGGTATCATAGGCCTAGATGCAACATTACTTCACACACCCACAGCTGTAACCATGTGGGCCCACATGCTGATCATCCTTTTTCTGGGACTTTGCCAATATCGAAAACCTCCTGTCCTCTACAAGCTCATTTCCTGAAGCACTGGCTTCGACCTGCAAGAGGCTGTTGAACAGCACATCCCCTCTGCAGCGCAGCCCAGGCAAGCGCGGGATGCTGATGCCAGAGCAGCGGAGCCACAATCGCCCCGTTGTACAAAACGCAGCGCACTGGGTGCAACACAGAGCACTTGACCGCAAAGACCTGAGATGTGCTTAATAGGACTCTTGCACTGTTCGCCCGCTAAGAGCCTTAACTTCTTATTGCATTATGCTGGGGTTTAGGCAAAGCAGGGTTCCCAGCAGGGTGCTGGATCGATTTTCTTTCCCATGAAAAGAGACTTACGCCTTCACATTTGTTCCTTGTCCCCAAATCCCATTCTTTTGAGGTAAAGGAGAGAGGAATTTGATGGATTATAATTACGGAGGTGTTGTTCTGAGCAGGGGGACAGGAAGGTTAATGTAGGATGTGGCCGCATTGCCTAAGGAAGAGATGCTCTAATGGGAAAAGCCTTGTGAGAGGAGAGCTTTATGGCTCTTCTCTCCTGCGCAGCAGGTGGGTCTTACAGGCACACGCTGGTTGAGTTTCATTTGGCTGCAGGTGGACACTGGACTTTAGTAGGTTCCCCTCTTACTGTGCAGTGATGCTCAGCAGCGGTGAGTGGCTATAGGAGGTGGGTATTCGCACTGCTTGCATTAGGAAGCCTCACTGCATCCAGGCATCAGGAAGGAGCTGCTGACAGGACCACAGAGCTCACATATATAATAAAATATAAGTATCTGCCAATATATAATATAACCCTTCCCAGGCCTCCAGCACTCCAGAGCCCCAAAGCACTGTACAAACAGTAATTAAAACTTCCCAGCCCCCAGCTTTGCCAGCGGTGCTGAATTCATTTTCCAGTGTGGGAAAATAAGCCTTGCATGATTAAGAGACACAACGCAATTTCAACAGCAGGAGAAGTTACTGGTGAAACATAAGCTGCGATGTGAACCCTGGTCCTTCACTTCTAACAGGAGGCACTTCAAGACAAGAATGAGTGGTTTGTCTCTTCTCCATCATGTACACTACGCCTATCTATCCCTGTAATGGGCAACACAAGACTAACAAGGTACATCTATTTGGTCCCAGTGGCTACAATCCAACTTGCTTTGCAGAATTAAAGTCTGCAGGGAAGGGGGGAGCGGTGGAAGAATAAGGTAGGAGATGTCTGCAACAAGCCCCTTCTTCAGTTGTTCCTCCTAGAGCATCTCTCTGCCTCTATCCAGCACTATCAAGTTCAGAGCTCCTCATGCCACCCTGCTGACCACACAGCTGATTTTCTTCCCCAGAAATGTGTTACCAGAAACATCCTTCAAGAAGGAAAGGGACACTGGAACGTGCTACAGCTTGGCTTAGTTCAAAGCTTGCCCACACACCAGAAACACTGACCCTTTGCTTTCTGGTTTACTGAACGCAGTAACAAGAGTCCAACATCAAAACAGCCTGTCCCTCTCCTGGTTCCTGCCTGCTCCATGCCCTCCAGGAACCCTTGGAGAAAAATTGTGCAGCACTGGTTGTGGACACAGCCCTTCTGTTCAGTATGAGCACACAGGAGCTACTCAACAACATGTGCTGCTTCAGGTGCCAGCAGATGGACAGTAAAGAGCCCCTTGTGGGTTGCACCTGATGACAGGGTTTCACTGGAGCCCTTGGCCAGCATCTCTCCCTTCCCATGGTTAACGTGCTGGTTGCCAGTGCGGACCCATGCAGGACTCGCCTGATCCCTTCCCTTCCCCTCCATCGCACCACTGCATGCAGGTTGGCCACCCAGACCCCCGCCCCGGCCTCTTAACAGCTTATCACATGCTTAAGGACCCTTTGGGAGGAAAAAGCTATTTAAATGCAAAATTACATTTCTGCCTCAAGGGAACTGGGCATATCCCTGCTCTGCCACCACTGCCAAGCCCAGACCCCCAGCCTCCAGTGGGGCTGCCCCGGGGCAGACATTGGGCTGTCTGGAAACCCCAGAGAGACTACAGGGCTTGGCAAGAGGTCCCATTGCAGAGGGAAAGGGTCCAGACAACCAGAAAGTCCATCCTCCCCCCCGCCGTTGGGCTGTTTCCAGATACATGCCAGCACCACCTGCGTCTGCTCGCTCTAGGGAGTGCTCCTGCGGTCTCCCAGCAGCTGGGGAAGTGCTTACGGAGCCGGCAGTGCTGCAGGGTGGGTTAATTTAGTTATTTGTAATGGATTTTCCATACCTGTCAATATTTCCAGCCCTGAGTTGAGAGAGAGAGAGACTCTGCTGGGAGAAGGGCTTCGGTGAAGCCTGTGGTTTTGCAGTTTAGCTCCAGAGAGGGCTGGGGACTCGCTTTGTTTCTCTCGTCATCCCTGCAGACCGATCCCCAAGGAGAATGGGGATCTGGTTTGGGCTCGCTGGGCTTCATGTCTGAAAGGGATGGTCTTCTGCGAAGGAAAAGAGAGACCTGGAAATCTGCTGCTTTCGTTATGCTTTCTTTGGGGCTAAATTAGTTGTTGGAAATCAATGCAACTGTGAAGAAAGCAGCCCATGGGACTCTCTTCAGAGCTCCTAATTCCTATTAAAGATCTAGGAAGAGCTAGGAGAGAAGCAGCAGCGTGGCAACAGAGAGTGTTCCCTGCAGACAATGTGATTTCAAATGCATGTCTCCATGGAGGGGGATTCCCACTTGCCCAGCAGGCTTTGGGGAAGCCAGGCAGGCATAGCAGAGAGGGCACCACCCTGCACCAGCAGTTTCGCAGTCCCCACCCCACCACCTTTCTAGGACTGGAAATTTTTGCTTTTCACTCCAAGCCAAAATGATGCCAAGCTACAAATATCAAAATCCTTCAAGCCGAAGCCATATTCTTTTTCTGTTCCTGCTCTAGTCTGAAAGGTGATTTCCCAGCTCGAGATGCAGTGTCAGGGCAATTACCATAAGAGAGCCATCTGTGATGCTCCCAGCAAGACCCTGCTGCCTGGCACAGCTGTGCCAGCAAAGCCCCACCACCGACTTTGACTCATTTATAGCAGCAGAGCTGGTGGGCAGAAACTGGGCTGAGCTGTAGCTGGCAGGGCATGAGATTTCTGCCTTAACAGCACCCCCTGTTTCTGACTTTCAAAGGTGCTAGAATTGTGACAAAGCCGTGCGGAAACAGGAATGTTGCTCCAATAAAGCTGGTTTCATGAGAAATGGCTTCCCAAATGGCAGTGGAATATAGAGAAGAGCCCACCCTCACCCAGAAATGTGGCGGAAGGCCACTTCTGCCAGGAGAAAAGGTAGCACCGGGCTGAGCAAGAGCATTTGTCTGAACTAACGGGCCATGGAGATGTCGGAAGGAAAGTCTCCTTTGGAGCTAAGGGGGCACGTCTCTGCTTTTTGTTTTTTTTTTTACCATCCATCCGTAGCAGCTCTTTCCTCCTCTTGGCACATGGTTCTCATCCCTCAGCTGACATCCCATGGCGGAAAACACTAATCACATCCTCCTCCTAAGACGAGACAATGGCAAAAGAGCTTTGGCAGGGGACAAAGGACCTCCCGGCAGCCCCTGCAAAGCCATCCTCGTGGCCTGGGGTCCCCCCCCCCCCCCCCCCCCCAACACAAATCCCTGTGGTTCTTGTTTCCTGAGCTGGGACAAAGTGGGCACTGGGGTTTTAGCAATTGTTGGTTAGAAAATAACCGTGAGAAAGGAATAAACCAATTAATTGCTGACCCACTGACAGCCAACACCTCTCCCCCACCTCCCCCCCACACAATAAAACCTGTCTCTGTGGCTCAAGCAGATTTAGGGTGGCTGCAAAGAGCCTAGAGGAGGAAAAAAAAAAAACCTTTCTCACTCCAGCTAATAATATTTCCAGATAATCTGTTTGAGGCAGCACCCTCTGCGAACCAGGAAAGCCTTTAAGAGCTGTTAACACCTTTATTCAGACTTCCTCATCCTCCCCCAGACAAGCTGTGATTAATTATCCAATCTATCCCAATCCCCCTGGGAAACAGCGCTTGGTCTGGGCGTTCATCCGAGGATTTGCAGGGTCCCTCTGCAAGAGCAACTCCTGCTTTCACCGTTGGCTCCAGATAAGCAGGAAAGGACTGATGGGGAATAAACCGCTTCCAGCCATGCGTTTATGTCAGCAGGGGTTGTGGATGGTGGGAGGGGAGGTTAATGCAGGGCCTAGGCAATGTTCACTGCTTTTTCTTTTACTGGTGTCCGCAGGCAGCACTGTTCTGGACTGTCCCTGAAAGCCCATCTCTGAAAAGTTGCCACTGGAAATACAGCCCATTTGGTTCGTAGAATCATACAACGGTTTAGGTGCCCCTGTGTAGGCTATTGCAGACCAAGGCAGCTCATAAAACTCATCTTGTACGTGCACTATCCCACCTGTGCTACCTTTATCCATCAAACCTCAGGCTTTTTCGCATCACAGGGTAACGATCCCACCCCTAAGGCTGCACGCAGCTTCTCCTGGCCATGCAAAGGGAGGATGTGAGCTGCTCCAAGATCACAGTATCACCAAGCAATTTACTGAACCCAATAGTGGCAAATTCCCTTCGTTCTCAAATGCCAATCTCTGCTGCATTACAGATGACACTAAGCCCAAGTTTGTCCACCACAGCCCTTCATCCATGGTAGCTGCAGCACTCAGGCTGTGTAAAGACTAACACTGCCCCAATCCCCTTTGCTATGGCAGGGTGGAGGCAGGGGTCTGCTGGGGAGACTGTGGGAGCAACATGCACGTTTTATGACTTTTCTCACTATGAAAAGGCCCTACAAATCCCCCATCTTCAGGGAAGACCTGCGTCTCTGCGGCACACCCACGAGACCTACCTGCACACAGGCTGGGAGAGTGTGAATGAGGGGTGCACTGTGGGGCTGGCATGTCCATGTTCCCCAGCCACACAGAGTCTATAATTAATGAGTCAACTGCCATGGCACCCTTCCTTTCAGGTCTTGAGCTGAGATTTCACAATGCTTGGAGGAGCTCCTTTCCATTAAACCTTCCCCCTTTGCCACCCAAGTCTGTCGAAGAACTCACCCCTGTGCACTGCATGTTGTCTGGTGGCCTATTTACACCTACCAAGGGCAAAACCTCAGAGACATCCTGTTCTGTCACCATGAAGAAGTATATGCCTTAGCAGTTTTCTACCAGCCACCTCTAGAAACCTTCAGCCAGGAAATAAAAGTATAGAGCACAGTAGCAGCTCAGGGGTCCTGGTAGATTTTGCAAATGAAAACCATGGTCCTCTCGTTGTCCTCTTCTCCTTATAAGTGGAACAATGTGCATAGGGCATTTTCAAACAAAACGACTTTAGATTAATCATCTCGTGTGCTCCTTGAAAAGGTGCCAAAGAATGAGGAGAAAGAGACAACATGTCTACCAGATGGATGCCAGCTCCCCTGGGATGCTTCACAGCCCCAGGTGTTGGTTAGCATCACACCTACACACTCTGCTTCGTGGGCTGAGCTTGGTTTCACTACTCTATTTTTAGCCACACTTTCAGGAAAGGAGAAGAAATGACCTCTGAATCTCTGCAGCTTCCTGAAGCCCTTGAGAAAGAGAGAGCTGAGGAGCAAGCAGGCAGCTGGGAGGGCCACAGCCCTCCTCCCTGCTGAAGGCTCTAGCCAGCCTGGGAGATATCTCTGCCTGTCTTCCAGTCCACATCCAGGAACGACGGTCATCAAATTGGCTTGACCAGGTGCTGGGGGAGTGCAAAATGCCAACGGCTTGCAGATCTGCTCTTCCAGGTCTTCTCCAGGCCAGGGAGCAAGTGTGAGGCTTGGGTTCCTTCTCCAGGAAGGAAAGCAAGAGGGTTCCATGGCAGAGGGTTCCTGGCTCTGCCAATAGTGCCTGCTGTTGCTGACTAACTACCTGGTGGAGTCAGTATGTTGGGAAAATAATGACCAGAGGGAATAACTGTGGGGTTTTTGCCTTTGGCACATGAGTTGCCAGCATGCAACTCCATGGCGATCGAGGGACCACCAATGTACCGGGCTAGGTCCCAGGTCAGAAGAGAAGATTCCGACCAAACCCACGCCCTTCCTGGAGTAACTGCTTTGGAGAAGGGGCTTCTGGTGCAGGACGAGGGTTCATGTTGGCTGTCCACGCCCATCTGGATCGACGCATCTGAAAGTTGGTACTGCTGTGGCCCTGAAGATGCTTGGGCAGCTCTTGTAACTGACTGCCTCCGATGCATTTCACAGCTGCCAATGCCCTCACATCTCCAAGATCCTGCGAGCAGCCACAAGTGCCTGCATGTCACCTGTCTCCATTGAGGGCTGTGATGAAGATCTGTACTCTGACAAGCTCCAGTATGGAACAGGGCTGTGTCCTGGCTCTGCCCATGGTGTGGGCACAGGCATTACTCCTTCTGCGTGTTACCCCTCCTGCAGCCATCCCACTGGTGATGTGTGGTGCAGATCCAGCAATGCCCAGCCCAGCTATTTCAGCAGAGACAGCATTTTTTTATATGGGCCTAGCCACTATTTGGATAGGAGACATGAGGAAAAACCAAGTGCTGCAGGAAGTGGTTTGGGTGATTTAGTAGGTGGCATCTTCCCTCCAAGTTAGCAGCACACTGAAACTCCTTGGCAGGGAGTTCAGGGCTCTCCGCCACTGCAGGTGTTGCTATTTTAATGACATCCCAAGCTTACTGTTTGTGGTCACCCAAGATCCCGCTTCTTGCAAGCGCAAAGGTGTTAGGTCCAGTGTCCTGAGCAGGCTCCAGTCTTCAGCAGTTATGCTCTGCTGAGCCAAGAGTTGCAGGAATTTCCGCTGGTCAAATTATTCTTCACTCTCTTTTCCCACTATGACTACTAAGCATTTTTCCCAGGTGCCAGAAAACAGCATTTAAGAGGCATATCAAATACAAATGCTTCCCATTACCTCGAAAGATCTTTTCTTGTTTTGTTCCATGCTCTCTAAGATCCACCAATCCTAGAGTGTCTACTTCACCTTGCTTGTGTAATTTCTGTGCTCAGCTGTTGGCTTCGCTCTCCTCCAACTCGCCCTGGGTTGTGCAGGTCACAGCCATCCCTAACTTTGGTTGAATTAGTGCATCAGGCCAGACCCCATCTGCCCTGCTCTCCATCACCACCCAGGAAGGTACCAACTGCACCTTGGTCCTTGACAGAAGATCCCAGCTGCTTCCAGAAAAGAAATAATCGATTATGAGACCAACATTAATGAAATATGAGATTGTGACTTGGGACAGACTGAAGCCATCGAAAGCATTTTAAATAATTCACCATCCTGAAAGCAAAGCATATTAGTGGGAAGGATGTTCAGGTCCTTTCACAATGGCATTAACTTCTGTGTAACCAGAGCTGATACTGTGAGCTGACAGCAAAATGACACTACTGCTCAGTAGGGAATTCTAGCATTTCAAAATGTATTTGAAAATCAATCTTTTCCCCTCACCCCTCCCCCCAAAATTATTTGCAAACATTAAAATATTTTGGTTTGGTAGTATTTCATACAAGAAAATGAAATCCCAAATGAAACAAAAACACAAAACGCTGAAACAAATCACAAAGCCCAGAGATGCATGCTGGCAAAACATTCAGCCAGATCATTGCCTTCAGCAGAAACGCTTCTATTTTGGCAAACCCACGTTTTTTCAGGGGCAGACTGATCCACCAGAGACTTCTGAACCCACGGCAACGGCGGCTGAAGAGAGACACTGTGTGGGAGGCAATGTTTAAAATGTTACCGGTTTGTTTTTCACTTGAAACCACTCCAAGGGCCGCAGGGAAGATGTTCAAGAGCAAGAATTGTGCTTTGGTTTTCTGGGAAAGTTGCTGTCAGCACCTGGGCACAGAGTGTGGGGTTACCCAGAAAACCCCTGCTCATTCACAAATGCCCCGGGAAGGGTGAATGTCACCTGGGCAATTATTTTAAATTTATCTCAGCAATTAAAGGCAATTATGTTCACAGGGCAGATATAGTTGTATTGGTTAAGCTAAGCTTAGCCCAAGAGGTTGTTGAGGATGTTGTGCTGGTGACACACACTTCAGCTGCTCGCAGTGCTGGGGTGGCAGCAGGAAGGGACTCTCACTGCCAGGCAAGGGACATCTTCATTATCTTCATTATTCGTATCTTCATTATGAAGGCAGCTCTTCATAGGGGAAAAGTGTTTCTTTGGGGTTGGTGGACAGGAGTGAATGAGCAACGCACAAACGGCATGAGGCTGCTAGCTCTGACCCTATGGAGCTCACATGCATGTACACTGTAGGGCTGGATTACAGTCACGGGTCTGCCCCAGCGATGTGTTCTCTGAGATGGCAGAACCCTTCCAGCCTCCTTTGGAGACCACCTGGGCTTCTGGGCATCTGTGGACACCTGTGCAACAACAGCCTCATGGAAAATTCAGACTCAGTTCCCTCGCTTACTGTTGAAATCACTGCTTAAATCCCAGTGGGAATCTCCTCTGAGATGTGACAACACTCGTGAGACGACACTCCTGCCGACTTCCATCAGGCCAGGAGGTCCTGCTACTCGCAAAGGATGCTCTAGCCAAGCAGAGCAAGGAAACACCTACAAAAGAAACACCTTTTGTGGTTTCACCTTAAAAGGTCAGTTATGTTACCTGTTGTGCAACGTGCTCAGAAACTACCACAGGTGATTAACGGTTGGGAGTTATTAGATCACACATCGTATAATCCTCCCTGCACCTGGCAACATGATTAGTTATGATTCATAAATTTCAGCTGTGTTATGATTCCCAAACAGACATGGTATGCTGAAAACTCTCTTCCACAGCTTTTGCAACAGAAAACCATGAGGGACTGACACAGGAGGTGGCGGGGGACAGACCCTCCTTGGGCTGAAACCCATGTCTGAGGGCAACAGTGAGAAGGTGGGGTCCTGCGTCCTTAATTTTGAGGACACAACAGGGTTCCCCACACCCTTCCCCACTGAGATGCTCTGAGATGTGTGAGCCACTGCTCATGCTGGGAGGTGGCGGGGGACAGAGCAGTGACACTTTGGGGGTGAGGAGAGGCAGCTGAGAAGGGGGCACATAGGAAGGAGAGGTTATTAGCTTGTGAGGGAGGGAGAAAGTGCAGAGGAGAACTGAGGTCCATCCTCTACCTCCACAGCTAGGTCAGCTCTGGGCTAGGGGTGAGTCACAACAAGAGAGCTTGATTAGCAAAGCGGATGCAATTAAAACCTTGGATCCTCAGCATCAGTTTTAGTAGCCGCATTAAACTGAATCAACTCCTGCCTCACTGTGTGCTGCCAAGGGGCTGCCTCTGCTCCTCTGCCTTCTTTGAAATGCTCTTGCTGCAGCTCTTTAGTCCAAGGCAAAATCCAGCTGAACTGCTGAGGATGTGCAAGAGCAGTATCGGCTCTTCCCTGAGCACTGAAACAGGACACAGAACTGGCCTGGGAAGCGGTGTGCCAATCCAGGGAAGAAAAATCCTTCAAAGACTATGAAATGAAAAGACAGAAACAATGCCTCAGGAAGTTCTCGAGTGCAAACTCATACAGGTGGGCAGCACATACACAGGAGACCACCTGAAGAACTTCCTATGTTATCTTCTTCCAGAGGCATCTGCTCTGGCCACTTTGCAAGAGAAGGAATAGGGCTAGCTGGACCCTGGATCTGATTCCAAGTGGTTCCTTAGATGAAAAGAATAGCCACCCGTGGATGTGCCTGGATGTCTGGAGAGTGCTGCAGCCACCCTAAGTACTACTGACAAGTGAGAAACATCAGCTTTGATCCAAGCAGCAGTATTGGTCTTCGGTAGGAACAGCAGGGAACTCTGGGGAGAGAAGCAGCCACTGCTTCCCAAAGCTCAACTGCCACTCATGCATTCCTCAGGCCGGATCTAACACTGACCCCAAAAGAGAAGGACCAACAAAGCCGGGGAGATGATGGCCCCATGCCCATCCATCCTGATATCACTAAAATTTTGCTTTTGAGATGCATCACTGTCACCAAGTCCACAGGTATAAAGCCCCATTAAAGATTTCATTTTCATCAATTGCTTTCGGTAAGTGCCTGTTGAGGAATTCATGGGAACGTTTTCTCTTTGACACAGAGATACTTTCAATTATGAAAGATGGCTAAAAATAAAAAGAAATTATACTGTTCAGACATCTCTGGAGGTGGAGACAGGAGGGGGAACCGTCAAGGAGAGACAGGGAAGAGATTTTTGTTAGATGTAAAGAAAGGCTACTTATTTTTCCTGACAGAAAACATCAGGAGGCAACCTGACTTGAGTATCTGGAATCTGTCAGTTACCTTCTCTGTTAATAATTTGGCCTCAACTATTTAGGGTCTGAGCCAGAGTACCAGAGTTAGAGTCATGACAGTCTCTTTCTCTGGCTGCAGGGGGTTGGATCACCCTCCTAAATCTCTCAGCTGTACACATAAGTTTAATGCACATTTTCTGTTGGTTTTTTTAAACACAGGAGCCCAGCCTGCAAGACTAAGACACCTCCTTTCCCTCCTTTCGGGCTTTTTTTTTTTTTTTTTTTTTACTGCGAGAGGCTTGGGCAGATAACCCTTGGATTCTTATACACTCAGTAAATCTACAGGATGTCCTGATGTTGATAATACATTTACATTTTGTAGTGAAAATGACCTGGCTGAGAGTAGGGCTTGGACTTTTATGGATCAAACCTTTGAGATAAGAGACTTATTCCTCTGACAGCCACAACAGGTTGCTTAGCTTCTCCTACAGACCATCAAGGGACATGGTTGAGCTGCAGTAACCATCTCTCTGCACATTTTTAGCCCTTCAAGACATTTCCAAGCTTAAATCTCTTTTTGTGAGTAATACAACTTGCATTACCAGGGGTAATACCTTGGGCTTGGAAAGTGCTCTCCCTCAGCTCCTCACGCTAACACAGCGGGGTAGACTCTTTCTCTGACACTCCTCTCTCAAGATGAGTACCCAGGAACCCCACTCCTCTAATTTCTAGGTGATATAAGCTGAGTAAGATGTTTTCCCATGTTCTTCAGAAAATGTGTCTTACAGGGTGTTTTGCAGGGCCACTCACTGACCTGGCCAGCAGCCAAGTCGCACCATCGTTTAATGGGCAGCCATCCTGCCCATCATTTTCCTCTACTCAAAGTCAATTTTCAGGTCTTGGGATTTTCTTAAATACGCTCAGTCCACTAATGCCACAGTGAAGCTTGGGATGGCCTACCTGCCAGCCACCATTACGCCAGCTGGTTGGGAAACATGGAAATAAACCTCACTTCTGGAGGAGTCTGACCTTTCCCACGCACTGACCCTAAAATGTGTTCCCACCAGATCTCAAAGCTGACTCAAGTTTTGAGTGCTAAGCTACTCCTTTGCTGATGCCTGTTTATTAGCAGTGATAAAAAAAGGAAAGTGTTCAAATAAATTGCTCACCTCTGTTATCATCTCAGGGACACGGAAGAAGGGAGAGCCCCAGAAGATAAATGCAAGTCCTGTGATGATGCACTTCTTGAAGAGCTCCAGTGTTGCTGTGATTGATCAAGGCAGCATAACTACTTGAACAATGCAGAAAGGAGAAGACGTCATGGAAAAGCAGTGACCTCCGTGCAGCAAGGAATATGCTGAAACACCAAACAAAGGTTTAATTAGAAAAGGAATGTAACTAACTGATGGGGGTAATTGTGTGTGCCTCTTCTGTCTGACTGCTGATGTTTTCTCTGCCCCTGACGTGCATCGCACAGACTTTGGGCCTCTTGGTTAGCACCTGGATCTCCAGTTTCACGCGAGATGCAAATTCTGCAACAATTTTCAAGCGCTCCATGGCTGCCGTACAGACTGATGATGATATAAGTGAACCCTATAAATTTGCCTGTAGAAAATCAGTGGACTCATTCCACTTTTAAAGGATGATATATTCTTTTTATGTGACCTTGTTTTTTTTTTCAAGCCACATCCTCCAGCAACTTACACCATGGAGGGTCCTTGTTGATGACAATATCAGGTTTGAAACAACATCAGTGCACTTATATCTGAACCTGTCCAACTTCTCTAAATAATTAAAAAAACCCTGTACTTTGGGGCTTTTTAATAGCGGGCTCATCTGCTGAGAACGATGAGACACATGCCGTGTCTGAGAATACGGCTAGACCCATCTGAACAAACACAGCGCTGGGCAGCGGTCACCTTTCTGGGCAGGTCCTCAGGGGACAGGCTGTCCTGCCCACAGCCACGAAGAACATCAGCATATTGAGAGGCCCCTGCTGTAAAGAGACGGGGTTGTGTCCCTTTGCCTAATGAGAGCTGAAATCAGTTGAAGCCCTGATGCAGCTCGGCTTTAGAGCATGTACTAAGTGGCCTTAAATGAGCTATTGCTTTCAAAGCAAACCAAATTGTTCCAAGGAAGCGCTACACAGTTATCAATTTGCCAGAGCCCAAACAAAATAGGGACAACTTCCCAGAAGTCAATGTGCACAGGAAATTTCAGACACGTTTGCATCATCCCTTTAATTAAATGATGTATGCTCAGTACAAGCTTCTATCCTTAGTAAAAATCAGTGTTACTAATATAAATGAAGGCAAGACATCAAATTGATAGGGGATGGAGTTAAATGAGTCCCCCAGACTGTGGGATGTCACTGCTGAGTGTCACTGAGCCATTGATCCAGTGTATAGGACAACAAGAGGTGACAATACAGAGCCCTTACCAATTGCTCCATCACTTGGGCTGTGCTGGGAAGAAAACCTTGCGCTGCCACTCTTCACAAGACTGAACTACAACCTAATTTAAGTTCCTGTCTGAACACATATATAACATACTGAATGATTTTGATCTGCTCTGGTCTTGAATAAAATGTATGTCTTGCACTCCATACAGGTGACCGGTGAAAAGGGGAGAGCTGGAAAATACAACACTGAAGCTGCAGAAAATCTATGGGTGTTTGTTATCTCTGTTTCTTCTCCACTGCAAATCAAAGTCACAGGAAGAATATTAAAATTACCACAACAGGGCACAGTCTCGTTCTGTAGACGGGAGCTGAAAAGTCTCTAGACCTTTCTTCCTCTCCATAGCACCTATTTTTATACATGCCTTTAGCAAAGCTCTAATTGGACTGGGCTGTATTCTCTCAGCCACAGGCGCTAATTTTAAATGACCAGAGGCTTAATTAGCCACTGTCTTCCTTGCATTGTAAGCAGCCATTTTAAGTTAAGAATATTGCACATTTGGTGTTTTTGGAGAACATTCCTATGTTAACCCAAATGGAAAAGGATTTTCAGCACAGTGCATTTTCAGCAAAATTACCACTAAGCAGTGAAATGGTCCAACTAGTCCCTGGTACAACTTCTTCTATTAGCAGATGTGTTGAGCCCTGGGAGTTTAAGGTGTTATAGCGCACACTTTGGCCCCATAGAGTTAACCTTGCACTTTTGCTTGTTCTCAGTTTTCCTGAGATAACAGATAATTGGTGCTTTCCTTCTACACGGCTGGACTTGATCATTTATTAAGGGGAAAAAAATGTTCTCTGCTAGCCAGCAGTCTTCACCTGTCTGCTGTCACATTTATAATGGACCGCAGAGGAAGATTACGGAGTGATTTCAAGGTAGGCATCTTCTCATTGCACACAAACAGCTTTTTATCAGGACTATTCCCCGCACAAGAGGTTTGCTTACAAGGGCTCCTTTCCCTCGTGAGCGGCAATGAAAGTGCAGCATAATGTTGGCCTGGGAGGCAAGAGAAAATAGGAACCATAATGAAGCTGGCTGGCAAGGGAGAGATGTTCTGCAGAAGCTGTGCTGTAACTGGGCTCGTGATCGACAGTGACCTTCAGAGAAGAAGAGGGAAGAATTCAGACCTCCTGTGAAGAGGGGACTATTTCCCATTACTCCCATTGCTCTTTTTTTTTTTTTTCAAGCTTGTCATCTGTCTGCCAGATCTAAAGAACAACGCTTCAAATGAACATGCTTCATCTGTAGTTTTGCCTGGGAAGCCACAAAACGATGGGCACAAAGTACAATTAGGAAGTAATGATGCAAAAAGCCTCTGCCACGGGAGATGACCCAGCATGGCACAAGATCACTTGTGGAGCTCTGCACATTGTAAGCGTGGATTTCCTGGGTGCAATAAGCTGGCGAAGCTGCGCCTATTTGATACATGCATGCTCAATTTACCTCCTGCACAACCAGCAGCAATGTGTGGGGTTGCTCTGGAAATCACTCCCTGGATGTCCTGCAGCCTCTGGATCATCTCTTCACTTTGAATTGCAAACCATGAACAGTCAGTCTGGCTGCAAAGGGAAGGGATGGTGCTGGCTTCTCATGCTGAACTGGGGTTTTCCTCCCAAAGGAACCCAAATTCCTTTATAGCTTGTTCATCCTGTGCTGGTCTTGAATAAATACTTTAGGCGTCAGGGAAGGGCTATAGAAATACTGAAGATGTTCCTAGGCATGAGAATTGTGCATGTCATATCTAAATGAGATATGAAAGACTGCTTCCCGTAACTGTTGGGCCTTTTTCCATGTAGCGGACATGGTGCCCATCTCCTTACTTTACTGATGCTAGCTTCTGGCCGGGACAACTCATTTAACTTTGAGAACATGGTGTCTCATTAACAGACCAGCTATCCGAGGGCACTGGTTCATGTGCTCAGCTTGCTGCCATGCTTTATCTAGGCAGCAGCTGGGACGCGCTCATTTCAGGAGTGCTGCTGGATTTCAGTTGATCCTCAAAGGACCAGTAATGGCACTGCTTCAAGGCTGGAGCTAACCAACGACATGCACTGGGGTACAGCAGAGACAGGCTGGCTCCTGGGAGAGGCTCTTTGCTCAAATAACCCCAAGGAGAGAGTTGTGTCTGTGTGCCACCCCTTACATTGAAGGTAGATAACTGTTACAGCAGGATTCCCAGCTTTGTTCCCTTTGCTTTCACCTCTTTTCTCTTTCCGTTCCTCTTGTCTTCCAACGAGACAAGGCAACTGTAACCTCACCAAAAGCATCTTCACCACCCCTGCAAAGCTCTGTGCAACTTAGGCATTCAAGTGGAGCTAGAGATGTCTTCAGGTATACTTTGGGATGGAGGGCATGGTGAAGCATGCCCTCCATCAGGAGTCACACCAGCATCAGGAGACATGTGGCAAGGGAACGGTGCAAAAATTGCCTGGTTCAAGCACATCCTTTGTAGTGTTTGTGCTCATACAGGCAGGAGAACAGGCAGCTGGGCTGCCTCTCCAGCTGAACTAGCTAGAGAGGCAGCCCAATGGCGGCTTAGCTCTTACAGAGATGTACCTGTATCCTGTGACAGACAGAGGAGCTTTAGTGGTGGGCTTGTCAGTGTTCGGTTAATGATTGGACTAGATGATCTTACAGGTCTTTTCCAATCTAGGAGATTCTGTGAATCATCTCCAACAAAGGACCTATCATATTGAGAAAAAGGAAAAAAAAAAGTGTGGTGGAAATGGAAGGATAAGGAAGATGCAGCAGAATGTGACAGCATGCTCCAGATTCATCATATGCCAGCTAAGGAATTCCAGCTCCTTAAATCCTTCAAAAAAAGCAGGTCTAGAAAGGATGCAATAAGACTGCACAGCATGTAGTAAAGCGTGTGTTTCATTCAGTGCTGAACCGAGCAGAGCACTCAGGGTTCCTGGTCGGTGGTGGTGCTCTGGGGCAAGAGCAGCCCTTGCCTTCAGGGATGTCCACTCCAGCATCTTCTCAGCAGAGAAAGCCCAGCTCAACTACGAGAGTTGAGCCTGCAGGAGAGTTAGTGCCTTCAAGTGGGAGAAAGCAATGAGAGGAGCCCAGCACTTATTCCTGTTTCACTCCCTGGTCTGGAGGAGCAGAGTGCCCCAGGGCTGCTGCTGACTGGTGAGCAAAGGCTGGAGTTAAAACCTTGGTCTGAGAGGGGAAAAAAGTCTTTGTTTCATGAACCAGTCTCCAAAGAGCGTCCCTTAGAAGAATGCAGCCAGTAAGATGAAATTGCCATTCATGCTTATTAGAGATGTTCAATGAATTAGGAATTCAATTAAGAAAATGTTCCACTGCAGGAAGCTCAAAAAATTAAGATTATCATTATTGTAGAGGAAGGAAACATTTTTAATATATTAATTTTTTTAAAATGACATCACTACAGACAATGTACTTATTCTTGCAGCATCCAGGCCAGTAAGGACACCAGTTTACCTCAGCGATGGGGAACAGTGGCAAGAAGGTTACAGAGAAGTAGATGATACAAAGGAGGTTTTCTATGGGACACAGAGCTCTGGAAGATACCAGGGCTGGAAAATGGGCCCTGAACTGTTGTCTGGAAGACAAGACAGCACCAGATGCCTGGATTTGACCTTTAGCCTCCACCTGTGACTAGCTCTATGTCTTTTCACATCAAGAGCCTGACCTAGATGGAGGCAATGTCAGTGGCCATCATTGACTCAAACAGGGCTGTGAACCCAAAGACGAAGGTGTTTCTGAGAACCTCCTTCATATCCCCGCACCAGGGCAGGGATTTACTACCCACACATCTTTTTGAGGTATATTTGCATAGCACCAACACCTGGTCCAGGGAGTGTGTGTGTGGGTCCTTGCTGCTGCCTCCACACCCATGAAATAAAGCAATGATTCAGTTCAAAGCAAAAGGTGTTCCCAAGCATTTCCCCAAAATAAGTCTGGATGGGGGAGGTGGATTGGTTTGGGTTTTTGGTGTGTTTTTTTTTGTTTGTTTTTCCAAGGGAGAGATATCACATGGAAAACCAGGAATAGAATAAATTGCAGGGGAAGAAGAGGAGGAAGAAATCACTCACAGGCCTTTCATGTTTCTTCTTCCTTTTCCAAACATTGTGCATGCCACTGTTTTAATTAATAACTCTGTCACCCCTTCTAGAGTTCAAACAAAGGAGCATAAGGAGAATGTATTCCAGGCACGCAGGTACCTGGGGAAATGAAGTGATGGATTTGATGTTTCAAGGCCTCATTATGAGGCTCTAATTCTTACTCAAAAGTTGTTCTCTGCTGAGAATTATCTGAACCACTACCTCAGGAGGTCCATTTGAAGATGGGCTCAAATAATATTTAAAATGAAAAAAAAAAAGAAATATCAAATACATTGTTTGGAGGTTAATTAAAATAAACACATGCACACAAACACAACCACCAGTGATACTACTTCTGTACAAGGGCGGCTTTGTCACTCATTTTTTCCACCTGACGCATGCCTATGTGCAACCACTGTCATCCTCCCCCTGCCACAAAGGTTGGGAGAGTCCTGCTCCCAGACCAGACCCAAGAGGAGAAGACAAGTATCAATGCCTACTTCAGAAACTGCAACTTGCTGAGCATCAGTGATGCTCTGTACACAGCACCAGCAGTCAGACCTCCATGCAGGCAGCATGTTGTCTCCTAGTGATGGCTGCCTGCTTGGCACATTCCCCTTTGACTTTGTTTTGGAGCAAGGAGGACCACGACTGTGTCCTGCTCTGTCCAGGAGCCCCAGGACCAGCAGCTCTGCTCAATCTCTGCCGTGTGTGGTTTGGGTTCGCTACAGAGCACTGGGCCTATTTCCTTTTCTCTCTGCAGTTAGGTACCTGCCAAACTCGTGCTGCACATCTCAACATACTTCCCACCTCCATCCAGTAAGAACTTCCTCTTTTTACAGGCTGGGAAAACAGGACCTCCCAAGACCACATGGAAACATGAGGCAATCTCTGGAGGCCCCACTGACCTCTTTATTTTTTGAGCAACTCTTTTGCCTTTGGGCATGACAAAGAGTAACTAAAACAATCTGCAAATAACTGCTGTGGAGGTAGGAAGTGCCTCGTAGGAAGTTGCTGATGTGATACATTCAGGCTGTCACTGATCATCACTTTCCTGCACAGACAGTTCGATGATACTGCTTTTCTTAATTGCATAAAAAATTTAAGTCAGGAGATCAACAGTGCCATGAAGAATTCATGGGGAAAAGAGACAATATCCATCCACCTAGGAAGGTTGCTCCAAAGAGACAGACCCCCGCAACCAGAGCTCAGGTGGTTGGTAAACAAAATGACAGAGAGAAAAAATTCTCTGAAGCCTCTGTTTCCATTTTAATGTGGTTTTAACAGCAGGTAAGATTTGATAACCCTCCACATCCAGTGACAGAGGTTGTGCCACCAGAGGAATCAGCTGTGGTTACCGATTGATTTCCTTCTGCCTCTGTGGTACCCGCTGAGGACCCATCTTGTGATGGGGATGTCCTCACTCACAGCCCCACTGGCTCCTTCTCCCTCACTGCATGAAAAATGCCCATGAAAAATTATTTTTGTTGACCTCACAAAAAGGAGCTTTTTGAAAGTACTGAACAAAAAAGGAGATACCACCATATCCAAAGCACTATCAGCAGAGAATAATATCCGATAAGACCAGCAGACAGCCTTGCCCCAGACACTTTCCCAGCAGAACCTGCCTTCCAGCACATGAAGGCAGTGGACTTTTTGTTTCAGCAAATTCAGGACTTTTCCCTGGCAGCCGGCAGGGGGGAAACTCATGGCTCATTCTGCATGGGGCCATCGTGGGAACTATCTCCTCTCCAGAAGCTTCAGAGATACTTGGATGAAAGGCACCAGCACACCTCAAGCCCAGGTGAGTTCCTCATCCCAGCCTACAAATGTGCTTTTTGAGTGGGCAGTTTAAAAGGATTAAAAGGATGAGTCAGGGAAGGGATTTCACAACAGACCTGCACAGTCAAATGGTGGCTGAAGAGAAGCATGCTGGTGTAGGAGACCAGGATAGCCGCAGGCCTGCGGAGCTGCTAATAAGTTTTGAAATGAATCCAAACATTATAGTGCAGAAAACCAGGGGCACAATCCTCTAAAATCAGTATATAAGGAGACACCGGGGACTTTTCAGGAAGGAGTTGGAGAAACCCATGCTAAAAGCCAAAGACATGGGAAAAAAATGCACCAGAAGCAACCTCCAGGACAAGCACGGATGGGTCCAGGCAGGGGCTGTGGTAACAAGGAGTAAAGAAAAAGCGTGTAATGAGAGCACCGTGGGCAGGACATAGTATGGCAGACTACCTCATGGAAAACTGCATTGTGGGTTACCATCATCTCCATGAGAAAGGATGAAATGGACTTCAAACCAGGCACAGATGCTGCCCTAGCGGAGCTCTAGAAACACTGTGGGGGTGTATGAGAGCATGAATGCTTACGAACCAAAAATAAAAATGAAAAGACCCAAGAAAATGTAAAAGGCAAAACTTGGCTAAGGGAGCATACAGTATCTCAGAAGGTGTGTTTTGTGAATCACTGTACACTGCTTCAATTGCCTTGCCCCCAAAATCACAGTCCTTGCTGTAGTTATGTGGACTGAGCCAGTCGGCAAGGACCCAGAATTTAAAATCGGGATGAAAGTCCCCATTTGCTTCCAAAGAGTGGAGAAACTAGAAAAAGCACAGTACAGTCAAATGCAAAACCATTTGCTCTTTCAACACCTACGAACACATTTTTCTTTTTATGATCCATTTGGGAAACAGTGTCTTCTGCAAAGAACAAAAATAATCCTCCTGTCAGGCACCCCAAGGCATGGCAGTGGTCCCAGAAGCAAATCACCAGCTTCAGATCTGCATGACGTTACAAAGCTTAATGAGGGTGACATGTACCACCACGCACTGAACACACCTTTGGATAACACGGTGAGGCAACAGCCCTTCTCAAAATTGTGAGCTGCAGCTTAATTCTGGCTGATCCCACTTGCTTCAACTGTCACAACGATGACAGCCCACCACCCCACGCCTACTGTGCTGGTGAGCACTTGAGAAGCCCTCCTAAAACGCAGTGCTTTCTTTTTTTTTGGCATTGCAAGATGAGTCTCCAAGTACATCCCGATCTCTGCCTTGCGGCTGTTGTTCTGAACAGCCTCCAGTATTTCCTCCAGTGCCTGGTAACTGGTAGAAATTGAGGGCGCATTTTGGGGTGCCCTTGAAGGATTTCAAAGTCTAGAGATCATGTAAACCTGAAATAATTGCGTTTTTTTGTTCAAAATACAATCATAGGGTGCTTCATTTTGAGGGGAGGCATCACTAACAATGCAGCCAGGCAGAACAGTGGCTTCTCATATGAATTGAGATTCCATTTGCATTGAGACTAAAGCAAGAGAAAATTGCCAGTAAAGTGGGATTAAGAATATTTATGAATCCTATTGGCATGATGTATGTGTCTCCCAGGCAATGGAAACTGAGTACAAAATTGAGAAACTCCAGCAACCAGTGGGAGAAAGGAGACAGACTGCAATGACTTTTTAATGCTTTAGACATCTTTTTTTGTGTGAATTTGGTGCTCACAGAAGGCAGTTATAATAAAAGGTTTGAAAGAGAAGGTGAATATAGCAATGTTTTGTCTTTCTAGAAAGACCTAACCATCTCAAGATCTCAAAGCACGTTTCAAAGTCAGGGAGGTCTTAACAGCATTAGGGCAAGAACAGTAAGTAAACTTAGGTCACATACCAAACCCGTTACAGATGCAAGGATGCCAGCATCTTAGACCTGCTCTTCAGGTGCTCTGAACATTGGAGCACTCTGCTTTTCTTCTCATAATACAAAAAAAATGCATGCAAAGAGCTTGAATTTCTAACCTCCAGTACTTCCCAAGCAGTCTCAAGGAGAGAGTGCACTGTGGTACAGATCTGTGATGAGAGTGAAGAACTGTCATGGTTTGGGCCAGACTGGCCACCGAGATGAACGACAGATGTTCTCCCCCACCTCTGTCTCCAAGGAGACGAGGGAGAGAGAGAGAAAGACTTATATGTTTAGAAGAAGCTAAACTACTTTAATGAAAATATTAATAATAAAATAAAAAGAAAATAATGAAATATATACAAAACCAGTATCAAGCTCCCAGGATGACGATCACGTCACTGGCAGGCACTTGTTTCCCACTCTGCATGGAGAAGGATTTGAACACAAGCTTTAGGGGGTAAGAGGTTAAATGCTATTTTCAGTAAATGTCCACAGAAAAAACTCCACTAGATAACAGGTATCTAAAATGACTTCACAGGCACAGAGAAAATAATAGAGATAAAGTCTGAAATGCAAAAGGGAACTTAATAGAAATCTGGATGGGCAGAGATGCAACCTGGGTGTTCTAGATCCAGCTTATTGCCTACTTGATTAATTTGTATTTCTTCCTTTATTGGAGAGTGGTTTAACAACAACCTTTTCTTAATCAACTTTAAATAAATCAGAATGAGCCTGATTTAAAATTTAATGGATGTCTATACACCATCCTTCACCAACATAACTGGTGTAACCTCACCTCCATTTCTACTGGTGGAGCTACGTGTGTTGGCAACCCTTTTAAAATGGAGTTAATATTCCAGTACAAAGCCCTTTCAAAGGAGACCTGCATACCTTCCTGTTTCCAGGAGTGCTCAAAACTGTATCAGATTTGGCTTTAAAAGCCCCAGCGCTGCTGGTAGGATTCATGCATACCAAGGCACATGTATATTGCTAATTGACTTAGGTAAGCTTCCTCCACAAGCCCCAATGTGCCTTATGAAATCACATTCCCTTTTCATTTGCAGCCTGTTTCCCAACGTGCTGGGGCTTCCAGAGCAGCTTTCACAGTCCTCAAATGGGGTTCCAGAGTCCAGCGTTCCCCCATCACAAGCCTCAAGGATCAGAAGTAACTGCTTTCCCTATACTTCTGCAACTCAGATGCAGCTCCCCCAGACTCTTGTTCCTCCAGAGTCTCTCAGCAGAAGAGGGGCACAGGGTAGAGAACAAGCAGCCAGGAGGCATCCATGATGCCACCCCAAAACCCAACCAAGTCCAGAAGAAGCTGCCATCAATCTACACCAGCGCTCAGCCATGCTAGAACTGCTACTGAGCAGCAAAGTCCCGCTATTGCTGCCTTTTCCTCCCACCGCTACACCACACCTCTACCAAGGGGCACCACCGGACAGGCATTTAAAGCACCATGTTTCCACATGATCATAAAACCAAAAGAAGAACAACAGCCCAACCAAGGTCTCTGTTCAGCCCCTACTGAACCATTGGCCATTGTGACTGTTGGTGGGTTTTGCGTCAGGAAAAAGGAAAGAGGTGACTACATTTGACTGGATCTCCAGGAACGCAAAGCAGCTGTTTCCTTCATTATCCAGTGCATGGGGTGGCCAAGGTGTTTTACTTAAACCAGTTGCCTTTCCCTACCATACTCCTCTGTCAGCTAAAGCTGGCTCCCAAGTGATGGGTAGCCCTTATAACCCCTACCCATAACATCTTTTTATGCATATTCTGTCCAAACTCACACTTTTAGGTATGACATCTGTCCTTGCCTGGTTTGGTTTTGTTTTCAGGTCACACAGATGCTTCCCTGGGCTTCTCCAGCCTTGGGTACCGTGGCAGCTTCTTGTAAACATCTCCGGCACAAGCAGGGGCTGCAGCTGGAGCCGTATCTTCTTGGCCTGAGATCACATTACAGGAAACAGCGGCCTGCCCTGCACCCATCCTTTCCACCTTTGTTAGTTTTTGGCTCCAGCATCTATTTTGATAGATGCCAAGATCTGAAAGCTGTTAGTAGGGAAATGGAAGAGGGGAACGGCCAGGCTTTAACCCTTGCTTGGCAGTAACATTAGCCCACAGTGCAGTTTCCGTGCACTGGTGTTGATATTAAACTAAAAAAAAAGAAAAAAAAAAGAGGAGAAAAAAAAAAAGAGCAGGAACTATTTGTACAGAAAAAGCAGTCGCTAAACCATGTTCCAGTGCTGATGCATGAACACGGAGGCAGGAGCCTCACCGAAGCTGGTTGCTCACAGTGCAACTCACTTTTGCACACCCCCATTTCTGGACTGAAGCAGTCCCATACCAGCAATCCCCCGCCGAGAGATTCTGGCTAAGGCATATATACTGAATTTCCAGCTGGCAACTCTGACTCAGGAAACACTTTGGTAAGGGTAGCATGAGCTCCTCTGCTTGCCACAACCCTCACTGAAGGAAAACATGGCCCAAAGCACCAGCACTGCAGGGAGAGAATGGCCACAGCCTTGCATGCTTGCACCCCATCGACTTCTGCCAGCACGCTCCCCCTTCTCACTGACCCTGGCCCTGCAAAAACGAACGTCCACAGAGCTCTGTGTCCACCATCAGGCAAACACACATACATTTTGAGTTCCCTTCATATCTGCCAGAGAAGCGTAAAGAAGTTTCACCGTCCACAGATTATGACCCTAAGGTACAAAGCCATGACAAGAGGAGCCCAAGAATTAAAGTTAGGCTTTACTTTTCCACTGGCATTGCACCAAAAAACATTCCACCCCCAGCATTTCAAATTACTACAGATAAAGCAGTAACAAAGATGCAAAATTGGTTTAGAAGGTACCTGATAATTTCCCTTTAAACTTCCACTTCAGAGCAAAAACCTTCTTGCTTTGAAATAAATGGCTCTGGACAGGTGGAGGCGGGGTACACACAATGTGTCATTCTCCTAAATTCAAGTTTGAACTGAAAAGAGGAAACAAACTTCTTAGGGTTTACGACACAACCAGCATTTAACGCTCCTGCCCATCTCAGTAGCTGGACACATTCCTCCCTACACTCAAGCGTCGTTTTATCTGCTCTTCCTCCATCACAGCTCTACTCCATAAAAAAACTAAAGAAAAAATATACAAACTTCCTGATGACAATAATCAACAGGGTGTTTGTTGTGTTTTTTTTTTCCCTAGTTGATATAGTTGCATTTTACTTTGCAACAAAGTTAATCCAGAAAAACACTGAAATAAGGGAACGAAACCCAGGACCACAAAGTTAAAGCAGAAAACCAGGAAAGTGAGGGAGAAATACACTAAACTGCAACTGCCTAGTAAGGGGCATGCAGCAAATTCCATCTAAATTAACTAGTGGTGGGAAGCAAAGGCAGGTTAGTTAAATCACACTAAATTTCTTTGTTGGGACCCTTCTCCAGAATGAATACATGGGCTGGAAGGCTTGGGGCAGAGGATGGATGTCAGGACTTTCAGCATTGGATCGAGCCACTGAACTGCCCTTAGTTCCTTTGCAGTCCATGGGAACTAGGAATCCTAGGCGCTTTGGCTTCCACAATGTAAAGATAAAGTACAGAAAATGTATAGAAAAGTCCAAAGAAGTTGTTCATCTTTGTACCTCACTGGCCGCTGAGCACAACACTGAAAACATAATGGGAAACTATGGCTTGGCAATAGCAAAGGCAGGAGACCACCTATTTAGCATCCAGCTACTGCCCGACCTAGCATGCATGAGAGAGCTACCGCCTCCTGGAGCAGGTGTCCCCACAAAATTGATGGCCCTGGCAGAAAAGTTTTGGCAGGCTCTTGACCCCTGTCCCCTGGCTAGCACTTTCTCCACAGGTGGTGAGCACAATGAGGAGCTCTTGCTGCTTGTGGCCTGTGTGGAGATCCAGCAGTGGGGGTGACCACTGGTGCAGAAAATGGAGAAGAGCATCTGTCACTGCCAGGAACCTCTTCATCACTGTCACCTCCCCGACTTTATCCTTCCTATCTGCCTCCTAAGTCAAAGCAACACATTCATGAGATGAGTGGCCAGCGGAGCCAAGAGTGGTTGCTCCTGGGGTATCAGAGACCACCACCAGTGCAGGCACGAAGCCTCTCATGGCCTTCTTGGTGAACAGAACTTCAGAGAGAAGTCATCTGCTTGAAATAGCACATGGGCATGTCACCTGTCAGCTGGCGCAGGGCACAGCAGGCTCCACGGGAGGAATACCAGCTCCACTCAAATAATAGTAATGAAATAATGCAAACAAGAACGGGGCTTAGTCACTTTTTCAAGTCTCATCCCCTTTTGTTTTTACAGATGTGCAGTTCACGGAAATGAGATGATTAGCTCATCAAAGCATCTGTCAAGGGGAGAGACAAACCAGCTTTTTACAAATGCATCCAAGTGACAAGACCTGTCGGATATGGGCTGCGGGGAATCTCTCCGAGTCTTATTTTTGGATCTACTATAATCAGCCTTACCAGCTTATTAGTTATCTCCAACACATCAATGAGGAAGGGAAAGATAAAAATAAAAAAACTTGTCAAACACAGCAATCTGAAAATGGCGGGTTTTTTTGTGAAGGATGTATATATCCTTGCACTTTTACAGCATTTTATTTTAGCAAGAGCTGTACAGCTTGGCCTTTGCTCCTGGAAGATTTAAATCACTTGCCAAACAATTTAAATGGACTAAGTTCTTTTATTTTTGTATTCTTAAATTGGGACACCTTAAAAGGAGTGATTTTCAGATATCTGGTGATCAGCAGGCTTTGCAAATCAGCAACAAAACTACTTACATGCTTAACATTGGACACATGCTTCACCGGTTTTCCAGATCAAGTGAGAAAGGGTGGTCAGAAGTTTAAAAGTCCTTGACTTAGGGCTCAAGGGATTCAAATTAAGCATCAGTCTCTACCTTGGGCTTCCCGTCCATCTCTGGACAAGCACATCCACCCTCTGGAAGATGGGGAAAGGTCCCCCATTTGCTGTGATGAGTGACACCTCAGGACATCCCTGCTGTCTTAGGCACAATGCTTGTGAGCAATGAGACGCTCTAGGCTCAGCTGGACCCACACCAATGATATGGATATACAGTGGCAATCGAGTGCAAAGGGCCATTTAGTGGCCTTCAGGAGCTCAGTGATGGAGCGCAAAGGAATTATTTTTATTTCTTTTAATAATGAAAGGCGAAAGAGCTGGGACTGAAAGAGAGATTACTCATTTGTTCTGAGACCTTTGTTGTAAATCACACCACACCTACTATGAGAGCAGTGGCAAGCTGTTGGCTTCGCCACCCGGTTGGCTCGGTGCCTCTCAACGCTCGCTCAGCTTGCGCTGTGTCTTCATCTGGGACCAACCCGGCTGGCGCAGAGAGGAGCAAGCACTCAGAAACGCAGCGCTACAAGTCTGCACAGCTCTGGGCACAACCGAAATTTCACGTGTGCTCAGCGGGCGGTGAGGAAGCAAGTCCAGCCAAAGAGAGATGTAATAAGTGGAAACAAACGGAAATGACACAGCCTGGGCATGAAGAGACATGTACAGTCAGCGTGGGGGGAAGAAAATGGGTTATAATGTAAAATCAAGCATTAGCTGCCAGCTTTAACTAGCTCATGACAGCATGACAGCTCCTTGCATGCACGGAGATGCCGTTTGGCCTCAAACAGCCACAAGCATAAGGCACCAGTGTGGGGAGAGGGCTAGGAACTTCAAAGGACTAATCATTAGTCTTGCTGCCTAGTCTGCTAAAGACACAACAAAATAATCATGTTTAGGTGGTGCAGGCTGGCTAACAGCCTCCTTTTCCCCTTTACCCACTCATGTCACAGGGGAGATGAAGCAGCTGCCATGCACTTCAGGCCACCACAGTTTCATCTTGGCTCATCCTTTGACCAGATGCAATAGTAAATGCCTCCTGGTGATAACTATGGCCTTCTAAAATGCCCATGGTGTCTACCATGCTCAGATACTTCCTTACTCCAACAAACCCAGCCACTCTGCTCCCCAGGATGCTCCGCCACGGCATGGGCTGAGGTGCAGCACTCCTCTCCCAATACCACTCACTACCTTCTGAAGCAGAAAAGACAGTGTTTGTGTTGGGCACTGCCTATCAGTGCATTTAACAAAGCTTTCCAACCTCTGCTTGCTGCTCTGTGGGCCTTTCACCAGTTTTCTGGTGAGCACTCTTTTGTGACAGGGATGATGGGAAGAGATGCAAAGGCGGCTGCATAGCCTGCCTGGCAAAAACGGCTTTCCTCATTCCACCCATATTCTCAATCTTTTCTCCTGGTTTCTATTCATTCCTTTTCCCTTCCTCAGCCTCAGATCACATCTGAGATGTCGTTTGCTCTAGGCCATACCTGCTTGTGAGCAGACCAGGATAAGAAGCGTGGTGGCAAGAAGAAAGCCTCCCTTGTTTGGTGGCTCTCCACAGCCAGCAAGCCCAGCTGCCTTGTTCCTGGGATCTCTTGAATCACAGTGACTTTTTGTCAGGACCTGCAGCAGGAGATGATTCAGTCCAAGCTCATGGGCACAGAGCGGACATAAGAGCTATGTGGAGGCTTTGACAGGTCCCTCCTAATGACTTCACTAGGCGGGACGCAGAGCACTTGCACTGCGGGTGAGTGGAGGGGGAATGCTGCACAGTCATCTTGAGTAACAGCAAGCAGTGGCTTGGATCCTCTCATCCTCTTCCAGCTATGTGGTGCTGTTCAACCAGTGCCAGACCTGGGCCCAGATAGACAGCTAAGCCTTCCCTGAAGGTTAGAGGTGCTCATAGCTTGTCAAAAGCAGCATAGCCTGCTCCTTCAAAACAAGAGGAAGGACGAAGGAGATACTCATCAGCTCCTAATCAGTTCAATCCTCCTATGGGTTGAGCTATTTGTAAGAACTGATTACCTGCCTCTTTCTCTTGAAGCGCAGCTTAAGTCCCAGCTCAGCTGCTCTCTCATGATGCTCCCACATCTCCTGCCAAACATGCCCTCGGCTTGTTCCAGACTTGAGACAAGATGTCAGCAAGTGTCCTTTCCAGTGAGAGCACTTGCCCTGAGTCAACAGCTCAACAGATACACCAGGGATCTGTGGTGATAAGCAGGGGAAGGAGGAGAGGCCCACGGGTGTTGGTGATGCCCACTAGCTGCCCTGAAGATTGTGTGCTGATCATGATCAATTATTGGCAGAAAGCAAAAAATTCCCATTTTCCTCTCTTTAAACATTCATGAGTGATACTAGGAGTTACCTAATACAAATAACTGAAAGGACTGAAAAATCTACAGTGTCCAGCAACTTATCGGACTCCAAGAAGCAGCAAGTCAATAATACGCTTTACATTTTCACCATTTTCTTGCTCATTTCCCTTTTTGTCCTGCCCACAAAAAAAGAATGGAAATACTACAGTAACTGCTGAGCATCATGATCCTTTTGTAGACAACACCACACTGGGCCTGCAGTGACACAAAACCGGAGAATCAGATTATATCGTTTTTCATAAAGTTGGGAGAGCTGGTCCCCAAGGGCACATACCAAGTGGCTTAGCAGCTATCTGGCCATCATAGCTTTCAGCTTTCCAATATAACTTTTCCTGGGTTTCCTCCAAAAAATAATACGACTAAAGCCGCCTGGAACAAGCTCACTCTGTAGAATTTCCCCCACTCGCCATTGGACAGCAGATGTGTGACTGCAGGGCTAATGCATTTGAGGATTTATTCATTAGCTAGGTGGTCTGGTGAGCAATGCTTCCCAGTGCCTCCCTTCCTGGACCTGGGTACGGTGGGCAATTTCCAAAGGCAGCAGCAGTACCCCCAGGCATGTCTGACCATACCATTTATTCTCAGTGCACCTTGGCCACCCCTGCATGTCACACAACTTGCAGTGAACCCTTCTGTAAGGCTGAGAGGAGAAATGCAATGAGCAGCATGAGTGGTAACAGCCTGGACTCATCAAAGGAACCTCAGTGAATATGGCACCTGGCTGCTACCAAAGTCGGTGGGAACTGGGCACCTCATTGCCCTAAGTCCGGACAGAAATAGCAACCCAGGAACTCCCATCCTAACCAAGGCCATCCCTTAGGTAACTGCTTGACTCATCACTGTGATTTGGGGATTAAAAATCAACCATCTACACACAGAATTTGTACCCATTGTCTAGAAGCCAAGCAGTACGTGAAGTCATCAAATCCCAAAGGCAAATGCTTTTGCTCTTCATATTTCACTCTTAGTGACTTCTCAAAGATTTATTATATCATTATTATCTGCATGAAGCTTATTCTGAGTGGTTTACTGGAAAATTACGACTTGTCAGCAATTAGCATAAAATGAGTAGGGTTTGAAGGCAGGACAGCCCATCACAAAAGACTTTTAAGACACAGCTCTGACACTGGTACTTAATAGAGTATTTTAAGAATGATTCCTAAATAGCTACAGGTCAAGCATATATTTTATATTATGGATGCAAGAAGGACTGACAGTTGGAATTACAACTGGAATCCAAAGACTTTCTTGCTTTTGAAAAGACAGTCTTTCTCCTTGTCTTATAATTTCCATTTGGAAAAACAAATCCCCCTGCAATGCACACCTGACTTTTCATCTGAGCTCTCCAGAAGGTCCTAGGGAGACACCATCAAAGGCAGCTGAGTGTCTAAATACTCCAGGCCCCTTCTGTGCACCTCCTTCTTTAGAAGCCAACTGAAATAAGAGGAATAATTTTACTTTACTCTAGGGGTCTGCATAAGCCTCCAGAAAAGGTGGTATTTCTTGAAGGTGTGCATGTGGATATAATCCTTCAGTCACATTCTTTCTGCTCTCATTTGGACAGCTGGTGGGTTTGTTAATCATCTGTCACATTGGGCAAATAAGGAGAAGATTCCAGAGCTCCCTGGGAGTCCCCTTTGGGCCATCAGGTGATTCTCCTCCATGGCTGATCCCGAAGCTGGGACCCTATCCTCCCCCATAGTAAGGCTTTACATGCACATTGATGCAGGGGATGCTTAGCAGCATGACAGCTTGCTCTCTTCCATGTAAAAACACTAGATAATTAATCTTGCTACCATCACATGGATGAAGATATGAAAACAGACACATCAGCCTAGAGACAGCCTAGAGACAGCCAAGAGGTCACAGGTGTCCTTCACCCCATTTGCCATTGCTGAAATCTACTAGCTAAAGCTCCTCCTGTTCCACTTCAACCCCCAAATTCTAACAAATCTCCAGTGTCAGAAATTGCTGCCTACTTCTTCTGGGATTATGATGCATTCCTTCCTCAGACTTACAAACCCATTTCCTTCTCAGTGGCAGAGGATTAAATTTCTTTCAGAATCAGCAGAAACGATCTGTGCTTGTACAAATAATGTATTAGTATTAGGACAAATTCATCTCTGATCTCATTCACCATTTGCTTCAGTCCTCTTGGTTGACAATATATCAGTCTTTTGACAGTCAGCACAGACTTCTTACTACTTCAGAGGAAAAAGCACTGGCATCTTGTTTAGCCACTGCAGCTCCAGCAGCATGGGAGTACAGGGTGTTGAGGACAATCCTGACACTGCTCTTGGATGCCAGCAAACCAGTTGTAATGACCCAAAATGGCCCTCCCTGAATGGACAACAGCACAGGCCCTGCAAAATTACTGATTTTTACATGGCTTCCTATTAGTAACCTTCATAGAAACCTGAGGCTTCCTCACTGCAGGTTCATCTGTATCAGCTTGCTTACGCGAGGGCTCCACGTGCTCCCTTGAATGACTTTCCTTCCCACATTTCTCATTGTCTGTGAAGTAGTGCAGAAGTGGATTAAATAAGCTATCATCTCGGTTAGTGATAATGAGAAAATTGAAACAAGCTGTTCCATAAATGTGATCATTATCTAGTAAATTAAATGAGATATTCAAAGTGTCCACCCAGCAATGGCCAATGAACTTCTCTTACTCTGCATTTCTTTTATCTGGGAGAAAGAGGAAATGATCACAACCTTCCACAAACCGGAGACTTCAGTGGACACACTGTCATTAAAATCATCTGGCTTTCCCCACTTGCTGCAATGGACACAGCACGGTAACTACTGGCCATTCAAAGATCAAGAAATTCAAGTCTGGATATTGCTGGTGCTAATGGCCAGTTAACAGGGACCAGATTTTTGAGGTTTGTCTTCTAGGAAGTGAGGTTGGGAACACCATATGTCACCAAGGTAAGAATTGCTGTCTAGAACTCTGCCTAGAAGTCCACTGCAGGTAGTCAGGGGCTGCAGGGATAGCTGGGGGTTGGAAATCTACTGAAGATGCTGGGGGGAAAAAAAACCCCAACAAATTCAAAGGGTAAAGTAGAAGAACGATTTTCTTATAGATGATGGAGGAGGAAGGAGAGGAGCAGTCAGAGCTTCATACCTGGTTGTTACTGGGATGCCACTCAAGATGGGGCAGCGGGGGAAAGCCTCAGGAAATATGCGTACTTAAAAAAAAAAAAAAGATTGCGGAGATCAGGAGTTTGTATTTACTCTCTTGTTTTACCATGCGAAACATTGACAAAAAAGCAAAATTTTCATTGTGGGTTTTTTCGTGGTTCTGTTGATCCCATTTCCAGAGAGGAGGATAAAAATATGCCCCCTCAAAACCAGTTTCTCCTCATCCCTGACAAAAGCTGACTATAGGGGAATGCCTGCTCCGTGGCTGGTCCCTTGGTCCCAGCTCTCTGCTTTGCTCCGAGATGTGGAGTGGTTTGGAAGAGACAACAGGAGCAGCCCATGGGCTTTCCCAGCACAGGGGGAGCTCCCATACCAGCAGCCCAGCAGGGCCCAGGCATGGCTGACATGTCCCCATTCCACTCCAGGACAACCTGCTCTCTTCACCCCAGTTACTAGCACACCCTGATGTGGGGTTGCTCAAACGTATGTGATCCGTGAGAGATCCAGCCCCTGGGTGGAGGAGTGATCTCTCAACAGAAGCCACGCAGAAGACATGTCCAGTGAGCTTGTATTTAACGGTCCTTCAGCCTGCGAACACTTGTCAGATGCTCTCACCAAAGCATAGCAGCTCTAAGTATTTTGTAGCTTATACAAGAGTCTCAACAAACCACAAACAAGTGACCACACCGTGAAATGCAGAGCAGGCCCACAGTGTCCCCAAGAAGCCAAAACTGCCTTCAAGGAAGCGTGCTGCTGGAGAAGGAGAAGGTGCTGGGCACTCTCCCCAAGAGCGCTTTGCTCCAGCAAGCTCCCTGCTCTCCCTTCCCAACAGATTATCCTTGGGAACGGAGTAAAGACGCAGGCATGGAGCACAATGTAATAATCCAGACTCCGGAGCTGTCTAAGCAGAAGGAAAAGCGCTGTGGCAGCGGTGGAGAGCAGGAGCTGCAAGCTCCAACTGGCCATCGGAGGGCAAACTGCTCCAAGCATTGTTGCACAGTTCAACACTGGCACTGCTAACTTTGTGCACAGTCAGCCTCCTTTCTTGAAAGATAATCCAGGACTGCCTTCCAAGGAGTTTTAATTGTTTGGAAGTTCTGGAAGGGCTCTTATTTCAACCAGACAGAAGTGTTGGAAAAGGCAGTGAGCGAAGCAGGACCCGTGGGGAATGTCCTGCAGCTCGCGGGCCAGCGCAGGAATTCCTCTTTTCCCCAATGACAGAAACATTACAGCAAGCCTTCAGCATAACCCAGTCAAAGCAGGCTGCTAGGAAACGTCAGAGATGGTTAAAAATAGGGATTATGCTGATCCGGTGTTAACTCTTACCGGAGAAGGCCGTGATTTCTGGCTTGGTGCAGGGAGGCACTCTGGAAGGGATTGCCGGGTGCAGACACCACCACCAGTCTGCTTTTATTTAGCAGTCACTCCCCTGTGCTGCCTTTGATTGCCCCAGCTCCCTCTCATATTTTCCTTCATAGCTCGTTTGTTTTTCTCCTAACACTACAGAAATCAACCCAAAATGGCCATTTTTGTGGCTGGCCTGTTTTCAGCATGCTGTCTCGTTGGCCTTCAGTCCTGATGGCAGTAAGCAGCGCCAGTTAACAAGAAGGGGATACTGTAAGCCCATCACCACAGAGAGGGGCAGGGTATCACAGCATGACCTGAAGATATCTCTATCTCCCTGGTTTAGCCCAGCAGCTCTCTCATCTGTCTCCACTTCATAATTTCATAGCTTTTTAGCATGGAAAGCAGCAAGGTGGCTTCCTTGCAAATATCTTTGCCTCCTTTTATTTATTGAAGAATTTTAAGATGAAGATCAATTGAGCTTCATGTGTCTGGGCCAATTCCCAAGTGCTTTATTTCTTCCTAGCACTTTGTATGGCCCACAATGTACAGCAATATTCTAGCTGAAAAGTGGTGAGGATTATTAACATCAAAACTTAAGAGCAGAGTGCCAGGACAGCCAGTGAGCTACTCACTACTCTTCTGCAGATGGTGCCTCCAACAAGCACTCCTTACTGCTGCATGATGCTAGGATGGAGAAAAGCCTCTCTCATCCTGAAAAATGAGAATTGTCCCCAGTACACCTCCTTCCACTAGGGAGAAGACAGGTCATGCTCAATAAGCAGTGAAATATTTGGAGTTTAGTTAAAAACCTGAGAAGCAGATGGACTCGTATCTGCTCCCTCAAGCCAGCTGTCACTGCCACCCAAAAACCCTTGGAGGAAACGAATGGAGTTGCTCTATTTCTTCATTCCTTGAAGCATCGTGGAGCAACTGATGGGCCAAGCTCATTCAAACACCGTTGCTCAAATGGATTGTCACAGAAGTATAGTAGGTTGAAGTCAAAAGGCATAGACTGCAACCAGGTTCTGACAAGAAGGTTTCCAAGATCAGAGAGAAACAAAGCCAGTCTGTGACTGCCTGAGCTGCTATCACATCCAGAACAAAAGCCAAGCTACGAAACCTTCAAAACCTGCAAAAAAATGAGCTCAATATCTACCACCACCTCTGCTTGGCTCCTAAGAACCCACCCTGTCCATGCACTAGGAAAGACCAAATAGTCTGGGCTGCAATTTATCTCAGTGACCACGCAGAGCTGGAGGTGCAAACCTGGTGACACTTCTTGCAGACTTGGAAACCTTCCCAGTGCCATAAACAGTTTTGCTTGACTAAGCACTCATGAGGGTCCAGCAAACTCCAGTAAGCACCGGCTCTGCTTGGCGAGCAGAGACCTTGCCAGAGCTGAGAACAGAGGTACTCGTGCAGAGAGGCAGCCTGGTGAGAAACGAAACTAGTTGGCATTCAGCGCAGGAGGGCAAGGAGAAACCGAGCACCAGCCGCAAGGGCAGCTGCCGTGTGCTTGAGCTGCACAGCTCAAAAATCCATCTTTAAATCCTGACAGCGAGGAGCTCAGGGCCCTGCTAATCCCGTGCTCTCACATCTGCACAGCTCCATTACACAGCAGCAGGCAGCTGCTGGGACTGTTGTGTATTTAGTACTGACACTTTCAAGGTGGTTTTGGTCCTTTTGGTCTGCCCAAACCTTTGCTGTGCCTGAAGGCTAAAGCCACCCAACAGCAACACCCATATTTTGTGATGGAGCCTCAGAGTCCACATAAAGCATGATCCACAGCACAGGGGATGAGGGACAGGCTTTCTGGGACTGAGCTCCCAAGCTTACACACCAAACCACCAAACCACTGTGAGCGTGGCAAAGTCTGGGCATTGCGCACAACGCTTGGGCATTGTGGTTTTCAGGCTGAGGCACCTGGCTGCTGCCAGAGCTGGCCAGGTAAGAAAGAGCATCGTCCTCGCCATGACCAACACAGCAAGGTTTCGGTAGCAAGCCCTGGCAAGCTATTAATCTTCAGAAGCAACAGTTCGCCATGGTTTCTGCAGTATGATGGACCAAGTCAGACCAGACGTCTTTCTATTTTACTGCTGCTCTAGCAGGAACAAGAGGTTGATAGCACCTGACCCCAGACCACAGTTAAAGAGAATGCTTCCAGATCATTGCACAAATAATAATAATATTCATGGAATTACAGGAAAACCCTGCTTTTCTAACTCCAATTCCAGGTTGAAAAGCACTGTTATTAGTAGTCACACATGAGCTCAATTGCTTTGATTAAAGAGCAACTGTCTAATCTCTGCCTGGACTCAGTCCTGGGTTTTAATGCCTGATTAACTACCCACTGCCAGGATTATTTTGCATCTTTGCATATTTTGGAGCTCTAGGTTTCCATTTATCACTACAGACGAGGAACTGTTTAAACCAACCCTCATTCGCACTGGCAATTTAAAGCACCGTGTGTGAGTTTATGGCTGACTGGTGGCTAGAGCACATTTCAAGGGGCTTTGAGGGCGACCTGCCACTTCTCAGGGAGCAAACCCAGGACAGGACACTCTCAAATCAAGGCAGGGTGTCACTGAATGTCTTAGCCCTCATGGGAGACACCAAATGTCACCTCCAGGAAATCATCAAGTTACTACCAGTTTCAGTAGAAGTGGTTGGAAAATTGACTCCCTATCCTGGGAACTTTCAGGCCTTTCATAAGAAATAAAAAAATAAAATAGGTTTTAGGTTTTCAGTATTTCATTTTCCTGCACAACTCAAAATTGCTGTGGAAAATACAAAACTTAACATGGCAATTGTTTACATATCAAATTCTAATAGTCCTTCTAAGAAAAAAATCAAAACTGGCTGGAAAAACTTCCTGACCAGCTGCAACTACCTGCCTCCTAAATAGTTTACTCTGAGCAGCTGGATCTCATTATTTGCAGGCACTTGTCCAATCTGTATCCTACACCTAGATCTAGCATCTTCCTCCTCTACCACTATGAGCCCTCACATCTCATTTGACATCAGTCAGGATCATCTGAGATCTCTCTTCTCCTAAAAGACGACACCAGCTCAGTCTAGCAGAGCACAAACTGCACCAGCTTTTGCTGCTCTCCTCCTGACTGTAGCCCTAATTGTGCTGATGCTGATCCAAACCTGCTGTTCTTCAAGAGCAGCCCATGCTGGGCTTCTCCCTCAGCATAACCGCGATGCATTAACCCCAGGGAAGAGCGGCAGCTATTCTGGGCTGAGTAAGGACTTCAGTTGGAGGGCAGGCAACAAATCCACAGCCCCTTTGGCACAAGACACCCAGATTGTACAAGGTTTGGAGCCAAGAGGGTTTGCTGTGAGCAATATCTAATGCCTTAGATGACCATTGCTTCTCCACAGCCTTCTCCAGTTCTCCTGTTTTCTATGTATTGCTAAGTACTGTATTTAAGGACATAATTTTTGCTGTGGCCAAGGTATTTCAGTGCAGAACAACAGGATTTACAGATGGGCAGAGTGGGATGGGACAGAGGGAAGGAGAATGGGGTTTAGTCACTGCCGCAATACCAAAGAAGCAAAGAGAGTATTTTCACAACAATGCCCTTAAAAGAGAACAAAACGTCCCTGTTAAATCGGGTAACTGGGTCACAGTACTGAGCCGATGAAACGCAAAGCCCTGAAAGATATCCATGCTTTGGGGTGGCGGTGTGGAAATCTTCACGCAACAGCTCAATGAGTAACAGCAAAATGAAGCAAGGAGCGTATCAGGTGATTCATGTAGAGCTCCTGCAGGTACACACCACGCTGCAGCCACCGGAAAAGGCTCACTCATGTGTTAAGGCAATTCTGCCCACAGGCTGCCCCGAGCCTTTGGCATTTTTTTCTTCCTTCCTTTGTTTCAGTGTGTGTCTAATTACTGAGGACGTTCATAGAGAAATGGGATTTCTGGTCTCTCTAAGCCCATCTGCTCCCACTGTTTATTTCCTGCAGTCGTCACAGTTGTCTCGTAATGAATTCCAGCGTCACGACAGCACTGGTGGCTCTTCCCATGGGGAATGTGCAGGGAAACCACCCTGGTAAAGAAAGCAGGCCTGCGGTACCCAAAGGACCCCGAAGACATGGGAAAGAGCAGAAGGTGGCCCCATGTTTCATGAAGCTCCCACCAATGAAGGAAAATCTAGGAAATGGGATTCGCTATGGCAACACACCCCTCCAGGGTGAGAACCTGGGGACCAGCTCTGCAAAGCACTGCTGGGACACTTGCACACTTCCAGTCCACCAGAGCTAGCTTCCCACAGGAGTCACTGGTTGGGCCAAGTTATTGTGCTGGCTTGATGCTGATGCAACCAGTCCTGGCTGGGCCAGAGAAGGCCACAGGAACTGGCTAAAGGGATAAATTTGGAAATGGGTTTTCAAAGGCTCAAGAGTTTTGCGGTGGATCTACCCATGCATAAGTGTGCCACCAGCAGCCTCCATGACTGCCTCCTACTCCAGCACCTACCTGAGCAATGAACTCCTGGAATAAAAAACTACAGTAAAAAGGTTAAAACTACCAAAAAAAGGATTAAAACAAACTCTGTTTCCACTCTAGCCTTGAAACCTTGAGCCTGTTCTACTCTGCCCTGGGGAGGCCGCATCTGGAGTATTGTGTCCAGTTCTGGGCTCCCCAGGTCAAGGACAGGGAACTGCTGGAGAGGGTCCAGCAAAGGGCTACAGAGATGATTAGGGGATTGGAACATCTTTCTTATGAGGAAAGGCTCAGGGACTTGGGGCTTTTTAGTCTAGAAAAAAGAAGACTGAGGGGGGATCTTATCAATACTTATAAATACTTAAGGGGAGGGTGCCAGGGGGATGGGAACAGTCTTTTTTCAGTTGTGCCCAGTGATAGGACAAGAGGTAACGGGCACAAACTGGAGCACAGGAAGTTCCATCTTAATGTGAGGAGGGACTTCTTTGCTTTGAGGGTGGCAGAGCACTGGCACAGGCTGCCCAGAGAGGTTGTGGAATCTCCCACACTGGAGATATTCAAAACCCGCCTGGACGCCGTCCTGTGCAACGTGCTGTAGGTGTCCCTGCTGTGGCAGGGGGGGTGGACTTAGATGATCTCCAGAGGTTCCTTCCAACCCTGACTATACTGTGATACTGTGAAAAAGTCCTTTCTTCTAGGCTTGGTTTCACTGAGCCTTCCAGACTGCTGTGACCTCTATATAGTCTGCTCCAGGTGCCTCTTTCTTCCTACCAGCTCCGTGACCTAGGTCTGCACCCACTTTCTGCTCCTCTGGGGAGTCTCCAGACACTTTCCTGGGCTGTCGCGTCTCTCTGTGGACTGGTTCTGCCTCCCTTCTCCATTAGGTTCACTGCACTATAGCCAACTTGAATGTTTCTCCCCAAGAGCAGGGTCCAGGGCTCTCTGGGAAGGCAGACCTTTCCCCCTTTCAGAACCAGACCTAGAGCACCCAGCCATGGTAGAGCACACTCCATCAGGACAGCATCACAGCTGGAGAGGGAGCAGTCTATGCATACCACCACATGGTCAGAGAAGCCAAATTTCCCAAGGGAATTAATCGTACCACTAGTGCACATGCTGTGGGGTAGTTCATAGGGTGGACGTGAAAGAGCAGGGAAAGCAATACCCCACAGGTCTGTGCACAAACTTTCAAATGAACCAGGCTCACATCTGGTTTCCACCTGTTCTGCATTCCCCTTTCCTGCCCGCTGCATGCCTTGAATGTCTGTGTAGACTTTGCGAGGTTACCAGCAAGTAAAACCGACCTTCACGCCCCTGACTACCCAGCTCGACACTTGGCTCCACCAGCTCAAGGGAGGAGCTGAGGTTTGTCCCCAGCTCGTAGGTACCAGCCTACTCCATTCCATCTGCACCTTGCAGCAGTGACGCCTTTGTGGCAGATGATCTCTCCCTCCTCCAACCACCTCCCAGAGATATGGTGGCCAGCCCAGAACTACAGGCAGATTGGGGGCATCCAAAGCCCCATGGAAAGTGCATAGGCTACATCACCTTTCCCCAAGGATTCACACAGGAGGGATAATGCTTTATATTTCAATTTTGCTTTTTACAAGCATGGGGAATTAATAGGTTTTACTGAAAAACACTCAGGGAGAGATACAGTTAAGGTCTTCTTACAGCACGCACCTACTGCTCAACTGGGCTGTTTTTGGAGAGGCCCACATGATGGAAGAAGCATAGTAGGTTGTCCTAAGTGAAGCACAGCTTTGGGGATAATTTGCTGCCCAAAATACTAATTGAAGACATGCGGCTATGCAGGAGGAAGAACCTGACCAGGGCTCCTTGTGACTTCGACCGGCAGGACAAGCATGTGCAGCATGGGAGAGTGAACAGACAGTGGGAGAGTGAACAGGCAAAATAAGGCAAACGTATGAGAGGCAGATGAATATCATCAGTTTAACCACAGAAACACTGTCAACTCTGATGGGTTTGGGGTTGTTTAAGAGGTGATAAAACAAAACAAAAAATGATTTTGCTTTCTTTCTTTGATCTCTTTCTAAGCAGCATTGGTAAATTCAACCCAGGTTATGCCAGAGTACTACGGTGCGTGTGTCCGGACTCCTCCTCACTTGCGAGTTTCCTTATTTCTCCACTTTTTCAGAACAAAGACAGCACTGTTTTGTTAATGTACAGCTACTTAGTCATTTCTGAACCAAGCCAGAAAAGCTAGTATATGTCAGAAAAATCATGAATAAAGGATTTGATTAAGGCAAGGGGAAGAGGGAAAAAGGAATAGATATGAGATTTGTGTTGCTGCCGCACACAGTTATTAGAAGCAGTGGGGACACTTGAATTGCATTTGAAAAGTTCACAATAAGGCCCTTAATCATCAAATTCTTGGCTGATGTACATTAATATAAATTAAGAGACTTTGGTGGCAGCAAGGATATTCATTCTTGCTAAGGGTACAGCTCCTAAGCTGGACTGTTTCCTGATTTTTTTTACCAAATTTCTAATAAAATGCCATTCACAAAGCTAATACCCACCACACAAACGGTCCTGTTCAGCTGCTTAGGACTCACTGCCTGTGGATCTCAGCGGGGCTCCAAGGCAGAAACCCCAGCATTTTTGGCCTTTTATTTCTACAGGCTGCATCGCTACTCACTTCAAGTAGAGAGCTTTCCAAATCCGAGCTGACCCATTTCTGCCTGTGGCATTGAGGGCACCTCTTCCACTAATCTCGTGTGTCAGCATGGTACGGTTGGTAATACTTGTCTCTGGGACAGCAGGTTAGGGATTTACTGAGTCCCACACATCACGTCCTTTAATTCAGCGTCAACCAAGGATAAGTCAAGGACCTAGGGCAAAGCGTGATCCATTACAATTTCATGCTGGGTGGGTGCTGTATTGTTAGAAACGCAGCTCTGGCTTTCAGATGAGAAGCTGAGTCTGAACTGCTGCCTGGCTGTATTTGCTCCAGGTTTGGGGAGAGCAGTATATTCACGTTTTCTCCCTTCTGTCATCCAACAGGACTTAATGTGGCTAAAACTAATGGTGGTGCAAAAAACCCCAAACAAATAAAGTGTATACGTGGCTATAAAATCAGAAACAACACAGTTGCAAAACAGAAAGTAGAAAGAAATGTGTTTGTCTTGATAATGCCAAGAGGTTTTCATCACAGTGCTGCGGAGGGCTGGGCATGCGGGAGCAGGGGAGAGTGGCGATGGGCAGTGACATTTACACAGGGGAGACGACGGCTCCCAGCACTGCCTCCTTCCCTGCTCATGGGACACCTCTGCTGAAGACATCATTCCACGCGGCTCCAGTTCTATCCCGCTGTAAATGGCAGCGGCCTGGCTGACCTTTCATCGGGCGGCAATTGCTGAACACACATACAGCACTGCCCATCCCTCCCCACACAGGCACCCTCTGGAACTATGCACCGAGATGTGCATCACATGGGTACTTTTGGGGAGAGGCAGCCCATTTCTGCAGCTTTAGGCCTGACCTCTTTGCACCCTGCAGACTCCTGGGTATGGAAAGGAAAGCAGGAGCAGAATTGCCAACACTTTAAAAAACCCCAGTGCCGTTTCTACCCCAGCACATCCTCCAGCTTCTGTGAAAACAACCTGGAAGGGTATCTGGTTTTTAATGAAAACTGTGTCTTTTCACAGTGAAACACAGCGAGCCTCTGGGGCTCGCGTTAGGACTACAAAGCTTGTTTGTATACTGGAAGGCCAGGAAGAATTATCCCATCTGACTTCCCGTACATCCCAGCCTACTCATTTTCACTCAGTTGCCCTGTATTAAGCTTAATTACCCTAGTATTAAGATTAATGGCTTGTGTTGATTACGGCCTATCTCAAAAGAGAGACTATTACAGCGTTTGAGACAAAGCAGCCTCTGCTGGGGGTGATTTGTCCCCAAGGCTCTCTGTCCCTGCTGCCAAAAACACAAGCCCTGTTGAACTTTCTTTGCTTCATTTTACCAGCCAGGGATGCTCGCATTGAATTACCTCCTGAGATTAAGGAACCCTTCTGTATCTGGTGTTTTCTCTCTGTGAAAGTACTTGGGCACCGATGTCAAATCGCTTCTCACTTCTCTTTGCCTCGCTAAACAGGCCTCTCACCCTCGATGCCTATTTTCTCTACCTCTGATCTCTCTTCTTTGTGGCTCTGTGCTGTACCTTCTCCGGGTTTTCAAACAACGTGTTAAAAACCCAGAAGCAGCACTGTGTCTGTGGCCCACAGCGGCAGGAGATCTTGGGATGTTGCAGCCTTTGGCGTCACCAGAGGGAACTTGCTTCTCTACGCACTTTAACCAACAGCAGCACCTTTGCCAAATGAATCCACCTCCAACCAAGGTGGGATAAAATATAATTGAGGCTGATAAAAAGGAGAAAAACCCCAAACCAGCTGGATTCTCCTTTGTTCCTGTTACGTTGAGACTCAGGAAGCCTTTCTGTAGAGGAACATAACCCTTTAGTGTTAGCTGTAGCTGCTTTGGGCTGCTATTAGACAGGGAACATCTCAACATCGTTCAGATACTGCCTCCAACATTGCTCCTGAACCAGAGTCGCTATTTTGTGGCCTGGTAGACAAGTGCAGATATTGTATTCCTGTATTTCTTAGGGTAATTCTTTAATCTTCTGCTACAGTACTAACCATCACATTGCCTCTTTTATGTGACTTTTAATCCCCTTTTTTGTGATCGTTAACGGTCGCGATTTGGTGCTAGTTGGTCTGCTAGTGTGGCGGCCAGGCAGCCCTGGGAAGGACCACGGACTGTCACGTTGTCATGTACTCAGCTGCTGCGGTGGAAACCGCTTCCTCCCCTCCTTGATTCTGGAAACAGAAAGAGGATCTAGGTTTCCATGGGTTTTTTTTTTTGGCCTTTGGTCCAAGAACAACTAAATCTTCTGTGACTGAAAAACGCTTCACCTAGGTGACGTGATCTTCCTCGCTAGAGGTTGCCAGCACAGACAATCTGTCCTGGCGAGCTGTCAGAGGGGAGCTAACCGAGCATAGACCAGAGAGAAAGATGCATTTTGAGCCTTGCTTTATCCCTTCTCTTCCCTGCTGCCTTGTGCCAAGACTATAGAGTCACTTTAGGTGCGAAAAACAGAAACAAACATCACCAATCCCTTTTCTTTCTGCCAAAATCCTTCCTTTCCCCTGAGCTCAGCCCCAGCACTGAGCAACCACACTGGTCATGGCACAGTTGAACAGATTTCCCTGGAGATCAGATATGCTTGAACTGAATACATTTAGGAAATGCAAAGTAATTTGCTTCATTCCCTGTAAGCACTGACCATACAGCGACACACACGCTCACACCCAAAGCTGCTCTGGGTTTTGAGCATTTGTGTGTGCTCCTAAACAAATGGCTCATGTGTCTTCTCACCTGTACCAGACCCTCTAAGGTTTCTCTGCTCAGATCTCAGCCCTTTTCTGTTAATACTATGGTTCAGCAGGACTTTATTCCCTGCATTGAAAGACCGAGGCAAGCTGACTTTCTTCTGCTTACCCTAGTTTTTTGTTGCTGCCGTTTACTTCCCCCTCTTTAGACCAAGCTAAGCACCAAGTCAGCTAAGGCCACTGTGATGGCACAAGAAATACATTTCAATCTGGTGAGCTAGCAAACACCTTGAAAGCTTGTCGAAAGGAAGAGGAAGGTGTCTTCCTCCAGGCTTTCTTACAGCTCTGTTGCAGTGCCTCAGCCTGCCCAGCAAAGCCTCCTTGAGTTCACTCCGGCCATGAGCTAACTGAGACCAGGTTTAATACAGACCCTAATAAAGGACTGTGAAAGCAAACCAGCCTCAAACCTTGTTAAAAGTCCTCATTTAACCATTAAGCTTGCTTAACTATACCTGGAGGATGAGATTGTCTGCACCAGACGGTCTCCTTCCCTTATCACTCAATCCTATTGCACGTTAATGTTGAAATAATACTCTTCTATAGCAATACCTTATTCCCTTAAAGACACGGTTCACCACCTATAAGCAGGCCAGTGCTTACTAGGTGGGTATGACCACCGCTTTTCCAGGCTATTTATATCGAGGGTTGCTGGAAACACTTTCCATGTGTGGGAGCGGCCTCCGCATTTTCTCTTCTATCCAACCAAAATGGTGCTCAAAATCAGGGAGCAAAAGGAGCATCCCTGGATGCTTGTACAAACACAGGCTGCTCAGAGCTGTGGCCCAAAAGGTTCATTACCTGGGAGGCGAGTGGGACAGAGCAGCTGTGATCTGGCTTCTGCTCTCCTGTGTGTCCTGACTCTGTTTTCCACTCTCAAGCAGTCTGGCAAGAGCATCTGTAAGGCTCTATAAATTAACATTTGTGAAATGTTTTGAGATCTCGAGATAGGCATGGCTATAAAATCCCCCAGAACTATTGATGTCTTTTATTATTTATTAATGCTGCTGTTGTGCACTTAGCCCAGAGCTCTTGGAGCACTTTGAGTAACAAAGAAAACCACCGCGCCTGGGCAAGGGGCTTGAGCTCTGCAGCAAGGTGACCCCCGTGGACTGCAGAAGGCCATTTTCACCAGCAGTTTTGCACAGGACAAAGCCAGCAGAGCAGAGCAGAGCAAAGCAAAGCAAAGCAGAGGGCAAATGCCTCCTGAGATGCCAAGTCAGGCACTGGCTGCCCAGGCCTCCCAGAGCAACGTGGGGGGTTTTGGACATGGCCGGTGGGACAGGGCAAGGTGTGACCTGTAGGCGGGAGGTGTTGCTCCATAGCCGTGTCCCAAAACGCAGCCTTAAGATGGCACATCTTGCCCATGCAGCTCTGCATCCAGCCCCAGCTCAGCAGGGACAGGTTTGTCCCAGCTGGGAGAGGTCGGCGGGTCAGGAGGGCAGAGCAGCACCCACGACCCCTCCGGCTGCAGGCTGGACCTTCCCCAATGGGAGGCTCTGTGGCCAGCCAGGCCCGTTTTTCTCTGCATTGTGTCTTTAATAGAAGCACAAAAGCCTTTCGTTTAAGTGGGTTTAAATGGTTAAAGGCACTTGTTCCTCTGAAAAGAGAATGAAATTGCTATTGACACCTCCATAAAAGAGAGGCTTTTCAGGCACAGTGTGAAAGCAGCTGAGGAGGAGTCTTCCTCACTTTGCATGGCTGCAATTAGATCTGCAGCCTCCTCCTTTGGTCTCGTTATAGAAATAGGTACCAGCATCTTCAAAGGAAGAGAAACTTAATGGCCTCATTGGCAGTTTGATGAATAATTAATGCTGCTGCATTAATCGGGAAGTTAACTAAGGCCTGGAGAGAGACCATCTTTAATGCAGAAAAGCATCTTTGGGCAGTCATGCCAGGCGCCGGGTCAGGGAGACGCACGGTGATCTACGCACACATCAGTCAGAGAGCACAGATGAACAGACACTAAACTATTCCCCTCGCTCAGTGCCATACGCTGAGGGACTTTTTAAAATGAGGGTAGAGACCAGTGGGTATGTCAGCCTTCCTTCCCTCACCCAACTGTATGGCACAGGATGGGAGCTCCTGTGTGCGTGACCACCCGGGGGCACCCCAGCAGAGCTCAGAGCAGCGAGTCTGCTGCGGCTCTGCTGCGGGAGGTCTCACTGAGTGGCAGCAGTTTGTCCTTTGGCTCAGAGAAGCTCAGCTCACTCTTTGGCGTGACCAACAAGGCCACCATGGCCCACAAGGAGTCATGTCAGCACCATGCAATGGTGCTTGCTGTGGGAGGGCAGCCACCTCCATCCCTGCTGCATGAAAAGGGGGTTGGCAATTTCAGCCAGCTCCGATGGTGTTTTGCTGGAGATGCTCTTTAAGAGCGAAGCCTTTTGCTCGCTGGGCTTGCTGCAGTGCCTCCAACAGGCCGTCACTGCTGTGCTGTAATACAAATAAATAATATCGCATATGACTCACTGGTTGTACTTGTGAAACATGAGGAAAGAAGGTAACAGTCAAATGTGTTTAAACACATTGGCCTGATTGATATTTTTAAGAAAACAACAGCAACGCCGTGCCCATCGGAGCCTTCTCAAACAAATGCTAAACGTGCCATTGAAAATATCATCTGTTCAGATTCTGTTCAGATTTAATCATCCTCCATTTACCCTTTCCAAACATAAAATGAAAAAAAAAAAGGAAAAAAAAATCTTTCTGGCTGAAACATTTGGTTCTTGCTCAAGAATCTGGTCTGAATTTTATAAAGGTTTCCTGGAAGCGGAGATCAAGGGGCTGGTTTGGGGTTCAGAAAAAGCCCTCTGGCAGGATGAAGAAGAGAAAACTGCCAGAGACCGAGACTGATACTTTGTCATTCGCTTATTGGGAACACTGCACAGGACTGTTCCTGCTAATTAAAACCAGCAGTGACCAAAGCTCATTTGCAGAGATTGGGCTTTGGCCAAGCGTTTGTGTGTGGATGAGGAAATGAGATCATAAAAGTCACGACCAGCCTCCAAGCTCGGGGTGTGTAATTGCCTCTCACACCTTGCTTCCCAGCCCCTCCAAATAGCACCTTTCCCAGTAAAAGTGGGAGCGGGGCTCCTCACCTCTATTTTGAGCTGACAGACTGTGGAAGGGGACCAAGAAAATCCCTGCACTGGGATTGTCCCCGGTACAAGCAGATTAAAAACCACTCTGCAGCTGGCCCCTGTCCAGCTGGACGTGGCTTCTGTATTTATGACTTTTATGTGCGACGTTTCTCCTCAGGTAAAAATCTGTCCCACCGTGAGCTTAGCTAAAACACACATTGAGATCTGTAGGATTAGCCAGAGCAGGGACTCACTTTATAATTCAGAGAAGAACAGCCCTTCGCTGCTGAACCACCTTGCTGGCCACAGATCTGAAGGGATAGCTGAAACATCTGACGCCCATCTCGGAGACAGGGCTCCCTGTCACCATCTCCAACACTGCGGGTGAACAGTGGGCAGGGGCATTGACTAGTTTTCCCCCAAAAGCTGAACTTGTCACGCTCTTGTATCGATGAGGTAGGTAGGACTGGTGGGCTGATGTGAGCAATGCCACAGAATTGCTACCTACTTAAATATATATATACATGGGGGAAAAAATAAACACTGCCTTCAGCAGATACTGTGATTTAAGTCACAATACGCCTACTGGCACATCCACCTCTATAAATTTACCATCTCAAGTGCCCCGATATAATGATACCACTGGGTTAGAGCAGTATAATCGTGTAGCATCACTCCTACCCCAGAGCAAGCAATGCATCCGCATGCTGAGGCTACTCCAAATACTGAGGTTTTGTTACACCAGTGTAGTTTTGCTGGGAAATTTCTGAGACATGACCCAAGATGTCACGACTTCTTCTGCAGGATTAACACAGTGCCTGTATGGTACCCTCAGCCGTATCCAAATCTCTGCTGATAAAAGGTGTCCAACAGAAAGAACAAGAATGTCAAGCCAATGATTAAGACAACTCATCTCCTCTAACAACATGTCTTTCTCATTTCTTTTCTTCTCAAAGGACAGAATCAAAGCCTGAATTAACTAATTCCCTGCAGCCATACACCAACTAATTGCACTGGCTTTGTTCCCCCACCTCACTCCATCCATCTAACAGCCATTTACTCTTAATGTGCCTTAAAAGTTGGCTTGTATGTAGGGAGAAGTCCCTTCTCATTTCCCGAGGAAAGCAGCATCCTTTGGAGCAATAGTTTACCATGGCTGCCTCACAGCCTCATCTCACAGCTTTTTCACCCAGAAAACACGTTTAAGCAGAAAATCCAGCAGCAAGCACGTCATTTGGATGCTCAGGATTACACAAGGTCACCTTTTTTTTCAAAGATGCAACACATCTCCAAAATGGCATCCAGCAACAAGCATCATGCAGCAGAGCAGTGGGGAGACGGGGAAATTTTTGAAAATCCTAGTTATTTAATGTTGTCAAGATGTTTGGCTTGTTAGAGGTGACTTTCTGAAGGGCCATGAGAGTATAACCCATGCACTGACTCATCTCTAGTGCAAAGGCCTGAATTTACGCAGGAAGGACCCTACTGGATGACCATGTAAGCCCACCTGAGCACCACCTCTTCTCAGGGCACTGAGAGGGGGACAGAGGGGACAGTTCTGCATCCTCTGCTTTCTGTGCACCCTCACTGGCAACATCCCTCCCAGGGCTGCACATCCTGCACCCGATGGGACAAACCTCCACTCGCATCCATAGCAGGTTGGGGATTGACACGCCTGCTGCCTTGACGGGAGGAAGCAACAGAGAGAGGCAGGAATGCTGTAATTATCCTACATCTGGGTTTCCACCTAGGGCTGGCCACTTCTACCAAAAAAGCTACCCTGCAAATAATACCAGTGCTACGCCATTCGAGAAGACTGCACAGTGCAGCTGTTGCCAATGGATTAAGGGAGAAATCAAGCTTCAGGTCATGAACCGCGGGAGCACTGCTAGGGCAGAGGCCAAGCACATTGGGAAGACAGGAGACACTGGAGCCAAGCAGGGAGACAAATTGATCCCAGCATGAAAGTGGCATGTGGAAGAATTAGGCTAAGAGAAGGATGGCACCAAGATCTCCCACGGCAGAGAGGCGAATTAAGGATGAGCAAGGGCAAGATGGAGGGGGAGGAATGGGAGAGCCTGAGCATAGATTCAAACATAGGCGCACCGAGGAACAGCTACCGGACTTGCTCTGTCCCGAGGCCTCACCTTTGGTGGTGGGACTATTTGCCCAAAGGAAAAAGCTCTTTAGGAGAGGCACTTCTAGCTTGGCAGCTGCCTTGCCCTACTTGCACCAGAACCAGAGAGCATTCCCCTGCTCCTCCTCCTCCAAAATGCAGCAACATAGGAGCAATGAAGAGAAAGGACCCAAGGCAAGAGGCACTGGGAGACACAATAAGGAAAAAGCATGAAGGCACAGACAAAACAGTCCTTGTGCTTTATCTCATAGCTTTGGACTGTCCTGCCAGAAGAAACAGTTATCGCCTCCGCATCTTCCCCTCTGCCTCTCGTAGTTCTTTTTGGGATACAGGGGAAAAGCCACCAGCACTGTTGAAGCTCCCCAGTGTTGCCATTTCCCCCAAGAAGCCTTGTACAACCTTCTCTGTCCCTCCATGGAGCTCTGCCACCATCCTGGGTCCCCACAACTACCTGCAAGGTCCCCATTCCTTTGGCTCTATGACACAAGCTCCATGCTGTCACACAAGACCTACCACACTGCTGGTGTCCAGCCTGTGCTTTACTGGTTTATTTTTACCAGCCTGCCTCTTGGGCTGACGGGAGACTGGTTTTGATTTTTTTTTTTTGTTCCTGGATTTTATTAAGTACAAACAAGCCCTCCCCAGGTGTTTCTTGTGAATTCAGCCAGGAATGGGGCTCCCAGACCCCCTCGTTCCTGCTAATGAGAAATGCAATGAGCTGGCAGCACTTCTCCAGACTCACCTCCTCTCCTCTCCCTCCCCATAGTAGTGCATCCTCACTTTGGCCAGGCACATCACAGAGGTGAGGAAGGCTGCCTGGTTAGCACCTAGGGAACCCAATACATCCATAAGCTCACAGTGAAAATGCAGCAGTTTCCTCCATCCTTACGTTAAATTGCTCTCCCACACCTCATCACAGCCTGAATCCCAGCCTGAGCTGGAGGAGACCCCTGAGATGAAGTGGGGCTGCAGGAAGCACTGCTGTTTTGCAGCGGGGTGGGAAAACTACTTGGCCTTCAAACACCTCCAAGAAGCTGAGAGCTTTTGCTTTAACTAGAAATTAGACAAACTTCAGTTGCTTTGTCCGAATGCCTCTCTGCACCAGTATATGGCAACGAACAATGATGGGAGTATGGAAACAAACCACGTGTATAGATTGTTCATGTTTAGTGTGCACAAAGGAGATGAGAGCATGAAATTCTGCCTTTGCTGACTTGCTAAATAGCCACGGGCCATATTGTGAAAGCAGATGTTTCATGAAATGACAGCTTTTCCAGGCATTTTACAAGATGACTGACCCTGTGGGCCTTCTACATCCTGTTTCATTTGCTCCTCCTGTAATATACTTAAAAGTTTCAGGTACTTCTTCAAATGACTGCCTTTTACTGTTATGGTCACTGCATTCAACCTGGCCCAACAAGTGTTTTATCATATAACTATGGTGAAAAATGAAATTGCCTATGGGGGAGACCCTCCCCATTCATTTACCCACAACATTCAGTGGCTGACGAGAAGAGCCATTGGGGAAAGCCCGTGCCACCAGCTGAGGCTCTCTCACAACCATGGTGGAGCAGCTGAGGCTTGCATAAAACCCTGTGCAAGTTTCACTAGGTCTTTTTTGAGATTCAGGCTTCCTTAATGCCACCCAAAGCCGCAGGCAGAAGATTAATGTTCCTCTCTTGCAATTCCTCCCTTGCCAGCGGCACCGACCAAACACAACCGCTGGGCAGTCACAGGCTTTGGTTCATGGTGGGTGCTGTCAAACAAGGTCAACTTCAACATTGCCTGCTCAACACTTGGGCACATTGAGCAGGTTCCTTGAGCACTGGAAAGCTGAAGTAGGTTATCATCCCTTTCCTCAAAGAAATCCCACCAGCTGCAAGGATCCATCTACTACTTTCTGAAAAGATCTGGGACAGAAATTACTCTTGCATGGGGAGCTCTCAGGAGCTGAAAACTGCCTTTGTGTGACTGTGAATTACTTATTTTCCTCTGGGAAGTAACATCATTACAAGGAATAGCCATGTTTCTGTGGGGCAAGGAGGGTGGGGGACACAATCAGGAGAAATTAAAGGTATCTCTAGTTCTGCTGGCATTTGTGAGGTTCATATTTAGCTCGTATGTAGGCTATGCAGAAATGATGTGTCAGCTAGTGGGGGATCCTTGGGGGTAAGTGCTGATCTGGGGGAAAAGGCTTACAGACACAATACTGAATGTGGGAAACTTTCCACTTCTGCACAGAAAAAGGGATGTTTTTGGGTCAACGGCAAGGGTTGGCCTGGGGAATCTGAGGTCAACCCCTGCATATTTCCTACTGTCTTCAACAGGAATGGATGAAAGCCAGCACTGAGTCCTTCAAAAGCCTCCCCTAACCACATGCTGGTAGGACACCCACCGGCAGGTGGTAGAGGTGGGACAGCTCTGGTGCCACACACTTGCCAGCAAGCAGCTGTGCTTTGCATGCCAGCATTCATCCCCTGTGCTAACCCCAGGATGGCGGACATCAGCGTGGGTTCAAGGTACAACACTCAGGAGGTCTCACTGAGAGCAACAGTGCGGGTAACCCAGCTTTCTGTAAAGTCAAGCTGAGGATTAAGAAATTCTCATTACTGCTATTCGTAGTCACATTTTTCAGAGCGTGACTCATTCAGGGTCACACGGTAAATACAGGAAAGACCTAGAAATAGGTCGAGGTGCCCTGACCCTCAGGGCCAGGTGCTAACTACTCAACCATGCCTCTTAGATTGGGCAAGGAAAGTGCAAAGCTCTGGAGCTATGACAAGGTTTCACAACCTTCCAGCTCAGAGCTTGGAAAATGAAAGTGACATTAAAGATGATTAAATTAAAAAAAAAGAAAAAAAAAAAGAAGAAAACCCCCTCCAGCACTAGCAACAAGATTACCTGATGACAAAGCAGAAAGGTGCTAAAAAATAATCTACACAGGTGGCTCTAAAAAATTATGAGACAGAAAAAGAAAAGAGGAAATGTAATTGAAAGAAGAGCCTCTCTCACACTAATGTCATTCTTGACATTTGAGCAAGTAATTTTAAAGACGGCTAAAATAATATTTACATAAAGGGTTTAATCACTGAATTTTGAAGACAACTCTGTTAGATCATCTCCAGGGAAGAGAAGAATGATGGGCTAATTAGCTGTGTTTGCCAAAAATCGCTTTGCTTCTTTTTGTTATTATTTGCTACACACTTCTTGCCTGGATTGGGACCTCTCTGTGCAAGATGCTCTGCAGACAGACCGAGCAATAGCTCTGGCCTCCAGATGTTTACTCCTAGTGAGTGTTTGCACTGTGGTGGTTCTCTGAGGCCACAGCCAAGCACAGTAAAATCCCATCACTAAGGTGAGCTCACCCTTAACGAATGCCAGCTCTGCTCTGCTCGAGAGCTCTCTGTTCACTGGTCTTACCCAGCAAACACAAGTTGTGCTTTACCCCACACCCGTTTGCTGAGTTAATTAGAAAAAAAACAGAGAGCTGACCCGAAACTGCACTGCAGATCAAACCTTGGTTGAAGACTCAGACAGGTCTCGTTATTTCTTGTTTTCACACATGGGCTGGTTTCCCGCTTCTACTCAGAAATGAAAATCGACACACAACAAGACTAGTTTAGTGGGATGGGATTTGTGGGTTAAACGGATAGCTCTGAGCATAGCTGGTGAAAATATACCAGTGGGCTGGCGAGGGCCACGTCTGCTCAGTCCAAACTCCCTGCACCCAATAGTGTCCCACGACCCGAGAAACGAGCAGCTCTGCCTCAAAACGAGTCGTTGGATGATGTCACTGATTTCACAGATTTCAGGGAAAGGGGTGGAAGGGAAGGAGGAAAGTGAGGGCAGTGTTGGGCAGGATCAGGGAAGGACAAATAAAGAGCTCCTGTATGCTAGGCAAGTCTCATAGTTCTCCAAATAAATGGAGGGCATTCCCATCCATTTACAAGTGATCGTTTCACCTTCACCATCAAACCCCATTTCAGGTTCAAATCTTCCCAAAGCCAGTTGCCTGCAAACCTGCAACACTCATCACATGATTTATTCTGGATAACCTGCCTTTGCAATATGCTCTGTGCCTCCTTTGACACTATGGAAATCCATAAATAATGTGGATAAAGCAGTAGTGAGCTTTATGCTAACTCTAAGGACTGCATAGTGAGATGACCAAGTATAACCTTATTTTCAATACAGTCTAATTCTCAAATCCACTGGGGAGGAGCTGCCAGATACTTTTCTGGTAAAGAAATATCACTAGCCTGAAGCCAAGTGTTGATTTAAGGCCGTATCTGTGCAGAGAGGTTATAAAGCTAAAGATGTGATTCTGGGGGAGCAAACGAATGGGTGATTTAGGAGAAAAGACTGTGTTTAAAGTACTAATTGCAAATGAACGAATACTCGCACTAATGCTAGTAGAAAAACTCAAAAGATTCACAAAGAGTATAATGAATAAAAGTGCTGGAGTAGCTTTCTGCCTCTTTGCAATCCAAGATGATCATTAAAAAGCATTCAGGTAGTTGTGAAAATGTCCAGAAGTTTCACAAGACCGTCTTAATTTTGACCAAACACTTATTTCTCCAAAGATCTTTCCTGGACACCTGTTACTTATTAACTTTTTTCTTGGTCCTTCAACTCTAGCTTTAAGGCTTTGATTCACGGAGCACAAACAACGCTATGTGATCTCACCAGCCACCCACCCTCCAAACTGCAGAAATTAACCATAATTAAACAACCCTTTGGGTGCAAATCATCTCAACTGCTCAGAAAATGTTTACCAGGAACACAGTTGCAAAACCTGGGACCAGTTTGTGAACAAATGAGTGTGTCTCACTGTAAGACCTTTGGGGGAAAAAGAGATCTTATAGCGTGGAATAGAAAGCAACAACTTTTTTATGTCTTTGAGACCTTTTCTGAACACCTATCATGGAGGTACGAGCTGCAACCAGGTTATTGTGGGACACCCAGCTCATGGAAATCACTGTAGCTGCTTCGACTTCCATGCAGCTAAATGGATTTACACCAAGTGGATATTAAGTGCAGGCTTTTCAAATAAATCTTGCAGGACTTCGCTGCTCTCAAGTATGCTGAATTTCAGTGACGCTTTTCACAACAGGAAGAAGATCCTAGTAAGTATTAAACTGAACTAACACTCTCATATACAATGTACACATCAAAAGGTCCAGAGAAGTACATCACATATGCTAGCTTAGTTCCAATCACTCATAAAGGCTGCAGAACTGGACTCCAAACACAAACAAGAAATCTGAAGACTGGAGATGATCCAACATGTTTCTACCACCAAGGTACAACCTATTCTCCTTCACTCAGTGGATGCATTTTCTGCTGGGAGAGGACAGGCTAGGGAGGAGTGGAGTGCAGACAGCCGGTTTGAACACTTGGAATTAAGGGAAAAAACGGCAACTCCTAAACCAGGAAACTCCAAGTTGGATTTTCCTAAAACCTTGAGAGCATAAAAATGCCCAGTAGCCACGGGGATGGTCTGGCACATCTACGTCCAGGGCCTGTTGTCTTCCCTAAAAGCCCCAGTCTTTATCAGATGATGGATTTTTGAATCTTAATCCGCAAAGCCTCTCCAAGTCCAGCCATGCTTGAGCATTGGTTCACTCAGGCCAAGAAGTGTCTTTCTCTCATACACATCCCAGACACTTCCCACCTTTCCACCATCCACACCACACTGCAGAGAGCTTTCCCAGGGAATTGTGCACTCAAGGAAAGGGAAACCAAGCAAACAAAAAAAACCCTTTGATCATTTTATTAGGGTACAACCTACAGTATTTCCTTATGCTGAAATCAGGACAGGAAATACAGACGTGACTTCTGTGAGTCCTCTCCCTACATTATCATTTGAAAGGACGGGAACTTTACGTCGTAGCCAGCTAGAGATGCACGCGGCTTGCTAAGCTCTTTCCTGCAAGATATAAACAAACCAGCAGCCAAGGAGATTCTCTCTCTGGGTTGTTTATATGCTTTTTCTTTGACCTGGTCACCTCTTTCCTGCACAATTGCTCCCTGTGGGAATGTATTCCCAAGTGCCTCTCTCCCACTTTCTTTATGCTTGATTCTCCTGCCTGAAATACCGAAGACCTCTTGCTTCCCTCTGATGTTGCTCTCAACAAAAAAATGGAGAGAAACACCCATGTCTGACACTCTCATCTCTTTAGTTAATAGCACAAATGTAATGTACCTCAAAAGTGCCCTTCAGATGCTGTATGTACCTGTGGGATGCCCTTTGAGCTGCTGTTTCTGGCTACAGCCCCCTCATAGGTGCTAGGAGTGAGGGCTGTGCATGGGTTGGTGTTCCTGCTCTACCTGCTCCCCTCTCCCCTTCATGTCCCACAAGACAATAAGAAGTTTTTAACATGAGAACCACAGGCAACAGTAAGGGAACAGACTGAGGCTGTGCCTCTCCCCAGTCCTGGTTTCGGCAAACCCCACCAAACTGCACACGCAAGTGAAGGCTGACACATTAGGTGCCAGGTGCAATCAAATGGTGGGTGTTTGGGAGTCATCTTAGCCCTGGTAAGCAGAAGCCAAAGCCTGTGCAGAATCAACTACAAGTTGAAGCAAAAGCTTTGAAAGTCCACAAAAAGCTAAAAAAGAGCCCACAGTTTGCTTACTGCAATGACAGGCGAGTGCCGGGGAAGGAGGGGTTTTATTTAGCTGTCTGTTCCTGTGATGGGTCTGAAGTACGTCTGCATTGAGCAGCCCCTCTGAGCCTGGTGCGTGCTTACCGATACCAGCCGGGTTAGGAGGACAGTTTCATCCCAATCTATTTTGCAAAGCACTCTTCTGTCTTAATTCCTCATGCTCCCACCAGTCCCAGCCTGGAGATAGCACAGCTGCAAACGATGGGGCTGTCGGTGGGCCAAGTGCCCAATTACCTTGGTAAGACCAAAGCAGATGGACAAAGGAAAAGAAACTCCATAAAGGCAGAGATGTTGCACATGCAATGAGGAAACACTGCCTTCCCAGCAGGAAATGCAGGGTTCAGTCTCCAATTGCCCCTGTAGAGAGGGATGTGGCCCCATGGAGAAGCCCCAGGGCAACGTGGGGACAGGCCTGGTGACAGACAGAAAGCGGCACTTGTTTCTGTGGTGCCAGACCAGATGCTGTATGGAGAGGGCTCGTGGCTCTGCTGCCCAGGGTGCTTCCCTTCCTGCTTGTCCTGCTCCCGTCCTCAGTGCCACCAGAAAGAACAGGTCCCCATAAGGGATGTCCCTTTTGCAACCCCCGAGCTTTGAGAAACGGGAGACTACGCTGAGGCCAGCCCTGTCCTCCAGCTCGCAGCCTGGGCAACCGAGTGGGTCTTTGCAGATCTAGACCCTGGGTTTCAAATCCACTAATGGTCAGGCACCCATCACTGTGATGGCAGGAGAAGGGTCCAACCTGCCCTATGAAACCCCCAACAACGCGCACACAAGGACAAAGCCAACGGACTATTTTATTTCACAAGTAATTAACTGGGCAGCCTCCCCTGAGCCTGTTCTATTGCTTCCTGGGCACATCCCTGAAATTAACCTCGGAGCTAATAAAGCCAATTATCAATGGCAGACATGGTCTCCCTCTAATTATTTTCCCTGGAAAGGTCACCCAAAGCAGCACATTGTGAAACTCAGCTAATTGCATTGTCTGCTCACAGCACGGAGCCGGCTCCTCCGGGGCTCCGCTGGGCTCAAGGGGAGGCTCATGTGCCATCGTCCAACAATTGGAGCCTCCAGCTGGGGAAAAAAGCAGCTGTGAGAGAAGAACCCATTGCCAAAGTCTCCTTGCCACCAACATCGCTCATAGATACAGGCTCTGACTGCTGGCTTATCCCCCTCCTTTCAGATGTGGCCAGCCAGCCCAGCAGTCAAGGCAGAAGATTAGATGAACGTGCCAAGCTATCTGGGTGTCAGAAGCAAGCGGCTGGATGCTTCTCTTTGGAAATTTTTTTTGTTTTCATATGGCTTTTTTTTTTTGAGAAAAGAAAGAGAGGGAGAATTTTGGTTGGAAAAATCCAAGCTCACAGCCTAGCTCTGGGACATAGAGAGGGACGTGGTTGGTAGTATCAGCTATAGAAGAGCTCAGTGAGGGTGCTGCCCCATTTCTAAATTAACAATGGGGCAGGGGTGGGTGGCGGAAGTCCTGGTATTTTTGAAAATTCTCTAGGAAAAACATGGTGAGACCAAACCAAAGGAGCGGCCCAGAGCAGGACAAGAACAGCACATTTTACACTGTTTCTGTTTGGACAAAACACTTCTGATAGCAACAACCAGAGATGTTCCTGAAGAGTTCATGCAGGTACAGAGTCTCCACTCTGCGAATTTTATAATGGACGTGCCCTGTTTTATCTCCATGATTACCAAAGCATCCCTGAGAAGCTGTAGCACATCAAGCGTTTGCTCTCACCAGCCCACAGAGCAGCTCAGAGAAAGGACATCACCTTCTCATATTTTCATACAATAAAAGTATAGTGCAACATATCGCACCCCACCTTCACCACCTGCATCCAGCAGAAAATACAGCTTCAGTGCAAGACCCAAATGTCTTTGATCCTGTGTATCAGAGCTCACCACACCCCACCTTTCCCTGTAAGGGAAGGTTTAGGAAGAAAACAAAAATTCGTGAAGCAGCACTTCTCAAATCTTGTCTCTGTCATATGGGATTAAAGAGGATGAAGTATTTATGCTTATGAATGGACACCATTTGAGAATTTGAGTGGAAAGTAATACTGTGACTGCTTGTCACGTAACCAAGCTGAATCTCAAGATTTGCTACCCCAATTCCCAAAGTACAGTGAGATCTTGGGTATTTCTGATGGGCTTTCCTGAACCCATCAGCACCACCATAATCAGGTTGCTGTCAGACTCTGTTTTGTTTTTTAAATACACAAACAATACTTATCTGGTGAGTAAAGAAGTTGCAGTGTCCACCCCTCCAGCAGGAAAATCCAGGATGGATATCCAGCTGCTACCCTGGGCACTGAAGCTTGCTTTTATCAGAGCTTGCTTTGGAGAGAGAACATGTTAAATAAAAGGTAGTTAACAAAAAATACATGATCCATCAAAAGCAAGCTCCAGATGCTGCATTTTTGGCATCAGCAGCAAGAGGATCGAAGCAGCTGGGTGTTAGACCAGCTGTGTGGACTCCGTCCCTCTCCTCTCCCCACCGTGGCTCGGGGCACAGTGTGCCTGTGCCCCAATGCGACACAGCCCGTAATCACATTCACATGTCGGGTCACACCAGGCGGGAGATGATGTGTGTGACCACATTAAAGAAGGGATTTTTTTCTTTGAGATTTCTTTGTTGACTTTAATAAAGGCTCCCTCTGGGCTTTCATGCTTCAAAGGAAAAGGGGAGAGCAACCATCTTCACACATCCTAATTAACAACTTTTAATAATTGTTCTTGCATGCTGCTTTGGTTCTGCATCTTTCACACAGCTCAAAGGAAGACATTTCTGAAAAAGCTTAGAGAACATCAGCGTCCTCCAGCCTCAATAAGTCTCAGAAAGCCATGGTGCAGAGGTGGATATGCCGAAAGACTCACATATAATCCTGTATGGATACAGCACTGACAGAGGCACACATGGGGGCGTGGGTAACCAGATACCATCTTCTGCAGGGTTTCTTTCTTAGGTTGGAGGATAACATTGCTTTAGTGGCCTCTCCTCTGTCCTGTAAGAGGACAGAGCGAAGCAGCTGTTCTGCTCTGCAGCTTATGTTGCTCTGTTCAAAGAACCCTTTGGGAGGTTAGCAAGGGAGCACAGGAAAATATGCTAGCAACACGTCCCCATCACCTCTGAGGTGCCTGGCATTGTAAAAGCAGAGTCTCAGCACCTCCATGAAATCAGCATCCTGTATCCTACAGTGCAGTCCAGGAGGGACCAGGGAATGCCAGGACCTTATGGGAAGCCAGTGGAAAATAGGTCAGTTGTACACTTGCTACTTTCAAGCGACACTTGCAGCTCCAGCTTTCAGTAAGAATTACAAGTTCTCCCAACTGTGTGGCCATTGGAAAAAAAAATATATATATTTTTTTTTCCATCTGCAGTTGTAAAGACAGTGCAACTCTTTGGCACTGAAGCCCTGTCTTTGGCGCTCCTGACGGAGACCTGCTGTCAGTGCAGAATGCAGCCCCCCATACATACCACCTGCACATCAGAGCTCCCGCCAGCTCACACCACTTCTTGCTTCAGTGCAAGATACAAACTTAATGCACTGAACAAGCACACTAGGTCCTACTGATTGTAATATCTATTTCTCTTACTCATACAAGTCTTGGGTCTTGTACATGACATAGGCACCACAGGCCTCCCCTAAATTACCAGTTCATACTCTAGATAACTTTTAAAGAATGGGTTTTGAACAGAGAGAGGATGACTTTTGGAAACCCATCAGAGATTTTTAAGTTACTTGCCAAACCTTATGACTCTCCACTCCCATGCAGGACTACAGTGTTCATGCAGACACACATCCTCACACCAATACCTTCATCCTCATAGCAATACAATACCCTCATCTTTGTAACAATACCCTCTCAAGAATCTGACTGGTCGGGAACTCCCACATCCATTTTCTGTAAGGGCAAAGCCAAGTGCATGAGCTTCCCATACAACATGAGTGGGATTACCTGGGCAGTTTGTCACTGTGCTATGACTGTAAGTCATGTCTCGATACCTGAATGACAAAACTGTGCCTCTTCACCCCGAAAACAAACATGGAAAACTCAAGCTAAATGCAGAGATCTCATCCCTTTCAGCGTGCTCAGCTGGAAGAACCAGGGCTCTGTAGTGCATCAAGAGTCATACCTAGTTTTCCTGCCCTTCCCTGCGATGGTCAGCTTGCGTGGTTCCCATCACCACTCAGTGGTGGGAAGGTGGTGCTGGCATTTCACTTGGCAAGACAGTCTGTGCTGGACAGCTTGGAGCCCATCCTGAGTGGACTTCTTTAAAACCCTACTATATGCCACCAGTCTTTGTTTGCCTGGAAACACTACGATAAGTATTTGAGCTACAACCAAGAACACAAGAAGTCCCAATGCCATTCACATAATATTTAGGCAGAAAAGGAGTGCAGTCCATTTAAATTTTTAAGGGCAGCTTATGCACTATTTCTGTGTCTTGCCTATAAAGAAGGTAAGTAAAAGAGTCCTCAAGCTGATACTGTGAGCAGAAACAGGAGGATTGGCAAAGTTTTCCAAGGACTCCAGACCTGAGTAGCAAAGCGTGAGTATTGATGGTATGGTATGGTATGGTATGGTATGGTATGGTATGGTATGGTATGGTATGGTATGGTATGGGGAAGATACAGAGAACCTGCCATGAATACACTGGGCTTAAACTCATGCCTGTTACGGCCTTGGGTAAACTAATGCTACATTTGTTAACCAATATGAAATGCGGGAGTCATAGGAACCACATGTTTTCCATCCATTCCATGTGCTCCATCAGCTTGATGGAGTTAGATGATGCAGACAGACAGTCTGAGATCTGGGTTAAATAAGTTGAACTGCTTTATTTTTCTCTTGGCATTGCAGTGTGCGCAAGAAATTCTCACAGGGTGGAACATCTGGAGCACGTTATTCATTAAGAGTGAAAGATGCTGTTGTGTTTGTGGAGGAACCAAGCACGCTTCTTGCGAGCATCTGACACAAACCAGAGTGACAATTAACGGCATGGCAGCTTTCTTTAAAGGATATTAGTTCTGCCTCATGTTAAATAAAAACTTCGTCAGCTTAGCTGACAGCACAGGTTTCCGAGAAGGCACTTCTCGAGCACAGTAAGAGACATGAAAGAGAGAATCTAAGTAGCACACTAGCATTTTTATGCGCAGCAATGGGAATTCCTACATACAGAAGCGAGATGTAACTCTTGTCAGATTGAGAGCACGGTAGGAACTAATGCTATGACTTTTATTACACATAGATAATATTTTTCACCCAACAGCTTGCTCATAGAACAAATGCCGAAATACAGCGTAGGTCAGCCAGAAATCTGTGGATTTGAGTCACAATCAGATGAGCTGAAGCAGCAAACAAAAGGGTTTTGTATTCTCTAGTGGCCAGTGGCTCAGGCTCTTGCACAGAATGTGGGAGTCCTGGATTGGGTCCCGTCTTTCCTTGTGGGACCTTTAGCTCAGCCCTCTTGGCTCCTGTATCCTAGCCCAGTTTTTCAGATACTTTTTGCTCTAGCTAAGACACCACATTCTCCAACAACCAACATGACACTGGTCTGTATCCTGGATACAGGGTGTTTCTTTCCTATAAGAACTCACCATGGAAAGGTAGGTGAAAAGGTGGACACAGAACTGGAAAGATAATCAAGATGACTTCCCTGGAGGACAGATGGCAACAACATGAGTCATGAGAGGCTGCACGGGAATGGAGGAACTTGAGGGATGACCCAGGGGATGCATAAAATAGAGATGAGACCAAAAAATGACTGAGGCATGACAGCCAGGCAATGCTCCTCCTCACGATGATGTCATCACACAACCAACAACACCAGGTCCCTTGGAAGAAGAGATGGGAAAAAGGGAACAAGGTCAGTGGAGGAAAAGGACTCATGAAGACAAAGCAAAAATCCTTCTTCTGCTCTTGGCTGATGATACCAGTGTGTCTCACACCTCCCAGATGGAAGTCCTGGATCAGAACCTTTCCAAACTACAGGTTTCTGTTAAAGCTTATATGTGCAGGTGTATCTCGGCAGACATTTGTCACTTTATACCAATGTCAAAACCAGCATGTCAGCAATATCTTTTAACTGTTAGCAAACTACCTTTGTTTTCCTTTTCCGAGTATGATAAATCCAAGTAATTTGCTCTTGCCCGCTCTCCCAGAAATGAGAAAATAACTTCTAGTAAGACACAGAACAGTCTTATGTCAAAAAGCCTATTCCTTTTACCATGAGTAACAGAAGAGTCACTTCAACTTCAGACAGAATGAACAAATAAATATGAGTTTTCAGACCATAATGGCAGAGAAGTGCTTCCACTCTATGTGTACATCAATTATTTCCTTCTATTTAAATCCATGACTAATTACCCTTGGAAGCAAAATAGCTAACATGCAGTTGAGTACAGCCATCCCTTTTAATGTAATCAAGAACCCATCTAGTTTGAAAATCACAGCAATTATCAATGAAGTGGAGGGTTGTAGGGACCTAAGTCCTGCGGCAGAAAGTGCAGCACGTTGCCAGAAGGCAAATTCCAGAGAGAAGAAAGGGGCATGTCCAGACCATGAACAAAAATGCGTAACTTCTGATACAATTTTAGAGGCACTCATGAGTGCTCAGGAAGATGCAGAGATTTGTGTTTGTCCAAGCCTCAAAAGTCCCCTCTTCAATTTTCAGTAACAATTAAATATTTGGAGTGAAAATGTTTTTTTTTGTGGAAATAAAGAAGAATTTTCCTTCAGAAGGTAAACTAGGTATAAAACTCCAAGCCACCATCATTTTAAATGCTTTGGGATTACTTTTTCCTGTGCTGACATCTTCTGAATCAATTTTTCCTGCTTCTCAACACAACCTGGCTCATAACAAGATCTTTAAGCTGACCCCTAGAGTTCAAACTGATTCGTATGTGGAGCTTTGTAGACCCATACACATGGAGAAAGGCACATTGAGGAGACCACACACACACTGTATCACCTTTCTCAAGGGTTTCCCCCCTCTACAACAATTAGAGCTGTCACACCACCTCACAACATTTCTTTGCCTGCTCTTGAATCCAGCTGACAAGCCATGTGCCCAGCAAAGTGCAGGGGAGCAGCCAAAGTATTGCTTCAAGCAATATTTCAAGATATTTGGCCACGGGTACTCATATGCAAACACAATTATACTTTTTGCCTTGTTACGATTATGCGGTCCTATCCCAATTTTGGCCTCCCTCCTTTCACTGGTTAGGAACAGGCTGCCTTTCAGAGAGAGATTTCTTTTTTAACACCCATACGTTGGGAATACACCATATATGTTTAACAGGAAACATACAGCTAAAACAAAGTGATATGTGGAAAAGAAGGTCCTTTACCTCACCAAGTCCCTGCAAGAGCTGAGGGGCATTTGTGGTTTCTATTATTGACATTTTGCATTAGTCCTTTTGGATGAGGCTCAATGTAATGGGAATTATCTATGTGGCTGAAAAAATAGAGATGTCCATGAATGTTTTTAATGCCTCTTTACACTATTTATCTCAACACAAGACTTTTGAGGCAGAGAAAAAGACACAACACTAAGAAGCGTGTGTATATCTATATAAAATACATATTCTCATCTACATAGACAAAGTCAGATCACCAGTGGATTCTTATATTTAACAAGCAACTGCAAGAAGCCAAGAAAGGAGAGGTATTTGGTTAAGACAACCAATTAGGTTTTGGCATGGATATTATGAAAACCTTAGATGCTATTGGCTATCGAGACTTTTCTCCTGAAAGAGAAATCTTTGTTGCTCATCAGAGAGAGTAGCAGCTCTGCAGGCTCGCATGTTGTTCTGCAAAGATGAGAGGCAGCAGGATGAGGAAGACAACTGCCTTGACTTCAGCGGTTCTTCTCAGTGCTTTCTCATCCCTGAGTAGTGTGTGAGACAGAGAGGAATGGTATGCTATACACAGTATTTCACTTTTGACGATATGGCAAATCATGACTAGCGTGCATCTTCTAAAAAATTCTCGTTTCTTAGATAAAAATCTCAGTTTACAATCAGAACTAATTTTCCATAACTCTACATAAGCCACATTATCCACGCTTGAAAGAGAATTGTAGAATTGTTTTCTGACCAAATACCCCATTAGAATTGTATATTGCCTTGTTTGCAAATCTTCCTACAATCAGAGCAGGTTCAGGGCAAAAGCTTTGATATCTGAGTATCTAGGAAAATTCAAAGCTTAAGCCCAAGTGCGCTACTGTAACTATGAAGCAGTTACATACCTCATCTCATATCTTTCCAGTTGAGTTATTTAGCAGCACACAGAAGACCTTTTGCTCTTTATAAATAAATAGCTAAGAGACATGAGTTAGTACAGTTAGGTTTCTGAGTTTGCACTCAAGCCCTTAAATAAGTGAAGGATAATTCTAAAATGCAGGAAAACGTTGGCCCTCCCAGTAAGATGCAGCTTATTTTGCTTGCCAGTTTGTACACGTTTCAACAGCCTTCTGCCATGGTTTTGTGCTTCTGCAACTTCAGGTTTAAACAAATCCAGGGTGCCACAGGGAAAACTAAAGCTGATGTAGAAGCAGCAAAGCCTGTTCATCTCCAAAAATCACTCCTGAGATTGTCTGTGTGCAGATATCTTTGGAAACAGTAAGTAGGGAGGTGAGGATGCCGGGAGGTGGGTGAGAAGGTGGTTTTGTGTTCATTCCTTCATGCACACACACAGGATTCCTCTCATGCAAGTCCCAACCGGGCAGGCACAGATCTTAGGCAGAGGTGGATGCTCCCAACCCCTCTTGGGTTCTCCAGGCTGTCTGTGGGGCAGGGCACTTTGCAGGTGTATCACAGGCTGGCAGAGTAGCTCATCTGAAATGAAGGGCAGGGAAGCAGCTCAGGAGTTCCTCCAACTCTACGCACCTAGAAGGCAGGACTGGGTGCCAAAATTCCCCCTGAATCCACAAAAGCCACTGGGCTCAGTGACTTTGCTAAACCGGTGTCACTGTGACCAGCATCCATCCACACTCCCCGGCTGGGCTGTGATGCACCAAGACCGGCTCTGAGGGGACTCCCGGGGTGTCCACCTCTGCTGGACCTCCACCTTGGTGAATTAAAACTCAAAGGAAAGATGAGCTTGGCTTTTGTTTTATAGATAGCCATCTGAGTAATTTCACTATGCTCTAATCACAGGAGTGAAGTTCATTTTTGTCCCATGGCCATAGCTTGTTTCTCTCCTGCAGATGATGAGAATGCCCCTGGGAGGTTCGAAGGGAGTGAGCTGCTCTTGCCACAAGCCTGGTCGAGCGCAGGTGGTGAACAAATGTACAGGAGAGAAAAAAGAAGTACAGAGACAAGGAGAGAGCAAGGGGGAGAGAAAAAGGAGCAGAAACCAGCAACAAGGCAGAGTATGGTGGGGGGGGAACAGATTGAGGAAGAAAGAAAAGGAACAGGATAAATAGTGGGTTGTGGCAGCTGCGTGATGACAGGCACTGGGATGAACGGACAGATACAAGACCCAGCAACAGTTGTGAACTAAAAGTTTACAAAGGCTCATTCCTTTCCTGCACTCCCACTTTACAGGACTTGAACTCAGGAAGAGAGAAAACCACAGGCTCTGTGTCTGCTCAGCCTGACCGGGACATCCTTTAAGAAACAGCCAAAAAACCAAAAGCGCTCCGATGTGTGACTAAGGGCCATGAAGAGCTCATGCAAGAGAGCAAATCCCAGGGGAGCCACCCATTTTCCTGGTGCTAGCTGGCTCAGAAAGAGGCTCCCTGGCCTCTGGGATGTTGGCCACAGGCACTGAAGAGCTTGTGCAGAATTAGCCCATGAATTGGGCATTAGCTCCGTCAACTGGACAAGCTCTCTCTTGTGCCTAGAGAGCCAAACAGCATTTATTTTACTCCATTCAGGTTTGTAGGAGATCTTTCCTGGAGCAAATGAAACACCTTCTTTTCTTCTTTTTCTTCTTCTTCCCTCCCCTTTTTTTTTTTTTTTTTGTAAAAGCCAATGCATGCTCTGTTGTTACATACAAAAGCCAAAGCAAGGACATGAGCATTGCCTCAGGACCCAGAGGTGAATTTTGAGCCGTTTCACTGCAGCAGAGGAACTGATAAGGGAGAAATGGCTCACAGCCAGCAGGATTTATACCTGCACAAGCAACACCCAGCAGATTTCCATGCCATCACCAAAACTGCTCCAAGCAGTATATGCCCGTTCATAGGGAACAGGGAACATGGACCTGAAATGCTGGATTTGCTTCTTTTCTTCATTAGTGCTTATTTTGACTTTCTCTCCCAAGTAAATGGGCAAGTTTCACTACTGGCAGCTTAAGACACGATTTATTGCCAAGATGAAAAACTAATGTTCCTTTGCTATAGGCTTTATATTCAAAGCAGAAGGAAGAACACGGTTCAAGACTGCTAATGCAGCTGGCTGCTATTAAAAAAAAAAGGTCTCCCCTAAGCTGGCTTTGATGCCAAACAAAAGAAACAGCTAAAGGTTTTTCCCCAAATAATGTATCCTTTCATGAAACAGAAATTCCTCAATGGGAAAAGATGCAGGTAATGCTGGCATGGGCAACTTTCTGAAAAGCTATCTTTACCTTTTTCTTTCATATAAACTACAAATCTATTTTCACGATGCTGTCCCATGGGGGCAGGGAGCACAGAAGCCATGAAGGCGCAGTTCCCACAGGTGGGACTACCTTCCTAAGCAGTGCATCGTTGCACAGAGAGGTGAAATGCAAAGCAAGTAGAGGTTTGCACTGAGCATTTCCTTGTGCCCGGGTTTGCCTGGATGAAGGGAGATGGTTGCCTTTCCCCTTGGAGCTCTGCTCCCCTCCCATGCTACCGTGCAGCCGCTGTGCTGGGTTCCTTTCAGCAATAGGGAATACTGACTTCAAAATTGGTTTCCAGCTCTTAAGCCAACACACAATCTTGTTCTTTTACATTTAATGGATTTAAAACAGTCAGGTTCCCTTCTGGTCCCCAATGCATATGCATTTCTTAATGTATTCAGCCTAAACTAACCCAGCTCCAATTCCTGAAAATATTTAAGGACGCACTTAATTTAAAACATGTGAGCAATCTCAGTGAGGTCAATGGTATTATGCTTGAATATGGCTGCTTTCTAACAGCTCCCAGCCATGCCTCTCCTCCCCTACAGCCCAAGACGAGGGCCAGGAAAACTCAGTAACAGCCAGTTTTGCCCCAGAAGAGCTTTGTCTGTGAGGACAAAAGGTAAATGGGAAACAGAGCAGTGAAGCAATTTGCCCCAACATCAGAAAGCAAGTCACGAATGCAGCTGAGTACCAACAACCAAGGGTCCAATGGCTCCAATGTTCAAAGGGAACCATAGGTGAGGCTTTCACATCATAGCATGCTGCAAAAGCTTTGGCCACAGCAGTGTTTTACCCACCCCTTTCCCCAAAACAGTCTTAAGAGGAATTAAAGGCAAGTGAGGCCAGGTTAGAGGCCTGAGATGTGCTAGCTACACTGTAGCATGCTTGAAGTCTTACACAGATGAGCCAGGGGCTCCTGAGGTAAGAGAAGCCAAGAGGCAAACACCAGTGAAATACCTCAAAGGAACTAAGGGGTGTTCCTCTAAGAAGGTGACAAGGCCAACGGCCCAGCTGAAGTGCTTCTACACCAATGCACACAGCATGGGCAACCAACAGGGGGAGCCGGAAGGCACTTTGCTGCTAGAAAGCTACGGCCTACTTGCCATTACTGAAACTTGGTGGGATGAATCCCATGACTGGAGTGCAGCTATTGATGCCTACAGGCTGTTCAGAAGGGACAGGCAAGGAAGGAGGTGCAGACGTGTTGCCCTCTACATCAAGAAATGCATAGAGTGTGAAGAGGTGTCTGAAGAACAGCCACAAGCAAATTGAAAGCTTACGAGTAGGAACTAGAGACCAAGGCAACAAAGGGAACCTTGTGGTTGGTGTCTACTATGAGTCTACTACTCGATCAAAGGGAGTCTATTGATGAAGCTTTCTTACTCCCGCCTACAGGAGGCATCACATTCACAGGCCCTCGTCCTGCTGGGCCACTTCAACCACCTCTTCATAGGAGCACCTCTCCTATGGAAAAAGGCTGAGAGAATTGGGGTTGTTCAGCCTGGAGAAGCGAAGGCTCTGGAAACACCTCATTGTGGCCTTTCAGTACTTAAAGGGGTCTTATAAGAAAGATGGGGACAAAGTTTTTAGCATTGCCTGGTTGCAATAGGACAAGGGGTAATGGCTTTAAACTGAAAGAGGGTAGATTTACGCTAGATATAAGGAAGAAATCTTTTACAATGAGGGTGGTGAAACACTGGAACAGGTTGTCCACAGAGGTGGTAGATGCCCCAATCCCTGGAAACATTCAAGGCCAGGTTGGACAGGGCTCTGAGCAACCTGCTCTAGTTGAAGATGTCCCAGCTTATTGCAGGGGGGTTGGACTAGATGACCTTTAAAGGTCCCTTCCAACCCAAACTATTCTACAATTCTATTCTATGAGATTATTGAAACAGCCTCCTCCAAATAAACACAAGCTAAAAATAACACCAGAGGACAGAGATCACATCTCGCCAAGAAGTGGATAAGCCACCCTCGCTGTAGGCACATAAAAGCAGGCAAGAGAGATGTTTATGCCGGGTGATTTAGCGCATCTGAATTTGTCAAGTTGTTTGATAACTTCATACTCAAGAACATTTCTTTCCTCCTTACAGAAACATCCTGATTTCCAGTAAAAAGTGCTGCTGGCACCGGAATTCCCCACATGCTGTTTTCTGCACAGCAGAAAGCAGAGGAGTTTATTGCACAGAAAGAAAAGCAGTAGATGGATGGCAGTTTTCAATGAGTTTCTGGTGGGTCTCGCCTTCACTTCTTCCACCCCTTAAAATGTGGTGGCTGCGCCCATGCAATATAGACAAGCTGGGTCCTTTCTTTCCCCAGATTCCTGGCTGCAAAGCAAATATGCAAGGCCAGCGCAGTGCTATTCTTCCGCTGCTGGTGCTCTGCAGGGAGACAGGATCCGATTTACCCCAGAAGCTCTGCTGCTGTGTTTCAGCTCTACAGGGACACTCCCTAATCTGCACAAGGAATCCAAAGGACTTGAAACAATAAGAGAAAAGGAAATCATTGTTTTAAGAAATGTACTGAAATATCATTGTGTGGATGTACTTAACAGATGGGGAATGTGATGGCCAAATTCAGGCTCCCCTTGGTTAGCTTCTCAGAATTGGGCTGCCCCATCCTTTCTGTGGGTAGAAAAAATAGGAGGGAGATGATTTGCAAAAGCTTCCTCACCCGCATGGAGAAGTGACAGTAGCTGGGGTCCGGGGCCATTGAAGACCCCACCTGTGCCAGGGTGATGCAGCCAAGGATTTCACAGGGCTTGGACAGGAAGGGCACTATCTGCATGACCATATTTCTACATTCTTTAAAGAGTTCAGAAACCTCTGGGGAAAACGGTTGCCTTAAAAAAGATAGTAAGCGACTGAAAATGCAGATGTTGTATCCATTTATACGTTGATGAACAGTGGCTCTTGGCTTGCCAGGTCTTGAAGGCCCAGGGCTGGGATGTTCACAGCATGCAGGGGAACAAAGCGCCTGCTGGACACTCAAATTCAGTGAGGGCTGGATGCCTGGGCCCCGCTGGCTGCTGTTGGTAGACCTAACCTAGGTTCCTGTCCTTTTGTACAGGAGAGAAGGAGGTTTACACATCCCATTAGTTCTTCTAGACTTGCCACCCAACACACAGTGACAGAAACAAGGTGCCAGAGCATCACTTTACCCTTAGCAATGCTGCTGGTGGAGAGTCCAAGAAAGTGTCTCCAGGAGGATTTGATTTGGATCAGAAGTGTGGTTTGGAAGGAGAAGCCCTGATCTTCACAACCTTCTGCACTTTGGCTCCCACCCCAGAGAGGGCTCAAGCAATGAGAAAGGGATTTCTTACAGGCACAAATAAAAAGTATGCCCCATCAGCTAACAGGTCCAAGCTCTGAGCAGTCTTTAGCATTAATACTTCACTGTCCACATCCATTTCTATGGTACCATTGTATCTGCTCATGCAGTTACCACCTAAACTGCAATGAGGTTGCTCCATGCACCCTCCATTAGACATCCTGGGGTCCCACTATACAAAACAGGTACTGAGCCCACTGTACAAAACAACTCTGCCATCAATGACTGCCACAGGACAAGACTGCGAGTGAGGACAACTGTAAGACTACAGGCCTATTTTTAAGGGCACTGCATTTCATGCTTCAAGGGTGGACATCAGTTCTGCAGGGAGCCCAGCAGCTTTGAGGTTAGACGGCACAACCTTCATCTGCTTTGCAGGAACAAATCCACATGCAGCCCATCACCACTGGAGGAAAGAGCGGGCACGCTTCCAGCACCATGGCAAAACTCATCCCACAGACCTCTGCTGGTCCTCACCAGCCTCCTGGGAAAGGCTGTGGACACTGGAGCCCACAGCTCTGCAAAGAGCACACGCGTACCCCACAGCCAACCCTTTGTATGGACACGCACATCACCAATTCACCTGAATTATTGCAATCACACGTGTCCTTCAGTACCAGAGCCCATCTCACTGCCTTCCTACAGCTCCAGGGCCAGCAACGCCCCCCTGACACACGCCGGGGACCAAATGGGGTGTACGGCTAGCAGGACCCCCTGCAGGCTGCAGATATTTGGGCCCCCCTCCAAGAGATACTGCATAGTCAGGACCAGCAACGAGATTTAGGGCAAGAGCTCCCTTCAGTCCCACTGGGAGCTCGGGGCCTGAAACTCTGCTGCAGGGAGCTTTGGAAACATCAGCCCAGGTTCATTTCAGGAGCAGGGTCTGGGATTCCCTTCTCCTCCCTCTCTCCTCTGCTTCAGCAACACAATGTCGCTCTTTCTCCATTTCCGAAAGGCGGTCTTGCATGGCTCTCTGCATCAGAGATCAGGAGCCGTTTTGAAAGGAGGAACCCGCAGTTTGACCCCTGCTCTATTGAGAGACCTTTTGTGCCTCCGCAAAGCTCTCCGTTCTGCAGTGGCCCCACAGCCAGCAGAGGGAAACGCTGCAGGAAGCATGGATTTATTTTGCTGCTGACAATTGGGAGCAGCAGTGTCCTCTGGTGCCTTCATTATCCAAAGGTGTTTGAGTGTAAAGCTCACACATAATAGCGACTTTCCAGCAATGCCCATTTCAAAAGCCCTTTGGTGCTTGCCAGCCCTGCCAGGAATGCAAGACCTCAGGTGTCCAGGCTTATCTTCCAACCAAACTCATTCATTTAACAGCCAACTCCGATTACTCCTTGTAGTTAAAAGCAAGCCTCAAAACAAAGGCTCAGCAGCCGCGTACTCCTCAGCCATTCAGCGCTGCCGGTGCGGGAAGCAGGTGTTTCGAGGTCTGCATTCCCACTCCACTCTGAAGAGGCTGGAATAAGATACCGCCTTTTGAAACGTCCACTAAAAAAAAAAAAGAAAGAGGCAGCACACCATCACTTTGCAGGCTAGGGGCAGGCGAAGGGCTCAGCTAATTCATAGCATGAGCTGGCCAAGTGCTGTAAAAGGCATTCCCACGGAAGTTTCTGCAAATATGGAAATGAATCTAGCTGAGTGTTTTTTACATCCTTTTTTTTTTAATGGGCTTTCTGCGAGCACTTAGGGAGGGCGCACCTTTGACTGCGAACTTCCACGTGCTCAGTTTGCTGGTAAACAGGCGTTTGTAATGGAAACAGCTAGCTCTATCACCCTGCAATGACAACGGGAAGCACCTGAGCATCCTTCCCATCAGTATCCCACTCTTTTGCCAAGGCACTGATAAGACTGGGAGTGCTTGGCTGGCTCAGGTGAACTATGGCCACTTGGCTTTGAAAATCTTCACCTGAATTTACAAAAATGTTCTCCAAAGTGCAAACTCTTGGGGGGGCGGGGAACAAACTTGCAAAGGAAAGTTTTTAGTAGGAGCAAAAGGTAATGTTTGTCACATAAGTAACAAACTGCAGCTTGAAATCATGCAAGCACAGGTCAGGGTGCCAGTGTGACCTCCATTTTGATAATAACAAGTGATATTAATTGGTATTTGTTATGCAGAGGTATTAAAAGAAAGGCTGATGAGGGGGTGCTTGCGCTGACACAGGCCAAAAGGCTCTGCTCCCAGGTGCTGCACTGAATGCTTGGCCATAGGAGTAGCTGGGGCAGGTGCTCTGAAATTGCACTTGAACGTGATGCTCAGCAGCTTGCTCTGCGATGGCTCTTCAAAAACGTGCCCTGGACACATGGCAAACATGAGTGGGTTTTCCTGGACGTTTATTGTTTGAGTTTTTTTTTTTTAATAAAATCTTTTCCACCAGAAAATTTCACTTTCCTCTCCCTTTTCTCACTCATCAGCCGAGCAGCAAACATGGGGCTAAAACACTGGTCCAGCTCAACCGGTTTCTGTGCTGTAGCATCCTCTGGGCATTCAACAAAGGCTCTTTGTCCTGCTCCTACTACACGCGGGATAGCTGGGCAGCACCCATGTCAGCGTTGGATGAGCCCAGCCCAGCCCAACCCCACTGCCTGGATCAGAGAACAGCAGCACGTTCAGCATAAAATGGCCCAGACAAATTTCTCAGCATCTCTGACTATTAGCTGTACCTCAAGCTATAAAGCCTCTAAGCCTCCAGCGTGATGGGGCCCTTCTGAAATGCATATTCTCTCTCAACCCAGCTATGTTAAGATAATAGCATCCCCCCACCTCCCTTTTTAATAAAGCTGCCAGTTTTAAAGATGCATCACAGTAATTTCTTAAAAGCTACAGGCCATCAGTGCTGCCTAAGTGCTCTTTACTCGAATGTGGCACCAGGGGACTGCGAAGAACTCACTCACAGGATAAAAATATTCCCACCTCATTATATACGCTGGTGGATTACTCAATAATTACACTTATTAGATCCAAAGGTAATTACCGTTTTACCAGTCAGGTGTCCCTTTTGTTAATACACAAATCAAACACCCCACCATTACCTATCAGTAATGCTCCCCACACCAGCAGGTCCTCTACAATCATGCCACCACACAAGGAGGGTGCTCGTGCCCCTGCTAGTCACCTCTAAATGCCACCTCATCCTCCTGCAGGGGTAAGGCTTGTGTATCCAAGCCACGGTCAGGTTCATACAACACCAATGTGACTGTCAGAAGTTGGAGGCTTCTTTCCTCTGCCCAAGCCTTCTGCCTTCAGAGCAGGAACATTTGCTAGCGATGCACACTGCCTGCAGTGAGCACTTCATACCATGGGTGATGCCTTCAGCGTGACACAGGTACAGCACAGTGGCAGCTCTGTATGTGTGTGACAAGCACCATCCACACTGGAGTGAAAGGGAGCCACCGTGCACCCATCCTCATCATGCGGTCCCATCAGGACCAGGACTTGGGAACCACGTCACCAAAACTTCCCCACAAGCCTGAACACCTTTAGGAGCTACTTGCAGCAGCAAGCTGATGACTTGCAGTTGGATTTAGGCTGTGAATAAGTGTTTCTTTTACAAACAGTGGCCAGATGAAGCCATTCCCACCTTCTACATGTCTACTCCCATGGCTATGCTGGAGCTGCCCCGTTGGCTACCAGCCAAACCAGCCTACGGGGAAGGAAACAGCCACACCAGGGGCTTGACAACCCCTCTGCCGGGAAAGCTGTACAAATCACTCCCGGTGGGCGGCAGCGATATTTCTAGCCAGCCCAGCCAGATCAGGAGCAGACATCTGTGCACAGCCTTAAGTGCCTTGGACCATTTTTACCCCAGAGGCCACCAGCTGAGAGCTTCTTCCACCCTCCCACGTAGAGCCATCAGTTCAGTGCCTGCTTTTACTTTGTCCTCCAGTTGCTGTTTCAGGGGATGGATTTGTAAGAGCAGAGAGAGGGAAAATGCTGCCACGCTGCTGGTGGAAAATATGCAGGAATGAGAGGTCAGCAGTACAGTCCCCTCAAAATCCCGAAGACATGTTAAAGGCTTTATTGTTTAGTATCTAATACTGGGGGATGCTTTGTCTCTTCTCTCTGCATTTAAAGCTACACTCACTTCGGGGTTTTTGTCCAAGTCTGATCAGTTACCAAAAGGCATTTCTATTCTCTCCACAGTTGTTTCCAGGAAGAGTAATTAATTTATGTTAATTTGGAGAGAAAAGGCATAGCGATGAACTTTTCAACTAATCCAGAGATAAATGGTAACATATTAAAAACTTACTGGTGATAAAATGATAATACACATAAGTTATGATCTTTCCACCATAAAGTATTGCTAATTGAAGGAAGCATATTATTTTCAGTAGCTTCAACCCTTTTCAAATAATCCAACTTGAAACAATTGTCCATTTTTTAAGCCAAGCTAAAATGTGTTAGGCTTGTTCCTTCCAAGCCAGACCCTCTTCAGCAGTTCAGCGTTACTGGCAAACCAGAAGCACGAAATTCCCTTGAACAACTCCAGACTGGCTCCATGGCTATGCATGAGAGATACTGAGGGGCTGGGTTGGATACAGGTGAGAAGGAAAGAGAGAAAAACCAAAACGATTTTACTTTCCACTGAGTATTTTACATTTCTCAAACCTGAGATGCTTTTTGCCTTTTTTTTTTTTTTCAAAACAAAAATCTGTTTTCAGCAAATATTATCTTTTTAAAATTTTTTTTTTTTTTTTGGCAAAAACTACTTCTTGCTCCAAAAATGTTTGGAGAGAACATTTTGATGTGCTGTATCTACACAGCAATATTCAGAGACCTGAGTGGTAAACATCAGCTACTCCTCCTTGAGTAGTGAGAGGTTACCCAAGCACTGAGGGGACATGTTTCATTGTGTTTCACTCTCAGCAGAACAATAAATGAAACATGGAAATTATTTTTTTAATGGCTTCCTCTAAAAATCAATGGCATTCAATCCAGTTCCAGCTGGACATCCCTTTCTATTTTCTCAAAGCATCGCATGCCTGTTTTGAGTTGATGCAGATGTAAAAGAAGAGCCAGGACAACTCTTACTTTCCTTTTTAAAAAGCTTTTGTCCTGGTTGGGACGAGGAAGAGTGCTAAGAGGATAACAGGGTTCAGACATGCAAATCAGATTTTAAAGATGGTAAAACACAGTTAAAAAAAAAAAAAAATCATAATAATCCCAGGGAGTTGCAGCTCTGCCACTCTGAGCCTATCTGCTGGTCCAGGAGCCGGCTACAGTCTGACCCATAGTCCAAAGCCACCCTAGGAGATGCTAACATTTTCAATGGTGTTGCAGCCACACCCCCAAATTTCAAAAATGCACAAATGAGGAACAAGTGCTCAATCACACCAAAGCAAAACAGCTTTGTGCAATAACTGGATGTATATTGAGAACGATGGAGAGCATGGAGAGAGCTACAGCTAGTTTACCATAGGGAGAGCGAGAGAAGAAAAGCACTGGGAAGAAAAGTGTTGCACAGCGGGAAAAATTCAGTTTTACAATCTCTGTACCCCTCCTTCCCTGCTAGCACCAAGGTATCTGCCACATACTTTAAATCTCACTTTCTGGGGTAAAAGCTAAATTACTGATGGCAAGCATGGGAAACAGAGATAAAACAAGATAAAACAAGCTACTGAATCAGCTGCATTGGGAAGGAATGGCACCAGTTCCCACCCAAAACCATCCCAGTCAAGGATGGAGCAAAGCCCTCGTTAACCACCAGACACCAATGCCACTCCTGCAGCGATTAGCACCAGTCTGCAACATTTATGGATGATCACAGGTTGGAGCCGCACAGGTAAATCAATTCAGCAGAAAACGCACCCCAGACACAGGCTTTATTCTACCTAAACCAGGGATTATGCAGACACACATATGCTATTTCAGCCCAGAAACTGAATGACAAATCTGAAGTCGATAGACTGTTTACAAGAGGAGACCAATCTCTGAAGTAATTGCTGGCAAATTATCATGAGGAACATTACCAGGCAACAAGGCAAAACCTCTTCTGGAGAGGAAGATGTGATACTTGCGCTGGTGCCTCCTCAGGGACATGGTTTAAACCCCGCTGCCGGCTTCATTTAGAGCAAGGGCTCAGGGCTGGGATTTCATAGCTCTCTTCACAGAGTGTTATTTGTCAGGGGTAACAGCTTGCTGGCAGTGCTCTCTGTGCCCTCTCTCCAAAATCAAATTACTTTGTGCAAATGGAAAATTACCTGAGAAATCAAGCAGACAATTAACGAGGGATCAGGATCTTCAGAAGATCAGTTAGGTGCATGAAACCAACATCTTCCCAGTGGAAACCCCAGCAAGGCATAACCTAATTGAGATTAGGTCCATAAATGTTCCTTCTAGACTTGCCAGCCTCAGCAACCATGAAACCAGGCCCCCAGGACATCAGCAGCTTTGATGGCAGCAGGAATTATTCACTTCTTCCCTCCCCAGTGCCTACTGACCACATCCAGCCCTTGCTGCCCCCTCTCCCAGCTGCGTCTCTACTGCTTCCCCAGCCACCGCTTTCCAGGAACTTTGGAGATGCTTGACACCTTCCTGAGCTCCTTGCTCCAGCAAACATGGTGGACATTTCTCACGAAACTCAAAAGCTCATATCAATCACCCAAGGAAGCAAGCCTGACCTCTCTAACCAAGACAAAATACTGCAAGGAGCCAGTTGGGACTGGGCAGCCAGCGCTGACCCTCTGAGTTGGCTCATCTTCTCTCCGTCACATCGCTCATTTTCTACAAATTTCAGACGAGGTTTTTCAAACAGGCCTGAAAGATCCTAGCAACCATCAACACTTCCGACACCATTAGTTTTCTGTCCTTTCCCACTGCATTTTCCACAGCACTACACGGACCTGCCACATTTTAAAGATGTTTGCGAGGGAGGCAAACAGCTTTATTTATTATTTATCTTTAGTTGTTTATATTTATTCAATATATTATATTATTAATTATATATTTGCATAATATACAATTAACAACTAAAACTAAAATTAAAGTATTAAATACATTAATACACTATACATATATTTATTTATCTTTATTCTGGCACAACAGAGGGACAAACCCACAGTGCTGAGTTGTCAGATACTTCTCCACAAGCAAGGCAATGAGGCAGCTGCACCGTGGGGCTTAGAAAACAGGCTCCCAGGGTTTCGTGTTCAATCCACCAGGCCACAGGGCTTCTGCACACTCTGCTGCCACCGGTAAGGGACAAGGGAACAGGAATTACTCCCCCCAATGACTCTGGATTGTTGCAGCCTGGCTCCCTTGGTGGAGGAGCAGCAGAGTCATTTACATAAAGGACTCATCAATGATTTATGGGTTCTTCTACAGGGGAGAAAACAGAAAGCTGCCGACAAGCAACAGCTTCTCCCTGTAGCAAGGCAAGTGGCAGAGCCAGCAGTCAGATCACCTTGCAGCCGGCAGGCTGGTGCCAGGGAGTACTGATCAATGCAGAGGCACTTGCAGGCATGGCCACAAGCCTCTTTGAAAGCAAAAAGTCCTCTCCTCTCCTCACCCTTCATTGCCCTTCTGCCCTCCCAAGAAGCATGGAAGGGACTGCAGGAAGGAGCCAGTGAGCTGACATATCAGAAGGACATGGCTGTGGGTGCCCTGCTCCAGCTGTACCAAGCACAGCCCTGCTGCTGGGCTGCTGCACTTGGCCATCCCAGGGATATGCTAGTGTTTTTTAAAACCTAGGATCTCTGTTTTACACAGAAATTGAGCTCAAGCCAAAAGGAAGGATTCTTGGATCCAGTGGCTCTGGCAGCATTGTTGTCATGGCCCTGCTTGCCTCCCTGGCTCCCATGGCACAGATCAAACCTGCCCTTTGATGGCTGCAGGAGCAGGATTTGCAGCGGAGAACTTGGCCGCGCATCTCAGCATCATCTTTGGGATTTGAGGAAGGGATGCACTGCTGTGGCATGGAGAGAGGAGCCTTATGCTTGCCACAACGTGGCGTGTGGGCTTGAGAAGGACCCCCCTTCCTGAAAGCCCAGGTCTTCTGAATAATGCGCTGTGCTGGATAAAACATCTGCTGTGGGGGTAATTCTGTATTGGTGCCTTGGGAAGCTGCTGGGGAGTATCCAGGGCAAAGTGAACACACACTGATCCAAGTCACAGCCCCACAGAAAATGTTCCTCTCTGCTTGTATGTTTTCTTTGGAACCAAAAAACAATGTGGAAAAGGAAACAAAGCAAGACAAACACCACCACCAACTCAATCTATTTGCAGCAGCAAGGCCAGGTTGACATGAGGTAGAAGGTCTCAGGAGAGATCCTCAGTGTCACAGGGAGAACATTTTAAAAGAAGAAGTAGTCGCATGTGGAGAGTGGGAGAATGGACAATACTCTCCTGGGAGGACTGGTTTGGACAGGCTCTTCCATTTCTGGCATGGGGACTTGCTACACCTTATTCCCCAGTCTCCCCACTCCTCACATCACCAAATTTGCACATTTTTATATTATAGATACACCTTTCGTACCCTCAAACCTAGAGGATGACCCTTAACACATATAACGTGGCATCCTGACCACAGCCAACTTTCAGACTCCTTTGAGTTCCCAGCCCCAACCTGTTCCATAACCCAGAGCTTTATGAGTGACGAAAGCATCGCTGCTGACAGGAACAGGACAAAACTCTTTCCTGCACCATGACTGCCAAATTATTAAGCTGAAGAAAATGCAACGCAAATGTCTCTTAATGCTAAAACAATGGTTGCAGAGCCCAAGCAGGCAGATGTAGGTTCCCTACAAGGCCAACCAAAACTTCTGTTTGCTTCTGGGAGCCTTCTGAGGCTCAATGATCTTAAATAAACAGTGCAGCCATTGAAAACCTATCACCGGCTCCCCTGGCAGCCTGCCCGCAGGAAGCAGAAGCTTGTAAAGAAGGTATTGGCTCCAGCTTGCAGACACGAACCGAACTCGAGTACGTTTGCGGGGAAAGTTGAGGGCAACACGACTGGCTTCTGTGGTCGGGAAACACAGACTCTTTCCCTTGCTTTTGGGTACACCAGCAGAGAAAATGTGGGCTCTGGAGATGAATGGGGTCCTCCTGCCCCCAGAGACCCAGGATCAAAGCGAAGGCAGGATGCCTATGGAGAGGGATATTTATTTGGGTTCCCTCAGGAGTATCGCAGTGGCAATAATGATGACCCAACAATTTAAATTAGGATATACAAGTGCTTTTCTTAGAAGAAATGGGATGCTGTTTTTAGAGCATGTAGGACAGCCACTGTAAACAGCAAAATTTCTCCACAACTATAAAACCTCACAAAACCCCCAAAACCACAGGCAGGAAATTAAAGAGAATTCAGAGGAAAAACAACACCAAACGATTACATCTCTGTAGGGATTATACTGGGAAGAGCTAAAAAAGAACAAAGACCTTGATCTTTCAAATATTCGGCCCGTGCTCAGCTTTGCCGGCAGAAGTTGCGAAGGCAGCATTTCAGACCCCAGCAGTTCAGCTGCTGCCGGGCAAGACAGGGCACCAGGGACCACAACCGACGACAGGAGGGGAGACAAGAGGACCCACGAGATCCCCGTTATTTCTGGCTTACTCTTTATTAATTCCAAAACTGGAATCGAGTCCAAAGTAGCCGATGCCGTAGGCTTATTACAGTTGCCTACAATTTTTTTTCCTAACTGTTTTTTTTTTTTTCCTTTTTCTCTAATGCAGCTCTGTAGTACGGTTTTTATTTTAGCTAATGAATCCCTGCCCACACATGCGAGAGACTCCAAAACACCCACAGACCAGAGGCAGGGGAAGGAAATGCCGGAATTGTTTGCTGAGATCTGGCAGAGGCTATTTTTCGCGAGGGGCCAGAGGAACACAGTGTTCTCCAGAGATCCTGCGAAGGGTGAGGTCAGAGACTGGCTTCTGCCACAAGGCCTCAGCATTGGGAGGGTTTTTTATCTTTTGCAATTACATAATGTCTTTTCCATGCCTTGAGTTGGTTGGTTCCAGATTGCTGGAGAGCGCTCTGAAATGACACACTCCACGGCTTTAAAAAACAAAAACAAAAACAAAACAAAACAAAAAAAACCCAACAACAACAAAAAAAACACAAACAAACAAACAAACAAAAACCCAAAAAACCCCCAACCCCCAAAAAACCCAACCCACAACACACTTCTGCTCGTAAAAAACTGCAAAACCTCGTTTCCTGCCACAGTCCCGTATTGTAACAGATGGAGGAAAGGGGGGGGGGAAAGGACTTTTTTTTTTTTCTCTTTCATTTTTTCATATTATCCATGTGTTGGCAACGCACTGCTGTCACAGAGTGGTGGAAAGTTCATTTACGGGAAACCTTCCGAAACTGGAGCAGCTTATAAAACTTTTAATGCAGACCTGGTTAAAAAATAATGACATGAGACCTGAACGTTTTTCAGTTCAGTTGGGGAATGCGTTTTCAGTCTATTTCTGCACTTTGAGCAAATGATGATATTAAGGGCTATTTTAATCATTAAAAGAAAGAAAGAAAGAAAGAAAGAAAGAAAGAAAGAAAGAAAGAAAGAAAGAAAGAAAAACCCTCTTAGAAGAGCAAGGCAGAGATGTAGCGAGAGTTCAAGAAATGATTGAAGCTCCCCGGGTCTCGTGATCCAGGCCAGATGATGAGAAGGGGCTTACACTACATTGTCTAAACCCTTTATCCACCGTTACCTACGGCTGAACTTCTTAGCAAGGCCTTTATCTAACACCGACCAAAAGTAAAGCAGCTTGAGGCAGCCTCGAAGTTTTTGGGAATGAAAAATGGCACTTTCTAATTTTTGAATACAGGTAGAAGATGAAGAGGGTTTGGATGATGCAGCAGAACCACAGGCAAACAAGGACCGAGGAGCTCTGCGTCAAATTACAAGCTGTGTCTCCGGCTGGCCACAGTCTGGGGCAAACCACTTGCATCCGGACACACAAAGTGACTTTGGCACCAGACCACAATGCTTTGAAGGCTTGAAGCAACTTTTTCAGCTCTCAGAAAAATGACTGTGTTCCCTAAAATAGAATGGTGTTCCCATGCCATCAGGGAGGTGTGAGCACCTGTGGATCTGAAGGATCTAACAGCATGAGGAAACATTTGCCCAAGACACTTTTTCTCTGAATACCCTCCGCCCCTGATCCTTCAGGGCTTCTCTCTCCTATCCCATGCCCTTTCCATTCTTCTCCTGCTTTTTGTACAGATACCTGGGGAGCACAGGATATGGGATCAGTAATGAGAGTATATTTGCCTGTTCTGAGTATCTGGATAGGTGGAACAATTTGGACACTCTTGGACAAAGCCTTGGGAGGTCCCTGTAACAGCCACAGTGAGCTGCACCTCTGGGTTAAATGGTTCAGCTGCGCTAAATCCACAGGGTCCATGATTTGGGTGAACCTCCCAGCTCAACCCCTTGGGTGAGGAGCAAAGTCAAACACCACCCTGGAAGGGGCAAGGCAAAAGAGAATAGGAAACAAGAGAAAGCTGGTCACAAACAGCCCATTCTGTCCTCCAACGATGGAGCAAAGGCATTTTCTACATAACTTGGACTGTACGAACAGGAAATCTGTGTACTAAAGTATTCCCACAGCCACGCACACGAGGGGTCTGTGTGCCTCTGGAGTGCCTACAATGAATCATTCATTGTCCTTCCTCAGGCTTTCCAGAGGAAGAAGCTACACATTTGACCTTATAAAAAGCAATAATTTTGCCTGGTAAGATGTGGCCAGCTGTAATCCAGGCCTTGCTGGCAACCTAAAATATACCGGAGAAGATACAGACTGCTGCTGCGCCGCCGAGTGCTGCATCAGCTTTTCCATACGAAACTACTATTTTCAAGGCTGCTGCAAATGAGCCAAGAAAAAAATAAACAAAAGGAATCTGGCCCCCCAAATACTTTTCCTTTAAAAATATATAAACTATGCTGCAGGTTTTGGCCTCCAATAGAAAAATTTAGAACTGGACATTCTTGTTTCATGTGAAGAGGGCTCCTGTCCTCCTTGCGATCTTTAAGGCAAGCTTGCTCACCTGCCTTCTCAGAAAAGGAATCAAACAGCTAATTTATTAGAAAACTGGTAATGTGATCAATCCAAGGCTCACGGAGGTCAGTAGGGATAAACAGGGAAGAGAGGATGAAGGTGCCTATCAGCACAACTAGTAACTTGTCTCTTCTAAAATGCTTGCTCAGTTGGTGGCTGCTATGATAGCTATGAGCCCTTTTCAGTAAGAAAAGCAATAATTAGGATTTTTAGAAGGAATTATTCATCCCAGGTAAGTTGATTTTCAGTGTCTGCCAGGGAAAAGAGTTAGAAAGATGGGTCAGTGGCTGGAAGCACCTGTCTACGACATCTCTGCTCCTTCCTGTGCAACCCTGAGGACATTTGGAGGATGTTTTTGTCAAGTTAATACAGATCCTGAAAATCCAAGTCCCATGTACAGCGCTGGGTGCCCAGATGCTGCGAGAAATTGGGTGCGTGTGCTGTGACTGGCCTCATCTTCCTACTGGTAAACTCAGGATAGGAAAGAATCCCATTCAACAGATGTGTCAGGAGCAGAGAGACATCACTTGTGAATCCTACACCGATTGAGGCAATGCAAGTATATTAGATAGACAGAAAGTGGACAACACACCAGAAACCTGCCGCTTCCCGGCTAACCCAACGTCGGAGTCAAGACAGAAAGAGGAACATGCCTGCAGACCTCACCCATCCTTGCTGAGAGCTGCCAAGAAGGACAACGTTATTTCAGGCTCTGAACCTGAACATCTTGTGTTTCATGTAATCTCATTGAAAATATTTTGATTTATGATCTCAATTATCCGTTAACTGAAATCCCACATCTCAGATATCATGAAATTAAGCAATAATGAATAAGAAGCTGTGCTGTTGAGGCACTTTACAGAGTGATTCATATTAAATAAGAGACCGTGTAGCCAATATAATAGTTTGCCAGATTAACACATGCCTCACTGAATAGTAAATACTTTTATTTGTGGCTGCTTTGGAAACATCATTGCATTCAGTAATTAGCAAAGTGTGAGACTAATAAAGTATTAAAAAAAAAAGAGAGAGAATAAAAACTTTGGGTATGAGCGGAGCTTGTGCCTTATCCAAGCCTGAAGGAGAATTTAAAGATTTAATTACAGCTAATGAGAACATATTTCAAAGCTGCAAAGCTCTTTTTGCAGCTTAATAATGCATAGAAGAAAAGACTGAAGTGCGATGCTCCCATGGGGTGCAAAGTGCGTTGCTCTGGGAACACATTCAAAGCCCAAAGGGAAGTGGAGAGCGATCCAGAGGCCAAAGGGGAAAGGCGAATCCTGCCATGAGATGGTCACTTCTTTTCCAGCTTTTGCACATTAAAATTCCTCTTGACCTCTTCTGAAACTTACTACATTAGACAAAGCTTATGGTAAGCAGAGAACCTGAAAAACTGTCCTCCAAGGAGCCAACATGGCTTGCAGAGACATCTCTGCCAAATCTGTTTACTTATGAAATAATAATGCAGTACCGATCCCAGTTGCTGTTTTTGACAGCACTGGAGACCAAAGACCTCTGTAATTTGTAAGGGGCGGCCAGTATGTTCTGAGTGCCTGGCCAACACGGTTGAGGCCAAAGGCAGCCCATAACGGGGCTCAGTCCCCACACATGTTTTGACCTTTCCTGAACACCAGACTTGGGTCCCCTTTGATGCTGTCTCAGCTCAGCATTCAGTTCCTGCAGGGAGTGACCATTAGCTGGGGAAAACATATTCCATTGCTTCAGGCCAGGGAGTATGCAGATGAGTGGTGTCCTGACCAGCCATGGGCACATGATCCAGCTTGGACAGAACAGCAGCTAGCCTTAACTTCCCTCCAAACCTCAAATCAAGCTCTAAGGCTTAAGGCCCAACTGTATTTCCCTCCATTTGCATTTTCTTCCTATTGATCTTTTATTTTGAGTTCTCGTGGTATTTTCAAGTTAAGATCTCATGGCCCAATTCCGGGCCAAGAGAGCTAATCAGATGTTTGCAAACTTCTCCACTCTAAGTTTTACTTTTACTTGTAAAAGTACAAGCACTGACACATTGGTAAGATCAGAGTCCCAGCTCACATTGAAACCTGTCTCAAACCAATGCCTATCCATCATTTCAACAGATGTTAGAAACCGTTCTTACTGGCAAACGTGGGATATACAAACATGTTTCCTTCTGATGGTGCACGTGAAGAAAGCCTGAGGTCATGGATAAAGTTAGGAGACAGAGCACCAGGTGAGGATACCCGAGATCTGGCTTGACCTTGAGATACTGCATGTGATGTCAGGCAGATCAGATGCCCTCTGTGATCACAAACCTTTTGTTGTAAACGTGAACCCAACTGCTTACACTCAACCTCCCAGGTGGAAAGGAAAACATAAGGCATAATCAGTATTTGTAAAGTTCCTAGAGATACTCATAAAAAAGGCACACAGACCTATTTATCTCAAACCGCTCTAAAATTATGCTACACTATAAAATATATACACTACTGGAGGACTAAAATTATTATGAAATGTTTCCATACAAAGGAGTCAGACACCACAATAAGTAAAACATGAATTTCTTTCTACCTGGAAACTACTAGATGAGTCGTACTTCTCCCGTTGAATGCTCAAATGTATCTCACCAAATCTTTGAATAAATTTGTTACTTAAAATTTCACTGCATCGTATAAGCCTATTTCAATGAATTCCTTGCAAACAGTGAATTTCATATAGCTCACGGTCAAATTTAGAAATTTGCTCCATATTGAATAATTATAGAAGCCCCAGTACTGTATGTGTTCCCCATTTTGGTGGCTATGCACTAACAGCTTGCAACGCATCGCAGGAAACATGAGATGCAGAGTTCATGTTCAGAGATAATTTGAGCAAACACATTTCATTTGCTTAGAGAAAAATAAAACAGCAGAAACACTGCTGTTGGAATGATCACAGAAAGATAAAAAAGGCTACAGAAAAGGTAAAAAAAAAATAATCCAGCCCCCAAAAACATTCAAACAGAACATTTATACAAAAAGCAAAAATAGTCACAAGCTGATTTGCCATTTGGTTTCTGGCCCCAGTTTACTGACTGAGGGGTGTTGAGTGAACAGAGGAAATTAGTTACATTTTTGAGGGTTTGACACAGCTTAAAGAATAATTTTCATGACATCACCAAATAGTTTGATTTGGAATCTGAGTACAAAATTCAACTCATTTGCAAGTCCTTACCCAGGGTAAAAAAGTGGTGGACTTGACAGTGCTAGGTTACAGTTGGACTTGATGATCTTAAAGGTCTCTTCCGACCAAAACGATTCTATGATTCTACAAAAGATCATCCTGCAGGTGCTCAGAACTTAAAAACCAAACTGGACCCTTCCCACTCTTCAATGCGAAGAGTAAAGATTATTTAAATCCTTCTACCTTTTATTCAGTAAATTCATCCTTTGCAGCACACCATGCAGCAGGTTCCTATATGCACAGTCTGTAATTGCACATGCCCATGTGTCATACAAACATCAGGTATTGGGCCACTGCACAGTTAAAATGGTGGACAAATATAAAATAGCCAGGTTGCTGGCTGGATCTTAAAGTGTTAAGGACCCAATTTTTCCTTTCATAATAAGCATAAGAACTGTAGCTTACAGATTTTTATGGACAAATTATTGCTGTTTTCACAGATATCCACATCAACAGTGAGAATTTTGCCCTAGAAGAGGTCTCTGTGGTACGCCAATGGGGGCCAGCCCGGCTCCCAGGTTGGTGCTGGGGTGTCAGAAGGAGCTCAAAGCAAGAGTGCATCCATCCATGCGGACATGCCAGACTCCACATGGCCCTTTGCATTGTAGGGATGAATTCAACTGGTGGTGAAGATATCACCTCTGTGCTGCTGGTGGTTTTCCAGTAATGCTACAAGAGCGCTCTGGGGCTGCAACCACACCAACCAACAGCTAAGAGACAGCGTCAGTAAGTAGCACTGGAGCATATGCAATGTAAGCCCTGGGGTTTTAGGACCAGGAAAACTGCTGCAAACCACCGTCTGTGTGCTTCTCTTTATTTAAGCTCTTAAAGTGGAAGAAACAGTCACAAAATATCACAGAATCACAGAATGGTCAGGGTTGGAAGGGACCTCTGGAGATCATCTAAGTCCAACCCCCTGCCACAGCAGGGACACCTACAGCAGTTGCACAGGACAGCGTCCAGGCAGGTTTTGAATGTCTCCAGTGTGGGAGACTACACAACCTCTCTGGGCAGCCTGTGCCACTGCTCTGCCACCCTCAAAGTAAAGAATTCCCTCCTCATGTTAAGATGGAATTTCCTATGTTCAAGTTTGTGCCTGTTACCTCTTGTCTTATCACTGGGCACAACTGAAAAAAGACTGTTCCCATCCCCCTGGCACCCTCCCCTTAAGTATTTATAAGTACTGATAAGATCTCCCCTGAGTCTTCTTTTTTCTAGACTAAAAAGCCCCAAGTCCCTGAGCCTTTTCTCATAAGAAAGATGCTCCAGTCCCCTAATCATCTTTGTAGCTCTTTGCTGGACCCTCTCCAGCAGTTCCCTGTCCTTCTTGACCCGGGGAGCCCAGAACTGGACACAGTACTCCAGATGCGGCCTCACCAGGGCAGAGCAGAGGGGGAGGATGACTTCCCTCGACCTGCTGGCCACACTCTTCTTGATACACCCCAGGATGCCATTGGCCTTCTTGGTCACCAGGGCACATTGCTGGCTCATGGTCACCCTGTTGTCCACCAGGACTCTCAGGTCCCTTTCCACACAAAATATCTACCAGTATGCCTCAGAAGCTGTACAGCACTAGAGCAAAGTTGTGCATGAGCATCACCTGGGGTAGGAGGCAACTTGTTCTTGGCTATATATGGCTCCATTAAGTGATTTATTTTGGAAAGTACCACCTCTACAGAGCATCAAGAGGTACCTCTGGTTATGTATGAATCCTAGAAGGGTCAAAACCCAGCAACAATCCCTGTCACAGAATCATACGAATAGCATACCCTGTACCAGAGACAGTGATTCAGAGCAGCTTGTCTCACATATCCAGCCCTCAGGCCACCCTGCTGGGATACAGCTGCAGAAACAGGAGTCAAGTCAACGTAAAAACCCCAAGCTCAACAAACCCCAAGAGCTTTACTTAAGAAACTGCCAAAATCCTAGGAGAGGACTCACACCTTCAGTCCTCTGAAACCACAGATGACGACTGGCTGGATTTTTGTTCACTTGCTTGTTCTTCCTTAGCACAAACATGTTTAAAAACAGTTTATTCTTGCCAACAAGTTGCTATTAAGATCCATGGGCAAAACCCTGCAATTTATTCGTAGACTAACACTATTTGCAAAAAAGCACCAAAATTAGATGATAAACATAATAAATCACCTTCCCAAAGGCACCCTGTGCATCCTGCAGCCAGCACAATCCCAGTGCCACAAGCAGTCACTCGGCAACGCTGTTCAGCCTAACCCAGCGATGGCCCATATGCAGTGCCCACCAAGGGCACACAATGGCCATTGACAGAGTAGAGCTGACGGTCCATGGGCCCATCCTTGCTACTGGGGTGTTTTACACACCCAAATCCACCTTTCACCAAAAAGTTTGGTGGGAGACACTGTATGGAGCCTTCACACCCCAGCTCAGCAGAGCGCTGTGTGCTGGAGAGATGGGTGTTTAAATACTGAAAAGCTTAGCAACAAATGTTATGTACACAGAGCAGGTAAATCATTTAACAACTTCTCCATGTTTATTAGCCAAAGCAAATATTCACAGTGTGATGTGTCAACAGCAAAAGGTGTATTTTTTTTGTTTGGACCAGGCAAGAGTTCTCTATTCAACCGCAGCATTAACTTTATTTTCTTTCCCAATTGTGGAGAAAAAAAAAAAAAAAGATATTGCACCAAACTAGCACCCATAGTCCAGCTGTCCCTGAAGACAGAAGCTACCCCAAGTGAAGAACGCACTTTGATTTGCTAACGCTTTCCTGCTTCCCTCCGGTTTGCATTTCAAGTAGGCGTCAGTCTCTAGGAAGCTCAGAAATACGCTCTTAACCTCTTGGAGTTCAACTTCTCACGGTAACACACTAAAACACCTCCTGCTCCAGGAGCTTATTAGGTTGAGCAGGACTTGTGCTTGTCAGTCTGCTGCTCAAGTGTGAAAATAATTATTCCTTTGGCACTTTATTCAGTTCCGTTCTGCTCCTTGTAAGTATTGGAGCTCATTAGCACAACATATAGCATCTGAGAAGTATTAATGCAAAGCAAAACGGGGAGATAAAGAGTTTGAAATCTACCTATAAAGCTCCATTTCCCAAAGTTTCAGTGGGTGCTAAAGCCACCTAGGTCTGGGAAAAATCCTTCTGGTTTTGGTGTCCATAATGGCCCACCCAAGTAATCCAAACAGACGCTTTTATTTAGGCATTTGAGAAGAAAAAACCCCAAACCCGAGACGAAACAAAAGCCTCATGAGGCTACATGAAGGTGGAGGGGCAAGCATCCTGCCATGGGGCTGGGGCAGTCTCTGTGGAGAGGGAAATTTGGGCCTCAAGCCCCTCTGCCCAAGGAGAGTCCCACTACCTGGCACTGTACACCTCTTGGGCATGTGCTGCAACCACAGACAGGCCGGTGACACCACCGTGTGTTTTAAAAGAAGGCCATACCCTCTCCACATTTTGCGTTAGACACCTATGAACCAACCTCTGCGATGAACATTAGATGCTTTAGCCCCGATTAAGAGGAGAACTTGGGACGTGCCCTTTTCCAAAGCCTTCATCATTGGCCTGCTTAGATGTCCACATGTGTTGACCACTGTGTAGCCTATACATGTGCTACTTGTATTGGAGGGCAATGACAAACAGCTTTTGGGTTACAGCTTCCTAAGACTCCAGATCCTTCCAGTTAAGTGCTGCAAACTGAGGTCTTTCGTGCCTCAAAAGAAAACTGTTTGCAGATACAGATCCAACACACCACGAACATCACAACCACCCTGCACAGCACAACTACTCACTTTGTCTTTTCACTGAAACACCCGAAGAGGCAGAAAAGCTGCAGTGTCTCCTCCACACACACAGACATCGCACCACTGAGGGTCCTACCCAGACTGACCACTGTAATATTTCCTCGAGGACTTATTCTTCAAGGCTGGGACTCCACCGTGCTGGGGGAAACTCCAGCAGCAGTTTCCCATCCTTTCATTTCTGTAAGAGTAGCAAAGCTGGGCCAGATCACAAGATAAAATATGGGACCATGCCTCTTTACCACCTTGAAAATGTTTTCCATCAGCTACAGAGAATGTTTTCTGTACATTCGCCTAAGAAACCCGCAGCGGGCTAGGCTCAGCACTCGCACTTGCCCACAAACCCTCCAACACGTTTTGCAAGGTGCGAGCACAAATCCTGTGGACTCCTTGGCATTAACGGCTGCCCCTTCCTTTATGGGCTGGTCCACTGCTGCTAATCAGTCACCCGGTGAAAAGAAAAGGAGCTGGTCTACGTGCTTGGAGGCTGGTGCGCATGTAATTAGCTCACCGACCTCAGCCGCTGAACATGAAGGTTAAACACAAGAGCGGATATGAACTTTGGACGCTCATCAAAGATACACTTGGTAGCAGGGAGAATGTTTAGAAAGGAGATAAACATAACCGTGAGGAAGGCCAGAGAGGGGGGTCCTAAAATGACTGCTCCTACAGAGCCCCCCAGTTGAAGGAGTGCTACCCAAAGGGGCAAAGACACAGAGGCTTCATTGCTGCCGTTCACTTGCTTTACATCTGAAGCTACACACTGTACTTTTAGAGCCACTTTTCATACTGAAGCTAACCCGAGAGCAGGCAGCATTTCTATTGCAAGAGATTTGCATGACTCGCATCTTCCTGCATGCTCTTTACCACTACCAAATACACTTTCTTTTGTCCCCTTGTTATGTCTCTTCTCTAGCAATTTGCTGCTTCTTCTGGGACATGCAGTGAGTTTGGTGTTAAATTAAGGAGAGCCGAGTGGTATGCAGTGTCACAACTGTGCTGTTAATGATGAACGTGAGCAGCAGCTCTCAGCCTCTGTAAGCAGGGCAACACCCACACCTGAGAGCTGGTCCGCGTTTAGAGGTGCTGGTGAAGAGCTGCAATGTCAAAAATCAGAATGAAAAAAGATAGTGGGCGAAAAAACCACCTCTATTATTTCCTTTCTGGGTTCCAATTTGTTGCATTTTTTAAGTAAAACTAACAAAACAGAACTAAGAAAATGAGGCTAAATTTAGACTAAAAAAAAGGAATTAGGAAAAACTTATTTCATTACTTATCATCTCACTGAAACAAATGTTTCCTTGCACTACAAAACCCTCAGGCACAGAAATGGGAGTGCAGAAGGTTGTTGACTTTCAATCCTCTTTTTCTAGAAGCAAACAGGAAAACAGCACGAGCAATGCATGCCTGAACTCTCCCCCGTAACTCCAGTAAGGAGTTACTTACAAACAAAGTAAGGTTGTTCTGAATGACTATGGGATAGGAAAGAGGACAAGTGTTTCAATCTGATATCTTTCAATGACTTTACCAGCCTAAAAGCTCTTCCTCTAACGGAGACCGTGTCTGGCACAATGTCTTTATCTGATCTTTTATCTGTACAGAGGAAAGTGTACCAGGCCCATTGCTTCCTATGAGTATACGTCATTGTGGTTAATCTGTAACATCCCTCATTATGTCTTCACATACAACGAGGGGTTGACGTGATGCTCTACGTGTCTGTTCTCCTCTAACATCAACTCTGAAGGCTCCCAACCAGCACCAGCCCCACCTTGAACCGATGCCATCTCCAATGCTCTGTGAGAAATGCGAGCGTTGGCTTGCAGCAACTCACGCTGCTTCCCACTTCAGTCGAAATCTAAATACTGGCTAAAATAAACAGGTTATGGTTTATACCATCACTGCATCATCATGTCCTGAATCAGTTCTTACCCTGGGAAACTCCTACTGAGTCAGAGAGAGTTAGTCTTGAGTGAGGGCTTTGGGCTAGGAGGAAAGGTTTCAACCACCAAAATCACTTGGGGGTACATGAATGCAGGGAGAGTCCAGGGAAGTGATCATAGAATCACAGAATGGTTAGAGTTGGAAGGGACCTTGAAGATCATCTAGTTCCAACCCCCTGCCATGGGCAGGGACACCTCCCACCACACCAGGTTGCTCAAAGCCCCGTCCAACCTGGCCTTGAACACCTCCAGGGATGGGGCAGCCACAGCTTCTCTGGGCAACCTGGGCCAGGGGCTCACCACTCTCAGAGTAAAGAATTTCTTCCTAATATCTAATCTAAATCTACCTTGATGAAAAGGTTTGTTTTGTTTTGTGTGGGTTTTTTAGCTGAATGGGCTTGGCCCCACAGGGAAGGGACAAAATCTATGGACCTTACAGACAATCTATTAAAGCAGTCACAGTGGAGAAAACTGGCCATACTTATCCAGAATTGAAACGGATCAGTCACAGAGATAATGTCAGCTTGTGTGGTCCTTGATCTCCCGGTTACCTCGACTTGGTGAGGATGTGTTGAAAAATGAGAGCCCCAGGCCAGAAAATCCTCTGGCAGCTCCCTGCCTAAGCATACAGAGTTTTATCTTCCTCTCCAGAGGCCCCATTTCAGCTTTACAGAACAATATCAGCTCTGGCCTGTTAGCATAAAAGCTCTCCCCACCATCTAACCGTGCCATCTCCTAAAACAAAGGCCTTCACTAGCCCTGGGGGAACAGAATACACACTGGGTTTTCCTTCTGTCCTTATGGATTGAACCATCCACTGTGGGCTTAGAAGTACTGTACTTAGAAGTACAGGAAAATAAGGATGCTCCCATCCCATAGCCAGCTGAATACAAGCCAGCAGTATGCCCAGGTGGCCAAGAAGGCTGACAGCATCCTGGCCTGGATCAGGAATAGTGTGGTGAGCCGGACTAGGGAAGCGATCATCCCCCTGTACTCGGCACTGGTGAGGCCCCACCTCGAGTACTGCATTCAGTTTTGGGACCCTCACTACAAGAAGGACATTGAGGTGTTGGAGCGTGTCCAGAGAAGGACTACAAAGCTGGTGAGGGGTCTGGAGGACAAATCTTACGAGGAACAACTGAGGGAACTGGGGTTGTTTAGCCTGGAGAAGAGGAGGCTGAGGGGAGACCTTATCACCCTCTACAACTACCTGAAAGGAGGTTGCGGAGAGGTGGGGGCTGACCTCTTCTCCCTGGTGACAAGTGATAGGACAAGAGGAAATGGGTTTAAGTTATGTCAGGGGAGGTTTAGACTGGATATTAGGAAACATTTTTTTCACTGAGAGGGTTATTAAACATTGGAACAGGCTGCCAAGGGAGGTGGTGGATTCACCATCTCTGGAGGTGTTTAAAAAAAGGGTAGATATGGTACTTAGGGACATGGTTTAGGAGTGGGTTTTGTCAGGGTAGGTTAATGGTTGGACTTGATGATCTTAAAGGTCCCTTCCAACCTCAGCAATTCTATGATTCTATCTCCCTACTAGTCAAGGTGCCTGGACAGAGAAGCAGACTCTGGCTTGTGCTGGAAAAACAGAGCTCTGATGAGGAAACCCATCCCAAGCAGCACTTTCAAGACCAAATGCAGGTACTGAGGGTATTTATTTGATTATTAATGACTGCTCTTGTTCCCCTTGTACAAAATTCCCACTGCAACATGCTTTCCTGAAGGCCCAAAGGATTGCTGAGCTGCATTTAATCAAAACTGTAGTGCTTGCATTGCAGGTGACTACCAGCGTATAGAAACTTGCATTTGTGCATCTGTGTTCAATGTGATTCTAACTGAAGAATGTTACAAGCTCACATCTCAACTGCACCATGTAGAAAAGGAGGTCTGAATCCCAGCTCCAATGATGCTCTGTGTAGAGATCTCCCTAACATTTGCTATGTTAAAACTGCTACAAGCGGGCCACCACCCTGACGTCCTTTAGGAAAAGGATCTGGAACTGGGGAAAAAAAATAAACTGCAATAATATTTACCTTGCTAGGCCATGGCTGAAATCCCTTATGGCAGGCAAACTGGGAGTTTCATGAGCTGTTGTTTTCTATCTTATTTGTAGGAGGTTGCACATAATAACAAAACTGAACCAAAGGGATAAAGACAGACATCATGATGAACACAGCGGTTCAACCCAGTCACATCACAGCTTGCTCCATAAGGTATTCCCCTGCTTTGACTACTCATCAATCACTTTTTGCAGTAGATTAAACCTTCCTGATCAGCATTTTCAGCACTCTGCTGTCCCACTGAATTGAGGCTTTAAATGCTTTGTTTTGGAAGCGCATCTCTGTTTGCTAGTGGGTCCTGTTCATTCACATCAATTTAAGCATCCCAGAAAGCCATGCAGCCAAATTCCCTGCTTGCCCTCAGCTTCCCTCATTCTTTCCTCTCCTCCTGGCTTTACGGTTTGGGATCCTGCGGACTGATGGGTCATGCACAGCTCTCAAGTTATGGAATGACTGGCTAGCATTTACTGCACCAAAGGAAAACAGTGTGGCTTTTCACGGCTGTGTCTAGATGAGATGCTGTGTTTTGTACAGTGGAGCTGTTCCATTGTGTAGTTTAGAAAAAAAAGTTCCCATGAATCTAAAAACTACAAAAACATTTTGCTGGGTCACCTACAGCAGCTTCACTTGTGTGCCATTAATGGGAATGACAGCAATACGTTAATCGAATAATCCTGCTGAGTTTAATACGCGGGGCGTGTTCTGCCTTGCAACTCTTTTATTCCTATAATTGGCGGATGACCCAGTTATAGGTTTATGATTATGATTTATTTTTCCACTGTGAAATTTTAAACGTACCGCATTGTTTTCAAGTTGTAGAAACGATCCACACATCTCTACATGATCCTTTAAATACCGGAGCAGAGAAGGAGTTAAAACCAAAAAACAGTATTCCCCTTGAATGTGTTGGTTGGGCCTTTAAGGCATCCCTTTTTTGTGTGGAAAAGGCGGGCTACCATTTCTAGGAGATCTTAAAAATGATCAAATAATCAGTAGATTGGTACCTAGGACTGTTCTCTAAAAAATTCCCTTTTGGATGAAATAACTTTGCTCGAGCCATTCTAAATAGTTAGAAATAAAGATCAAGTACATTTCAAACTGTAGTGTTACTTCAAATAAAAGTACTTAATGCTTTTTGTTTTACAAGTGCTAAACCAAGATGCTTTGCTGATTTCTGATTCACTGGGGAAAGAAAAAGGGGATGATGAGCAAAAGTGACTTTTTCATGAAGAAGATGCAGTCAAAACCATCATGCCCAGCTCCTGTTACCTGCTGCAGCCAGGCCTGTTTTTTGCTGGATTAGTGTCGGATGCTGATCTCCTTAATTACAGTGAGGGCCGCTCCCCTCTGTAGCTGCTTTGCCCAATTCTAACAGGACCAACTATGGCAAAAGTCAGGATTCAGGAGGAGCTGGCATTATCCAGAACCTCAACCTACAGAACAGTTTTTGCTTAGAATATTTTCATCTATGACTGTGAACAAGGACACCTAATTTATACTCCCAGCCCCACTTGCTGGCTTAGGCAGGACTTGCAGAAGGTGCGTTTGCCTCTTGGAGCCTTTACATCCACCTTTTCCCCATTCTCCATCATCACTGTCCTTTGCCTGGCATCTCTGGTTAGACTCTAAGCTCTGCAAAGCAAGATGGATCTCCTACCATGACAGCAGTAGTGTTGAGCTCCATACATGGCCTTTTCTAAAATGGATGTCAGTATAACATCATTAAACACCAGAGCCGAACGTGCATTTCTTATTTGCTCTGCATTGGTAAATCTTGGTGCCTCCACCAGGATGTTCAAGCTTCCCCCTGACACAGCACGTGGACCAACTTCGAGAGTGTGACAAATTTCAGAGAAACAAGGGTGTACCAGCACTGTAACTGAACTCCTTCTGGCCCATAACAGACAACACAGCAATTTATTCATTCCCTAGGACTTACACTCAGTAGCCTCTTCATTGTAGTATGATGCGCTATTAAGTAAAGATAATGGTGAATGCAACCACAGGCAGTGAACAAACAGCTATTTGGAGATAAGTCAGGCAGCTAAATAGGCCCTTATGAGGCCAGTGCCACTGAACCCAGGACTCGGATGCCAATTTAGCTCCATCACGGGCCAGAGAGTTGGCCCACAGCCTGTGTTGGAGGGAGACAGATCTTTTGCTAGTGCATAAAGGCAGTTCTAAACTCTTCTGTGATGCATATGACATACTCGTATGAATCCATTTGGGCTAACAAAGTGGTTATTTCAGCAACAACGCTAATGAAGCCTGATTTACCACTCATGTGCAGCCTGTGTTCCTACACTGTCAGCGCAACAGCCTGAGTTCCTCCCTCCTTGCCGTGACCATCATTCACTTCTCTCTCCAACAAGAATACCCTCTTCCCCCATGTCTCATCATTCAGCCCAGGGTAACCTCAGCGTTCTAAACATCCCCTACCCTTTGCCCAGGCAAGCCGTGGCATGTGCCAGGGCTGGTGCAGAGAGGAGGGGAGAAAGGAAGGGGCAAGATAACACAGAAAACATCAGGTAGGACCAACATAGTATTACCTTCAATATTCCTTTTGCTGACTAGCAATAATAAAAAATTTTCTACTGGGAGGATCACTCAAGCTGGTCTCAGAAGCATTCCCACAGTCCAAGAGCCATTTGGGTCTGGATGCGGCAGCAGTGGCAATGTCATGCTCAGCGTCTCCATCCCTGTCTCCGGGATCCCACCCAGCTGTCCAGGGCGGTGATGTCTCCTATAGCACAAACAGCCCTTTCCACAGAGAAGTCAGAGCTCAATTCACAGGCTTTTGTGAAGGCTGATTCAACTGGGGCTCATTCATGCCTTTTCTCAGCTGCAGAACTAACACTTCACTCTTTGCACAGTCCCATGGCTGTTGCAGGGGACGTTATTGCTCCGTGTGTCCACGAAACCGACCCCCCAGCTCAGCCCAGTGTGCTGGGCCAAGCAGGTTTGCCCTAACAGAGAACAGAGACTTAAGTCACCTCGTTTGAGCCACCCAGGGCCTGGGGAGAGTCTCGCACCTGGGAGCACACACATGCAGGAGGTGGCTACCAGACCCCTCCACGCAGCCCCACGACAGCCGGCCAACCCAAGCAGCCATGGACCCTAAACTTCTCACACTGCTTGCTTTTTGTCTCCTCTCCTCCCGATGTCAATTCCTGGTGCAATCCCAGAAATAACATCGACAAATTCTTGGCTTGCTATTTTTGGCAGCTCCTCCTACTAAGGAAAGAGGGAGATTACACTGCAGGCTATTCAGGCAAGCTGGCACGCTGGCCACAAATACGCTTTCTAGCCCATACAGCTCTAATGATAAATCCTGGCCAAGCTGAACAGACAGCTTCAACTTCAGAGCATGTTTGGAAGGGCCAGCGCCACGCTAGACAACCCGCCTACGTGTTTAGAAGGTGCTATTTATTTATTAAGTATATTTAACGAGTAGAAATAGAGCTGTATGGTGGGCACGGTGACCAAGGGTGACTGGTGTGGCACAAGAGGCTCCCAGCTCTCCTGGCATGTTAAACACACGCTGCCTGGCACCGCCACCTGGACTGTAAAGATAAGTAGCTGGGTGATTACCTTTTAATCTGTGCGTAATTAGCAAGAGGCAGATGTCAATCGGCAGAGAGGCCAAAGCAAACGAGGCTGTTTACGGACACTAAGCCACAAAGAAGCCTCCTGTATCCAACCTGGCATGTCCCAGAGACGCAAGCTTAGAAATAACTACATGCAGCATTTCATCAGGTAGCTGCAGAAGCTGCACGCTGTGTATGGTACACAACAGTACTCGCACCCAAAAATGCCGCTTTGTGTTATGGTAGGTGGTAAATGAAAGAACATTTGTTACTCTGGGTTTACACTGCATTTACTACACCATGGCACCGCTTCTAGGAGTTTGTCTCTAGTGATAAGAATAATATCCTTGGATTTTCCTTTTTTTTCTTTTTTTTAAATGCTGTGCCCACGCACAACCCAAAGCATTACGAAACTGAGAAACACACCAAACAAGGCTGGTTTAAAGAAAATCAGGAGATTGTTTTTAAGTTTACAAATACTTCAATGGCCAAAAGTCTGAAACAGTCCCAAGCTGAAGAAGATTTTTACGCAAAGTACATGGGATCTTTCATGTTCATGCATAATAGATAGGTTGCACCCAAACAAATGTGGCCAGGCCTAAAGATGAAATGTCGAATCATCCCTTTCAGGGCAGTGAACCTACTATTTGGTCCCAGAAGGTCTACCTCTTTCCCAGCTGAAGCTTGTTTAGACAAAAAGATAAGCTTAAACAAGGCCAGTTTAGGTCCTACTCTAGTTCTACGTTTTTACAAATTCCTGCGCTGTTCAGACCTAAGAATTTAATTTACCTGATCACAAAGATTCAAGCCAGACAAAACATTTGGATCTGGAAACAGGCAAGGATGCCCCCAGAGAGGAGGCTGGCCAACTTGTGGCTTTGATTCAGAGCCACGTCTCATTGTAGTTGGCATTACAGGCAGGATTAACTGCATAGCACCTCAAATCCTTTTACACACCAATGAATCCATAACTCTGGATTCACAAGCCCTAACAGCACCACAGAAAGTAATCTGGGAAGTTTGAGATCTCTAGAGCCAAATGTAAACTAGGGACATGTAGGAGCATTATACCTGTGAGATGCTGGGTTCTGCTGAGGACCCAAGTTGTCACCCTGGTACCAGCATTATGGGTTACAGCCAAAAACCCTTTCTGTTACATAAAAAGCAAGCAGAAGATGTATGCCCTAGTCTAAGACCTATTTCCTCATCCTGTCTTATAGATCTCATACTTTCTGCCACGTAGCCAACTGTGCAGTGGATGAAAGAGCAACTTTGTGCTGGAGCCCAGCAAAATCCACAAAAGATGTGCACATTTTGAAACCCCGGTGTATGTTGTTACTGATAAAACAATTGCTAGGAGGCTGCAGAGGACAGGGTGGGAGGGGAGGAGAATCTGAGGAGATGGCAGCATCTGGCTTATGGGATGTTAAAGTGAAGAAACTTCACTTCCTGATGAAAATCAAAGTCTAGCTTGTTGCCTTGACCAGCAGTCACACGGTCACCAAAACATAATGCTGTGCCTCAACTAGATAGAGCAAAGACGTAGGAACATCTGTGCTATGTCTAGTCATAGATTAAAAGCACTCTTCTGAAACATAGATTTAAATTGAGCCTACCAGCCTCTAGACAACCTAGACCCAGCCTATATTACAGCAGTTTTCTTCAGGGGGACAGCCAGCAAATAAACGCCACGATGTCAGGGAATGGTGGAAGATTCTGCCAGGCCAGATGGAGTTGTACAAAAGGGTGCCGACTTGACAATGCTAGTACGAAGAAAGACCAAATGTTTGCAACTGTTAATGGGCCAGAAACTCATAGCACAGCCCTCCCAGCTAGATCTTCAAATATATAAATGCTCAGCCTTTGCAGTGCTTTTGAAGATGCTGGATCACAACAACTGACCGGACTGCCAGCAAGTAATTCTCGCTCTATAAAGCATATTAAGTTGCCCAAACAGGAGTACTACTCTGTGCTACAGCAGCTATAATCTTATTGAATATCGCATATGGATTCCTGCTAAGGCAGGCTGCAAGGACTTCCATTTTAGTCCTCCTCTGCAAATGCCCATAATGTTCCTGAATTTTCTGAGCTGCAACATTTCACACTGCTTTCTCTGCCAGTGTTGGCTTTCATTCTTTCTTTTAAATATAAACTTGCAGCAAAACCTCTTCAGATGTTTTAAGTTACGAATGTGTGGAAAAAAAATATAATTTTCTACATTAAAAAGAAAGTTTTGTGTGCAAGCGCGAGGGAGACACACAGAAGGAAAGAAGCAGGGGATAGCTCAAAAACGGCAATACTTTGAAACCTGAAACTTGGCATGGGAACAGTTCCTGACAAAGTGTATGCTCTGCTAAGTTTAGAAGAAATTGTGGTTGTAAAATAAAGCTACGAACACTTGAGAGTACGCCCTAGTGCACAGACAGCAGAGGACACTGTGCAGATTCAGCTATTAACCCACATGGGCGACACGCACATGCCTGAGGATTGCTGTTTGCATCACACGTAGCGATCGCAAATAAGGACCCTCCATGTTTAAAAACGAATGTTCCTGTAGCTTGGGATAAAAAGAATAAGATTTTTAAAAAGCCAAGGGTCTATGCTATGCTTCCAGTGCATACCAAGATATTTGAGCAAGTTGGGGTGTACTAAACTGGATAGGCAAAGCCTTGAGTTTGGCCCAGCAGGCTACTAATCGCTAATTAATGGCTTCTGTACCAAGCAGCAACCTAGTACCTCTTTCATTTAAAAGCCAAAAAACTCAACCCAACTAGACCTCCCCACTGCTGTAAGAGTGACCTGCCGTTCCGCAGCCATATTACTCCTGCTTTTAATCCTCCCTACTTCATTCAGTCACGAGGGGATGCAAGAGGAGAGGCAATGTCAAGGTAGGCAGAGCACAGATGGCTGCCTGGGGAGCCTCCCCGTGGCAGGGATAACGTCCCCGGGATTAAACAGGGCAAGCGTCACCAGATGTGAGTCCCACCACACCAAGGACAAGTAACCCCTGCAGCAGGGAGCGGCAATTAGATTAGACACCTTTATTTGTGTCAGGCCAGAGCTGGGATTGTTTTAAACTTCAGTAACAGAGACAGCGAGCGCCTCTGAACACAGAATGATGTACAGGTTCACACTCAGAAACGGTCAAAGAGTTTAGGCGTTCATCCCCAGCCCCCTATCAACCACCAGCAGATGAAAAACTGGCTGTTCAAGTAAGGCCAGATTAAACCCAGAGTTGTGTGTAGGGCAGCATGGGGGTGGGAGAGGGTCAGCAATCCTGTGAAGAATTGCAGCAAGGAGGAGAGATGTTCCTCCACCGGTTGAGCAAGGGGATGAGCAATGCAATTTTTAAACGAGAAAAATAATCTGTCAGTTGAGACTGGGACTTGGACAATCTGGACAGACATGGATATTCCTCTGTGCGCAGGTGTCCACCTGCAAGTTGCAGGTATCTGCACAATACCGTACTTTTGCAGATGCTGGCTGTGTTTACACAGAGTCAAGGCAGGCTCCGATCACAGCTGATTAAGTCAGCCAGCACGCACAACGAGAGCGGAGCTTGTTCTTACACATCAAAGATGCAAGCTGTGTGCACACTTGGGACTGAGCTCTCCGGCCTCAGAGAGGGTGAGCAAGGGCATCTCATTTTCAGTGACTGTCACTTAAAACTCCATTGGGAGCTGATGGAGAGAATGTCAAACCTAAGAGTGCATGCACTTTCCCATCCTGGTGTAGCAGTCTATGTGCTCTGGTTTTCCTCTGTTTCAATTCACATCACCCATGTAGTTGTTTCATAGATGTCCAACATGTTCCTGTGTATGATCATACCAGTCCTACCAGCGCACACCTTGCTCACGGAGACCTCTTCTCCTCTCACATCACAGTTCTGCATCCTTCCTGTTCTTCCATTATTGCTATTTCTCTTTGCTCTGTCTCGCTGAACCCCAAGTGATGCATCCCCATGCTAAGTGCTGTTAGGAGAATGAGTGGAGGTTAGGCAGGGTATTTATGCCAGTTAAAGTCTCAGTATACCAGCAGCTGCTCCTTTGATCTCCAAATAGCTGAAACTGAGACTGTGCTCAAGACAGTGCTAGTGCCAGCATTTCACCCCTCCACGTCTCTCATTACCCCCAAATCAACAGGTATGATGGGAAAATAAGTTGACAGTAATAATAAAAATAGGTTGACAAAAACTGTCAACCCCAGCACAATGCTGCGAGCTGCACAGATGCCTCCTGAGATGTTTGTCCACCAGCTAACAGCTCCCCAGCATCAGCGTATCAGCCTGGCATATGCACAACGTGCTGATGCCGAGCAGTGCTGTTCATCCAGGGGTCTCACAGCACCGTGTTGAGGAAAACAGGTAGGAAAAAAAAGTAGAGTTATTCCTATTTTAGGCAAGATGAAGCGCAGAGCAGCTCTGAGGTTTCAATCCAGCTGTTCATCAGTTCAAATCCACTGCTCATCAGTACTGGCACTCATGGATCCAGCCACAAACCGTCCTGGCTTCCTCAGCCCCAAACTGCACAGGCACCCAAGAGCCTTCTGGACAAGAACAGTCCCATGAAGAGCTAGAAATAACAGCAGCTCCATTTCATTTTTATATTCAAAGTACATGGTACATCGTGGTTGCACAACCAGCCACAGCAGCACCTCACAGGGCTCCAACAGCCCCCTTCAAATTTAACCTGGGAGACTACACTTGACCAGCGAGCCTGTCTGGAAGGAGCCTCCCGGCCCTCACCCTGCTTACTGACATTTCCAACAAAAGCTTCAATTTGTGTAATTTGGAAGACAAACTCTCTGTTTGCCCATCTTTAAAAGCTGGACTAGAGCAACCAAACCCATTTCACTCAGGAAATTCTGCGTGGACACACAGATGCGCGGAAGCAAATACACAAGCTGAAGCTCAGCATGCCCTCGTAAACATCACATTTCCTTCCTCACACATACATGTGAAAAACTGGGATGGTTTTGAACACCCTATGTTCAGAGAAACCTTTCATTTTAGTTATCCCAGGTCAAAGCAAATAACATCACGTGGTACATCAAGGTGGTTTCTTCTGGCTTTTTATATTTGGAAAACACTGAGTGCATTTTTACAGATCCAAGTAATGTCCAAACAGGCACTGGCGTCATTTCATATTAGTTCCACCATCCTCTGTGCTGCAAGCATGGAAAATAAAAAAACCTCAGACACTAGAGAATGACCTGAACTTTGATCCGAAGCAAACCTGCGTGGACGGTTGAGAAAAAATTCACATATGCAAATTATTTTTGCATTTGTCATTTTCCAGCTTTTTTTTTCCTTTTTTGTTTGGTGCTTTTGTGTTTGTTGTTTGGGTTTGTTTGTTTTGGTTTCTTTTTTTCTTTTTTGTCCTGTTCTGGGGAAAGGCTACCAGAAAGTGTTTTGAGGACAGTTTATTTGGAAGGGAAGTCACGGACACAGCACACAAAAGTCTGCCCTAATGAGATTTCCAGTCCAAATTTCCCAAATTTAGGACATTTGCATATTGGGAATTTTACAGGCATCCAAACTGGAGTTAATTGAATACAACACATGCGTCATGAAACCTGTGATACAAGTTGAACATGCTGACCTTATGCAGCATTTAACCAGACCTTAAGTGCAAAAATAGGCAGATTTGGGGAAAGTCAAAGAAACCAGGTAAAACGACTTTTCACAAGTTACATTGTCTAACTATAGAAAAGACTGCAGGAAAGCTGCTCTGCCATCAGAGTCTTGGCAGAATCAAGGAAAAAGTTTAGATATTGGTGTGGATAAGGAGAAGACACACTTAGAAACAAATGGCTTCAGGATCCTGGTGCTCCAATGCTGAACCTGGGAGATGCCAGCAGGAAAATGTCTCCTTTGAAGACTGCATGAACATCCACCTCCCGGCTCATGCACTCTAAAGCAAACAGCTCACGTCAGAGGTAAGATGTCAAAGAGGATAAGAGGGACTTTGGTAACACTAAAAATTTGCCTGTGTGGTGAAGGAAGTTGGAAAACCAGACTACTTTGCTGATACTTTCAATCCTACCTCAATGATCCACTGAGTGTGGTTCCTGATTCTGAGCTGCCTGGGGCAGGAGCGGGCCTTATCCTACACTTCATGTAGAACTACCTCAGCACGACCGTAAATACATTAAAAGAAAATAAGCAAAATTAATGTGTATCCAAAGCAAGCTTAGGTCCAGATGCCTTTTCAATGGGAAACTGTGTCACTGGGTGATTTCTTTGATTCTGCTAAATTCAACAAAGTCAGGTGGCCACCAGCAACCTTGAAACAGCCAATGCAGCCTTGAAGCAAGGATGAATTTCAAGATTGCCCTAGAGACCTGCGACCACACAATGTCTCTCCTCTCCCACTGAAGACCAAACTTGCATGGCTCTGCTCCAGCCGTAATGAGAATCACGTTACTGAGATAATACCAGAGAGACAAAAGCAGCCTGGATTCACACCATTTCAGCCGATGCGTATTTTTGTCAGGGGACCAGTATCTCAAACTCACACCCCATTTATTAGTCTCTCCTCTCCCACGGGAGCTATTCTGTGAGGGAAGTGAAGGAATTCAGGCCAGGTCTCTCACTCTCCCTGCTTCCCATCAGCAGAGTCCTTTTAAAGAGAAAAATCAGGCAACAAGTGGTGACGAATGCACAAGCATTTCTGCCAGCATACCTCTACAAGGCAGGGATATGAAGAGGTGTGATCCTTCACTGATGGAGCTGTGCTGGCAACAATCCCATGTGTAGATATGGTTATACCAGGAACCCTCCGCGCCACCTCCCCGCCCCCCTTTTTTTTTAAGCAAAGATAACTTGTGTCAAGCTCTACATCTGTGTCCACACAAAGGTATATTTTTTCCTTTACATTCTGAACAGTACAAAGCACAGCTATGTCCAGATGAGGAAGCGTTTGGTGGGTGTAACAGCCTTTGGTGTCCTATTTTGGGCTGGTGTTCACAGTGTAACCAAGACCTCAGATTTTTTGTAATAGACGAACACAATTTAGTTTTATCCCTTGACACATCTCAAAACAGCTTACTGGGAAGACATGAGGAACGGGGGAGAAAACATGACCGAGAGGTCTAGTCACATGCATAAAATGAGAAGCAACTGCATTTTCAGACTGTGTTAGTCTCAAGAAAAATTGAGCAGTAGGTCTTACTGGTGGTGTTATAGTGGATGGATGGATGGAGACAGAGCAGCTGAAGAGAGAACTAAACACAGCTGAAAGAAATTCTGATTTCTGATCAAGGGAATATATTCATGGAATACGGCATGAGATATTTGCCCAGCTGAACACACATCAGCAGCAGGTAGTGTGACCCACAACCGCAAAGTGAAAGTTGTTGGCAGCAGCATTCCATAAAAAGGACATAAATAATTAGAGTTCTTCTAAACAAGGTCAAGTTTTAGCTGCTGCTTCTCTTACTCTATTTAACAGTCAAAGGAGATGGTTCAAAATGATTCAGGGTGAGTTTTGTCCTGGTAAAGCTCAGAGCAAGGTAAAAGATTTGAAAAGAACCAGAGCCTACATCCTTACCACAAACTTTGCTGTTCATCAAATGTGCGCTGAGCCATGACCTCAGCAAGTCCTGGAAGATTAGCTTGCTGCGTTGTCAAAGCAGCGCTCCTGATGGAAACTTGGTTGCGGATACCTTGAACTGTTTTAAGATGCTGCTGCAATTTTCACGTCCTGCCCCACAAGACGATGGGTCCCCTGGAGCACTGAACCATGGCATTTCTCCAACAGTGCTGCCCCTTCCAGGGGAAAAACATACAGCTTTATCTGCAGATAGGGACTAAAAGGGTTGTGGTTATTTAAATTGCCTCGAATAATTTAAAAACTAAAACATGCCTCCGTTTGCTGCTGCTACATGAGTGGTTGATTTGGGGTTTAGGTTGGATGCAGCTGGAATATAATCATCAGTTCTTCAATACTATGGACGTGGCTTGGACATTTGCCTTTGCATCATCTCCCTAGCACAAACAACCTTGCCTTCCACAACTTAATGGAAATACAACACAGGAAGGAAGTCAAAAAAGAGAGCAGCTAAGATTATTATTTTAGGATTTCTACTTTGTATTTTAATGTAAAAACTCCTGGAAGCATCTGACTGATCACAGAGGGTCTCTCCCAAAGCAAGACTCCTGTTCTCATAATCCTTACTTCAGGTAAAGAAACATCCAGGAAAAGAAATAAATGCAGTGCTCAGTGCCTGGATCTTCATCATCCATCTTCAAGCCTCCATGCTGTTCTAGAAGACAGCACAGAAAGAATACCTGTTCTTGCTGCTGGCCATTTCATACTGAAAATCCCCACAATTCCCCTCCAGCATGAAGACATCCATCAGAAGGAGTTATTTTAGATCTGACAGGCAGTCAGGGGCAGAGCAGGATTGTTACATAAAGCATCAGTGGGAGTAAACAGGAACATTACTTATAGGCAGTAATGCTTCCATCTCGAGGGACCCTCACTGTACCACACAGGCTCTGGGATTCCTCTGAGTGATTAAATACATAGATCAGCTTTTTGGCAGCTATTCGAGACTTCATAGCACGTACCTGCCCTTTCTCCTGTACGTATTTCCTGTTTATGTTTGCTTCTGCTGATGTGGTCTGTCTCCTTCCACGGAATTTGCACTTAGCACAGGAGGGTCTTTTCCATCTGCAGCCAAGTGATGGAGCAGCAGAAACATTTTGACTTCTAAGGAGCCCTTACAATGTCTGGGTAAAGATTTCCCCACTTGAGTACATCGTCCTACTGAAATGTCATGCAATGTAAACTGCTGTATTCTCGTCACTGCTGTATTCTCGTTTGGAAGCACTTTGTAGCCACTTGGCATTTTTCTAACAAAACTGTGCAAGGATAAGTGACCATTAGTGCCCAATTATGACAACCTCTAAGATGAGACACCCCCACCAGCCAGCACTAACTCATGTATTGATGATTGTGACACAGAGGGGACACAGGAATTCTCCGCCCTTTGGCCAAGTGAATTTTCAAGCTCTCTCATCACTCACAGCACGACCTCTCCTAACAACATCATGCAACGGAACCACAGCCCCATGTTGCCTTGCTGTCCAATGTGCTCACATACTGTGCCACTGAGAACGCACACATCATCCCAGACAAGCTCAAGCTACGTTGGCAGAAAGGGACAGCGCGTGCTCCACAAACAGCCTCTTGAATTGACATTCCCTAAGTCAACCCTCCCAGCTGAAAACTGGGCTCCATAGGAAATAACCCACTTGCAGGACCTTGGGAAACACCAGGCTTCCTTCCCTTACAAAGCATTACTCTCTTGTTGGCTAACTGCACCTCTTTGTCTGGGCAGAAGAGAAGCGCAAACACTGTTCCTGGAAGCCAGCGCCCATTGTGGCCTCCAGAAGTGAATGCTACCACCACTGCCCAAGAATAGTCTATCTTCTTAACTCATGAACTAATTGGCTTTCTATCTCCTGTTTTGTGACATGTATCATGGGTGCCTATCACCAAACAAAATGAATGCCAGAACTGCTGAAAGTGGCTTTGTGTGCAGGCCTGCAGCTAATAGTGTCTTCCTACTGCCCTTTTGGGAAGCGTTGTGTAGCCTCTTGATTCTGCTCCCCAGCTCCTGTTGACTTCAAGAGACATGCACCTGACAAAGCCCCCTCCCTTCTAAAACCCTGTGCACAGGATATGGCTGGGATGGAGTTAATTTTCTTCCTAGCAACCTGTATGGTGCTGTTTCAGATTTGTGACTTCATCAGCGTTGATAACACACCAATGTTCTAGCTCCTGCTGAGCAGTGCTTGCAGTGCATTAAGACCTTCCTTGTTTCTCACTCTACTCCCCCAGCGAGTAGGCTGGGGGGTGAGCAAGAGGCTGGGAGGGGACACAGGTGGGACCAAAGGGAGGGTTAGTCTTTCCAAGGTAGCCATTGCTCAGAGACTGTCTGGGCATTGGTCTGCTGATGGGAGGGGGTGAATGACTGCCTTTGCAGCACCTGCTGTTTGGGGGGCGTGAAGGGGTGAGTGGGGGTTCCCTTCTATTTTTCCTTCACTTATTAAAGTATCCTTATCTTGACCCATGAGTTTTTCTCACTTTTGCTCTTCCAGTCCTCTCCCCCCATCCCACTGGGGCAGAGGGAGCGAGCAAGTGGCCAGATGAGTGTTTAACTGCTGCTTGGGATCAACCCACTGCACCCTAAAACCCCCAAAAGGACTTTTTTCAGGCTAATCTTTACTGGACTTAACTATTTTTGTAATCACAGCTAAAACTACCCTGTACCAACTAAAAACTGTCTTTAGCTGTGTCTCAAATTGCCCTGCATTTTATTTTTTTTTTTTCAGATCTCACAGTCACTTCAAACTTTAGGACATGCTAATTCAAATAAACTTAAGTAAAGCCATGTAAGGGCCCAGGACAAATTGCACCTGTAAGGCATCATCACAATACTTTTCAGAAGCTTTCTAGACCTCAACCCTTGAAGTTTGGAATGTAAAGCTGTGGATTCGGGGCAATGGCATTTGGGCTGGATTTGGATTCCCAAATCCTTCCCCTCCTAGGAGTCAAGTCTTCCTGAGACACTGAGGAAGCAGAGAAAGGAAAAAGCAATCTCAGTCTGTCAGTTTTCGTGCGGCTCTCAGCCATGCCCATCTCTGGATTTTGTTCTCAAGTGCTGAAATGTTTCAGGCTGTTCAGATAGGGAGAGCTGTACTTTTGGAGGCTGTCCAAACCATCCATTAGGCTTCTCTTAGTGAATAAATTGTTCTGCTTGATTCACAGGCAAGGCTGTTGTCTCTGAAGGGAGTTAACCAGAACGTAACCAGGACTAATACATAGCACTGTGCAAGTGACTAATACCAATTTGATCAATACTGAAATAAACAGCATGAATTTTACTCCAATTGAAATATAAGTTAATGAAGTCCTGAAAACTAGCTTAGTAGAGGCAGAGAGAATGCATCTGCAGGTACGCAACAACCCCTGAACCCATTTCAAACATTGGCTGCTCTTGGTTCAAATGGGTATACTCTTCACTGGGTAAAAACACAGCTGGAAGGCCGGGCCCAAAGAGTGGTGGTGAATGGAGTTAACTCCAGTTGGCAGCTGGTCACAAGTGGTGTTCCCCAGGGCTCAAGTACTGGGATCGGTTCTGCCTAATAACTTTATCAATGACCTGGACGAGGGGATCGAGCGCACCCTCAGTAGGTTTACAGATGACATTAAGTTGGGTGGGAGTGTTGATCTGCTTGAGGGTAGGAAGGCTCCACAGAGGGATCTGGACAGGCTGGATCAATTGGCCAAGGCCAATGGTATGAGGTTCAACAAGGCCAAGTGCTGGGTCCTGCACTTGGGTCACAACCACCCCATGCAGCACTACAGGCTTGGGGAAGAGTGTCTGGAAAGCTGCCTGGTGAAAAAGGACCTGGGGGTGTTGGTTGACAGCCCTCAGGAAAGCCAGCAGAGTGCCCAGGTGGCCAAGAAGGCTGACAGCATCCCAGCCTGTATCAGGAATAGTGTGGCCAGCAGGACTAGGGAAGTGATCCTCCCCCTGTACTCAGCACTGGTGAGGCCCCGCCTTGAGTACTCTGTTCAGTTTTGGGCCCCTCACTACAAGAAGAACATTGAGGTTTTGGAGCATGTCCAGAGAAGGGCAACAAAGCTGGTGAGGGGTCTAGATCACAAGTCTTATGAGGAGGTCTGAGGGAACTGAGATTGTTTAGTCTGGAGGAGAGAAGGCTGAGGGGAGACCTTATCACTCTCTACAGCTATCTGAAAGGAGGCTGGAGAGAGGTGGGTGTCCATCCCTTCTCCCAAGTAACAAGCGATAGGACAAGAGGAAACAGTCTCAAGTTGCACCAGGGGAAGTTTAGGATGGATATTAGGAAAACTTTCTTCACCAAAAGGGTTATCAAACATTGGAACAGGCTGCCCAGGGAAGTGGTTGAATTGCCATCCCTGGAGGTATTTAAACGATGGGTAGATGTGGTGCTTAAGGGACATGATTTAGTGGTGGTTTTGGCAGTGTTAGGTTGATGGTTGGACTTGATGATCATAAAGGTCCCTTCCAACCTAGATGATTCTATGATCATCCTTTGCAGCTTTTCTTATCCTCATTTTCTCCACCAGATCGTCAGAGCCACTAGGTGATTGTCGCACACATGTCCACACCTTTCTCTGCACACAGTGATTGGCAAAATCTCTGTGCTCAGATCCACTGCAAGAGTTTCTGCACTTCCTACAGCATCTTTCCATTACAATACCACTACCATGGTCCTCTGAGCCAGCTCTGGGACACCAGCACTTCACAGAACTATATCCCAGCCTGTGCTCAGCTCAGGTTCCCTCAAGAGCTGCTGCCTGACCACCTCGAGTACAAAGTGATCATCTACAGCAGCTCCAATTACTGTCATTTTAACTCTCACAGTCATTCTTCATCACTGGATGTATCAAATTGCACCCAGCAGGGTCCCCCTTGCTCACTTCTCCTCTTCCTTCTGTCTTGGCCTTGTACAAGGCCTTCTTCTGCCTGGTGGGATGCAACCCAAGTCTGTTGACACTTAACCTTGCCCGAAGAGTCTACAACCCAAGACAATAACAAGCATTTCATTAGCAGTTCTCTCAAAGGGTACAATGATAATAACTCAACATGACCAAAGTGGTTGACTTTGCAGACTGGGTGTCACGTCTGCTTCTCATTGGTTTGCCCATGGAAGCGTGAAGAGATCCCTAACAGCCCAAGCTGGGGACAAGCACACCTACAAGCCCTCACCAATGCGAGCTACGCATGTAAGTGAAGCATGAGAGTTTAGTCACCAGCATAAGAGCTAGCCATACTTCTAGAAGTATTTGTGAGCAGCTACTGAGCCCTCAAATGCCAACTTCACCTCAGTCAGGCAGATGCCAATTCTGAGGATCTCCATTAAGGTTATTCAAGGTACATCTTTTTCCCCTTCAGAATAATCAAATGCATATCTGGCCTATCATCTGCATTGCAAACACTACCCAAACACTTCCAGTGCTGACAAATTTATTCTTCCATCATTGCTCAATCGCTATTTGCTCGGTTTAGCTCTGCGTGTATTATAATAGCATTTAAAGACAGAGCCAGCCTTCAAAAGCTGACGAATCTGAAATTAACAACAGAGGCATTTTTGGTCTGAGGTCTGGATGAGAGCATAAAATAACTGAACTTTGTTCCTGTGGCTTATTACATCATCCGGCCCCTCTTTGACTGAAAATATTTCTATTCCTTATTCCAGACCATCTGTTCTTCAGAAAACTTCTCTCTATTTACTTGAAAAAAAAAAAAAAAACAACACCCCTAACTGGAGGCAAAGGCGCTTCCCCCTACTCCCCCCTGAGAAAAGTATGCTCATAATTAAGCGAAGAGCATTGCATGTTTATTCCCACTAGTGCATGTGCATGCATACACACATGTGCGCACATGCCTATTTTTAGTTACACTGTCAAAATCAGTCTAATATTTCACAGCAAAGGAGGTCATCTTGACCCGAAAAACACATCATTATTTCTAATTAGGAAATAAAGAAACAGAATTGTCGAAAATATCTCTCTGCAGGGGATCCATGCTGTGAGATGACGGGACTTTTCCCTGCTGTTGTGTTTTCTTTAGCTTTAATTTACTGTGGTGTGAAGACTGACCCCAGTGAAACTTGTTAGCTGGCAGAGAAAGGAAGGAGGAGGTTAGGACAACGGTGCTGCCCTCACCTTCCTGTGTGGGTTGGGAAAGGCATTTTGGGTCTTCTCTTCAGACAAAAAAAGTGTACTCCTGCAACAGAGGTTCATCTCATTCAGAACAACCTTGCCTGCCTGTACTGTGCTCAGGCTGTCTCTGCTGCTACACCTTTACTTGCACTGGAAGGACACCAAGATGAAGCAGTAAAAACAGTTTCTGTTGGTGTAACCCCTGCCATCAGTATATGAGTTACTTCCATTAAGTTAAGCACATCTATAACGAGAGACGTATTCTCCTTTTGCCATCTATAATGGGGAAATGACACATTCCCCTCTGTCTTATCCTTCCTTATTATAATAACTTCCAGAAAAAAACCCAATAATTTACCATTTGCCAGGCCAGTGCCTGTAATGAGGTGGGTCTTGACTGAGTTCATGGCCTCAGGACACAACTTTAGCACACACAACAGCAGGAGCGCGGAAAGAGAGCTTCATTGCAGTGTCTCCAGGAGCAACGCCCGCATGCCTGCCAGGCCATTGGGACACGAATGCTCTGAAGAAATCCTAAATGACTCAGGGCTGAGCTCATTTGAAACAATGACTGCAAAACCACACGCGAAGGGGTGAAACCCCCTCTAATGACCACGCTGATGAATTCTCAGAAATTGTTGGCTGAGACAAAATGCATTTGTACTGTTTGACAGATGGAAGTCACTTGGGCAAGCCTGCCCAGCGGCAATTTTCTCCTCTGGCATAGCAGGGAGGCAGAGCAGACCTCCAGGATGTGTCTCTGAGGTGGTAGGACCCAGCAGCGAGCACAAGCTCAGACTCAGCCATTCACACCTTCCTTAGGAACCAATTTATTTTTCCCAAGACAGAGGAGAGTCTGTATGAATTTGAACAGTGACACTCGGGTCATGTTGTGGTTTTTTTTCTTTTGTTTTTTTTTTTTTTTTTTCTTTCAGCTATGTCTTCAAGCTAGACAAGAAATTCCACTGCATGGAACATGGCACACTGCACAACAGCCCAGACTGGCAGGGTTTCTAGGTAGGGTTGGAGGAGATCATTCATACTTCATGTTCACTGTACCCTTGGTATCTCTGCTAACATCTACCTAATTTGGTCTCTGATCCACTTAGATCTGCACTGGGACCATTAGTAGCTGTGTTACAAGGAACTCCACTGATGCAAGTCTACTTTGCTGCTTGTGGCATATCAAAAATTGCCTCTTTCTAGATACAGGATCTATTCATGTGCTTCTGGGTTGTAATTCAGACCTAGTTACACTTAAAACAGAGAGGTTTCAGCGTAACTACTGAAAAGATTATGGTATATAAGACTATAAAAACCTGAGCAGCAAGCCACTGAGGGTTTGAAACATTTAAAGTCTGTATAGACATGGTACACTGTCATGGTTTAGGCCAAATCGGCCACTGGGGACTTAGGGGACCCCAGATGGGACCGACAGATGCTCCCCTCTACCCCTCTTCAAAGAGAGAGGTAGAGGAGGAAAAAGAGACTTATGCGTTTAGAAGGATCTAAACTACTTTAACGAAATAGTAATAATAATAATAATAAAAAAGAAATAATGAGAAATACACAAAACCATATCAAGCTCCCAGGATGATGATCACGACACCGGCTGGCACTGGGCCAGTCCCAGGCTGGACTCGGTGAAGGACGGGAACTGGATTCCGGATCTGGATTCAGGATCGGGTCCAAAGGCAGACGAACAGACAGAGTCCTCCTCAGACATCAGCCATTGAAGGAAGAAGGGAAAAAGAAGCCGCTGACCCTTTGATCCCTCAGCTTTTTATACTGAGCATGAGGCAGATGGGATGGAATACGCTGTTGGTCAGTTTTGGGTCACCTGCCCTGTCTGCTCCTCCCTGCAGGTGGGACCCCATTACGCTTTTCCACTTCTGACCCTCCAACGTGGCAAATAACAAAGTTGGTTGCTCTTGGGTGTTATATCAATAAGTATAAGCAAGAGCCTCCCTGCATACCATGCCTGGGCATCAGCTATAAACATAGGTCTGATCACTCTGAGAGCGCGAACATTGTCTGCACAATATGCTGTTAATTTCAGTAGTTAGAAGAGGCCCAGCTACTGAACAAAATTGGTCCTGTTTTATCTCAAACCAGGACATACACAAAGAACGGGAAAGAGAACGGGGATTCAGAAAGATGAAATCACTAAAGCTCTGGAAGGAAGCGGGTGCTCTCCTGGGGTCCGCAACTCACAAATCCTCACAAATCCAAAGCAAAACCAGGTTCAAACTTAAGCCCTTTCCATCAATAAAAGGAAAAAGACCCATGACTTTCATATTCTGAATGAGGTCACTGAAATACCAAATCAGACGCAAGTATGTCCACCTTCAAGCCATCATGCACCCATTTTTTTCCCAGTTAGAACTACTGAGCAAACCCCACCCAAGTTCTTTGATGGATCATAGGGTGCAGAAGACATACTTCTGCACTAACATACCTTCTGCCACATTTTGTCAGCCTGGCTGCGAAAGGGGCACTTATGCATTCACTCAGCACTTCATTAGCCACCATGCAAAGCCCTAAGGACTGCTGCAAGGACAACTTGCAAGAGTCCAGTTGGACATAAGTACTAGTGACAATGTTATCTGGTGGGATCGCTCATCTGTGACACATTTCCCAAGTGCAGAAAGAAAACCCACACTACTGACTTTTAGGAAAAAAGAAAAACACACATTAAGCAATATGCTTTAAGCCTGCATTCATGTTGAGAGTGAAATGGGTTCATCATGTCCTGCTTTATCCACAGGGGTACAAAATGCAAGTGGTTTGCCTTTCTTTTCCTACCTCTTTTTGACATTGTCAGAAGACTCCATTACGCCTGAGGAGTACATCAGGCAGATAGCTACCCTCAATCCATTTAGCTCCATAAAACAGAGTGGTCATGCTCCCAACAAATTTCATTTCTCTCACAGAATGAAACAGATCTTGCAAAGCGTATTATTTCAGAGAACAGAGTTTAAAGAAAGTACTTTCCTGTAATCTCTAGGCACCATAGGTACAGGCAGCAGCCTTGGTTTTGTTTCATGGCAATTTATTGGTGCAAAAGATCTAAGAACTGGGCCTTTAAATTTTTAAATCTCTTGATGTATCTGGTTTCCAGACAAAACTATATGCTTGTAGAAATTATTGTCCTTTCCTACTGCATTCCATAGCAATACCGCCGTTGACTTTAACAGGAGCAAAGCAAATTGGTAGTCAAGGAAGATGCTTTTCTGCAGATACAAATTACACGTGCAAAATATACTTCTGTCTCCTTAAGCCTGAAGTTTCTAACCCCTTCCTGATTTGTGGCATCAAAGAATTGCACTGATTTACCCAATTTGTTTTCCCAATTTACTACATCCTGCTGGAGGGTGTCCTGCTCTACACAATAACCCCTCCAGCTTCCAGCACAGCACCTCTCTGGCTTGATCACGTAGCCCAGACCAGAGGTAAGTAATGCACAGCAGGAGAGAGTATTTTCTTCCTGCTTGTCTGTAGCTTCATCTTTCTACTTGCCTGTGGATAGTGTTACTAAACACTGACTATTTTTTCAAGCTTAGCCAGAATGGGCACAACTGATTTCCTGATGTCCTGGAACCCATCCAAACCACCCATTAGCCACGAGTTCACAAACTGATACAACTTCCAAAAGGCTCATGGGCAACAGTATTGTTTCTAAAAAGAAGTTAACTTCGGGTAAATGAAAATAAGATTTACTGCTTGGGACAGGTTGCATGCAGTAAATAACTCAGAATTTATGAATTGTCATCTGTAAGACTCCATTCATCTGCAGCGATAAGGGGCCCTTGGACCACTCACCGCAGTAACTCTCCATTAAATCACTGTTATTTATGTGCATCGCTGTAGGAGGCCTGGATATGGATCACGTCTCCATGGTGCTAGGTGCTACCCAAACACTATGGCAGGTCATCACAGTCACATTATCCCCATAGTGGTAGCTGATAGCCTTGAGTAGGAACTCCTACCAGCATGTCCTCCTACACCTCCTCTGCCATCCGCTTCATTAGGAGGTGATGTAGAGCATTTGTGAGCCAGACAGGTAGCTTGTTCTGGGGAAGGGGACCCTCAGTTCCTAGTCACAAAGTTGAGTCCTTGGCATGGTGATCACCAAGGCAGATCAAGGCCACAATGGAGCCCCAGAGATGTACTGCCATACAAGACTTTCCCTCCTGCTGCTCCCTCCCACTGGCTGCTGCAGGGTCTTCAAGGCCAGGCTTGTTGCTATCCAGCAGAAAACATAGCACCCAAATTTAGAGACCTGCTCTTCCCCCTCAACACAGAACCTCTGGCCTTCCTCCCAGGCTCCACAATCTTCTCAGCAGCATCAGTCCTGAGCAGCAAGAGGTCCCTACTATCGGCACCAACGTGGATCTGCAGAGGCCCCTTCCTACCATCGTTTTCTGTGTTTCCACTATTATTGAATTCCCTCCAACCACACAAAGCCTGTAATATTGCATTGCCAAATGTGGGGTGGATTTCTCACCCCTAGATAGCTTGCCAGACCCTCATGATTCACCATGCACAACTGTTGTCTACAGTGCACATCCCAAATGCACCTTTCAGCAAGGGCTAGTAACAGCACTGGCTTGATGTTAAACCAGAGCCCTGGGGTTTTGCTGCTTCAGATCCCTCAGTTTGTCCAACACCTACGATCTTTTTTAGCAGTTTCACACACAGCTTCCAGAAATATATTTTCAATAACACTGTTGCAAAGTGACCTCAAGGGACTGAGTGTCATAAATGACGGAACCACCATCACTCCCAATGTGTGCGGCCCATGAAGCTGAGCCATCTGCTTCTCAACGCTCTGAGCAGAGCTGCCCCTTCAGAAACTCTCCACCCTAGGAGCTGCTGGTAGTGTATGGTGGAGGAGAAAACTTTACTTCATGCTTGTGGGTTTTTACACCGTGGTCAAAAAAAATTTCCTGAGTCCCCATCTGTATTTTCAGTATAAGACACTGATTTCCTGTGGCAAGAGGGGTGTTAATATGGGACAGAGACACCCCTGTGAAACACCAGCTGTTTATCATCACCTGATACTATGTCACATAAAGACTGTTACCACCAATAGCACATATAGATCAGGGTTGATTGTGGTCTGGTGGGTGTCTCTTCCCCACCCCCACAAAGGTTTGAGGAGACTCAAACATACAGATATTCACATGGTGGGTGAATAACCGCCCAAACAATATGAAAATCACCACGAGCAAAAGTACTCTAAGCCATCAGTGAGGGGGGGAAACAAAAGAAAACAACTTTTACCAAAACCACACAAAATGGAGAACACAGGAGAGAAGCAGTGCCGGGGCGGCTTGCACATCAGTGTGAAAATGGTACCCTCGGACAAGCGGGTTGAAATCTTCCCCACAGTTACAGCCAACAAGCAGACCCATCTGCAGGCAGAGGCCACCCGCTATCGATTCTGCTGCACTGGCAACAGTGCAAACCTCAGCAAGGCCCAATTCAGACAAAATAGAAACCCATGAAAAAATAAAATTATCAAGTCGCTTTCACATTCTTTTCCTGAGGTTGACAAGGTTTAACTAACAGCTTGATTCTACCACCAACTTTGCACACAGACCTATGGAAAACACCAGAATTACATTCATTTTCTGGACGTTATATGTGGTAGCAGTTAATTCTTAATAACCCCTCAGAGCCATCCAGTGTCTAATTGTAAAAATAGTTTCACAGTTAACTTGTAGGGGAAAAAAAATAGGTGATTTCAAACAATCTTTTAAACCTGAAATTCAATCTGACAGACCGCAAGTCACAAATTTCCAGTTACCTAGAAGGAAACATTGAGAAGAAAAGTCTGCTTGAGCAACTCACCCCCAAAACGCCGAGGTTTTCTCCATCAGCTGCAGCAAGCAATGGCCTCAGCACAGGCTTCACTTCAGGAACAGAACAGTTCAGCACCATGCAGCAACCAGAGCAAAACCTACAATCCTTGGAGGAGCTGCTGGTCTGGTACTTGGGAGATCCGGGTTTCCCTTCCACTGCTAGCACTGATGTTCCTGCATGCTCCCAGCCAGCCACACAATTAGCACTTCTGTTGAAGAGAAAATGAAAAAATTCATGTCTTGCTGGTCATCTTGCCTGGTAAGAGTGCAAGCCGCTTGGAGCAGGGCTATCTTTCCCCATCTGTTCTGCCCAGCCTGGATGGCCACTGTCAGCCAGAGTCTCAAGGCACAAATGCTGATGAGCCGTGGCTGCTAAGGAGCGTACACGTTGCAGAGAGACACAGATGGGGACACCCCCCGGCCCCAAACTCTAGTCTGTGTTTCCTTGGCAGGAATGAACAGTATGAGGACGAGTCCAGGCTCAGATATGTTAATAAAATACCAAAAGGAAGCCCAGCTACTAAAACACCTTTTTGGAAAGCCCACTAATCTCAAGTCTCCTGATTTACACGCATACCAGTTTCTGCTCCTTGGGAGAGCAGTCACAGACTTTTGCTTTTAAGCCCTCAGCAAGTTTCATGTTGCACCAGAACGGTATATTTTGTACAAATTATGACAGGCATACAACTTCAAAATCCTGGTCAAAACCATGCATCTAACCTGTCCTACAGTTTTAATAACCCTCCAAACAAAGGCCAGGCAAGTTACTGTGTTTGACACAGAGAAAGGTGCTGCCTCGGCAGGGCTTAGAGGGCCATACCTCATTTCCCAGCCATCTCCAATGCACCACAAATCCCGGCAATCAGAGAATGAGCTGGTCACTGCCACACAACACAAGGGGTCCCTGCCTTCGAGGAAACCATCACTTCGTTACAACAGCTTGAATAGAAACTTTGAGCCAGAATGTAACACTCTACAGTATCTCTCAGGGGGATGAGGAGTGTATCTTTGGGGACAAGTTTTAGGGCCTGCGTTTGGCAAGTGTGGTTCTAATACACACGCTTTTCAGCCAGCATCTCTTCAGAGACTCAGAGGTCTTGGCTACTAACGTTTCTTGGTGGGTGCAGACTGAATGGAGCCAACAATGCTAACGAGGCTTTCCCCACCAAGGGTGGAGGCACTTATGGGCACTTGTTGGCCAGCAGACACAGCAGCACAGCACTGAGGTACAGGAGTTGAAAGCAGTTTCTGCCATTTACCCAAAAAGCTCACAACTGTTTTCCCTCTTTGGCAGCTCTTACTAAAATGTTAATGCTCTCTGATCAGCCCCATTCTTCTTCTACGTTGGGGTTAAGCCCTGAGATGTGCAGAATCTGTGAAATCACACTGAAAACCTGAGGAGGCCATATCACATCTGTTGGCCGAAAGACCCAGGATCAATGAGAGCTCTTGCTCATGGGCTATGAGCTACCAGTGACTCACTGGGGTTTCTACCACAGCAGTCTTGATTAAATTATTTATTATAATGTGGATCTTGTATTTATCACATTTAACATGGGCCAAAGTCTTCCCTGCATACGTTTCAACTTCAGGTCCAACAACTGCAGCTAAGAAGAGAAAATGTTCTGCAAAAAATCCAATTGTTTAGAGTTTACAGGAGTAAAAAGTCTGTGCTGGCATGATCACCTCTACATTTGGTCTCTGACAAGCGGAACCTCGTGAGCTTTTCAAGCCCTCTCCCAGCCCGCGGTAATGCAACACAGACGTATGTTTTCCAGCAGCTGATTGTCCCCACAGCACCCATCTGTAGGCTCTCCAGCCCAGTCTGCACTGAAGCACCAGCACAGGACACGGGGTTCCTCCTGAAGCAAGACCAGATAGGCTGCAAATGCCTTTCTGAAATGCTTTCAGGTAAGCTGCTCCTCTGCCCTGCTTGGCTGTCCCCTCTAAAGGTGTGCTTTAAATGACAGTTACCTACCCTTATACCTACCCAGTCCATATCACCATGGGCTGTCCTGTACTTCTCTTTCAGGTTACTCTGCAGGTCCTGAACAAGTCTGGCACCATGTGTCCCTAGGAATCACCAACCAGCCCCATGTCTACACAGCTCCTGCTCTCATCTGGTATCATGGCTCAGGTGTGCCCAGACAACACCAACACATTCCTCCAGAAGCGCCCAACTGGAGGCTTTTTGTTAGAAACGTCCCCTTGCTCTGCCAGCCTCCTTACTCATTCCCAGATCGCACTTCTCCACTGCCTCCATATTCTTCTTCCTCTCCCCACCCCAACCCGTTTCTCTTTGCAAGGCCCTTTTCTTTGGAAATAACAATTTCCCTTGGGGGAGATTAGCAAGCAGGGTTGTGCCCGGGATCCCTCAGCAAGGAGCAGTAGGTGGGGAAAAGAAATAATATATAACTTCTTGTGCTCAATGGCCCCTCTGTGTGTGTGCTCCTCGCGTGGGCGGTGGTGAACCATGCTGCCTTCAGCACCACTGCTCTATCACTAGAGTATTGTGTTCTTTGTTGTATACAGGGCTGCAGCCATGTGGCCTGCATGTCCTTCTGCATGCCAGCCCCCGTGCAAGGGGGCAAGGGTGCTCGCCAGCCCTGCAGCACACACAGGCAGCTCCCCCCATCCCCACCCTCCCCCAGGTCTTCAGGAAAAAAATACTGACAAAACCTGTTTCTTTTCTTATTCCAGTATTTGAAAAAAAATAAATACAGACAAATGAGACAAGTTGAAGCCACAGGGAAGGGGAACAGCTAAAGCGAGCATAGAGAGAAGAGTCGCAAGACTACATGGAGAGCTAAAGGAAAAATGCTTCATTGGGACAGGTTTTCCATGGGATTGCAGCCATCGGCGCAGCACTAAACTTGGGAGAAGAGCACTCTTCAACAACCCTGAGGAAAGGGAAGGATGACTGTGAACAAAGGGTTCATTTCCTTCCCAAACTTTTTATTTTTAGGATCCATTACCATAGCAATGTGTCAGGCCATCTCTACAGGTTAAGGTTTTTTCATCCTTTCTCCTGGGAAACCATTCCTTGTATCAACAATGCTCAAGGCCATGTCTCCATCTGGCATGAATTCCCACAGCTTTCAGCGAAGCTACAACAAGTGCCAGGAGCAGATCCGCTCAGCCCACCCTTAAACTTTTCTTAACTTCCTCTGCTGCCTCTTATACTAAAGCCCCGTTGGGTTAGAGCTCCTCTTCCTTCAAAGTGGCTCGCCCCTTCAAATACTTGAAAATACATGCAACTTTTCACTATGTCAGCAAGGAAAATTTACCTGTTGTAGCCACTCCTTCAATCCATCCCACTCTTGCACACTCAGTCTGTTATGGAGCCTCCTGCTCCTACACATTTTTGAATGCTTATGTGAAGCAAGCAGAAATCCCAAGACTTCTGAGGCCAGACTGGGCCTGGCACAGGATGTAGTCAAAGAAACCAGTGGATTAACAGCCATTAGACAACCTCAGCCAGGCTTCAAATATAAAACCCAATACTTCCTGCATGGCTGAGGAGCACATGCCTGAGGGACAGTGCCCCTTTATGTGCTCCCAGACGTGCTGTGTGCACTTGAGTCTCGAGAGTCCAATAAGCTTCATTCAGCAGGAGCAAAAAATAGAAAAAGACGAAATCAAGTATCATGACATTTTCTCAATGTTTCTAGTCAAACAGAAAATTAAACAGGCTCAGTATTATTGCCAGAATGTTAATTTATGCACCGCTTCGGGGAAAGCAGACACAGGCGCTCATAAAGGTCAGGTTTAACGCTGTTATTAGCTGTCCTCTCCTTCCTCCTAGAAATCCTCATAGAGCCACTTCCCAATCAAGGGGGGAACATCTAACATGAGGAAGAGGTAGATGAAGGGCTGAAGCTTTATATGGAAGAAGAAAGCGAGGAAATATCAAATCACTTGGTGACAGGCAGACTGGGAGGGCACTATCTACCCCAAAATCACCTCAACCTCTGCCCATTCATGCAACAGCTTCTGCACATAACAATGTTGTGGATACAGCATACTGGTGGGTTTGTTATGACACAGTGACACTAAAATCTGTGATTCTGTGCCCATGAAACAGGTAGTGGGAGAGTTTACCCTCTTCAAATATCAAAGGCTGAATTAAAAAATAAAACACTGAATCTGGATCAAAGTTTAATAATTTGAGTTAAAGGAGTAGAGGTATTTCTACATTGTGCTCATTAAAGCACTGTGAGGGAGGACAGGAGAGGTGGTTTAAAGATGGTAGCTCACAAATGATAAAAAATTTCTAAGTATGACCCTTGCCCCAGGCTTCTTGAAATCAGGTTTTGTGCCACATTTGTACATTGATGTGTATGTGGAAACTGCATACATGCTTTGGGCTGAAAGTCTCCTCCTGTGATCAACCCCCTGTTTTCATACAATGCAGAACACAACTGGCAATGTAAAACTGTCGCTGGCTGCTCTGGCAATACACATAGAGGAAAGCTGGGCGCAGAAAGAAGGGGAATTTGGAAAAAGTGCCAAATCGCCCATCTCCACAGGAATCAAACACCAGCTGCCACTGTGAAAATGGATTTCCAAAACCACCAGCATCATTAGAGGGAAACTTCCCTTCCCTGAAATCACACCAAACAGTTTGTGACCACAGTGTTACCAGCTTACTGTGGGCAATGGCCGATGTGTAGGTTCCCCACTGAGCTGTGGTTGTTCTGAACCGATTTCAGGTCATCTTTCCGAGCTGTCTGGCAAGTGAAGGAGCTGGATAGGAAAAATGGGCTGACTGCAGATGAAATGTGAATCTGAAGCACTTGCTGGAATAAGCACTCATTACATTCAAAGACTCGCAAGAGAATTGAATGCTGTAATGATTTTTTACAAGTTTGAGCTAACAGATGCATTGTGAACACCTCACAAAATCCCTCTCCTGAATTCATATTTACCAGCCCTTGGAAGTGTCTCTGACTTGGAAGATCAAACATCCTGACTCCTTCCAACTAATTAAATGGATTTCCCTGGGAATAAATAGTAGCTGTCACCTAATCAGATGGTGCATTTTAATAAGATGTTGGCTTTCCCATGTTGAAGTATCTGATTTCCACAGTGTTTTGGTTAGACGATCTACCCTGTTTAGGACTCAAGTCTAGTTTCTTAACAAAGAAGTTAACAGCTCACTGGAAAAATTTATGCCACCAATTCAAGCCCCCATTTCAGTTTGGTTTTTTGTTTTTTTTTTTTTGCTTCTCCCTTCATATCCTTATTAGGGTCTTCCTGTTTTCCTTTCTTCTGAGAACAGTGAGAACTTAGCACATCACCAACACAATTTTTGGATAATATCAACTGTTTGTGGTCATACCAAGAAGCTTGGTGTCCCTCAACTTTGTCTCAAGACCTTTCTCAAATCAGATGTAAATGCTGAATGAAAGCTTCATCAACATGCCTAACAGCTGGTGTTTCCAAAATAACAGTGCCAGAAAAAAATCCAAATACAATGAGCAAAAGAAGCAACAATGATTTCTAAAATCATTCACTGGAAAGGACTTAAGTTGTCCTGATATGTCCCAAAGCGATTAGCAGCATCAGTACTTTATCACTACTGCAGGTGATGGAAAATTCAGCTCAAGCCAAACCAGGTGGAGAAACTGATCTACTTACTGAAAAACTCATTTACTTTTTAAAAACAGTAATGTTCCAATCCAGCAATTCACAGTTTTCAATGCTTTTAGTATCAAAGTGTAGAAGGTAACCACAGGAGAGGTGACAATCTGGACTGAAATAAACAGTGGGCCTCTTGGGATGGTAAGCTTCTTGGGAACAATCTCTCAAATTCTTCCCTGGTGATATAACTGTGAAGCAACCCCACCTGGTAACTCATATAACTTCTACCAGTGAAATACTTATGCCCAAATAGCCTGTGTCACCACACACGGGAGTGACCAAGCCCTGAGATGCATCTGGTTACATTACATTCATTCCCCAGAGGAACTTAGAGGGATGCAGTTCCTTGCCAGGAGCTTTTTAGGGGTATCACAAACCATGCGCCAACTGCTTACTCATAGACAGTGTCACAATAAGAAAATATTACCGAAGTCCTGCAGTACAAGTTATTAACACATTGAAGTCACTAAGGGTGACACTTGCAATTCTGCTGCAGGTACCAACTCTGCGGAGCATTATTCCTGGTTTGAGTAGGAAGTCATTTGAGTAGGAGTCAGGCTTTTTAGGTTTCTTGTGAGGAAGCGTCTCCATGAATGCGACAATAGAGGCCAGTTATATGAGACATGATACTAGGGCTAGAAGTGAACATTAAGCAAAGGAGGCTACGGGCACACCAAAGGAAAGCAGACTCAACTTGAAGAACTCAGCTGAAGTTGCAAAGGCCATAGGAAAGGCCATGAAAGACACTAGACAGCTTGCATGACCAAGAGGTCAACCATACAAAGTGTATGTCTTCAGAAGTGGACTTTTTGAGAAGGAAAGTAAATTGTCTCTCTCTTCCACTTAGATGCCTTTTCCTCCTAACCAATATGAACATATTATGGCTAAGCCTTCTAGCTCTCTGTCATACAGTTGAGCTGGGTCAATAGGGACATAAACAGAACACTTAAGTCCCTCTGTTACAAAATAGCAGGCTAGTAAATTGTTCTCAAACAGGAGAAACTTGGAGTGGTTTTGTTTTGGTTTGTTCTTTTTTTTCAGGTTAAGTGGGGTTAACATTTGGATGAGAAGCACATTCCAGTGTGATTTCACCACTGAAATGGAGCCATCCCTGGGGTGGAGTCCTGCAGCTGCTGGTAGTGCACATGTTTTGCTCAATATATCCAAAGAAAGAATTATGCAAGTAGTTAAACAAAACAACTGACGATACATCACAATTTGGGTAGCATGCAGAAGTGAAGTGTTCTTGTTTCTGCTATACGCACCAAGGAGATCAAAGGACTTTTGCTTTCCCTGAGAACTGGTATTTTTTCAGCCATATTGATTATAAGTGAGAAAGAGAAGACATCTCATCGGAAAGGCAGAAGGCTGATGGTACTGGCACAGAGGGAAGATCTCCCCACATCAACAATCTGTCCCGCCACTCCTGTCCTTCTCTTGCACACCTCTCCCTAAAGAACCACACAGCACCACCTTGCTGGGTGCCAACCTGAGAGATCCTGACTGCAGATCAGGAAGCTCTGAGGAACATCAGCACATGCTGATATTCACCTGGCAGCAATCAAGTCAAGAGAGATGCCCCTCTCCTTCACATCACCCGAGTGATGACTGAAGAGCCGATAGCTGTACAGTGCTATCAAACACACATAGCAAGACACCAGCTATTAATTTCTCACATTTTTCCCCAACCTTCCCTCTTCTCACACTTTGCCAGCTGACTTCACCCTTCCTTACAGCAGGCTGAAGCCACTTCATATCCTGCTGGCTTTATTCCAGCTGTCTTGACACAACAGTTTCTCCTATTTCTAATCATGCATTTCTTGGCATGATCCCCATTGGAAACCTCCAGTTCTGATAACATTCGATGACCTTTCCTTTATTATTTCCCCACGGCGCTCTTCGGTCCCTCATAGGTTCTAAAATTGGGATTTGCCTTCCTGGAAAGCCAGACACTAGGGGTGAATGACTCACGAGCCTTGGCATGCAGCTCCATCAGCCTGGGACACAAAGGCACTACCTTCCCCCACACGCAGTGGATCCAACAGTAGGAAGTATTATTTAGCAGGGCTGTGCTCAGTGATTTCCTAGAAAAGCAACAAAAATGCCACATGTGTTTGTGTTTCCATGTGAATTCGGCACAAGGAAATCCACACAGGCCACATGCGGTTTAGAAATTGTAGGTGTTGTGAGCCTCGTGTCTGCATAATGTCTTGCCGTTGGTATGCAGTAAACATTCCACATCTTTAGGGGAAACTCCCACATAGCCAGGAGAAGGAGGGTTTTTAAAACCCAAGATCCTAACTTCAGCGCAAAGGCACGAGTGGACAATAAATTTTACATCTGCAGAGGGAGCGTCCAATTTCACTCAATTATTTTGATATGCTACTTTAGTGAAGCGATTGTGCAAGAGCAATCATAGGCGGGGAAAAAAAGAAAAAGGCTTGGTGACATACAAACTCTGAAGAGAGAGAGATGCCTTGGAGTTACGGCTCTGCCAATGACCAGGTCACACTGCAGAAGTCAACAAGGCCAGATTACTACCCAGTTTTACAGCTCACAATCAAAGCCTTGTTCGGAAAGAAAAATCAGCTCTTATCTCACTACCAAAAAAAAAAATAAATCAATGGATATACTAGAGCACTCAGCTTGGAACATGATACTAAGCAGTTGCTAAATCATATTCTCCATGTCAGAAGGATCCTGACTGGTGGTGCCTCTGGGATAAATTTTTGCCTGTCACATGGGATCGTGATCACGTGTGTTTCTTTGTCCCTCTGCCATCCACCTCCATCTGAGATGAGGATGGAAGTCCCAACATTGTTTTATTTTTTTCCCTAAACATTTTCTAAAAAAAAAAAAAAAAAAAAAAAAAAAAAAAAAAAAAAAATCTGGTTCAAAACTTAGAATACTTCAATCTGAAAGAAAAAGAACATGAAAAGTATTTGAACCAGAGCAAGAATGTCTCCACTGAATCAACCCAAATGTTCCCTTAGATTTTCTGCTGAAGAAAATCAGATTTTGATCCAAGTCTGAATTGAGGTTGAAAATTTAACTTTACCTCAAATATGCTAGGGGAAAAACCAAAACAAATGAAAGGTTTTCCCAGCAGAAGAGCCTGCTGCTTGCAGTAAAGCGACTGGTGCCATCTTTCAGAGCGGGATGGCCTCGGAGAGATCCACCCAACCCACTTCACATGCACTGAATGACTGAATACACCCACATCCCTTCACAGCAGGGACCCAGCGACTATATGAGTTTTAATCCTTTTTGGGAAATAAACCAACAGCATGCTCCCCAGCTTCACAGAATCACCAGGGTCGGAAGGGACCTCTGGAGATCATCTAAGTCCAACACCCCTGCCACAGCAGGGACACCTTCAGCATGTTGCACAGGACGGCATCCAGGCGGGTTTGGAATGTCTGCAGTGTGGGAGACTCCCCCACCTCTCTGGGCAGCTGTGCCAGTGCTCTGCCACCCTCAAAGGAAAGAAGTTCCTCCTCATGTTAAGATGGAACTTCGTGTGCTCAAGTTTGTGCCTGTTACTTCTAGTCCTTTCATGTTGCAAACAAACATCATATATAGAGAAACGCCTGCACATCAGCACTCAGCAGATACACAGGCCAACACCTAACCAGCATACACCTCACCCCCCATCCATTCCCAAAGGGCAGAACAATTGTAGAAGGTACAGGAGCTCTGAAGTCTCTATAGACCAGGAAGGTGTCAGAGCTCCTCCAGCTTCCCCACATGTACAGACAACCCAGACACTTTGGGCCAGAAAGAGCGAGAGACCATAAAAATTTCCACTACAGCTTTACTGGGGAAAAAACCATACATGATTCAACACACCCCTGAAGGAGTCATGTGGAGAAACACTATTTGAGGTATAATTTAAAAACAAAACAAAAAAAAAAAAGCCATGAGGTCATTTATATTGATTCCAGGCTGAAGTTTGTAGATTAATTATGGTGGGAAAAAATAGGTATTGATAGCTCGATGTTGACTCTAAGCCAGTTATTAGAACAAAGCAGGCTGAGCATGATCTTTAGAGGAAATAGCTTCTGATACAGTCCTGGTGCTACGTTTCTTAGGTAACTGGACTCCAGCCAAACCATCTGGCTCTTCTGCATTTCATTCTAACAAAGAGGACTTCACAAAGCCTGGAAGAAAATCCCATACACAAGAAATGTAAGAATCATGCTCAGAAGTGTGCCATTCAGGGAGATATTTGATATATTTTAGAAGGATTTATAGTTAGAGGAAAGGATAAAAAAAAAAAAAAAAAAAGAAATCCTGAAAAAAAGATATGCTTATACCCGAGAAAAACGCAGGACAGCTCCTGCATTCTGATGGTGTGGGATTTTGCGTTATTTGATCCTATGTAGGGGACCAGCACCTTACTACTGAAACAGAAAGTCTCTTTCTTATTAGGCAGAACAGCGGTCTCAGGGTCATAGTTCCCAAGACAGCGTCTTGGCTCAGTTTAGAAGAGGGTCTCAGGAGAGTAGCTTGCCTGCCTTCTTTCCATCAAAACTAATAAAGAGCTATTTAGGCCCAAACACAACAATGGTTTCCTCTGATGTAGAGGTGCCCAAGAGAAATGGCCCCAACCCAAATCACAGCCTGTTCATCTCCAGCCTGTGCAGCCAGCAGGGAAAACCACGGGTCTCCCTCAAAGTCCCTGCACCTCCTTCCACTTAATTCACTACCTTTAATCTCAGTAGCTAAAGCAAAATTGGATTCATACAGATGTCCATTGTGAGGAGCAAGAACATAACTGTGTCCTTAGCATCTACTCATTTGCAGCAGGGTCATCACATGCAGACCCTGAGTCTGCCATGACAAACCTCTGTTGAGCTGACAACCACAGAATATTTGGCAGGGAAAAGGGACAAATTAGGGTTCTCAGCAGATGCTCCTAATCTGCTCTCCAAGGCAGGTGGGAGCTTATTGACAAACTCCTTGAGTTCAGCTGGATGTCAGAGGGGTTTTCTCCCTGTCTCAGGCCAGCCAAGTGCTCGTCATGTCCTGAACAGGCAAGAGGGCCTCTTCCCAAAATGACAGACAAGACCCTGCAGGACAGACTTTGGGTGCTCCGAGGGAGCCACAGAGTTTGTCCCACAGATGAAGGAGTGGAGCGTCTTCAGGCCCCCATCCAGGAGAGTTAGAGATCTCCCAGCTGTGTACACGTGTACGCATTTTAAACAGCAAATGTAAACAATCAAAACACTACGAAATAGCACCTTTCATGCCAAACAGTTATTTTTGGAGCTTTCAGGTTTTATCGTCTTGGGAACCTTTTACTGAACTGTGGACTCCCAGTGTTATGCCAATGGGTTGGGTTAAGTAAACAGCTCTGACCTCACCATCAAGCTTCCCTTTGCTTTTCCTACTTCTCCAGCCTCCCAGTAACATCAGGGATTACCCTCTGCTCCCAGCTGTTCAGGCAGCTGGACCAGGTGCCCTGCCAGCATCGGGCACCCTGGGTGTGACCAGGAACAGCAAACTGCCATAATCAAAAGACATGCAAGATCAAATCGAGCACATTATCAGAGTTAAAGCCAACGAACACTTCACTATGGGGCTGCGTTCCTCAGGCAGCTCTGTACCAGCACTGCCTACATAGAGCTGTAAAAACATGCATCACCACCTCTCCTCTTCTTTCCCAGGTCCCAGCTTCTCACGTGGTTTTGATCTCAGCGAAACAACTCCTCTGCTGCTTGCTTTCATCACGAGCTCTGCAAGGAACTGAATTTCTTCCAAAATCCAAAGGCAAAACTTTTTGCCTTATCCAGAAGCTTTTTCTCTGGAAGAGTGGTCCTAAAGATGCCGGGAGTAAATGACTCAACTTTTCATTTTGTGCTTTTTCAGCTATTGCTGTGCTAAAACAATGGATTTCTTCAACTGAAAACGTGTCTGCAGATCAATAATCTTTAGTCTTAATGTAAATTACAGATAAACAGATTGAATTAATCAATGAATCATTGGCCAAAAGAGCTGTTCCCCTTGCTCATGCACCCCCATTTATCCTCTTTGCCCTGGCACTCGGCAGACCCTGCACTGAACCAACTCACCCCCCTAACTCCCCAAATACAGCAAACCTGCTTCTGACAGGTTATCAAGGTGCATCTTTCCCAGAACAAGGTCTGCCAAGCGCCAGGACTTGTGCCAGGGAGGAGATGGGAAGACACAGCTGAAATCAGGGAGAGGATGTAACAGCTTGCTGCTGCCAGGAGGATGAGATCAGCAGCATCTGCAACATCTAAAATTCACCCTCACAACTCTGGCTACCAAGGTGTGACTGAAATAAAGTAGGAGACAGTGAACAGAGCTGGAACCTGCGCACCTCTGGGCTAGATGGTACAGCACTTCCACTCCCCCTTGAAACCCCACTTTGCTCCCTCTCACCAAGTTTCTCTGAGAAATGAGGGGGAGAAACTGCATTCTGTATTATCAGTCCTATCTCCCCTCCTGCTGCTAATGATTTGACTGCAGAAGTTTTCAAAAGCACCCAGGAAACGTGTACATCCAATTTCTAATGGGAATAAAAGTATGAAAAGCCCCTTTGGCTGCATCACCATAACAGCCCATATATGCAGCCCGCCATAAAGAGATAACAGCTGTTTACTGAGTGGTATAAAGATTAGTTTAATGCTATAATGTTTCAACAGTGTTTGGAAATATTTAACTATCTCACAGCAGCTTCTGTGGCAAATACAGCTCATCCCTTCTTTGTTGTGAGGGGAGGTTTACAGCAGAGACTCTTTTATATATGTAGCAGCATCTCCCGATAATAGCGCTGACATTTTTCAGAGCTGCTAGTGACCCCCTTTGGGGATGGACCAGATTATAGTACGAGGGCTGGTATAAATAAACACCTCAACTGGACATTCTTTAAGGAAGGGACGGAGACCTGGCATTTCTCACACACATCCAGACAGTTACCTTCCACCAAGAGCAAGCAGCTATTTAATCACAGTCAATTATTCTGAAACAAGCATAATTTTGCTCTTTTTCAATTGCACGGCCATGATTAAAAGATGAGAGGGACCAACACCACATAACAGGCTCCGGAACTCAGCCAAAAATATAGGATACAGTACCTGGTTGTAGAAAATTGCTTTCTACAGATAGCTCACACTGGCTTTCAAAATTGTTTTGGTCCACGATGGTTCAACCACCATGAAACTACTCTGGTGATCTGCTTTGGAAGAGGTAGGTGTGTCAGTGCACTGCACCTTCACTCCTGTGTTCTTAGATTTTAGGAAACAAACTACCTATAGAAACAGCCCATTCTTTACGTGGAACAATAAAAAAAGTTATATAACTGTTCCACCCAACCAAATACTGTATATATCTGAAAAAATATATATAGACACACATAAAGTTCAAAGGGCAAAGCATCCTACATGCTGTAAATCAGCTGGGATCAGCTCCTCCCTTTTCAGCTGGCTGTCACACTTTTCCCAGGTATCCTGGTATCTGAGGGCAGCTGCCTCTTCACTCTGAAGCAAGACCAGCCATGCACACATCAGCAAACTGTCCTCCCCACTTCTTGTGGGGCCACCCCCAAAGCCTTTGCTGTGAAGAGCTTGTTCAAGGCAAGAAAGGAAAGACTGACAGAAAAGGGGATGAGAAAGCAGGGGAGGAAGCCATCTGCTGGGCAGTACCCTCCCTGTGGCTGTAGGCAGGTTAAGGACTGCTCACTTTGCACCTTCTGTTTGACCTCAGGAATGGGAACCCACAGGCCTGGGTTCCCTTATAGTAAAGGTCCCACTTCATCTTTTGGAAAACTCTCCAGACCATCTCACGTGCCACAATGATTCACCGCATGCTCTGCAAATGAATCTTAGCATGTATGGCAAGGGGTCTACCTGCAAACCAAGAGAAGCTGGCTTTCACCATGGTTGGGACTATCGGGGATCTGCAAACCCCTTGTGCTGAGAGGCTGCAAGAACTCAGCAGACTAAGCCAGGCTAGAAGAGGCTTGAGGCTGATGCGTGCCTGTGGCTCTCCAGGACAACTGGCCCTTCAGGGATGTCTGCTTCTCCCAGGCTTGAGAAGGAAGCACATGGGCTGAAGCACAAGAAAAACACACCAGGAAAGATTGCATGAGAAGTAAAAGCAACCCTGGGAACAGTCCCCTGTTGGGTTTACCCTTGCACAGCTAAATAAGACAGCTTTTTTTCAATCATAATGGGAGAAGTGAACATTTCTGGGGCACCATGTCCCTCCTAGGCCTGCTCCCCATGCTCCTGCCAGGCCACAGCCACCAGGTTCTGGCATCAGGACACAGCACTGAGCCACTTCAGTTTGGTTCCCTACTTTTAATGCAGCAAGGGACCCAGCTTCTCTTCCCATCAGGGATTTGGATAAGCCACACTGAGCTTGGTTTTGGCATCTCAAACTTAAAGGTGGCAGACACGGCTATGCTGCAGAACCCAGGATGAACATCTGCCCACACAAATCACCTCCCTAATATTGCTCATTTTAGACACAAATCTACTGGTGTTTCTCACAAGCCTGCCATTATCTCAATTTCCTTGTGTAAATTACAGGCAGGAGATACAACCAACACAGGGCTGAGGTTGTACCGAATGTTGCTCCCACGTAGAGCAGATGAGATTCCCACTGCTGGGAACATCTGCTGTTATTTTTGAGTAGCTACAGAAATGTCTCTAATCCTTTCTTCAGACCAAGGTAAAGGCAGGGGTTATGCAGAGAGCAAGGCTAGGTGGGAAGCGCCTTGCAAGTCCAGCTAGCAGGACACTGGTGCTGTTAGCAGGCAAGAATCTGCTTACTCTTTGCTCTTTTTGCTCCAAGACAGGATTTTGGTGCTAAGCCCAACTGAGGAGCAGCAAAGAAGCAGCAAAGTCCCTGGAGAGAGCCAGCAGGAGCAAGTGACATCCCCTGCATGGGCTCAGCTGCGCCAGCCAGAGATGGGAGGAGGCCAATGCATCTCTGAACCTTTATTCAGTTCACTCAGTTATTCTTATAACCAGACCAAGGTTTAGGCCATGGACAAAGCTTTCAGACCCCTTCTCCATCTCTTCTTGGGTGGCCTTGCAGGGTAACATAAGCCCCACAGCTGCACACACAACCCTGTACAGTTACATTGGCTGCTCTTCTATCTGCTTAGCATTGCACCCAGCTGTGTTCATTGAGTTATGAAGCAGCAGAAAGACCATCTCTGAGTGGACACAGGAACCTGGTCTACCTTTGTGCAGGTCAGGGCTGCCAACCAGTCATGTCACCCAGGCTACTGGGAGCCCCCCACACGGAACTGCCCCCAGAACCTACCGTAGATGTGCCATCAAAGATGGCTACACAAAGAAATCTCCTATTTTAAACAAAACCATAATTCAACAAACACACTGAAATACTTTTGTTTAACATTGAATGGAAAAACAAGTTTTGAAATGCCCATTTTGACATTTTTGAAGTAATGAGTCACCAGGAATACTTTGGGGTATTTATAAAAAACTTTGTTTAAATAAAGGGTATAAATAGAGTTAAGGTTTTTATTTAAAGTGAAGATGGGGGGGAGGGGGGGGGGGAATCTGCAAGTGCTTGTTTGGTGGTCATTGGGTGGGTTCTTTGGGGGGAAAATTTTCAGTTTGTATCCAGGTTCAGAAAAAAAGAGAGAGAGAGAGAGAGACCCCAACTCTCAAAATTTTCCACAGACCAAAACCCCTATCCCTGCACATCTCTACTCACCACCTCCATTGCTTATATTTCCCCATCAAAACTGTCATGTATCAGGCAAGGTTATGTCCACAGTCAGATAATTAAGGCTGCAGAGGCCTGGATTCAAGGCAGAAAAAAAAACCCCAAACATGCTAAAGGTTGCAAGCAATGCAACCCCAATGGGATCAGTCTGGAAAATTCAACCTCACACTGGTGAAGAGCTTTCCCCCTGTGTAAAGTTTCAGGAGTGGACGATCCAGTAAACAGCATACCAAGCTGATGTGTACCATATGACCGAAACCTGCGAGGAGAAAAACTGTCCCAGCTCTCGCCTGCAGGGACCCTGCTAGGGACACAGGAGCAGGAAAGATGGGCTCTCAGTTTTTGGTCCTGCCATCTGTTTTAGTTGGACCATTTTTTTTGCCCCAACATTGCCTGCTTTGCTGAAAGGAGATGTTGGGTTACTGCCCACTGGTCTGGGAGAGGAGAGGGACAAGCCACCACCCTCCTGCTGTGAAGATAACAGCAGCATATCAAGATGCAGCAGAGCTCACAGCCACACTTGTCCTTCAGCTTCTTCCCTTTGTGGTCCAATACTTCAGCCGTAATCCACCAACAAGACTTTGTTGGCATGAATGGGACTAGGAAAGCCAGGGTCAGACTCCACATCACCACCTGATGAAGATGGCAAGGGATGGCAAGGTCACCATGGCATGCCCAGGGAGTCTCACCACCCTTCTGTCTGCCACAGGCTTTGTTTTCATGAACAAAACCCCTCCCTATAGAACATACTGCAACTTGCCTGGTAGATTTTGGATCTTGCAGGTCTAAAAGAAACATTGTGGTAGAAATAAAGGCAAGAAATCAGATATCTGCTTGAGGGATGGGGCAAACAGCTAACGCAGGTCTCCAGGCAGGAACATCTGCTTCAAACACAACCAGCTCCAGAGCCACCACTCTTAGACCAGGGTTTTCTGAACAGTATATGGAAATCAAAGCCAATCCGTTTGCAGAAGAGACTGTTATCCGTGATGAGCTGAAGTCCAGAGCACGGTGATGCACTTGGGGAATAACCGAAGGACACAGCTTTGGCACTTATCTTGTCACTTCCATGTGGCGATTATAAATCCAGTTGGTTGGATTTACATATGTCAGCTGGCTCTCTGGAGGTGAAGGGACAGGATCTTGTCAGAAATATCATCTGGGAACACAGATTTAGCTCCAGAGGAGCAAGCGAGCAAGCATTTGGGCTGTGCTGCCTCTAGGCTTGGAGCAGTTTCAGCCAATCCCCCAAAACCAGTAGGAAGTATCAGAGTCCAGCCCAGTGGAGAAAGCAAACATTTGAGTAAAGCAATCCCAGGAATTAAGGCAAAAGGACGGTATGGCTGGTATTAGAGTGGGGCAGGAAACAATGTTCTCATCCAAGGAGAATGTGGTATTTTGCAATGTTTTCTTGTCCAAGATCAGTGCAAAAAAGTCTTGCTAAGAGTTTTTGGCAAACCAAGTTAAAAAAAAAAAAGCAAGATATTATTTTAAGCGTCCAATCTGTACAGGGCTGCCTCCCTCCCTAGTTTGCTCTTAAATTTAAAGGACAGAAGAGCCTTTTTAACTCATAATTTTTTTTGTTTTCTCAGTGTTAAACAATACAAACCAAGGAGACAAACCTGTCCTGACTCCCGCAGGCATCTCCCTGCCCAGTGCCTGGCGTATCACCTGCATCCATTGGGGTGTGCTCTTCCTGACCAGGGACATTACTTCTGCACCCACCTAGGGGCAGAGTCCGTCCTTTCCCCCCACCCCTGCTCAGCAAAGGGGATAACCAGTTAGAAAACCACCCACATGAAAAACAAGCAGGAACCACGGGCTTTCTGCTAAAACGAAGCCAGGCAGGTAAGATATGCAACACAGCTGAAAATGACTCCATAGCTGCACATCTGCAGCTTTGCTGTTGCACCCTAATCCAAAGCCCCCCGGCTACTGTGATTATGTGCCCACGGGACCAGCCAAGGAATATAATGAATTCATGGATAAAAAAGTGAAATACAGTATCCGGAACAGAAAGGGCCCATGGAGGTCCTGAGTTGCAGTGTTCTAGCCTGACATTAAACAAATGATTTGCCCTTGCCTGTTTCTAGCCCCACATTTCCACAAGGTTCTGTAACAATCTTCAAATGAAAGCCATGACACTCGTGTGATTTCCCTACATTTCCTATCTCTGCTCACAGGCTCAGGTAACTTCTGTATGTAGCTGTGGATCAATACTTCTCAGTGAGAAGCCACATATATTTCCATTTAGGGAAAAAAAACAAAAACCCAAACAACCCAAAACAAACTGGAAGCATTATGTGTTTCTTTAACAACAAGAGGTAACCCTCCTACACTGCGCTAAAGAAAATTTAATAAAAGCTGAATGCAAGGGGGTGTTTGTTTTTTTTTCCCACCCAGTAGCAGTCCCCCCACCTCTGCTCCAGGAATTAAAACACAGAGCTATGCCAACACCTCCACACACAAGGGGCAATGATGCCCTCCATCATCGATTCAAACTTTTGTCAGAGAAGAAACTCCAGGGGCTGGTGGTGCAAGACTCTTGCAGTTATCAAAAGAACACAAGCGAACGGCGTAGAACAAGAAGCTGGCCAAGGGAGTAAGGAGAGGGACACTGCCTGAGTAAATGCAGCAAAGGCAGCACAAGGAGGCTGGCCAGCAGCTCAGGGAGGCGGGACACCAGCAGAGCCAAACCACTTGTGCACACAAGACATTCCAACTCCATCATTTCAGCGACAGAACACCCATTTCCACAGGGTGTAACTAGCAAAATGAGGAGCGAACAACAGGGAGTCATGGATAGACTGTAGGGGCAGGTTTCTACATTAGCTTGCAGGAGGGGGCAAAGCAGAAGCTGGTGCTGCACAGCTTGGGAGATCCACCAGTGGCCAAGATGTGGACCATCTGCCTGTGCAAGATTGAGTGGTGGCCATGAAAGGATTGTCATGGTGAGATGGAGCAGGGGACAGCTGCTTAGAAGAGGCATGGGGGGATGGCAGGACCAAGGCAGGAGCTTGGGAAAGCAGCAATTCTGAACAGAGCCAGATTGGATGATTTAATGAAGAAATGCATTTTTAAGAGAGGAACTCACTCCCACTCCTTGTTAAGGGGAGGGGAAAATAAAAAACCAACCCCTAAATAATAATCACAGCTCAATCCTGGGCAGCAAGAAAGCCCTATACTAACACTCCTCCGTTTGTGCGGCGACAGCCAGGCTGACGGACAACAGCAGAAAGACAACCTGAATTCACGGAGAGCTTGCTCTGCCCAGGGAGGTGACACTGCACACAGCCAACGCTTGCACTCTTTGCATTCGAGCCTCAGGGCTGGGGGCTCTTACCATTGTGACTTCTCCATAAAGAGAACAAATTTCTCTGCATCACAGCCCCAGAGACAAAACTTAAACCTATTCACCCTAAAGAGTGGTAACAGTAAGACAAAAATAAATTCAAAGCTGAGGGCTGCTAAGAGCCCCAGCTCAGCGCTGCTGGGTCCCTGGGAGCTGCAGCAGTTGGAACAGAAGTTAGAAGACGAGAGCATTTGACCCAGAAACGCATTTTACTCTTTCTTGCACATAGTCCAGAACCTACAAAATAAGTGCAAAGCTGCAAAATGGCTATTTCTCATCCCACCCCTGCTCCGGCAGACCTGCAAGCGGGCCGAGAGATGCACCAGCATCAACAGAACAGGAAGGGGTACAGGTGCTTCAAAGGCTACAAAAAACCACTGGGGTTAAAATCCAGCACACACCAAAGCATGGTGCTGGATCAGGGCTGCTGACCTTCTCTCCACAAGCCACGGCTGCCAGGGCAGCCTTTTCCAAATGAGATTTCCATCCTATTCATTTCGACAACACAGCCCACACCCTCGGGAAAAAGCAGGGGGGGGAAGGCTGGAAGATCAAAGCTCTGCAAGTCCGTAATATTTTATTAGCTCCTTCCATCTGTCACGCACCAATGATTCATCAGGAAATAAGCCCCCTCTTGAGAACCGCTACCTTTTCGTTGCTGACTTCGGCTTGAGAGCGGCTGCTATTGTGTGCCTTTATCGGTTATTTGTTCCGTCTGAACGAGTTTCGGCTCCTCTTTCACAAACCAGACCCTGCTCCTTGAATTGGAGGGTAAGGAAGGGGGAGGGATGGAGGAGGATCTTGCTGCGCTTCTGTCATCTCTTTCACACTCTGCTCGGTGCCTTCTGCATCAATGGAGACCTCGGGAATCCTTGTGCTTTGTTCTCTTCTTCGCGCGGGGGCTTTTCCTGCTAAAATAGCAGGTAGCAGCAATAACCCTGAGCACGTACAATCATCCAAATCCATCTGCCAGGGCGACGCAAACATGCTGCTTTTGGAGAAAGAAAAGCACTTTGGGGGAGCAGGGGAGAGGAGGGGAAAGGGCCAGATTTCCTGAACACCTCTGAATAAGGCGGAGCAGAGGGAGATTTTTATAATGGAGAAAACTGCCTTGTTCAGCTATTACCGGGATGCAAATGGAGGAATTTGAAAGGCTGATTGCACAGTCTGCCAGTGGATAAACTCCATAAGATGCTGGGCTATGGAAGTGGAAGGACTCCCACGCATCCATAGCCATTCCCACTCCCAAGGCACTGCAAGCAAGCACCTTCCTGCTTTCTCCAGAGCTCTGAGGCCCCTTCGCAAAGGTACAGCAGGGAAATACTTCAATAGCTCTGACTTTCATTATCAATTAGGGATGTCCTAAATGGAAGCATCTTAAAATGTTCACGTTTATATTGAGTTTCCACTTTCATTAAGAAAATAAAAAATAAAAAATCAACAAACCAGATCCTGCTCAATGGAATCAACTGAAGCATTCAAAAAAATCACTCTCAAAATAACTCCTTATTCTAGGAGGGTTTGACCTTGTTTCACTGAAATCAAGCTCCTTGACTGAACACAGGCTCAAGCAAATCAAGCGAACCTTTTGTACCGAAGCCTCTCGAGACACCAGACCCAAGCAGGCCACTCTGCCCTGGGCAGACATCCCTCAGTTACACGGGTGGGTGCATGCAGACATGTGCTACATGGCTCTTTTGGCATAGCTGCGGTTCCTCAGTGAATGATAAGCCTGCCTTATTCTTTGTTAGGGCTTTTGTTAATGCACTGTTGGCGACTTTGCATGAACGGTACCCACTGTGCTCAGCACCATGCTGGGTAACGACTGGCTCTGAAAAGGAAATTACTCCTGCTCCTTCACCCTGGAGAAGGATGCCTGCACGTATCAGCTGCTGCTTTCCTCTGACCCATGCCTCCCTCTTACCCAGCTCCATCTGTCTCTGTACTTCAGGGCTTGCACTTCGTCCAGCCTGGCATTGCCTTTGCCAGCAACTGCAGATGTTCAGATGTGGATATTTGGCTGGTCTGAGTTTCTCAATGGCATGGCAGGTAGACTAGTTCCCCCCCACCATTCCCAGCCCTGGGCTCATTCTTTAGGGTCCCCAAATCATCTTCTCCTGGTCCCATGGTGAGCCAAGACCACCTGGATCTTGCAAAAAAACCTTGGGGCCGTATCACCTGCTTCAGGAAGTCTTGCTCACAGTGCCCTGGGCCTGGATTGCACATGGCAAAACAGAACCACACTTTGCACAAGGACTTGTGAACAGAACCAGATTATTTGGGTAACCTCTTTGGTCTACCTATGAAACATGATGTGAAGTGCAACAAGCTGAAAATATCACACATGACCTCCACCTCCGAAACAGAACAAAAGAGCTAGCAATAGACTATGGGAAAGCCAAATATTTTCCTCATTCCATCCCAGAAGGAGAATGAGGTTTCTCCATATTTTATGGGGCACTAAACTGAAAGCACACCTCTGGTGGAGCCTTCCTTTCTTAGGGGGAATTCCACTTGGACTAGTACCACCTGGGCATCGCCAAGAGGCTACGGTCCCTGCCACTCTTCCCTTCTGATGCCTGAGCTTCTGCATAGAGAAGAACTACGCCACTTTCTCACACAAAAGACCACAGGAACCAAGCAGTTAGAGCAAAGGAGGATTTTCAAACCAGCATTTTACCAAGGTCTCTCTTTCCTAAAGCTTTGCCACTCTCACTCAGTGATTTCAGGGGCCAACTTTCTTCAGACATCATTTGGCACCACTGCCCTACTTGTGCTCACCTGCTTCCCCCTCTATCCCAGGTATGGGTTTTTCTAAGCACCTACTACAAAGTAGTGTATCTCACGCCAGTCTTCCCTTTCAGTTGTGTTTTGGTTTTGTGTTTTGTTTTTTTGGTTTTTTTTTTAATTTTGCTCCTTCTTCTATTAACCACACAGTGTTCACAGGATACAGGACAGCTCCAACCCACCCTGGCAGGTCCATTTTGCCATAGATACTTCCTGATCCCAGTGGTTCTGGATTGTGACAGCAAGTCACTTACCCCTCACCGCTTCACAAAACTGCAAGCTTTTAAAAAATCAGTGCTACTGCCACCACCACCATTGTGGTTCTACATGCGGCTTTACAGCATGGTAACAACTCCGCAAACTTTCATGCCTCTGTCCTTCCTCAAAGAATCTGAGCGGATCATGCTATGCCAGCAGCGAAGGGAGAAAATATGCTTGGCCAAGGCTGCACATTGGAGCTAGATAAAAGTTCTCAGCTCCCAACCTTCAAGCTGGTGCCCTCCCCACCAGATCAAGTATTATCAACTGTATATATCAACTGTGTCTGGATTTTGAGGCTCGCTCATTCCTTCAGCAGAAAACAAGCGAGTAAACTTGTGCTGCTTTCTGTGTATCCTGCAGATCCCACAGCAACGTTTTGAGCCATAAAGCAATTCAGAAAAAGAATTTTAAACCATCTCTGACCTACAGTGCACCAGCCGCAGTCTTGTCTCGGAAGAATAGCTGGCTGGCCTGAACATCAGAGTGGATTATTGTCCTGAGGGTGCAAAGTCAGAGATGAGGCTGCTGCGCATCATTAAACAAACAGATGGAGAGACAGCCCCAGAGGCTCAGACGGAGCCTGATGCTTTCTGGCTCTGAGAGTGCTTGTTCCAGGAGCAGGACTGGCTCCAGAGTGCTCTGTGAAAGGAAAAGATGCGGTCATGGGCTGCAGCCTCAGAGACTTGAGCTAATTGAAGATGGAGAACAAAGGCAAAAAGGGGACAGAGGCCTTTTCCTTATAAGAAGCTCATTGGGAACAAGCATGCCACCGGGCTCTGGCTAGTGAGTTTAGAGGGAATCCAAACTGCCCAGCATAGGCTCGCAGGCGCTTAGGTGAAAGGACAGCAGCAGCGATCGTGCTGAATGCCATCAGGTATTCAGACTCAGACACCATTTTCGGTACTAGAAGCTGCAGGCTCTCAGGGTGTGCATTTCTTAGCATTTTGCTTCATAGGACTCCGACATTTTAAAGACAGAGTTTTAGAGGAGAGAAATGTAGATTACAGCTGTATTTGAAGGAATGTCTCCATTTCTCTTTAGACTTCAGCTACATTTTCATCTATTAAAGCAAATAGTGCAGCTTTTCCCCAAACAGGGCTCCACTTTCACTTGGCACAAAACTGCTGCAGCTCTATCAACATTAGGACAGCAGAGTGAGTTGGTGCAGCAGCGCCAGACATCCAGCATGTTCCTGAACTGCCACAACACACTGCTGTGCTTTGTGCCCTTCCTTCCACCATATGCTTCTTCAACAGCAAGAATGCACACAGAAACCAACCCCCCCCACCTCAATGAGCAGCAGCTCTCCAGCACACCACCAGTGCAGGGAGCAAGATGAAGCAGGGCTACCTCCTCTTCACCAGGGCCTCCCCTTTCCTGAGGGAAGCAGAGGAAGGAAGATGCTAGAAGCAAGGCCATTTCTCCTCTCCTCCTGGAAAGAGCAATCATTAGAGCAAACTTGCTAAGGAGGACCAAGCTTGTTCCTTCCAAATGTGTTCCTGCAGCTGCCTTATAGTTTTCTTTGCTTCTGTGCTACCCAGAGGTACAAACCAAACAAGAAAGGAGTAGGCAGCTTCTTCTGCAGTCTATGAACACTATCAACCAGGCAGTTGGCCCAGTTGCAAGTCAGGGATTGGACTAGAAGACCTCCAGAAGTCACTCCCCACCTGAATAATGCTCCACTTCTATGGCATTTCAGAACTAAAACCCAGACAAAGTGAAAATAAAAAACTAGCCCTTGCATAGTTTTCATTTCACTTCTGACTACAGTCATTAGTTGGGACCTTTCTATAAATTCTCCTGGATTTTCTGTTTTGACCTTCAGGGTTCAATCCCAGAGGATGCAAAGGAAGCCTGGCACGGTCTTGCAACCCAACCAGGCTCTTGAAAGAAGATGAATGACTTGATTTGCCTAAATCCTGTTCAGTCTCCAGAGAAATGGAAGCCACATCCTCCACTGAAGCATCTCATGGCCAGACCTTGCTTCTGAGGTATCTGGGAGCCTGTTACGGTCAGGACTTTGGGAGGATGCTTACATCCTGCAAGTATAAAAGCAGGAGCCTGAAAGCCCAGCTAGATGGAACTGAGCAAAGTTTTCTTCCAATCTTTTATTCACTATGAGAAAGCGTATGACCTCCAGAAATCTCATGACTATGCTCTTTAAAAAGTCACTGCTTGAATAGATGCTGCAATTTTAGAAACAGAGTAACAGTACAGCGCTCTAGATGTCTCCAGATGGGGATGATGCAGCCCATAACTTTCCAGAGACTTTTTTTTTTTTTTTAAATGGAAGCATCCTATTTACCTGGGGGAGAATGATCTCATCCATCTACTTACTTCTTAGCAGCATTTGTCATGGTTAGAAAGCAAGTGGTATCTCTGGGATGGCAGTGAACTTCTCACAAAGTTGTTCTGGCTGAATTCATGCTAAGCTGGTATTAATATCAGTTCCTTTATCTCCATTTTTGAAAAAGGCTCCAAGCATTAACAGCTTCAGTAATGATTCATGGATTTAAATTCCTAAACCTTTTGAGAACAGGAAATTAAAGCCAAGATGAACAATACCCACAGATTAAATATATTTAGCTGCTGTGTTTCTTGCAGAGAACTGTTTAGTGGTGCTTTTCATGTGGCTGCTCCATGTGGAAACGATGGCAGCTTTCATCTGAAGTCAAAATGGCAAACTAAAGGGGGGATGCAGGAAGACATTTTATTGTTTTCCTTGTGCTTCCTACTCTCCAGCAGAGTGCCTCCAGGCAGGAGCTTCTCACTGGCCTCCTCAGCACCAGATAAAAACAACTAAAGGAACTGCCCCACATTACGTGGTAGGGCACAAGACACAAGGGAGGGAAACCACACTTCTGTGGGCAAGTTCTTCCAGAAGGAAGACTCTGGAAACATTTGCAGAAGTGGGTCACGTTCACTCCAGGCAGGCAGCAGCAGACAAAAGCTGGCCTCCACCACACACCACTGCAGCAATTGCTCCCTGGGAAACAACCAGCAAAAGCACGCAGCTCCCAGCTTCTCCCTCCTCTTTTTGGGCTGAGGCATCCTCTTCTGCGTTTCATCCATGACTGCATTGAGTCAGGAATCAAAAGCATTCCTCAGAGCCCTGGTTCAGTGCCCTAGCTTCTAGGTCCCTGCTCCTCTGTTCCATCAGGGCTGCTTGTTGACAGCTGTTTCGTAGAGCCAAGGATCCCAGCTCTTTGTTTTTTCCTACTTCATTAGCTAAACAAACAATGACACCATATAAAATACCACCCGGCTCGTCCGTCTGGGAGATGCAAACCCATGCAAAACTATCTCTGAGACGACTTTAGGAACAGGCTGTGCCTCTGCCAAACTCGAGTGCTTGGATCATCGTGGCGGCTGAGTGCTCCGTTCCAGCTCTCAGAGAGCCAGCAGCACGCTGAGCTGGGCCCGGCCCACTGCAAGAGCGGCTCTGGCAGGGAGCTCATGGGGACAGAGCACGGTCATCGAGATAGCAGCATTATGACACAGTTCCCCGGTAAGGCTTTCAATTAAAACGCGGTTGATGACCAAAATATCAGCACCAAGTAATTCATTGGGAATAAATTTAAGTTGCAGCTATTACCTCGGGCTTCAACTCTTAACAGAAGACATTATAAGGACATTTAAGGTAAACACCATAAAGCTGACTGTCTGGATGCAAGACAGATTTCCCCACACCTTTCAGCACCAGGTGTTTAAACCTAAGCTGCCATGGGAGACCAAGACAGCAAAATAGAGGAAGAAAAGGCATCTGAGTGAAGAAATCCCTTCCCCACACCCCCATCGATCACACCCAGTGAATAGTCACCCCACGCACTCAGCCAGGAAGGGGTTATGGCTCCAGGACCCACCAGGAGCTTGGAAAGATGAAGGCCCTGGATGAAGCCCACTGTTAAGTGGAGGAGGAGACAAGACTGCACACTTTACAGCTCTTTGGAGCAGAACTTTCATCCTTTTGATTCAATTTGCATCAAAACCTCTGTGACAGAGACACCAAGCACAGAAGCCAGTCAGCCCATCTCACAAAAACTGCTGACACACGGTGGCAAAGTTGCTCAGAGGGACTGAACACATCATCCAAAATAGCCAGCAAGAAGACTCCAGCTACAGAGGAGATCACTCTGCACCATGAAAAGACCCTTGCAAAGCCCGGAGACACAGGGCTGTCCAGTTTTCACCACCAGGGTTGCTTGGGCCAACCTTTGTCCCAGCCCGTGGTTAAAGGGAGCCAGCGCTACCACCCACACCCTGGGAAACTTCTGTCACTTTGTGATGGTTTTGATCAGATCTCCGAGGTTAAAGGCAAATGGTTTATGCAGGCTAAGCATACACTTGCTCTAACGTATGTCGCACTGCTTTTGTCCCCATAGAAATCCTCTGTGACAGATACCACAACCAGTACCTCCCCGGCACCGTGTGGCCCAAGGCACTGTGGTCGCACCAGCTCACTGTGCAAAAGTCAGCTTATCTGCTCATTGGGGACATCTGATGCCTGACTCAGAGCAGCGCACAGTTCAAACCACCCCAGCAACTTAAAAATAGGAATAAGCTGGAGAGAACCAGCTTTTTTATAAGCAGAATAAATAATTTATGTGCCGAAGCAGATAACTTTAGTTAGTGTTTTCCTATGCCTAGTCCCACTTTCAGGAGTCTGAGGGGTTCTGAGTTCATGCCACAAGCTAGAATATTAGACTTGCTATTCATATTTCAATTGAATTCAAGACTCTAATCAGAATCAGCGAGTGGTTGGTTTACTGCTTGGTTTACTGAGTCTGAGAAAGCTCTTCAAGATTTGCTTTGCATAACTCTAGGTCTCTAGTCTCAGGATCTTGGTCTGAGGAACAAAACACTCAGAGTGACCCTCAGAAATTGCCTGACTGTCTTTTTAAAGACAAAACCTTCCCTGCTGCCCCCTGCACCATAAGCCAAGCAGGCATGACACCTTGGCATCTGCTTTGGAAAGCTTCAGGTGAAATGTGAGTATGCAGAAACACCTCGGTATTGTTCATGCTGCTTTCTACTGAGCTCCAGTTTGACTCCTCCAAGTTGCCCACCTCCACCCTCAGTTATGCTGACTTACAAGGATTGTTGTGTGGCGCATAACAGTGCTATGGCTCCTGACCCACACAATAATTGTAGTTTACTGTGCTGGACTAGATCTGAATGTCTCTTGTGAGAAAACAATGGCACATTCCCCTCCACATGGATTCTCTTCCCTTGCAGAGAAAGTAGAGAGGCTGGAGCTGGGGGCTGGTGAGCCAGCCCTCAGCATCCTTTGCAGATGAGGCAGAAGGACAGAGCTGACACAGGTTAGAGCAGCCTGTTCAACTCCTTCATGCACTTGTCTCAGGAAACAGGCTCAAATCCTTCCAAGAAAAGTCACCCAGGAGCACAGCGGTTCAAGAGAAGGTGTTAAGCCGTTGAGGTGACCCCACAGACAGTGGCAGCTTTGGCAAGGGATGAAGTGGCTTTAAGTGAGGTCAGGCTAGCAGGACCCATCCTGCTGGAGAGGCAGAGGAGTGCTCTTCAGACTCTTGACTGAAAGATGTGAGGACCACAAGAACAAGGGCTCTTCTCAGTGCATTTCAGGAGAAATGAGGTGTGAACTCCAGATGGGTGAGGACAGCAAGGCTGAGCTTCAACCTGCAGCTGCACTGTCCCCACACCCCAGTCCATGCAGCCCCAGCACCTTGCTGTTCCCTCCCCAAAACAAGGCAGCCACAATTATATAGGGCAGGTTGCTATTGTGGAGAAATGTAGTCTGATATTTTCACTGTAGAGCACTTTGGCTTGCAGCATTGGCTCCATAAAGCAGCAGCACCCTCACTGTGACCATGGTTTGGCCTCGGTGCAGCTCTGTGGGACCCCAGAAGAGGACATCTCTATGGCAAGAGCCTGGTGGAACTACAAAGAAGCTGGACCTGCCACACCAGTGGGTGAATGGGATGGCTATGTTCCTCCACTATAGCCTGAGAAGGCATCAAGTCCTACAAATCTGGTCATTAAAATCCAATACACTCAACTCTCAGGTATTTGAGATGTGTTTTAATAACCTCTCCTCCTTGGTATGTCTTTGCTTGATAGCATGACACTCTCAAGAGGCTTACATGGAAATAAAGGCAGCTTAACATGCTCCAGGTCTCCAGCTCTGAGACTTCCCTGCACTCTAAGGGTCTCAGGTAGAGATACTTTCCATGCCATGAACAGTCAGCAGATAAGCAGGGTACCTCTGCAGTCAGGATGTTAATATCCAGCCCCACCAATGCAACGACCTCCTGCCAGGCCAAGGCATCTCATCTGGCATTATTAACACAGTGCTCATGACGTTGCTGAGCACCCCAACCCCTTGCAGCAGATGGCAACAGCATCCACACATACAAGCCATTTCCTACTGCCCTTCACTTCTAGTAGAGTTCCTTTACAAAGCTCAAACATTTCAGTAGAGCTGCATATGAACAGCTGCTGTGAAACCCAGCTACAGAGAACACCAGTCCCCTCTTGGCTCATGCTGACTTGCTGTAGGAATAGAGAATATATTTGGGGGCGCAGAAAAAGTCAACACAACCAAACCTATGAATGCAGGAGGCTGCATTTTCTCTCTAAAGCTTCTAGCCCCTTCTATGTCCCAGTGACATTTGCTGCTTCAGCAGCTCAGCTAACAAAGATGCCTTCCACAGTCCAACGCAAAAACAGGCAAACTGGCTTTGATTAAGCCACAAATTTAAGAAAACTGAAAGCATCCTCTAGAAGCAAAACAGTTGCTTCAAAAACAAGAACCAGGAGAACAGTTTCTTCTGGTGAATATTTCCATCGGCACCAATACTGCTTTTTAACTAAACCTGTTCCCAAATTCAGATTTGAGCAGTTTGGTCCTTAAAAACAAACAAAACCAACCAAACAAAAAAAAAAAAACCCAAACAAAAACCCTCAGACAAACAAAATACACAAAACTATTTACAGCATTGGGAAAAACACTACACAACAGAAATCTGCCCCATTTACCACTTGGCTCCAGCTTCTTGGCCAGCTGCGAAGACTGACATTTTGAGGTTTAGAAAGAATTCCTCAATTCTCCACGAGAAGCCAGCATGAAGTGGATTAACCTGCAAAAAAGCTGTACTATTTTCCTTCTAGTGACATGCAAGGCCAATTGTGAGGGCTGAGTATTTACAGATGTAAGGGTCTCCAGTGTTTCAGAAAGATTCACTTGGGAGAAGAGAGGCGGGTCAAAGTCACCTGCTTCTTCAGCTGGCATCTCAGTACTTTGCCACTGTCTCAATACTTCCAGGTTGGCCCATACACTTAAAAGCACCATTCTTCAAGTGTCTTTTTTTTTTTTTTTTTGCACCAGAGATACCATATTGTCTCATTTTTACCTCAAAAGTCAGCAAGTACAAACACAGCACTAGAGACACTTAAGATCACTTTATATTCCACATTTTCTTTTGAGTTCAGCCATATTGGATTCTCTTGTGTTCACACTGGAGGTTTTTTTTCTCCCCGCACCAAATACAGAAATATCTACTTATGTGCAGGAATACAAGTTACACGATGAATTCTCTGATTCGGGTCCTTTAGCCACATACACGGAGGTTGACTTTGCATGTGTGTACACACACTCCTCTAACTCAGCCCACAAGCACTACACGTTTTTTTAAAGTTTCAACATCCATCTAACCCTGCAACATGTGGCAGCCCAGTAAATGAGCATGGGTGTGAAATCCAAGAAACAGTTGCTGGAAATTTTCACGTGTTTGCTCAAATCACATGCTAGTCCACTCCCCCTTGCCCCTTTTTCCACACCTTCAGGAGATGCTTGTTGGAAGCTGGCTACTGATGCCCACTACTTGCCAGCAGACACCTCTCTGCCCTGCCCTCCAGCAGCTCCCAGCCCCAGGCAAGCTCCGCTGCCAAGGGATGCCCAGCCTGGGTAAGGCACCAGAACAAAGCACCCCAGCAGCCCTCTGCTCTACTGGACAGCCACAGGCCACTAAAGGAATAAAGCATGTCACACTGAGACACTGTTAGAGCAGAAACGCATGTCAGTGAGTTAAAGGCTTGTTCCTCATGCTCAGCATCATCCCCTGCAGCTCCTGAGCTCTCCTAAGAGAAAACTCAGCTGCAACTCAGAGCACCTGCATTCAGGATCCCTAGTGAACATTAGTTCTCCTTCCCTTTGTATGGAATGTTGGACACCTATGCACATCTTCAGCACAAACACTGAAGAAAGAGCACCTGAAGCACACACAGACGCAAGAACCCACTCAGTGCCAGATCCTCTACTTCCCAGTGACTGCTCTCACCCTCAGCACAAGATAGAGGAATTGGGGAAGGTCAGGGAGCTCTGCCAGATCAAAGTTACTTGCATGTCACTTTCAGGAGCTGAGTGTGACCAAGGAAGCAGCTCTCCCACAGCCGTAACTCTGTACCAGAGACCAAAGTTATGGCAAAAGCCGCAAGCCCTGGACTGACGGACAAGCCAGCCCCTTGCAGTATTGCACGTTTCCTTACAAGCCCATGAACTTGCAGTGATGAGCACAGAGCAACTCCATCAACTTCCACCTTCTCCTTCATCCCCTTCCAGAATACTCATGCCATCAGCTAGTCACAGACATAATTTCTTCCTCCTGTCCCTAGACCACACCAACAGGTCCACGCATGGCCAATTTCCACTTGGGAACAGACCCAGCAGCAGTGGTGGAGAGAACACCTTTGCAGACCACAGCTGCTCCACCAGTGCTAGTACTGGTACATGTGTTCTGGGATACCATCTCATCCCCAAACCTTTGTGCAAATTTAGCTCCTTCCCTTCCCAAAACACAGGTAGTGCTGCCCACCAATTTGGGAGCCTGCTAGAACAGCAAAGCATTACTGCTCTACAGATGGCTGTCCCAAAGCAAAGACACAACCGTGTGGCTGAGACACAACCAAGTTTGCATCTGTGTTGTGGAGCTAATTACATACAAAGATACTTAACACAGACAAACAAACAGATTCACACATTCCTGAGTGCAGCAGACCTGCTGCCTGGCTCCATCCCCTCCTTGCCCCATCCCTGCTGAGCAACTTCAGCTGCCTCCCTTCTTCCAAGGAACACGCTGCTTTTTGGATAAACTGGAAAGTGCCTTTTCAGACAGCAGGCGAGCACAATGGGGCTGCTGAGCACAGCGACACTGCACTTACCATGACTCTCCTGCCACCAGCTCTCCTGGAGCCAGGGAAAGCAGCACCAGCCAAACACAAACTACCTCCTTTTTGCCCAGCCATCACTTTGTGCTTTACCCTTCAATTTGCTTCCAAATCTTGTCCTAAATCAAAGCTCAGCTCAGCTCAGGTGCTGAAAGTAACCCACGGTCCCCTTCCAGGAGGTATTTCACTCTGCCAGGGGTATCTCAGCTGCTCCCAATCTTTCTAAAGCCTCCCAGGGACCCACTGCCAAATTTCCCACTACCCTGCTGATTACTCAGCCTCCTGTGTCTCTCAGAGTTAACTCAAACTACATGTCCTAGGACTCCTTTGCCTTAGCAAGCAACACCCACCAGCAAGTCCCACTCTTACAGCACTCTGCATCAGCCCCCCTCTTCCACGTGCAGAATCAATCCAGGGAGCTAATACTAAAGATGCAGATGAAGGCAATAGCCAAAGTGGTGCTGAAGCAGTGGCTGCCCACAGCAAGGCTAATTTCCTCAAAGCCTGACCTAAACCAACTGTCTGGGCAGGACAAGGTCAATTCACCAAAAGCCCATCATTTTGCATAAAGACGATTTTTATATTTTCAGTTGGAAAATCAAAACAGAAACCACCTGTTGCGTACCCTTTCACAAAGCCTGCATTTCTGTATTTTACAGGTACATTTCAATTGTTTACTTTTGTCAGTTTTCTAGGAAAAAATGCAATTGAAATGAGAAGGACTGCATTTTGATGGCCTCTATTATCTTTGCAATGCTCTTCACCAGAAATCCAACTTTAAGGTTTTGTTTTGCTTTCAAGACAAAAAGAGGGAAAAAAATAATCAGAACTCTCCAAATTCCCCATGAAAGAGAAAATGTGGCTTTTAACAGCACTTTGAAAGATACCTTTTGCACCCAAAGGGCAGAGAGCTACACCAGAAGGGGGCCCTTGTGTGATCTTTCCTGTCCATGAGCAGCCACGAGAAGACTGCATATTTTGGGGAGATCATCACTGTCTCAGAGCAGAATGAAGGCGTGTATGCAGCAGGAGGTTTGCAGGTTGTGGCTCCAGATACTTGCAAAGTCCTCTGATTGCCAATGTAATGTGACTTGGGTGGAAAGTCAGGGGTCTGGGTGGCTAAATTAATGGGGAAAAACCCCAATATTTTGTTCCTGATGTAACAGTTGACAGGGAGGTTTGACATCCACTTATCTCAAATCCAGCACTTCAGGCAGAGAGGAGGCTGGGTCCAGCCCTGATTTCCATTCCAGTTTTAACCCTCGCAAACACTTAGCAATCTCCTCCTCCGGTGACAACTCACTTCTTGAGCAAGAACAAGGGCACTTGTAATGGCCTGTGGTTACTGTGGGAGGAGTCCCATGTGCTCTGTGGACCTTTCCATCCACTCCCGCCAGATACGCTGTGTGTACTGCACACACACCTCCGGGGATATTGTCTTTTCTTGAACAATGTTTAAAGTATTTGGACTCATGCACAGGTTTACAGAGGGTAGACTAAGGGAGCCATGACTTGATTCAGGCAGGGACTCATCCCTCGAGCTTTGCTCTGACCTCAAGTCTTGGCAACATTTCACGTTTTCCTTCAGGTCACATTCAATGTGAAACCAATGAAATCACTGTGCCAGGTTTCCCCCCGGTCTATCAACTATCTTCTACTATCCAGGGCCAGCTTATGCAGGAGCACACTAACACTTTGAGAGAAGAGCTATTTGGTGCAACTCTACGTTATGCAAACATTATGCAGGAACTATAGATAAAACATTGAGGCCAACAGAGAAGTATAAACACGGTACATTGGGTATCAGCCACTAGGAAACGATTTTTGTATATTAATGTACTCCCATCGAAGGGAATAGCATCTTCTGGAATCAGTAGTACCCTGAACAGGTATTTCAAAGCACAAGACAGACAAGTTACCGCTTCCCCAGCCATGCCTGCGCACTTTGTCACCAGCTCCCTGCACCTCCCCAGCCAGGCAGGAATGATGTGATCTGCAAGGCCATTCAGCCCTGTGCATGAGTCGGTGCATGCTGCGGAGGATCTTCAACAGCCTCAGGTGTAAGACGGGACACCAACACGCAAAAGGGGAGCTGCCAGAGACCACCAGTGTTTAGACAGGAAAAAATCTAAAATCCTACCTGAATTTAGGAACTTCAAAAGTGTGTCTAGTTTTGAAGAGTGATGATAATCCAACAGGATTTGCGTAGAGCCACCGTGAGAGGTGACAACAGGTTCAAAATACAATCCTACATGTCTGAATTTTAAGCACTCCAGTTAGATCCTTTTGGCACTACAGTGACAATCTTGGCATCATCACTCCCACAGTTATCTGCAATTAACAGTTGCCACATTCAAGCCTCCTTGTGTTCATTAAGGTCCAGGTCTTGCCTGACACCCCACTGAGGCTGCAGATGAGACAGCAGAGTAGGCTAGGAGATGTTTTGCAGGAGGAACTTCAATCACTCCTTTCCCATCATCCCTGACCATCACAATTTTCTTTCTAGACTGAATAACGTCTTTTCTACTTGCTCTGGTTTTCTCTGACAGCACTGTTAGAGCTATCAGAAATAACAGCAGTAGGTTAGACAGCAATGTCGTACTGGCATCTTTTTACACCCTGATTGCCACGGCTGTGAGGGTACCACCATCTCCTACTGCTGCAGCCCCTGGAAATATTTAGTATCTTCAGATGGAAATTAAGTCTGAATCTACAAAGAAAAGCCAGATGGAGTGAGAGGCTGCCATTCTGACTCAGTATGTATGGTTAATAAAGAGAAAAAGAAGAATCTGATTCAATAACATATTCAAAGGACAGGATTAGCTTTAATGACACAAGAGTATAGTCCAGGGAAATTCATACAGAAGTGCATTCCCATAGCAGGGAAACGGTATTTGCCAGTGTCACAGACTGCTGTTGGCAGAGCTGGGACTGAGAAAGAGACCGTTGGACAAATCTTAACAACAAGGCAGTCCTTGGCTCTCAAACACTAGTGTGAGTAAAGTAGTTTGTGTTTTATCTCAATTAAGTTGGAGGGGGCAGGATAACGGGGACATTGCATTCCAACTTTAAATTGCATTTAGAAAGCCATTTCGTCTTATCCACAAAGAGAGCACATGTTAAGATGGAACTTCCTGTGCTCCAGTTTGTGCCCGTTACCTCTAGTCCTATCACTGGGCACAACTGAAAAAAGGCTATTCTCGTCTACCTGGCACCCTCCCCTTAAGTATTTATAAGTATTGATAAGATCCCCCCTGAGTCTTCTTTTTTCTAGACTAAAAAGCCCCAAGTCCCTGAGCCTTTTCTCATAAGAAAGATGCTCCAATCCCCTCATCATCTTTGTAGCCCTTTGCTGGACCCTCTCCAGCAGTTCCCTGTCCTTCTTGACCCAGGGAGCCCAGAACTGGACACGATACTCCAGATGCGGCCTCACCAGGGCAGAGTAGAGGGGGAGGATGACCTCCCTCAACCTGCTGGCCGCACTCTTCTTGATACACCCCAGGATGCCATTGGCCTTCTTGGCCACCAGGGCACATTGCTGGCTCATGGTCACCCTGTTGTCCACCAGGACTCCCAGATCCCTTTCTACAGAGCTGCTCTCCAGGAGGTCAGCCCCCAACCTATACTGATGCATGGGGTTATTCCTCCCCAGATGCAGTACCCTACACTTGCCTTTGTTGAACTTCATCGGGTTTTTCTCTGCCCAACTCTCCAGCCTGTCCAGGTCACGCTGTATGGCAGCACAGCCTTCCAGCGTGTCAGCCACCCCTCCCAGTTTTGTGTCATCAGCAAACTGGCTGATGGTACACTCTATCCCTTCATCCAGGTCATTGATGAATATATTGAGCAGGACTGGACCCAGTACTGACCCCTGAGGGACACCACTAGTTACTGGCTTATTCATCTAACAAAAACAGTTCTTAGACTTAAGATATCCTAAACTCTCTCTGGGTTTGCTCTGTACTACAGCACTTGACTTTCTACTGCTAAGAGCGTGCCAAAGGAATGGCCTTGGCAGAAATGGAAGAGGGATGTTTATCCAGTTGACAGACCGGTGGTCTGACTCAGATAATCCACACCAGCCCAGTGGAAGCTTCATGCTAAACACGGAATCGCTTCAGTTCTTTACTAGATCATCTCAACTTGTTGACAGCTGAATAATTCATTTAGCAGTAACAACCAGGAATGAAATCACTGAATCACTGAGTGAGGGTGCTCTGTAGATCATCTATGTGACCCTCAGAGCAGGTCCCATAGAGCTGCAGGTTTCTCAGTATTGTGTCCACTCAACTTGTGAACATCTCCAAGGGTAGAGACTACCACTGCTCTGGGCAACCTGTTCCCATGTTTTACCACCCTCACAGTGAGTTTTTTCTCATGTTTAAATGCAATTTCCTGCATTTCAGTTTGTGTCCATCGACAGGATCCCCCCTGAGCCTTCCCTTCTCCAGACCAAACAACCCCAACTCTCTAAGCCGCTCCTCACATACTAGATACTCCAATCCCTTAATCTTGACCCTGCCTTTGACTCATTCCAGTTTGTCCATGTCTCTCTCACACTGGGAGTCCAGCACTGGTGACAGCACCTCAGGTATGTCTCACTGGTGCCAAGTGGAGGGGAAGGATAACCTCTTCCACTGTTGGCAATGCTCTGCCTAATGCAGCCCAGGATGTCAGCTGTGGCCTTTGCCACGAGGGAACGTTGCTGGCTCATGTTCAACTTGGTGTCCATCAGGACCCCCAAGTCCTTCCTCTGCACGGCTGCTTTCCAGCTGAGCAGCCCGCCACCTGGGCTGGTACCTGGGGTTGTTCCTCCCCAAGGACAGGACTTGGCACTTCCCCTCGTTGAACTGCATGAGGCTCCTGTTGGCCCATTTCTCCAGCCCTTCTGGATGGCAGCATGACCATCTGGCGTATCAGCCACTCCTCCCAGTTTTGTATTGCCTGGGCTTTGTATATAGGCCTTCCTCCAAAAGCAAAAAGAGAAAATATTAATTATCTTTTTCACTGTTTTCACCAATGATATGATCTTACATCATTCCACAAAGCTGTACCTGAAGGCTGCAATTGTGTTTGCACAAACTTCACCTGTGCATGACCAACTCATAGCTCAAAGACCTGAGGTCCAACAGCCAATCTCATGCATTCGTGCTGGAAAAGGGGAGTATCCTACAGAAAAACAATGATATACATCCTATCCAATCATTCCTTCCTTCTTTTATTTTATTTGTCTGGTAAATTAAAATTATAGAATTAAAAACTAGCAGCTGCAACTCAGAGAGGCCAATATCCTCTGTGGATGACTCACCCTCTTGTGGGGTTTTTTTGGGATGTGTTCCTGAGGAAATGAAAACATGCTAGTGTCTTTTTTTCTCTCGCTTCCTTACACAACACACTCACTGTTCTCCCACTTAGACGCCGGCGTGCGTCTCTGTGGGTCCTCTCTGCGTCAGCCTACATGTGCTGCCTGATCTTCTGGATGAGGCAGCAGGAGTCCAAAAGAAGTGACAGTGGTGTCATATCATGCCTGCTTCTGTCACTGGCGTGGTAGAACTGAGAAGGATGAAAATACCCATGAGATGGGCAGAGACTGAAATGAGAGAGAGGCAGAGAAATGAAAGAAAGCAGTCCCGAGGAAAGAGATGCCGCGTGGTGTTATGGCTAAGTGATGACAGCTAAGCACCCACTGATTTTTAGTGGAAGACCACCAGGGACACCCAACACTGTATATAGGCCTTGCAAGACTCATGGCACTGCAAGACCATGAGAAACTGAAACAAGGAAGTCAAGCTGTGCTTGCAAAGTCTCGGTTCCAGTTGCTTCATAACACACTTCCTTGTGGTGCCCTGCCTTCCAGATGGCACATTGCGCACCAAGAGCAGGCAGTTGAGAAGAGCAGCAAAAAGCCTGCTGCCCTTAAAGTTACCTTGAGGTGAGAGTGAAGAGCACAGCCAGGGGCTGGGGCCACTCCTCAACCCCCTGGAGCAGGACAGCAAAAGGGATGGGGCAATAGGGAGGAAACCCCCATGTAATCATTGTGATCTTACGAACTCCTCTGGCCAGCTAAGCTGAAGAGTTAGAGAAGTTACAAAGCTGATAAATCAGTACCCAAGAATCCCAATCCCTTCCCTTCATCTCTAGATGATGCTGGGATTCAAGAGCTTTTGACTGCTGGAAGGCGCTGCTTTACCCTAGAGGTTCTCCTGCGCTCTGGCACAGCTTTTGAAGTGCATCAGATCGAGTGAGTCCTGGTGCCTTGGAGCTGAGGCAGGCTCAGCCCTCTGAGCTTAGCATGCTGGTCATGAAAGGAGCTGATTCCCCACTGCTGACAGACGCTGAGCTTTTCTGATGTTCTATATTTTTAAGTGCTTTTGGGACTTCTGCTGTAAAATGCTTCCCTTTAATTTCCATTTAATTTCCTTAAAATTGTCACTGGAGCTGTTGATATCTCTGACACGTGTCAAACGCATCCTTTTCTCTGCTGTCTCTTTCTGCCCCACTACACAGTACATATAAAGATTTTTAAAAAGGTTTTCAGCTCAGCACTTTACTACCCTCCTCCACACTTTTTTTGAGCATTCAACCCTTTTTTTAAAAATTAAAAAACCCTAACATAGTGCACCTAATTGAACATATAATTGTTTCATGTAGAGTTTCCCCAGAGAATTATATAATCTCAACCTGTCTTCCTGAGGCAGCGTATAATCATGCAATCTGCTGGCTTTCTGTTTCTCTTCTTTCTTCTCCCTTTCTTTTTTTTTTCTCCCCAATACTTGTAATAAGTTTTCCACCTTGTCTAGACATCTCTGACATACGCTGCCTTTACCTAATCTTCAGCTGGGAGATGTAGCAGCTCTCCTCTTTCCACACCTACATCCCGCATCTCAACAACCCCCGCCTGACAAGTCTTTATTCCAGCATCTCCTCTGCCAGTGCTATTTCTACCCCTTCCAGCTGTGTATTTCATCCCACAGAGGGATTCTTTAATCTTTTTTTAATGTTGTGACTGTTACCCCATTAGGGTGAAGGCTCTCTTTTAATGGGAAAATACCTGCAATGACCAAAAATGACTGCATTTGATGATCAATGGCTTAGGATGCTAACAGTAATTAATACAATGCCACTAATAGGTAGGCGCGATCAGAAGTTTTCCATTGCAGTAGGCGTGAATAGAAAAAGTACAGATGGGACCTTTTTATACTATGTCAGTTTATGAAAAAATGTCAGTTTTGCCCTCCAAAAACTATTTACATATAGAAAGATGGCTAGGATAATTTGTGGAAACTGTGGCTTGCCTGCCTTGCCTTCCATTGTCTCTCTCTCACCCCATGCCACAGCAGAGCTGGTGATGTGCTAAACACAGCCTCCATCCCTGGGAAAGGAGTGAACCAGTACAGCATCATGGGAGCTGCAGTTAACCAAAGGCTCCCCCAGAATTCCCACTGAGCACTGCAGCAGCATTTCAAACTACCATTGAGTCCTGGACAGCATGCTACCACTGGAAAAGCTCCGTTTTCCATAAGCAAAAGTCTTCCCAACCCCGGTTTGAATGAGTCCAGTTCTCTATCTTATGCTAAGACAGAGGTTAAGTTTTGTTCGAGTCTGGCAGGAATCTCCTTTCCCCTGTTAGTGCACAGCTTCCACTGGGGCACAGTGAGCAGAGAGCAAAATTACTTGCAATCACGTATTTGAAATGTGCAAACAAAATTACCTTGGAGTGAGTTCACATCCCTTCACATCTAGCTTTTCACCAACCATCTAGCAAGTATGTTCCCTGGCAGAAATGTTTGCTGAGACAATAAATCACATTTTTTAGCCCTTTGTTCAAAGTAACATTGAAATATGTAGTGGTGAGTATTTACCTCTCCAACCTGATCACCAGAACTACCCTCATCCACTTGAAGATTAGGAACATACCACATAGCTGATGTGTCCAAACATCGAAACTTTGAATCCAAGCAACAGATTTGAAGATTATGTTTGCACACCCTGAAAAGTCCCAAGTACTTACACCACCAATGATTTTACAAACTAATTGCAAAGCCCCAGGGCACTCCAAGTAGGTGAAGAAAGGAGGAAATAGCTTGAAACTGGATTCGATTCCATCTGGGTTCCCTCACGATCAACATGTCCCATGCTTACACAGGCACTTCTCATATTTTTGAGCTTCCTCAGGCCAGCTGACCAAACAGTCGCTACACTTCTCTTGCAACCCGCTTCTCCCCACCTTTCCAGGTTCTTGTTCCACCAGAGGCAAGTTATCACCAGTGACACTGAGACACCTTTCATGTATCACATGTAATTCCTTCCCATTTATCCCACATTACCCCAGTCTAACTGGCATTGAGATATTATGCCCTTCAAGCTACAAGTGCTTTGGGAAGGGATTGCCTATATTTTGATGACTTTCCTCTTCCCAAGCAGATAAGTAAGATCCATGGGCATCCTACCACTTAACTTCACTCTGGTGCCTGAGCGAAAATGGCCTTGTGTTTGAGTACTTAGCCTGGGGTGCCGACCACTGGTTTTGCTGCTCAGAATAAAAAGGTCCCAATCCCAAGCACTTGCCTGTGTCCAGAGCCACAGCCCTGGGTAACGCAGGTGGGCCCACTTGCACTTCCCACGTGCACATGTCCTTGGCTCTGTCTCACAGCTCTGTCTGTCTCCATGGAAAGCCAGGGGTTGCTCTTTTCTGGTCCAATCGAAAGGATGGGGCCACCATATCCCAAGGCGGCCACTGGGTCAGTCAGATCTACCATGTGTTTCCTAATCTAGCCAGCCACTGACACTTGCAACCCATTCACAAATTCACAGAGCAGCCTCTACCAGCAATATTACTAACACGGTCTCAAACATTCCAAATGCATAGGCAAGAAATTTAAAAGCAATGGTGTGGCGTTTTTTAATGATATCTTTTTGTTTATCTTTATTTCCCCTTGAATTTTGGAGCCTTCAAGGACTGCATTTAGCAGGTTCTTCCAGCAACTGCAATGTGCTTTTGAAAAGAGACAATTCCTTGATCCAGGACCTTAGGCTTTCAATGAAACTCAACGTAACATTGCAACAGACTGCTGTAACCCTGATACATATCTCATTGTAAAGAAATGAATGCACTTGTAAAGAAATGAATCATTTCTGATAATGATTCGTGGGATCCTGAAGTAGCTGCAAGAGAACAGCAGGCTGCACTTCTATGTTTGTAACACCACTTCCAGGTGACTCCAGCAATGTGCTCTGCTCTTCAAAGTCTAGAGCTGAGTACATCAGACAGCCCTGGGAGCCAGGAGACCTGGCCTCTTGACTTGTCCACTGACTCATTCACTGGCTCTCGGCAAGTCACTATAAATGATTCATTTTATTCCCCTGCAGAAGGGGCTGCGAGGGTCACCCCTTTGGCAGAGCAGAAGCTCTCTGTGACCTGTGGCTGGGACTCACAACAAACACCGTACCGTTATTCTTTGTTAGCAGTGTTGTTGTCGTAGCAGGACCACGGCCCAGAAAACAGCCAAGCAAACTTTTGCAACATCATATGAGTGTGGTCGGGGTAAACTAGCTGAAGCCCCTCTCCTAATTTAGATGCCACAGGGAGGTCACAGAGCAGTGAAACAATGTGATTTCTTGGTGCTGACCTTTCTTTCGGTAAACATCAGTTGCAATTGATTTTAAGGCTACCTACTGGAGGATGTCCACTGGCTCCTTACTTTGGTAAAATATCAGTGAGGCAGCCTCCACTGGATTCCTCCCCTTTCATCCTGGGTGAAAAACCCTAGGGTTGCATCCTGATGAATAGGACTTCAGAAACCTAGGCTTGTACCTTAATTAGTCCCCAGCGTTACACCTGCCTCATTCTATGGAGCTGAGCAGGGGCTGTTCTGCAATGGGAGGCAGTGGGAACTCAACAGAAGCAGGACCCGGAGACTCCAGTGGCTTGAAACAACACGCAGATGAGACAATCAAGGGAGTCACCAGTCTAGGTGAAGAGAGGAACAAAACCAATGTGGTTTAACACGACCCGCTGCACATGCCATGCTATCCACGACCACCATTTGCTGCTACCAGCCCATCTGCAACGGCCAGGGCCTTGCCACGAAGCCTGGGCAGCAGTGCCCTGGGACATTACTGTACCATATGAAAACACTGTATTTTCCTAACAATGCTCTGTGTGAATGTTACTTCCTCAGTTGGCAGCTCCAATCTGCCAGAACGTTAATGAGAAACTAACGAAGAGCGCCAGGCTAATGCAGAAGCAGTTATGAAGACTAATCTCTCCCCAGAGAGGATGACATGCCTTCTCAGAGACCTAGTGCACCACAGCAGCCTTTGGAGGGTCAAAAGTGGGTCAATGAAAGCTAATTAATAGCAAAACTCTCTCTTGTTCTTAATTACGGAGTGATGCGTAGGGATTTCAAATAAGCTTCTTGGTCCATTCTAGCCACTGAATTCCCAAGCTGGGACCTGTGAGCCATGCAGGAATTTGATGGCATAACTGGGCACAGGTCTCTCACTGGGAAACATGCAGAGCCAGGGAGACTTGGGTAGCCTGAGCTTCATTCCCTAGGAGCCTCGGTTTTGGAAGGTGCATTGGATGACCTTCTTTGTAACACAGCACAGGACCTCAAGTAGGATCCTGCCTATTACTAGGGCAGCAAGTGATTCCTGAGCAAGGATCTCAGGTCAGGCTGAGATTACTCTCTCAACAACAAGCTCCTGGAACCCTCCGGCAGCCTTTGGAGTTGGTTCTCCTACAGTACAATTCCCTGATCCATAATTTATTGCCAAAGGATGCTAGATTTATACATGGCTTCAAGGCATGGCCTTAACAAGTCTGTCAAAGAGGGTCTCATCAAGGGCTGTCACCTGCACAGACATTACTACTGGCCTGAAAAGCTCCTGAGAACAGAAGCTGCATGGGAAGGCTCTGCAACACCAGGGAGCCTTGCTATTTGGGAACGTGACCAAGTTCCCAAGCCTGCTGCTTGTTTCCACTGTGGCCTTACATCACTGCAGCCCCCTTGCCTTGATTCCTGGCCCACCACATGAAGGTACTTTGGAAGCAGAGAGCATAGCATCCCAGGTAACACTTCTGTCTCTGGTGCTTGTGTCTCCACGCTACCTCCCACAACAGCCTTTGCCAGGCCTTCAAGACACGACCATCACACCTGTTTGATGAAGATGCTTCTGTTCCTCCTTTGCCTCCCCTGGGTAAACCCACTTAATAGAAAAAAAAACAGCAAAGAATTCTCCCGGGCCATCTCTGTGCTGAGAGGGTGAACTGGAGGAGAAAGCACCAAGCATTGCTGCTCTAGATGAGCCACAAAAGCAGCAAGCACTCAGGATTCCTGTCTTGCCTGGCTGGAGCCTAAATGGAAGCAAATCCTCTGCAGGCAGGGCTGTCCTGCCAGCTCCACAATCTCACACAGGGAAAACACGCTGGGGCTAAAGAAAAATCAATGACTTTGCACATGTCTTTGCAAGGCTGTATTCAGAGAGGTGACTGGCACTGAAATTGCCCTACTTACCACAAAAGCAGGGACAGTGCACCACTCTAGCAGGGGACAGACTGACTCCAGACCTTGTTTCAGTCCTTGTATTCTAATTGGAGCAGGCTGTGCTGCCAGCAAGAAAACAGGATCCTTTACAGGATCAGAGGTACATGTCTCCCACTATGCTTTCAAAGGTGAGCCAACAGCTCCACAACTGCATTTAACTCTTGCCTGGCTGATATCTGCAGCCCCAGTCCATGCACACCCCCCGCAGGAGGAAAGAAAGGGGAGGGGGGATGGAAATCAATAGGCTGCAAAGATTTACAGTTGCTGCTGCAGCTGGGAATGCAGCAGCATGTTCTGCTGGAAGCATCAGTGTCTGGGTGAACACTTCTGACACGCAGCTCGCCTTCGAGAAATGTGCCATTTTACTGCTGGATAAACAAGAGTCACTTCGCACATCAGCAGAGCAAACAGAAACCATCCTAATTCTGTCTGACCTCTCACATGGGACTGTCTGCCCTCTCGCATTTTATGCTGGGCAGTGCCATTGCTCATACATTTAGACGTCCTCTCCAAGCAGTGTTGGCAAGGACTAGGGGCAGAGCTGCCACCCTTAGACCACACTGCACACATCATGCTCTTGGGGCAAGAGAGCTCTTCCCACTCACACCCTCTGGTGAACATCTAAGTCCCTTCTGCTAGGCTCCAGCAGGAGTGGAGGACTGAAGTGGGCATTAGCAGGGGCTGGTTCAGGCTGTAGGTCTCTGTCGAGGCATTCTGTCCCTCTTGGTAGGAACACGCTGCCCATGCACCCAGTGGAAAAGCTGCTCCCTTAACATCTGAATAAAATACCTTGGGTATTCTGCTAAGCTGAGCATTTAAAGGAAGTATGTATCCACCTCCCACTGATAGCAGGAGGACTTAGGCACCTAATTCTGATAGGCTCCTTTGAAAACCCTGGATTTCAATGCTCAAAGGTCTGCTCTAATTAGCCAAATAATTGCCCATGTCATGTCCGTTCTCTTAAATGATTTGCAGTAGAGCTAGCTTACACTGATTCACCTTCTCCTGACTCACAGTCATTTATTTGCAGTATTTCTAGCACTGGGAATTGAAATGATACATGTTTTCCATACATTCACAAGAGAATTCATAAACACCATGAATGCATGACTTCATGTCCAGCCATGCCAGCCTCCCCTAACTTCTCGACCAAATAAAAACAACCAGATCTATTCTGAACTGTAGGCATACTGAACCAAGTTTGGGGAAATATTAATCCAGGGAAATAATATTTTTCCCCATTTTTAAGGCAAATTCCAGCCCTGTGAAAGCTTTGAAGGCTGTTGGGCTCAAACACAAAGCACTTCCTCTTTACTACAGAATTAGCCCCTCCTGTCTGCTCTTGGCTTGTGCCTCCACACTGTAAAGGAGAGGATGCTTAGAGGGGTCAAAAGCCCATTGGGCTCTGTGGTGCTTTTCTAGTTTTGATTTTACAACTGCTCGACAGCTGGTGCCAGCTATGACACAGGCACTGTCCCCCAGCACACAGCACCAAACAGCTCTCAGCAAGGTCAACGTGAGCCATCTCCAGCTGTGACACGAGGCTCTGAGACCTTCCTGTTTAATCCTTCCAGTATTGTCCAAACTTCATCCTGGTGGCCTGACCTCCCATAGCCCACAGGGGTCACTTTCCTTTAACACTTTGGTGCTTCAGCAGGGATTCTTGGCTAAATAAAAAGCAGTAGGGGACTGATTTCAGCTTCTAAATCCAGCCATCAACTAAGGTGTATTTCTAGACTTGTGTTAAGCAGTGGAGGGACCCCTCACCCATCATCGTTAGGTGCTTGACCCCAAGGCCACAGAAATCACGGGAAGATGGCACACAGAACCCAAGGTACTGGGACACTAGTGAATTCAACTACATGTAAACTAAACTATCTATCCCAGGATACATCACACCATGTCTGACTGCTTCAGGAGATGAACCAATGGAGGTAAAACTGCTACCTTGAGTCTCAAGCCAGAGCAATGCCCTTGGATTTAGCTGAACGCAAAGTTAGGGGAGCTTCTCCCAGAGCCTGACTATGAATCACTCTCCAAACTCTGAATCACTTGGTTTCAGCTCAGCCATCAGCTCCAGCAAAGAGCAAAATGACCGTAGCTCCCTACACGTAGTTGCCCCAGGGAAGTGCTCATCGGCTGCAAAACCACCTTAGACCCTTCCCACAAGAGAGGAACCGAGAGTGCTCTGGCTGTGCCAGCTCTGCTGGCTGGTGTGTTGGGAAGCAGTGGGGTGACAGGGTGCTGCAAGGACAGCTGGCCCTGGGGCCGGATGGCTTTTGACTTTTTAATTTGGTTTTATGCATGCTGAAGAGAGACCCTCAAACTCCACAAAACTCAAGAGACTGCGAGCTCTGCTTTAGGCCTCTGAGGCATGCTAACACTTACAGCAGTCAGTACCACCAGACAAAACAGTTTCTTGGGAAAGGAGGCAGGGGTTGGTGCTAAGTAGATCTCTCTTCCTCGTGCTGTGGCCGAGCAAAGCTGGGCTGGAGGCAGTTCCTATCTGATCCTGGATTGTGCTATATTGGGAGCATAAAGGGGTTCAAGACAAGCTCTGGCAAAGCTGTTCCACAACTGCTTTACGTCCAGCTGCCACTGCGTCACATTTTCTCTAGTCCTTACAAGCATAGCAATTGGACAGTAATGGCTGGGAGCAGAAGGCAAGCTGCTTAAAGTCTCCAGGTCCCAGCTTTGAAGTGCACTGAAGACAAACTGTGCCTGGGTGGAACGATCCACTGGAGCCACAGATGCCTTTTTAGCAGCACATGCAGGTAGTGGTCTGCCTGTTGCTGTTGTGTTGTAGGAGTACAGGAGCATCCTACAGCTTCCTGACTGACTTCCAGCTAGTGCCCTATAATCTGTTCCCTAAATTATCAGTTGTTATCTCTGCCATTTCAGAGATTTTCACTAGCTGAGGCTCTGCTAGAGGAATGCAATGTGGCCACCAACTTGACATGAAGATCAGGCCGACCCTGTTTATTGAGGGTTTGCCTGGGCCACTGCCACTGAGGATCTCGTTGGTCTCACCTGTGGAGCTGCAACAAGTCCACTTTGCCTTTAAAAAAGAGACAGTCCTAAACAGACTAGTTTTGTGACCCACTTACACACCAGAGACTCAGCTCCTCTAAAAAATAGGACAATTAGAGAATTTAATTGCCATGACTTTGCAAACAGCCTTTTGTCATGTTAAACACCGAGCACTAAGCCAGGATCAATGAACGTAAGGCAAAATTGTGCCGTGCCTATCCTAGCTCTGCGCTCGTGTAACCAGGGAGACTGCACTGTTGAGCAGGGACGATGATGGTGTGAGGCTGGGATGGAAAATAGTGTGTTTGGCAGCCATCAGCAATACTGTCAGCACTGCAGCTCCTTGGAGAGGCTCAGCAGAGAGCCCAAGGCTTGAAGGTTTGTGGCACGTCGCGCAAAGTCAGTACTGACCTCTCCATTGACTCTGCTCTGGTCAGAATCAGGCCCTGATCAAAGCAGGTCACAGCAAAGAAGTCATTTGAAGGGAGGACAGAGCTGGTCCATGATGTGTGACCAAGCTCTGACTTTATGGCTGTGACCCAAAGACCGTATGGTTGGGCTCGCAGGACTCCACCCACCCCCATGCTGGGGTTCCATGTTGAGGCTGAACTTCTGCTCTCAGCACGGCTCAGTGCGGGGTTCACCACTCTTCAGCCACCAAGCCTTGATGCTGCTCTGCTGAAACCTCAGCGACTTGGGGAAGTTTCTGTCTCCCTGCAACCTACCACAGAGACACAGCCCATGGGCCAGACGTGGCTGCCTGCACACGGGGAGGTGACCTCGAGTCCCCACGGTTCTTCACTTGGTGCTGCAATAATAAACAAAACCCAAACCATTGCTGACTACCTCTGACGGATGCATAAAGCACACCACTTCCCGACAAGTCAACAGAATAATTCCAGGTGATACCAGCTCAACACCTGAAGCTCAGACTCTCCCTCCTTGCTACACGCCTACAGCAACGCTTCCCGGCAGGCGAACGGCTCCAGCCATTCCCTAAGCCTAAGGGTAGTAACTGAACTCCCAGAATATGGTTTGTCAAGTAGGGGCAAGACTAGTGGTGTGCTTTAAAGTAAGCTTCTGCTTAAGTATTTACTTAATAGGGACTTTGGTGCAGTGCTTAAATACAGTTTAGAGATAATTTCTCAAAATCATCTCAGTAGTTGGAGGATCGCAGTCGTCCTGCCACTCACTACGACTCAGGCTCCTAACACGCAGGGCAGTCACTAGAACATGTTCTCAAGGTGGTTTGAAACTCTCTGCCCCCATTTCCTCAGCTTTCTAGGGGTCATTACAGGATATCTGCAAGGGGAAATGAATGTTTGTAAAATACACAATTGAATGGAATAAATTACAATTAGTGAAACAAGAAGATAACTATTAAACTGATTAAAAGCTGTCCAAGCTGAACAGAATTAAAAATAAATGAAACCCAGCTACAAGCCTAATGAACAATTGCTTCACAACTGTTCCTAACTCATCCTTCAAATAAAAAAAAGAAACATTTTAAAATAAAATTACATATTTTTTAAAATAAAAATGTTTGTTAAGAAAAACAAAAATTCAAATAGTGCCTTGTAAGGATTTATTTACATTGTACACACAAAATAGATCAGAGCTCCCACTTGCCCCCAGTATGTATTGCAAGAAACCACCCACCACTTTTCTGCCCATTCATAAGCAAGTCCTCTCTCTCCCCTCACCCCCTGGAACTGTGTGCTCATCGAGCATTAAGGACAGCCAAAAGCAATTTAACCAAATTCACAGCTTCCACTCCATAATCTGTGATCTCTGCATCAACCTTCTGTGCAGGTAAGGAGGGCCACAAGAGGCCAAGTGCACCGCTTGGTAATGGTCTCTCCCTTTTCTTGGCTTTCATTAGCTTTTTGTTCTCTGCATGATGGCATCTCTCAGCTTTGAGATCCTATTTATACTGTGAGCCCATGGCACCTCGTGGTCAGGCTACGGCTGATACTCTTTGTAGGCACAAAAGCCTCAGTTTAGCACAAATCCAATTTTAAATGCAAAAGCAGGCTCTTAAAAAGAAAAAAAATAAAGCAACCCATCAAGGTGCCAGACTGCATGATGGATATTAGCCATGTACTTAAGTGTCTTGCTGAATCAGGGCCATGGCCTATTGATTACAGATGATATATTAATGACGTAATTTTCTCAGAAATGATGATGGAGTCTGTATTTTGGCCAAGGTTATCCAACACGTACAGCAACACAGACCAACACAGGAGTTACCCGCAGTCTGTAGACAGTCCCAAGAGCAGCCCGTGGATTTGTCCCCACTCCCGCTGGCCTGATGGCACACCTTTACATGCCCCATGGGTTCAGCACGGCCGGTCCACGGGGTTGGCAGCACCTTGTCCTGCCTGCACCTTGTCAAGCCAGGGGCAATTCTGAGCAGGAAAAATTTGTGCTAATTGCAGACAGACTGTGCAGTGGTTTACACCTGTGCCTAACCATACAAGTCACTAAATGAGACTTAATTATTAAAAATTAATTAGCTAGCATTAATCAAGTAAAATCAATTAGCAAACACTATAATAGCAGCTGTGCAGTAAGGTTGCAAAGGACAGTCTATTTAAGATCCGGACTACTGCTCCAGTGCCATTCCCACTGTCTATATTTAATACCACTGTCGGTTTAATATTCAGATCCAGTTCCCTACATGGAGTGAATCTGGAGACTGCTAGTTTGGTGCATGCCGGGCACCGGGCACGGCTCTGCCCTCACTGTTACAGGTGGAGCTGCAGACAGAAGAAAGAGCTATCATGCAAAAGACAAAAAGACAGCACTTTCCTCTGCGATATGTTGCAAGGGGCTGACCCAATGAGAGGCAAGGCCAGCTTGCTGTGTGGTCCCCATCCTTGCATCCCTTTGGCCAATGCTAGGAATATACAGAACCAGAATATACAAATCTCACCTCATTTATCCTGACTACCATCATATATTCCTAACAGGGTCTGTGGCCTCTTCATCTTCCCACGGCATTGCCATAAGGTGCAAGCCTGTGCTTACAGCACCTTGTAAATGGAGCCAAAGCGGTTTAGAAGATGGGATCCCACCAATATGGACCACTGCTCCCAGTTCTGGGGAATGAAAGTTTTGATGGTGATAGCTCTCTTGCGTAAGCCTAGGACGCTGGAGCACGCGGCATGAGCAAGGTAAAATATTAGGGCCATATTGCACTGTAAATGCTGCAGCAGGGGAGTACCCGCAGACTGTCAATTCAACATCGCATTGGCAAGAGATGTTTTTATTGACATCTGCTGTTTTCATCATTGCATAAGGAAACAGAAAGAAGATGTTCAAAAACAGTATCCAGGCCAGGTCCTGGGAAGCTGCACTCTGCGTGTGTCGGTGTACCCATCCTGAAGCACCTGAGCCATACGTTGCTGCACCTACTCAAAGCACAGGAGATTTCCCCTCTCCTCCCTCTTGCATCTTTTCCCCAAATCCCTTTTCAAGCCACACAGCTTTCTGTCACCCATCCACCCATGAGCCCATTGCCAGGGTGGGGCTTCATTTGCAATACATAGGGGACAGCAATCTCCCACCATTTCCCCAGGAGCGGTATGGATTCCCCCAGGAGTTAACTCCAGCAGATCCCGGCCCATGGGCAGACCCGGCACTTTGCCACCTGTGTCGTCCTCAGAAGCAACAAGCTTCCCCATTCACATCCCAGAGGCTGCCTTGAATTAAACCTGGTTCCCACTCAGCAGTGAAGCCCCAGCACAGCGCTCTGCCGTTCGGCAGGGCAGCACTGAAGTTAATGATGCAGGAGAGCAGCCAGGCGTGACTTCGAAGAAAGGGGAGAATGTGCTTCTAGCTTTTCCATAATGGTTAATCATTAAAACCTTTCATGGTCACAGAAGGTGCTGGCCTCCTTACAAGCTCCCCTTATCTGCCATAATTATTTCCTGATTGGCTCTCGCCTAACTACCTGGCAGACTTATGCACAACACCCTCGAATCACCTGACTGCATTTATTGCCCTATATTCCCGGCCAAATGGGCCTCTGCTGTGTCAGCTACAATATTTACAGCATGTTATTTCTCCCAGTCCATGCCCAAACATAAAAGCTGTTCTGCCCCCCTGCCTTCCCCTTTATACCATCCCTCTTTCCGTGACGAAGCAAAACAGAGCAGCCATCTAAATACCTCAGCACTTCTTTCTCCTCTTCTCCCCCAAATGCAACAGCTCCTCTTGCGTAAAGTACTCCCCTCTTGCAGGGGGTACTGCTGCCATCTCCCTAATTCCATTTTAAGTTTTCAGCCTTTTTAATTCTACAGATATTGCCTAGATATCTAAATTAATGCATGTCTATTCACACTTCTGTCCTTTTTTATTTTCTGACAAAGACTAGCTCATCTCCCTAGAGAAAAGAGCACTAAATCCAAGCGATAGACCTAAACGCGGCACCCAGGTGGCGTGTTATTTGCTGTGTCAGAGCCTGCTTCCTGGGGAGGAGAGTTCAGAGTTACCAACTTAACTCTGTTATTGAATAAAAATGGATAGAATAACCCTGTCCAGCAAGGTTGGTCTGAAGAGATGAAGTCAAATCCTGAAGCCCTATATGCTTCCAGTGGAGCCAGTGGAAATTTCCAAGAGCAGGAATAGGGCTTGTACTTTGGTAAATAAAAGCAACGTAGATAAATAAAAGGAAGAACTGGAAATCCAGTCCTCATTGCAGCTCTCAGTAAACAGGCAGAAATCCACCTGCTCTCAGTGAAGTGGAAGGAGCTGTATAGTCTATAGGTAGTACACACCTATGTATACACGTGCTGTACAACACCTATCCGAGCTACCAACAAGAGCTTTATATCAAAACATATACGAAAGGGGATGGAGGTCTCCAGACATGAAGGGGAAGAGCCAAGAAATGGGAACATGGTATTTCATGATCAAATTCATTTTCTCAGCAAGATGGTAACATCTACAAAAAGGAATAAAAAAAAAAAAAAAAAATGCATTGAATGGGGATTTCATCTTCACTGCTGAAGTTTAGGAAAAAAACTGTTTTAGGGAAATTCAAAACCACAAAATGAGCAGGGGATGTACACGGAATAACCACAGGGCCAGATTACATTGCTGTTACTTAACAGCACTGGTGTCTGATACTTGGCTGACTCTGCATGCAAGAGATTGCAATGTCATTCTGAAACACTTGTAATCTACAACTCAAACCAATCTTTCCTCTTTCTTTCTAGCATAGCATCCACGTAAACCAGCCAGTAATTCAGAGAGTTCTCAAATATGACCAACAATTTGGAAATGTTCTGCTTGTCTTGCTGGCTGCAGTGAGGTCACTTCCAAGGCAGACCAAGCAGATGTGCACCAAAGGGACACCAGCCATGCTCCGAGAGCACAAATCATCCGCTAGCAAAGTATAAAATAAGAAGTGTCTACCTGCGTGTATGGCTCTCTGCTTCGTGAGCATACTGTACTTCCTTCTGCTCTCACAGTCACCTATCATTTTGCTTGGAGCTGCCACAGATAGTGCTTTAAAAATGCCAGCTCAAGACTCAGGAATGGTCATGAAGGCATGCAGGATCTCAGAAAGTATTACCGAAAGGCTAGAGAAAAGGAAGGTAAAAAGCCTTACTTTTTTAAAGCCATCATAAAAAAATGACCCTGTGATGCACCTAAGTCACGATTCCGGGGGGGCAGGTGGGCTGAGGGTGGGTGTCCCATCATCCCCTCTTAAAAAGGATAGATGACACGTGGAGAAGAAGAATGGATTGACCAATGATTTCACATACTGCACAGCTCCTGTCTCCATGTGGGAGGAGGCCTCAGCTCAGGAAAGAGATGGCAGGGGGAGGTGACTGAGGTCTGTAGGGGCACAACAGGCAGAATGGTGATTAAAGCACAAGTGTTCAGTACTTCTCACCAAAAAAAACCAAAACCAAAAAATCCCCAAACCAAATCTAGAACCACTGCAATTACCAGGTCCACTGGGACCATCAGGATGCTGATGCCAGAAGATGGGACAATGGGTCAGAGGTTATGCCAGAGGAAGGATCATGCTACAAACAGTTTCTCTTTTACAGTTCCTCTAAGTATGTGTTATTGGTCACAGTCAGGAACAGGGTACTGGGTTAAGGTGAGCCTTTGGCCAGAGCCAGTACAGATGCTCCAGTGTTCATGGTCTCACTACTGGGGCATAAGCTGAGAGCTAATATTGGAAAACAAGCCACCTTCCACCCAAAGCAATACCCAGACATGTAGATCTTGGAAGCAGCTCATTTGATTTCTTGCAACCTTTTATTTCAGACCCTGTTCCTGTTGCTTTCTTTCAGCTTTTTTTTTTTTTTTTTAGCATTAAAAACACACCCAGATTTTAAATTACAGTGAAATACGCTGCAATAAGCAGCCTTGCAGCTCGGTGTCAGCTGTCTGTGCACAGATAATAGCTCCCCGTTTACTGCTGCCAGTCCATGTACCCTGACCCTTAACTAAAGAGGTCTCTGCTAGACCAAGACCAGAGCTCATTCCCCACAGTGCGTTCAGTCTTTGGCCTCTCTGCCAAGACAGCCAACACTAGTAGCAATTATGGAAGTCACTCACTGTGATGTGATGTCCCGTCCATGGGGCACACAAGTCAAACTACTCTTGCAAGACCCACCGGAGTGGGGGAGTCACCACGGAGCAGAACCCAGCTCGCTTTTCTCGGCACAGCACGTCTCACTCTTTCATTATAATGACACCGCAGCTTGACCTGACCGTTGAACTATCTAATGCAACGTGCCTACTGTAGTCAGCAGCCATGAAAATTAATAGCACTGTTCTTTCAATTTTTAATGCAGTTTGAGAGACTTTAATCAAATCTGATGGGGGCAAAGTAGCCAGTGATGAAGTTATGCAGGAGGGAGGGAGTGCGTTACCTGCACTGCAGTTGTGCCTTCTGTCAGTGCTCCTAAGAGTCTGCTACCAGAGGAGCTTGAACAACATTTTAGAGGGTATCTTGGCACTACCAGACCACACAGGGCAAGCTACAGCTGTGTATTTTGAACTGCACTATTCTTTTATTCAAATTCACCTACCTGCTTAATTGACATAGATGGTGTTGAACCTTCTCCCATGGGTCCAAAAGAGGATGCTGCTTCCTTGATTTTCAGTGAATTTCTGGCCAAAGTCCCCCCCGAAGACAGCTTTAGGACCCTGGCCCTTAGCAAATACCTGTCTCTTCTTGTTCAGATCTTACTGAGCTGTCACTGGAACACGTTATCAATGCTGCAGTTTCTGGTTCACTGCAGGCGTAGGTGGGAGCTTGCTGGCTTCTGCCAGCTTAGAGCCTGTGCCCATGAGCCCCAGGGCATGCGGGGCCCTTCACCACCATCGAGCTTCATCTTGCCCATCCACTGCTCAGCCTTGTTTAACCACAGGGAGGGAGGCAGGAAATTGTTTCCTGCCTTCCGAGAAATGTTTCATGGAACTGGAAAAGGTTTATCAGTATTTTTCTGAAGGAGGTTCTGGTTCCCAGGTGAGTTTTCTTTCCTAAAATCCAAGGGAATCACACATGCAATTTCCCCAAGAAATCCCACCTGGGGGGCAGAGGTGTGGGAGAAGTTGGGGTTTGGTTAGCAAAACCTGAGCATATTCCTTAGGCTCCCTCTCTCACACTTCCCCCCCCCCCTCCTCCCCAAAGCCTTGAAATGTCCTGATAGAAATAGCTGCTTTTGGGACACACATACCTGTCAAAAAGCCCCAGCTTCCAATGGAAAAAATAATTTAAAAAGGGCTTCTGAGTTGCTTTATGTTCTGAAGCGAGCCAAGAGACAGGGCTGGTGACCAAATCACACCACATTGCATCTCACAGACCAGTGCGAATCACTGTCTTCTTCTCGCGCATGCCCCAAAGACACTTCCAGGCATTCCTCCTCCCGCTCTATCAAAGCCGCAGCTCCTAAGCCCACTGCACCCCATGCTAAGCTGCCAGGGCCATTCGCTCCCAGGAGGGGATCCCCACCACTGTCACGGACAGATGCTATCAGTCACATCCATTTGCCGTGGCACAGTCAATCTGTCAGCCCCAGTGACAGCTCTGTGTTGTGATGGCTCTCGAAGCCAGCAGCTCAGCCAGCACCGGAGCACAGCCAACGCTGCTGAATGCGGATGGAGGTCTGGGCCTGTCTTTGCACCTCTAAAGTCACAGTGGTCACTCTCTTATGAGTAAACAGCTTTCACTCCTCTTTTTGGGTCTGTTTTTTTCATTTTCCCATGCTTGGCTCTTTCTCATCAGGAAAACCAACCCACCCTTACTACTAGGCATACACAGGAGTTCACGTGCAAACCCCCTGGACTCTAGCCCCCAGAACAGAGCAGTGGAAGGCAAAAACAGGGAAACAAACTGCATTAATATGATTTATCTTTTGCACAGGGGCTCCACCCTCTCTTTCAAGACCACGCATTCAGATAATGAGAAACAGGGCCATTCCCATCCCTCATGCACAATCCCCTTTTTATTTCCTACGCAATGAGGAATTAAGACATGAGACTTTCTCAACCACTTCCCACAAGAGCTGTCTCTGGCTTTGACTTTGATAATCCAGCTTGACTGATCTTTCTCTGGCAGTGGCACTGGCATCAGTAGCCAAAGTGATGGATGGGCTTTACAGCTCAAACAGCCTTTGGGAAAGCTGGTTGAAGATAAGTGTCTAAAACTCTCAATGTATGCTTTCTCAATCTCCTAAACCACAGGATGTTCATGGATACCTTTTTGCTTTACTGTTAGCTTTGAAACAGGAGCAAAACAAAGAGGGTGAGACTCTCAAGTAGCTATGTTGCATCCATTGCTAGAGGAAAGTACATTATATGACCGGAAAGTGACAGTGGCTGCCCAATTTTTCTACCATCCCAGGTTTCTGAGGACATTGGCTCATACGCTGCTTTTCTAGTTTCTCTCTTTTATCTGAATTTTTTTCCATGTCTCCTGGGCCAGGTATGACAGGAGCAAATGTTATTGACTACAGGTAGAAAATGAAGGTAGGAGATATAGGAAGACCAATAGTTGAGCTACCACAAAAGACAAAATGGCATCAGCGTAGTCTCTGTGCATCCTGGAAAGATGCACATTAGTGACTTTACATGCTTGTTAGAGACACCACAGTTGTTAGGTCAGAATTTCAGCTAAACTCATATTCTGCTAAATCTTTCTGAAGGTCTCTGTCACCACAGGATTTGTGATCACTTGGGTAATATAACAATGGCAGAAACTTTAAATGCAATCAGATTGATAGGCCCCATTAAGATGCCCATCAAAAGCTACTAAAAACCTACTGATTTATGGCTACCAGCAGGAAAGTGTCATTACAGACAGTTATATTTTTCTTCTTCAGCTTTCAGAGGTGTTTTTGTAGAGGTTTCACTGTTTAAGTATTTAGAGCTTAATGAATACTCAAACAATTGTCTGATTTTAAGCTCTCAGGACTGCCAGCGATGACTGAGGTTGAAAATAACTTATGAAAGGGCCCAATAGCAAGAGGTGAGCACCAAGGCTCCTACTGGTAAGTGCAATGGCTTGGTGCCCTTCAGAGCTTAAATTCATGACCAGGTTACCACAGAATAAATATAAATGCATTTCAGATGACCCCAGCAACTAGTTGTGTACACAATCTTAACCCTCAGCAAAGAAGGAGTGATCCAAGTGACACAGACATGCATGTAGACAGCAGTAAACGTAGCCCAGAACTGAGCTGAACACAGCCCCAAACACCCTTCAAAGTTGAAGACAGGAAAGAAAATTGTTCATTTGGTTCTTCCACACTGATACAGACCTATAACCATTTCCAGGGCAGGGACCGAGAGGCTAGTCTGAGATGGTTCTGTTTGATATAAATGTAATTTGTACTTAATGTTTTGAAAGTATAAGTCCATGTTGGCTCTCCTGAAGTTCAACAGCCAGGAGATCCTGAGCACAAGCAGACAGCAAAACTAAGCTGTATCTCAACACCTGAGAAATATTGGGACTGACATCCAGTTCTGTTTTATCAAGGAATGTGACATCCAAACCTGCTTTCTCATTGTAAAAGCAGCAGGACTATGTTTTTAGGAAGGAGCCAGTTTCGACTTTCTTTGTACTTGAGGACTTTCCCAGTCAACCACAGAGTAAACAGATGTACCAGGGTGAATTCGGGTAAAGAGTGACTCAGGATTTCTGAGGCAGCATCAAGTGCAAACAAGACCTTTGAGATGAATTACGGACTGCCTCAAAGTGAAACAGCACTGACAGATGCACTCTGTGTCACAGGGCAGTCACCTTTTTCTCTTTAGAGGTGATTCTTCCTGGAGATCATACCTATGAAAGTGACAAGTTCCACCACAGAAATGATCTGCAGCGATTTCCTCCCAGTACATAAGGGAGACAACCCATATGTGTGGTCACAACATGTGCCCCGCTGCCTCTGGGAATTGTCCAATTTCAACCAGAATTGGAACAAGAAGAGAACCCACCAACATACCAAGTTCCTATGAATTTTGAGAAAACTAGGGGTCAAACTGAGCAGAAATTATCTGTTGGTGCCACGACTAGGGGAAGGGCTGATAAACTGAGCTCTCCCTCAACCCCGGAGAATGCCCAGAAGCATATCAGAAAGCAGATCTGACTTCTACCGCTGCTTGTGAAGCTGCTGGTTTCTTCCCCCATTACTTTATGATGCACTCTGACATTCTTCAAGCAGTTGGGCTTCTGTCTTGTAGGACCCTTCCTGCTCTCGATCGCTCGTGCCAGGCTTGCTGGGCTTGGACTTTAAAGATACTCTGCCTTTATCCATAGCTCGGGGGTAGCTGTGGATTCATAGTCCCAACTCTGTGGTTTTCTTCTCAGAAAAGGCAGTGGGTTCCTGAAAACCTCTGCTGGCTTTTGGAGCCCAAACTCTTCTGGCTTTCAAAGAGGACTTTTCCTCCTCACTGCTTGCAACGCCTCAAACCCTCTCAAGTCAGTTTGTTCCTGCAAATGCTTTGAGACTCTTCCAGCTTCCTAGAGTGCTCTGAGCTCTCATTTTTGGGATCCCTTTGGAGGCAGGCCTGGAGGACACCCAGCTAACAACCCACTTCCCTGCCACAATTGGGGTTCTGATTCAAAGTCTGACTGTGCAGGAAGCTAACTCCCCATTTTGGTAGGCCTGCAGAACGACTCATGTCTCCAGTATCTGTAAGAGAAATTCTTAAACCTTTGCTCACAGCGAGTAGCAGCTGATGCTCTTAATCATCACAGAGAAGAAAGGGGAGGGATGGAAAAATGTCTGCCTCCCAGCTCTTACTGAGGCTTTAGGATAAGACCTTTCCTCAGTGGGGGCTGGTTCTCCTCCAACTTTCTACATTGTTCCTTTGAAGCATCCTACTCTTTGATCCTGTTGAAAACAAGGTAATGGTAGTCTTAGTGGGCAAGTTATTACGGTCTTCCCCAAGCAGCTAACTGCAGACAAGCCAAGTGAGAATCCTTCCCATATCTATTATGAAATGACCCTCTGAGACTGGAAATACTGAAACAGCCTAAGAGTAGGATAGAGTACCAGCACAATATCAAAGCCTCTAAAACAGAAGTTCCCCAGATTTTCCAGTCCTCCCTTGTTGTTCAAAGATTCCTCCTTCATCAAAGCTCAAACCCTCGCAGGACCAACAGATCATGTGAGAGGCATCAGAGGATTATTAATTTGAAAGAAATGGGTGGAAAGTGTGTCAAGCACGCCCAATCTTTGAACTGGGTACTTTAGAAGATCATTGCAAAATAAAAGACAACTGCACATTCATTTCTCTTTAGAAAGAACATATTGCACAAAGCCACAAAAGTTACATGACCTTCATGTGAAGGAGAACAGAAAGACTAATCTTCACTCATTGTAAATTGACTTGGAAAGGCAACAAAGCGATGCCAATTTTCACCAGCTGAAGATACGACCAAATGTCTGCGGTACACTGAAGACAAAACTATAAGGCCTATTCATTGTGAATGCTTCTGGGCATATGTTAATCAGTGAGAAATTTCTTTCCAGAGACAATTATGGTGCAAATAGAAGTCCGTGAATTTTGCCTATTATGAAGACTGGGCCTTTCTCTAAAGCATGCAGTGGAGGGTGGGACCTATTAACATCATCTGGCTGCTGGAAAGCCTACCGTCTCAGACTTGTTTCTGTCTGGTAGCTTGCATTTACCTTTACTGCGTCCTCTCCAAATCCCTGTCCAGAAGACAGGCCAACAGCAAAACAAACATTTTTCCCATTGACACTGACTGCTCCAGCAGCATTGAGCAACGCAAGAGGGATTCAAGCCTTGTCCCCATTCTGGCGTCTCATGGGAGAGATACAAATCAACATCTCTCAACTGAGGGTTGCTGTTAATGTGCCCTTAAAGGATAATGACACTGGCCATCAGCCTAGAGGCCATGGCACAGTCGGTGCTTTATTTAGGTTCATTTCATTCTAAAAGTGAAAGAGGATGCTCTGTATTTTCTACAGCGACATAGGGACCTGAAAGGGGAACTTTCTTTTTGTAGAAAAGCCCTCCTGCTCCTGTTGTGTAGCAGATGGCAAAGGAACGAATGGCGAACATCCGTACCATCCCGGTCCATATCACTGGCATCTCTAAAACACCCCAGAACTCGGTGACCACTGAGGTCATATCCAGCATTTTCCACCCTAAGACCCCTACAGGACTTCATATTGGAGACACTAATGCTGGCCTCATATTCACTGACAGAGAAATGAAGATACAAAAAACCGTATATACGACCAGTAATCAACTATCCAGCAGCCAAACCAGGAATAAAAAAAAAAGTTCAACCATGAAGACATCTGGCTTGTCAGTCATCTACCTGAGACAATGTAGAACTAAGACTTCCAAAACAACACTGACAATCTTAAGCAAGATGAGCATATGAAATCATCTTTCTTGGGAGGAAAGTACTGCTGACCTGGTCCCATACAACTGCACATGAGAGAGTTCTCATTCCCTCTAGCTTTGATAAGGAAATTGTAAGCAAGGAGACATTTTATAACCAGAATTACCCACACTCAAACATTCAGCAAGGGATAGTCATAACATCAAAAGGAAACAGACTGATAGAGTTTTCTGTTCATATAACATAAGTAAATAGCGCAGCTCCTCGCACTTACAGAAGCACTGCATGCAATGGGACAGAGGGCCTTCTATCCCTAATTCTTAGGTGTACCGAATGTTGACTAAGGCAGGATGCTGTATTACACAGACCCAATCAAAACAGCATTTCAAAATAGCTTTTTTTTTTTCGCCTGAAACTGAAAAAAAAAGGTCTTATGCAGGAGTTTGGCTTACTTCATGAAAAAGATCTTGGTCTGTTTGAAAAAGTCAGCTCTTGACAGCCTGACCTTCAAGAGCAAGGCTGCTCCACTGTTACAGAGCTGACATGACACTTGCTGTTCTCTGAGGTAGGAGAGTACGCATCTTTCCATGTGCCTCCTCTGCTCCCCCCCCCCCCCCGCCCCCTTCATGCTGGACTTCCCAGTTGGCTTCAGAGGTCTTTATTCCTTTATTTTCATTGCAAATTCATCAAATATTTTGTGTGCACACAGCTCTTAATGACAATTTCTTGACAAAGCACCACCACCTATGTGGACATCTTATTTTATTATCCTGAAGTGTAAGGGCTTGTGGTGTGGTTTGGAGGGAGCTGCTTACCTGGACAGCTGAAGCGCATAGCATGGCATGATGTTCCATCTCTCTGAGCACGTGTGCCACATCTTCAGATCTGCGCCAACAACAGGCAGCTACCGAATTTTGGATGGCTTTGAATTAGGTGTCCTTCAGATCCTAAATCATTTGTTCCCTCCCAAAGGTTCACAAAATTAGAGATCTAAAATATAGATAGAGGAAAAAAAAAATTTAAAAGACATGCCAACTGATGGACATGTACTCAACCTCACTACCCAGCCACAATTACCCATTTATTTTGTTACGGTCCAAATTTTCAGTCTTTGCCAACAGTTTCCATAACATAAAGGGACGACTTGGAAAATGAGTCAAATCATGTCCTGTCACCTTCCACAGCAGTCGGCTGCCAAACAGCCAACATGGTGGCACTGTGCTTCAGGGGACCTGCTGGCTGGCGCCTCTGGTTTCCACCTTCAGCCAGGCTGGCATTGGCACAAGCTGCAGAGGACCTCACACAGTAACTTACTGTGCTCCTTAAAAAGAAAAATCCTGAAAGGATCTCTAACTATAGGGAAAACTTCCATAAAAAGCATGTTAACAAGTTCTCTACGGAAAAATAACTTCTTGGCATGTGCTGCTCCAGTTTAGATCAGCATTATGATGCCATAGAAACAGAAGAAAATGGGTATCTTTTCTGCAGATCAGCAGGAGTGGAGGCAAACCCACCTCCTCCCAACCTGCCAGAAGAAGATGAGCCTCAAAGTCCAGTATTGGACTCAAAAGTCAGCTTTGTTGACTCCTGTTTTGCGTCTGCCTATTTCCATTGGCTCCAACTGGAGCCATTCCCAATGTATTCCTTTCTCTTTAGTTTACAAGTTTATTAGTAGCAGACTGAAAGAAGAAAAGGCATGACTTCATTAAAAAAATGGTCTGAGCCCCTTCTGGATACCGAGATGCCAAACTTCCTAAACTCCAGTAGAGTTCATAGGATGACAAATCTGTAGTGAAGATGCCCCCGGCCCAAATCTTGACTCCAACATCTGCACAAGAGCACTGGGTGCTCTATCCAATTTTGACACAACCTGTGCTGCTGAAGGGATCCCAACAGCCACGTCCCAGCAGCTCAGCACACTCCTCTGTGGTCAGTGTACCCCAGGGAGGTCCTTTTTGTATTTCTGCAGCAGGAACAGCAGGGAAGCAGACAATAAAAACCCCCAGCTGCACCTCCAGATGCATATGCTGTAGCACACAGTGCATCCATGGTCTAGAAAGCTATTTTAAGACAGAAACAGTAAGTAAAACACAGCTAGCGGGGTCAGAAAGGTGTGAAGCCTGTAGGGCTCTGTAAAACACAAAGGTGGAGGACAGATCCCTGAAGAACTGTAAAGTGCATATCTGGCTACAAGTAACACTAGCAAGTGCATACCTAGGTTATACATCAAAAGCCCTTAGACACTTAAAGAGGAGTGCCAAAATCAGGATAGAGTTCACAGCAGTTGTACCTTTGCACCTCTGAGTCCGTGGGCTCTGCCTCAGGGAGCTGAACTTGGATGCCTCTAAAGTGGAAGAAAAAAGAAGGCTTGGCTGGGTGGACACCACATTGACAGCCTAACCCCTGGGCCACAAGAGCAGCAGCAAGCAGCGCTCCCCAAAACAAGCCTTTTACAGTCACTCTGCACCGGTTGATAGGATCACCCTGAAGTACCAAAAGAAGAGTCTCCAAAGTGCTCAAGGTGTGAGGTCCCAAGTCATGCTAGTCACTGTGTCCCATGAAAAGAACATGAGCTCCCCCGGAGACTGTTACAACCTCGCAGGTTTTCATGCAATATTGAGCAGTCCAGCTCTCTGAGCAGCATGTCCCAGCATGACACCATGGCGTGTACCACCGAGCCCCATCTGAACAGGACTAAGCAGAGCGAGGAAGACCATGTAAATTTGGTGGATGCTTCCCCTCTCCTTACTGCTCATCCAGACTCACACCAGCTAGAGAGCAGAGTCAAGTACAGATTTGTATCTGCGCATTAAAAATCTGTACTTGGATCCAGCTGGCTGGCTTTCCCAAAACCAGGGCTTCTCTCACCTACCCTACACATAGGCCTACTCCCACTGCTGGCATGCCTTAGTGCTCACTCTATAGAAATTAAACCAACTCAGCAACAAACAGTACTACAGACCCATGACAGCCTCAGCCCTCCGCATTCCCCTGGCCTTCAGGAAGGCTGTGAGCCCAGGAGCCACCAGCCTGTCTCACATCCCCATCTGGTGTGTCTGCTCACCAGGACTGGCCTTGGTTTCTAAGTCATCGCACCCTGAAAGTAATCTTTTCACCAAGGTAGCCCAGTTGATTTCCAAAGATGACACAAAAAGAAGCTAGATCAGAAAAAGGTGGCAGGCATGAAAGGAGGGGGGGAAAAGAAGTAAAAAAGAGAAGAAAGGGAAATATGGAACAGAGCAATCTTCTGCTCTCCATTCAAATCATGTTCTCGCACACTTCATAGCATTCCTCTCTACAGCTCCCACATTAACACAGACAGAGTGCAGAAATCAGGCTGCCATTTCTCATAGCACTCGAGCACTTGCATTGCTGAACGAGAACAGGGTTAAGTCTGTAACTAAGTGCCTTGCAGCAGCCCTTTCCCCATCCTGTCTGTTCTCCTCTTCTATACAACCTGATCAGGGGTCAGGGGCTCTGATTCCCACTGTAGCTACGCCCTACTCTTATTTGGTCCCTAGGAACCGTCATAATAAACTCAGTGAATAATCGATGTGTTGCTTAACTGAGACTATGAACCAGCTTGTAAAGAATTCACTAAAAGTCTCAGTCTCGCATTGCAAAAAGGAATGTGACATCTAAGAGGAGTATCATTAGCATCGTGGCCCGGTCATGCCTGTGCTCCTGCTTTCTCCAAGTCAACAGAACAATCCGAACACGAGCAACAATGACAGGATCAGACCTAGGGCTTTAATGTCTTCCTTCCTCATTAGGGCACTGAAAACTCTCTGCACTCCCAGAAGTCTCACTACTTACAAAACTGCTCCAAGCAAATGCTTTGGATGGGTGGGAGCACCATGCACATGATAAAAAAAAACCCAACAAAACACGGTACTTGGTGGCTATGGAGAAGTTCTTCTGAAGACCATGCTCAGAGCAAACATGGCAACGAGTGGCACAGAGACAGGCTGTGTGCCAGTTGCATTTTCTCAGAGCTTCTGCACAGAAGGCCGATATGGAGGCAGAGATAACAAATCACATCTGCCAGGTAATACTTCAAAAATCGTATTTCCCATATAGTTATCACTGAAAAGTGCCAGGGAAATAGGGTCTTCAAACAAAACAGTTCCCAATCTGTCCAAGGCAGTACAATATGTTTACTTTAAGCCATTTTTTTAATGAATAACATTCAGTAACCAAATATAGTCAGAGATTAATCATCACACAGATGCTATGCCTCCCTGTTAAGATAAGATGATTATTAAACGATAAACCACAAAGCTACCTTCATTTGGAAAGGGCTCTTCTTCCCATTTACTTTCAGATTAATATTGAAGTACAACTTTTTCCAGATCAGAGAGCACTGTCTCCTTCTCTTTCTTTAAATATCACAGACCTATCTAGAAAAGACAATGGAGCATAAGGTCCAAGGCTACATACTCAATTCCTTCCCTGTTTCTGAACTCAACTCTACCAGCACAACTCTTGTTGGGCAACGTGTCTTTTAAAGTTTCGCAGCAGGACAACAGTCTACTCAGTGCGAGCAAAGGTGAAGCGAGATGTCCCGTACTCTTCTTCCCAAGTTTTCAGACAGTCTCCAAAAGGCATTCTGTTGCTAACAACCAGATTGTGACTCACCGAGACATTCAAAATTACATTCCTGTAATTTCCATTTTTTCTTCACCCATTCAAATCCAGCCCGTTGTGGCTTGCCCAGCTTCTGTTTGGCAAATACTCACTAGCTGGCCTCATATGGCAGTAGAGTATGTTTGAACATCAGCTTGCAATGAGATCTAGCCCGGACAGTATTAGACTAGACCAGTTTCCATTGACAACAAAAAGCAAAATGACTAAGTCCAAATGAAGAAAGGATCCAAAATACCAGTGTCTCCTCAATACCATTAACGCAGTCTCAGAAAAATGAAAAGCAAGAGCTCAAGCCCAACAGGGGTGATCACAAAGACGAGCCCAAGTTGAGTAGCAGTCAGCCTGAGACTCCCCACAAAACACATCGCCAATTTGTGTCATCACAACATCAGCATGTTATCTAAAGCAGCTTATACAGTTACTGTCTGAGCTGTGAAGTCATGGTGCTAATTATTTCAGCTAGTTATGTGAGCACCATATAGATATGACTTTAATTGCCATCAGATCACGTAACTACCTTTCATACTAGCCACCTAATCAGCATCAGGGAAGAAGCAGTGTTCGAGCCTGGATGGTTCTTTGATTTTCAATCTCCTGCACCTAGATTACCCTCTGCGCAACCTCAGAGCACTGAGTCATGCCTGTACCAGCATCCTGCAAAAAGCACTGGATGCAATCACTGCTCTTCCCAGCTGGGGACAGGGAGGACCCACCCAGCAGGCTGCCTGAGCTGGGCAGTGGCTTTGGTACTGAATGTGCAATGTGCTCTAACTTAATGTCCCAGATTTTATTCCAAATTTTGTGATATTTAGACTCCAAGAACATCAGCTAGTCACTTAGGAGGATGCCACAGTGCCTGGACAGTCTTCCCCAACATGCAAACTGCTTCAGGACAAGAAAAGAGGAAGACAGGCATTTCTAGGGCTGGTTGGGAGCTAAGAAGCTGCTAAGATATGTCAATATTTGTTCTGGTGTCTACTCTGCAACTTGTACAATTACTGATCACAATAATTGAATATAGGGCTTTTTAAGAAAAGACCTCCTTCTGTGGTTTTACATTTATGGGGAGGTTTAAGAACTACATTATTCTTCGATCACATTTAAGATGTTTTATTAATTCTTTCCTCCAGCTGATTACAGGGCTCTACCCAAAGCAATGCTCATACTTTACTACCACAATTGACATGCAAACTTTCCCAGCTTCACACAGCAGCTTTCACTGGGCAGTGCAGTGAAAGAAAAGGCAATATATTGCACCTTCCCTGTGGTGACACCATTTCTAACTACCATCTTTGAGCTGGTGGGACTGACTTGAGCCAAGCAATGATTGGCGTTTCCTCACCAGCCTGGCTCTGGCTCCAAGTGGCCCTGCAGAAACTTAATTACCTCACTACCCATCCAGCTTTCCTCTCCATGTGGATGCCCGAGGAGAGCCTTATCTAGAGGATCATAGTCCTCAAACTCCTTGCAGACATACCCCTCAATTAACAAGCTCAGGTGCATTCCTGGGTCTACAGGCAGAAGAGACAGAGGAGAAACCAAAATGGTGCTAAAATACCTGCTCTTGAAGAAATAAATAGCTCAGAAGCTATTTGAGGAATGAGAAAGGCCACGGATTTCTGTTCACAAAGAGGCTGAAAATACTAAAGAAATTATTTTCACCAAGCAACTGCATTTTAAAGGAATCTTGGTGGAGCTGAAGCAGCCCAGATGACAATGTGCTCAGCTTGATTTAATTTTCCTAGGGCCCTGATGAGTTATATTCTTAGGTAAAGAAGGTGCCTGGGTATCTGCTTGGTTTTCTTTATCATGTAGGTTCCCAGAAGAACATTGCCTAAATGTCTGAGGGTCTTGGCATTTCAGTATTTTCTACAGCAATACATATCTGCCTGGCTTTCTAATCTAAATGGCAGTCATGAAGCAGGTTCTCTTAACATCCATTTGCAATTTCTCCAGAGTAAACACACCAGAAGCTGCTTCATATTCTCCCTCTACCTATCGCACACTCTCAGCTATACTTTATGTTACAGTAAGTGTTATGTTTACATAATATATACTTTATGTTACAGATTACGTTACTGGTACAGCCTGCCCAGGACCTTTCAGCATCCAGGTCTGTTCTCTATTGCATGCAACTTGGCTAAGTTTTAGCTCCTTGTGTTGCAATTTTCCAAAACAGGCAACTACCTCAAACTAGATTTTTAAGCTATTTCCAAGATTATATCTAAGAAAATAGAAGGTTTTTTACAGCCTAACCCTCTCTCCCATGCCACCCAAACCAGACAACAATTTTACTAAGAAACGCTCATGTCTGTATGATTTGGAAAAAGATCTGTGATTTGGGAGCATTCCGAGGTTTGCCTGAGGCACACAGCTGTACTGGGTTGCCATTTTCCCTGCTTTCCTTATTCCTCTTGTAGCATATTTTAAGTTTTCCCTTCTCTAAATGAGATAGAAGAGAGGAAATGTAATCCGTTGGCAAAGTTTGGGATTTTTGGAAAGGGCCAAATGAGTTCTGAAGAACCTAAAAGCACTCCATACATTGGCATCGTTCTCCTCCTCATGAAGCTGTATCTGTAATGGAGAGGAATTGTAGAATGGTTTGGGTTGGAAAGGACCTTTAAAGATCATGTAGTCCAACCCTCCTGCCATGGGCAGGGATATCTTTCTCTAGATCAGGTTGCTCAAGATCCCAGATGAACAAATAAATCTAATAAATCAATTGATAAACCAAACCTCTTCTATACGGCTGTACGCTGCTCTGCAGATACACAAGTCTGACCTGACTTATTAGCCAGTCTGCGTCCTGTCCTCAACAGTGCCAACTGTGCACTAGTTTACTTGACTGAATTTAAAAACAAAAAAAAGAAGAAAAGAAACACACACCCCCGTAGACTTCTAGGAGTTGTTAATTCTCTTTTTAAGCTGTGACCTAAGATCTGAACCTAGATATCCAGAAGATATTCACCTTTTAAGCCACAGTTTCCAGTTCCCTGCTTACGGCTCATTCCTTAACGCAAATACAATTTGACGGTATCTGGTGCATAAATCAATGATGTGGCTAAAATCTCAGTCAACTCTTTTCAGAATAAATGTTGCCATTTAAAATGTGGCAATCAAGCTTGTAAAGGAAAGAAAGAAATGTCACTTGCAACCCAAGTGATTCTGTTAACAAGCCGAGTTCCTGCTTCAGGTTTTTGTCTGATAAAGCCACTTATCTGACTGTATGAAAGGTCATAAGCAGTTGTTGGAACAGTGGAAAGTCCACACAAGGCTTTTTTGCCATCCTGCAACTTTTGTTTTAACTTTTAGTTGAATCATTATTTCAGTTCCTGGAGCTGAGTCATTTCATCTCCCTTGCACATGAACATGCACAAAGCAGCTCTGTGCTACGGAGCAGGCACGGAACATGCAGGCAGCCCTGATTTTACAGGAGCATGTATTTCCCTGCATGTGAAAATGCAATGAGCTGCTCCAGTCCTTTCAAGGCATTTGGGCGAGGATGCACACCTCTGGGTGAGAGAACTGCATTTCTCATCAAACCTTATCCCAGCAGATCACAGAGCAAAATTAGGCCTTGACCTCAGTCCGACTGCGCAGCTGGAGCCTCAGAGGAGTGACCTTGCATAAGATACGTTACTACAAGGAAAAAGGTTTAGATAGGACTAATAACTTTCAAAGGTCTACTTTGAAATTTCAAAATACTCAGTACCAGTATTTTGTGCTAAAATCACGGGCTCCTGGCACATCTGTGAATGTCTCTTTATACAGGTCAAGTAATTAATTAATTAAAAGAGGTATCAACTCTCTGAAGATTATTTCTACAGCTGCATTTGTATGGTATGCGCATGCCATTTGTTGAAATATTATAAGATCTTGTAAACCACAAGCGTTACTAAAATATTTTTTCCCCACTCACGCTCCCTCCCCCTTCTTTATTTCAAGTCTACGTAAAACCTTTTGCTAAAGATCCAGATTCTCCCACTGAAAGCAAGTGCCACTTGTCTGGAAATAGATCTTCTCTCTGCCTCAAAAAGCACCCGGAGCAGATGGCCAGGGACAAGATGCTCTGGTATCACAAGCTCACACTATCTCTCTGATTACACGTCAGAGGAACAGTCGGAGTGAAGCATTAACAATTACAGGCTTCTTTATTGACGGGACCAACATCTGGCTGGAGAAGAGAACAATTCACATCAGTACTGGGGATGCCGAAGCGGATCTGAGTTTAAAATCTCCTAATGCTCAGATTCAGTGCCAGGCTAGAGCAGAAGAGAGTGCTCCCAGAAAATACTGTTCAGGAGAGCTGACTAGAAACAGGTAGCCCAAACTAACAGTAAAACCCTGCAAGTCTTTCTAAAAAACTGGAAAAAAAGAGGTCCTTTTAAAAGTTCAAGAGCTGCAGTCCTCGTTTCAGAGGATACAGGGCGGGCTGCTTGCATCAAGCTTTATTTTTACAGAGGATGAATCATTTCTCACTCGAAAGGAGCTGGGATCATTCTGCTGTCGGTATCTCTGCCACGAGCAATGCTAAAAATACAAAAAGCTCTGAAGTCTGCTCTGGTGTGTTGTCAACTCTGGACCTTTCTACGTGGTCACTGTGTCTCTTGCATCTACTGACAAAGAGCAGGAGCAGGTGTTGACACCTTTCAGATCAGCTTGTTTAAGAGTGAAGGACTTGGCCCACCCTCTGCACACACACACTCAAAAAAAGCTCTTGCTTTTCCATCTATCCTCAATAGTAAATATTTGATTTTTCCTCATGTTCTGACAAAGAACGGCAGCCTATAATTATGGCTAATACCATAAAGGTTGCTGTGCTGACATTCACTTTTGCTCTCAGCCTTGCTTGAGAACTGAAGGACCATACCATTGCCTTCGCTGCACTGAACTGGTTGCTTAGTTCGTGCCCAGCTCAAGAAGTCATGCAGTTGTGACTTTTCCCTTCGAAAAGGATGATGTGGGAACCACAAAGCAGCAGAAGATGCTTTTCCAAAATCCCTTTGCCTTTTTATATTTTAATTTGCAGCAACAGCTCAAGAATGCACGTTATCCGAGTTTGTCTACCAAATCGCAGCTAGAGAGAAAGCCAGTAATGAGCCCTTCATTTTAATTTATTATTTAAATATACTATAACATCCACCCCCTCCGGAAAAGAAATTATCTTGCAACATATGAAGATAGCTGTGCTAATTATGATTTCAGTTGCCACGAAACAGTCTTCAAATGTGGTCTCTCCCATCTTGTTATAAACAAGGTCTTGAGGTGTGGTTTGCTCAACACAGAGCAGTATCTGCAGCTTAACTAACAGTGTATGTTTTCATATACGGTGGGATTGTGCAACCGCGTGCCACTAGCTGTTGTAGAGGTCAGAACTGTTTTTTTACACCAACTCATACAAATTCAGAGAAGAAGTCCATTGGATATAGCCTCTGGTGGAAAAGAGAAGTGTGTTCAGGGAGGAATTGCTCTGAAGCACCCTCCTCCTAGATCTGGTTGCACAGCTGGAATTTGGGAAATGGGCTTTAGTCTCACCTCCTTTGGCCATGGTAACAAGCCAGCTGTAAGTCAGGCTCCCTACCAGGTTTGATCTAGCAGCAGACTGATGGGGTGGCCTGTTTGTTCTCATCCTCACTTCCATGATAAGTGCTTTGTCTAGAAGAAATGGAAAAAAGAAAAGGCACTTTTTAGTGCTGCTTTAAAACAGCTGTAGTTTGGTTGAACGTGGGTTCAGGACTCACATTTTGCCTGGTTTACACAAGATAATATTTCATTCAGTGGCACGCAAATCTCATCTCATTTCCCTTGACAGAGTTGCTCTTTTGTGTCTTATCTCTAACTAGGTGATAAGTTGATATTTGAAAATATAAGGGTTCTCTCTGTATACTAACAGGAGTTTTGATACCCAAGTGAATTTCAGCTTGGCATGATCTATAAGCAAGAATTTGTCTGACATCATATAAACAAAGCCAGGGCAGAACACGTATCTCTCAGAAGACAAGGTACATGACCCTGACAGTATTTTCACATGCCCAACAAAGCAATGGAAAGATAGAGGAGAGATGGCCTCAAATTCATTATTGATATACCACCCTTCTTCCAAATGGAAAAGGAGGCTTCTCTTCACCATGCACCAAGCCTGGCCTCCAGCAGAACAATCCAAGTCCTGCCTTGGAGGCCACAGTGACACCAAGCCTGGCTTCCAGAGGAGAAAGGGACAAGGAGCTGCTGTCCAGTAACGACCATTTAAAAGAGCAAAACTATTTTGTTCAACTCCGACTCTGTTTTGTTCTTTTCACAGAGCAGATTTGGAGAGTTAACGCTCAAGCTGACCCAAAACAGTGTCACTGTTCGTTAGTGAACAAGAGTCTTAAAACCAACTATTTCTACAGCACTAACAGCAAGCCTAATAATAACCTCGTCATGAGAAGGTTAGAAGAAAATTCTGCCCAGGCTACGGAGATTGCTGGCCAAGAGATGGAGGGCTCTTGTACCTCTGCTGTCGGTTCTGCTGATATATACAGGTTTTGCTGCAGAACTTTGTTCAGTAGAGATAAACCACACGTTCTCTATGCCCAGGATTCAGACTCCTGAGTGCACTGCCCTTCTTTTTGTCCCTTGTCTTTGTAAAGATTTTTATAATACATTTTTTTGGATCACTTCAACACTGAGTTATGTTCTGCAATAATTATGAAATCCCTGGGTAGTAGGTTAAACATAACAGAAAGATCTCTGCAAAGGGCCTGCTATATATCTTGCCCAGTGCCCTGTACACCACACATGGTGTTTATTCCCAGAGTAACTATGCCAAGCCCAAGGGAGTTTCATCTTGGAGGAATTTTTCCAACAAGTCTCACCTGGGCGGGGGGGGGGGCAGACAATTATTCTTCCCTGCCACCCCCCAAGAAAAACCAAACCAAAACACATGGCTTAAGGCCAATATGGGGCTCTCCCAACCTTCAAGCTAAAGATTAAAATATTTTAAAAGCAAACAACGATTTGGTTTCTGTATTTCTGCATAACCTTCCAGACAGATAATGAAGCAAAAAAATGGAAGGACTGCAAATAAAAATGCTATAGGCTTCTCCTTACATCTGTCCTTCATAGTCATTTGCTTCCTCCTCCCCACACACCCTTTTTTAAGATAAAATCCTATCTTCAAAGCTACCTCTTTAATCCATTACCAACCGCCTCATTGTTTTATTTTTCTAGACAAATAGTCAGGTCTCAATTCACTGCCTTTAGGTGCAGGTGAGTCAACTCTCATATGTAAAACATTTTCAAGGGGTGGGAGGCACTGTGAGTTTTTCTAAATAGGGTTCAAGCAAGGAGGATGAGGAACGGGAGTTTGGAGCGTAACAAAGCCCAGTGCTATGGGCTATCTGGTCCCGGAGCAAGAGCAACACCCTGGCACTGTGGAGGTCTCTGATCCAAGCTGGGTGAGGTACCGTAAAGGAAAGATGAGACTTCCAGTGCCTCTTCTCCCCTTGTCCAGTGTGTGAGCACTGGTTGCAAGGGTGGTGGGGACGTGATGCTGTAATTACCCTACAGCTTGATCCTGAGACCCAGTACTCGCTCACTCCACAAAGAAAATAAAGCCAGGATCATTAACAACTGAACAGCCAGAGCTCTGCTGTACATTTTCGGCAGATGCTGCATGAGATGAACTCACATCCCAAACACCTGGCTGTGGTCCATTTTGGTTGTGAGAAAAGGGTTGCTGTTTCCCAAACCACACTTTCTTTCAAAGCGTGGGCTTTTCCTGCTCCACGGGTAGTCCCTGCTAAGCTGTGAGACCCCAGAGCCATCAGTCTGAAGTGCACAGTGACCACAGAGGAGCTGATAATTGCATGCTGCTATTGCTGTATGATTTACTCACTTGTGTATTTAATAGCAGTCAACTCTGCATTTATACTCAAGGCAGAGGTACAGTCCCATGTTAACAGCAGCAGCATCTCCTAAAATGGGTTTTCAAGAAAAGCTTTACTGTTAGGTCCTGAATTCATTCAAATCAGCACAGTCCATTAATGCCAGCAGAGGTTCGGTTCATACCAGTCAGGGACAGGACCAATTGCTATTAAACTTGCAACACTCTGGGTCAGCGTTTGAACGGTCCTGATGGTGCCCAAGCTACTAAGTGCTTCTAGAAGGCTGATGGACTGATGTTATTGATTGGGATGATGTGGCTGCCAACAGAGAGGCTGCATAGAGCATTTCAAAGCCCAATTTTGTCGCAACACTAAGATGCATTGTCCTGTAAAAGCCTTGGAAAAAGGTTGTGATCAGAGTTTTGTTAAAGTTGGAATCAGACCCCTCCTAGAAATGGTACCAAATACGCCTCCGTGAGGCTTCTTATGTAGGTCTTGCTGCTCTTGCCTTTACTTCCTATTGCTTGGAACTGGCTCTTCTCCTCCTAATTTTATCAACTTGCCTGTATCTTTATCATACCTTGTGCAGCCTTCTGCATCCCAGACTCCTTAAACCTCTCCATCCCCACTGCCTCCTCATGGTAAGGACAGACCGCCAGCACAGACCATAAACATCCAAGCTCAGTGGGTACCAGCCTGGTCCCCCAGCATCGCTGGTATCTGGGGATTGCCGGCAAAGGCTATAGGGCACATCCATCATGCCTATGAATTATCTCCTTGCAGTTTCATTATCAAAATTGGAAAAAAGCTCATTTATTGCTTTCCTGAGTTTTCCTAGAGGGCTGATTCTTCGCTGTTGTCCTTAAAAAACAGAAGTACAATCGGGATTTCCTTGAGTTTGACACTAGAAGGTATATAATAATATGGATTTACATTATGTTCCTCCTTACGGGATCCCCCAGCACTTTACAAACTGCACAAGCATAACAAAACACAATAAAATGTGCAAACGTGATAATTGAAATATCCATAGTTAAAATTTCAGTGCCAAGGTACTTCCCACCAACAGTCTGCAGTATAAACCAGTGAAGTCAGGCTAGCACTACAGAAGCAAACACTACTTTTAACTTTGCAGTCAAACTAAGAGGAAATAGGAGGAGAGTGGGCCAAGCCCCTCCTGGGGTAATGAGGTGCAAAGCCATTCAGGCAGTGGCTTCACACCTGTTTACAAAGTTCAGCTCTGACCTAGCTCCTCAGCGTGCATCAAATCAACTTCAGCTTTGTGGAAAAGAGGAGCAATGCTCCAGTCTCTGAGGCTCAGCAAATTTTGGCCCTGCCTAACTCTGTGGGAAACAGCTTCCCAGTTAGGACCACTGGGTGCCGGCTTTCTACACAGTCTTGAGCACTGTCAGCTGGTGTAATATCTTAACTAAGCTGGCTGGAGAGGTCTCAAAGGTATTGTGTATCACGTGAATACACCAAATCTAGTCGTCTATTAAGGAATCATTTGCTATAATGCAAATAAGTCCTTGCTCCCAGCAGGGAGCAGTTACAGTGCAGTCCTTCATCCAAGCAGAAACAACAGAAGAGGGGACCTAGATAATCATTGTAGAAAAGCATAGTTCAAAACTACCCAAGTGCCTGACCGCTGGGACTTGAAGCCCCCACTGCTCCCACTGGCATTCCCCGGTGCAGCTTGACAGATCCTGTCTCTTGTTCAGACACAGAAAAGGCTGCTGTGAAAATAACACTCCAGGTCACAGCAGATCACTTGGCACTGAAAAATGCTTGTATTCAATTGTTCTCCAGTTCTGTTAGCCTTTTGGCCATCTTCCTAAATTTGACAGCAACGCCTGTCATGTAAAATCTGGATATTTTTTTTTTCAAATGTCTTTATATGAATGAACATTCTGTGTTTTAAAAGGAAGAAGGCTGATGAGAGCAGGGTAATGAGGGACCAATGTATCCCAGTGGAGTTACAGAGAAAGAGGTTAGCAAATGCCTGTGCTGCGGTTGTCACAGTAGTGTTGCTGTAGCCGCAGTGGTCTAAGAATGGTTAAGTAATTAACGTCTCCCTAAAATTTAGCAGCTTCTATTTCAGACCTGAAAAAGATCTCCAGGGCCATTTCTTGTGAGCTTTATACCCAGCTGTAGCAGCTGGTTTATTCCGAGATATTCTTCCCAGAAACCTTGTCTTGCTGGCAGTATTAGAGACGGGCATGTTTCACTATTTCCAACACCTTGTACTTCATGTACAAGTTTTACAAGGTACAAACCCAGTTTATTGTAGAATTGTAAAATTCTACGATAAACTGGGTTTTGTGCCTTCTGGCATCTACCGTCCTGGACAACTTCTCACAAACAGTTACACAACTGGAACAGCAGCCAATGAAGGTGATGAACTTCCAGCTGCGGCATGACTACGCAGGTCCCACAGCTGAGCCCATCTCCACCAGGACAAGGATACCACCTCCAACAGGAACAAAGTGCTTGCCAGTGCTGGCTCCCCCTTTGGTCCTGCCTCCAAACGTTCGAGATTTCATCATAAGGCCTGGGAATAGGGATCACGTCACTACGTGAGAAACCCCAGTTTCCATTCATGTGGTTCAAAAGAAAAAATGAAGAACTCCTTATAACCAGATTTTTGCTTGCCAGAGGCCTTCAGTGCTGCAGGTTTCAATGAACAGCTGTCCAGCAGAGACACACCAGTTTGCTTTGCTTTCTGAATGAGCTGTGCATACAACATTATCAAAGCTTTGACTCAAAGCTATTTGTGGGGAAAGGGAGGGCAGATACCGCCTGTGGGACAAACGTGAACGCCTGCCCTGCTCAAGCATGCCTCAGAAGCCATTCAGAAGCCATTCAGGACAATTTTAGGAGATTAGGCCTTTAGGCACAGGTGAATTTTAGATATCCTTCTTTGATACTGCAGAGACATACACCACCAGTTTCTATCACTGTCAATAGAAGCTAATGTCCGGCCTCTGCAGGCAGCCCCCTGACCTTCTCTTTAAAGATTTATCAGCTTTACACTGTAACACTGATATCAGCCAGCTTTTAAAACCAGCCTCCGAGTGCACAAGCATGAGCTTGCTCACAGTTACCCCAATTAAGCCAAGAACAGAATTCATTCCTTATTGCTAATAGGGAAACAGAACAAAATGTAGCTGCCGTAAATAAACCAAAGTAAAGGCCAGTTTCTGCCCTCAGCTGTATGCAAGCTGGAAGGGGTCATTCAAGGGAGACAAGATAATTGAGTCTGGGGAACAATGCCAAGGATAGAGCTGCATACCTGCCTCTGTGCCTTGCACTCCCCAAGCACCACCAGCAAGGCAAATTCTGCTTATTTCTTGTGTAACCAGATGGACTCTGGACTAGACTGCAGTCAAACAGGGACAGCCGCAGTCAGTCTAGACACATCCATGACAGTGGGACAGGAGCTAGACTAGACACCCACGAGCAGGCTAGCTGCACTGGAACAGGATCAGTGAGGAAAAAGCCATCTGAAAGCAGTAGCCTTAGGTGAGTTTTTCAACAAGGGGGTAAACTTCTGTGCCAGATGCTCTGCTGACATAGGTAGGCAGCTTCACGGATATCAATGCCTCTGCTGGTGGCTGGCAGCTAACAGTTTGGCTCCAAATGGCTTTAACCACATCAGCATCTCCTACCTTTCAGGTTGCAGCCAGATGACTTGAGGTTCCTCAATGCACCTTTCAAACCACAGTGAAAGGAAGCCATAAGGGAAAGACTGATGCAACATATACATGAAGCAATGAATGAATTTACTAAAAAAGCTCCTCTTGTGACACGGTCTTTCTCTCCATGAGGTTTCATTGCATAGCTGTACTCCCCTTTGGTTTGTCAGCCTTCTTTTTCCTTTATTAAAAATAAAACATTCAAACCCTGCAGCTAATTCAGATGAGAAGACTGTAAATATTGTATACGTGCTCCACACCAAAACACCATACAGCCTCACAACATTTTGTTTTAGGAAAACCACATTTCCAAAACACAGTAATAGAAGGATCAATGTAGGCCACACTGCTGTAACTCAGCCCTTACTTTGCTCCTCCCTGGCTCCGTTGTACTCCTCTGCATTTCCCTCCTTGATGAATTACACCTCACAGAAACCTGGCCTGGCTCCTCGCTACTCCAAAACCTGAGCCAACACAGGAGTGGGGTTGGCTTTAATCCATCTTGATGCTGTCGCTAGTTAAGGACTATGAGAGGCTGTACCTATTTCAGGGCAACTTAGACTATGCTTCTCATAATCCTGGCAACAGAAAATAAAGCAAATTCTACCAGCAGTAACGAGGGACTGGGAGCAAGGACAGTATCTGGGCTTCCAGGGAAAGCTCCTAGGAGTTTGTTATGAGGGGACTGTGTCCTTTCTCTTACCATCTATTTATTTAGCCAGGACTGGGTACTTTAGCCACATTGTAAGGGAGTGTGACCCCATTCCATCTCATGGGAAACTCATTTTCATGAGTTCAAGTTCGCTACAGCTGAAGGGAGTTGTGCAAAAGGAGCCTGTTAAAATGTAACCAGTCATCGGATGTGCCAGTTAATCATCTACTTTGAAGCTTATCCCCTTTGATAATAATTTTCCATGGTCAAAGAATTAAAGCTTAACTGGTCATTGGCTTCGAAAATGACCTTGTCTGACAGAGAATGTAGAAGAGGAAACAACAGTAACATGACCTTCTTGTGTAAATTCTAGATGGGGACAGAAGGGGAGAAAAATACTGCTGGCAATTTCCAATTGACTCAGCGATTTATCTCAACCGGCCTATAACCTCCCCCTCCGCCCCCTTCCCCTGATCATCTCCAGGCATCAGAGAAACACCAGCTCTTGTCTCCAGGAGCCATAGGGTAGTGTCAGTTTACAAAGACAGCCTAAATGCTGCATTTTCTCTAAGAGCCCTACCGATGTGGTTTATTAGACACAAAAGACACACTCTGGGGAAAGCACAGAAACATTACAGCTTTTGGACCTGACCAATAAGGTGCCAGCAGGGATGGATGCCTTTCTGCTCAGCCACCCCGAACACAGGGTCAGGACACTGCTCAAGAAAGGACTGCAGGCACAAGCTGGTTCCAGGGCCAGCAAAGACAGGACAAGCTGAGCGCTTTCTTCCTGCGGTTACTGACTTGTCTTGAAGAAATATGATGGAAACATAATAAAGAAGTATTTAAAAACCCAAACTACAGGTAGGAGAGTTTCTAAACAGATACTCAGCGTGACGACCATCCTCACCACATCCAGGATCAGTAGAAACAGGTAAGATGTTAAAACACCGCTTTTCTGCTGGACCCCCAGTGTTTGCACAATTTTACTGCTCAGCCTGCTGTAACTCCAACATCACACATAGAACTATTCTAGCCAGCTAATGATGGGATGGAAATGAATCTATGAATCTTAACTTTTCAACAACCAACACCGCAAAGCAAAGGACAAGGATAAGACACAAACATCACAAGATGTGAAAACCTCAACTTGCTACGATACCCATGCCAGACTTCGCCTGGCAGCCGGTGTTCACTCAGACAAGACACTGGGGAGTCAGGGCTGGTCACGCACATGCTCACCAGAAGAATTTTTCGGGATGGGGCAAAAGGGGAACATAATTCACTACCAGATTTAAGGAAACTTAGTCACACAGTAATGTGGATAAGTGACTATACGGATTGTCAAAACAGAAAAAGCTCTTCACATGAGTACTCTCTTTTTCGAAAGCATCTTGCTTAAGACTTACAACTCCACTTTACTGAGTGAAATTTAAGCTTAAAATCCCTGAAAACATGACTCAGTCCAATGACATGATAAATCAACGAGGTGAAGAAACATCCATTCATTTATGTAATTATTTATCCCATGACCTAAGATAAAATGTAATTTAAGTTGGTCAAAACCATACGGAGAGTTAAGCATCTAAGGAAATACTTACTTAAGTAATAATTTATTTTTTTAAAAGGTTTTGGATCAAACCACAGTGAAATAAGAAATTTTCAAAACTCTTCACACATCAAGAGCTCTCCAGCCAGAAGGCCCCTTCTTTCCCTGCTTGAGTCCACTGATGGTGGCTTTGGTTTCACTAGACACTTACAATGCGGAGGCCTGAAGTCTCCAAGCTTCCCTGGTGCTTTGCTACAAGCCAGCTTCCCTGGGTAAATTGCTAAACAGCTGGAAACCTGTTGTTTCCAGATCCACTCAGCTATTTTGCCCAGAAAAGTGGGATCTCAGGTCACCTACTCAGTAAGATCTAGCTGTTTTGGAGATTGTCCATGAGGAAACCTGGAGCTGCACTTTGGGCTCTGCAGAATTTCAGAGCCTGAAATACATTCACCTAAGCAACCTCGGTTTCATGGGAAATATACCAACCAACTCCAATGATGCTACTTGCAGGTACAGCTTGAGATCACATGAGGAAAAAACCCACAGTAAAAAGGAAGAGAAGACACTTGGAAGACTCTTGCAGCTGGGAGGTATCGAGTACTCATTGTTGTGTAACAGGAAAATTCTCCAGTGCCATGAAGAGCACAAAGATGCTGTTTATATTCGCTGCCTGGTTTCAGCAAGCTATTTTGTACTAAATTTCCCTGCTGATCCAGCTGCATTGTGATAGCAGGTGTCTGCTAACATCAATCACATGTTATTGCATTTTTCCCTTCCACCTTCAGGTGTAAGAGACACGATGCATCACTGTACAATAGGAGAGGAAGACAACGTTGCCTAATTTCCCATAGGATGCAGTATTTATCCTGTAAGTGCGGATTAACTGAATAACTTGCTAGCTTTGTGTCAAGGCTTGTAAGAAGTGGTGACTAATCCTAGCTAGTGGGGATTAACAATGTTTGCTGTGGGAAATGTGCCAGACTTTTCAATTATATCATGTCTTACAAACAGAGTGCAATAGTTCTACATGAATACAACTGTGTTCTTGCCACAACACAGTGATAACAGGGTACGTCGTTTCTATTTTTTAATGCCACAGATGAGAGCAAGCCCCAGCAAGAACATCACGTGGACGGACAGCACTACCAGAGCCTGTTCTTCTCTTAGAGTAGGGCATAAGGAGGAGAAGGATCGGGTGTGCAGCCATGAAGTCCTGAAGTTACACCTCAAGGAGCTACAGTTGAGTGTGCATCACCTGTGCCCATGACTTGTAGGTCAACACACGTACGCTCACACACTTTCCAGAAGGAGGGAGCGCCAGAAGGCCATGCATGGCAGCCTTGAGAAGTGGTGTTGAAGACTCAGGCTCCAAGCAACACACAAGGCCACTTTCACAGTCATGGAAGATCACGCAACTAGGGCCCTTGTCATGGTTAAGGAAAAAAGCAGAAAGATGTAAAAACTTCTAAAGAACAGTGTGACCGCTTCAACTGGTGCAAAAACCATCAGCAGCTCAACATAGACTTAGTTACAAGAACATAACCGAAAGCGAATCATAGTTCACTAATTCACCACTTAGGTGCTAGGCTTCCTACGGGACCCAACGTCTACTGCAGCTGCAAAGCCAAGCGCTTGTGTTTAAGTCCCCATTTTCAAGCCTGTGCCCTTTAGAGGACTCTGGTCTTGGACTGAGCTTCTGGCCCATGAGACAGCTATAGATGGCCCTGTCCGTGTGAGGTTTTCACTCTAAACCAGCTAGTTCAAGTTAAGGACACTCGATCTGAGCAGGACAGCTGGGGTGCTGGTCACCTCAGAGAGGAGGCACTGAAAGCACAGAGGAGAAGACCAGGATGGTAACTGTGGTGAGCAGCACTATTAGGACTAAAACAGAACTGCAAGAGCTTTCTGATGCTGTTCCACTCACTTTTTACGGTCAGCCACAACACTGGGCAAATATAACTACTATGTACTAAGCAATCTCAGAGGTCCTTGCAAGAAACCTGTCCTATGTGTCCTTTTCCAAGCAGCTGCACAGGGTAGCTAGAGTTGTGGAATATCACAGTTAGAGATGGGTTTGGATGCCTGGCTTTTGTGGTCTAGTACCCAGTACCACAACCCAAACAACTTCTGCATTCTTTGCCCCGGTCCTGACCTGTGTACAGTTAAATTCACTATGCTAGTACCTAGAGGGCAACAAAACACCGACAGGACATGGCCTACAATAGGAATCCAGGTGCCAAAATACTATTTTTAGGGCCTCTGCTTCTCCCCAAAGCAGCCTCTTGACCTGCAGCACAGACCATGGCACCTGCAGGCTCCATCCTGGCTAAAGGAGAGTTACTGCAGGGACACCGCAAGTGCTGTAGCAAAACAAGAGCCCCAGCTGGCAAGTGTAAGCATCCCACTGTGTTCTTACCAAGAAGCCCTTCCCCACGCAATTGTGTTGTGCAGAGGTACAGCTCACTCAGGTTTTCATTTCACTGCTTCAGCATAATGGGGAGACACAAGACTCCTTACAGTACAGGAAAGAGGTCTGTGATACAGCACTCAAAGCAGGTTCGAGTGATACGGCCCATCTTGACTACTCGGGCTCATTTCCACACACCCACAGCCAGAGCAAGGGTTTGACTCAACACCAGTTTGGAGCTTCCATTTGGTTTCAAAGACCTCTGGATAAAAAGCGAAGCAAAATAAATACAAAAATAAAACAAACCACAGAGGCTTAACTTGTAAGTATTGCTATCCCACTTGCTGACCTGACAGAGTCCAATACCCAGGAACCAAACCACTTGTCTCCTGAGTATAACTCTTCTGCTAGCAAGCCTGCATTCAGACGCACCCATGAGAGCTTTGTGCATTGTACAAGACAAAACCCCCTTTCTGTGCCCCTCCTGGAGCTCTCTTAACAAGCTATGTATTAACCTTGATTTCTCCCACATGTACCAGTAGTTATTACTACTTAATAGTGCTCCAAGGTGCTTGGGAGTAACAGTAGCACAGAGGTAATTAGAGGAAAAGGAACACCTACTTACAAGTAAGGCATATGAAGCTGAACAGAGTATTTTGTGATGGCATGACTGCCCAGTGACAGCTCTTCCAGCACACCGGAGATAGACTAGTCATTTTTCAGATTGGTGACAGATCGGCCCCTGGTGACTGTACTAACCTCCACAAGGAGCTTGGCTAGAAAGGCAGAAAAAGCCATCACAATATGGCCCTCAGTCAATTGAGAAGGCCATTCTGTGGCACAGGAGACTTTTAAATCCAGATTCTGTATCTAAGTATAGAGAGGGGATTTGAAACTGGGTCTTGTGCCTCACCTAGCAGTGCTTTCACCAGCTAACTACAGGGAAGAGCACCACCACACATTGGTTTTCTGAATATTTCCACATGAAATATTTAATTTCTGATTTTTTAGTTTAGCTGTAGCTATTTGTCAAACACAAACAAAAGCTGCAAGCAGCTTAAGACTGGTTGAAAATGCACATTGGGAAAAAAACACAAGTTTGAAGCAGTATGAATGCCAAAGGTGAGTTTAGGCTTCACACATGTTTTTTTTCTGGTTACTGTTCATCACTGCCTCTCTGCTGCCTGATGCAAATGTGGATAGACACCATCACCCCTGTTTTGCAGTCAAGAGAACAGAGGGACAGGAGAGGGAAGGGCACGATGTCCCACAGGCAGCGCTGCTGCTCTGCTGAGCTCACTCAACCAAAAGGTTGGCCTGGTGAGGTTCTCATTGCTCACGTATGGACATCTTACTATAAGCAGAGACAAGTTTCTCCTGTTTGTAAACAGTTATTTAAGTAAAAAAGTTAAACATTTCCATTTATTTTTCATTCCTACAATCTTACAAGTCCTCCTTGTGATTTTCAGGTAGCTCTAAAATTTGCTGGGAGCCACCAGAAGCCTCTCTTTTCAATAGGCAGGTCTCCAAGGCCACATAAGTGAAAACCAGAACTGAGGCATGACATGGAGCAGGGCTCAAGATGCTGCATTCCACAGCCCTATGGAGGGGTCCCTATTAGCTTGACTGCACCTATCAGCAGGGCTGGGTAAGAAAGCAGAAGCCTGAGGTGGGAATAAGGCAGGAGCAGTTGTATGGGGGTGGACAGGAAGGACAAGGAGACCAGAGGTGTATAGGCTTGGGGTAGGGAGGAAGGTGGTGACAGTGAGACCTACTCCAAAAACATTGGGTTTTGCTGCTTCAGATCCTTCAGTAAAACATGGAACAGGAAATCTACTGTCAACCTCAAAGAAAGCTTCGATCATCTCCAGGCTGCTGTGAGTTGCTCCCACAGCGTTTGGAAGTCCTGTCTCCACCTGCCCACTCCTGCCTTCCTCATAGTGAGCACTATGTTTAATGAATCATGCACCAACCTCCCTCCTTGATTTATCTGCCAAAACAAAAGACTTGCATGGGATGGCAATTAAAGAGGTAGAATGTGATATTCATCAGTGTGTGTGTTTCTAAACCTGACCACATCCTGGTGCAGCAACTCCTCACAGGTGTTCAGATACTGTGGTAATGGGTGTTTGTACAAAAAATACAACACAATTACAGCAACACCCAGTGAAGGAGAACTTGCCTTTCTGTGCCAGAGATGGGCTCCACAGCTGTGCTCAGGAGGTTGATAGAAAAAGGACTCATGTACTAATTGCCCCAAAACACGCTTTAATGAATAAGCTCATTAATTCTATTACCAGGCATTGTTTCCAACCTGCTGTGGGACAGAGGTCACCAATGGCATGGACATTAAGTTTTACATCTGAGGGTCCTAAGCCTAGACGCCTTCAAAATAGGCAAGCATCAGGAGCTGAGCAGAAGTCCCATGCCATTTCAGCTAGCTACACATGGCTAGTGAAGGCCACATACACAGCTGAGTCAGTTTCCCATTCCCCTTTTTCTCTGCAGCTTTGCCTTCCTCCCAAATAACTACACTGGCACACACGAGGTGAGAAAAGGACACAGGAGCCACCAACACCACTCTCCCTAAAACTGCAGAAAGCCTTACAGAAAAGCTTTTCCTCTACTAGTACCCACAGACCATCTGTCCCACGACTCTTCCACTTCCCCAGCCTCACAGGGAGCTGAACACCTGTAACAGAAGAGACGATACCTACAGCATGCCATAAGGAGGGAGCAGGAGAGACAAACGATGCTGCCCACACGCAGCCTAGGCCCCTGCAATATAACAAGGGATTTGCCAAATGAAAATAGAGCTAAAGGAACTTCTGCCTGAGCCTTGCATCAGACTGGCTTTTTCTTCTGGCCCTCCATCAGGATGGCTCACAAACTCACCCCAGTGTTATCTACCTCCAGAGATCCATTCTGACCTCCAGGAGAGACGTGCCCGCCCTCACCTCCACTAGGTAATCCATCCTTCCTCACCATTTCCCACAGTATTTACTATTTGATGACAGTTTGGGATGTTCCTTACAAGCAGATCCATCCACTCACCATAACACTTTGCAAACCTTTTGCCCAGTTCTTGCGTCCCAGTGCACTCCTAACACCACAGAAATAATTACCATGATCATCACACTCTTCACTGGACTTGCAAGCAACAAGTGACTTAAGCAGTCTCCTACAAAGGTCAGACTCTTGCAGATCTGAATTACAAACTTTCCCTGGGACTCTGCCAGACTTGACAAAGCACACAGTTATTACACGATCAAAAGCAAGAGAAGGGAGAAGAAAGGGGAGGTTCCTCAGAGAAAGGGGAAGAAGACATATGGGCTGGGCAGTTCCACTCCCCACCATTTTTTTAATCAACCTTCAGAGATTTCAGTCAAATGTAGGATTGTAATGAAAATGTTACCGTGGATAATATTTTACAGATATAAATTGTACACACCAGATACACAGAAGATATCCAGTATGCATACGATATAAAAATATTTTACATAATGTCATACTAAACCCCATGCTCTCCTGCAAGCAAGTAAAAAAGAATATACTCATATTCATTGTTTAGCTCACTTCCTTATGTAAGGTTCATATTTTCTTTTAACACAGTAGTAGGAGAGTTGTGAAATACAAATAGTTTCTCATTTTACTCTTCATCATTATGTACAATATTGACTGCTCCCACTCACTCAGATTAGCTATATTTTGTAAACAGCAAATGCACTTTAGCAGTGCTGATTTTTTCAAGGCTTTCTCAATTCCGCTGACGTAAAACTTCACATTGATCCATTAAAATTGCTCTTTCATCTAAGTACCTTCTTAAAAGGCCATATTCCTTTACATGCTGATGACCATGGTCTTTAACCTGTACTTTACAGCACCATTACAAAACTACAAAACTCAGACCTACTACATCACATTTTTGACCAAGTTACAGTTTCGTTTGAGACTATTTCACTTGTGATGACCTAAACATTATGGAAAACATGCCCTAAACTTTGGCTTTTTTCTCATTTTCCAGGCTTGATGCTCTAACCATTCTGGCACTTCTTGCCCAGAGAGTTAAGAGCTGTATAATTTCTGACCCTTCCTAACAGGCTGGTTTCATACTTGCCTTTCCATTATTTAGATGAACATAACCAAAGCCACCGCACGGCCAAAGCCCAACAGCCCCACAGTGTCCCAACTGCGCCACCAGTGCTGCAGCTGCTGGGGATGGGGATGGACCCAGCGTGGCCCACCCTAGCTAGACAGGAGATAGTTGGTCCCGAATTAATGGACACTATTAGAGGAGCACGCTCCTCTCATTGCCTACAGCCCTCCCACACCGCTTTATTGACTGCCGCGCTCGGGGGTCCCACCACCGCTGGCTCTGGGAGCGAAAAGCAGCAAGTGCTCTGCAGCCATGTCTCCCCTGGCTGCTCCCTTCTGCCAGGCCACCATTGTCCAAACGCAGCGTGATGTCGCGCTGCCATGTCCCCACTGTGCAGCACGGGCATCACAATGACAGCTCGGAATGTCCCCAGTGACTGGGTGCCCCCAGTCAGCCGGCGTCAGTTGGCCTTTGCTTGCTGACTGGCAGGACCAGGCCTGCTTCTCCAGGGCAATGGCCAGCGAGGACAACTTTGGTCCAGCTGTTTCCAGCGAGAGGGCAGCTGAAGGCAATGAATTCTCGGCCCTCTACTTTCCACACAAACTTTGGAAAATGTTGGAAAGTGACCAGTTTCGGTCCATTTGGTGGAGCGACGGAGGAAAATCCGTGGCCATCAATGAGGGACTCTTCAAAGAGGAGGTGCTGGGTAGGGCAGAACCTCCACAGGTTTTTGCCATGAAGACTATGAAGAGTTTCCTCCGGCAGCTCAACCTCTACGGATTCACCAAGATACAACGGGATTGCCAAAGATCTGCCTCCCTGCCTGAATTCCTGGCAGAAGCAGCGGCAGCTTCTGCTCACAGCCAGGTACAGCGCTTGCTCTGCACTTTGACTAACGCTCACAGTACTCTTGGGGGAGAGACAGAACTTCACATCAAATAAGGCCTGGCAAGAGAGGTGGAGATGGGGACGGTAGCGAGCAGCCTGGGTTTAATTTCCTTCTCAGGTTGTTTTCAGGAAGGTTTGAGTTAGTCTTTCTGACCAGGAGAAACGCTGGTGAAACCTGCCTGCTCATTCCACACTGAAGTTGCTGAGAAGTCATGGTAGTCGGCTTTCAAAAGCAGTTCTTATGCTTCTGAAAAGCTTACGCTGCTCTGCTCCCAGACAGCAAAAACCCAGTGGTGGCGACGACTGAACAGAACCGTCACGTCATGTTTTAGCCTGAGTTTAAGGTTTCAGGCGCCCCTGAGAGCCCTTTTCAATATCCATGCTCGTCTTTTGCAACTCAGCGTCTTAGTTCTCACAGCTTGGGGTCTTCCAGTCTTGGAATGGTGGCAACTAACTCTTCTCCTTTGCTTTTTTTAGATCCTCTACTACCACAATCCCAGCTTTAACAGAAACCAGCCCCACCTGCTGCAGAAATGCAAGAGGAGGGTGGGTGTCAAGAGGAGAGCCCTGGAGGCCCAGCAGGTGGATGAAGGGCACCCCTCCAGAAGCCCCAGTGGTCAGCCTGCAGGGGACACACCGGCACCCACCAAGCGCTGGGCTGAAACACCTCCCGGCCTCAGCAACACCTCTCCATCTCCACCCGCAGCTGCTCCATCGCACCCAGAGCCTGCCGGAGCAGCAGGCAGCGAGAGGTTCCTCCCTCTGGCCCTCTTCTGCCTGCCACCACCCAGCAGCCAAGCCCCGGAGGGCCTCCAGCGTGCTGCACAGGCTGCTCCACGGTTTGCCATCCCCGTGCTGGCAGCACCCCCAGCTCTGCTGGGGCCAAGGCCACCCCACTGCCCCACCTGCACCTGCCGCCCCAACCCTGCCCAGGGACCCCAGCACGGCACCTCCTAGGCAGAGCACGGAGAGTCAAAAGGAAGTCCAGAGGTTCTCATTCATAATGTTGGTTGTTAATAGACAGTGCTTAAGAGAGTTGTTAAGGAATAGAGCCTAGCAGAGTTATTAATAAACGGGTTGAACAATAAACCTTTTCCAGTTTTCTCGACCTGTCTGAACAGCGGACACCCAGACTGAGTTTATACACTCACCAGACTTTCACCCACCAAATACAAGCAACGGGTTCACAAGCCTAACACCTTACAAGCCTTACATTTTTAGATCTTTTCAGCTTTTACGCTTCTGTTATAGCCCTAACTTTAAGAGGGACCATCCCCAGCTGCTGGCAAGGGGCAAGCCAAGAGTGGGATGCAAACGAGAGCCCCAGCTGCATTGCGCCTGGATGCGGAGTTGGGCGAAAAGCGCCCCAGAAGCCACCGAGATCTTTGTCCCACATGGGGAACCGCTGCTGGGGTGCAGAAGGTGCTCACACCAGCTCCACCACAGGAACAGGACACGCAGGCGTCAGCTCGCAAAAAGTCCATACTTGCCAAGGTAAAGCAACTAATCGCTGAAACACATCCCTACATCTGCAGACCCCGTACACCTCCAGACACAGCTGCCCCCCCACTTCCCAACCCTGCTGGAGCTGCAGGCAGGGAGAGCTTCTGGGCTGCCCCAGCCCTGGCACCACCACCCGGCAGCCAGGCCCCGGCTGGCCTCCAGTGTGCTGCTGCGGCACCGCGCCGGGCTGCACCTCCCACACCACAGCTGCCACCATTGGCACCAGGGCTGGCCTTGCCCGCCTTCCCCCCGTGCAGCCCGGCACAGCAGCGGCTGGGCTGGTCCCCTGGGCCGGCCTCTCGCCCTGCTGCAAGCCCTGGCTGGCAATGCCCGTGCTGGCAGCAGCCCTTGCCGTGGCCATGCCAACGCCACCGCACGGCCAAAGCCCAACAGCCCCACAGTGTCCCACCTGCGCCACCAGTGCTGCAGCTGCTGGGGATGGGGATGGACCCAGCGTGGCCCACCCTAGCTAGACAGGAGATGGTTGGTTCCGAGTTAATGGACACTATTAGCGTTAAAATAAGTCGAGCCTGATACAGTTAGTAACCAACAGTCTAATAGATTTGGAAATAAATAAGAGTCCAACAGAGTTATCCATAAGTAGTCCATTAGGGTTGGCAATCTATAGACCCTAATTGTGTTGGTAGTAAACCCTTGGAAGAATAAACCTTTCCCAGTTGTCCCGTCCTCTCTGCACAGCACAACGCCAGGGTGAATGCCTATTTCACCACCACACACCAAGCAGAAGCAACTGATCCGCCACCAGTGGAACCGTTCCTGAGAACAGCCCGGCCCGGTTTCTTAGCACTGGAGAGCGCGAGCTTGTGATGCTCGGCTGGCTGAGAGGCAGGGATCGCCTCCGCCAGGCTCCGGAGCCGCCCATCCCAGCCAGCAGGACTCAGGCAAAGATGCCCACAGCCCCGCACGGCTGGGCAAGGAGCCCCAGGCCAAACTCAGCCACGCAGTGGGGAGGAGGAGGGACCAGGGACATGTCACCCGCCAGGAACACGGAGACGCTGCCCCAGCGAGCAGGGGCTGGGGAGCCAAGCCCAAGCCTATCTGGGGAGGGCCGTCAAGGGCAACACAAGGGGCTTCGGTAGGTGCACAGACAAACGCTTTTCACTTCTGGCATTTTATCATCTGCCAGGGAGACAGAAAGTTCCTCTGCTTTCCTGGCACTTCTGCCCAGAGCTGCTGCTTCTGCACGGCACTAGCCCAGTGAGAAGGCAGGAGCCAGCCTGTCACCAGGAGAGAAGAGAAATGGCAAGTCCCTGCCCAGCAGTTTCCCTTCCTTCTCTCTTTCTGCTCTTCAGAAAGAGCTGCCATCCTGCTCTGCCTCTGGATTGCAATGCCACTAGAACAAGCGGAGCACTGGAGGAACGCTCCTCCTTGTCCCCAAGGCCTTCCCTGTCTCTTGGGCTACCTGCTCCTCTGCCTGGCAGAGGTTTCTTCCTACACACTTGCTGCTGCTCTTTGCATTCAGGTGAACACAAACTTTAGGCGGCCTTAACAGCTTAGATGGTGTTTCCTTACAGTCAGCATCCAGTGACAAGCCAACACAGACTGTAACAACATTTCTGCAGGTGTCAGAGGTGCACGGCTGGAACACTGCCCAAACCGGGCACTGGGACGCCCAACGCTGCAGCCGTCCCCACTCCTCCCTGCGCACCCACTCCTGGGTGCAGCCGCACACAGCACGCTCCTCTCATTGCCTACAGCCCTCCCACACCGCTTTATTGACTGCCGCGCTCGGGGGTCCCACCACCGCTGGCTCTGGGAGCGAAAAGCAGCAAGTGCTCTGCAGCCATGTCTCCCCTGGCTGCTCCCTTCTGCCAGGCCACCATTGTCCAAACGCACCGTCATGTCACGCTGCCATGTCCCCACTGTGCAGCACGGGCATCACAATGACAGCTCGGAATGTCCCCAGTGACTGGGTGCCCCCAGTCAGCCGGCGCCAGTTGGCCTTTGCTTGCTGACTGGCAGGACCAGGCCTGCTTCTCCAGGGCAATGGCCAGCGAGGACAACTTTGGTCCAGCTGTTTCCAGCGAGAGGGCAGCTGAAGGCAATGAATTCTCCGCCCTCTACTTTCCACACAAACTTTGGAAAATGTTGGAAAGTGACCAGTTTCGGTCCATTTGGTGGAGCGACGGAGGAAAATCCGTGGCCATCAATGAGGGACTCTTCAAAGAGGAGGTGCTGGGTAGGGCAGGACCTCCACAGGTTTTTGCCATGAAGACTATGAAGAGTTTCCTCCGGCAGCTCAACCTCTAACGGATTCACCAAGATACAACGGGATTGCCAAAGATCTGCCTCCCTGCCTGAATTCCTGGCAGAAGAAGCGGCAGCTTCTGCTCACAGCCAGGTACAGCGCTTGCTCTGCACTTTGACTAACGCTCACAGTACTCTTGGGGGAGAGACAGAACTTCACATCAAATAAGGCCTGGCAAGAGAGGTGGAGATGGGGACGGTAGCGAGCAGCCTGGGTTTAATTTCCTTCTCAGGTTGTTTTCAGGAAGGTTTGAGTTAGTCTTTCTGACCAGGAGAAACGCTGATGAAACCTGCCTGCTCATTCCACACTGAAGTTGCTGAGAAGTCATGGTAGTCGGCTTCCAAAAGCAGTTCTTATGCTTCTGAAAAGCTTACGCTGCTCTGCTCCCAGACAGCAAAAACCCAGTGGTGGCGACGACTGAACAGAACCGTCACGTCATGTTTTAGCCTGAGTTTAAGGTTTCAGGCACCCCTGAGAGCCCTTTTCAATATCCATGCTCGTCTTTTGCAACTCAGCGTCTTAGTTCTCACAGCTTGGGGTCTTCCAGTCTTGGAATGGTGGCAACTAACTCTTCTCCTTTGCTTTTTTTAGATCCTCTACTACCACAATCCCAGCTTTAACAGAAACCAGCCCCACCTGCTGCAGAAATGCAAGAGGAGAGCCCTGGAGGCCCAGCAGGTGGATGAAGGGCACCCCTCCAGAAGCCCCAGTGGTCAGCCTGCAGGGGACACACCGGCACCCACCAAGCGCTGGGCTGAAACACCTCCCGGCCTCAGCAACACCTCTCCATCTCCACCCGCAGCTGCTCCATCGCACCCAGAGCCTGCCGGAGCAGCAGGCAGCGAGAGGTTCCTCCCTCTGGCCCTCTTCTGCCTGCCACCACCCAGCAGCCAAGCCCCGGAGGGCCTCCAGCGTGCTGCCCAGGCTGCTCCACGGTTTGCCATCCCCGTGCTGGCAGCACCCCCAGCTCTGCTGGGGCCAAGGCCACCCCACTGCCCCACCTGCACCTGCCGCCCCAACCCTGCCCAGGGACCCCAGCACGGCACCTCCTAGGCAGAGCACGGAGAGTCAAAAGGAAGTCCAGAGGTTCTCATTCATAATGTTGGTTGTTAATAGACAGTGCTTAAGAGAGTTGTTAAGGAATAGAGCCTAGCAGAGTTATTAATAAACGGGTTGAACAATAAACCTTTTCCAGTTTTCTCGTCCTGTCTGAACAGCGGACACCCAGACTGAGTTTTACACTCACCAGACTTTCACCCACCAAATACAAGCAACGGGTTCACAAGCCTAACACCTTACAAGCCTTACATTTTTAGATCTTTTCAGCTTTTACGCTTCTGTTATAGCCCTAACTTTAAGAGGGACCATCCCTAGCTGCTGGCAAGGGGCAAGCCAAGAGTGGGACGCAAACGAGAGCCCCAGCTGCATTGCGCCTGGATGCGGAGATGGGCGAAAAGCGCCCCAGAAGCCACCGAGATCTTTGTCCCACATGGCGAACCGCTGCTGGGGTGCAGAAGGTGCTCACACCAGCTCCACCACAGGAACAGGACACGCAGGCGTCAGCTCGCAAAAAGTCCATACTTGCCAAGGTAAAGCAACTAATCGCTGAAACACATCCCTACATCTGCAGACCCCGTACACCTCCAGACACAGCTGCCCCCCCACTTCCCAACCCTGCTGGAGCTGCAGGCAGGGAGAGCTTCTGGGCTGCCCCAGCCCTGGCACCCCCACCCGGCAGCCAGGCCCCGGCTGGCCTCCAGTGTGCTGCTGCGGCACCGCGCCGGGCTGCACCTCCCACACCACAGCTGCCACCATTGGCACCAGGGCTGGCCTTGCCCGCCTTCCCCCCGTGCATCCCGGCACAGCAGCGGCTGGGCTGGTCCCCTGGGCCGGCCTCTCGCCCTGCTGCAAGCCCTGGCTGGCAATGCCCGTGCTGGCAGCAGCCCTTGCCGTGGCCATGCCAACGCCACCGCACGGCCAAAGCCCAACAGCCCCACAGTGTCCCACCTGCGCCACCAGTGCTGCAGCTGCTGGGGATGGGGATGGACCCAGCGTGGCCCACCCTAGCTAGACAGGAGATGGTTGGTTCCGAGTTAATGGACACTATTAGCGTTAAAATAAGTAAGTCGAGCCTGATACAGTTAGGAATCAACAGTCTAATAGATTTGGAAATAAATAAGAGTCCAACAGAGTTATCCATACGTAGTCCATTAGGGTTGGCAATCTATAGACCCTAATTGTGTTGGTAGTAAACCCTTGGAAGAATAAACCTTTCCCAGTTGTCCCGTCCTCTCTGCACAGCACAACGCCAGGGTGAATGCCTATTTCACCACCACACACCAAGCAGAAGCAACTGATCCGCCACCAGTGGAACCGTTCCTGAGAACAGCCCGGCCCGGTTTCTTAGCACTGGAGAGCGCAAGCTTGTGATGCTCGGCTGGCTGAGAGGCAGGGATCGCCTCCGCCAGGCTCCGGAGCCGCCCATCCCAGCCAGCAGGACTCAGGCAAAGATGCCCACAGCCCCGCACGGCTGGGCAAGGAGCCCCAGGCCAAACTCAGCCACGCAGTGGGGAGGAGGAGGGACCAGGGACATGTCACCCGCCAGGAACACGGAGACGCTGCCCCAGCGAGCAGGGGCTGGGGAGCCAAGCCCAAGCCTATCTGGGGAGGGCCGTCAAGGGCAACACGAGGGGCTTCGGTAGGTGCACAGACAAACGCTTTTCACTTCTGGCATTTTATCATCTGCCAGGGAGACAGAAAGTTCCTCTGCTTTCCTGGCACTTCTGCCCAGAGCTGCTGCTTCTGCACGGCACTAGCCCAGTGAGAAGGCAGGAGCCAGCCTGTCACCAGGAGAGAAGAGAAATGGCAAGTCCCTGCCCAGCAGTTTCCCTTCCTTCTCTCTTTCTGCTCTTCAGAAAGAGCTGCCATCCTGCTCTGCCTCTGGATTGCAATGCCACTAGAACAAGCGGAGCACTGGAGGAACGCTCCTCCTTGTCCCCAAGGCCTTCCCTGTCTCTTGGGCTACCTGCTCCTCTGCCTGGCAGAGGTTTCTTCCTACACACTTGCTGCTGCTCTTTGCATTCAGGTGAACACAAACTTTAGGCGGCCTTAACAGCTTAGATGGTGTTTCCTTACAGTCAGCATCCAGTGACAAGCCAACACAGACTGTAACAACATTTCTGCAGGTGTCATAGAATCATATAATCATAGAATGGTTTAGGTTGGAAGGGACCTTGAAGATCATCGAGTTCCAACCCCCCTGCCACAGGCAGGGATACCTCTCACTAGACCAGGTTGCCCAAGGCCATGTCCAGCCTGGCCTTGAACACCTCCAGGGATGGGGCTTCAACAACCTCTCTGGGCAACCTGTTCCAGTGCCTCACCACCCTTAAAGTGAAAAACTTCTTCCTAATGTTTAATCTAAACCTGCCCTCTTCCAGCTTAAAGCCGTTCCCCCTCGTCCTATCACTACATGCCCGTGTAAAAAGTCCTTCCCCAGCTCTCCTGTAGGCCCCCTTTAGGTACTGGAAGGCCGCAATAAGATCTGCCCGGAACCTTCTCTTCTCCAGGCTGAACAGCCCCAACTCTCTCAGCCTCTCCTCATAGGAGAGGTGCTCCAGCCCTCTGATCATCCTCGTGGCTCTCCTCTGGACGCGCTCCAGCAGGTCCATGTCCTTCTTATGTTGGGGACTCCACAGCTGGATGCAGTACTCCAGGTGGGGTCTCACGAGAGCGGAGTAGAGGGGCAGAATCACCTCCCTTGACCTGCTGGCCACACTTCTTTTGATGCAGCCCAGGATACGGTTGGCCTTCTGGGCTGCGATCGCACACTGCTTGCTCATGTCGAGCTTCTCATCAATCATCACCCCCAGGTCCTTCTCCACAGGGCTGCTCTCCAGCCATTCTCCGCCGAGCCTGTATTTGTGCTTGGGATTGCCCCGACCCAGATGTAGGACCTTGCACTTGGCCTTGTTGAACTGCATGAGGTTGGCTTGGGCCCACCTCTCCAGCCTGTCCAGGTCCCTCTGGATGGCATCCCTCCCCTCCAGCGTGTCTGCCTCGCCAAACAGCTTGGTATCATCAGCAAACTTGCTGAGGGTGCACTCTACCCCACTGTCCATGTCGCTAACAAAGATGTTGAACAGTACGGGTCCCAGTACCGACCCCTGAGGAAGGCCACTCGTCACTGCTTTCCAATTGGACACCGAGCCGTTGACCGCAACCCTTTGAGTGCGACCATCCAGCCAGTGTCAGAGGTGCACGGCTGGAACGCTGCCCAAACCGGGCACTGGGATGCCCAACGCTGCAGCCATGCCCGCTCCTCCCTGCGCACCCACTCCTGGGTGCAGCCGCACACAGCACGCTCCTCTCATTGCCTACAGCCCTCCCACACCGCTTTATTGACTGCCGCGCTCGGGGGTCCCACCACCGCTGGCTCTGGGAGCGAAAAGCAGCAAGTGCTCTGCAGCCATGTCTCCCCTGGCTGCTCCCTTCTGCCAGGCCACCATTGTCCAAACGCACCGTCATGTCACGCTGCCATGTCCCCACTGTGCAGCACGGGCATCACAATGACAGCTCGGAATGTCCCCAGTGACTGGGTGCCCCCAGTCAGCCGGCGCCAGTTGGCCTTTGCTTGCTGACTGGCAGGACCAGGCCTGCTTCTCCAGGGCAATGGCCAGCGAGGACAGCTTCGCTCCAGCTGTTTCCAGCGAGAGGGCAGCTGAAGGCAATGAATTCTCTGCCCTCTACTTTCCACACAAACTTTGGAAAATGTTGGAAAGTGACCAGTTTCGGTCCATTTGGTGGAGCGACGGAGGAAAATCCGTGGCCATCAATGAGGGACTCTTCAAAGAGGAGGTGCTGGGTAGGGCAGGACCTCCACAGGTTTTTGCCATGAAGACTATGAAGAGTTTCCTCCGGCAGCTCAACCTCTACGGATTCACCAAGATACAACGGGATTGCCAAAGATCTGCCTCCCTGCCTGAATTCCTGGCAGAAGAAGCGGCAGCTTCTGCTCACAGCCAGGTACAGCGCTTGCTCTGCACTTTGACTAACGCTCACAGTACTCTTGGGGGAGAGACAGAACTTCACATCAAATAAGGCCTGGCAAGAGAGGTGGAGATGGGGACGGTAGCGAGCAGCCTGGGTTTAATTTCCTTCTCAGGTTGTTTTCAGGAAGGTTTGAGTTAGTCTTTCTGACCAGGAGAAACGCTGATGAAACCTGCCTGCTCATTCCACACTGAAGTTGCTGAGAAGTCATGGTAGTCGGCTTCCAAAAGCAGTTCTTATGCTTCTGAAAAGCTTACGCTGCTCTGCTCCCAGACAGCAAAAACCCAGTGGTGGCGACGACTGAACAGAACCGTCACGTCATGTTTTAGCCTGAGTTTAAGGTTTCAGGCACCCCTGAGAGCCCTTTTCAATATCCATGCTCGTCTTTTGCAACTCAGCGTCTTAGTTCTCACAGCTTGGGGTCTTCCAGTCTTGGAATGGTGGCAACTAACTCTTCTCCTTTGCTTTTTTTAGATCCTCTACTACCACAATCCCAGCTTTAACAGAAACCAGCCCCACCTGCTGCAGAAATGCAAGAGGAGGGTGGGTGTCAAGAGGAGAGCCCTGGAGGCCCAGCAGGTGGATGAAGGGCACCCCTCCAGAAGCCCCAGTGGTCAGCCTGCAGGGGACACACCGGCACCCACCAAGCGCTGGGCTGAAACACCTCCCGGCCTCAGCAACACCTCTCCATCTCCACCCGCAGCTGCTCCATCGCACCCAGAGCCTGCCGGAGCAGCAGGCAGCGAGAGGTTCCTCCCTCTGGCCCTCTTCTGCCTGCCACCACCCAGCAGCCAAGCCCCGGAGGGCCTCCAGCGTGCTGCCCAGGCTGCTCCACGGTTTGCCATCCCCGTGCTGGCAGCACCCCCAGCTCTGCTGGGGCCAAGGCCACCCCACTGCCCCACCTGCACCTGCCGCCCCAACCCTGCCCAGGGACCCCAGCACGGCACCTCCTAGGCAGAGCACGGAGAGTCAAAAGGAAGTCCAGAGGTTCTCATTCATAATGTTGGTTGTTAATAGACAGTGCTTAAGAGAGTTGTTAAGGAATAGAGCCTAGCAGAGTTATTAATAAACGGGTTGAACAATAAACCTTTTCCAGTTTTCTCGTCCTGTCTGAACAGCGGACACCCAGACTGAGTTTTACACTCACCAGACTTTCACCCACCAAATACAAGCAACGGGTTCACAAGCCTAACACCTTACAAGCCTTACATTTTTAGATCTTTTCAGCTTTTACGCTTCTGTTATAGCCCTAACTTTAAGAGGGATCATCCCCAGCTGCTGGCAAGGGGCAAGCCAAGAGTGGGACGCAAACGAGAGCCCCAGCTGCATTGCGCCTGGATGCGGAGACGGGCGAAAAGCGCCCCAGAAGCCACCGAGATCTTTGTCCCACATGGGGAACCGCTGCTGGGGTGCAGAAGGGGCTCACACCAGCTCCACCACAGAAACAGGACACGCAGGCGTCAGCTCGCAAAAAGTCCATACTTGCCAAGGTAAAGCAACTAATCGCTGAAACACGTCCCCGCATCTGCAGAGCCCGTACACCTCCAGACACAGCTGCCCCCCCACTTCCCAACCCTGCTGGAGCTGCAGGCAGGGAGAGCTTCTGGGCTGCCCCAGCCCTGGCACCCCCACCCGGCAGCCAGGCCCCGGCTGGCCTCCAGTGTGCTGCTGCGGCACCGCGCCGGGCTGCACCTCCCACACCACAGCTGCCACCATTGGCACCAGGGCTGGCCTTGCCCGCCTTCCCCCCGTGCAGCCCGGCACAGCAGCGGCTGGGCTGGTCCCCTGGGCCGGCCTCTCGCCCTGCTGCAAGCCCTGGCTGGCAATGCCCGTGCTGGCAGCAGCCCTTGCCGTGGCCATGCCAACGCCACCGCACGGCCAAAGCCCAACAGCCCCACAGTGTCCCACCTGCGCCACCAGTGCTGCAGCTGCTGGGGATGGGGATGGACCCAGCGTGGCCCACCCTAGCTAGACAGGAGATGGTTGGTTCCGAGTTAATGGACACTATTAGCGTTAAAATAAGTAAGTCGAGCCTGATACAGTTAGGAATCAACAGTCTAATAGATTTGGAAATAAATAAGAGTCCAACAGAGTTATCCATACGTAGTCCATTAGGGTTGGCAATCTATAGACCCTAATTGTGTTGGTAGTAAACCCTTGGAAGAATAAACCTTTCCCAGTTGTCCCGTCCTCTCTGCACAGCACAACGCCAGGGTGAATGCCTATTTCACCACCACACACCAAGCAGAAGCAACTGATCCGCCACAAGTGGAACCGTTCCTGAGAACAGCCCGGCCCGGTTTCTTAGCACTGGAGAGCGCAAGCTTGTGATGCTCGGCTGGCTGAGAGGCAGGGATCGCCTCCGCCAGGCTCCGGAGCCGCCCATCCCAGCCAGCAGGACTCAGGCAAAGATGCCCACAGCCCCGCACGGCTGGGCAAGGAGCCCCAGGCCAAACTCAGCCACGCAGTGGGGAGGAGGAGGGACCAGGGACATGTCACCCGCCAGGAACACGGAGACGCTGCCCCAGCGAGCAGGGGCTGGGGAGCCAAGCCCAAGCCTATCTGGGGAGGGCCGTCAAGGGCAACACGAGGGGCTTCGGTAGGTGCACAGACAAACGCTTTTCACTTCTGGCATTTTATCATCTGCCAGGGAGACAGAAAGTTCCTCTGCTTTCCTGGCACTTCTGCCCAGAGCTGCTGCTTCTGCACGGGCACTAGCCCAGTGAGAAGGCAGGAGCCAGCCTGTCACCAGGAGAGAAGAGAAATGGCAAGTCCCTGCCCAGCAGTTTCCCTTCCTTCTCTCTTTCTGCTCTTCAGAAAGAGCTGCCATCCTGCTCTGCCTCTGGATTTGCAATGCCACTAGAACAAGCGGAGCACTGGAGGAACGCTCCTCCTTGTCCCCAAGGCCTTCCCTGTCTCTTGGGCTACCTGCTCCTCTGCCTGGCAGAGGTTTCTTCCTACACACTTGCTGCTGCTCTTTGCATTCAGGTGAACACAAACTTTAGGCGGCCTTAACAGCTTAGATGGTGTTTCCTTACAGTCAGCATCCAGTGACAAGCCAACACAGACTGTAACAACATTTCTG